>OX336388.2:1128293573-1130693573 GCA_946902985.2 Meconema thalassinum
CTTTTACATCGAGCTTCGAGAAAAATACCAAAGTACGTTGCAGTTTCGGCAAGTCGGGTTGGTACCGACAAAGGGAGAAAGTCACAGCTTAAATTGCCAACCAAGCTTGCAGTTTGGACGTCGGAAAAAATTTTTGGTGCGAAAAAAGCCCCAAATTCCTATTCGTGCATTGCTGCACATTCATCGTGACATCACTATAAACATCGATTCAGTAATCACAAGGTTTGCTAAACAAAATAGACGAGTTGATTTTGTTATATAAATACTCGTTTTTATTTAACAGGTATGAAGTAGTAAATAAGTACAGTTGTACCAGAACATAATAATTGCAATAAAAAAATTCAGTATTGAATAAAATAAAAAAAACTGTTTTTCAGTTAAAATTCGTTAAGTTTCATTTGTCTGGTTATTGTGTTTTGGTTTTTTGAGCTTATAAAAAATTTGTTCTCCGTTTGGGGGGGGGGGGGGGTCATGACCCCCGTGACCCCCCCCCCCTTGAATCCGCGCCTGAATATGTTATATTAATGGAGGAGCTCGACAGAATGCATACCAGGCGCATCGCCTGTACCAAGAACTCTATCCGGATAGACAACGACCGACAGGCATGGTATTTCGGGGTGTGGAAAGACGCCTGGGAGATACTGGATCCCTGGGGAAAACACGGCCTGTTTGAGATCATCGCGTGACGTCTGCTCACAATGAAGAGGTTGTGTTTGACGATATCCGGCGTCACCCTCATACTACCACATGGGCCATTGCACTGGAGAATAGCGATGCGGAATTGTTGCGGAATCTGGGGAAGATAGGCGTCACCAAGATTGGGCGCATCACCCGAAAGATTGGAGAGAACAGCGTCGATACCGGCGCTTTTATTCTCCATTTTGAGGGTGATGTTTTACCTAAGCAGATGTAGGTCACATCGAACCACTGCGATGTTCGACCGTACATCCCTCCACCGATGTGATGTTATCAATGCCAGAAATTCGGGCATGTTTCTGCCAGGTGCACTGCCAAGGCCGTGTGTAGAGAGTGTGACAAGGGGACACATGAGGGTGAGAGGTGTACGCCTCCCCCGATTTGTCCTATACCAGACCCAAAACAACTGTGAACATGGGCTCACCCATTAGCGTGCGTCCAGCGGAGCGCTGTTGCCACAGTGAGACTGGCAGAGATGACACAGCTCTACGCTCGCAGTATACACACGACCTTCCCCCAGAACACAAGGCGCTCCGAATGCAAGCGCATGTACGAGCTGGGGGACCTAATCCTACGAATATCTATCCTTACAACGGATTGCACACAATGTGATATGAGGCAGATATAAGATGCCACACAAACGTTATTCGTGAAAGTGACCACCAGCGACCAGCATTCTTGGCTGTCGCGCAGGAGGTTCAGGTTCGATTGCCGGCTCTGCCAAGCTATTTAATTTTAGTCTGAGGGCTAGAACAGGGTTCGCTCAATCTCGTGAGGCAAAGCTGGGAAGATGTAGGTAAAATTCCTACCTCAGTTCTCCTGAAAGTGGTTTCTCATTTATACTCCGGGCAAATGCCGGGATGGTTCCTAACTTAAGGACACGGCCGCCTCCTTCCCAATCCTCACCAGAATAATAATAATAATACACACACTCTAATACAGACACCACAGTAACCCAGATTTTCAGACAAGTACACGGGGCTAAAGTACCAATATGTCCAAGCCCCTCAAATGAAACAACAATTACAACGTTATTATATCACATGACGTAATCTACACCCCAAGCCATTCTGAGTAACATTGCTTGGTAGCCCTTTATAAGGTAATGGAAACAGAGAATACAATTTTTGGGATCAGTTTTTGTTTATTGGAGACCACCTTGTGGTGTACTGGCTAGCACATTGCTGTCCATTCTTGGCTGTCACCGCGGAGTCCCGGGTACGATTTCCAACAAATGTAATTCTGGTCTGAGGGCTGGAACACGGTACACTCAGCCTCGTGATGCAAACCTAGGAATATGTGGGTTGGATTCCTACCTTAGCCATCCTGGAAGTGGTTCTTCTCTGGATTCGCACTTCTACTCCAGGCAAATGCCAGGATGGTACCTAACGTAAGGCCACGGCCGCTTCCTACGCAAATCCTTCCTCAATTACAAATATACACACTAGTAGAGACATCATAGTGTCACAGGTTATCAGATAAATTCCACACACACCCAAATACACGGGGCTACATGACCACGATGTCACAAAGCCCCTACAACATTAATAATCAACAACAACAACAACAACAACAACAACTCTTGCTGTCACCCATGATGTCCAGATTCGATTCACGGCTCAATCAAGACATTTAGTTCTGGTCTTAGGGTTAGAACCGGGTACTCTATGCCTCGTGAGGTAAGACTGTGAAGAGGTGAGTTTTATTCGACTCAATTTTAAAAAAGAAAACATATTTGCCGACAAGAGCCTCCGTGGCTTAGGCGGCAGAACGCCGGCCTCTCACCGCTGGATCCGTGGTTCAAATCCCGGTCACTCCCTGTGAGATCTGTGCTGGACAAAACGGAGGCAGACAGGTTTTTCTCCGGGTACTCCGGTTTTCCCTGTCAAAAATTTCATTCCAGCAACACTCTCCACTATCATTTCATTTCATCTGTCATTCATTTAATCATTGCCCCAGAGGAGTGCGTCAGGCCTCGGCAGCCGGCACAGTTCATATCCTCGCCGCTCGATTGGGGCTTCATTCATTCCATTCCTGACCCGGTCGGAGACTGGAAGCAGGCTGTGGATTTTCATTTTCATTTGCCGACAACACAACAACACAGGTTATCAGATTTTGTGTTTTCACGTACTTCTGTATTCGAAAGATTCTTTAAAAGGCCGTATACCCTGAAAAATATTGTTCTTGCCTCGCTGTTCGACTGCCACTCGACTTGCTACGGAACATTGTTATGAGTTCAAAACTTCAGCTCACAGCACTAACTTCTATAAGCTCCACTACTGAATTGATACAGCCATGCTGTCACTGTTATCTTCCCCAGCGAAACTAAATATTTCAACACCTAACCATTCTTCGCTCTAATTATCCCTTCAGTTCAAGAGCAGATGATATCTCCCGAACGGCTGGTCGTATCGTCATGGGGTTTGCACAGTCAGCTTCAGAATGTTTAGCTCTGTAACATAGGTTCATCTAAATAATTGGATAATTAATGATTTTCGTGCGCGGAGAGAAATAGGGATTTCGTACGGCACAGCGAGCCCAGATTGCGTAGTTAACTAGGCAACGCCGCGCTATGCAATTGGCTGGCGCGGGTGAGCGCGTGAATCTGGCTCCTCCCTCATGTTCACAGTTGTTTTGGGCCTGGTATAACTGCCAAGGAAGCCACCCTCCACGATCGAAGCAGTGCCCTGAGTTCTGTAAAGAAGCCACAATCCAAGAAATCAGAACATTGCATCGGCTTTCATATCACGATGCTCGCAAGAGGTACCGTGATATTAATACCCCCGAATTTCGGGTGACGTTTGTGGCCGCAGTGACGCCCTCATTCACCCCTGCTGTCACAGTTCCCAGTGTAGTACCCTCGACGTCCGGTAATTCAGCAGATTTTAAATCACCCCTCGCTGTACCAGCGAAAATTGTCTGCCCAAAGGAGGTCCCACAACCTTCTTCGGGCAAGGAAAAGAAGGCGACAGTTATATCATCTAAACCGGCGAAATCGGAGAAGTCCTCTTCTTCTTCGAACCGGTCGGCTAACATGTCTTCCTCAGTTAACAGGGGAAAGAAGAGTTTGCCGACCAGGACTGGTCCTTCTTCCAGTCCACCCGATATGACAAAAGTAGTAGTGGAGACGAGAGAGAAGGTTCGTCGCCATCTCTCTCGCCCTCCTCCTGACGGAGTGGCTACTGTCTCTGCGGCCTTCCCGCTCCCACGACCATCAAGGGAGAGAAGCCGGCTAAAGCCAAACTCGTCCGTATGGAGGAACTCCCCTACAAATAGGAAAATACATCAGCGGAGGAGAGAGGAACGGTTCAGCGCCGTTTCTCTTCCTCTCCTAGAGACAGGGCTGCTCAGGTATCTGCTGGCCATTCCACTCCCACCACCACCAGTGGAGCGGTGTCAGCAGGAGCGGCCATGTTTTGTAAGGAACTGGCGTCTGTGGGGAAGCGACCATCTACTTCCCCAAATAGACGTCAGCGCCGATCAAGAAAGAAATCTCTTCGGGACATGTCGGGGACAGACACCCAGTCTTCGGACCGGGAGAAAGTCCCTCGACACCACTCTCGCTCTTCCCCAAGAGCGAGACTCGTGAAGTCCGACGAGGACCGCGCGCCATCCAGGGGACTGCCCGCTCCATTTTCTTCGTCTTCGGACCGAGATGTGGAGATTGAGGTGCGCTCTCCTGCCCCATCATATCCAACTAGAGATGGGGAATGGTGGCAAACGGTCAAGCGTAAGTAGAAGACCCACTTCTACTTACAAGGGAACTGTAATAGCTATTCTGGTGATCTCAATGAGTTACGTCAATTAATATCTTCGTTTTCGGCAACCATTGTCTGTCTTCAGGAATCCAGGTTTCGTCCTGGACGTGAGACAATAATGCGTTACTTCAACCTCTTCTCTGAAGACCCGGTGGATGGAGCTGTGGCCGTCGGTGGCGTCTGCATTCTCGTCCACTCTAGCCTCTTTAGTGAAGAGGTGCCGTTGCGTACTCAGCTAGAGGCAGTTGCATTTCGTACTTCGTCGCCAGTAATGGCAACAGTATGTAACGTGTACATTCCACCTGATTCTCAACTGGATTGAAACCAGCTGGTGGATCTAGTCTCTCAGCTCCCCCCCCCCCTCACCTCCTTTTCTCCTTCTGGGATATGTTAATGCCCACAACACCATCTAGGGCTCCGCTACCACTAGTGATGGAGGGAGAAATTTTGAGAGACTGATCAGGCGCTGGAGCTGTATTTGTTAAACACAGGGGAACCTACGCACTTCTCTATTGCACACGGCACTTATTCAAATGTCGATATCACCTTGTGCTGTCGTGCGCTGGTTCCCCTGCTACAGTGGGGTGTACACGACGACCTTTGTATTAGTGACCATTTCCCGATTATCGTTACTCTTCCGAACCAGAGAGCCATCGAATTACCAAGTCGATGGCTTCTCCGTCGGGCTAATTGGACAACTTTCACAGCACGTGCTGATTTTGCCGAAGATACCTTTGAGAGTGTCTATGATCATACCATTCACATAACGGATGGTATTTCGGCTGCTGCTGAGGAAACAATACCTTCCTCATCCGGCAACTCCCACCGGAAACTTGCCCCTTGGTGGACAGCCGAGATTGCAGCAGCCTTTAAAGATCGTCGACGTGCTTTCAAATGCTATCGGAGGCAAAACACTATGGCCAACCTTATCACCTTCAAAAGGATTCGTGCTAGAGCCCGATACCTGATTCGTGAGAGTAATAAACCGACGTGGGAAAAGTATGTGTTGTTTATGACGACACATACTCCTTCATCTCAAGTGTGGACTAAGCTTCGTCGGATCTCCGGACTCCCGATATCATTGATGGCACACGGAGTCTCCATCATCGGAGACATCATCACGGACCAACTCGCCATTGCCAACCGTATTGGATCGCACTTCAATGATGTATCCTGTTCTGGGAGTTACGATCCTACGTTTCTGACTCTGAAGCGGGAGGCGGAGGCTCACCCCTTGTCCTTTGCCACTGCTGCTTTGGAGTCCTACAATGTACCATTCTCTGACAGGGAACTGCGCAGTGCGCTTTCACTGTGTAGGGATACGTCTCCCGGACCGGATAACATACAGAATCAAATGTTAAAACATCTGTGCGAATCCAGTATAAAGCAATTGTTGGTCCTCTTCAATCGTATATGGATTGATGGGCAGTTTCCATCTCAATGGCGAGAGTGGATCATGATACCGGTTCCCAAGGCTGGAAAGGATCCCAAACTTGTCAGCAGCTACAGGCCTCTCAAATGCCCTATGTAAGCTGCGAGAGAAGATGGTGAACCATCGACTGGTGTGGTTCCTGGAAGAGAGAGGCTTACTGTCAGGGTACCAGTCTAGATTTCGCTCCCATATGTCCACCACCGTCCATCTGGTGCGACTTGTGAGTGCCATACAGGAGGCATTTCTCCGAATTACCTACGACACCATATGGCGCTACGAGATCCTTTCCACCCTTCATGAGTGGGGACTCCGTGGTAATCTACCAACTTTCATGTAGTCCGACTCTTCCGTGTAAGGGTCGGTAGAACATATCGCAATATTATACCCAAGAAAACGAAGTTCCTCAGGGTTCTGTTCTGTCACCTTGTTCGAGGTTGTCATATCTTTTGGCCAAAGATGCTACATTAAGATTGTTATTTTTTTTCTCTATTATCTTTTTTCCACTGTTGTAAAATTAACTGTCTTGGCATCCAGAAGTGTCAATAAATGGTTGTTTTGAATTGATATATTTTCCTTAAATATAAAAGAAGAAAGAATCTGCGATACGCCGGTGAGCGTAAAAGTAAAATAAGTGGCGACCAGTGATAGGATAAATATATCAATATATTTTAATTATGGAGACAACCCAACGTGAACTGGATCGAGCGATAAAGCTACGTATGGTAACACGGACGGCGTTTTCGAGGCAGTTGAATAACCTCAAAGGTGAAATTGATGACGTCCAGATGACAGCTCATGAAAAGCGAAGGAAAGTTCAGGTTTCCCTTTCTTTACTTCGGAAGAAAAATGATGAGCTCCTGCCGCTGGATGGTAAGGTCGTAAGTCTAAAACTTGACGTCGGCCAAGAGGACTTGGACGACGAATGTAGACTTGCCGATGACTATCAACGTCAATTTCTTGATATAGAGGTGAGTGTTGAATATATTCTACTTTCAGGAGGTATCGCTCAAGACAACAGTGATTGTAGCAGTGTAGATCTTGTGAGTAAGAGAAAATTCAAACTACCTAAATTAGAACTAAGGAAATTTGATGGCGATGTAAAACAGTGGATACAGTTCAGGGGCCAGTTTGAAAAGATAGACAAGGATCCGGATATTGCACCGGAAGATAAGTTTCAATACTTAATGCAAGCTACAGTGAAAGGGTCTCGTGCTCGAGAAATTACTGAAAGTTTTCCACCTATTGGGGAAAATTATACGAAGGCAGTAGAATGTTTAAAGAGCAGGTTCGGTAGAGATGATCTGTTGGTTGAAGTTTACGTAAGAGAGTTGTTATCTTTAGTTCTTAAGAAATCTTCCACTCCCGGTGATGGCAATTCAATGTGTAGCCTTTATGACAACTTGGAATCGCACATACGGTCACTTGAAACCTTAGGTGTTACAACAGATAAGTGTGCATCTATGTTGTATCCTTTAGTAGAGTCATGTTTGCCTGAGGAGTTTCTTAGGGCCTGGCAAAGAAGTTCCAATTTTGCACACACACGTGATTCGAAAGATAGGTTAGACAATCTCATGCTATTCATGAAAAGGGAAGTGGAAGCTGAGGAACGGATCAGTTTAGCAATTTCCGGTTTTGGAATCAAAGATAATAACAGGAGTAGAGACCAACCCAAATTTCAGAGCACATTGCTACTGCAGCTGACTTGTTAAACACTAACCCAGTTGAGGAGAGGAGAGGGTACTGTATTTTTTGTGAAGGTCAACATGATGCCCTTAATTCTTTAAAGCACACTAATTAGGTCTATCTGAGAAACAGAAGGTCCTAAAGGACAAGGGTGGGTGTTTAAGTGCTTTAAGAAGGGACACTGTGTCAATAAATGTAAAGCCGTAGTACGGTGCATTATTTTTAGTAAGAGCCACCAAGTTCTGATGTGCCCTGATTTACCTCATAATAAACAAAATATATCCCATAATAATGTCGAACACAGGCAATCCGGGAGGAAGAATGAACAAAAGACAAATTCGCTGAGTAATATTTCTAAATATCCTAAAGTTATTTTGCAAACTTTGGTTATAAAGATGAAAGGTATTGGCTCTTCCTTCTCTGTTAGAGCCTTAATTGACTCAGGATCCCAAAGATCCTATGTTAAGAAAGACATTGTTAAAAGATTAGGTTACACTCCAGTCAGAACTGAAACAATTAAACATGACCTTTTTGGGGGAGTGAAAACGAGTGTTAATGAACATTCATGTTACAAAGTAGAAATTGAAAGCCTGGATGGAAAATATCAATGTAATTTTGAAGTATTGGATCAGGTTTTAATATGTAATGGCATCCCTTCGGTCAAGAAAGGACCTTGGTTGAATGAACTTGAGGAAGGGAATATCAGCCTAACAGATATTGGGGATGAGTCTAGGCCTGTGGACTTGCTGATTGGAGCGGATGTAGCGGACAAACTTCTGACAGGAAATATTAAAATTCTATCTTCTGGTTTGGTTGCTGAGGAAACAAATTTAGGCTGGACTTTGATGGGGAAAGTTCCACAACAATCTTCTGTTAACTTGGCAGAAGAAGTTACAGCTCTGTTTGTTAATGAGATCAACGATCGCTGGAGCCTAGATACCATTGGAATCTCAGACTCAGCTGTTAAAATGTCCAAAAATGAAAGACAGCTTCAAATTAGAGATGATTTTCTAAGAGGTATTAGTGTAAATGATGAGAGACGTTACGAAGTTTCATTGCTATGGAAAGAAGATAGCTTGCCTCTTCCTAGTAACAGGGAGCTAGCACTCAAAAGGTTAGAATCTACCACTAGAAAGCTTCAGTCTCAAAATCTTCTCATTTCATACGATGCAGATCTAGCTGAGTGGGAAGAACTGGGAATTATTGAAGAAGTACCAGTCAAAGAAGTAGGGAATTATGGACACTACCTACCACATCGAACTGTTATTAAGGAGAATAGCACCACCAGAGTTCGTCCTGTATTTGACGTGTCAGCAAGAGGTAGAAATGCTCCTTCTCTCAATCATTGTTTAGAGTGTGGACCCAATCTGATTGAACTGATTCCTTCCCTGTTACTAAAATTTCGGGAAGGGAGATTTGGGGTGACAGCTGATGTAGAAATGGTTTTTCTACAAATAAGTGTTCGTCAAGAAGACAGAGATTTTCTTAGGTTCTTCTGATGTGATCCAAACGACTGGAGGAATATAAAGATATTTCGGCATCGGAGGGTGGTATTTGGATTAAAATGTGGCACTTTCCTTTTAGGAGCAGTTCTTGATTACCATTTGGACAAGGCAATGGAAGATTGTCAATATAGTAAAGGACAGATATCAAGACTTAAACAGAGCCTTTATGTGGACAAGGTTGTAACCAGTGTTGATACTGAATCAGAACTGAAAGAATTCATTAATGAAGCACGTGATGTAATGCAGGAAGGAAAGTTCAACCTCAGAGGTTGGCAGGCCAACAATGATGCTTTCATTCTTGTAGGACGGACAGCGGTGCTAGGTTTACGATGGGATTTGGAATCTGACAATTTATTGTTAAACTTGGAATGGTTACAGAACCATGAATTGGGAGTGATCACGAAAAGATCCATTCTGTCAGTTGCACAAAAGATATTTGATCCGATTGGCATAGTTAGTCCAGTACTGCTAGTTCCTAAATTGTTATTACAAAATATATGGCTAAGTGGTATATCTTGAGATGAAGAGGTTACTACTGATATTAAGGACCAATTTGTAACCTGGTATTTAAGCCTTTTTCTCCTGAAAGAGATGAGAATTCCACGCTGGTTTCATTATTCCAAGAACCACAGGGATGTCAGTCTACATATTTTGTGTGATGCTAGTGCACAGGCCTACGCTGCAGTAGTCTTCATACGACTACAAATTGACGGTGAGAGTAAGGTACACCTTCTTGCAGCCAGAGCAAGAGTAGCCCCATTAAACACAGTCATCATTCCCCGACTGGAACTAATTGCTGCAACAGTGGGAGCTAGATTAGGTAATTCAGTGCTAGAAGGACTAAACTACCAAGATGTCAAGTTGAATTTCTAGACTGATTCGACACCGGTTTTAGCATGGATTCTATAGGAAGAAACATGGACTGTGTTTGTCAACAACCGTGTTAAAGAAATCCATCGGTTGACTTTACCAGAAATGTGGAGATATGTTCCTGGCCATTTGAATCCTGCAGATCTTCCTTCAAGAGTTGTCTGGCAGAAAAATTGTTAGCACTTCAATGGTGGGAGGGGCCAGAGTTTTTACGAAAGGACCGGCCAGAGTGGCCTGGTGAATTTCCACCTGCAGAGGCAGAGCTGATTTTGCAAGAAAAGAGAAAATCAACTCAAATAACGAGTTACTTTTTAGATACTTCATGTAGCACCCCAAAACATGTAAATAATGATCAGTGCAGGTACCACGATTTTAATTGGTATTACTTATATTTTTCAAGCTATGGAAAAATAATTCGGTTGGTTGCTTGGATAAAGAGGTTTATCCAAAATACGCGAAGAGCAAACCTTACAAGAGCTCGTGGAGAATTATCATGTGAGGAGATAATGTCAGCAGAAAAAATAGTCGCAAGATTGGTACAGGAAGAGCCTTTCTCTTCAAAAAATGACAAAAGTCTCATTAGGCGAAATGTGTTTAGGGATGAGAAGGGATGTCAAGAGTAACCACTAAAAGTGGTAGAGCTGTAAATACACCAAAGAGATTAGATTTATGATTACTGTATTTTGAGGTAATTATAGTTATTTATGTATGGTTGAGTTGTTCTTCCACCAACTCAAGGTGGGAGTGTGTCATATCTTTTGGCCAATGATGCTACATTAAGATTGTCATTTTTTCTTTATTATATTTTTTCCACTGTTGTAAAATTAACTGTCATGGCATCCAGAAGTGTCAATAAATGGTTGTTTTGAATTGATAAATTTTCCTTAAATATAAAAGAAGAAAGAATCTGCGATACGCCGATGAGCGTAAAAGTAAAAGAGGTTGCCATAAACGGCATTGTTACCGACACCGGGCCCTCGATAGTTCCATCGCTGTATGTAGCCGATTTAGCTCTGCTTTACAGCTCTGGAAGTATGTCAATCGTGGAACGGCAATTGCAGATAGCTATTAACCGGGTCGACAGGTGGGCTCACGACCGGTTTTCATCAGCGAAATCCTCCGTCGTCCATTTTTGTCGGCTCCGAAGGCTACACTTACACCCTAAACTACATCTCAGGTATGCTGCGTTGCCGTTGGTTGACACTTATCGCTTCTTGGGGCTCCATTTTGACAGCAAATTAACGTGGCTGCCCCATATACGGCAACTAACAACGACGTGTCTCAGGAAACTGAACATGCTCAAGTTTCTTAGTAGCACTACGTGGGGGGCTGACGGAGCGGTGCTGCTATGGTTCTACCAAGCCCTCGTCGTGTCCCGGCTAGACTATGGTTCTGCGGCTTACGGTTCAGAAAGACCGGCAACCTTGAAAATGCTGGACAGTATCCACCATAGTGGCGTTAGGCTGGCTACTGGTGCCCTCCGGACCAGCCCGATACCCAGCCAACTCGTCGAATCGGGTGTTCCATCTCTAAATTATCGACGCCATCTTATGCTTTTGGCATATACTACTAATGTGCGTCAGTACCCAATACGACCAGAGGTACGCCAGCCGGCCTCGAACCACTCGGCCTGTTGGTATTAGACTCGATAGCTCGTGTACTGAAATAGGAGTGGCTGTGGGCCCTAGCCTACTTTTCACATTTTGCAAAAATGAGGAAAAAGTAGACTTATGAGATAGATCCGGGAAAATGTGTGTCTGTCTGTCTGTCTGTCTGTCTGGCTGTGTGTGTGTCCCCCCCCCTATCAACTCCTAAACGGCTGCAGCAATCAAAACCAAATTTAGTATGAGTAAAGATGTGCACCGGAATATCTCACGTCCATATTTGAAAATGATGTCAGTGCTACCAACTGCTGAAAAACGCACTAGAAATTTGAGCTCCATGTTGGATATCTTGCAAGGTATGCATGGGAGCTATTCCAAAATTGGCACACATGTAGATAATACTATTTCAGTTTAATATCCAGGAGGCCATACATGACAAAGTTGCCAACATAATTTTAAGCCTTCTGATAGGTCCAATGTTTAAATGCATATAACTTCTACACTATCAATGGGATTTCAACCAAATTTTGTATGTAAAATGTGTACATAAACAGATATGACTGAGCGTATTCTTAAGAGCCACCAAGGCTGCCAACTGTTAATAATTGCTCTCTCTATTTTTTTTTTATCCAAATACCAATATATCAGAAAGTATGCAAGCCGACAGCTTTAAACTATGCACACGTATATTCTGACATTTTAGATTAATTTGGAGTAACTTATATACATCAGTTCTACCAACATGATTATAAGCCTGCTGATAGTACCAATTTTTAAATACATGTAACTTCTATACTATCAGTTGGATTTCAACCAAATTTCGTATGTGCTATGTGTAACATAACAGATATGACTATAAGTATTGTTAAGAGCAATCAGGGCTGCCAACTGTTAATAAATGCTGTCTATATTTTTTACCCTAATATCAATATATCAAAAAGTATGCAAGCCAACAGCTCTATACTTTGCACACGTATAGCACCTGACTTTCTAGATTAATTTGGAGTAATTAATATAAGTCAGTGCTGCCAACATGATTCTATGCCTGCTGATAGGTCCAATTTTAAAATACATGTAACTTCTATACTAACAAATGGATTTCATCCAAAATTGGCACAACAAGATATCATAAAATTTCAGATTATTTCTGACCAGCACACGCATGGTACTGTTGGCAACATGCTTTTACGCGTGCTGATAGATCCAGTGTCTAACTGCATGTAACGTCCATTGGACTTCAACCAAATGTTGTATTCTGTACCTTAAGAGATGGAAATAAGAATATATTCAGTCACCAGGACTGCCAACTGTAGCGCGTTATTAGGCTACATTACACCAGGTATGTTTTGAACTAATTAGATATTTCGATATTACCAACTTAATTTCGTCATTATTCTAGATAGGTTCATATACTGTAGAATAATCATTGGCATGAAATGTAGGCTGTATAGTTCTTCACGGAACTTTTTGTCTTACTTACGAAACCACCCAACCATCTTCTTCTTTCCTGGCGTTTATCCCAGTACAGAGTCCGCTGCTCTACCACCCAACCATCAGAATATAATAAATAGGGGCCGGATTTTGGTGGTTTTTAAAATTGTCATTTTAGGTTTTCAAAAACATAAATTTTTTCTTTTTAGTTTTTTATTAGGTAGAATGGGTTTTTACAATAGGTTCTTATTTTAAAGGGTAGCGAAAGTTGACATACATTACATAAGGCTTAAAATTAATACCTCATTGTTAGTAGACAATCTGATTGCAACGAGAGAGTAAATATTTTACATAATGATGCGTAATCAAATTATCACCGATAACTTTACACTTTTAGGGATTGCAATAAAGCCAAGGATGTCAGAGATGATTTTCACACTCTATCTCGTTCAAATAATGTTGATTCTTTACAATATTGGATTCTTGGGAATAATAAGAGATTTATTCGCTCTTTCCTCTCGGTAAATAACCAAACAATAATATATAAGCTGGAAAGTGCTGAAAATATTTCATTTTTCCATTAGGTAGGATTGCTTTCAATCAACTGGAGTTAGGAATAAACACTATCTTCACATTTAATTTCAAGGATTATGGACAAAATTTGAAATATACTACAATAAATGGTACAAAACTGCAATTAGTTATTTTTAGGTACTCGCGTATTATTTAGTTTATTAGGTAGTACGGAATTTCAGTGTGATTCGTAAAAGTATTTAGAAGTATGGGAAAAATAGATAAGAACCTAAGAATCCGGTTCCTAATAATAGGCTAACTGCACCCCGATAGTATAAGGTAGTTTCTCTGTTGCTGGATAGTGAATTTTTGTACAAACTCAATTGTCCAGAATAATGAAAAATATAATAATAATAGTATACTAATAATAATCATTATTGACTAATAATTATGAAAATAATAATAATAACTGTCTAATGATGATAATAATAATAATAACAATAGTCTAATAATAAGTATTTCGCTGTCCTCTTGGAGTGACGATGTGGGTAGTCATAATATAGCCTTATTCTGAAAGCAGAGACATGAAAAGATTGTCAATGATATGTAAGCCAACCAAAATTTGATTAAACTAGAGAATCGTCTGTACTCCCCTCTCCAACTCCAGGCAGCTTGAAATGTATAAATTTTATATGTGGTCTCAAACCTCATGTCTCGGTGATAATCAACGATGATCTCAAGATTAACGGTCACGTTAAACTACAAGCTTCCGCTTTTTAATAATCAACGTTGAAGTACAAACAAACACTACGGTGTTCCCGCAACTTAGGACTACTTAGTTATATACGGAAAATGTGCCACGGAGCCGCTTGATAGCACTGTGCTTTGCCCATTGCCCTACCTCACAAATCGTGTACGGTATCCCAAAGAAATTTTGATCAACCGATCACAACGAGGGGACGGAGTCGCGCAGCTTCTTTTGGGGTACAGGATCTCTACATTAGCTGAAACAGAAGGCTGGCGTGCTGTGAGGTGAGCGGGAAAATGGGATTGAGTGAGTAAATGCATGCACGTCGTCCCAATAAAAATAACAGCTACATCGCACGCCTTCTGCTTGACCTTGAGACGTCATAATGCAGCCTTGTAACAATACAATCCCGTTAAATTTGTAACGTTCCGTTCCGTCTGTTTGTTCCGTTATTATAAGTAGAATGTTCCGAACTGTAACGTATCGGATATTCCTCTGGTCATTTCGGTACGGGACAACGTAACGTTCCACCCGTCTCCAATACGCTGTACCGGTACAGGCTCGGCTAACATTCCACTGTTCCAGATACCGGGTACGGTTTCAGAATCAGTTCCGTTCCAGGACGGTAACGTTACGCTTGGAACAGACAGCGGTAACGTTACAACTTGGAAATAACCTTGGAGATAACGGAATTTCTCCGTTCCACATAGACAAGAGTTCCGTTCCGCGTTACGTTCTGTTCCGGGTCCCTGCTTTGAAGTCTACTGTATGCAGTTCCCCCTGTATGTGAGAGGTGATGCTGACCACCACTGCGGTTGGAGGGGGAGGGGAGAGTGTCTAGTAGGTGTCCTTGGTCGTGGGAGAGGGTAGCTAATGGACAAGACGTATCGTGCACACGTGTACTGTTAATTGGACATGTACAACATCCTTAGGGGACCACAACACTTTAATAGCCGTGTAATAGGAACTAATTGCGCATGCATAGATAGGTTACGCTATGTTGCAATCATTATTTCATCCCCCTAACTATTATTAGCTCCAAGTACCAACACATGCTACTCTGCTGACCATAAACGTCAAATAATTAAATTTCCTTCGCCGCAATCCTGACGTCAGTAAAGACAGAATTCAAAATCTATGATTCAAATTTTAATAACAATGTAATGGGTTTACATCCTTTTAACTATGGCGTATTCAACAATGTCGGAATTTGGTCCTGAATGGGTTCTTTAGTGTGCCAGTAAATCTACCAACAAATTCCTTTATTATATCAAATAAATAAATAATAAAATAGATAAATAAAGATTACTACAATCTTAAATTGATTTAAAAATCCATGTTCTTCTGCACCAATTAAAAATGGTAAATTAAGTTTTAACATGCCACTAATATTATTTTCGTTCTAAGAATCATGCGCAAACCATTAATTATAAATTCGGTGAAAGAACAGTTTCCAGAACTTAAAATAAAATAAGAGGAATGAGGCTCTAGGAGAGGAGGGCTTATACTGTATATGTAAATACAGGCATTTATTCAGTGCCTATCCAGGTAATTTGTGAGCGGAAGAATTTACGGAATCATACAATCTTGACTCGATATGTAATGTACATTAGGAAATTAAGAAGATCTTCCAAACTACAATTATACGTACTTTTCAAGAAAAAACTTTCCCCTAGTTGAAATTAAATATATTTTACTATGAAGTTCTTCTAGATCCCATTTTAATCTAATAGATTTATTTATAAAGTAGGCATTTCCTAATGCAGTAGGCCTACATACTCGACACTGTGGACTGACTCATGATACATGGGGTTTACATTACGGTTTGCTGTTTAGTCCCATGGCATATGTTGGGCATGATACCTTCTTCAAGGCTACAGCAGCTTATTTCCCATCCCTAGCCTCGTACCGATTTCATGAAACACACGCTAAATACACGGAGTTGACCATCATAATAATGAAGTTTGGTTTTGAGGATAGTTAATTAACGCGCTATTCCTTGGTTCAAAAGGAGTCAAATTCGATCTCTTACCGGATCGTGGGTTTTTAATCTCGTATGATTATTACCCCAGCTCCTAGACTGAATATTTGAAACATCTCCAACATTTCTTACTTATCACGAAAAGCTAGTCTCCCTCAGTTGTCAACTTAAAATGAGTGCCTTAGGATACACACAACTCTAATCATTATAACATTAAATGAAAATCAACAACAACACAACAAGAATCAATTTGTGACCTGCCTTTAGGCTACATTTTGTTTGCAGTTTGACTGGCTAATACGAGGTTGAACTGTATGGTATGAGTGATGCTTTATGACACATTTTTCATTGCGCATATATAAATTCAAGCGTATTAATATTAAATATACCATACAGCACAATTAATTATAAATATTGTATCACAACAAGCCATACACTACCTAGACCAATATTAATTTACTAGCAGTAATGCCCGTCTTCGCCCCCTGGATTTATTTGTTTTATGAATGATAATTAATACTACTACAGAACTGGCACATGATAGTTAAACTAACAGAAAAGAAATATTTTTAAAAATAACTTTTTGTGGTGGTGGTGGTGGTGGTGGTGGTGGTGGTGGTGGTGGTGGTGGTTGTAGTGGGGGTGATAAGTAGTACAGTATAATGGACGTAACATTCAGGTCATTTTCCCGTTATGATAATAATGAATAGGGAAATGGCTGTTTACTAACTACAGCACTGACACACGTAAATTACAAACATTTTTTAAAATATGTTTAGAAAGAGGAGTAAGTGAAATAAGACACTGCCTAGGGCCTATATCTCATTGGCTCTTAGAAATGTTGAAACGAATAGTGTCGTCTTTTGTCGCATAGCACCGTAGGAAAATAATCAGAACACTTAGGAAAACTTCGGCTGTTCCGAGCTCCTGAGGTAGAATAGTATCATTTACCGCCACATAGCACTCAACGATAAGTTTCGGAATAAATGAAGGTAAATTTGAAAGCACCAACGCTTATTGCAGCTGATAACCTCAATGTACTGCACCAACACCATTGCACTTATACAGAGGCATAATACTTTCATGATGATAACTGTTTTAAGGGGCCTAACAAATCTTTTTTCACAAATCCCCGTGACTGCAATTTATAAGCAGCGCAAGACTTAACTATTTTCGCAATTCTGCACCATAACACTGGTAGAGGCGATGTGATGCAGCCCGAATTGCCAGTCAGCAAGGCACTTATTAAAATACTTTTATAGTTACACTACTACGGACATGAATGGTTCAAGGGCCTTAATACGTGGTTTTCAAGTTCAGTTTGTTTGTTATTCTAAATGTAGGGAATGGAGAGCGTTGTCCAAAATATCAAGTGGACAGGGTTACCAGCAGGGTTTCAAAGTGTAAGTAAAATTTGGCGCAATCAGGAGGAACGGTGTGGATTTGTGATAAAGGCTCTAAATGCAGGGAATGGAGTGGTCTGTCCGAAATTTATAGTGGACAGTGTCACCCGTAGGGTTCCAAAGGGTAAGTATACAAAATGTCGCATCCGTAGAGTAACGGTCAGCATGGTTAGCTGCCGCCCCAGAGGTCCTGGGTTCGATTCCCGGCTCTGCCACGAAATTTGAAATGTGGTATGAGGACTGGATCGGGGTCTACTCAGCCTCAGGTGGCCCAAATGAGTAGAGGGGGTTCGATTCCCACCTCAGCCATCCTCGAAGTGGTTTTCTGTGGTTTCCCACTTCGTCACCAGGCAAATACCGAGATGGTTCCTACTGTCAGGCCACGGCCGCCTCCTTCCCTCTTCCTTGCCTATCCCTCCCTTCCCTAATGAGGCCCCTGTACGCTTTGCAGGTGAGGCGCCTGGGTGCGGGGCTGGTAATACCTCCCTAGTTGTATCCACTTCGATCACATGTTCCCAGCTCTAGGACGCTGCCCGTAGAGGCGGTAGAGGTGAATTCCCCCGCTGAGTCCGTGGGAGCCACAAACCTGGCGGGTAAATTCGATAAAAATAAAAAAGTATACAAAATGTGGTTCAGATCGGTGAAACGGTGTAGATTTATGCCAAAGGATCTAAATGCAGGGAATGGAGTGGTCTGTCCGACATTTCATGCAGGGTTCCAAAGGGTAAGAATACAAATTTTGGTTCAGATCGGTGAAACGGTGTAGATTTGTGCCAAAGGACATAAATGCAGGGAATTGAGTGGTCTGTCCGAAATTGCATGTACACAGTGTTACTCGCAGGGTTTCAAAGGGTAAGTATACAAATTTTGGTTCAGATTAGTGAAACGGTGTTGATTTGTGCCAAAGGACCTAAATGCAGGGAATGGACTGGTCTGTCCAAAATTGCATGTGAACAGTGTTACTCGCAGGATTCCAAAGGGTAAGTGTACAAACTTTGGTTCAGATCGGTTGAACGGTGTAGATTTGTGCCAAAGGGCCTAAATGCAGGGAATGGAGTGGTTTGTCTGAAATTTAACATAGCCTAAACTATTCCTCTGGAATCTGGCTATCATATACAAAAAGAATTTTTCGAATACGACTGGTAAATTAGTTCCAGAGTTTAGCGCGTTTAAAGACACAAACACACAAACTCTTCAGCTTAATTATATTAGTATAGATAACATTCTTTAAATGTTATTGCTAATGGAGCTCTTAAATATTTCAAATCAAGTGCACTTGTCATTACAATAAAGGCTATTTTACGTTCAAAACATGTTTATTGCAAATATTTTCTGTAAGTGGCATCGCTAATACGTTATCAGCATCTGTTTATACAGGCTGGGCGGGGCAATACTAGGCAGCCAGGCACATTGACTCCCATGGTCAGGAAACGTTGAAAGACAAAGATAAGAAATACATATAGGAAACGACGTGATGTTTGACACAAGTAAATTGTTTACTTTCATTATCTAATACATTATTTAAATAAATAAATCAATAAATAAATATATAAATAAATAAATTAATTAATTAATATAGATTTCCTTCTACGATTTCCTCGTAAATCACGCTTCACGTCATTCATGTCTTACGGTGTTACTCGGCCTCGTATTACCTAGTAATAGCACATCCCTGTGGTAAACTGTTTATTTTTTAAGTGTAAATAATACAGTGTATATTAATAATTATTTCCCTATAAGGGATCAAAAACGTTTCAGGTTGTAGATGTCTTAGAGTATAAACGTTACACTTGTTCTCTTGATGAGATCGTCAATATCTCCACAGCCCTACGCATTGACTTCTCATTTGAAATAAGGTTGCTTAGAAGATTACAGAAAGTTTAGAATCTTTATTCAAGAGTTGCGTTGACAGATTCGATGTGATGATTGATATCCCAGTCAGTCAACACGTTGACTGTAACCCAATTATCTTGAGTTGTGAATATTAAGATAATAAATGATGAAACACCTGTTTTAATTTTTCATTCAATTAATATACTGGCTATCAATATGTATATACAAGGATTGCTTGAATGAAATATAGGCAGGTGTCTACTGTATGTAGAACAATATCCACTGTATCACAAAGACGGCATACAGCTGACAGATCAGGTGAGTCTGATATTCATCTCCACTGTTCATTCACCTGTATCTACACTGAATAAGTTTCTTTTCGCGAATAATTCATAATTCATTTTTAGGGGCTTGGGACGTTTTGTTCTTCAGACCCATGTAGTTGGGTGTGTGTTGAACTTGTCCGTTAGCCTGTCTTTATGTGATGACTGCAGTAGTGTGTGTAACTGTATTAGGGACAAGGATGTGGTAGGCACCCCGGGGCTTGAAATAAAGTACTATCCCGGAATTTGCCTGGAGGGAGTGTGGAAAAATAAGGGAAAAACCAGATTTAGGATAGCCACTGTAAGCGCTGGGGTTCGAACCTACGATATAGGATTTTGCTGCAGCTGCCCGCTAGGGACCCGAGAAGAAGAACGTAGGTGCTGGTGAATCCACTATTCCTCAGTATCACAAACCGCTTGACCGGTGGTGAAATTCTCACTTCTTCTTCAACTCTGAGATTTGTTGATGACATCGTCATCTTGACCGACACGCCTGAGGATTTAAATGAGTTTTTGAATGGTATGGACTCTGTCTTACGGAAAGAATAAATGATGAAAATTAATAAATGTAAAACAAAAACAAGATGTTCAGTAAAGAACATATAGCCTACTTTCTCCTAAATGTATGAGTATAGGTATAGCTCGTTGTTATTATCAAAGAGTATAATAGAATCATTTCTTGGTTGAAGACATTAGAAACTATTTACCTCTACCAAACGCCACAACCTAGAAAAGAACTACTGCCATCATTGAAGAAAGATAGATAAGAAGTATCTCAAGAATGTTATGGATCTGGAGACATAATCGACCGGACTGGCTGCGTGGCTCAGCGGTAACGTTCTCGCTTGCTGGGCCCTAGGTTGCAGGTTCGTATCCTGGCGCAGTCAGCTGGCATTTGAGGGTGCACAAATGCGAGGGAGCCGTGTCAGTAGATTTACTGGCACGTTAAAGATCCCCTTCGGGCCAAAATTCCGGCTCCCCGGCGTATCTAAAAGCAGCAGTAGTTAAAAGGGACGTAAAACAAATAACATTATTATTATTGTTATTATTACATAATCGACCTGCCGTGGGCAACATCCAACTTTGAGTTGAGGCATGTCTTTACACGTCTGGTTGTGCATGGCTTTCACAATCCTAATTGAATTAACAAATCTTTCCATGACCCTACAGAGATGTGTGTATACAAACTATGTGGATATTTTCGATTGCTATTTGCCTGAAATAAAAGTATTAATTAATAACCTGAACTAGCACCAACGGCTAGAATTCATTTACTATGTGAAATCGTTTTGTTCTTTACTTCAAATAACTTTTTCAAATAACGCACAATAGGCTGTTACAAACCCTTTAAAATAAAAAGTAAAAAATTATCGTAGTATCATCTTGCCATTCTTCAAGTTCGATGCGCATAGAATGCCAATGGTATTCGGTACTAACCAATGGAGTCCCACGTAGACCAGTCGTGATATCTAGTGGAGAAGTATCGAACAATATAACCCTAACAAGGCGAGTGCATTCTAGTGGCCATAAGAATAAACTTTTCAATAAAATCTTGAAGTTAATAAGTAGGCCGGCGTGCAGTTACCTTTTTGGCCGCTAGATGTCTCGAGCAAATCTGCTGGTGAATTATGTTTTAATTAAATATATATTTTCCCCCGTAATATGCACAATATAACGCTTAATTTTAAAACGTCTGAATCATTACAAAACAATAAATATATAAAATTTCAAGCAAAAAAAAAACTCTGATTGGGTTTGAACCATAGGCATATGAGTGATAGGCCAACGCTTTACCACGGAGCCATTTGTCCCAATGAACATCGTTCTATATAAAATGACTTACATATAACTTGTTAGCAAATAATGATTTAGACTAAACGATTTCATCAGTGGAGTATATTATTTATTTATAAAGCATTTCATACAAAGTTGATTTATTTTGTATCAGTACGCTATATTGCATGCAATACTCAAATTAGTGAAATATAAGTCAGGCACAAGATATCCGCTGCCATCTTGTCTTCTTACCGAGACGGCTCAGCTTTTTAAAATCACTTCTGCACTGTAGTATTACAAAATAAACTTTTAATTTCGAACGTGCCTCTTCCTTTAGAACAGTTAAATCGATTATCGGCTCGATAATCGGAATTGGTGGGTCCCATGATATGGATTATAAAGTTTGCATAATTCGCACGGCCGCCATCCTGAAATGGTACGGCGGATGACCTTGTAGTCTGGTCACAAGACGCGTCCTATACGAAGGTATGTTGTTACCAAATTTGGTAGAGATCGGATAATTTGGTTAGTCGCTATTTGATTTTACGTTTTGAACGTTTGAGTGGCCGCCATTCAGTTTTAGTAAAGATGGCGGCGATATAAAACATGACACTGAGGTGCCCTTTGCTTGTTCTACCTCTGTACGAAATTTCGTCCAATTCGGTTTCACCGTGTTCGAATTGATAGGGGGGGGACAGACATTCAGAGTACACACACTCACACACACACACACACACACACACATACACACACGGAGAGACACACAATTTTTGGCCCTGTAGTGATCTCATAAGTCTACTTTCATTTTTTGCAAAAATCGAGAGTAGGCTAATACTGTAATGCAGTCGAAATAAATTAGAAACCTCTATAGACATCAAATTGGCAGGTGAAACGCTGAAAGAAGTAGGAGACTTCTGTTACTTAGGAAGCAAAATAACCAGTGATGGACGAAGCAAAGAGGACATAAAAAGTAGGTTGGCTCATGCAAGGAAAGCATTTCTACAAAAAAGGAATCTGTTGACATCGAATATACATTTAGGTATTTGGAAGTCATTTTTGAAAGCCTTTGTCTGGAGCGTGGCGCTCTATGGAAGTGAAACTTGGACTATCGGTGCAGCAGAAAAGAGGAGAATTGAAGCATTTGAAATGTGGTGTTACAGGAGAATGATGAAGATCAGATGGGTAAATAGGGTTACAAACGAAAAGGTACTAAGACGAGTGGGAGAGGAGAGATGTTTCTGGCGACTGCTAATGAAGAGATGAGATAGGTTGGTAGGACACAAACTAAGACACCCAGGAATAGCAAGTTTAGTATGGAAGGAAGGGTTGAGGACACGAACTGTAGGGGTAGACCAAGGTTAGAATATGTTAAACCGATTGCCTCGGATGTAGGGTGTGGTAATTATGTAGAGATGAAACGATTAGCTCAGGACAGGAAGCCATGGAGATCTGCATCAAACCAGTCAAAAGACTGAAGACTCAAACACACTCAAAGTCGCAAAGAAGGGGGTCTGAAATGTGAGAGGTTCAACCAGCAATCAGTGTCCTTCTTCGCAAAACGTATAGGGAAATTTGTTCGGCATTAATGCAGGTGCCTGAACAGTGCAAGGAAATATAACTAAACTTTATCGAATTTTTCTTGTGATCCACTGTACAATGTTCATGATACGAGGCCCTTCCATAAATTTTTCTATTTTTTTTTTCAAATAAAAAGAAAACATAGTTACATGAAAAACTTTATTGGCACCAGGTACAACAATGCTTGAGCTATTTTTCAACATAGTTAGAGCCCTGAGCAGACATACAAAACGTTATCCACATCCGCCCCGCATCCGTACGATTGTTATCCACATCCGCCCTGCATCCGCATTCGCCTCGCATCCGCACGACTGTTATCCGCATCCGCCCCGCATCTGTACGATTGTTATCCACATCCGCCCTGCATCCGCATCCGTCCCGCATCCGTACGATTGTTATTCACATCCGCCCTGCATCCGCATCCGCCCCGCATCCGTACGATTGTTATCCACATCCGCCCTGCATCCGCATCCGCCTCGCATCCGCACAACTGTTATCCGCATCCGCCCCGCATCTGCATAAGTGTTATCCGCATCCACCCCGCATCCGCACGACTGTTTTCCGCATTCGCACGTTTGTTATCCGAGTCTACTGGTATTGCAATAATATTTTTATTTAAATAAAGCATAAATTACTAAAGCAACATGTTTAGACATTTGAGGAAAAAATCGTTCCCTTAGACTTTGTATGTCATGTGGTATGTTTAAAATGAATGTTATACAGCCATAATTGCAACCCTTCCCTGTTCGGAGTGTTAATTATGCTTAAGGACATAATTTGAATGAGATTAGCTTAAATCATCATCTTGCATTTGTCATGAAAATAAAAGTTACATAACGGAAAAATATGATACGTCATATACGTACGGGTCCTAGTAATGATATTCAACAAGTTCGTATTGTATTCTAAAATCTATCCGCAATTTTACTCCAAATTTTATCCGCAGCTTATCTGCTATCCACACAGCAATGCAAACTATATCCGCAAGGCGAAGAATTTTGTGGATATCCGCGGTTTTATCCGCGGATATCTGCATCCGATCAGGGCTTTAAACATAGTCCTTACCAGGATTGAGAAACGTGTCATATCGTTGGGTCAACTTTGTATTTCTGTGTCGTAGAAGTCTGTGCCTGGGAATGGAACCAGCATGTGACATTCATGTTCAGCTCTTCGTCAGAGTGAACATTCTGACCGGAGGACAGGAATTTCTTGGTGTGCAAGAATAGATGGAAATCACTGGGCAGAGCAGTTATACGTAACTATGGGATATGATATTTACAATAAATACACATTTAGTTGCAGTAGTGAATAAAGTAGCACAACTAGTCAGGATATGTTTTTTTAATCACTACTGTAACTAAATAAGTGCATATATTGTAAATATCATAACCCATACTTACATATTTAATATTTTATTTTATTTATTTATTTATTTATTTATTTATTTATCGTATGGCTTCTAGTGCCGGGAGTGTCCAAGGACATGTTTGGCTCACCTCAGTCAGTAGCTGTTTCCAGCGGACACCCTTAGTGTGAACTACAAGTTCCGTTCAATTTCAAGTAGTTCCAACCTTCGCTACCAGATATCAATGATACCTAGTGGTGAACGTTGGAACTTTGATAGAGCGTTCTGACGAAATCTAACCTAACAATTTAGCTTCACACAAGTTTAGTCAGTGGAAGGATCTTTAACATGCCATAAATCTATGACATGGGACCGCCGCCTTTACTTCCCTTCCGAAGGAAGGCGTACTGAAGGATTTTTAACACTCTTAAAAAATCCGACGGCTTCGGCCGGGTTTGAACCCGTTATCTTGGGCACAGCAGTTCAGCATGCTACCAGCTACGCCACCGAAGCCGCTACAGATTTAATATACGAAGTGTAAAGGATCTGATGATGATCGCTTGACGATTGAAACTGGTCATCCTAGTTTATTTATTAATCTCAGGTAATTTCTTTTCATGATTAGGGAATCATCCATTACAATTAGGTAAAATCGTGTTGACCGACTGAAAAACATTATATTTCAATAAGTAGTGAAAAACACTCCTCAGTGTGCTTATATGAATATTAATAAACATAATAATAGACATAATAATAATAATAATAATAATAATAATAATAATAATAATAATAATAATAAAAAATAATAATAATTTAAAATACTTAAAATTAATAACAATAATGTTATGGGTTTTACATCCATTTTAACTACTCTGGCTTTTAGAGACGCCACGGTGCCAGAACTTTGCCCCGAAGGGGATCTTTAACGTGCCAGTAAATCTACTGACACGGCTCCCTCGCACTTGCCCACCCTCATATGCCAGCTGACTGCGCCAGGATACGAACCTGCAACCTTGGGCCCAGCAAGCGAGAACGTTACCGCTGAGCCACGTAGGCAGTCGACTTAACTTTAATACACAGTCACGAATGCAAATTGAACATTTTATATAGAGCAGTGTATATTTGTGAAAGTGTATTGAGTACTATTTCATGTATTTAGAAGTTATTTTAGTAACATTACCTAAAACGTACAACAAGAGTAAAACATTGAGCCTATCACCAGTTCTCTCTTCATCTATTATCAGTTATTTAATTAGCTTGCCACGGTGGGTGAGTGATTAACGTGTCAGTCTACTAAGCCCAAGCTTGCAGGTTCGCTCCTGGTCGTGGTAAATGATTTTTGAAAGGCGGCACAAATTTACAACTCGCATGTCATACGATGTTGGCATGTCAAAGAACCCATTTGAATTCAGTAGGCCATGTTCATTAGGGTGGAACGTTGGTATAGGGCAAAAAATAGTTTTCTATATTACCTATAATCTAATAGTGATTAAAATTTGTCTTTTTATGTGAGAAGTTATTCTACAAAGTTTTATTGTGATAAAACCACAACTTGAGGTGCCGCAAAAGCCTTGAACATATTTTTTTGTCTTTAAATTTTCTAGAATTGTATTTTTTATTTTATTGATGGTTTTTTATGTTTATTATTTCAATTTCATTAAAACTATGCCTAATATAATGCAAAAAATTAAAATTTGTTGTTCATCATCATTTTATAGGCCCACTTAGTAGGTATTAAAACATGAAAAAATAAAGTTTTTTCTAAAAAAAAGGTACTTATTTGGCTTTGTCGTAGTAAGATTGGGGTAGATATGATATTGTAATGATTTTTCTTTGACTAAAACTTATTTAAGGTACTTAGAATGTCTCCTTTCATTTTTATAATACAGTGATAATATTGAACCAAATCAGAGAGTAGAAAATGTACTTAACCTAAGCAACAAAGTCATAACCATTGAGATAAGAACACACCTTTAATCATAAAATGCAAATAATAGACAAATAATACATTAACAAAGCTAAATCAATATTCAATGTTCAATGTTCTCAAATACAATTGAGGTAAAGTATTTCTTTGTTTCAAATTTTGGCATCATCTTGTGTGAAGCAATTCTGCCTTTGACAAACCCATTTCTTTCTTCTAGACCACAAACACAGAGTGATGATTCTGTTACAATCCTGATTACTCTTTCCACTGCTTGTGTATGACAGGGAAAACGTGGAAAATAAATAGAATGCATCAGGCCATCTTCTCTTGCTTCACTTATGTACTTGGCTAAGTCTTCATCAGTTGCGTGCATTGTCATCGGTGGTTCTGTGATTGTTACATCAGCCCAATTGATCATGTCGATATAATCTTCAGCTTTGAAGTTTAGTTTAGGTCTCACTAAATTCCATACCTCATTCCTCTGTTCAGACCTTGCCTTCAAAAGTCGTCGGGGGTCTAACTCTCTTATGTGTTTTCTCTCATCACCTAACATATAGACAAGCATGTTTTCGGGGTGAGCGTAGTAGCCTTTTCTTTGAATAACCGGGCCGATTAATTTGAGATGTCCGTTGCAAAGGTAACGCGAAAACGATCAGTCTCCGTAAGTGTTTGGCTCCATTTACACTAGAGGGCTACTGCTTAATGTAAAACCAGATGGGAGCATACACCTTAACTACATACTCTGTTAAGTTTTTCAAGTTTTCTGAAGGAGTCTCTGTTCCAACATACAACCGGAGAATGCGACTGACCAACGTCAGCCATAGTGAGTATGCCAACTTTCCTGGTTTCTTTATGGCTAGATCAGGGAGGCAGATTCCACTTGAGATTGATTTACACATTTCAAGTAAATACTTTTGATCGGTACTTAGATCTTGTTTCTTTTCGAGGTCCGGAAGGTTGTCCTCTATCGGTGAGTACGTAACTACTAGAAGCTCATGATATTTTTGAAGCGATGTACTTAATACTCCTCCGAACTCATTAGGTCCTTTTGTATTTCCATCCAATGCAAAAAACAGGTGGCGCAACGGCAACTCTTTGCAATGAAATAAACATATTACCCACTGCAAAGACTTATGAATGTCCTTTTCTAATAGAGCGATAATACCATTGTAAGCTCTAGTGTTTGTAGCAGTGCCATCACATCCAATTGCGGTTACACTGTTCAAGTTCAAATCACAGTTATTATTGAAATACTCAATAATACTACCTTTGATGCCTTCACCCGTACCGGAGAAAGGAGCAACGTGCGCCAGAAAAAGAGAACCAGGCTCTTCAACTAACGAAACGTGTTCTTCAACGACAGTCTTTCTGTAAAATGTGTTCCCTTTTTTTCTTTTACAATATTGTCTTATCCTTTCTGCCATCAAAACAACCCTTTGTTCTCTCCAACTTGATTGTTGACTGTGGTTGCAAACTGCCATTGTTCGATTACTGGCTCTAGCTCTTCGAATTTTCATCCTGTCAATGACGTTAGTTTTATTCTCCTAAGAAATCATGCCCACATCTTTAAGAACGGCACTTGCTATGGCTGCTGTAACCCTATCTGAAACCCCAGTTCTGTCACAGATAGAAGCTACTGTAGGCAGTTGTAGCATATTTTTTGTGAGGGCCTGAGGAGATGTGGAAGGCTTTGCATTATCAATTGAATCAGCCAGAAACTCATCTACTGTATCATGATCTTCAGGTTGAAGCACATCAATTCCAGTCATATTGGTCGATTCTACCGGCAACTCGTCATCCGAATCGTCAGATTTAAGCACCACGTCAACTTGTATTGTATTAGATGCCTCAGCTTCCAAATGCTGTTTGTATTTAAGCTCTTGTCGAATCACCTTTAACTTTCGATCCTCTTCCTGGCTCAAAATCTTAGTAACCGACTTATCAAGTATGCTGATACACATTTTCCTATCAGTTCTTTGATCTACTAAAAACTTTTGTTCAAGCACAGGTACTTTTTTGTCTTTTGTACACTTACACTTGCACTTGCAGGATGCTATATCAAAAAGACGCTTACATTCATTTAAAAGTTTGTCTACAGATAAATCATAATTTTCTGTGCCTTTTATTCCCTTTGATCTCAATATATTTCTATACTTGTCAATGCTATGCTTTTCCCAATTGCAACATACTGGTACGAGTCACTGTAGGAATTGATGCTTTTACCCAAACATTTTCAACTTTCTCCATTAGAATATCAAATATCTCGTTTCATCTCATGACGAATATAAAGGTAATTCTTCATGACATCATAATTGGTTGGTAAATAAGTATTACTCAATACTTTTGGATGACCGAAAATGGGACATTCCCACTGAAGTCTTGTCTGAACTCGCTTTGACAACATCTCTGCCACCTCATTACCATAAAAACTTGTAAGTATTATGCAAATACACTAATGGTCTATTAACAAATTATTTACTGACACTACCACCACGATCAAAATTAATCATTCACAACTTGCACTTCACAACAACACTTGGACTGGACTGACCTCTGAGGCATGGAGAGACAAGTCGCTCCCCCTCCCACCTACTTGCTGCAGACAAGCAGTACCACGCTCCCCTCCAATCTAACCGTACATCCTATGCTACCAACTATGATCACATTGATCAGCTGTTGGCTAGTGCATTTTAGTCACCTAAAACTGCCATTTTTAAGCAGAAATTGATAAATACAACAATATTTTTTGCCGATCCAAATGTATTGAAATTTTGTAAATTTCACTAAAAGATCACAATTTCTAATCCTTTGCGGCACCTCTTATCCTACTCCAATCGTGTACAAACTTTACAATTGATTTAAAAATAGCAAAATGCAACTTTTTATCACTATTACGTATTGAAATTGAAAACAATATTTTTACGTTCCATCCTAATGTTCATAGTGGCAAAATTAATATCGGGAGTTTCCGTCAACAGAAAGTTCCTCATTTCTCTACTAGAACCCGCTATAGTGCTCAAGGATCTTAGATATCTTATCTCCTTGACTTTCATAGTGCTTCAAGGAGCAACGAAATTCGACATGCAAGCTACCCTCTGGGTGTCAAATAATAAAGCTTGCACCCGGCATCCGAGGCCATACGATATTTGTATTATTATTATTATTATTATTATTATTATTATTAATTAATTAATTGAGCTCATCGTCAAGGTATTGGCCGACTGAATAATCAATCATTACACATAAGCTTACAAGATTATTAGAAATGGGAAGTAAAAATAAACTTAGACATACAAAGGACTTTTCCAGTACCTGAAGCTCATAACAGGAGTAAAATAGTGCACCTATCGTCAGCTCGGTCTTCATTTCTTAACAATAAGCTAAATAACAAGGTTATCGTTCCTAATTATGTACCCAATGTCGTGTTTGCCAAGACGCTCTTTTAGTGAGATCTATCGGAAGTCATTACCTTTCTTGGAAGTGGGTACTGACACGAATTCGTAACGTTCCAGTGAGTGCTTAGGAAACAATGCCTTGTAGAGCATGCTGTTGAAAATTCGCTAGATGTGTATGGCTTCCTATCACAATCCTACTTGACACTAAGCACCACTGCAACAATTCGCAGTACCTCGCTATCCCATTTCACACATTTCAATCAATCCCGTGTGCTGCTTAACCTTTTAAAGAACATTTGACTGTTGTTCAAACTATTCACATGAACAACCAGTGAGAAAGTGAATATTAATACATTCATCTCCTCTATCATAGTTAATGTTAATTTAAGGGGCAGAACATCGAGGCCGTAAGCCCCTCTCCTCTTACACACAATTATAAGAAGAAAGCAACCCACCACTGCCGTCCGAAAAATGGTTTTCATGGTTTGCCATTTTCTCCACCAGGTTCCTTTCTATTGATCCAGTAGTGGAAGATGACCTCGTAGTTCCGCCCCTCAAAACAACAATAACAAACTAGTTAACTAACTAACTAACTAACTAACTAAATAACTGACTGACTAACTAACTAACTCAATTGGTCCAAGGCCACTTTGCTTCCGAAATCCCTTCCCTGACCCGTCCTGAAAATAAAATAAATTGCCATTGACTGCTCTGATAAAATTATAAAACAAAGCGCTGTTCTTATTGTTGTTGTTTCGTTTAGGGTCTCTGTGATATTGTGGTCACGTAGCCCCGTGTAATTAGGTGTGTGTGTAATCAGTCTAATCACCTGTGCCATTTATAATTCCTTTAATATCTTGGGTATTTTTATTTAAGGCTAGTATTTGGATGGAGGTGGCCATGGCCTTGAGTTGGGAACCATTCCTTATGACTGGAGTAAAAGTGGGAAACCACAGTAAACGACTTCTTGGATAGGTGAGGGGGACTCAAGCCCATCCCTTTTCTTTTTGATGTGTAACATCTTTCCGCTCGGTAGCAGGATATTTTTTGTGGGGGTGATTTTGGAAATGGGACGGAAACAATGAGCGCGTGCGGTGGTGGAGATTGGTACCACGACCTACTGTCGGACATGTGTCTATGTGGAATGTTTATCGCAGACGGTTTACTTCAAGGTTTGGAGGCCCCATTAAAGATATTCCTACGATAAATCATCATCAAGTTCTCGTACTTTGGTGTGAAAATATTCATTATATCATATTTGCTGAAAACAATGATGATTTATTAAATCTTCATGCTTTTTCTGTATTCTTATTTAATGTAAGCATTCGAGGTACTGTCGGCCAACATACAACCCTATGTGGAATGTAGATCACATACGGTTTACTTCAAGGTTTGGAGGCCCCATTAAAGATATTCCTACAATAAATCATTGGCACTGGAGTTTTACAAGTAGTTATTTCAATGACCAACAGAGTTCACTGTTAACAAGGGATTTGCGCTCCCGGCAGACACATAGTAGGATAACATGTCACATTGTTACACATCATATGTGACTACTGTAAATCGCGGGTTCAAACGCGGCCGAAGTCGTCGGATTTTTTAAGAACGTTAAAAATCCCTCAGTATGCCTTCCTTCGGAGGGGAAGTAAAGCCGGCGGTCCCATGTCATAGATTTATGGCATGTTAAAGAACCTTCCACTAATTACACCTGTGTGAAGCTAAATTATATATAGGTTAAACATTTGACTAACGTTCTTGGGTTCCTACGTTCGTCGTCAAGAGCCGACTGAGGTGGCATCTGGTAACGAAGTTCTGAACTAGTTGGTCGTTGACGGTGGCGTTTCGTGGCAAAAGTAGGAACTACTTGAATAAATTCAATGTCTGCAGTCCTTACATGAATTAAAACCGATACACACACTAATAGGCTACAGTCATCACAATTAACACCGGTTATCTGACAGATTCTACACACACCCAAAGTACACGGGGCTACATACCCGCGTTGTCGCAGCCCCTCAACTGAGGAACCAACCAACCGACTACTGTAAGGCTCGTTTTTTATTTATTTTTTTATTTTTTTATTTTTATTTTTTTTGTCTCACGATACTGAGTGTACCCCTTTCCAAACCTTAGACCACCGTTGCGTTTCTTGACATAGCCAATAATCTAACCCAGGATATTTGGATACGTCGTCTTAATACGTACCTTGTGGCCACAGAAGGTGTCTAAAACAAAGAAAACCTAAGCAAATTTGCTATACAAGCTCCGGAAAGCCATGGAGTTTCATAACATGGATGGATTTGTCAGCTACAACCCCGGCCTTCTTTGCTGCAATTTGCATTTCTGTGAGCGGTAGTTTTGATTCTAAAGTTCACTTCCTAGATGGAATTCAGACCCTCTCGCCTCCAGTTAGAAGCACAGCCCCTCTAGACAAGAACTGAAATGAGTTTATATCGATATATCATTTATTTTGCATTCACAATCTTTGTCAACTAAGCCTGCATGCGAATTTTCAGCTCCTACTATCTACGGAAAATACCTTAAAAATATCAGAATTGTGGTATTCATACTGTTTTTTGTACAGTATAAAGCGTGGACAGCCCTGCTCTTTACGCTAGTATGTTAAGATCGCAGGTCAGTCGCACCGCCTGACGTGTGGAGTCCTGTGTATGGATGTGTTCATAGAAGTCTATGGTTGCATTATAAAATTATTTGTTCAGACTTGCCGACCAAGACAACATACTGACACTTAATATAAAATAATAATTTCCAAGAAAGTAGAATCGGAAGGTATTGATGTAGCTTCTAAGCAGATAAACGACGAGAGGGAGAATGTATATAATATGGTACGGTACATCGATAGTTGACAGGGTCTGTTACAGTAAATTATATTAGCATTAAAACTATTAACGTATTTGCGACAAATATCACCTAAAATTAAGCAGAACTTCTTCCCATCATTTCCAGTTTTTAGCCTATAGTCATTTATGAACAAATAGGCTTATGAGATCACCTTTTGTCCGTGTGTGTGTCCCCTAATAAGTTCAAAATGGCTTGAGCGATTTCCATGAAACTCGGTATGCTCATAGTACTAAATTGGCTGACCCCGACCGTGCCTTTCAAATTTTATTACGTCTCATCAATACAAAATATACCAATGCGAAATATTTCACCGCATTCTATTTCATCCTTGTGACTTTCAAAAACCTATTAACAACAAAACGAACATGGCGGTAAAGCGAAGTTGAAACATTTAAATAGACTTTTCTAGCGATTTAATCAACCGAACACACTGAAATTTGGTACAGCAAATGACTATACAAATTTAATTGCACTGACATCTACATTAGTCCAATTGTTTACATAACTTCAAGATGGTGGCTGTGGGATTTTTTTAAATTAATTAATTTTTATTTCTTGTGAACGTTTGAATAATGAACCAACACAATAAACCTCATCTAATTGTACATAATTCTATGACCTACATATATTAAAATCCAACATGTCGACAATCCGAAATATTTAGATGGTTCTCAATATCTATGCATTTATGACAGCAGTCAAACTGAAATTTTGTATGTTGATAGAGGCTATCCACATAAGTTCACCTGTGGAACATTCAATAACCTAGTAAGCACAAATTTAACATGGCGGCGACGTGAAATTCAAATATTCAAATAGACGTTTCTCGCGATTTAACCATCCAAGCGCAGTGAAACTTGGTACGGTATATGCTTATATAAATTTTAATCCACTGGCATCTAATTCATTTCAATTATTTTCATAACCACAAGATGGCGGCTGTGTGAAATTTTAAAATCTCGTTTTAATTTCTTGTGTCCTAATCATGCGATTGAAGTTTGAATAATACATTTACGCAATACTTTTCTTGTAATAGTACATAAATCTAAGGTATATATATAAAAATCCAACATGGTGACCATCCGAAATATTTAAACGATTCTCAATATCTAGGAATCTATTACAGCAATCAATCTGAAAATTTGTATGTTGATAGAGGCTATAAACATTAGTAGGATATATGAAAATAGGCAATATATTTCTTCACGAAACTATTAGTTTACTTTAAAGGAACAATTATTGTGTACTTACAGTAGGTATGTTTGGAACCTAGTTAATAGGCTAGCCAGCTTAGTGGATAGTAGTTGGTGTACCCGTAGTTATTTGAGTCCAAGATTAGAATAGGTGCCTTAGGACTTCAGGTAAGGCTAACGCAAATATTTGTGTGGACTCTATGGTCATAGCATACTCATAACAACTTTCAGTCGGTTAACACCAACGGGTGCAACTCTTAAAGTGCTGAGGAATGATTTATCATCCCTCCATATATACGCCGAAAGTGCCAGTAATGATATTTCATTCCTCTTGCAAAGTCATTATGAAACCTAAGTAATTCATCTTCTCTGGTTGATAGAAGCACTTATCGGTTCATTCTTATCAAGAAAGGTGGGTAGTCCCCAAATGTTCCATTATTAGCCGCATACAATAATTTATTCATGTATCACGGATTTTTAAAATAAGTGAATCTCGTGCCCGCTCGTCTTGCGCACATGTCTAACAATAATGGTGGACCTACGAGACGAAGTGTTGATTTAGTCGATTATATATGAGTAGTTTAGGGAATTACAACGATTATGTAGATTCAGAAAGTGAATCAGAACTTTGTGATAAAGCTGAAGCCTCTTGTGGTGAGATTCTAGCCAGTGAAAGTGATTCCGAAATAGATTTTGTTAGGGGAACGCCGCCAAGAGTTGTGATTAGTGATAATTGAGGAAGTGATGATTCTCAAAGTGTTACTCCTGATACCGTACCAACTATCACAATCATTCCTCGAGTGTGAATGTAGTGCTCCGATAATTTATTTGTATTAAAATTTTATTTTGCAATACTTTTTTAGTTTAAATTTTTTGTAATAAAGATACCCCAGAAAATAGATTTTATTTTTGGAGAAGAGACTACTAAGATGTTTTGCTGAAGGAAATGTCAACAATTGTTGAGCCAAACTGATATTTGGAACTTCAAATCTGCCTTAGAATTTGATTTTCATTTTTTGAATTCATATTTTTTCAATTCTTTATTTATTTTTATTTTGACTACAGAAATATTTAGCTGGAAAGTGATAAAAGTGCAAAGGTATATCTTTCATCTGTGAGATGGAAGCAAGCTCTTGGACAATGGATACACAATGAGAGAGTTACACATTTTTATCTGGAGTGCTGCAAATGGGGAAAATTGTCAGTGGTACTCTTGGCTTGTACCTGAGGGAAATCGCGGCATTAAGAAGGTTAATGCCTTGATATTCATTATTAATAATTATCGCACTTACTATGTTTAAGACAGGTTTTTATTTCTTGATTTTGGGTAGGGACTATCTGAGGTTGTAGATTTGATACTGTTTTGTAGAACCATTTGACTTGTTAATTTGTATCTGATGACGCTCGCTTTACGAGCGAAACATGTCATCCCTTAGTTTTTCCCTTTTTCAATAGTCCATAACAATATATATCTTAATCACATGTGATTTATTTCAGGACATTCTTTTCACATATTCCAGTAATTGGAATTATTTTGTATTGACCGACTGAGAGTACAATATCAATTGTTAAAAAGGCAACACAGAAAAATGGCTTCATAGGTAGCCATACTCAGAACAACCATCATGAAGGGTTTGGATACAAACCTTGGATCTCTCAATATGACAATTCTTTAGTCCTTTCGCAGGGTGCACTATAGCAATTGTAGAGGCGAGGTTCTTGTTTTAATACTGAATCTCATAGTAATGTTATACGATCATTAAATTACATTTAGGGGCACATTCCAGAACGTACGAGGAAGATCATTCATTCCCACCTGCTCCAGTAAAGAAATTGTCTCCTACCACATAAAAATAAGCTACAGGCAAATCCGTCACAATGGGTCGGTACAACAGGTGATTGGCCTGCCTTATGACTTGTCTTTTTCTTCTGCTTCCGGGCTCAATTTCTACTCTATATGTGATTTTAATATGTATCATTAGTGTTTTAGAAGCGTGTCATTTTAGGACGTCCGCTTTGTAAATCCTCTCTGACAATACAGTGCCTTAGGCCATGTTGGAGCTCATCTACCTGCTAGAAGAGGGTATATGACCATTGTAACTTGAGACCTTCACAAATTACTAACTCCAGATATTATTCTCTTATTTCTCTCATAATTCTACTCTGCTCTATAATTTAGATTCCTGATGTATTCAATTTAAAGACTTATTTCCATACGAAATATAGGCTAATAAAATCTTATCCGAGTATTTGTACATAAAATATTTGTGATATTATTTATTGGAGATAAAATGGAGTAATTTTCGTAAATCAAAAAAAGATAAAGCTTTATTAACAGAAGTTCAACAAAAAAGTCAGCACTATTAAATTGCTACCAAAACTATTTAATATATGCAAGGTCGAATTATTTTAATCAGCATAAAAAGGGTTATCCATTTTACTTGCCGCTGTCACTCCAGGGAACAGGCCCCACAATAATTCGTTACCAATAGACTATTATCTGAATGCCTAGTGAGATTTGGGATTGCATCACTTTATGGAACTTGAATAGAGATCCTTTCAATTTCAGGGGCAAAATCAATTTAGTTTACAGACTAATTTCCTTGAAAAGAATTATTTGACTATAATTATTTTATATGTACAGTACATGGAGTATTTAAGTTGGTGACGAATATTACCATGATGTAGATTTATTCATTGATTTATAATTTTATTAATGCAGCCAATGGCCATTTATTCATTGATTTAAGACTGAGTATAACTTCCAAACGGCTGAACTTGAAAGTGTATGGTGAGTCACAATCTAAATAAATAAATTAATTAATGAATTAATTAATTAATTAATTAAACAATAAAACTGAATGAATGAATAAATAAAATAATAAATAAATAAGTAAATAAATAAATAAATAAATAATATAAATAAGTACATAAATAGATAAGTAAATACATAAATAATTTAATTATTTATTTAATTAATTAATTAATTAATTAAAAATTTCATCCGTCATTCATTCATTAACTCGAACGCTCTATTCATTCATTTTGATCAATAATCTCTTATTAATTCCAATTAAGTCTTGTTCAGTGCTATACATGTGAATATAAGTGCTATCTGAAGTTATTGTTTGCTCCGTACCTGCTCACATCAGTTTTTTTGTGAGGTTTCTCCGGTAGAAGACCATATATTCACTGAGCTGAACAAGTAGGGATCTTGAAGTCAATAGAACAAGAAAATAAACCTTTAAACGTTTTTTGTTGTTTTATTTCTGGCCATGTAGTATGTTTGTACGAAGAAGCTTTTCGTGGGGTGACCAATATTAAAACAGTCTAAATACTCTGACATATTACCCAACATAAATGGCATTTGTACGAATCTCCAAATGTATGGAAACCATTAAAATCAAAGATATAATACATGTAGCGTTTAGCCCCCTGTTTCTCCTACTTCACCGAGCTTAAATAATACTACATGTAGTACTTCATGGTAAGTCTCTTTGTGATATTATGAGTATTTAGAATGTTTTTATGAAATCTTGCAGTTTTTAACTTTGCAGCAGAATGTAAATAGAGTCGCATTTAAGTGAACAGTAATTCTTAATAGTTCCTTTTCAGTGTTAATAAATTTTCAACTTTTAATCATAAACTGTTTTCATCTCCGTTTTTAAGTCTTATATTTTTCTTTCCTAATTGCATAAAGTTGTATTAACCTAAAAACTATCAAGTTATGTGAGCTTATCAAACCCAACGTAGACGTTATTAATCACGGAATTTAATCCACCATTAAAAAGTAGCAAGCTGGCAATATAAGTACAATAATCTTTTATCTGCTCTTAAATTTGGTTTTCTACACCAAGACATATTTACCACAACAGGTCCTTCTTTAATACCTTTCGCCATAACATGCTTCTTGTAAAATAAATAATTCCCTGTGATAAAATTTGCAAGTACGCTGCTAAAACCATTATGTTACCGAATGGAAACCTACAGTAGACCTGTGTAGGTTCGTTGGGAATATGAAGCACATAATCTCTTTAACGGAGTTGTAATACGGACCCTTCCTGCTCGCAATGAAATGACAGGGTTTAGTCTCTGTCGGAGGAAATTAAAAACACATATAGAACCTAACTGTACTCGGTCTCTAAAGATGAGAACAAAATTAATTTCCAGACACAAATGGAGTACCGTACAATTATAAAGTAGGGAGTTGTGTGCCGCAGGGCTTTAGGTTTACAGAAGAAGGTCAGGGCTTAGCACCTCGTCATCAGCGACTCTTCTGCAGCTGGATAAATCTTCCGTTATGCCATTCATGAACCCTACGCTGACTCAAAGCTACTTCTAAGTTTAAGGAGTTCGTTTTGATTTTAGTAGAGAAGTGTGGCCCCATTGTGCTGTTCACATATTTGACGATTGGTTCTCTGTGTGCAAGTACAATATACTGTATTGAAAGATATCAGTTCCGGGCAACTATACAGTTAGGCATATTACAACTGTCACAACTGTTTTAATATAGCTATGTTATTTAACACTTTGCCACAAAACGTAACAGTAGTACAGAGAAATTCATTAGGTTTCTGTCTCCTAGGAGCGTGCTTCGGCTTTCTGTTGCGAGTGCGCGGCAGTTAGCTAAAATGGTAACAGGCACTAATAAAGAATATCGTCAGTTTTTTGTTTTTCTAGTGACGATTTTTGAGGGGGTTTTACTGTGAAACACAATATTGTATTTGTATAAAAGTAATGTTTATTTCTGTTTGTAAGGATATCAATTTCGATTGGTTATTTATTTCAATTACAAATTTATTATATAGTTTTTCTTACCCAACATTCATATTAGAACACAGTTTTTCAACAATCTTCTATTTCTATTACTGACTGAAGAAGTCCTCAAAGTATGTCGAAACATGTATCATCATTAATACTTAAATTGGATATGTCTCAAAAAGTATTGATTGGCGTATTCTTTAACATCTTATAATTTCTACACTAGTAAATCCTTCATTACTACTTCGTATTAACCACTTACAAACAAATGTCCCTTGTTGGGATGGCTACGCGCAGGATTTAAGATCAATTTCACGACTCGTCACTCGTTCATTATTATTATTATTTACCAATTAATCTTCCTCCAATATAACCGACTGGCTGCGTGGCTCAGCAGTAACGTTCTCGCCTACTGAGCTCAGGATTGCAGGATCGAATCCTGGCGCAGTCTGTTGGCATTTGAGGGTGCGCAAATGAGAGGGTGCCGTGTCAGTAGATTTATTGGCACGTTAAAGATCCCCTTCGGAGCAAAATTCCTGCACCTCGGCGTCTCTAAAAACACAGTAGTTAAAAGGAATGTAAAACTAATAACATTATTATTATTATTCCAATATAACCCCACATAAGAAAAATCATTGATCTATGAGCTAGATTTTGACATATAGTCAAGTGTTGTGGGCTGGAATTACTGCCTGTGTTCTAGAAGGAGTGAACTGAAACTCACGTCATCAGAGACTGGGCCGGGCACGGCTCCTACACTGTAATGGATTGCTTGTAGACCTTTTAAACTCTAACTGCCATGTAACCTCCTCTGATGAGACGAGGACCCCTCTCCCTCCTTTTTTTTATATGTACAGTATCTAGTCCTCGTCGAGCCCGCGGTCCGTCTTGCGGTCCTTGTTTTATCTCTTTTTACTCTAATCTTTTTTATTCTCTTTCTTAGGTTTCCTCGACGAATAGTGCATAGTGGAAGGAGGAGAAGAAGATAGAAGGAGGTGCTCATCAAAGGAAAGGCTGGATCGTTAAAAGAAATGGGACAAGACAGGACAACAAGGTGAACGAGGAACGTCCTGTGAATCTTCAATCCGACATCAGAGGGAACAGCGAGGCCTCTTCAGTCACTTTCAATCTGGACCTCGATCTACAGCCAGGCCTCTCTGTAATTTACACAACGACAGACGAAACATTTTTGCTGCTTCGGTATCAACAAAGGTATTGGTCGCTTTAGGATGTAAGGTTGCCTTGTTAAATGGCAGGAGAAAGATAATAAATAAGCTTTATATATAGATGTTTTGAAAACACAGGAATTTGTCATACCTGTGTGAAGAGGAAGAAGAAGAAGAAGGAGAAAATATTGAGGTTGGATAATAGCCATCTATCCTTTTCGTGGCTGGGTGCGTGGCTCAGGGGTAACGTTCTCGCTTGCTGGGCCCGAGATTGCAGGTTCGTATCCTGGCGCAGTCAGCTGGCATTTGAGGGTGCGCAAATGCGAGGGAGCCGTGTCCGTAGATTTACTGGCACGTTTAAGATCCCCTTCGGGGCAAAATTCCGGCACCCCGGCGTCTCTAAAAGCCAGTGTAGTCAAGAGGGACGTAAAACCAATAACATTATTATTATTATTATTATTATCCTTTTCGAAGCTAGAAATGTGAGTGAATTCACATTGTGCCATTCATTGTAAAATGTTATACTGTATATAGGCCGCTCTGCTAAATATGGTTCTTATGTTAAATGGTTATTGAAACGGACCTCAAAGGACGTACATCTCAAGCTTCTAAATGAAATAACAATTAGAGCACCTAACGTTCTTGGCTGTCGTCCCGGAGGACCAGTTTCGATGCTGACTTTGCCAAGGAATTTTAATTCTGATATGAGGGCTAGAACGATGTACACTCAGCCTCATGAGGCAAAACTGAGAAGAGGAGGGTTGCTTCCCACCTTAGCGATCCTGGAAGTCATCTTCCGTAGTTCCTCCCACATCTACTCCAGTGCAGAGATGGTTCTTAACATAAGGTCACGTTCGCCTCCTTCCCAATCCTATCACCATTACACACACTAATACAGCCATTACAATAACCTAGGTTGTCACGCAAATTCCACATGCACTCGAAATACACTGGTTTATATGAAAGAGTAGTAACTGATTAAGGCAATCTCTAATCAGTCTGTCTGTTCAGTCATTATCCCGAAGGTTGGCTTAATCCTCACAATCACCACTATAGTTTATGTGAATGGAGAAAAAATAAAGAGTAAGCATACCAGAGGTTAGAGACATCCAGTAAAAACCCTGGAGATAAATGGGGAAGTGGCCAGTTCTTTCTCCCTCTAATGCATTTAGTATGTAATAGTTTATTAAAAGAAACAAAATAAAATCATAAACAGAAGTTTATGTTGACGATACGGTAAATTAACCGGTACGAGACCTTTATCTTTCCCAGGCGCAAAACGATGTAGAAAAGGTAGGAACCATTGAAATTAGTGTATTTTAGTCCGTGAATGTCGAAAGTCAAATGGTATTTAGTTTAGAGGCTGCGAAAACGCGGTCGTGTAGCCCCGCGTAGTTTGGGTGTGTGTGGAATATCTAATAACCGGTGTTAATTGTGATGTCTGTATTAGTGTGTGTTATCTGTTTTAATTCAAGTAAGAACTGCAGGCGATAATTCCAAGTAGTTCCTACTTTTGCTACCAAATGCTGCCGTCCACAGCACCTAGCTGCAAACTTGGGTACTAGATGCCATCGCAACCAGCACCTGGTGACGAACAATGGAACTTAAGAGCATTTTTCAAATCTAACCTACGAATTTTGCTTCACAGAGTTGAAGTTAGTGGAAGGTTCTTTTACATGCCATAAATGTATGAAATGGGCCCGCTGACTTATATTCCTCTTCGTAGGAAGGCATACTGAGGGATTTTAATGCTCTTAAAAAATATGACGACTTCAACCGGGTTTGACCCCGCGATCTTGGGCATAGAAGCTGAGTATGCTACAAACTACGCCACCGAAGACGCAGTATGTACATTGTAAATATGAAAACATTTTTTTAAAATGAACAGAAGGGGAAAAATAGTATATCCGAAATTATTGTCCTTTAATAGTACATTATGCAACAATGGAAATAATTAAGACGCGAGTATGTCTATAAAACGAGAGAAACGGGTTTTATAATTTCTTTACGAATCTTTTAACCCAAAGGCCCACTGTCCTCATTTGAGGACCGTTATAGGCTAGTTGCATCCGAATGTTCATGTTTATGTTCGACGATAATCATACCGTATCTTTATTTTATGTTCAAACATAAATATTCATAAATATCCGTCAAGATTCCACCAGTTTCTTTCATTGAACAGAGCGAATAGGACGCAGAGAATACCTTGTATTCGACCATGGCCTCCTCTAATACCCCACTATGACAATAGCCACGCAGTGAAATTTGAGAAAGGAGGCCGTGGAAGCCACCGCAGGTGCGATGCTATCCTAACCTAATTAGTCAAACAGCTGTATCGTAATGAAAATCTTGAGCTCTAATTAGTGGGAAACTGCATCATAATGAAACTTGAACTATAATGAGCGTCTTTAAGATGCAGTTTTCTGGAATATAACATTTATATTTCGGGATGGTCGAACATAAAAGAGTTTTATGAAACTTTATCAGTATTCCTGACTTTTTAAGACTAAGCACGTAATCTGCAAGTACCTGTACGCGGAGAAACTCGCGAAACACAATGTGGATGTGTCGGACAATCAACGCATTGGACGAACAGTTTGTTTGTTTGTTTGTTTGTTTGTTTGTTTACTTCAGATCCAGTGCGCTAGTGAACCCAACTTGACTTGGTTAGACGTGGCGAAGAGCACTCGCAGTGCCATCGATCAGGGCAGGCAGTCCAGGCAAGAGAGGCAAGAGACTGCTTACCGGTGTGTGGCGCAGCCTAGCTAGCACAACAAAGGTGCAAACGCTGGACGCTTTTGTTGTGGTCGGTTGGTTCCTCAGTTTAGGGGCTGCGACAACGCAGTCATGTACCCCCGTGTACTTTGGGTGTGTGTAGAACCTGTCTTATAACCGGTGTTAATATCGTGTGTTATCTGTAATTCAGGTGTAAGCCTACGTGGCTTAGGCGGCAGCACGCCGACCTCTCACCGCTGAGTCCGTGGTTCAAATCCCGTTCACTCCATGTGAGATCTGTGCTGGACATAACGGAGGAAGACAGGCTCCGGATAGTCCGGTTTTCTCTGTCAAAATTTCATTCCAGCAACACTCTCCACTATCATTTCATTTCATCTGTCATTCATTTAATCATTGCCCCAGAGGAGTGCGTCAGGCCTCGGCAGCCGACACAGTCCATATCCTCGCCGCTAGATGGGGGCTCCATTCATTCCATTCCTTACCCGGTCGGAGACTGGAAGCAGGCTGTGGATTTTCATTTTCATCTGTAATTCAGGTAAGGACTGCAGACGATTAATTTCAAGTAGTTCCTACTTTTTCTACTAAATTCTACCGACAACGACACCTAGCTGCGAGCTTGGCTACTAGATGGCACCACAACTGGCACCTTGCGGCGATCTTTGGAACTGCAGAGCAGTAATCAAATCTAACCTACAAATTTGGCCTCACACACTTGTAGTTAATGGAAGGTTCTTTTAAATGACATAAATGTATGGCATGGGCCCACGGAATTTACTTACCCTCCGAAGGAAGGCATACTGAGAGCTTTTAACACTCTCTAAAAATCTGACAACTTCGGCCGGGTTTGATCCCACGATCTTGGGCATAGATACTCAGCATGCTACCAACTATGCCACCGAAGCCTCTTGGCTATATTGTAAACATAGATTTAACGGTCTAAGTGTAAATCATCTGATGATGATTCTGTAGTTCGTTTTCTCGAAACTAGTCATTCAAGGGAATTTATTAATATCATGTATATCTTTTCGGTTTATAGAAACAACCAAATCCAATAGTGTTGGCCGACTAAAATGCATTAATATCGATTACTAAGGCAACACTGATCAATAATGGCTTCCAATACGATAATAATCGAACTACAGTATTTGTGAGTTACACGACATAATAGCTTAAAGCCTTCCTCTCTCAATACTGGGGCGTGGAAATCCAATTCTCGGAATCTGAGTGAAGTTGTTTGTTTATGAATCCAATATTTTTATGTGTGTGTCAGTTTTTGAGCTTATGGATTCAAGGAAAATACTCAGTGTAGCTTTGTACGTATTAAATGCACGAATGTTGTTCGTTATTTTTTAATTTTTATTTTTCAACAGCAACAGCAGGGCTGGCGAGAGTCGATCTTTCTCTGACAGAGTAACAGAAATACAATGGGCAAGCCACACTGTTATTTACGGTCTGTTCCCGGGAGACATAGTGAGTACAAGTGAGACAGAAATAGCGTCTTTCTTTGTCTCTCATCCATTTGGACAGTGGACATGAGCACACCGCGTGGTATGGATACGTAAGCAGTCTCTCTCTCTACACTGTACACGCGAGGGCTAAATGAAAAATAATTGCAAAAGCTTGGCGGGACAAAGTGCAGGTTACAGGCCATTTGTAATGCGTATGTGTGTTGACGGTCGACTAATCGAGACGTATGGTGCGGCTCAAAACACAACTACCAATGCTGACCCATTTCCGGCCTCGTTTATTCTGGCATATCGCTTCACAGACAGTTCTCGTATGTAGTGTTTTGTATACCCCCTTTCCCTCCTGGTCAGATAACGTCACTCATATTTTCTTACAATACGCCGAGCATAATGCTCTGTATATTCATTAGTACTGTACTGGATCCGCGCTTATCAGACACAATGCGGCCAGCGACGAAGCAAAGGGAAGCGAAATATTGGACAGACCAATCCATAAACTTCAAATTTACGACTCTTTATACATTTTCCTTTGAAAAAAAATTTAGGGAATTTAGATTTACGGTAATTAAATGCTGTGAAAATCTCACAAATTTCATACTGTTGAATATGGAAATGTGTTAGAACGTAGTGTTATGAACTAAATCATATCTAATAGCTTTCCTTATTGGCGAATTAAACAACAAATCTAGTAGTTCCGTGACGAACTAAAGAGCCTACTTCTATTAAAATTATAGAGATCATATATCAATAGTTGGCAGACCTGACGACTCTAAATATTGTTACGGATGTGAGTTTGTTTCATCGCTCGCCGCATGAGTCACAACTGCCCCAGGGCTGGGCTGTGCTCTGCCTCAGTGTATTGCGTGCGCCTTATGCAACAGGACTACTAGGACAATGGGATGGTCCAGAATATTCGTGACCCAGCCAGCGATGGAAACCTCGAGAAGCCGTGAACCCTGGATGGGTCTAGAAGCATTTATTGAGTCTCCGGCCTGCTATATAAGAGCGACCTGTCAAGCAGTGGCTGTGTGTTTTTCGAGCTAGTGCGAGCGTTTATCCTGAGCGACAGAAGTGTGGTGACTTGCGAAACCCCTAGTGAAGCCGATTCTCTTGACAGCGAGGGAGTGAGAAGCATGCAGGGGACTGCCTGTGTTTTGAGCGAGTGTGATTTCACTGAGGGACAGAGGTATTGTGGCGAAGTGCCGTGCGAGTTACGAAATCCAGTGACATTGTTTCCCAGGTTGTGGACAGCGAAGCAGCGTGTAGCAGGTTATCGTAAGTAACTGTAGTTTGTGTACATAAGGATGAGGTGCAGGTATTCCACGGGTCTCATTAGTGGAGGATTAGCTGCATGACTAAGTGAAAGGGGCAAGAGCGCTCCATAAGGAAGAGACTTGAGGAAACTGGAGTAAGGTTCTAATTGCTTGTATTTGCTGTTGAGTGGTGTATCTTTCTGGCCGCAATAAAGTTAATTATTTCTTTAAAGGAACAATCCGTGTTGTGCTTCAACCCACCGTAATCCAGTTAACAAAAGTGCCACTAGGGGGGGGGGGGGTGGCACGTAACAATATATTCTTAGTTCCATCTGTCCAGGTACAAAATGCACATGCAAAATTTGGTTGAGGTCCAATAGATAGTATACACGTTACATGTAATTAAACATTGAAATGATGAGCATGCATAAAATCATGTTGGCAGCACTGTCGTATATCAGTTACTGAAAATTCACCTATATTTGCAGGTACTATATGTCTGCAAAGTTTAGAAATGTTGGCTGCATACTTCCTGATATATTGAGATTAAAATACAGAACTGCTGTCAGTTCACAGTTTCTGTACGCCGCAGAGACCCTCTTGATGAACAGAAAAGGCACCATGGATGACCGGGAGAAAGCCGAAAGACGTATCCTCAGGAAAATCCATGGCCCGAGATTGATCCCAGATGGAACCTACCGTATGAAATCTAATTCTGACCTGTATCGACAGTTAGAATCAGCCAATACCAGTATGCGACGTAGAAGGCTAAAGTTCTACGGGTACCTACAACGAATGAACAGCAACAGGCTTACCATGATGATCTTATCCTTGGTTAAAGGCTACAAGACCGGAAGCCTGTGGCTTAATGAAGTACAAAAGGACTTGGATTTGGTTGGAATTGCTGACCTTGATGAAGAAGATCGTTCTAAATTTTGTGCTATGGTAGAATCTTGGACCACACCACCTCGAGTCCCTAAATGTCGGAAGCCCCTTTCGCAGGAGAGAAAGGAGAAATTATCAGCAGGGCTCAAGATATATTGGGAACGGAAAAGAGCATCGAAGAACTAGTCATATGCGCTCCGTAGTGGGCTTAAATCAATAATAATAATAATAATAAAAATGTATAGAGTGCAATTTTTCAAAATTTGGTTGCCATGTTGACACTAAAGAAAACGCATATTCATATCTGCTCTGGTGCGCAAATCACATACCAAATTTGGCTGAAACCCTATAGATTGTATGTAAGTTACATGCATTTAAAGATTGGACCATCAGCAGGCATAGAATCGCGTTGGCAAAACATTCATGTATGGGCTCCTGTAAATTAGTCTGATGTAATTTATTATCTATATGTGTGTCAATTTTGGAACAATTCCCATGCATATCTTCCAAGATATCCTACATACAGTTCAATTTTCAATTACGATATTTTCAACAGTTGGTAGCACTGATGTCATTTTCAATCATGGCCGTGATTGGCTATATTCAGGTATAGATCTTTGATCATACTATCCCGGCCAAAGTCGTCGGATTTTTTAAGAGCGTTAAAAATCCCTCAGTATGCCTTCCTTCGGAGGGGAAGTAAAGCCGGCGCGGTGGTCCCATGTTACAGATTTATGGCATGTTAAAGAACCTTCCACACACTACACCTGTGTGAAGCTAAATTATATATAGGTTAAACATTCGACAAACGCTCCTAGGTTCCGACGTTCATCGCCAGGAACCGACTGCGGTGGCATCTGGTAATCAAGTTCTGAACTATTAGTCGTTGACAGTGGCGTTTGGTGGTAAAAGTAGGAACTACTTGAAAAAAATTGAATGTCTGCAGTCCTCACTTGAATTGAAAACAGATAACACACTAATAGAGTCATCACAATTAACACCGGTTACCAGACAGATTCTACACACACCAAAGTTCACGGGGCTACATGACCGCGTTGTCGCAGCCCCTAAACTGAGAAACCAGCCAATCATACTATATTTGGTTTCGATAGCTGCAGCCGTTTAGGAGTTGATAGGAGTGGGACACACATATAGACAGACAGACAGTCAGACTCACATTTGTCCAGATCGATCTCATAAGTCTACTTTTTCCTCAATTTTATAAAAGTTGAAAAGTAGGCTAATAATATATACCAGTGGAATAAAATAAATAAATGGTTCCCTACTAATATAGAACTGATACGAAAGTTTCATGCTTTTCGGTCAACACGAGTTTTTGGGAAACACTCGTGTTGACCGACTAAAAAGCAACGACATTTCGTTCATTAAGGTAACACTGAAAATGGCTTCAAACACTATTATGGAAGTGATATTTAGGAACAGACCTACATTGTTGGCCAAGCATCGAATGCACCTCTTCAAATATTAGAAAAGATGTTTTATTTGAGAGACGTATAATAATAATAATAATAATAATAATAATAATAATAATAATAATAATAATAATAATAATAATAATAATAATAATTAGTTCCGTGACGAACTAAAGAGCCTACTTTTCTTAATTATGTAAGATTCATGCCAATGATAAATAAACAGAATATACACCTATCTAGAATAATGGCGAAATTTAGTTGGTAATACTGACATTTTTATTAGATCGAAATATACCTGAAATAGTGTAGCCTTATAGAGCACTACAGTTTTCAGTCCTGGTGACAGAATGTATTCTTAATTCCCTCTCTTAAGGTGCATAATGCACATAGAAATTTTGGTTGAAATCCAATGGATAGCAAGGACGTTACATGCAGTTAGACATTGGAACTATCAGCGTGCGTAAAATCATGTTGGCAACAATGGCATGTATGTGTTACTCAGAATTAATCTGAAATATTATGATCCATTATTCTGCCAATTTTGGAAGAAATCCATTTCTTAGTAAAGAAGTTACAGTACATGCATTTTAAAATTGCACTTATCAGCAGGCTTAGAATTATGATGACAGCACTGACGTATATTAGTTAATCCAAATTAATCTAGAATATCTGGTACTATATGTGTACAAAGTTTAGATCTGTTGGTTTGCATACTTTCTGATATATTGAAATTAGGATAAAATAAATAAATAGAGTATTTATAAACAGTTGGCAGCCCTGCTGGCTCTGATGAATACGCTTAGTCATATATGTTATGGCACACAAAGCACCTACTGAATTTAGTTGCAATTCATTTGTTAGTATAGAAGTTACATGTATTTAAAAATTCGACCTATCAGCAATCTTAGAATCATGTTGGCAGCACTGACGTTTATTTGTTACTCCAAATTAATGTAGAATTTCAGGTAATACACATATGAAAAATTTAGAGCTGTTGGCCTGTATACTTTCTGATTTACTGATGTTAGCATTTTCAAAATATAGAGAGAGCATTTATAAACAGTTAGCAGCCCTCGTTGCTCTTAGGAATACGCATCGTCAAATCAGTTATAGTACAAAATGCACATATGAAATGTGGTTGAAATCCAATTAATGGTATAGATGTTACATACATTTAATAATTGGACCTATCAGTAGGCTTAGAATCATGCTGACAACACTGTGACGAATGGCCTCCCAAAAATAAAACTGAAATATTTTTATCTACATGTGTACCAAGTTTGGAATAGCTCTCATGCATATCTGCCAAGTTATCCAACATGGAACTCAAATTTCAATTACGATTTTTCAACATTTGGCACCACTGATGTCATTTTCAAATACGGCAGTGAGATATTCAGGTATATATCTTTACTCATACCAAATTTTGTTTCGATATCTGGAGCCGTTTACGAGTTGATAGGTGGGACACACACACAGACAGACACACACACATATTTGCTTGGATCTATGTCATAAGTCTACGTTTTCCTCATTTTTCAAAATGTGCAAAGTAGGCTAATGATAACAATGATTTTAATAATAATAACACACCCATGATTCAAAGTAACGGAGGAACTTAAACTGTGTTTGTATGATTTGTTTGATATAGCGCTTGACCGAGACTTATACAGGCTGTTGAAATGTTCTCGAAATAACACAAAGAGGGAGTAGATTCTACCAATTTCTGGTTGAGAATTTTTTGGCCCATTTGCTCATGTCGAGGTTAATGTTATTTCCCTATGTGATGGATTAGTTGCTATGAAATGCTCCGCCCCTGTGTAAGAGACTGAAGGGATTCCTAACATGGGATGGGCAGCTTTCCAGGAAAAGTGTTGTGGAAGAGGACTGCCGGGTTCCAAGACTCAGAAATATATTCCTAGAACATCTAAATTACAAGCTAGTTTTTACAGAGAAACAATCGAAAATTATTAACATCCACTGAATTTTAATGGAAAAATGGATATTATTGAGCTTTAATTAAATATTTACGGTATCATGTTTCACTGTGTTTGAACGATTGGTTCCAGGGAAAAGCCCATGTTAGTTTTGCGTTGATCATGTTTCTGAAAGTCACTTACGTGAACTTACATTAGTGGTTCCTGTTATTATCACAATACAATATTTCAGGATGAATGCAGCAACATGTTGGGTGATATTAAATGCTGGTTATATAGTTTGCGACCGTCATGCTTAATTGGTGACACTTATTGAAATTTGAAGGGGACGGTCAGTGTCAGGCAGGGTAGTAGTAAGTACTTATCAAGTTTATTTGAATTCTCTTCATCCATTTAAAATTCATAATGGGAACAATTGATTATTTATTAAATAAAGGAAGACTAAATTAATAACCCGCGATGTTAAAACAAGAACTAGAGGAGGGACATAAACTGGTCTAAGACACGGTGAATATTTAAAGCGAATAGTGGCCGACACCGTAGCCAGCAGAGGAATTAATGTGTAAAGCGTATAACGAGAGCCGTCGCAAAGTTTTAATGGTAGTTGTTGCTAAAGTAGGAAGAGACTAAAATATATAAAACTAAATAGAAGATTAAACAGGAACGCGAAACTAACAGGGGTGTAATATTTTAGAAATTTAATGGATGTATATGAGATTTATGTGACGTATAACAGGCTGCTCTTCAGTTGATGCTCTGGTAGTACAAAGAACATGTCGTGACCGGTTTATTTCTTCTATGTTAAACTGCCCTGCTGTACTGATTACTTCATATGCTCCAGTACAGGAAAATTAATTAATATCTCCACCAGGAACTTTTCACTAAAACTTCAATTTCAGAGAAAATTATATTGTATTTATCTGTTTTTATTCTTGTTGCTAGTCCTTCTTTTAGCATGTAGCTATATATTTTTGAGCCGGGGGTCTATCTGGAAATAGCGTCTTCAATTCCCCGACTACATGATAACCATGGCAACCAGTCTTCGTTATCTATGTATACTTAAGTTAGTTAGCAAAGTTTCAAGTGTGTATTTAATTTAAAAAAAAGAAACTTGCCCTTTTTTAAATGTCTGATTTTTTCCCCGTACTTTTTTGTTAGCCTACTTTTCACATTTTGCAAAAAAAAAAAAAAAGGAAAAAGTAGACTTATGAGATCGATCCGGAAAAATGTGTGTCTGTCCTTCTGTCTGTCTATCTGTCTGTCTGGCTTTGTGTGTGACCGCCCCCCCCCCACTATCAAATCCTAAACGGCTGCAGCAATTGAAACAAAATTTGGTAGGAGTAAAGGTCTATACCTAAATATCTCAATGCTGTATTTGAAAATGATGTCAGTGCTACCAACTGCTGAAAAATCGCAGTTGAAATTTGAGCTCCATGTTGGATATCTTGGAAGGTATGAATGGGAGCTATTTCAAAATTGGCACACGTATAGATAATAATATTTCAGTATAATTTCCAGGAGGCCATACATGGCAGTGTTACCAAAATGATTCTAAGCCTGCTGATAAGTCCAATTTTAAAATGCTTATACCTTCTACACTATAAATTGGAATTCAACCAAATTTCGTATGTGCTATGTGTACATAAACAGATATAACTGAGCGAATTCTTAAGAGCCACCAGGGCTGCCAACTGTTAATAAATGGTCTCAATTTATTTTATCCAAATACCAATATATCGGAAAGTATGCAAGCCGACAGCTTTAAACTACGCACACGTATAGTACCTGACATTCTATATTAATATGGAGTAACTTATATACGTCAGTGCTACCAGCATGATTCTAAGCCTGCTGAGAGTTCCAACTTTAAATACATGTAACTTCTCTACTATCATTTGGATTTCAAAAACATTTCGTATGTGCTATGTGTAGCCTACCATAACAGATATGACTATGCGCATTCTTAAGAGCAACCAGGGCTGCCAACTGTTAATAAATGCTGTCTCCATTTTTAACCCTAATATCAATTTATCAGAAAGTATGCAAGCTCTAAACTTTGCACACGTATAGTACATGGCATTCTAGATTAATTTGGAGTAACTAATCTACGTCAGTGCTGGCAACTTGATTCTAAGCCTGCTGATAAGTCCAATTTTTAAATGCATGTAATTTCTATACTAACTAATGGATTTCATTCAAAATTGGAACAAAAATACATCATATTATTATTTCAGATTATTTCTGACCAATACATGCATGCCATTGTTGCCAACATGATTTTACGTGCGCTGTTAGATGCAATGTTTAACTGCATCTAACATCCATGCTATCCATTGGACTTTAACCCAAAGTTTGTATTCTGTACCCTAAGAGATGGAACTAAGAATATATTCAGTCACCAGGGCTGCCAACTGTAGTAGGCTACATTATGCCAGGTATATAGTATTTCGAACTAATTAGAAATTTCGATATTACCAACTTAATTTCGTCATTATTCTAGATAGATCCATATAGATTAATCACTGGCATGAATCTTAAATTTTAAGAAAAGTAGGCTCTTTAGTTCGTCACGGAACTTCTTGTTTTAATTATTGTAATGATTTGTTTTATATAATTATACTTTTATTATTTTAGGCTTTCTTCATATTTCTTCATATTTACCTTTACTACATATACTACATACTACATATATTTATATTTACTATACATTGTGAGGAATGAAGATGTTAGGAAGGAAGTTGGGATGGGAAAACTAAATGAGAGAATTGAGAAGAATAAACTAAGGTGGTTTGGACATGTAAAGAGGATGGAGGAAAATAGAATACCAAGACAGATGCTGGAGGCCAAGTGCAAGGGTAAGAGAGCAAGGGGAAGACCTAGAACATGGTGGATCGATTCAGTGAAGAACAGCGTGAGAAAAAGAAATCTGGACTGGGACAAGATCGTGGAAGAAGAATTGTGGAAGGAAAGAGGAAAGTGGAGAAGTGCCATAAATACCCCGACCCGGCAGGAGCTGGATAAGGGGAAATGATGATGATGATGATGTAAATGAATCAAAATTTGTATAATTTCATTTGTGTTAAAAGGGGCAGGTGACCTCACTATTCCGCCCCTTAACACAACAATAACTAACTAAGAATACAATTTTTAAGTTACGTGTGCTGATTACGTATTGTTTATTTCGTAACAATTGATTTGTTTAATATATTGTTGTACTTTGAAAAATGTGAAAATTGTCACAAACAGAAACGTGCAGAGAAGGAGGAGAAAGAGTTCCGAAAAGTTATCTTCTGCACGTTATTCTCCTCTACAAATAGTCTACCGTTGAATAAATGTACAAAGCGTTACAAGGATTTAAAGAAACTCAGGAGTTAGAAAGTCGTAAATACGAGGCACGTTCAGAAAGTAAGCTCCGTTTGGTAATAAAATTAAATTGTGTACAGATACAGAAAAAATATTTATTGCACAACATTCTACACCTCTTAAACTACTTTTCCACATAACTGCCGAACTTTTGCAGGGATTTGTCATAGCGTGGCACAAGTTTTTGGATACCTTCTTCATAGAAGTTTGCCGCCGACCCGTAAACGAGAGTGAAGACTCCCCTTAAGATATCCTACTGTTTGGCCATCACTGTTAGGCAAATTGCGTATGTGGTCAGGAGAACTCCTAAACATACGCAGTTCTCCTGGTAAGCACGCAATTTGCCTAACAGTAGTGACCAAACAGTAGGATATCTTAAGGGGAGTCTTCACTCTCGTTTACGGGTCGGCGGCAAACTTCTATGAAGAGGTATCCAAAAACTTGTGCCACGCTATGACAAATGCCTGCAAAAGTTCGGCAGTTATGTGAAAAGGTAGTTTAAGAGGTGTAGAATGTTGTGCAATAAATATTTTTTCTGTATCTGTACACAATTTAATTTAATTACCAAACGGAGCTTACTTTCTGGACGTGCCTCGTATATCCACGATTATAATCTTTTCCGTTTAGCGCAGAGGTCCTCAAAGTGTGTGGGGGAGGCTCCTGTTGGGGATGCAGAGAGTGAGAAAGGGGGGCACCGGCTCTGGTTGAAATATTTGTATTGCATATTCTGTAACAAATATTGCTATCCTCATATCTATGAACATATCATAGACAGGAAGCTCCCACGGCCATTCAAGGGTAACAAACTCGTAGCTTTGCTGTCTTATTCCCGCCATCATAAATTCTGAGAAAAGGTGTAGAAAAACATTCCCCACTAATGACAATAAGCCACATGACAAAATGACCTCCACTTCCTTACAGGAATAGATTCTTATATATCTGCCAATGTTGACTCGAAATCAGCCAGGTCTTTGCAGTCAGTTCAAAAACAGTGAGTGAACAGGTGAATTCTATTGCGTGTTGAGTGGAAAAGGCTAGCCCGATTTACAATAAACTGATTCAAATAACGCCATCACCCATGGATAAGTCGCTTATTAGCACTGGTAAAAGAGACCCCATGAAAGTGATAGTTCTTGCCTGCCTTCGGAAAGAAGAATAAGAGGGCGGCGTGACAGAAATAGTTTGAGAACCCCTGGTTTAGCGGAGAAAACGTACGTTTCATTTTGATCTCCTTTTTGCATCGTTATGATGTCTTTAGACAGGGTTTAGTTTGATCTCCAACAATTTTCGTGTATATCCCTCATTCTCTTGATATGACAGTATCATCTGGCCATGATTGTCGCTGATACACAGTAGGCTATATGGCCAAAATATTATAATCTAGTACCGGTGCACGTTTTTTATGATGTTTTTCTTGGTGTTCTGAATTTCTCTACCCTCGGATATCCTCGATATTCCCTTCCCATATTTGCTATTCTCTGATCTCCTCAATATTTCCCTATTCATATTTTCTATTCTCTGATCTCCTCAATATTTCCCATTTCATATAATTGTCATGATCAATCCCACAGTCATTTGATACTGCACTTGCCTATTTGTAGGCTTATTTCTGTTTGTTAACGATCGAAATTTGCAAGTGGAACGAATACAGAGATTCTTTTCCAGGACGAATTATTTCTTAATTTTCCCAACATAATGAAGACTATGTAGAATGCACAAGAAACTATTTTAAATAATTTTTAGCAACGAGTGACCACAAATTCACTTTTATCTACAATACAGTTGTAATCAAAAATCTACAAAAACAAAAGACTCACTGAAACACTTAAGCACCTCTGTAATCTCTCACCAAAACCAGCTGAGTCACTCCAAGCACACTACGAAAATGCCAACAAACACGGAGGAGAGTAAATCATCTTTCTTTAACTAAAATCTCGTATAGCCTATAGGGCACACAAGGCTAATAACAGAAAATACAAGAAATCTAAGACTGATCATAATGGCCAGATACTGTATATGCTTGTCTTCATCCTCGGGCATCCTCCAGTCTTTAAATTTCTGTTGAAAGCTGTTTCTAACTAGCGGCTTCGGTGCCGTAGTTGGTAGCATGCTGGACCGCTGTGCCCAAGATTGCGGGTTCAAACCCAGCCGAAGTCATCGGATTTTCTTAAGAGCGTTAAAATACTTTAGTATTCATCCTTGGGAGGGGAAGTAAAGCCGGCGGTCCCATGTCACAGATTTATGGCATGTAACAGATCCTTCTACAAACTAAACTTGTGTGAAGCTAAATTTCTGGGTTAGATTTAGTTGAAACGCTCTATGAAAAGTTCCAACGTTCACCACTAGGTTTCAGTGACACCTGATAGCGAAAGATAGAACTATTTGAAATTGAACGGAACTTGTAGCTCACCCCATGGGTGTCCGCTTGAAGCAGCTACAGCCTCTGCCAAGCCGAACATGTCCTTGGAAACTCCCGGCACCAAAAGCCATACTTTAAATCATAATCTAATTCTTCTTTTACTCCCGACTTATTTGAAACGGGGAATAATAAATGGCAGACATACAATAAATACACACACATATCTTCCTCTCTTATCCCACTTAGCTTTAAATCTTCAGTCACTTCTTTCTGCCAACTAGGTTTACCTTTGAGCTCTGATATTTGCGTCAAGATCATCTTTGTCAGCCTGTTGTCATTCATGCGTAAAACATGGCTAAAGAAAATCTTCTTTCCCTAATCCGTTATCTCTCTCACTTTGATATGTACGTCACTATTCTTACTTGGCTTCCACACTCCTTCTGATTTCATGGGCCCTAAAATCTTTCCCGCTATTCTTGAGTTCTTTCTTCCAAATTTATTCTTATCTCGAGATAACGTTTCTGACGCATTAACAATCCCTGGTATCGTGGTAGTGCCGTATCTTGACTTCTAATGATAATACAGTGAATTTCTCTCATCTCTTCGCCGTCCGGCGCGCCTTGCCTTTCTGCCTCCCGTTGACTCATCACTCCCCGCTCAGCATAGCATACTGCTCAAGTCCAATCTCTATGAACTTGCGGGGTGAGGAGAAAGAGCAGGGAAGGGTCGGGCGTGAAGAGAAGGATCTGTCAACAGCCCAGCGTGACATATGGTATTCCTTTCTATTCCAATACTGCTAACATTCGGCCGTTCCTCAAACCACTGTGGTGTTAGGAATGACTGAGTGAGTCACCGACTAATGTATTTGGTTCTGTACTATGCACGGGCCGAGAAACCTCATCACTCGTCAACTCCATTACTGATAGTCCACGATGCGCATTCCTCTCAGGTTCAAGCAGCATAGCATCGAGCAGTAGTTTCTGTGTCGAAACATACCTGAGAAAATGGAACCAAGCTTCGTTCGAGAAAAGTATTAAATGTGGATCAATTATTTCATCATGAACGTTTCGCAGCATCCAATTACAAAAACGTACCAGCCTATCATGATCACGTGGATGCTGTTCGTGTATTCTTATGTGGTTTCAGTTCCAACATTTCCGTAGCCCGCCCCGGCTTCTTGTCCAAGTCGTCTTAGGGATTTTGTATGCGTATGTTCTAATTTCTCTCCGATTTAATTTACTTTTCTCTCGTTAAGTACACGTTATTTAACACTTCGCTTCTTATAGAGTAAAGAACCAGTTCCTCTCAATTTGTTCACGAGTGTCCGCACGGTCTCTCTATGTGGAGAATGTGTAATGAAACGTCTAACGACTTCCCTACAAGACTCTGTTTTCACATAATTATCGTACATAAATACCCTTGCCTCTACCGTGTACACATGTGAGAGCATTATGATAATTATACCCCCAAGTAACACTTCACAACTTGAGAACAATTGGAGTGACAGATCAACACTAATAGGCTACACGTTTTAAGCACGGACGAGAACTGCGAAGTGCGCGCTGTGTAACGGGAAGTGATAAGTCAGCAGAAGGCAGATAAGCTGGGCCGGTGCGGCCGGCCAACAGATGAGAGAAACTCACTGTACGTTTTGGTTTAAATTAAATCACTAGTCTTCATACAGGCTGATGTAATGTTTGTTAACCTGTCAGCCGTACCTTGTTTCTCAGAGTTCTCCTGCACAACCATTCCCCTAAGTATTCAAAGTATCAACCCTTTGAATGTCACCTTGCATTGCTTTTATCGTGAATGGGCTATCCTTATTGACAATTGATATTACAACTTATAAGTCGCTCAAAAGAATACAATTCAATTACTTGGACTGCAACAAATAACCTGAAAAATTACAGGTGATTAATAGAGATGTAATTGCTATGGATTGCAGAATATGGAGAAAATTAAGTTAGCATGAGCTAGTTGTCTTCGTAGCGTCAGTGGTTGCGTTGCAGACTCAGAGTTCATTAATCCGGCTCCATGGCTAATTGGTTAGCGTGCTAGACTCTGGCCCGAAGGGTCCCGGTTTCGATCCCCAACCAGACCGTAGGGAATTTAATCTCCTGTGTTTAATGGCTCGGGGACTGGGTTTGTGTGACGTTTTCATATACAAAGAAAACAAGTTGAAAAAATAGAAATAACAGAAATAGGAAAATATGTAAAAAATAAAAAATAAATAAAAACAGATTCAAATATATAGATAGATAGACAGAGCCTCCGTGGCTTAGGCGGCAGCACGCCGGCCTCTCACCGCTGGGACCGTGGTTCAAATCCCGGTCACTCCATGTGAGATCTGTGCTGGACAAAACGGAGGCAGACAGGTTTTTCTCCGGGTACTCCGGTTTTCCCTGTCAAAATTTCATTCCAGCAACACTCTCCACTATCATTTCATTTCATCTGTCATTCATTTAATCATTGTCCTAGAGGAGTGCGTCAGGCCTCGGCAGCCGGCACAGTTCATATCCTCGCCGCTAGATGGGGGCTTCATTCATTCCATTCCTGACCCGGTCGGAGACTGGAAGCAGGCTGTGGATTTTCATTTTCCAAATATATAGATAGACCTACAAAACAAAATAACTCTACTAAGCACTACCAAACCTACAATGACACCCACAAACAGTCTCTGCTTCCAAAAGCAAAAGGCCTGTCAAAAGCGTAGAGAATGTGTCATATAAAACGCATACTGATAAATACTAAAGCATTAAGCACTCGAAAATATAACTAATTATTTTTCAACATAGTAGATATTAAAATGTATATATTAGTTCTGTTTGTGGGTGATATTGTAGGTTTGGTAGTGCTTTGTAGAGTTGTTTTGTATTGTATATTTGAATCTGATGAAGCTTGCTTAACGAGTGAAACATGTGATCTTTCTATTTTCTCCCACTTTTGCAGTTCATATCTAATATATATCAGGAGTTGGGAGGAGAAAGGGCGAATAGTGTATGTAATCTTATTGCAGATTCACCCGTCTCCTCCCAGCTGAAAGGGCGAATATTGTGTGTATTATTACTGACGATATGCCTTTTCTCCTCCCAGCTGAAAGAGCAACTATTGTATGTAATATTATTGCTGATTCGCCCTGTCTCCTCCCAGCTGAAAAGGCGAGTATTGTATGTAATCTTATTGCTGATTCGCCCTGTCTCCTCCCACCTGAAAAGGCGAATATTGTATGTAATCTTATTGCTGATTCGCCCCGTCTCCTCCCAGCTGAACGGGCGACTATTGTATGTAATATTATTGCAGATTCGCCCTGTCTCCTCCCAGCTGAAAGAGCAACTATTGTATGTAATCTTATTGCTGATTCGCCCTGTCTCCTCCCAGCTGAAAAGGCGAGTACTGTATGTAATCTTATTGCTGATTCGCCCTGTCTCCTCCCAGCTGAAAAGGCGAATATTGTATGTAATCTTATTGCTGATTCGTCCTCTCTCCTCCCAGCTGAAAGGACGATTATTGTATGTGATATTATTGCTGATTCGCCCTGTCTCCTCCCAGCTGAAAAAGCAAATATTGTATGTAATCTTATTGCAGATTCGCCCTGTCTCCTCCCAGATGAAAAGGCGAATATTGTATGTAATCTTATTGCTGATTCGCCCTGTGTCCTCCCAGCTGAAAGGACGAATATTGTATGTAATCTTATTGCTGATTCGTCCTGTGTCCTCCCAGATGAAAGGGCGAATATTGTATGTAATCTTATTGCTGATTCGCCCTGTCTCCTCCCAGCTGAAAGGACAAATATTGTATGTAATCTTATTGCTGATTCGCCCTGTCTCCTCCCAGCTGAGAGGGTGAATATTGTATGTGATCTTATTGCTGATTCACCCTTCCTCCTCCCAACTGAATTGGCGAATATCGTATGTAATCTAATTGCAGATTCGCTCTGCCTACACTCAGCTGAAAGAGCAAATTTGTATGTAATCTTATTGCTGATTCACCCTGTCTCCCCCCAGCTGAAAGGGCAAATATTGTATGTAATATTGTTGATTCGCCCTGTCTCCTCCCAACTGAAAGGGCGAATAGTGTATGAAATCTTATTGCTGATTCACCCTGTCTCCTCCCAGCTGAAAGGGCGAACACTGTATGTAATCTTCTTGCTGATACACCCTGTCTCCTCCCAGCTGAAATGGCGAGTACTGTATATAATCTTATTGTAGATTTGCTCTGTCTCCTCCCAGCTGAAATGGCGAGTACTGTATGTAATCTTATTGTAGATTTGCTCTGTCTCCTCCCAGCTGAAAGGGCGAAATTTGATGTAATCTTATTGCTGATTAACCCTGTCTCCTCCCAGCTGAAAGGGCGAGTACTGTATGTAATCTTATTGCTGATTCACCCTGTCTCCTCCCAGCTGAAAGGGCGAGTACTGTATGTAATCTTATTGCAGATTCACCCTGTCTCCTCCAAGCTGAAAGGGCGAGTACTGTATGTAACGTTATTGCTGATTCACCCTGTCTCCTCGCAGCTGAAAGGGCGAGTACTGTATGTAATCTTATTGCAGATTCACCCTGTCTCCTTCCAGCTGAAAGGGCGAAATTGTATGTAATCTTATTGCTGATTCACCCTGTCTCCTCACAGCTGAAAGGGCGAGTACTGTATGTAATCTTATTGCTGATTCACCCTGTCTCCTCCCAGCTGAAAGGGCGAATACTGTATGTAATCTTATTGCTGATTCACCCTGTCTCCTTCCAGCTGAAAGGGCGAAATTGTATGTAATCTTATTGCTGATTCACCCTGTCTCCTCCCAGCTGAATGGGCGAGTACTGTATGTAATCTTATTGCTGATTCACCCTGTCTCCTCCCAGCTGAAAGGGCGAGTACTGTATGTAATCTTATTGCTGATTCACCCTGTCTCCTTCCAGCTGAATGGGCGAGTACTGTATGTAATCTTATTGCTGATTCACCCTGTCTCCTTCCAGCTGAAAGGGCGAAATTGTATGTTATCTTATTGCTGATTCACCCTGTCTCCTCCCAGCTGAAAGGGCGAGTACTGTATGTAATCTTATTGCTGATTCACCCTGTCTCCTCCCAGCTGAAAGGGCGAGTACTGTATGTAATCTTATTGCTGATTCACCCTGTCTCCTTCCAGCTGAAAGGGCGAAATTGTATGTTATCTTATTGCTGATTCACCCTGTCTCCTCCCAGCTGAAAGGGCGAGTACTGTATGTAACCTTATTGCAGATTCACCCTTTCTCCTCGAAGCTCCTGATATATACTAATCACCTGTATTTTTTCAGGTTACATTTTGTCATGTCCCTGTAATTGAAATTATAGTGTACTAATTGATTGAAAAGTTGCGACATCAATTGTCAATGAGGCAAAACTGAAAATTGGCTTCAAAGCTCTCTATCCTAACCTTAATGTTAGTCATGTGATTAGTCTTGTTGTTGTTTCATTTAAGATTAGGGACACCTTGGCCATCACTCCTGTGTACTTGGGTGTATGTTGAAATGTTTTGAAAAACGGGATAATTGTGGTGACCGTAGTAGTATTTACACATTAATTATTAAAGTGTGGGACTGAGGTATTTAGCCTGGACCTTTTCAAGGAAATAAACTATGGTAGTATGATAAGAGCAGTAAATGTTTTTTAACAGCATATTATTTATGATTACCCAAGAATCAATTAGACAACGGTCCAACAAGGTATGTTTGGGGAACGGTGGATTCCTAAATGCAATAGTCAGAAATTGGCTCAATTATTTCCTTTATAAAATCATCAATTCACAAATGTATTTATTTACGTATTTCTTTATTTATTTATTTATTTATTTATTTACCTATATCTTGTCATTGTTATGGCCTCATGACCTTCTCTTACACAATAATAATAATGTTATTGGTTTTACGTCCTTCTTAACAACTGCGGCTTTTAGAGATGGAATTTTTCCCTGAAGGGGTTCATTTACGAGCCAGTAAATCTACTGACACGGCTCCCTTGCATTTACGCACCCTAAAATGCCAACTGGCTGAGCCGGAATTCGATCCTGTAACCTTTAGCACAGCAGGCGAGAACGTTACCGCTGAACCACGCAGCCAGCCCTTCTCTTACACGAAACCAAGATGTCCACAACCATTTTTGTTCTAAAATAGTACTCTTAACTCAATAATTAATTAGGATTTTAAAAAAGTATTTAGATAATAACTTGTTAAAAGCCATAAGACAAGTCTACATTTTATCATTATTATTAACACTATAAACAATAACAAAATCGTAATTTTAAAATTTAAATATATTTGTACTAGGCCTAGGTGCTAGAATATAGAACTAGAAAATTTTCAAATTCGGTACCGTTAAAAATAGTTCTTCATAATTATTTTAAGTCACGCAGTAGCATCATCTAATAATCATGTTGATGTTTGATTATCATCATCATCATCATGGTCATAGAAATCATAGGAAGAAGAAGAAGATATTAAGCCATATTAGAGAATACTTTGTCTTACTCTGGTAATAATAATAATATCGTATGGCCTCGGATGCCGGGTGCAAGCTTTGTTAATTGACGCCCAGAGGGCAACTTGCATGTCTAATTTTAACGCTCCTTGAAGCGCTATGAAAGTCAAGGAGATGAGATATCTGAGCTCCTTGACACTACAGAGCTTTCTAGTAGAGAAATAAGGAACTTTGTGTTGGCGGAAAATCCCGAGATTAATTTTGCAATTATGAACACGGCCTACTGAATTCAAATGGGTTCTTTAACATGCGTATCGTGAATTTTGTCGCCTTTCAAAATTCACTAACCATGGCTAGGAGAGAACCTGCATGCTTGGGGTTGGCAGACCGACACGATAACCACTCACGCACCGTGACAAGCTCTTACACTGGTGAAAGGGTAGAGGAACCATGGGTGGTGGAGGAGGAGGAAGAGAGAAGGAGGTGGACAAGAGTACATGTAATAGGCAACGAGTGCCTACACTCAAAGGGACACTACTTGAGTTTGCGACCTTCTCTCAAAATTCATTATATTTATCCTGAATGTTCCTGGACCAGAAGGTGATCTTATTTCATCCTATAAGTGGTTCCATTGCCTCGCTGCATTGTCTGTGAAGAAACTGGAGTCAAGTTGCCATTTACAAAGGAAAATTATCTTACATAGGAGAAAAGTGAGGTTTAAAATTCTATTTTCTCTCTAATTTGCTTTCATGTGATCGGTGATATCATGGCAACTTTCCATGAACTAATTGACAGTTGCTAAGAAAGACAACTACTATCCACTGTCAGCTAGAAGCCTCGTCAAAGTTCAGGCCACTGGTTTCTTAAGAAAACATGCAAGTTAACTTCGTATCTTATACTGACGCCCCGTCCAGATCATCCCCCATTTTCGTGATTGTTTACCTTATAAACTCCTGCTTAATATGCAGTGACGGCAAGCGGAAGACCGCAGAAAACCCCTCGTCCGGTCCGGAGCAATTAGGGCACCACTGCTCACCGGGGCGTCTTCCCCGGACTTCCGCACTATAATTTAACACTTAATATTACCTCCCAGTCTTCTTACACCCACACACCGTGCTATCAGAGAACTACAAACAATTAGCCAAACTGCCAGGTACATTCAGAGAGAAATGTGTTACGGTGCACAGGCACGTATTCAGCAATTCACTTTAGGAGGAGCGTGGAGGGTAGTGGATGGCAGAAGAATAGAGTTCCTTTTAAGAAATGATCTTTCTCTTCTTAATTGGTCAATTCAAACAAGGTTCTAATTTTCTTTGTTTGCGACTCCTAAATAAATTATTTGTAACATATTACTTTGAGAAACAATTTTACACGATTAAAAGAATCCTTTTGAATGTCTGATACCGGTATTGATGATAATGCTCATAATGATTGATGGTTTAAGGGGAAGAACAGTGAGGTATTCTTCCCCGACATGGGCATTAATAAAAATGTATATATAGTGAACGTGTTGAATTGACACAGGTAATTATTTCTGTGCTGCAATATGCACTGTCGATTATGACAATTATATTTCCCACTGCTGGTTGTCATTCGAGTGAAATTTACAGGTTATATTGTTTCCGTGTACAAGCATATCTTCCCACCAGCAACGGTGACTTTCTGCGATACGACAATTATTGCACCAGAGGTGACAACGAAAACTGAGAGGAAATCGACTTGGTATTAACTGTCTCTGATTTAGTGCACACAGAAAAATATGATGAAGAAACTGGTGTAAGTATGGCAATAAGGACGAATTTAGACAGTGTAAAAAGAGGTACTTAGCATGCATTCACAGTTCATTATTACTGACTAAATACAGAATTAATGAAATGTGATATAAATCGAAAGCAGACTGACTTAGTGGGGTTAATATTGGAAAAGAGTTCGACTGCCCTTGTAGTGTATAAATAGCATTTAGGTTACTGGACAAAATTGCATTGTGGTTATTATTATCTGATGCTTCCCCAGCAACCCTCAAGTGACCACCAGCACAATAAGAACAGGCATAATTGGAGATTACAGAAAATCAATTGATGTGTGAGAACATTCACATTATTTGAATAGAAAGGAAGAAGACATACCCTTGGTAAATCATGCACAGTAATATCTTTGGCGGTGGTTGTTGTTCCTCGAAACGTTAAACAAGTTAACATGTTTATAATTTTGAGGTAAATTCAAAAATAAATGACTGCCTATCATAAATAATAAATCAAAAAATAAATATCTTTATACTAAAAATAACATTAATAAACAAATAAATTTTGCATTAAAAAAAGGAAAACAGTAGTTGTCACAAATGAAGTAGCAAGATTGACACAACATTTTATAAAAAGGCTGATTTCAAAAACATTTCCAAAATAGTAACTATTTAAAATAATAATTAATTAAATAAGTCGCCTCCGTAGCGTAGCGGTCAGCATGGTTAGCTGCCGCCCCGGAGGTCCTGGGTTCGATTCCCGGCTCTGCCACGAAATTTGAAAAGTGGTACGAGGACTGGAACGGGGTCTACTCAGCCTCGGGTGGCCCAAATGAGTAGAGGTGGTTCGATTCCCCCGCAGCCATCCTCGAAGTGGTTTTCCGTGGTTTCCCACTTCGTCTTCGGGTAAATGCCGGGATGGTACCTTCTTCAAGGCCACGCCGCCTCCTTCCCTCTTCCTTGTCTATCCATCCCTAATGAGGCCCCTGTTCGCTTTGCAGGTGAGGCCGCCTGGGCGAGGTGCCAATCCCACCTCACCAGTTGTATCCCTTCCGATTCGATGTTCCCAGCTCTAGGACACTGCCCGTAGAGGCGGTAGTGGTGAGTTCCCTCGCTGAGTCCGTGGGTTCCACCAACCTGGAGGGTAAACGACTAAAAATAAATAAAAAAATTACTAGCCTTACAGTAGTCGCATATGATGTGTAACATCTAACACAGAAGAAACCTCACGTGAAATTGTTGATACTCCGGTATTTTATACTATTATTGGCACAAATATTAATCTATTGTAAAAGGGAGTGTTTTACAGATATTGTAGTTTATAATACGGAACTCATTTTATTATATGATTTGTAGCTTCGACCAGCACTAGCCTAAATAAAGAATACGATATGGATCAACTAGATTAATAGACGCGACACCGCTCATAACCTTAAATTCCTTATAAACAGGTCCTCTTCATTCACAGACCAACACGTAATTTCATATGGATTCTGTTAAAATGAGTCATATTGATATGATAAATATCGTTTAAAATGATAATCTTGTAGCAAAAATATCTACCCTGTCCGGGATTCGAACCCGAGATCTCTAGATTCACAGTCTATAAGCCCTAACCCCACGGCTATTTCGACTACGTAAATTTTGTGCACAAGATGGTGTCTTATTTCCACGTTTCAATAATACTGCATTACGGAATTAAGTTTCATTTATAGTTTGCTTGTTTCGATAATGTTCTTGCGTGAAATTTAGTTTAAAATGCCTCATGAATAGGCCCTCTTGTGAGTAAAGAGAATGTATTGAGTAATAGTTCACGAAGGATTGCTCAATTCTTGTATAACCACAACGATTATATTATATTGATGACTGCATTACCGTTATGCGGGTTAATATTTGAACAGCCATTGTGCAGAAACATAATACCGGCAATGCCGACTATTTACAATGTTTGATATTAAGGCATTTTACCATTTTAATACTAATACGAAGACTTCGAACATGCACCATGTCATTTGTTTCAATCACTTGACACTAGAGTTCGCATGACAGCCCAAAAGTTACACTTCTAAATAACATGTCCAGATAAACTTGCCATCTGATTGAAATCGTGTTTGTAGTTGTCAGCGCGAACCACTAGATGGCAAGCATAATCGGTGTCGCCAGTTTCTCGTGGGAGTTTCCACTATTATCATATTAAGCTATTTGGACCAAAGAAGTTTCAATTATTGTTAGTTGTCGGTGTTAATATACTGAATTCCTACGTTGTTTTTAGTGTTGGTTGATGCGATATAGCACTCGAGGTATCGAGTGCTTACATTAAATAAGAATAGAGCAAAAGCATGAAGATTTAATAAATCGTAATTGTTTTCAGCAAATATGATATAATGCAGCTTCCATGGGGGAGGAGCTCTGAACTGAGTAAGGGCTTTTCTGTACTCTGTGGAAGACGGATCTGGGCGGGGAAGTCCTCAACCCCGACACGGCGCGTCCCAATGGCTGATAGGGGCTCTTGTTGAGAGTGGTGCTTGCACCCGCGGATCAACTGAGGACATGATATAGTGGCAGCAGCTATATCATTATTGTTGATACAAGATCGATCTGTCGACCTTGCATCAGCAAACAGCTGCATCATATCATGGCATCCTTGGATGTTGGAATGTGATGTGGTTACTGCGCATTGAGGAAGGCAACGGGAAACCACCTCAATTATTTTTCCCCAGGATAATCTTCAAGGCTGAAAACCCAATTACATTGGCCCTTAGTCCCGGGCAGACCTTAAGTGGTCAGAGGGTGCGAAGAATCTCCCGGTCAGCCCTGAAGATAGGAACGTGGAATGTACGGAGTATGTTTGAAGCAGGAAAGATTCACAATACAATTCATGAGATGAAGAGGATGAATGTGTCCATAATGGGTATAAGTGAGATGAGATGGCCGGGGACAGGAGATTGTAATGTGGAGGATTGCATGATATACTACAGTGGTAATAATGATGCCAGGCATTTGCATGGAGTGGGTTTTATAGTGGACAAAAGTTTGCAGTCTGCTGTTATCAGTTGTATACCATTCTCCAGTAGAATAATGATGTTAAAGTTACGTGGTAAACCTTTCCACATTAATCTCATTCAAGTGTATGCCCCTACTAGTGACAAAAGCGATGAAGATGTTGAGGAATTCTATGCCCAAATTCAGACCGTCCTCAAAGACACCAAAGAACATGATGTAACCCTAGTTATGGGAGATTTTAATGCAAAGGTTGGGAAAGGTCCTAAAGAACACATTGTGGGTCAGTGGGGTCTCGGACAAAGAAACAACAGAGGGGATCGTTTAGTGCAGTTTTGTAGAGAGGAGAACTTTGTCATTGCTAATACTTGGTTTAAGCTTCCTGCCAGGAGACTTTATACGTGGAAAGCACCTGCTGATAGTCCAGACAACATAATAAGAAATCAAATTGATTTCATTCTAATTAAAAACAGATTTAGAAACAGCGTGATTTTTGCAAAAACCTATCCAGGAGCAGATGTTCCTTCTGACCACAATCCTCTCATTAGCAAAATTTGTGTCCGGCTTAACAAGATTCCGATAAAAACAACACAAAATAAATATGATACTGATGCCCTTCGGGAAATAAATACAAGGTCACAGGTGGCTGCTGCTCTTGCCACTGATCTTAAGACGTTGAATTCAAATGACATGCAGCCCTTGGAACTTTGGGACACTTTTAAAACCTCATTGAAGAGGGTTGGAGATCATTTTCTTAAGAACAAGAGACAACATAAAAAAAGGAAGGCATGGATGACGGACGAAATATTGAATCTAATGGATAAACGAAGAGAAGTCAAAGGAAGAGATAATGAAGAATATTGGTTTATTCATAGATTGATAAAGAATAAGATCAGACAAGCCAAGGAAGTTTGGATGTCAGATAGGTGCAAAGAAATTGAAGAACTTAATAGTAAATATGATACTTTCCAGGTCCATAAGAAAATCAAAGAAGTTTCAGGTAGACACAGGAAAAGAAACACAGTCAACTTGGTTGATAGTCAAGGTAACACGGTATTTGAAGTTGAAGAAAAATTACAGGTTTGGGAGAAATATATACAAGAGCTTTTTAATGATGATCATCGTCCTTCCCGACCCGAAATTCCTTCAGTTGTTGGACCCATGATCACCATGGATGAAGTGAAATATGCGATTAGGATAGCGAAAAATGGTAAGGCTCCTGGTCAAGATGACATTCCAGTGGAATTATTGAAGATCTTGGATGATGATAGCATTGTGACGCTCACTAATTTATATAACAAGATATACGACACGGGCATATTACCAGAAGACTGGCTCTTGTCTACATTTATTGCTCTTCCGAAGAAACCGATGGCTAAGTCATGTAGTGACTTCAGGACAATCAGTCTTATGAGTCATGTGCTCAAGATATTTCTCAAAGTTATCCATAATCGCATATACAGGAAATGCGAGATGAATATCAGTGACACGCAGTTTGGGTTCCGCAACGGTCTAGGAACTCGTGAGGCATTATTTGCGCTTCAAGTTCTTTTCCAGAGATGCCGTGAGGTGAATCAGGATGTATATGCATGTTTTCTGGACTATGCAAAAGCCTTTGACCGTTGTCAGCATGATAAGTTGTATAATGCACTCAAGAACTCAGGAATAGATGAGAAAGACATTCAGATCATCATTAATTTATACTGGGGTCAAAAGGCTAGTATCAGAATTGATGGACATATATCGAGATCAGTGGAAATAATGCGTGGTGTGAGACAAGGATGCATTCTTTCACCACTTCTTTATAATATCTATGCAGAACAGATTTTCTCCGAGGCACTTGATGGCATTCAACAAGGTATTAAGGTCAATGGTAATTATATTAATAATATACGGTACGCAGATGATACAGTATTGATTGCAAATAGTTTCGAAGGACTTAAAGAGATTGTTACTATGGTGTATCAAAAGAGTAAACAATATGGCCTTGACCTCAACATTAAGAAAACAAAATATATGGTAATATCGCGAAAACCAGCATTGTCACAAGTCCTTTTAGTCGATGGACATCAGATTGAGCGAGTCAAGAGTTTGGTTTATTTAGGACAGAATATTAATGAGAATTGGGATCCTTCGGTTGAAATAAGATGCCGTATAGAGAAGGCTAGATCCATCTTTATGACAATGAAACAACTACTATGCTGTCGAGATCTCAGTATGACGCTTAAGAAAAGAATTGTGAAGTGTTATGTTGTCTCCACCCTTCTTTATGGTGTTGAAGCTTGGACCTTGTCCGTAGCTACAGAAAAGAAGATTCGAGCTTTTGAAATGTGGATATACCGGCGGATTCTTAAAATTTCGTGGACAGAACATGTGAGTAATGCCGAGGTTCTTCAGCGTGTGAGCAGCCAACCTGAGCTGTTAAACACAATTAAGAAGAGGAAATTGGAATACTTGGGACACATGATGAGGAATCCAAAATACCGTCTGCTCCAAGTTATACTTCAGGGTAAAATTGAAGGACGGCGTGGACCAGGAAGGAGACGAATAACTTGGATGGATAATTTAAAAACGTGGTTTGGGCTGTCTTCCACGGAACTCTTCAGGATTGCACAGGATAAGAAGGTGTTAGCCATGGTGGTAGCCAACGTCCGTATCGGATAAGGTAGAAGAGGAAGAAGAAGAATATTTTCACACCAAAGAACGACAACTTGAAGATGATTTATTGTAAGAATTTCTTGAATGGGGCCTCCAAACCTTGAGGTAAACCGTATGCGATTTACATTCCACATAGTCACATGACTTACAGTACGTCGTTGTACCGATCTCCGTCACCGCGCGAACTCATTGTTTCCGTCCCATGCACTTCCGTCCCATCCACTTCCGTCTCTTTTCCAAAATCACTCCCACAAAAATGTCCAACTACCGAGTGCCACAAAAATATCCAGATACCGAGTGGAAAGGTGTTACACATCAAAAGTACGCTAAAAGACTAAAAATTAGATCTTTCACAATTTTTAGATTAACGATAAAAGATTAATTCTTGAAAAGACAGCTCGAAGTGGAAATGTCAATGATGTGGAAATAATGTAGTGAATCATTGAAACTTTTTAAGGTTAGGATGATTTGTAATTCTGATCATTATGTTTATGTTGAAAAAAAAAAGAAGCTTTATGATGTGTAACTGTGAAAATAGTTAGTCCAATAAAATAGAGTAGTTATAAATGGATGTTTGATCACGGAAGGTAAATTAGCTTAACTTCTAGAAGAAATGAAAAAGGAACGAGAAAAGTTAAATAAAAGACAGAACAAGAAGTTCCGTGACGAACTAAAGAGCCTACTTTTCTTAAAATTAAGATTCATGCCAATGACTAATCTACAATATATGAACCTATCTAGAATAATGACGAAATTAGTTGGTAATATCGAAATGTCATAATTAGTTCAAAATACTGTATACTAGGCAAAATGTAGCCTAATAGAGCAATACAGTTGGCAGCCCTGGTGACTGAATATATTCTTAGTTCCATCTCTTAAGGTACAGAATACCAAATTTGGTTGAAGTCCAATGGACGTTACATGCAGTTAGACATTGGTTCTATCAGCACGCGTAAAAGCATGTTTGGCAACAATGTCATGCGTGTGCTGGTTAGAAATAATCTGAAATATTATGATATCCTTGTTGTGCCAATTTTGGATGAAATCCATTTGTTAGTATTGAGACCGTTTAGTTGATGTCAACAACCACGATGACTCAACTAACGACACATAAATCGAATAAAAAGAAAAGTACCGTGAGGATCAGGTGACCTTCCATAAAGGCTAAAGCGGCACGAGAGTCCGTAGTCCACAGGGATCGTGGTACATGGTGACGATGGTCATAGACCGCCTAAGGAAAGGTTCACCTTAAAACTAGACTGAGAAAATAAACGTCCAGACTCATGTAAAACACCGTGAAAATTTATTAAAATTCACAAGCCCCTAGCCTAGTTCGGAGGGTTATAATCGGCTAGTCCGCAATTTAATAAATAAACTAAGATAAAGAACAGGTCCACTACCTGAGAAGTTACTGAAAACCCTCGCGAAAGATCTAACTCACAATGATAAAGCAACAACAGCAACGCTAGGAATATGGCACGACGCAAGCCCCTAGTTCAAGTTACAAGATCAAGCTAATATCTGAATTTACATTTAACAGGGTAGCAAAACAAATCTAGGTTAGGATGGTACCATTTCGACATTTAAATTTAACATTAATTCAACTAGCTAAGTCCTATCAATTAACAAAATTTACGGCGATGACGTCCGTAAAAGAAAACAATTACATCCAAAAGCTAAGTGTACAGCCATGAAAAACAAACAATTTAATTATGCTTAATAACTATGTGCTAACAGCACACAATAAAGTAACATGTAGGGTTTAATACACTTGACATCATAAATTAATAACGAAATAGACACAGTAGTTTTATTAAAAATTCCTGCCTACACCTTGGTTTACTCTTTGTAAACCATAGTCATCTAATGTGTATAGTTACGGTGACGAATGCGCAGTTGAGACCACGTCTGACATCGCATGGCCTGAGCTCCACAAGCTACGAACTCTAGGTTCGCACATGCTTCAGGTCGCTACAAAAATGTCAACTGTCCTAGTCATTTCCTCACAAGGAAATTATCTTCAACTGCACGGCTATGTCAACAGTTCCAGAATGCAAAGAACAAAGTTAGATAGAAAGAATCGTTAGTTAGGCTTGTTTTACAACAATTATGCATTTTATTATTAGAATGTCGGTTTATAGGTTTATCGTAGGTTTATGGCGAATAACATTGACAATAGCCTGGGCACGGAGTGTCTCCAACTGAGATCATTCTCCACCAAAAAGCCTCGACTCAACAGTCGGAATATAATCAACGAGTATAACAACTCGGACACACAATAACACGGGTTACCAGCGGCGCTAAGCTCGCGTTCAATAACTCTGGGATAGGCCTGTACAACAGTTACCTTCCAGTAACATCTGGTCAACGGGATCATCCCCGGACAAAGCATACAATAACATCCTGCTATAACAGGGTAGACTTCACCATCCTATAGAAAACCTTACATAACTGTACCTGTCATACGACAATACACGCAACAGAGCGCTGAACTAACAAAAACCGATCCATAGAACAAGTGATCAAATACAAGAGTGGAAACTGGTTTCCATAAGCAAAATAGCAATGAAAGGAAAAGCGAATACAAATTGTACTCTGTCCTCGTCCATAGTAGTTTTGTCTCACAATGAAGCAGGCGTGCTCTAGGTCACTGGGTTACATAACCAGTTTATTCAAGGCCGGCGATTTAATCAATACAAAACCTGCACTTGGCCGGTTCATAAAAAACATTACCATATGTTACGGATCTCTACAGAGTCCGTGTATCAAACGCACGCTATAAATCTGAGTATAGTAATACACTTCCGTCTTTCTACCAAAGACGTCTAAATGAAAGTAAACTTACAATAACTCAAGCTCTTTGCTTTAAAAATGCAACTCAGTAGTTGCTAGAACATCAAATAAAAACGTGTCTCACACGACACAAGGAAAATATGATAAATGTGGCACAGATTCACACACTAGATCTGTTTAATGATACGTTGGGAACCGCGTTCGATGCTAGGCAACGAAACATTCCTTCTAGTTGTTAGGTTCAAACATGACCAAGAATAGCTTCTGAGCTTATTCAAAATGAAATATAATGCATTTACAAACTGGTAGTTACTGTCGACTACCTAAATGATACGACCGTTCTAACGACAGTCAGGGGTGTAACAAAGGATGGCTGCGAAGAATGCAGTCAATTAATAACCAAGGCATCTGATTGCCATAACTACAGTCAGCAAAGACTTGAAAATTACCCCAAGTAGGGTTGAACAAAATAGCCTCAAAATGACTACGATCAGGTTCAGCAAAAAGGTAGGCATTGACGTTCCACGACGTTCACCAAGCTGCACCAGGGCTGACCAAAATGTCTGACCCCAAGGGTGTCTCACTCTAAACTGAAATAAATGACATCTAACTAATCTAGTTACATCCCTACCTAGAAAAATGGCTGACACTGAGTGTGGTTGATTCACAAACTACATTAAAACTACTATACCACCAGAAACTAGAACAAAGAAGGGGTGTGACAAAAACTCACGAAATGGAGGAGCTCTCACTCAGCTCTCTATTCCACAACAAGGGTTGTACATAAACCTCTCTGGCTCTCTGGATCGGTATCCTCCTCATCAGGATTCCCATCTGGACTCCCCCAAAGACCAGGGTTCGATTTGTCCCTGTCGACATCTTCGTGGATATGCCTGGAAATGGCATTTTGGCTCCTTCCCTCTCGTTCATCGTTCTGGAAGTTCCACCATCATGCTGGTTCCTGTAGAAACGTCACCCCCCCCCCCATACTGGGATGGTATTAGCCCATGGTGACTGCTTCAACCATGGTGAATAAAAGTCCAATCACGTGGGTAGCGAAATAAGTTGCGTGATTATTCATCCTCTCACTTCCAAAATTATAATGTCCGTCGTGACTATTATAGGCTTCAATTATAAGATACGACACAGCCTTAATCTTGCAGATGTGGATTAGCATGTGAGCTAATACTATTTTATAATGCTGCACGTGCTAGTGACGCTACTTTTGTATCACGCAGCATCCGTGAATTATGCGACGTTTCAAAGATGAAATTTCCACTTTGGCAATTTAAATATCTCATACTATTATAATCACACTTATTCAGGATAATTGTAACACTATTACCTGTATATTTCCACTAGGCATCTGCCCTCCACATACGCGTGGGTAATATGTGATGTCACAGCAATGTTGTGCAATACACTATACTTGCCAATAATTATTTCCCAAGCTTCTTATTTAATTCACTGGACTTCATCGACAGTGAATATTAGTATTTGCTTGCTCGATGGCACCTTATAATCACTTTTTAACGCTAAACAGCGGATATTCTTCTACGTCTCGTAGGACAAATGTAATTCCACGCCTACACAAGGCGGATTCTCAAGACGCAGTGCTCCGGTACTGGGTGTCTCTAGAAAGTAGGTCGTCAAAACGAAAACGTTGAGCGACTACTTACGTTCCTTTTTGCGTATCTGCAAGGGTATTACCTTACCTAAAGTAAAAATAAACATTCTCCAAAATGTTTTAATAATGCAGCATGACGAAATGGAATATTCTGAGTCTCGTAGGAAAGATAAAAATAATTAATAAGACCTCAGATAATAATTAGCAGTTTACACCAAAGTCAAAAGTGCGATTCACCGCTACCTCAAAGTATCGCGTGATCTCTCAGCTTCACGTGGCTTCCTGGGTGTGTTCAAAAGTACAACATCCCATCATAAATGCTCTGTCATAAAAAATATCACATGAACCATAGCTCAGCGGGTTCATCTGCCTCTCTGTCGTTTCAAATAAAATGTTGGGATAACATTTTTATTTGCTTTGAAATTCATTCAAGAGTGATATTTTTTTAGATTGGCTGCATTAAAGGTTCCAATGCGTTCTCCTGTCCTAATGTCTTCTATCACATAACTTCCATTGTTTAAAGGCTGTCGGATACGACTAGGGCCATAATACAAGGATAGAAATTTCCCATATATGCGGTCTATAGGACTAGAAATTCCGGGTCTCCTTATAAGGATAAGGTCTCCTTCTACTAGTGGTTCTCTAAACCTCTGGCGTCTAGTTCTTCTCAAGCGCTTGGCAGCTTGTCTGTCCATAGTCTCTCTCGCAGCTAAAAGTCTGCTGGCATGTGATGGTTGTAAACAAGGTGGATTTACAATCACACGATCCCATATTCTCAGCGGCATCTGGTTCAAATGCAAGACCATAGGTATTTGACCAGTGCTCTCATGTACTGTTGAATTAATACATTTTGCCATAATAACAAGGACTTCAGTCCATCGCCAGTGTTCTTCTTGACAATATAATCGACAGAATTTTGCGATAATAGACATCACGCATTCTGCTGGGTTGCTCTCTGGATGTCGAATAGATGATAAAACATGACCTATTTCAAGCTCATTCATGGCATTGGCAAATTCTGCTGAGGTGTACTGTGATCCGTGATCAGTCAACAAGAATTGTGGCTTTCCTGCCTCCGGTATCACTTGACGTCTAATCCTCTGAATAATCTGATGTGCAGTAGCTTTTTGAATCGGATGAAGCATCGTATATTTCGTGAACACATCCACCGTTACAACGATGTATCGATTCCCACGACGAGCCTTAGGTATTGGGCCATACAGGTCCTGTGCATACAACTCTCTAGGTTGAGTTGGTAGTATTGGTCTAGGTTGTTCCTTCAGCAAGTGTGACGTGTATTTGTTCCGCTGGCATGCGTCGCAAGCACGTAAACACTGTCTAACGGTGGCTCCTAACCCTTTCCATGTGAAATACTCCTTGATAGTTGCAATGGTTTTGTCTGTTCCACCATGTCCAATGGATAAATGTACCATAAGAATAACAGATTCTTGGTATCTCCTAGGAATAACTGCACGCAGTTGAGTGTGGTCCTCGTCTACAAACTTGTATAAGACACGATGATAAATCAAATAATCATCTGCAACAGCAGCAATCCTTGCATAATGATCATCCTGTGGATCCATTCTTCGTTCTAGGAAACGGATAATATGTCTGAGTTCCTCCTCACGTCGCTGTCCTTCAGGTAAATGACGAAATCGGCGAAGGTGTTCCTCGCATTCTCCCTCGATGTCTATGGCATTAACAGTAGCTTCAGGATTCCGGCTGAGGATGTCGGCCAACACATTCTCTCTGCCTGGTCGATAAACTATTTCCAAATCGAACTGTTGGAGAAACAGCGTCCAACGTGTGATCCTGTCGCTTGCCAGTCTTGTTCTCAAGATGAAGGTCAACGCATGATGATCGGTTCTCACAATAATCCTCTGACCTAACAGAAGTTTCTGCCAGTATTCAAGTGCGTAAACAATTGCAAGTGCTTCTATCTCGGTCGTGAAGTAGTGAGATTCATGTGCTCTTAAACGTCGGCTTAAGAAAGCGATGTAATGACGTTTCTTCTCATCATCTTCTTGCAGTAAAATGGCTCCTATACCAATGGCAGATGCATCAGTTTCTAGAATAAAGTTCCGAGAGTAATCTGGATATTCTAACTGAATTGAGTCCACAAGCATCTGTTTAGCTCTCCTGAAAGCTATCTCGCATTCATCATTCCAGTTCCACCTGCAGTTCTTTTTCAATAATCCTTGCAGTGGTGCAACAGTTTCGGAATACTTCTCACAATGAGCAGCAAAGAATTGGAGAATTCCTAAGAATTGTCTCACGTGTTTCACACGGGTTGGTGTTGGAAATGCAGCAACAGTTCTAATCTTTGCTGGATTCGGTCTATATCCTTCTCCATTGATTATGTGTCCTACGAATTTCACTTCTTCCTGAAAAAATCGACACTTGTCAAACTTGACCTTAAAATTTGCCTGTCGGAGATTCTCAAAAACAAGGCGCAATGTCTTTAAATGCTCTTCTTCTGTTCCCGAAGCTATGATTATGTCATCCACATAACATATTACTTTCTGCTTCACTTCATGAGTCAGCTTGGCATCAAGTGCTCTGATTAATGCGGCTCCGGCATTTTTCAATCCAAATGGTAGTTTTTGGAACACATAAGTAGTCTGATCAAACAAGAATCCAGTATATTTCTGAGTATGCTCAGATAATCTGATATGGTAATAAGACTGAACCAAGTCTAATGATGAAAATATCCTTTTTCCTTTGAACTTCCTGAGAATGTCCCTAATCTTGGGCGGTCTGTCGTGCTCAGGAGCTAGGCGTTCATTCAAGGCTCTGGCATCAAGACAAAGTCTCAAACTTCCATCTACCTTAACCACAGGTATTATGGGATTCAAGAAAGGAGTCGGTGATTTCTTGATTGTACCTGCTGCTTCCATCTCATGGATCTTCTCAGCAGCTTCTTCGAGATGTTTCTCGGCAATCGGATAGATCCTTTTCTGGAATGGGGAATCGTCCAGTAATACAAGATCATACTCGTAGTCTAATATCTCACCAGGTGTGGTGTCGAATATATCTCTGTATTCGTTCAGTTTTGCCTCAAGATCCTCATGTGTGGGTGCTGATAACGATTCTGCCTCTTCGTCGGCATCTAGTGTCGCCTCAATTTCCTTGCCCTTTAATGCTTCGACTACGTCTACTTCAGATAGGAATTCCGGTTCTTCTTCAATTAGGCTCATCTGAATGGGTTCGTTCGGCTTGAACTCTACCGTATTCCGTCCCATGTCAATGATTCCATCATATTTTCTAATGAAGTCTGCGCCTAAAATGGCATCATGATGCAGGCCCTTCATTACGAGAAATTCGTGCAAGTACACGTGGCTCGAAATCTTCACAGTACACAAAATCTGGATTTTGCACGTTACAACGCGGTCAGGTATGACACCTCTGACTCTTATAGCTGAAATGGGCAACTCCGTCACCTCAGAGTTTGCTCCAAGTCTGGCATGGCAATCGGCGGAAATTACACTAATCATCGCCCCAGTATCGATGAGTATGACTACACTGACTTCATTCAAGGTGGCTACAATCTTGGGTAGACGTGTTAATTCATAATTGTGGTTCGTCGTTCGTCGTTCGTCCAACAAGTCTTCTTGGATTGGCTCCCAGAGTAATATAGAGGCAGTTACTCGGTGCTCAACCAAACAAGAATCTATTGATTTTTCGGAGTTTTTTTTTCTGTCATGGCGAGAAGTACTGGGCTGGTTCTGCTCCGTCTCCTGCGCCGAATGTCTATTTTCCCTCGAAGTAGGGTTCCGTTCTCCCTCTTCTTGGATCTGCAATTCTCTCAATTGTTGGAGGTACTCACGGCTCTCCCGCGCTCTTCCTTTCCAATCCCTGTCTGGCTGGTATCTAGGGTCTCGATTTCTGTCGTAACCCCCACTATATCGATAGTCTCTACGGATACGTCCGTGTTGCTGATTTCTTCCTTCATTCCCTCGGCGGTTGTTTTCATGACGTCGGTTGTCGTCCGTCCTTCGGTCGAATCGCCGGTCCCAATGACTTCGCCGGTCATCATATTGATTTCGAGTATACGGAGTGTTGTTCCATTCTCTCCTGTTATAACTGTAATTGTTATCACGTCGCCCAGAATCCTCTGTGGTTTGTGTTTGTTGTGGCGTTTGGCTCACTTTATCAACAGTCGTCAGATTCATATGTCTATCCTCGCGCCTATCAGCTTCTGCTGACGGTGTGTAGGGAACTGTTCTGTGTTAGCGTCCAACCTTCGCAGTATCTGGTCACACTGCTGGAAAGTGGATGCCCCTGCAGCGATTAACACACGTTGTACATCCGCAGGGTACTGCCAAACAATTTTGTTCACCAAATCTTGTTGGGACAATGGAGGCTGAAGACAACGGAGCTTCGCGAGCTGTATTGCGAAGTAATTCGCATAACGAGTAGGTGTATTGGAACTGTACCTTCGAGTGTACATCTCAGCTCGGATGCTCTGCTGGATGTCGCTCGACCAATATGTTCTTATTAACGCTTCCTTAAAGTCTTGGTAGCCTGTGAATGAGTATCGGAATGCTCTGAACCAGGTACCGGCTTGTCCCTCAAGCAGTCGCTCTATAACTCTTAGTTCCCTCTCTGGAGTTACCATAGTATCACGTAAGTAGCTTTCGACATTTGCTAGGAATTCCACTGGAGTAACACCGCTCCCAGTTCCCGAGAAGCGAGCTGGTTGCTCCTCTCTTGAACGAATTATGGTGACATTTCCCTGCGTATTCGCGGGTCTGAAAGTATTTTGCATGTAACTCTGCGTAGGAGTGTTAGTCTCATGACTAATTCGATTAGATGCTGGTTGAAACGGGTGAGCGTCAAAGTTCAAGGTCTGACCTTGCGCTAAATTAGTGAATTGTGACGGTTGCGGTTCCATAGGCGCGCTGGGTTGGAAATGGGTAGGCATCATTCCTCCTGATTGAGATATAGGCGTTTCCTGAGATTCTCCCATCTGTGGGTGTACGTGTCTCTCTCTTGGAGTCGTCTCGAGTCTGTCCAGGCGTCTTTCTATTACTTCAAGACCTGGGATGGTTCTGGCTGCGACTTTGTTGCCTAAGTCGTTCAATTGCAGCTCGATCCTGTCAACCTTTCCCTTGAGGTTTGTGTCTACCTCGCGTATGGCCGTCCTAAGGTTATAACTGAGGTCTAACCTCTCGGTCACCGCGACTTCCTCAAATCTCTTTTGTAAGGAATCGATATCTCCTTCAACTCTGGACATATTTTCTTGGATTTTACCCACATCGTCTCTAACCTCGGCTACCTTAGCCTCGACCGTAGCTTCGTGTTCGTTGAGGTCACCTCTCAATAACATGAGGTCAATTTTGTGTTCCTCATGATGAACATCAACTGTTTCACGTAGATTGGCTACGGTTTCCGTCAATTCAGAAATGTTTCTCCTGTTGGTGTTAAGTTCCTCTTTAATCTCCATCATGCCATCAACGATAGTCTTCACGTTGTTATTAACGGCATTGGCAGCTCCTCTCATCAAGATTAAACCAACGTTCATGGTTGCCATGTCCTTCTTCACATTTCCGATAAATCCCTCGACGTGATCTAGTCGAGTCCCGAATTCTTCCCTGGTATGTTCCAGATCTGCTCTCATGTCTATCTGGACTTTATTCAAGGTTGTCTGAATTTGAGCTGTGTGCTCCTCCAATCGGTTTTGCACCTCCTCCCTAGCTCTATTCATCTGGTCGGTTAAGTAATCTACGCGCTGGTTAGCCTCCTGATGGTGTCGTATGACATCAACCCTAACAGCTGCTAAACCTGTCGTCAGATCATTTCTCGCTTCGATCCTATATGTGTCCATGTCTGCCCTGACTTGAGTTAAATCAGCCCTAACATTATTTACAGAGTGAGTGTTAATCTCTAAGTCCTGTCTTACATTGTTTATAGACTGAGTGTTAATCTCTAAGTCCTGTCTTACATTGTTCATAGACTGAGTGTTAATCTCTAAGCCCTGTCTAACATTGTTGACTTCCTGTCTAACCTGGTCCACATGACCACTGACATTGTTGACTTCCTGTCTAACCTGGTCCACATGACCACTGACATTGTTGACTTCCTGTCTAACCTGGTCCACATGACCACTGACATTGTTGACTTCCTGTCTAACCTGGTCCACATGACCACTTACAGTATTTACAGCCTGAGTATTCTGACCTAAGTCAGCAGTAATCCGTTGAAGATTGGCATTCACACCTGCCATCATCTCTCCAAACACACGACGAATAGTTTCCTCATCCATAGATCAGAAATATATGAGAAAGTGAGGGATCAATTTCTACTGGAACTTACAGCTATGATTAGTTACTTGGTGGTATAAAGCTTGCTTCATTTATATAAATATCCCGAGTACAGCTGGAGTATGCAAACTAAGTGCTTCTACATTTACAAAGACAACGGTGAGCAAAGCAAAGTATTACATTTACTTAGGATGAGGCATCATCAAAGAAAATCCTATCCTTCATTTATTCAACACTAAAGCCTCACCCCATGGACTTCTATCAAACATGAATGCCATGCGGTCAATTGATCTGCAGTACGACTTTCTAAGTTCGTCCCAGTCCCGTCAATTTACCATTAATCAACATTAGGATCCTCAAAAAAAAATAACATGGTACTGAGGGTCACCACGTTAACGTCGGCACATGAGTTGGGCGCCATTTTATGAGACCGTTTAGTTGATGTCAACAACCACGATGACTCAACTAACGACACATAAATCGAATAAAAAGAAAAGTACCGTGAGGATCAGGTGACCTTCCATAAAGGCTAAAGCGGCACGAGAGTCCGTAGTCCACAGGGATCGTGGTACATGGTGACGATGGTCATAGACCGCCTAAGGAAAGGTTCACCTTAAAACTAGACTGAGAAAATAAACGTCCAGACTCATGTAAAACACCGTGAAAATTTATTAAAATTCACAAGCCCCTAGCCTAGTTCGGAGGGTTATAATCGGCTAGTCCGCAAATTAATAAATAAACTAAGATAAAGAACAGGTCCACTACCTGAGAAGTTACTGAAAACCCTCGCGAAAGATCTAACTCACAATGATAAAGCAACAACAGCAACGCTAGGAATATGGCACGACGCAAGCCCCTAGTTCAAGTTACAAGATCAAGCTAATATCTGAATTTACATTTAACAGGGTAGCAAAACAAATCTAGGTTAGGATGGTACCATTTCGACATTTAAATTTAACATTAATTCAACTAGCTAAGTCCTATCAATTAACAAAATTTACGGCGATGACGTCCGTAAAAGAAAACAATTACATCCAAAAGCTAAGTGTACAGCCATGAAAAACAAACAATTTAATTATGCTTAATAACTATGTGCTAACAGCACACAATAAAGTAACATGTAGGGTTTAATACACTTGACATCATAAATTAATAACGAAATAGACACAGTAGTTTTATTAAAAATTCCTGCCTACACCTTGGTTTACTCTTTGTAAACCATAGTCATCTAATGTGTATAGTTACGGTGACGAATGCGCAGTTGAGACCACGTCTGACATCGCATGGCCTGAGCTCCACAAGCTACGAACTCTAGGTTCGCACATGCTTCAGGTCGCTACAAAAATGTCAACTGTCCTAGTCATTTCCTCACAAGGAAATTATCTTCAACTGCACGGCTATGTCAACAGTTCCAGAATGCAAAGAACAAAGTTAGATAGAAAGAATCGTTAGTTAGGCTTGTTTTACAACAATTATGCATTTTATTATTAGAATGTCGGTTTATAGGTTTATCGTAGGTTTATGGCGAATAACATTGACAATAGCCTGGGCACGGAGTGTCTCCAACTGAGATCATTCTCCACCAAAAAGCCTCGACTCAACAGTCGGAATATAATCAACGAGTATAACAACTCGGACACACAATAACACGGGTTACCAGCGGCGCTAAGCTCGCGTTCAATAACTCTGGGATAGGCCTGTACAACAGTTACCTTCCAGTAACATCTGGTCAACGGGATCATCCCCGGACAAAGCATACAATAACATCCTGCTATAACAGGGTAGACTTCACCATCCTATAGAAAACCTTACATAACTGTACCTGTCATACGACAATACACGCAACAGAGCGCTGAACTAACAAAAACCGATCCATAAAACAAGTGATCAAATACAAGAGTGGAAACTGGTTTCCATAAGCAAAATAGCAATGAAAGGAAAAGCGAATACAAATTGTACTCTGTCCTCGTCTATAGTAGTTTTGTCTCACAATGAAGCAGGCGTGCTCTAGGTCACTGGGTTACATAACCAGTTTATTCAAGGCCGGCGATTTAATCAATACAAAACCTGCACTTGGCCGGTTCATAAAAAACATTACCATATGTTACGGATCTCTACAGAGTCCGTGTATCAAACGCACGCTATAAATCTGAGTATAGTAATACACTTCCGTCTTTCTACCAAAGACGTCTAAATGAAAGTAAACTTACAATAACTCAAGCTCTTTGCTTTAAAAATGCAACTCAGTAGTTGCTAGAACATCAAATAAAAACGTGTCTCACACGACACAAGGAAAATATGATAAATGTGGCACAGATTCACACACTAGATCTGTTTAATGATACGTTGGGAACCGCGTTCGATGCTAGGCAACGAAACATTCCTTCTAGTTGTTAGGTTCAAACATGACCAAGAATAGCTTCTGAGCTTATTCAAAATGAAATATAATGCATTTACAAACTGGTAGTTACTGTCGACTACCTAAATGATACGACCGTTCTAACGACAGTCAGGGGTGTAACAAAGGATGGCTGCGAAGAATGCAGTCAATTAATAACCAAGGCATCTGATTGCCATAACTACAGTCAGCAAAGACTTGAAAATTACCCCAAGTAGGGTTGAACAAAATAGCCTCAAAATGACTACGATCAGGTTCAGCAAAAAGGTAGGCATTGACGTTCCACGACGTTCACCAAGCTGCACCATGGCTGACCAAAATGTCTGACCCCAAGGGTGTCTCACTCTAAACTGAAATAAATGACATCTAACTAATCTAGTTACATCCCTACCTAGAAAAATGGCTGACACTGAGTGTGGTTGATTCACAAACTACATTAAAACTACTATACCACCAGAAACTAGAACAAAGAAGGGGTGTGACAAAAACTCACGAAATGGAGGAGCTCTCACTCAGCTCTCTATTCCACAACAAGGGTTGTACATAAACCTCTCTGGCTCTCTGGATCGGTATCCTCCTCATCAGGATTCCCATCTGGACTCCCCCAAAGACCAGGGTTCGATTTGTCCCTGTCGACATCTTCGTGGATATGCCTGGAAATGGCATTTTGGCTCCTTCCCTCTCGTTCATCGTTCTGGAAGTTCCACCATCATGCTGGTTCCTGTAGAAACGTCACCCCCCCCCCATACTGGGATGGTATTAGCCCATGGTGACTGCTTCAACCATGGTGAATAAAAGTCCAATCACGTGGGTAGCGAAATAAGTTGCGTGATTATTCATCCTCTCACTTCCAAAATTATAATGTCCGTCGTGACTATTATAGGCTTCAATTATAAGATACGACACAGCCTTAATCTTGCAGATGTGGATTAGCATGTGAGCTAATACTATTTTATAATGCTGCACGTGCTAGTGACGCTACTTTTGTATCACGCAGCATCCGTGAATTATGCGACGTTTCAAAGATGAAATTTCCACTTTGGCAATTTAAATATCTCATACTATTATAATCACACTTATTCAGGATAATTGTAACACTATTACCTGTATATTTCCACTAGGCATCTGCCCTCCACATACGCGTGGGTAATATGTGATGTCACAGCAATGTTGTGCAATACACTATACTTGCCAATAATTATTTCCCAAGCTTCTTATTTAATTCACTGGACTTCATCGACAGTGAATATTAGTATTTGCTTGCTCGATGGCACCTTATAATCACTTTTTAACGCTAAACAGCGGATATTCTTCTACGTCTCGTAGGACAAATGTAATTCCACGCCTACACAAGGCGGATTCTCAAGACGCAGTGCTCCGGTACTGGGTGTCTCTAGAAAGTAGGTCGTCAAAACGAAAACGTTGAGCGACTACTTACGTTCCTTTTTGCGTATCTGCAAGGGTATTACCTTACCTAAAGTAAAAATAAACATTCTCCAAAATGTTTTAATAATGCAGCATGACGAAATGGAATATTCTGAGTCTCGTAGGAAAGATAAAAATAATTAATAAGACCTCAGATAATAATTAGCAGTTTACACCAAAGTCGAAAGTGCGATTCACCGCTACCTCAAAGTATCGCGTGATCTCTCAGCTTCACGTGGCTTCCTGGGTGTGTTCAAAAGTACAACATCCCATCATAAATGCTCTGTCATAAAAAATATCATATGAACCATAGCTCAGCGGGTTCAGTATAGAAGTTACATGTATTTTAAATTTGGACCTATCTGCAGGAATAGAATCATGTTGGCAGCACTGACTTATATTGATTACTCCAAATTAATCTGGAATGCCAGGTGCTATACGTGTGCAAAGTATAGAGCTGTTGGCTTGCATATTTTCTGATATATTGATATTAGGGTAAAAAAATGTAGACAGCATTTACTAATAGTTGGCAGCCCTGATTGCTCTTAAGAATACTTATAATCATATCTGCTATGTTGCACATAGCACATACGAAATTTGGTTGAAATCCAACTGATAGTATAGGAGTTACATGTTTTTAAAAATTGGTCCTATCAGCAGGCTTAGAAGTATGTTGGTAGAACTGACTATATAAGTTACTCCAAATTAATCTAAATTGTCAGGTACTATACATGTGCATCATTTAAAGCTGACGGCTTGCATACTTTCTGATACATTGGTATTTGGATAAGAAAAAATAGAGAGAGCAATTATTAACAGTTCGAAGCCCTGCTGGCTCTTAAGAATACACTCAGTCATATCTGATTATGTCCACATATTACATACAAAATTTGGTTGAAATCCAATTGATAGTGCAGAACTTATATGCATTTAAAAATTGGACCGATCAGAAAGCTTAAAATTATTTTGGCAACACTGTCATATATGGCTTCCAGGAAATTAAACTGAAATAGTATTATCTACATGTGTGCCAATTTTGGAATAGCTCCCATGCATACCCTCCAGGATATCCAACATGGAGCTCAAATTTCTAGTGCGTTTTTTTCAGCAGTTGGTAGCACTGACATTATTTTCAAAATATGGGCTTGAGCTATTCTGGTATACATTTTTACTCATACTAAATTTGGTTTCGATTGCTGCAGCCGTTTAGGAGTTGATAGCGGGGTATCCACACACAGCCAGACAGACAGAAGGACAGACAGACAGACATACATTTTTCCGGATCGATCTCATAAGTTTACTTTTTCCTCATTTTTGCAAAATGTGAAAAGTAGGCTAAAATTACATTAACAATTTTGGACAATGCTCGCTTCTACGTATTAACTTCGTTATTTTATTAAATTGTTTGACACCTGTTAATATTCAATAATGTTACCTTTATTGAAACATATTAAAACATTTAACAAATAATAGTCAGACAGTAATAATATTCAAACAACAATAACCTCAAAAGTTTCTTCCACAGACTTCCATAATAACAGTTACAAAAGACCAGTGGCGTAACTACAATGGGTGGTCAGGGGGATCAATCCCCACAGGAGCCAAATAATGACAATATGAAATTTGATAAAGTTTTTAATTTTGAACAAAACCATTCTTCAGATTGATATCAAACGATTATATTATCTCTTAATGCATTTCAAGGTCGCATCTGTAGTGTAGCGGTCAGCATGGTTAGCTGCCGCCCTGGAGGTTCTGGGTTCGATTCCCGGCTCTGCCACGAAATTTGAATAGTGGTGTGAGGACTGGAACGGGGTCTACTCATCCTCGGGTGGCCAAAATGAGTAGAGGGGGTTCGAATCCCACCTCAACCATCCTCGAAGTGGTTTTCCGTGGTTTCCCATTTCGCCTTCGGGCAAATGCCGTGATGGTTCCTACTGTAAGGCCACGGCCGCCTCCTTCCCATTTCCTTGCCTAACCGTCCCACTCTTCCTATCCCTTCATCAGGCCCCCTGTTCGCTTTGCAGGTGAGGCCGCCTGGGCGTAGTGTTGGTCACACAACCCAGTTGGGTATCCCTGACTCAGAGTCTCAAGCTCCAGGACACTGCTCTCAGTGGCTGTAGAGGTGGGATCCCTCGCTTAGTCCGTGGGAAAAGCCAACCCTGGAGGGTAAAACGATAGCTAAAAAAATGCATTTCATGTAACTTTTTTTAGTGTTAGCATAATTTAACACTTACTGAATGGCACTACGTGTTAGTTGCCATTTTGGAAAGAGAATAGCAGTGTGTTTACTTGTATTGCTGTTTTAAGTTAAACTTCAGTTGTGAACAGTAAACTTTAGTTTATTAACCTTTAAACAATGTCTGAGAATAGGATGGGCCAGCGATTTTGCGGGAAAAAAACCTGGACTTTTATAATTTAATATCAATTAAATTCTTAATTTTCGCCTAAGTGTAAATACAACGTGTCAATGGCAAATGAAATCAAAACACGCAATAAATACAGATACGAGGTTTTCAAAAGGTTGGACGATACTTTGGCTTTCATTGATTATACCTCCCTATGTCCGAGCCCTCATCCCCTCCTTATGTAATGTTGGTATAGCTCATCCTCCTCCAGGAGCAAACCCTAGTTACGCTACTGCAAAAGACATTACACGTGACCACTACAAGACTCATTACAAATCTAGACAATTATTTTTATATATTGAATTATTACTTAAGACTTTTGCTTTCTGATTCAAATACGAGTAATGTTTTTCATAATGAAAGGACGTCCATTTCGAAGTAGTGTATATTGTCATTCTTGTCAGTTTTCAATGAATACGTACTACCCTGCCAGGGAAGCCAGGGAATTGTTACCGCTAGACGTGGAGCGGTGCTGTTGTGTATATATTACGTCAGCCCGCCACGTTACGGCTGCCGCGGGTGGGTGCGGGCCAAGAGGGGGGACGCATGTACAGTCATACAATCATAACACACCGCACAGCGCACGACCCAGCACGAACCATGCACACATATGGCATGCGGTGAGCTTTCGCTGGCGACGGCTGCGCGTCTTTCGCAGGCATGTGGCTGGGCGGAGCGCATTAGTGTCGATTTCCGCCAAGCAAACAAGCTGAAGAAGGTCCCACTGAAGGACCGAAAAAATGTTAAATAAAGAAAACATATTGAGTATTAAGAGGTGTCAAACAATTTAATACGATAAAATAATAGGCAGGAAGAAGGAAGGATTAGGATTGAGGGACTTGGAAGGAAGAACAATGAAAGACAGGAATGGTAAAGACGAGAGAGTCCACCCCAAAGTTAGTGGTAAAAGGTAAAACATCGAAACCAGCTCAGGAAACTCAAGGGGTCACCAAATTCTGAACACACCAGCCGTGAGCTACCGTGGGTGTAGCTCTATCCAGGTTATACCATATGTGGTGGGGCTACACACACCCTGCGTCCTTTAGGGCCTTGATCGGTTGGCAGGAGACATTCTGAAATGAAGAGGACTGACCCCTCTGTAAATGAGGGATCAGGAAAGATGAGACAAGGGCCAATTAAGGCGGGAAAGTGAAAGACACCGTAGGCCTCTGATACCCTAATACCGTCGGGATCAGAAAATAAGTAATAATGTTTTATCGACCAATTGCATACATAATAAAACAAAAGTTTGGTGCTTATCAGTCGGTCAACACGAATGTACCCAAAAGAGTTGGGTAATACCCTAATCCTAAAATAATACATGAAACTAATAAATACACTAGGATGACCATTTTCGATCCTCAAGCGATCATCATCAGATCCATTACACTTATGCTATAAAATCTAGGTTTGAAAATGCTGGTGAAAATATTTACAATATGTACAAAAAGGCTTCAAACCCCATAATGCATACATATTATAGCTTTGGGGCTATTAGGGCGAGTGAATAATTTAAAAACCGACGTTTCGAGACAATTGATTGTCCCTTTATCAATTTTTGTCAAGAAAGAAAGAAAGAAAGAAAGAAAGAAAGAATGAGTAAACAATGGCACATAGCCTCCATAGATAAATGGTATAAGATAGGAAGCCATGTCGAAACAAATAGTTACTCCATGACCTCCTGAGACCAAGAAGATGTTGGTAATGAAACTATAGAGGGCAGCCATGATTTAATCAAGTGATAACCATCACCTTTATTAAAGTTGTGTGGCTGTTTACTTATTTCAATCGCCTCCCGAATCATACGAGTTGTGAAATGTTTCTCCATACAGATGACAGAAGTTCCATCAAAAATAATTTAATGGTCATTCTATATGGTATTTTCATCAACCGCAGACTTGTCTGGTTGGTACAGACGTAAATGCCTACGATGTTCATTGACCCTTGTTGTGATTCTCCTACATGTCTGACCAATATATACGTAACCAACGGAACATGGAATCTTATATACTCCAGCACAGTTGAATCCTTGCTTGATTGCAGGGATTTGCCTACGGTGATATTAGGCTTGAATATGGTTTTGATATTGCGTCTTCTAAATTAGGCCTTATTACACGTGGCAACCAGATTGCGCGACTGGTGGCACGACCGGTGTCGTGCCCAACAACCGGTGCGGCATCCAGGCAGTAGCTCATGGTATCTGTTCGACCAGTGGGGAAGAGATAAGTTGTACATGAGAGGAGTTATTATTTAGTTAAGTTAATTAGTAAAGATGAATGATGAGTATATGCTTCTTCTTATGCTACTATTGAAAAGGAGGAGGCGAAGGAAAAGAACGATGCATGTATATCCTATTCTATCTTTTTAGACAATCTAAAGGGTTCTTTTTGATGAGTTTACGCAGACAACAGTATATTTGAGTAGCCTAGAATCAAACTGCACTTTCTCCAAAATTATCGAAAATGAGATTAATGTATGTTTCAATGCGGAATTTTCTGAAGAATATAATAATCTGGTCGGTTGGTGTCAAACTGCACTATATCCATGTTAAAATAGGTAAGAAAATCACCGCTTGGAGACGAACAACACTTTCTCCTGCAGATAAAGTGCAGAATGACTCCAAGTTAGCGCCAGCCAATGGCAACCTCCCATTTGTCGCCATAGATTTAGTATCAAGGTACTCATCTGTCATGAAGATTAGTTCGGACACCAACATTTATGACGTTAAGGAGTCCATGAAAGGTGTTGTAAACAAATGTAGGCTACATCTTAATTACAATGGTTTGAAAATCCACTTATTCACCTTAATTTTTGGAATGGACAGCATTGTTCAGTAAAATAGATATGTATTACGTCTAAAATGCCTTATTTCATCTTGTAAATGTGATATACTCTTAAATTACATTTTATATTAACACCTGAGTGCACTTGATCCATGGCCTAGAGACAAAGTGCACTTTCTCCAACATTAAATCACCTTAAATATTCAGGTAGGTGAATAAAATCGGATTTTATGTATTGAAAATGTGTTCCGTAAGTCAAATCGTTAATATACACTCATCAGTTTCACTAATTAACTTTGAGTTCAGCTGGAACCAGTTTTTGGGCTCTACTGAATAATCATGTTTTTGTAAAAAGTGCGGTTCGATTCTAGGCTAATCATTTTTCAATTACTTGCGAATGTCAAAATCCACTTTTTATGACCTATTAGGATTAATACAGGTTGATATGGCAGGTATTGAGATGTATCACACCAGAAGAGGAACTTTTAGTACCTTTAAGGTAAGCCACAAAAATTGATACCATAACTATTTAGACTATTGGTATTATAATAACCAAATTTCCGACTGAATTCGTGCAAATAAAAACACGTTTGTTTTTAACAGATTTTACTACATATTTTGTTATCTCTCGAGTCGATTAACTTTTGGCACTCTTTCAAGAGTTCTTCTTGTTTCTTCTTTTCTGGTTTATTTGCACTTCCATTTGCACTCACTTTATTCATAGCGTTTTCCATTGTCGGTTCACTTGCCGTCAAGACAACAGTATGCAGTAGAACGCACAGATACGCACTAACCTAGTAGTCGTGGCGGCTCACTGGCTGCCTATAGAGCATCCAGCGTTTAGAAAAGACTGTGGGTCTTATGGGCTTTTACTTTTAACGGAAATCCCCCCTACACTGGTTTTGTTGCCTCACCTTTTATCATGAAGGAACTCTGAACATATGTATTTTTCGTCATAATAGCTTCCTACAATTATCTGCTAAGTGATTACCCTTGTTATTGCGTACAAGTATCGCTTATATTACGTCTTAGTAATTTAAAAATTTTCGAGGTTAGCACGCTGGAAAGAAGAGCCTCGTCCTGTGCTGCATGCTCGCCCGGAGTGGAGCACGTGCTCAGTTCCGCCGACAACATTAGTTCTGAAGCACTATCCGTCATTGGTGTTACTGTTATGTGTCTGTTTTATTTTCTGTTCGATCGAATCATGGCTGCCGACAGTTGGGTTCCAATCCACTATCTCCCGAATACAAGCTCACAGCTGCGCGCACCTAACCGCACGGCTAACTCACTACAATATTACAAATATTAATCTAAACAAAACAACAAGAATAAAATTGAAACTAAATTACAGCCTAACTAATAACTAAAGAGGTGATGATCAACAGTATTGCTGACATAAAAATTGTTAACATCGTCTGCATACATCCGAGAAGGAAGGAAGGGTTGTGCTCTCAACATTTGTCAATCAGTAATGCGTCATATCACAACGAAATGAATGTCGTTATTGGTTCTCTTCGCGTACGGTATCCTTAATACTGGTCCAATCCGTTAACACCTGCAAAACTGCTCCTTCCTGGGCGTGTTCTATTTCAGGTAGCTGCTGGGATTGTGGTTGCCTCGCTAACTTATGAAAGCGCAGTACTCGAAGCGGGTGAACATAACGTATGACGTCAGCGCTACCTCTGCCTAGAGTTAGCAACACTGTCGCCATAAGGCTCCACAGTCTTTTCTAATAATAAGTAATAAGCTCCATATGCTACAACGCCCGGCAACCAGTCTGAGCAGCTAGTGGTCGCTGTAGTGATCGCTGGGCACGGCAGCCAGCCGGCCAACAATCTTTGGTCGCGCGATTGGCTGTTCTAGTGCAATAAGGCCCTTAGAATATCGCTAATCCTGTATTTTAACTACTGAGACACCGGGGTGTCAAATTTTGTTCTGAAGGGGATCTTTAAAGTGCCAGTAAATCTACTGACATGGCTCCCTCACATTTGCTCACCCTCAAATGCCAGCTGAATGTGCCAGGATCCCATCCTGCAACCTTGGGTACAGCAGGTGAGAACGTTACCGCTGAACTACGCAGCCAGTCCGGAAGAGAACTAGAGTTAACCCAGGAACGTCGAAAGAAGCAAGACAGAGAGGAGCCCGGCATAGGTAGGGGGAATAATTAATAATAATGATAATGATAATTGTTGTTTTAAGGGGCCTAACATCTAGGTTATCGGCCCAGGAAGGGGGAAGCAAAACAGGACTTAGCTGGGGGCGCGTGGTCGCTAACCCAATGCATTGGGGGGACGTAGACAACAATATCAGTGCCAATGTGACAGTGTGCCGATTAATTAAGAACAAAGCACAGTCGCCTTGCTCGCTGAACTCTGCAACATTACGTGCCCAGAATACTTTAAGTAAGCCACTTTGAAACATTTGATTTAAATTGGAGTGGCTATCATTGTGCCCTGTCATTATCAGCCCACCAGGCTAATACCTCAAAGAAGCTGCGCCGACTGGGAACCAGGAATGCCGTTCGCTATTGTTACGCAGAAATTTCTAAGAAGATTGTTTTACTCTTTGGACTGAGATATATATCATTAACAGAAGTAATTGCAAGAGGTCTCACGAGTCATGGTGCAGAGCGCTCTTGCCGCCAATCCTGTTTATTGAGCTACTTAGATATTTTGAACTCTGTGGCATTACATCCGGAGCAAGCATTACGTCCTTGACTCAGGCTACGAAACGTTGTTGTTGTTTCATTTAGGAACTCGGACATCGTGGTCATTTTAGCCCCATATAGGCTACTTGGGTGTGTGTACACATTATATAATTTGTCTGATAACCTGTGTTATTGTTGTGGCTGCGTCAGTGTGTGTATTTGTAATTAAGGCAAGGATTGGGAAGGAGGCAGCCGAGGCCTTCATTTAGGAACCATCCCGACATTTGCCTGGAGTAGAAATGAAGAACCTAGAAAAATCACTTCTAGGATGACTGAGGTGGTAGTCGAACTTTTATTTAACGTTAATTTTCATAATTTGAATTTGGTTTGCAGCCAATGGCCACAGCAGGGTATTTTAATTGAACGCTCATAGGCTCCCAGCAAGTTAAATTTCAAGTAGTTCCAAGTTTGGCTATCAGAGATGGCACTGTTACTGACATCTAGCGGCAAACTTTGGAACTTGATAGAGCGTTTCTAACCAAGTAACCGACAAATTTAGCTATACACTACCAATTGTAGTGGTAGGTTCTTTTACATGCCATAAATCTATGACATGGGCCCACCGGCTTTGCTTCCCCTCCCACCAAAGGAAGGCATACTTAAGGATTTTAAAGCTATTAAAATCCGGTGACTTCGGCGGGGATTGAACCCGTGATCTTGGGCATGGCAGTTCATAATTTTCCTGCTAATTCAAATTAGCATATATCTTTAAGGCCTCAATTTTTTTTTTTTAAATATGTGTCTTTGAAGTAATGTACTGTATTATCAATGTAAGCTAATAAGATCAACTTCTATCCGTGTGTGTGTAGGCCTATGTGTAGGACTATATGAAGGAGGAGGTAGGGTGGTCTCATGTTATAAATTTTGATTGGTGAGAACGATTTTATAGAAGCTTAGTAAAGTATTAATACTTAGCCTCCGTGTCTTAGGCGGCATCACGCCGACCTCTCACCGCTGGGTCCGTGGTTCAAATCCCGGCACTCCATGTGAGATTTGTGCTGGTCAAAGCGGAAACAGACAGGTTTTTCTCCGGGTACTCCGGCTTTCCCAGTCACAATTTCATTCCAGCAACACTCTCTACTATCACTTCATTTAATCTGTCATTCATTTAATCATTGCCCTAGGGGAGTGTGACAGGCTTCGGCAGTCGGCACAGTTCATATCCTTGCCGCTAGATGGGGGCTTCATTCATTCCATTCCCTAACCCGGTCAGTGGACTAGAAGCAGCCTGTTGATTTTCATGTTCAATATGGTCTTATTCCTAACTCGTCCGAACCCGACATTTCCAAATTTCAATAAATGTCACCAATCCAACAAGGGAGCCGCACGAAATACTTCACCAAGACTCAAACTCATCGAGACCATAATATAAATCAACCTGATTTCTTTTAGGGTGGGGGATAGAGGACTATATCAGGTAAATCAGCTGCCCCTATTAATATTGTTTTATGCGGCCCAAGTAACGTTGCAGTCAGGAAGGTCGATATTTCTCTGCTTGCATCCCGTATGGTACTAATGCACTGCCAGCCTATGCTGCAATCGATACTGAACACTATTATTTTTCCTTCAATGTGACTAGAGACTAATTCGAGGAAAACATAATAGCGTTCAGTATCGTTTGCGGGATATGTTTGCAATACATTAGTACCATAGCCTATGGAATGAAGGCAGAGAAATATTGACCCTCCTGACAACACGTGTTAGTTGGCTCCATAAAACTATATTATTAGGGGAAGCTCTTTCACCTGGTATAATACGTTGACACATGTAGATTTCAAAAACCAAATGGATTAACAACAAATATGGTAGCCACGTGAAATTCTATGACCTAGTAGTTCCGCCCCTTAAAACAACGATAAATAACTAACACGTGAAATTCAGATATTTAAACGGATTTTTCTGGCGGCCTAGTTATCCTAGCACAGTGAAAATTGGCATAGTGAATCTTTGTAATTCATATGATTGAGAAGATCAAGATGGCAAATATGCGAAATTTTGAAATAGTTTATTTCTACTATTCTATTCAAGCGATCAAAGTGAAACTGTGCATAATGAATCACTACTATAATCTTAATCTACTGAAACATAAAACTGTGTTTTAAATTTTATACATTGTAGATGATGAGCATGACAATTCCTCATACTTGAATTCATTGGTGCCATGTTTATTTTTGAATTGTACTGGATCTATTCCGTGACCATTAAGTTGATGAACTACATTTGAATCAATGGTAAGTTCTGAATCAGAATGGACGATTGAGAACACCTCGTTACTTTAAGTATCCCCATTGTTCAGCAAAGGAACTCTCTAAAATACACCGCGCTTTGGATTGAAGCTCTCGGAGCATTTTATGGCCCATAAGGCTTCCTTTGCCACGGGTGGCCTGCTGCCTGTGAATAAGGCAGCAATTACTCGCCCATCTATTCACACTGTTGACTATGTTATGTTTTACATTCTAAGCTAGCTACGTATACAATTTGAAACACATTTTGCATTCGATATTGTTTAAATAAGAACATGTCGGTAGCAAGATCAAAACAAAATGGTATATATGCTACGTGAGAAAGTGTAGGTATAATCGAAAAGCGGATAATTAGGCCTAGTTAATGGAGAAAGGTTGGTAATTCAAAATTAATAAGTGCTAAAGGCGTATACATCAGTACAGTATCGTTTAAGTGAGGTTCGATGTGAATGGGGGTTCACCTCCATGACTAATTGGTTAGGCTTTGACCCGAAGAGTGTCGGGTTTTGTTGCCAATCGGAACAAGGGGATTATGATCTCCTAGAGTTTTTTACCCTGGCTGGGAGACTGGTTGTTTGTGTCGTCTTCATGAACGAAATTATGAAATTTCGTAACGAATGTTCAACAGACTTGCTTATGTCTTTTCTTTTCTTCAATTATATTGCATTATTTTCTTAATGTATTGTCATTATTTCGGAATTTAGTATTTTACGATAAGGAGGCAGCTCACAGTATTAAAGCCTCGTTTTAATCTTTAGGAATTCTACTCACAGTACATTAGCCATCAAGTTGAAATGATCGCTGGAATAAATAATAATAATAATAATAATAATAATAATAATAATAATAATAATAATAATAATAATGATAATAATAATAATAGTAATAATAATAATAATAATAATAATAATAATAATATTAAGTATGAAAGGATTCCAAGGAAGATTGCCAAAGAAACCTGGTGCGAAGTGGTCCGAGGACAGAAAGAAGCAGCATAGTGAACGGATGAAGGAGTACTGGAGGGAACGGAAGAGAAAACAACAAAGTGTGAATAATTGAAATTGGCACGTGGTCCATAGCAGGCCTCATCGGAAGGAATAATAATAATAATAATAATAATAATAATAATAATAATAATAATAATAATAATAATAATAATAATAATAATAATAATGCCAGAAAATAAACTCCCATTAATCACAAACTACGGTAAAATCACACAAGTCTGCCATTTTAGTTACCTAGGTGAAACCATACAGTCCTCGGGACTAAAACGAATCGCGAATGAACAAAGAATCACCAAGCTACAAGATGAGGTGGGCTCACTACAACAAGAAGTGCATTTCGATAACCGCAAAATTAAGGCACTGTAAAACAGTGATTCATCCAGAAGAAACCTACGCAGCCGAATCAATGGTGATGGACTGTCATTCCAAAATTAAGGACATAGAAAAGCAGGGACAAAAAAATTCACAGGAAGATTTACGGGACAGTCAATAAAAACGGCATTTGGATGAAGAAACCTCAGAACGAACTCTATCAAAAGCCCAACACAATAACGGAAGAAATCAGAAAACGCCGAGCAAAGCTTTACACACACATCTACAGGTTAGAAAATTTCAGAACGCAAAGAAACTACTCAACATTATAACAAAGAGTAAATGAGGCACGGAATGGCTGACAGAGGTCCAGAGGGACCTACAACAGATCAACATAGAAAATCTCATGGACCGCACCGTGTGCCAGAATAAAATCAGAAATGTTAAATTTGAGCAAAGAACGTGAAATAGTGAATTCAAGTTCAATCGCTCTCCTAAAGTGGAACAATCGGTATGCATGGATCAGTTTTTGAATCCAACATCCGAGTGCATATATGCACAAGATGGCTAACTTATTGAGAATATGAATGGCCGAATTCATTATAATAATGCTTGAAAAATATTGAGTTACTTGTGTTCTCAATTAAAACACCTTTGCTTATTGCTAAAACAGTATAATTATTCATACAATTTGGTATACTTCTGTGACAATCAATAAATAATAATACCATTCTGTATTGTATTGTGAATAGGGGAGCGTGATGGCGCAGTGGCTTAGCTGCTTGTCTTTCACCCGGACGGCCGGGGATCGAATCCCGGTGACAGTGGGGTGGAATTTTCACCTGAAAAATCACTTGGCGTCAGGAAGGGCATCCGGCCTTAAATCCCCGGCCAAAACCAAAATGAGCCTGGTTAGCTCCGGCGACCCCAATTAATTGGGTAAAGCCGAAGATAGTTTATTGTATTATGAATACATAGCGTCATTGCAAGAAAGCGCAGTATGGTATACTGTAATAGCATAGTTCAAGTATATTTCGTTATGATTATATTTCATTGAATATCAGAATGATCAGTTTACTTGTCTTCAATTATTTCGGTACATTATCGTCAGTGCACTGCAAGCCTATTGAACTGTGCGTGGATGGCCGCAACAATTAGTAGAGAGTAGGTTCGATTCTCCCACAGGTGATTGAAATGGTAGGAATGAAATTATCACGTTCAACAAGCGAAAAGCCCCCAGGGATTGCTCACCCCGTAACACACAAACGAGTATCTTTCAGGATAATTCCTGGAGGCAGGTGTGACCTCACGTGGAGTTAATCATTACGCTACTCTGTGGCCTGAAGGATACCCCTTCCCATCGATACCTCCGGACCGCAACCTTTCTCCAAACTGTATCCACAGTAATGCTCAGGTTGAAGCCATATTGGATTGGAGGGTGAAACAGAGCGTGCGAATACGGCATATCTCCAAAAATATACCGTAAAATAGTAGACTACATTATGCAACGAGCCTATAATGGCAATAATTAAGATACGAGTGTCTTAATTACCATTATAGGCGAGTTGCATACGACTGTTTATGTTCGACGATAATTGTAACTATTTTATGTTCGAACATAAATATTCATAAATATCTGTCGAGATTTTGCCAGTTTTATGTACTGAACAGAGCGCATGGGACGCAGAGAATACCTTGTATTTGATCATGGCCTCCTCAAATACCCCACTATGACAGTACTGTAGCTACGCAGAGAAATTTTAAATAGCAGGCCGTGGAAGTCAGCGCAGGTGCGATGCTATCCTTACCTAATTGGTCACACAACTGTTTCTTGAGCTCTGATTGGTGGGAGAAACTGTATCATAATGAAAACTTGTACTCTAATGAACTTCATTTTACTGCAGTTTTCTGACATATAATATTTACATTTCACCATGGTCGAACATAAAATACTTTATTTGATATATAGACCAGTGTCTGGACCACGGCTCAGTGCCGGGTGCTAAGATAAATTCCACTGTCCGTGGAATGGTCTCGCAGTGAATATAAATTAAAATGAATTCTACAGTAAGTCATCTAAAAAAACGCTATCTTTTGTCTTTCTCAAAACTGAACCCCAAAACCAGAAGGACTTAGGGGATGCAGACGTAGTGGCGCAGCGCCACCCTTATCTGTCACCCCAAACGTCCGGGCTCATATCCCGGCTCTGCCAAGAAATTTAATTCTGGTCTGAGGGCTGGAACGGGGGACATCCAACCTTCTGAGGTAAAACCACGAAGTGGTGGGTTCATTTTCCACCTCAGCCATCCTGGAAGTGGTTATCCGTGGTTATCCCACTTCCAATCCAGACAAATGTTTGGATGGTTCCTGAAATAATGACATGGCCACTTCCCACACAAATCCTATCTCGACTACAAAAATATACACTAGAACACACAAAATGGACAACTTCTACACACACGTAAGTACACGGTGCTACATGACCCTGATGTCACAATTCCCCTCCCCCAAAAATCTCAACATCAACATCCTACCATATCCTAACACCAATAGCCGACTAGTACAGTCATCACAATGACACAAGAAATCAGACAGAATTTTCACACACGTATGTACACGGGTCTATGAGACCATGGTGTCGCAACAAATACTATACCTGAATTTCGGTTATGGAATATTCCTCCCCCAAATTACTACCGAGCTGGCGTCGGTCAGTGGTAAAACGCAGGTCTTGAAACTGTACTCAAGCTAGGTTACCGGTTCAAATCCAGTCACAGGTATGGATGTGTGTGCGTTGTCTTCAATTGGAAGTCCATTCAATTTCTATGATATAATATTAAAATTATCTTTCCTCGTCATGCCAAATCATAAAATACAAGTAAAAGTAATTAACTTGTAGCTATCTGCAATGCTGAAAAAGAAAAGGGCCAAAAGCTAATACATATTTCTAAAGAGCAAATTTTGTTAGAAATTGCGCCCTGGTTGTTGGTTTATGTCACTTATCAGGTGTTTAATGTTAATTTTGTTACCATAAGTGGTCTTCCTTCCAGTTTACACCACAGTTTTTGGCCAGCCATCCCCGTTCGCACAGTCGCACAGAAGACAGTCGGTGAGCCTCAGGTTTGTGGCATTGATTCGTGAGTAGCATTCCGCGCAACTGACAAATCACGTATTAATTGCACATGTCTTAGGATCTCCGGCTGTTCTCCTTATGACTGCGGAATCGGGGCTGACCGACCATAGACTGTGCTGTAAACTGCTTCTAATTCTAAGCAGAACAATTTTTTTGTTCTTTTTGTTTTGTTTTTCGTAGTCAGTTTAACCTCCAGCTAGGCTTTTCCCACGGACTCGTCGAGGGATCCCACCTATACCGCCTCTACGGGCAGTGTCCTGGAGCTTGACATCGTGTAGTGGGATACAACTGGGGAGGAGGGACTAGCGCCTCGCCCAGGCGGCCTCACCTACAAAGCGAACACGGGGCCTAATGAGGGATGGGACAGAATGGGATGAATGGGAGGGATAGACAAGGAACAGGTAAGGAGGTGGCCATGGCTTGACGGTAGTTACCATCCCAGCATTTGCCCGAATACGAAGTGGGATACCACGGAAAACCACTTCGAGGATGGCTGAGGTGGGAATCAAACCCCCTCTACTCATTTGGACGATCCGGGGCTGAATAGACTCCATTCCAGTCCTCATATCACTTTTCAAATTTCGTGGGAGAGCCGGGAATCGAACTTCGGACCTCCGGGATGTCAGCTAAGCACGCTGACCACTATACCACGGAGGCGACTGCAGAACAATTTGTTGGATGCAAATTGCGAAATTCCACGATTGTTGCCCATATAAGGTTCGACAGTCTAGCCATAACTAAGCTAACCCCTGTTACCAGTGTTCCGAACGTTATTTTGTGTTGCCCTCAGAACGCAAACCCGTTAAGGATTGGTACGAAGAGACAACTCATATTATAGTCTACCTGGTATTAACCTTTCAAGATACGAGTGCCGCTGAACTTGGCTGCACCAGCATTTGTTGATAATAGCAGCAGGAGTCATGCGGGACCAGCAGGGGGACACAGTGATGATGGAGAGCAGTCTGCACGTTAGTCAAGCAGCATTGCGCGCGCTACTTCTGTTAGACAGATATTACGATTATAATGGGAATTGTGAACGGAAACATTAATAATCGGTGAATTAAGAATGGTGCGTTACTAATTGATTCGCAATAACACAGCTAAGGGCAACAGAAGTTATTGTCACACCAGAGAGGAGAATGATGGCTGATTGTGAGACTACTGGAGATAATTCATATCCTACAAACACAAATGTACCTGTCAACTAAGCAGGCTGACGTATGGCACAAGAAAACAAAAGATAGTTCCCGCCTCGACCACCGGCAATCGTTTCTTTAATAACTAGTAAACATTCAATTCATGTCATTTCTATCTCTACTTAGTATAAAACAAAGTCCCCGATTTTTGGATGTTCTGGGTAATCTCGAGAACTACTGGATGGATTTTGACGTGGTTTACACCATTCTGTACAGGATTTCTCTAGGAAGGTACCTGTAGAAAATTATTTATGACCAAAGGAAGCAGAGCAGTAAGGATTTCAGTGAATCGAATCGAAGAAAAACCAGCCGTTCGTTCGCTTTTTAAGCTTACGCTGGGTACACCGTAAAATATTTCTGTATGATCGGAGTGTAAGAATTGTTCAGCATAAACATTTCTACAAAACAGTCAGCGGCAGCATATGTCTATCTTCAATACATCGCCTACTATAACTGTTTTTACGTTTTAATTTCTTTCAACAATATCAATTCAATTACTAGTTTCCTAGCTAGCGAGCGAGCTTATCACCCCAGTTTCGGCCTACGTTCCGCAGAATACACAGTCAAGTTTAGATTGGACAGGAGGGGGATTTGTGTTTGATGTAACTCACCATTCTTAAATTACGTCTGATAAGAATTCGTTGCATATGCTATATCCACGACAATATAATTAATAGTCCGGACAGTGATTTTAACCCATCATACCGAGATGGAGAACGGTTATAGGTCGTAGTTCATTGAAATTTAAAAAAATAAGCCTTTTAAGCTTACGCCGGGCGAAGCCGGGGCGGATCGCTAGTTGAAAAATGAAATAATTTATAATGAGTAAAAGAGCTTGGAACCTTTATTCTAGCAATACGGTTAGAAACTACCTCAGTATCGGATCAAGCTTTCACCGATGGTAAACATCTCACCACTCTTTGCTCGTTACACACCAGGATAAAATAATTACTGGGTTAAGACATCTGAGGCGTAACGAGATCCAAGTTTCCGGGTGCATGTGAAGTTCACTTTTCACACACGTTCTCACTTTTCCTCGCTAGGCCGAGAGACCGCGAAGATTAATGCAAGATAGGATGTATCTCACCGATAATGTATGGTTAGATTATACCTTTGTATTTAATACATTCAGTCTGTTTGTAAGATGTCAGTGTCATTACTTCCAGTCCAATGTCCAGAGTGTAGACTACTAAAGGAAACTGGATGTAGGACGAAACTTCATATTCTCAGTACCGTACTTGGTTACGTAAAACAGTAGTGTAACAAGAATCCTGATGATCCCATTGTTCACACCACGTGAGGGAAACACTATAGGCTATAATGATGGACACAGATTTTATTAGGTCAGAGAATTTTCTCACACATTAGTAAATTACGCGCTTTCTTGTTTATTATGTTTTAGGGACACTGCGAAATCGTGGTTATTTAGTCCCGTGTACTCAATAGTGTGTACGTTGGAGAACAAAAGAAGGAAGACCTATTTGCACACTCCTTGTTTGCTACAGAATCAACTGTTACAGCGGAAAACGTAGACCGGCTACGGTTAAATCAGTAGCAAACAAGGAGTGTGCAAATAGGTCTTTGTCCATATTGCCTCCTATTTTCTTCCTATTCGAAGTGCAAATTGGCATACTGGATTTGAGCAGCGGCGTTCAAACCATAGTTTGCAATTTACCCCCAGTGTTTTGCAACTTCATCAGCAAACACTCCAAACAACGTAGGAATTCAGTATATTAACCCCGACTACTAACAATAATTGAAACTTTGTTGGTCTAAACGTATCACTGGGAGGAACACATTTAATATACCTACTGCACACCTAATTTTTAATCGCGCCTATTCTTGGCAGTGCCCTCTGTCGGCAACAAGAGGACATTAGGCATACGTTCACTAACTGGCCGGTATAGAGCGCAGCTTGCATCTAGTAGGCAGTGGATACTTCCCGCATACTGTAGTTCAACTGGTTGCTAGTAGATGTCACTCCTGCAAATCCGTTGAAGAACTTTGTTTTAATTAAATATATATATATTCCATTGCAAAATTCACAATATAACGTTCAATTGTATAACGTCTCACGGTGGGTGAGTGGTTATGGTGTCGGATTACTAACCCCCAAGCTTGCAGGTTCGCTCCTGGCCGTGGTAAGTGATTTTTGAAAGGCGGCAAAAATCACAATACGAATGCCATACGATGTTGGCATGTTAAAAGAACCCATTTGAATTCAGTAGGCCATGTTCATTATGGCAAAATTAATCTCGGGATTTTCCACCAACATAAAGTTCCTCAGTTCTCAACTAGAAAGCGCTATAGTGTCAGGAGCTTGGATATCTAACCTCCTTGAATTTCATAGTGCTTCAAAGAACAACAAAATTCGACATTCCAGCTACCCTCTGGGTGTCAAATAACAAAGCATGCACGCGGCGCCCGAGGCCATATAATAGTATTATTATTACTCAAAAAACAATAAATATCAAAACAATCAAGCAAAAAAAAATCCAACTCTGTTAAGATTAGAACCCCCGCCAGCCGGATGAGAAACCATCGTGCTAACCACAGACCCAAATATGACTTCCCAAGGTCAACGTTATCAATTCATTTAGATACAACGTCTTAGCAAATAATGACTTTAGCTAAACGATTTCTTCACCGGTGATAATACTCCATTATAATCCATTTCGTACAAAGTTGATAATATTTGTATCAGTAGGCTATATTGCGTGCAACATACTCAAATTAGTGAAATATTGGTAAGAACGAGAGATAAGCTGCCATCTTTTCTAGCAACCGAGACGACAGAGCTTTTTAAAGCCACTTCTACACTGTAATATTACAATATTAACTTTTAATTTCGAACGGGCCACGCTCTTTAGAACTGATTAAACTATTCTCGGTTTGATAATCGGAACTGATGTGTCCCATGTTATGGATTATAAAGTTTGCATACTTCACACGGCCGCCATCCTGAAATCGCACGGCTGATGACCTTGTCGTTTGGGCACAAGACGCACCCCATTTGAAGGTATGGTATTACCAAATTTGGTAAAGATCCAATGAGTAGTTTGGTCGCCATTTAATTTTAAGTTTTGACCATTTGAGTGGCCGCCATTACGTTTTGGTAAAGATGGCGGCAATATAAAACATGGTACTGAGGTGCCCTTTGCTAGTGCTACCTCTGTACCAAATTCCGTTAAATCAGGTTTCGCCGTGTTTGAATTGATTGGGGGGACAGACATACAGGGTACACACACACTCACACAAACACACACACACACACACACACAGACAGACACACAAAGCTTTGGCCCTGTGTAGATCTCACAAGCCTACTTTAATTTCTTGCAAAAATAGTAGGCTAAAAATGATCATTATAATTTTTGCTGATAATATATTGTTTGCTGAAGTGGATCAAGTTTACTAGTGGAAAATACCAGGAGCGACTTCAAATGCTTACCAGTTAATTTGGATCTGTAAATATATTAAGTATGTTTCATTTTGAAGAATGTATTTTCACACACGTAGTGTCGAAATCGGAAACAACCCGCGATCAAATGGAGTGGAGTCTACCACCACGTCCTGCGCCGTAGATATCTCACTCGTTAGGAAGTCGCGAAACAAAAATTTGTTGACTTTTGTAGGTAGGTCTTGACCCTTGGAAGTTTTGAAGGAGTCAGTGTGGCCCTTAGGCTAAATATTATGGATACCCCTGAGTTAGACTTTCTCAGGGGGCCTAAAATGTTTCTTAACACTGCATTCCGGACTTGAAAAATTTTCCGTTAAAATGCGTATTTTGATTTCCATTGTTCGTGTAATGCATTTTCCGTTTGACGAGGGAAATTTAACAGGTTTTCCATCCCTACGTTCATTTATTTCCGTTTAAGACAGGTTTTCGTTTAATGAAAAGTCTGTTGAAGGCAGGGTTAATGTACGGTACAACTCAATCCAAATAAATAAAAAAGGCAAAATGGTAGCTATTTTTATTTAGTATCAGTGAACTGGCCAAGGTAACTACGCACGTTCAGGCGTAAGTTTATGATGCCAGACTAATCCCGAATTCAGAAGACGAGTGGGTTTGATCCCCATCATCAGCCTTCCTAAAAAATTGTTTTCCGTTGTTTCCCATATTTAACAACATTCAAATGCCGGAAGGGTACCATTTAATAGTCCACACCCACTTACATAAAACTCCTTGGCCAGGTTCATTCATCATTGATTACATCATTCTTCATTAAGAGAACCTAGCAGTGTAGTTAGCCAACAATGTAACTGGTTAATAAAAGTTATATTGTTAGATAGCTATGACACCCAGGTACCAAATTTAGTTCAATTCGGTTTCATCGTATTCGAATCTTGACTAGCGGACCCGTGCGAGAAATCTTGCATGTTCATAAACCACACTTTCCCCAATGAATTTATAATGAGACACTTAAGGAGAAAGGTTGCTATGTTTTTATTTCAACCCAATGATTATAGAACACTATTTACATTTCAGTTAGAATTCTAACTTAAGAAGGCAATCACTGAAAATTGTTCCATCATAACACTCACCGGTCATTCGATATTTATGAAATTATACGATTTGAGTACTCATTCCTTTGATTTACTGTTTCTGAAATCCATGCAAAATGATAAAGGAAAGACCTCAGGATGTTAAAATGATATGAAACAGGCGTCACAGCGGCCAAAATGTGAAGTGGACAGCAATTATGGAGCGTATATTCTTACAGCAACAGTATCTGCAAATCGCACACTTTGTATTTTTATGATAGTCACATTTTATAGAAATTGTAGATATTTATAAAATTTGAGTGCAATTCGTCACTGCTAATGTCTATTCTCTTTCATTTGAATGCTCATTTGTCACGATTGGTCGCTTGTGAGCGCCGCAGGAGGGACGTATACCACCGAATCGTGTTTGAATTGATAGGGAGGACAGACATACCCAATCACACACACACAGACCGACACACTTTCTTATTGGCCCTGTGTAGATCTCATAAGTCTGCTTACATTCTTTTCAAAAATCGAAAGTAGGCTAAACATGTTGCAACGTAGTATCTTATCCCCTATCACATGGAACAGGAAATAATAAAGAGCAGTGGCTGTAAAATTAGTTAGTTTAAATCAAGAAAGCGTCCTATTAATATACTAGATATACATCATCACCTGACGTAATGAATATAAATCAGGAGTGTTATGCATGAAAAGTCAGTAATTAAATCAACATGTATAGATAACTGTTAAGTAATGGATCTCCAGGTGGTGTACCATTGTGTGGAAACACAAGGTCTTGGTAAGAAGATAGACGGCACGCGGTTTCGTTCTATTTCGAGTCTGCATATTGTTGGGTTACCTTGCCAGCTAATAAATATTACTGAGGCATATCTAAAGCTAGTTAAAATTAATGGACTTAATCAATCTCTATGCTATACTACCTCGTGGTGTAGCGTATTACATTCTTGGCTGTCGGCCCGGAGGTCCAGATTCGAATCCCGGCTCTGCCAAGTAATTTTCACTCTGGTATGAGGGCTGGAACGGGGTACACTCTGAGTCGGGAGGCAAACCTGAGGGGAAGAGGGTTCGATTCACACCTTAGCCATCCTGGGAGTTGTTTTACGTGGTTTCCCACTTCTACTCCAGCCAAATGCCCAGATGGATCCTAACTTACGTTCTTCAAAATCCTATCCCCCAATTTATAAATACACACACTAGTAACTTACAGCCGTCACAATGACACAGGTTAACGCACAAATTCCACACACACCAAACTACATGTTTTGGGAACCTCTATAGAGAGGAGAAAAGCTGTGGGAGCTCTTAGTTCCAGCATAGTGGTGTGCAGTAAGTACGTGGTACAAGATGCTCTACCCCAGCGGTGGTCTGGGCAGGGTGCACCAAACATCCACTGATGAGCCAGACTTGTCACACCTAGGCAAAACCCCACAACACACACGCCAAAAGCCTAATCAATGAATCGTCGTGAAAGCGAGTATGTCATCTTACGATTATTATTATTGTTATTTCCGGTCACATAGTAACACCTGTAATGAGACTGATGTATGGAAAGCGCAACAGGTCATAATTATCCTCGTCTGCATAGAAATTCATCTCACACCATACGTGACCATTTACAAACGGGAATACTAATGGGTAGACGCACTTTGTGGGCGTTACTGGTTTACACGGCTTTAAGCCGTTTTACCGTAATTCAGCTTCTTCGTAAAGGTATGAAACAACCACAATTAAATGCTACAATGTGACATCGTCATTATGCCTATCAATGAGTAAAGTATGTGAATTTGCTGGTTCCAGACAGTCGACGTTTGTCCTTATACAATGTCCCTTATTTCACCCTTTTCCTTTCATTCAGTAGCCACAACATTCGACACGCAATGAGATACAGTCATGAATAATCATGGCGTTAGCAGTGCGCCACGGTGCATTGTTGAAGTAGGATGGAAGAAAGTAGAACACCGCCGTATTCACCTGATGTGATTCCCTGCGATTGTGATCTCGTTGCAAATACGAATGAACCTCTCCGGTGTCAGCAACACTAAACAAGGAAAGCCTTTATCCATGTCCTATAGTGGTCACTGCAGGACATCGTCGGAGATGGACGTAGTTAGGTTGTAAGACGTTTTCCACAAATACGTCAGAAAGTGGTGAACATGGAGGAGAGTGTATGTGGTGTTCCTCTGAAAAATAAGTCAGGTTGAATTTATTAATGGAGTTGGCATTGTATTATTTTTACCCACCACATTCAGGACGGAAGGTAACTCGTGCATGGAAATGCGGCTGGTAATAGCTAATGTATGAGGATTTCAATGTCGCTACTTTCATGCATGTACCTTGCACTGGTCACGAAAAAAGCGTGTTTTATTAATTGTAATACAGCGACTTTGTGGCTACTGTCAATACAGAAGCGCGTTCGGGAGCATGCTGAGACTTCAGCTACGTCCATGTCCGCTAGCAGCTACCCCACATCTGGGGATGTCAGCATTACGGCACTGCCTTCTCCTTTCCACCTCGCACCTAGCCTCACTGGCATTGCAATTTAAACCATGCTTTGCCCGTTTGGATATGCACTATTTAGACGGATGGTGTCTCCGGTACATGTACCTTTGGAGAATGATAGGTCGTGTAGGGGACGGGTATAGAAGTAAATTGAGATAGGGAACTTGGGGTCGGAGTGGCCTCCTTAACCCCTAAAATAAGGGTTAATTTAGGCCCACCACCCTGTAAGTTAGGCAACCGACCCAAGCCTCTATTCCCATTCTCAATCCTGTAACTCTTGGCAGGATTCACTTCACCATGTGGCGCTGGCGTAATGGATATAGTTGCGGTGTGAAAGGCCGGTAGTCCCGGGTTCGATTCCAGGCTTGGGCAACAATAATTTTTAATTTTATTTTAGGTGTAAGGTATTTAAGCTTGATACCTTCGGTAAATTAAACCAATCTTTGTGCACTTCGTACCATTAAATTGTTTTAAGTCCGTTATTATGTTTAAATCGCGTTGATTTGGAAGAGAACGTAAGGTTAGGCATCTTTTTCTCTTTTCTTAGTCGTTTACCCTCCAGGTTGGTGGAACCCACGGACTCAGCGAGGGAACTCACCACTACCACCTCTACGGGCAGTGTCCCAGAGCTGGGATCATCTAATCGGAGTGGATACAACTGGTGAGGTGGGATTGGCACCTCGCCCAGGCGGTCTCACCTGCAAAGCGAACAGGGGCCTCATGAGGGAAGGTAATGGATGGTTAGGAGAGATAGGCAAGGAAGAGGGAAGGAGGCGGCCGTGGCCTTGAAGAAGGTACTGTCCCCGATAATCCGGATAGTAGGCTGTCAGATATCCGCCCCCCTCAATCGGATTGCCAATAATCAAACGCACCGGCACAGCTACATCAATGAAAATGGCACTGACAGATACTACCGAGATTAGAGCACAGTAGTTAACAAGAAATTATTGTGGAACACACCAAAATATACGGGGGTTCATACTTACCTTTACTTACCTCTTCAAATTAATCTCGGGTCTGGGTTGTCAACTGGATCACTTAAAAGTATGCCCTCACAATAACCTCCACCATGCTATTTAAAATGAACCAAGACGGAAACAAGAAACTTTAAACTGTACAATAATTTATTTCACATAAAGGGAATGATTCTAACAAAAAATTCAACAAAATATACGTGGCAATCAGAAGCCATTGTCAATATAACCATGTCCTCCTGTAGGACTTGTAGACTTTACATACAAATTTTAGCGTTCACTAGCTTAATAGAACGTAATAATTATAATACACTTGGAATGGATAAGGGAGTTGGGACGAGACATATAGCAATTGTTTTCCTTTTAATAAACATCACACTTTTATTTATAACCGCAAGGCTGTTATGCAGGCGACCTTGGCCTCTATCATACAGTTGTCTGGCCAGCTGCGATACACCCTGCATCATGTCGCATGCTTACATCATCAAATGGACTCACCTGTCTAGCCAACGTTAGCATATGCTAGTTACATCAGAGCCTAGCTCCTTCTCAAAACACTTTAAATGTCCGCAACTCAACTCAAATATTATCACGCAAATCTTTTAAATGCTCCATTCAAATATCACTGGATTACTCTGATAATCCCAAAACTTGTTTAATTATATAATCCAAATGTTTAATTAGCGTTGTTAAGAGTATTATAACAAAATGCTTAATGTTTATAACAAAATGCTCCTTAATTATTTATAACAATTTAAATTGTTTATAATATTGTCAAACGACAATTAAAAAATTTATACACGCCTCTATTAATTCCTTTCGTTTCAAATTATTATTAAAGATATTTACATAATTATTTACAATATTAATATTATTAATATTAGAATTACATTGAACCACACGTTTATCCGGTTGATAATTACACAAATCGTTTTGATATAATCGACCAATGAAGGTTAGTTATATTTAAATGTTATATTTAGGTTTAATAAGGTTTAATAATTATTATTATTATTATTTGTGACGGTAACCTCCATTCAAAATCGTTATCTCAAATTATTTAAACACTCTTGTTAATTATAACAGTAACTTCACATGATTAATTTTCAAAGGACCTGGACAATACATTCAGCGGAAAATACTTCGCTCAAACGCACAAAATTTCACAAAAATAGGCCCAGAATTCATCATATATCTCAATATATTGTGCCCATTTAGCAAGAAATATGCCAATCACAGTATACCAGCGTAGCTCAATTCGGAATTTCGAGGCAGCGGTAAGTTCCCCCACTCTGTGACTCACATATCTTGGATTAATTAGAGGATACACTTGCAAAAATAACAACAAAATCAACTCCTATTTAAACACATTTAATTAATAAAATTAATGGCGCTACAAACATTTTAACAACTTAATTACTGACCCAAATATCAACTGCTTGTTCCAAATGAACAAGGAATCACAAATAAACAAATATTGTATTCAAAACCTGTGGTTTCCACATAAACCAACAATTCTTACTTAGTCTCACTTCCATAAAGCACTAACATTAAGTTTACATAACTCCGAGCTCTTCGTCTCCATGCATTTACATTATTATGGTGTCATTCTTGTACACCTCAAACACTATCCTTTATATTTTCTTATATCTCAAAAACAAATATATAATTATATTTAAAATCTATGTTAATTATCTAACTCAATATTTTGGGCATGTCCACACATTCAGTTGTTATCATCTCTCTTTATTCCACAAATATATTAAGGTAATCAGAAAATCAATTGTGTACTCCAGAGCTTGAAGGTACTTGACACAGTCAAAGAACTATAGTTACTCCCGAACTCAGTTGCCTTCAATCAACTCGTGGAATCCCACGTCCATACATTATTACAATAGGGATTGTTATTTATCTCTTATGTCTTAATAGACCATTATCATATAAGAAACTACGATCTGAACCGGCAAACGAAATATCCATCTTTAAGGACCTCGGTTCAACGCCCGGGTCGTTAACAACTTTAAACACTCCTGGTGTATTCATTTCTCTTTACAACAGCTTACGAGACGGTCTCTGTTCCTTCTCGCTTTAAGAGAGCTAGACTCTACTACTTGGGGTGCGATTTATGACACGTTAGGGTGACGGCGACTCCCTGTCTGACCCAACGTTAGTAGCTTATTTCCAAGGCTTTCAAAACAAACCTTCCCATTATATCCAGTTCTGGGGAGACCGGGCTTTATTGTACCGTAACATTCAAACAACATTTCTTTGGTTCAAAGACCATTTTCGTATCCTTGGCATTTATTAATTATGAGAGGGTCTTCATTGATTGGGAAGATTAATACACATACGACGACGGAGAATTAAAGGGGCTTTTATCATAAGAAGATCCTGCATTCGAATCTCTTCATGTGCCTCGGGAACCAATCCCTTATAGAGGACTTATACAAAATGCGATTTAGAGTCGGCCGTGGCCCAATGACATACGCTCAATAATACCATATATTAGCTCCCTTTTTAAATACATACACAATGCCTCGTGATACTATGTCACAAATAGAGGACTTATACAATTATCAATTCACTGCAATCAACTACCCTCCATAAGTAATGTACCAAGTATTTTAACCACTACGCGTTCCTAGCGTGACACTTTAATATTATATTTGCGCTCATTATGCGCTATGCATTATTTAAGCCGAAAATGTCTTCCCAAGAACTGATAAATCTCTTTAGTAACAATTCATATTATTTTAATTCACAATTTAATCCTTCCGTTGTCGATAAATCGCTCCCTGTTTTAAAATATTCCATTGAACATCATATCTTACACATACGTTAAGGCTTAACGTTCTTATATTCATATCAATTTATTTGATTTTTATTTAACATTTCCATATTTAATTATTATTATTATCTTTATTCTTTATATAAGCTCAAAAGCTATTTCTTTCATATCTCAACTTTACTTTATTTCAATATCTTTCATGATAATTAATGATATTTCGCTTGCTCTTATGACATTTGTTAAATACATTAACCCTTTATTCACATATTTCCTCTACGGGATTTATTCTTTACATAATTATTTATAATTTCTCAATTTATTTTATTATTGTTCAGACCGTGTTCTTGATTATTCAGTATTTATTTATTTAAACACATCCCTTTCACTCCAAAACTCCGGTGGTTTTGTACACAATCAATTTCTGACACCAAAATAGAATGAATTTAGTACTCACATGTTTCCAGATCATCCCATGATCTTTAATCTGGTGCGGTGCTTCATTTTTGGGCCCACTTTAAACTTTTACTCCATATTAAAGGAATTCATCTTACTTAAAAACACTTTTTGATATACATTTAAAACACTTAATATTGACGACATTTTTATATACTGATGTGTTCCCTTGGAACACATAATAAACACTAAAAATATTAATTTAACACACAATCTTGATTATTTTACACTTCACAATTCTCGATCACTAGGCCGTATTTCTGAGCCTATCACACGTGATCTTCTTAAATTCCCGTTTCCAAGGGTGAAATTTATTCGATGTCGGCTTCCTATCCTGCAGAATGCGAAAGTCCCGAAACATCTACTGTTCCCTGGAGTCCAATTCTGCTACTCCTATCCTGGATAACCGGCTATTTATCTAGCTTGAACGGCTTCTTTGTAGATCTGTCTATCGATCCTAACGAAAGTCTATACGGATCGAGGTCTCCTCTAAGACCTATAGATTCAGTTTATAGCAGCTAGCACTTCTCAATTCTAGTATTTTTAGAATAGTTCGCCTGCTTTCTGGAGATAATGTTTATAGTCTCCTATCGTCTTTATTTGAACTGTTTTATTATTCTGTTCTTCCCTTTTAGGTTTCTTTAATTTAAATAACAGTTTATCTGTCTGGTACGATACTTCCGTACGTTATGATCTATTCGTTCGTACATTTAACGACCTATCGCCTTTAAGTCCGATGTTCGCGGCCTGCTCTGACTATATCTTATGAATTTTCACTTTAACTTGTATACAGTCGGGCCTAAATCCTATAATTAGGATTTTCCTAATATTTCACTACGGCGATACTTTAAAATTTCGTCTTGACCACTCCTATGGAAGGCAAGCAAGTCGTTTATACTGCGACGCCTGTGGCTATCGGATCTTACTTCTGCGGTGTAACACAGCGTTTCTCCCCTCACGGAGTACTGGTAGCTGTTGTCGATGTAACGCAGAGTTACGTCCCTCACGGACTGTCGGAATGACTACTTCTACGTCGTGGAGCAGCACTTCCCCTCACGGAGTGCTCGTAGGACTGCATGATTGGCTTGGAAACGCCCGAAGCTTTATACTATTTTACTAAAAAAAAAATAAGACTCAAGCCTTTTCTGTGGTCAACTTCTAAAATAATGGTGCCACAAATATAAAAATTATACCTTCCGAAAGCTCTTCTTCTCAATGTCAACTGATCTTATTGCACCTAAGAATCGATCGTGCAATTCGGAGATATTAATTAATTTCTCGTCCTCAATTGTGTGGGTGTTGCATTCCTTTTGCTCTCTCCCCTCCACAGAGGATTAGGTAATTCCCCAATGACGTCGTCTTACGTCGGCAGTTTTTTTCTGCACAATATTTAAATGGTTTCTCTTTACTGAAAAATCTCTCATTCAAAATGATTCACTGTACTGTGCTTGTTTACTCATTATTATGCTCGTAAACGTGTTAATTTTAATTATTCCTCTTCTGGTGCATAAGCGGCGTTGTCAATTTCCAGCAACGTCAGCTTGAATTCCGATTCAGGCTTCCTTGTCTATCACGGTGGAAATTTCCATTCAGTTATTAATACTCGTGACCAGCCCTCTCTTGAATGTCGAGTGGGGTGATCTCATCTAAGGAACATCTGTCCCTAGTCGCTTGCACAATGTTAAGCTATAATCCTGGCTTAAAAATCTCTCTCCGTTCCTTTAGGAAACTATACGTTTCTTTCATTTCTTCCTTAAGGACATGGGTTCGACCGTCATGGACCCTATGGCCCATGGGTTCATCTCTCCCCTCCTTAGGTAAATAAATTTTCGAAAATTTTGAGGAAATTTATTTCAATTTAATTTTGTATTTCTTTATCGTCGAATCCATCATAACGTCATCCGTATTTACTGTTGTTTTTACTTCTTTTAAGTCGTATCCGGTAATTGTGTAGGTCGGGTATGCTCTGTCCCTACCCTTTCTTTCTTTCTTTATTTGTCTGGACTTTAAGTTCCCAGAACCTCATTCTTCCTTACGGGTTTGGTCTATCCCTACCCGTTTCCTTATTTCATCATTTTCTTTTCTTAAATTGGAATTTTCTTCTTCAATAAATTCAATTATTTCTTTAATTTCCCAATATACTTTCTCCAATTCGCATTCGCACTCGAATGCTTGAGCTCTATTTTCTATTTCTTCCTTATTCTTGTTTATGTCAAAAGTGGATTCATCTCTAAATGTTTCCATAACCAGGGCTTGTTCATTTTCTTCATCAAAATCTTCGGGAGGGTAATATAATTTCAAATTTGCTGAATTCATGGTCACTTCGTGATCCGTTTCACAGTGCCGAATTCTATATGCGTTATTCCTCAAATCTCTGATTATCTGATATGGTCCGTGGTACATTTTCTGGAACTTCTTGTACACACGGTTCCCTGGATCCGAAATGGCTGGTCTTTTCACTAACACCATTTCTCCTGCTAATAATGGTCGATGATACCTCTTATGCCTATTTCTTCTCTGCCTCCTGTCGGCTTGAGCTTTTAGATGCTCAAAGGCTCTCCTAATTCGTACATCTCTTCCCGGCTGAGCGTCTGCTGGCCTAGGAATTACCAGATTCCAAGGTCTTTCTGGTTGCTCATTCCGATGTAACGTTATGGGTATCTCTCCTGTGGATTCATGGATTGTATTATTTATACAAAATTCAATAATATCCAAAATATCTATCCACTTCCAATTTTCTTCGGCACAGTATATTCTACAGTACTTGGCCGTTTCTCTCATAACTCTCTCTACAGGGTTTGCCTCAGGATGGCGAATACTTGACAAAATTTGACGTATTCCAAGTCTTTCTTATTCTCGTCTGAACTCTACACTGGTGAAACAACTGCCGTGATCCGACAACAAATTCTCAGGTTTCCCCAGAATCGGTATCACTTTTTCTTTAAGTCGTTTTAACACCTGTTTGGTACTAGTCTTCTGTATGGGAGCAAGGACAACCATTTTAGTGAAGACATCCATAGCCACCATTATGTGTCGATTTCCTCTTCTTGCCTTTGGCAAAGGTCCAAAATTATCAATAGATATGATTTGGCCGGGCCTTTCGGGCAACAATGGTATAGGCTTCTGTCTCATCAGAAATGCATTAGGTTTAATCCTTTGACATAGATCACATGTCTTTAGCGTGTCCCTTACAGTTTCTCTCAGTCTCGGCCATATAAATGCTTCTTTCAGCATCGAGACTGTTTTGTCGACTCCCATATGTCCGAACGATCTATGGGCTAACCATACTATTTTCCTCTGCAAAATTGCAGGTACAACAATCCTTAATTTCGTATGGTCAGAGTCCACAAACTTATATAATAACCCATTATAAAACGTGTAGTCTTGTGCTATCTTCTCAGCTTCCGTGTATGCTGGTGTTCCTCTTATCAAGCTTCCCTCAAGGAATGATATGAGCATGTTCATCCATGGATCCTCCCGTTGCCTTTGACTAATGCTTCTTAATTCATTAAGAGTACGCTGATCCCTGTCTTCCAAATCTATAGCCATTACTTCCTCTTCTATGGACTCTGGCTGTCTACTTAAGTAGTCTGGAAGTATGTTTTCCTTTCCTGGGCAGTACTCTATCTTGACATCAAATTGTTGAATATATAAAGCCCAACGCATCAACCTTTGACTGGATAAATCAGTCTTCATCAAAAAGGTTAAGGCTTTATGATCCGTCCTTAGAATGACCTGAAACCCATATACGATCTTCCGCCAATATTGCAACGCGTGCAATATCGCTAACAGCTCGATCTCGCTGATCGTATAATTTTTCTCGTGTGGTTTCAGTCTCCTACTTGTGAAAGCAAGATAGTTCTTCTTATCAGGGTTTTCCGGGTTCTCCTGATATAGCATTGCCCCTATTCCAATCTGGGATGCGTCTGTCTGAATGATAAATCTCTGATTAAAATCAGGATATCCTAGCTTCACGTAATTTAAGAGCATTTCCTTGGCCTCCACGAATGCTTTTTCTGCTTCCTCCGTCCATTTCCACTTGCCCCCCTTCTTCAAAAGGTCCTGTAGTGGTGCCACAGTTTTGGTGTATGATGGACAATGTCCTGAGAAGAACCCAATCAATCCCAAAAACTGGCGAACGTTCTTCACTTTCAAAGGCCTTGGAAAATCCCTTATCGATTCCAATTTGCATGGATTTGGTTTAACACCATCCTTGTCAATCACATGCCCTAAAAATGTCACTTGCCTTTGACAGAAGTTCGATTTCTTTAAATTTATCTTAAAATTTGCCCTTCTTAGGTCTTCTAATAATTTCTTCAAATTTTCTAAATGTTCATCAATGTTCTCCGAGGTAAGCAAAATGTCATCTACATATCGGATGGTGCAATCTTTCACTTCCTCTGACAGGTTTCGATCAAGCGCTCTTATTAATGCCGATCCTGCAGTCTTTAATCCAAACGGACATCTTCTAAAGCAGTATGTTTGTTGATCGAACTGAAATCCAGTCAACAAGCTGGTTTTCTCTTCCAGTTCGAGATGATGATACGAAGAAGTCATGTCAATATTTGTAAAAATCTTCTTGCCTTTAAACTTCCTCAGTATTTCCTTTATGGGTGGTGCCGAATCATTTTCTGGTATAATTTTTGCATTTAGATTTCTGGCATCTAAACACACCCTTACTGAGCCATCCGGTTTACTCACAATCACTAATGGACTAACATATGGTGTCGCCATCTTTTCTATAACCCCTGCATTTATCATCTCCTGCAGTGTTTTCTTGGTTTGTGGGTAATGTTTTTCCGCAACCGGGTATGGTTTTTGTTTGAACGGTGCCCAATCGTTGACTTGGAACGCGTATTTAAAATTTTCAATCTTCCCTGGCTTGGAATCAAATACGTCCCTATAATCCAATAATAATTTCTTTAACTGTTCCTTAATTTCGAGGCTGACTTTAGCTTCCTCCACTTTTCCTGACAGGTTGGTCTCGAACTCATTTTCCACATTATCTTCGAGTTCTATGATGAGGACTTCAAATATCTTTTCTATGTCCTTATAATCTTCCTCAATCACTTCTTCCATATGCCATACCTGTTCTGCTATTTTCGCCTCCTGATCCTGTAGGTTAATGTTTTGCTCATCCACATCCTCTCTTTGAATTCTAATGCAATTTTGCGCTAGGTCTATAATGACCTTGTTCTCACGGATAAAATCAATACCTAATATGACATTATAAGGTAATTGATTTACCAGCAAAAAGCACTGCGAAATTTCAGCGTTACCCATGATCAGATCAATGTATACCTGAAATTTACATGTCAAAGATTTTTCAGGGATAATTCCCTTAATCTTTACACTTGATGTGGGAATCTTTAGTACTCGGCCCCTTGTTTCCAATTCATTTAAAAGGGTTTGTGTAATTAGACTTATTGTGGATCCAGTATCAATCAATGCTCTGACCAGTAATCCTTCTATCCTAAGCATAATTATAGGTAGTTCTCTTTTAACAGGTGGGATTCCTTCCACATCCTCGTTGATTAGTTCATCTGGTCTGGCTATCCAATTTACAATTTCTACCTCCTCCCAGCTCCTGGTATGTTTCCACTTTTGACAATTTAAATTTGGAGTTTTTTTTTTATCCTGAGGGCTCCCTTTTCCCTCACTCTTTAACTGAGCTTGTAGTTCCAAGCTTTGAGCTCCGTCTAGTCGGTCGGGTGATTTCCGGTTCTTGATTGCCTCACTCCAACGGACTTTTTGCCTATCAGGTTCATCTGGTCTTTCGTTCATATAACGAAGACTCTCCTGATATCTTTCTTCTATTTCGGCCCGATATTCATCATCCCTATCGTCTGGCCTTACATTTCTCCTGGGATAATTCTCCCATTTCTTTCTATTGTCCGGCCTTTGCTGGTTATTGTTATAGGGTCGGCTTTCCTGTTGCCTATAACCCGTCGTTCTAGGATTTCTTCCTCGATATCCTCCCCTGTAATATGGCTGTATCCTTCTAGGCTCCTGGTGCCCATACTCTCGATCTCGTCCTTGAGTATCCGTACTGGTGGACTGATTCCTGGTCGCTGGTTTTTCTCCAGTTTCCTGACTGTTGGCCATGTGTACTTGCTCAGTTTGTCTTTGATGCCGAGGTGTTACGTGCGAAGTCGTCATATCTAACTGACGTAATACACTCTCCACTTCCACAGCACTTCTGGCTTTGGATGAGATTAGCAGCCTCTGAATCTCATATGGAAGCTGTCTTGCAATGGCGGCACACAGGTCATTTTCTGCCGGAGCAATATCCAGTTCGCGGAATTTACACAGCTGAGCGGTGAAAAATTCCGAATATTTAGTGGGTGCATTGGTGCTGTACTTCCTAGAGTACAGATCTAGCCTTAAATTTTCTTGGACATCTGCTGCCCAATATCGCTTTAAAAATGCTTCCCTAAAGCCTTCCACCGTATCAAAAGTGTATCTGAAGCTTCTGAACCAGGTGAGACAATCACCTGCCAACAGCTTTTCAATAGCTCTCAGTCTCCGATCCTGAGGAATCTTCATTTCATTTAGATACTCTGCCACTTCTTTTAGCCAGTATTTTGGAGTAATAGACATGTTATTACCCGTAAACTTTACTGGTCTATCCTCATTGGATTTAATAATGTTTATTATTTGGCCATTTGTCTGATTCGTGTACGGGGTTGACATCGCCATTGGATATCCTGGGTTCTTATAAGGGCTCTCCCCTCCTAAGTCCCTCTCCGTATCTGTGCCTTGTTCACGGGAATCTACCCATCCTGTCTTTGGAATCTCCTCCTGATTTTCGAATTCTAACTTCCTTTCTCTTCGGGCACTTTCTTCATTTGCCATGAGTTGGATTTCCATTTGACTATTCTTAAGTTCCGTCCTCTCCAATCGGGATCTTAATTCATTCTGAATTCTTTCTTGATTCCTTTTAATATCTTCCTCTACCTTTTTGAGTTGGAATTTCTCATCCCTGAAGCTATCCCTAAATCCATTTATTTGGTCTTCTACCTCTTTCTTAATGATCTTAGCCTGTTGGTCTATAATTTCTGGCTTAACGTCACCTATGGTCTCCAGGCCCTCTCGTATCTCCTTTATTTGCTTCTCCACTTCTTTTTGTCCTTTGTAGACTTTATCCTGGATCTTGTTCATATCCTCTCGAGCCCTTCCTTGCTCCTCGAACATAATTGTTATGTCGGTCATAACCTTATCTATCTCTCCCTTTGTGTCTCCCATTTGTTTTGTTAATCCTATTACGGTTTCCTGAATTCCAGTAACCCCTTTATCTATCTTCTCTATTTTTATAAGTTGTTCATCACGATCCCTTTTTCGTTGCGTGCTTTCCTTCTTAAGATTCCCTTCGTATTCGCTTAACTTCGTAGTTATATCCCCCTCATGCTTTCTCAACCATTCGTCCACCTGTCCCGTGAATACGTTAAATTGCAATTCCCTTTTGTTGGCATCGGCCTCACCTTGCTTCTTAACCTCAGTTATTTTTGTCTGTACTTTCTCGACTTTCCCCTCGAGGTTTTCTACTTTCTTTTCCATCCCTCCAAACCTGTCTCCTAACGCCTCAATACTACTTTTTATCTCTCCCTGGGATTTTTCACAAATACTTTTGTTCGATTCTATTTGAGCTTCTAAGATTTTCTGCACACCTTGGATCTGGGTTACAAGTTCCTTTTTACATTCGTCCCCATTTTGTTTACAAGTTGTTTCCATAGAACCAATTTTATCCTCGATCACTTTAAAATGATTTTGACATTCATTTATGGATTTTACCGTACTATCATTCAAGGTATTTATTTGGACTTGCAATCCTGAATGAAATCCTTTATTTTCATCTTTTAACTCACTTAACTTCTTCACAAACCTAGTGTCAAAATCTTGAAATTTGTCATTCATTGTTTTTTCTAAACCTTTGGACCCCTCTTTTATTTCCTTAATTTCAGCCTTCACTTCATCGTTCATTTTGATACAATTAGCTTCGATATCTACTAATTTAGTTCCCATGGTATCACTTTTAGCTTCGATAGCTTCTAATTTAATTCCCATATTAGCACTATCAGTTTTTAGTGACTCTAAACTTCCATTTATGGATTCGAACACTTTGTTGTTTTCATCCTTTTGGAGACCCAATGTATTGTTTATAGCCTCCAACTTCTCATTGCTATCGGCTTTGATAGCCTCCAAAAGCCGTTGCATCTCTTCACTTAATGCCATCTTATGAGAATACAGTGGGCCACAAATGCCACCACACTAGTACATGCTTGAGAGATGATACTCTGAATCCGTGTGTCCCAATTTCTTCAAAACTTTACTTTGGTACGGGTATTCACTTACAACGTACCCTTTTGATAATCTTACTCAATTTCATAAACCTTTATGGAAGTATTTAAAATTCAAAATTTCGAAAAACTATTTTTTTTTTTTTAATGAAAATTTTGATTTTTCGAGAAAACTCGGGTTTTCCCTAGGAAAACTCAGCCCTGCGTACTGGGCGCCAAAAAGAGTTGTGATTTGCTAGGGGGTTTATAATATAATATATTCAGGGCTGCTCGGTATGAGTTTCCAGGGACCCATGCGGTCAGTTAATATTTGACGTTGCAGCATTTCCTATCATTACTTTAATTTTACATGATATGACCGACTTAAGTGTTCCTCTAGTTATTAATCCAGCACATTATTTATATATCCCCATGTGCCCATTTAGCAAGAAATATGCCAATCACAGTATACCAGCGTAGCTCAATTCGGAATTTCGGGGCAGCGGTAAGTTCCCCCACTCTGTGACTCACATATCTTGGATTAATTAGAGGATACACTTGCAAAAATAACAACAAAATCAACTCCTATTTAAACACATTTAATTAATAAAATTAATGGCGATACAAACATTTTAACAACTTAATTACTGACCCAAATATCAACTGCTTGTTCCAAATGAACAAGGAATCACAAATAAACAAATATTGTATTCAAAACCTGTGGTTTCCACATAAACCAACAATTCTTACTTAGTCTCACTTCCATAAAGCACTAACATTAAGTTTACATAACTCCGAGCTCTTCGGCTCCATGCATTTACATTATTATGGTGTCATTCTTGTACACCTCAAACACTATCCTTTATATTTTCTTATATCTCAAAAACAAATATATAATTATATTTAAAATCTATGTTAATTATCTAACTCAATATTTTGGGCATGTCCACACATTCAGTTGTTATCATCTCTCTTTATTCCACAAATATATTAAGGTAATCAGAAAATCAATTGTGTACTCCAGAGCTTGAAGGTACTTGACACAGTCAAAGAACTATAGTTACTCCCGAACTCAGTTGCCTTCAATCAACTCGTGGAATCCCACGTCCATACATTATTACAATAGGGATTGTTATTTATCTCTTATGTCTTAATAGACCATTATCATATAAGAAACTACGATCTGAACCGGCAAACGAAATATCCATCTTTAAGGACCTCGGTTCAACGCCCGGGTCGTTAACAACTTTAAACACTCCTGGTGTATTCATTTCTCTTTACAACAGCTTACGAGACGGTCTCTGTTCCTTCTCGCTTTAAGAGAGCTAGACTCTACTACTTGGGGTGCGATTTATGACACGTTAGGGTGACGGCGACTCCCTGTCTGACCCAACGTTAGTAGCTTATTTCCAAGGCTTTCAAAACAAACCTTCCCATTATATCCAGTTCTGGGGAGACCGGGCTTTATTGTACCGTAACATTCAAACAACATTTCTTTGGTTCAAAGACCATTTTCGTATCCTTGGCATTTATTAATTATGAGAGGGTCCTCATTGATTGGGAAGATTAATACACATACGACGACGGAGAATTAAAGGGGCTTTTATCATAAGAAGATCCTGCATTCGAATCTCTTCATGTGCCTCGGGAACCAATCCCTTATAGAGGACTTATACAAAATGCGATTTAGAGTCGGCCGTGGCCCAATGACATACGCTCAATAATACCATATATTAGCTCCCTTTTTAAATACATACACAATGCCTCGTGATACTATGTCACAAATAGAGGACTTATACAATTATCAATTCACTGCAATCAACTACCCTCCATAAGTAATGTACCAAGTATTTTAACCACTACGCGTTCCTAGCGTGACACTTTAATATTATATTTGCGCTCATTATGCGCTATGCATTATTTAAGCCGAAAATGTCTTCCCAAGAACTGATAAATCTCTTTAGTAACAATTCATATTATTTTAATTCACAATTTAATCCTTCCGTTGTCGATAAATCGCTCCCTGTTTTAAAATATTCCATTGAACATCATATCTTACACATACGTTAAGGCTTAACGTTCTTATATTCATATCAATTTATTTGATTTTTATTTAACATTTCCATATTTAATTATTATTATTATCTTTATTCTTTATATAAGCTCAAAAGCTATTTCTTTCATATCTCAACTTTACTTTATTTCAATATCTTTCATGATAATTAATGATATTTCGCTTGCTCTTATGACATTTGTTAAATACATTAACCCTTTATTCACATATTTCCTCTACGGGATTTATTCTTTACATAATTATTTATAATTTCTCAATTTATTTTATTATTGTTCAGACCGTGTTCTTGATTATTCAGTATTTATTTATTTAAACACATCCCTTTCACTCCAAAACTCCGGTGGTTTTGTACACAATCAATTTCTGACACCAAAATAGAATGAATTTAGTACTCACATGTTTCCAGATCATCCCATGATCTTTAATCTGGTGCGGTGCTTCATTTTTGGGCCCACTTTAAACTTTTACTCCATATTAAAGGAATTCATCTTACTTAAAAACACTTTTTGATATACATTTAAAACACTTAATATTGACGACATTTTTATATACTGATGTGTTCCCTTGGAACACATAATAAACACTAAAAATATTAATTTAACACACAATCTTGATTATTTTACACTTCACAATTCTCGATCACTAGGCCGTATTTCTGAGCCTATCACACGTGATCTTCTTAAATTCCCGTTTCCAAGGGTGAAATTTATTCGATGTCGGCTTCCTATCCTGCAGAATGCGAAAGTCCCGAAACATCTACTGTTCCCTGGAGTCCAATTCTGCTACTCCTATCCTGGATAACCGGCTATTTATCTAGCTTGAACGGCTTCTTTGTAGATCTGTCTATCGATCCTAACGAAAGTCTATACGGATCGAGGTCTCCTCTAAGACCTATAGATTCAGTTTATAGCAGCTAGCACTTCTCAATTCTAGTATTTTTAGAATAGTTCGCCTGCTTTCTGGAGATAATGTTTATAGTCTCCTATCGTCTTTATTTGAACTGTTTTATTATTCTGTTCTTCCCTTTTAGGTTTCTTTAATTTAAATAACAGTTTATCTGTCTGGTACGATACTTCCGTACGTTATGATCTATTCGTTCGTACATTTAACGACCTATCGCCTTTAAGTCCGATGTTCGCGGCCTGCTCTGACTATATCTTATGAATTTTCACTTTAACTTGTATACAGTCGGGCCTAAATCCTATAATTAGGATTTTCCTAATATTTCACTACGGCGATACTTTAAAATTTCGTCTTGACCACTCCTATGGAAGGCAAGCAAGTCGTTTATACTGCGACGCCTGTGGCTATCGGATCTTACTTCTGCGGTGTAACACAGCGTTTCTCCCCTCACGGAGTACTGGTAGCTGTTGTCGATGTAACGCAGAGTTACGTCCCTCACGGACTGTCGGAATGACTACTTCTACGTCGTGGAGCAGCACTTCCCCTCACGGAGTGCTCGTAGGACTGCATGATTGGCTTGGAAACGCTCGAAGCTTTATACTATTTTACTAAAAAAAAATAAGACTCAAGCCTTTTCTGTGGTCAACTTCTAAAATAATGGTGCCACAAATATAAAAATTATACCTTCCGAAAGCTCTTCTTCTCAATGTCAACTGATCTTATTGCACCTAAGAATCGATCGTGCAATTCGGAGATATTAATTAATTTCTCGTCCTCAATTGTGTGGGTGTTGCATTCCTTTTGCTCTCTCCCCTCCACAGAGGATTAGGTAATTCCCCAATGACGTCGTCTTACGTCGGCAGTTTTTTTCTGCACAATATTTAAATGGTTTCTCTTTACTGAAAAATCTCTCATTCAAAATGATTCACTGTACTGTGCTTGTTTACTCATTATTATGCTCGTAAACGTGTTAATTTTAATTATTCCTCTTCTGGTGCATAAGCGGCGTTGTCAATTTCCAGCAACGTCAGCTTGAATTCCAATTCAGGCTTCCTTGTCTATCACGGTGGAAATTTCCATTCAGTTATTAATACTCGTGACCAGCCCTCTCTTGAATGTCGAGTGGGGTGATCTCATCTAAGGAACATCTGTCCCTAGTCGCTTGCACAATGTTAAGCTATAATCCTGGCTTAAAAATCTCTCTCCGTTCCTTTAGGAAACTATACGTTTCTTTCATTTCTTCCTTAAGGACATGGGTTCGACCGTCATGGACCCTATGGCCCATGGGTTCAATATATGGCATCAAAATCTTTCACAATACATACAAAAAACCTCCACTTACAAATTCTTCAACATCATTAATTACTGTGGGAACCTCCTTCACTTATTCAAGGGCATTATTCATCAGTGACTTTTACACGTCCACTGAACTAACGATTATACATCCATAATTCCACTTTAAAAATTCTTATATTCATTAATTGTTTCAAAACTGTTATTATATTTAACCTTCGTGGGTTTTATTCATGAATCGATATGAAGTAAAAATTTGCCAATCACAAATAAATTTAATAGCAAATAGGATTATACACGCCTCCCTGGTCTATCAAAATTGAGATTAATATCTTCAAAGTATCGTAGTATAAAAATACTATCTTCAATCAAAGTTCATCTAAACTGCATAAATAATCGAATAGAATCCAATTAGACTGTGGAATGCAAACATTACTGTTCCAATCTAGAATTGAGAAAAACTCCTATCAAATGTTCATTACTATAGTGTATTCAATAATTCGTAATCAAAGTTCATATTTCATAAAATTGTCTATAATGCAATGGTATTTCATAACTGACGATAAATGTCTATGTTGCAATCATGTTCATAAAACGACTAGTATTTCCAAGATCGTCGACAATGTAATAGATTTTAACGCTCTAAAATCTTTTAATTATTCTTCTTTCTTGATGATGACAGAAAATTGGTCAAAGTAATTTACTGAATAGAATTACTTTAATAAAATGACACGCTGTCTGAATTCAAGTCTGCCATAGAAAATCGTTAGTTTTACTGTCAAATCGTGACTACACAAATATGCAAATTACTGAAAGAATCTAATATATCAGTCTCAACTGATCCAAAATTATTTAACTATGCCAATGACATAACAATGTCTCAATAAATCGTCGAAAAAGGCATAAATCATCAAAGTGTACTGAGTACAGAAATATCAAGCAAGAATATGGGGCAAAATATATGGGACAGAAAATATGGGAAAAATGGTTGCTCAGATATCGCTAAATGGCTCAAATAAAACAAGAAACGTTCATGACTACCTTATCTGTTGATTGAAGTTCTAGAGGAAAATTTCCAAAGAAGACTGCTGATGGTTCCATTTTACCACTGTAAAGATGTGCTCCGACCTCGAACCTGGAACCAGCGCCCTCGGAGAATAGAACTGCTTCCTCCTCCGGAAATTGCACTGCTCCGTGTAGACGATAGACATCCTTTTGGCAAAACTCTTCTTTGTGAACCGGGTCCACCCTGGCCTCTCTTGATAGTTCCCTGAAGTTCTGGTAGAAATTCGCCATGAAGTTTATTGCAATTTTCTCCGCAGAAATATTCATAATTGTGGAGTATGAAAATATTTCCACTGCCATTTTATATAATTCAGCGTTGGACCACGATGCATGAGTGTAGTTGGATGTTCACTACATGCTCGCTTTTGTAGAATGGCGATTAACGAAGTTCCATGCTGCTATTTCACTCCATTGATATATGTCCCAACTGCATTAAAGTCCTTAGCCTTCCATCTCCATTTCCGTTATGATAATAGTTGAAAGTACTGCCAGATTATACTGTTCCATATTAGAATGTAGCGTTGTATCACCAAATGCAATCTTAAGTATCACGGTTGCATTACACGTGTCAGCCGTAGCGTAGAATGTGATGTTATAAAAGTGCTTCTCAGGTGCCGAGAAAATCACTTTTGTCCGCAGTCTTAAAATGAGAATATCTTCCAAATTATAATCGTGAAAATGTTCAACTTTTCTACACACCTCAATATTATACTGCACAATAGAATTAGCTTAAAGGCAATAGCTAACTCTTGATAGCTAATCTTGTAGACTCCTTTATGTGTGCGTTTCAACTTCGCCTAGTTTCAATCACCGTAAAATTGTACTGCTTGCACGCTCGAAGCTTGTTCGATGCGGTGGCTCTACCACACGTTCTAATGACGACTTGCTTCACTTATTCACTCGAAGTCTGACCAACTCAGAAAAACAACTATAAGACATCAGAGATGTGAGACATGAGAGCTTCCTCACTGCTGTGCAAGACCTTTTATCAACTTCTTAAGGGGCGTATCCATCCCTTCCATAGCTTGTTCCTCCGTCATCGCGAAAAGTTCTAACTTTGGCTATACTTGACGGATTTTCAAATTTCAAAAACTCAAAATTAATTTCTTCAAAATTCCAAATCAATGCCATAACTGAAAATGGATTTCCACAATTCTGCATTCCAAAAGTAATAAAATATGATAGTTTCAGTAATCTCCGTCTCCCTCCAAACTATCATTCATTGGTTCGAGCCTCTCCTCCAATAGCGTAACTTCTTCCTCAGCACAATTCCATGTTTCCTGCGACTGCGTCGTAAATCTCAGATCTTTCTCGAACAAATCCTAACGTCACCAAGAATCTCAGCTCAAGCAGCCTACTTGCATGAAGTCTACGTCATCCGTGCTTACGTCATGAGTATCCACGTCACAACTATGACAGCCATAACTTTATTCATATTTGCCAATACAGCCACCGTGGTCTCAATATAATTCAATTTACGGGGGCAGTACCATCCCGGCATTTGCCCGAAGACGAAGTGGGAAACCACGGAAAACCACTTCGAGGATGGCTGAGGTGGGAATCGAACCCCCTCTACTCATTTGGAACACCCGACGCTGAGTAGACCCCGTTCCAGTCCTCATACCACTTTTCAAATTTCGTGTCAGAGCCGGGAATCGAACCCAGGACCTCCGGGGCGGCAGCTAACCATGCTGACCGCTACGCTACGGAGGCGACTAGGCTAGGCATGCTTAGCTTAATTTTTGCCGTAGGGTGATCATTAGAAGCCACGATCTTAAAACTGCCGCAGTTCCGTAATTAGTCACAAAGTTCCTTTAATAGGCAATACAATTACAAAACAACAATAAATACAGCGATTGCGTCAAATACTTGTGAAAATAAAATGATAAGAGTATTTTTGCATCAGTTCATGACAAGATTACGGTACTTTTCGAGAATTCAAACCACAACTGAATAACTGGTCATGTTACAAAACGGAAGTAGTGTTTGAATTCATTACAACAATTGCCCGAATCAACCCTTATTTTTGGGGTTAAGGAGGCTGGTCCGACCCCAAGTTCCCTATCTCAAATTACTTCTATACCCGTCCCCTAGACGACCTATCATTTTCCAAAAGTACATAAACGACACCCTGTATATAGTTTTCCCCTATAGTAGACGTTTTCGGTCAAAACCAGGGAGAAGACTAATTCAAGGATAGCTCCATGGCTCGGAATACTAAACGTCATCTTCCCAAGCTCCCCGTGACGCGTACCATTGCGTGCTGGGTTACAGAGGCAGAAGTTCGTCCTCGTAGACATTGGAGATAAGATGAAGAAACATTTACTTACGGCACTTGGAGACCATACATTTGTTGGAGACTTCGGCTATTACGCTACTGCTGATTTAGCATTTCATGCAGGTTCTTACGACTGCTGACACATTTGAAACACTTCTTGAGGCTTGATGTTTGAAACAGTAGGAAGAGCAAAGATAAACATATGTCTTTCAATATCTATTCCTCTGGGTTTCACGCTAATGAGCTTCACTATCTTGAGTGACTAGCATATTGATCACTCAGGTGAAGCTTGATATGTAGTGGAGACTCAGCAAAATCCGCAATATTAAGGGATTGTTGTTAATGTTGCATTATGGGACGGAACAGCGTGATCATCGGCCCCTAAAAGGATTGTTTGTAAACATGATATATTAAGGGAAAGGGTTTCAAAAATAGAAATTAAATTATTACATATTTGGGACATATATTCAGTTCTTAAAATTTCATCTGGCGTGAGTTATCAAAATCATTTAATAACACTTTCGAAGAAATGTCATGGTAACTTTTTAGGTCATTTTGTTGATTCTAGTGCAGGGCCCTCCAGTCATTGCGCTCCGGGAGCGCGGCCGCGGTCGGGGAGCACTGGGCAGTCCGACTAGCGATCCTTCCCCTACCACCACTACACTGTGGCAGCGAGGAAACGGACGATGTTCGGACCTAGCTGACTAGATACGTACGTACATTCGTGCGGCCAACGGCTCTTGTAGGATTGGTGACATATTAATAGGGCTGTTTTGCTTTAGGGCCTAACAAATATACCGCATATACAAATCGAATGGTACTCCGATGTATGGAATGTACAGGAAACGACCACAAGTGTTAAGTAAAGAATATTGTGATTTATTCCAAACTGAAATGTGAACATATTAGAGAGGAAAATTCAACAACAAATTGTGTTCTTTTTAACACATTACATCTCTGTTGCACACTAAGCATTTGGCATGCCCTTTATAAGCTGTACAGAAAAATGAAATTTTCCATTCTGCTTTAAAGACTGCTGCTTCACCACTCTTTTTTTTGTATGCTGTTCAGTCATGACCACTGCGAAACTGATTTACTTACACGCTGTCAACAAAGCACATTGAACTGGACTAGCGACTGATGGATTGGTTACACACTTTAGCGCGCTCAGCCAGCCAAGCTCCTCCCACCACTTCTTAAACTACCTTCCAACAAAGCGCTCGGAGCACTGGCTTAGAGCGCGACCGGAGCACTAGCGCTCGGGGAACGCTGTATGGACGGCCCTGTAGTGGTACTAGGGCTGAATCCACGATACCTTGTCTAAATTTACAATATGTTAAGTCTAATAATCTGCTTCATTAATACCACTACCGCATAAATGCGTCACCGAAACACATAACATTTTATAAATACTTCACAAACAAATAACGCAAGTTTTTACGATTTTACCACCAGGTGGTAGCATTTTTCGTTTAGAAATTCACAATCAAGAGAAACTAAATTGCAGGCTCAACACATCTAGTAACATGAACTCATCTCTTGCGCTGGGGTATAGTATAGTCTATTTCATGTACTGTGGAATACCTATTTTGTGACTTCTGTACCTGTGAATACGTATTGAGACTCCGGTACGATTCAATTCTTAAATTTGACAAGAAATGTAATTCTCATCCGAAGGTTGAAATGGGGTTCACTCAGCCCGATCAGAAGAGGTGGATCTGATCCCACCTTAGACATTCTAAACGTGGTTTCATCTGCTTTCCCACTTCTCCTGCAGGCAGATGCCAGGATGGTTCATAATTTAAAGAGACGACCACTTCCTTTCCAATCCAAGCCTCAATCTCATACACACATACTGTGACATACATCACAATAACACAGGCTAATAGACAAATTCCACTCATCCATGAACTGTACGAAGCTCAGAAGAATGTGAGTGCGGAGTGACTTAGGGGAGAAGAGGAGGGAGGTTCCTTATACAAAGACGTCATTTCTGCTATGGCAACCTGCTCACTACTCGGCAGAATATATCGGCCCGTTGCGGACTCGGTGGAACGAGGGGACACTGTTCGGTGGTTATGGCGCAATGTTTCTTTAAGGCAGATATCACAAAGTTATCGCTGGCTCAGTTCCCTGTGGCTACATTCCTCTGCCTAGTATTTTTCTGAGTTTCATACAGCACACGAAGCTAAATGGCCGTGATCTCTAAGCCCCTCGAAAGAAACAACACCAACCGGTCTTCAAATCGCACGATTTCAATGGCCGAAACAACAACAAACGTAGACAATAGTTAACTGAAGTCGCAATTTTGCGTGTTTTAAATGACGCAACACGTCGAGAATATCAACGTCCCAGTGTGTGAAAGGTTAAGTTCAGGCCGGAGGTGATTCTATGGGTCAAATCAATCAGGTCACCGCTAATATGAACCATGAACACTAGCACAGCCATCACAGTGACACAGGGTTTTAGACAGATCTCTCACACACACAAATACACGGGACTACATGACCACGATGCCGCAAAGACCCTAAATGAATCAACAACAACAAATTTAATACAGTACACGTTTATTATATGGTTTTAAACGAGATCCACTTCCTAGTGTAGACGCTAGCATTCTTGGCTGTCGCCCCGAGGTTCGGGTTCGATTCCTAGCTCTACCAAGAAATTTAATTCTGATCTCAGGGCTGAAACTGGGTACACTCCGCCTCGTGAGCAAACACTCAGATGTGTGAGTTCGATTCCCACCTCAGATATCCTGGAAGTAGTTTTCTGTGGTTTCCCCCACATTTTCTCCACTAAATGCCGCGGCCGCCTCCTTCCCCAACTTCTCCTTAATTAAAAATGTACACATTACTACAGCCATCACAATAATACAGGTTATCAGACAAATTATAACTGCACACACAAGTATATTTGAATTGAATTTGAATTTATTCACAGAGAACTGCCACTGAGGCTAAAGAGCCCCTTTATGTAGCGTATACAATGTTCTGGCTTGAAGTTTTGTAATGAGAAACTAAACCTAGCTTAACAACTGAAAATGAAATGAAATGAAAATCCACAGCCTGCTTCCAGTCTCCGACCGGCTCAGGAATGGAGTGAATGAAGCCCCCATCTAGCGGCGAGGATATGAACTGTGCCGGCTGCCGAAGCCTGACGCACTCCTCTGGGGCAATGATTAATTGAATGACAGATGAAATGAAATGATAGTGGAGAGTGTTGCTGGAATTAAATGCAACTAATACAACAAAACATAAAATATACTTATAAACAAGCCAATTAGCAAACGGCGATAAATGACCACGATGTCCAAGCACCTCAAATGAAACAAGAACAACAAGAAAAACAGGAAGTTCCGTGACGAACTAAAGAGCCTACTTTTCTTAAAATAAGATTCAAGCCAAAGATTAATCTACAGTATATGAACCTATCTAGAATAATGACGAAATTAAGTTGGTAACATCGAAATGTCTAATTAGTTCGAAATATACCTGGTATAATGTAGCCAAATAGAGCACTACTGTTGGCAGCCCTGGTGACTGAATATATTATTAGTTCCATCTCTTAAGGTACAGAATACAAACTTTGGTTGAAGTCCAATGGACGTTACATGCAGTTAGAAATCGGATCTATCAGCACGCGTAAAGGCATGTTGGCAACAATGTCATTCGTATGCTGGTCAGAAATTATCTGAAATATTATGATATCTTGTTGTGCCAATTTTGGATGAAATCCATTTGTTAGTAAAGATGTTACATGTATTTTAAAATTGGACCTATCAGCAGGTATAGAATCATGTTGGCAGCACTGACTTACATTAATTACTCCACATTAATTTAGAATTTCCGGTGCTATACGTGTGCAAAGTATAGAGCTGTTGGCTTGCACACTTTCTGATATATTGATATTAGAGTAAAAAAAAGACAGCATTTATTGACAGTTGGCAGCCCTGATTGCTGTTAAGAATACTTATAGTCATATCTGTTATGTTACACATAGCACATACCAATTTGGTTGAAATCCAGCTGATAGTATAGAAGTTACATGTATTTAAAAATTGGTCCTATCAGCAGGCTTATAATCATGTTGGTAGAACTGACGTATATTAGTTACTCCAAATTCATCTAAAATGTCAGCTACTATACGTGTGCATAGTTTAAAGCTGTCGGCTTGCATACTTTCTGATATATTGGTATTTGGATAAAAAACATAGAGAGAGCAATTATTAACCTTTGGCAGCCCTGGTGGCTCTTATGAATACGCTCAGTCATATCTGGTTATGCACACATATTACATAAAAAAATTGGTTGAAATCAAATTGATAGTATAGAAGTTATATGCATTTAAAAATTGGACCTATCAGAAGGCTTAAACTTATTTTGGCAACACTGTCATGTATGGCCTCCTTGTAATTAAACTGAAATTGTATTATCTACATGTGTGCCAATTTTGGAATAGCTCCCATGCATACCTTCTAAGATATCCAACATAGAACTCAAATTTATAGTGCGTTTTTTCAGCAGTTGGTAGCACTGAAATTATTTTCAAACATGGGCTTGTGATATTCCGGTATACATCTTTACTCATACTAAATTTGGTTTTGATTGCTGCAGCCGTTTAGGAGTTGATGGGGGGGGGGGACAGCAGGACAGACAGACAGAAGGACGGACAGACAGACAGACATACACACACATATATTTTCCAAGGATCGATCTCATAAGTCTACGTTTTCCTCATTTTTGCAAAATGTGAAAAGTGGGCTAATAACGGTTTTAAACTTTTAACTTAACTATCCCAATATAAGCATTATTGGCTTACTGGGTCTAATCCTGTGATTTTTTGCATGCGAACCCATTGACCTCCGCCGAAATTAGTTAATAATGACCCTATCCAGGTAATATCCCAATAATGTCATAGTTCTATGTATTACCATTCCAAGTTGGTCCATAAGAACTAAGAGGCCGCCCCGTGGTGCTGAGAGTGGCGCGCTTGCTTTTTACCCGGAGGTCAAATGTTCAATTTCCGGCTCCGTCTGGGATTTTAGTAACTGATGTGAAGGCACTCAGCCTCATGAGATCAATTGAGTAGCTGTCTGACATTGAGGCCGCGCCTCGGCCACGAAAACCAAGACTATCGGCCAAGGGGACTCGACGCACTGACCACGCGTCACCTCACAAACTGCAGGCCAAATGGCTGAGCAGCGGTCGTTTGGTTGGCCTAGGTCCTTCATGGGGTGTCGTGCCACGCTTTTCTCTTGGTTTGGTTCGAATAAGAACTAAACTAAATCGTATTTTCAAACGATCCTCCATATTCCACCCTAGCCCTATAATAGTTTTATTTCGCAAGCGATAGATGTGCCTTGACATGACGAATAACGAACCAATGTGGTGTGTCGACGTCACGGAATGGCAGAGGTCGTAACATCGCGAGCACCCTCTTGATCTATACGCGGAGTAATAGGCGCTATAAGACCCAGCAATTGGGAGTGTTTAAACATTGTTCCTTCCACCTGATTCAGCAGGTTATTTATAACCCTCTGATAATGTATAAGATAACATTTCCCGGCAATGGAAATTCCAAAGGTAAGGCGGTTTTATGACTACGCCATTCCTCTCCGGAATATAAAATAAATTTCATGCCAACTCAGCAAAATAAAAGTCGCTCATCAACCAAGAAATTCGCAGAGCTATGTTTGATATGAACAACATAGGGGTTGGTAAATGTAGGACTACGATAGTGGATCATTCGATTAGTATAATCATGAGTGTAAGAAACGTGGTCACATGGGGTGTGCATGGAAAGGGGGTTACAGAGGGCCATCAATAGTCAATGTATTTCGGCTGAGTCTTTGATACTAACATTCACACTGTGACTTTTCGTCAGGGTTTGAGTAGCGCAACGTCAAGAGATTGCCAGGGTCGTTTGTTGGTTAGTTCCTCTGTATAGGGGCTGCGACAACGCAATCATGTAGTCCCCTGTACTTTGGGTGTGTGTAGAATCAGTCTGATAACCTGTGTAAATTGTGATGGCTGTATTAGTGTGTGTTATCTGCAATTCAGGTAAGGACTGCAGACGATCATTTCAAGTAGTTCCTACTTTTTCTACCAAATGCTACCGTCAACGACACCTAGCTGTTAACTTGGCTACTAGATACCACCACAACCGGCACCTGGCGAAGAACTTTGGAACTTAATAAAACGCTAATCAAATCTAACCTACAAATTTAGCTTCACACAACTGTCGTTAGTGGAAGGTTCTTTTACATGCCATAAATCTATGACATTGGCCCGCCGGCTTTACATCCCCTCTGAAGTAAGGCATACTGAGGGATTTTTAACACCCTTTTACGACTTAACGGGTGGGTTTGAACCCGCGATCTTGGGCATAGAAGCTCAGTATGCTACGAACTACGCCACCGAAGCCGCAGCAAAAATATTTATAAATTTACAACTTCAAGACAAGATGTTTATTTTATTTCTTATGCCTCCTCGACTTAAAAGGCTGCTAATATACAAAGCTTAACAATCATAATGAGGTGAAAGAAGAAAAATTGGAACTTAAACACAATACGAGTATTTATTTATTTTATTGATTTATCGTATGGCTTTTAGTGCCGGGAGTGTCCGAGGACATGTTCGGCTCGCCAGAGTCTATAGCTGCTTCCAGCAGACACCCTTAATAGGGTAGCTACAAGTTCTGTTCAATTTCAAGTAGTTCCAAAGGAAAGAAGCTTGTAGTTTAACGTGACTGTTAATCTCGCGATCATAAGCCACGGGACCTCCTTTTTACGTGGAATCCGAACCACAGGACATGGCATTTCACTTCGAAAATCTCACATGCATTGGCCGGGAATCGAACCCGGTCCGCCTTGGTGAGAGGCATACAGCTTGACCGCTGCACCACCACGCCCGTTCAAGTAGTTCCAACTTTCGCTACCAGATATCAATGAGACCTAGTGATGAACGTTGGAACTTTGATAGAGTGTTATGGCGAAATCTAACCTCACAATTTAGCTTTACACAAGTTTAGTTTGTGAAAGGATCTTTTACATGCCATAAATCTATGACATGGGACCATCGGCTTTTCTTCCCCTCCGAAGGAAGGCATACTGAAGGATTTTTAACGCCCTTAAAAAATCCGACGACTTTGGCCGGGTTTGAACCCGCTATCTTGGGCACAGCAGTTCAGCATGCTACCAACTACGCCACCGAACTATGAAATGTATGACACATATAAATTAGAATAAAAGACCTGACGAGTGGGCAAGCCGCAGCTAAAGATAAATAATTAAAATAGCTATTCAGCCTTAAGTTACACATATTTTACGAATATAATGTGATTTCTTAAAATACTAATGGGTCCTTTATGGGCTGTTACTGCTATGGTATTAATGGTGGCATTTGGCAGATGAGCTGCGAATTAGGATAGTTTCTTCACACAGACTGTGCCGTAAAATGCTTAACGGCCTATAGTAAAAGTTGTTGTTTAATTTTTAGGAGCATGGAGCCCCGTGTATTCAGGTACGTGTAATTTTTCTGATAACCTGTGTTATTGTGATGGTTGAATTAGTGTGTGAATTTATAATTCAGGTGAGGATTGGAAAGGTGGTGGCCATAGCCTTAAGTTAGGATCCATTCCGTTATTGCCTATTATAAAATTGGGAAACAACGAAAAATCACTTCCAGGGAGGCTGAGATGGGAACCGAACCCACCTCTTCTCAGTTTTGCCTCACGAGGCTGAGTGTACTACGTTCCAGCCCTCAGCACAAAATTACATTTCTTGGCAGAGTCTGGAATCGAACTCGGAACTCCGGAATGACAGCCAATTTATAACAAACCAAATTTAAAACCCATCCAAATCTAAAAATAATCAATAGTCCATCCACTCTACGTCCATTGTAGAAGATTGCACTAAGTACTCTTTCCGCTGAGCTAAATCTGGTTGCTGTATATCACTGCAGTCGTATCAGCAGCCGCCACTGCTAATAACACGTTACCTCTTAAACCAAATTGTGATTCACAAATCCCGCTTGAAGGTGTTAGTATTGACCCGACGAGGTAACATATGACACATCCCACGATGAGTAAGTGTATCGATTGTGCTGGAGGCCACCTTTATTAGACCAATAATCTGGAGAACGTCTTCCTTTGTTGCCCTGACCTTCACTGGCTCAACAGAAACTGTCTATAGTACCTGCCTCATGTGTTAACATCATTTAGAGCGAACTACAGTATGTCGCACATAACAGGCAATAAATAATAGTAATACTTATAATGTTGTTGTTTGAGTGTTCAGTCATGTGACTGGTTTGATTCAGCTCTCCATGCCTCCCTGTCCTGAGCTAATCGTTTCATCTCTACATAGCTACCACACCCTACATCCGAGGCAATCTGTTTAACACATTCCAACCTTTGTCCACCCCTACAGTTCTTGTCCTCGACCCTTCCTTCCATAACTAAGCTCGCTATTCCGGGGTGTCTTAGTATGTGTTCTACTAATCCTATCTCTTCTCTTCATTAGCAGTCGCCAGAAACATCACTCCTCTCCCTCTTCGTTTGTAACCTTACCTACCCATCTGATCTTCATCATTCTCCTGTTCCACCACATTTCAAACGCTTCAATTCTCCTCTTTTCTGCTGCACCAATAGTCCAAGTTTCACTTTCATAGAGTGCCACGCTGCAGACAAAGGCCTTCAAAAATGACTTCCTAATACCTAAATCTATAATGATAATAATAAAAATAATAAACAGAATAAGAAAGAGAAGTTATTGACTAACATCAAAAATGCCCCTCCAAAACTCCGCACAAAATAAGGGGATATCCACCTAGGGGAGAAATTTAAGTATCTAGATAAGGTCATCATAAAAATTGAAACGGGCTAAGGTAGAGGTTCGGGAACGAATACGCAAATTTGCAATAGCATACCAAATATCACGCACGATTTATAACAAAAGTGCCTTTCCCCAAACACTATGATACCTCACTATGAAATGGTTCTGAAGCCTGTGGTTATGCATGTAGCCGAAACCTTTTCCCTAAATGCCAATAAATGGGTGCTCGAGGAAATGGAGAAAAAAGAGCGCAGAATCTTTAGAGGAATCATGGGATCCAATTACAAGAATGGTATCCACCAAAACTAGATCCAACAAACAAGTCTATAGTAAAATAGAGAAGCTTACAGACACAATCCGTAAATAATAATAATAATAATAATAATAATAATAATAATAATAATAATAATAATAATAATAATAATAATAATACTAATACTACTACTAATAATAATAATAATAATAATATCGTATGGCCTTGGGTGCCAGCTGCAATCTTTGTTATTTGACACCCAGAGGGCAGCTTAAATGTCGAATTTTGTTGTTTATTGAAGCGCTATGAAAGTAAAGGAGGTTAGATATCTAAGCTCCTTGACACTATAGTGCATTCTAGTAGAGAAATGAGGAACTTGTGTAAATGATGGGCACCTCAGTCGAATGGACGGCAACAGGTTGACAAAGAAGATATTTCACTTTTTTCGATTTTAACCACAAAACCACAAGGCTCCGGTTTAGAAACACCAAAGGAGACTTCCAAATTCTCCAAATAAATCCCGACGACGCATTGGACAGGAATCTCTTCCGAAAAAGGATAGTGACGAACGAGCTCAACCGAGTATTGCATCCAATACGAAGACATAATTTCCCTTGGACAGAAGAACGCAAGCAGGCTCATTCCCAAAGGATGAGGGAATTCTGCGCACAAAAGAAGGCCAAATATGAAAAGACTTAACGTGGTCCTAGATGGCCCTAGCGAATTTTATAAAATAATAACACAAAAGTTAACTGGTTAGAAGAAAAAGAAAGATAAAGAATGGATGAAAGAATATTGAAGAGAAATGAAAGCAAAAAAGATATATAAGGAAATGCCTGAAGGATAACTAGCTATTTTTTCCGGCATTGCTTGGGTTGCACCTTTTTATTGACACATGTCAATATTGGGACAGATGACCTCACTGTTCTACCCCTTAAAACAATAACAATCAAACACTCACGTGTCAATAATTTTACTTCGCGGCCGAGTTTACAACATAGCTCTCATTGCCTTTGATGTCACTCAAGTGGTAGACATTAATTTCAAATCCTTCTTGAAAATAAATAATCTTTAAATAATTTTATCGTAATTTCATAATTTGGCGTCATTATAAACATTCAGTTCGGCATAATTAAGGTAACCAATATATTTCTTCGTTGATACAATTTTCACCTTCCTATTTCTGTATTCAATTATATCAGCTTTTCAGCGTACTCTTACGTTTTACTTACAAAACTAGCCTAGGGTAGGTGATCTGATATTTTAATTTGAACTGACTTTTAATATCATCCTACAGCATATTGTGCCAACTGAAGGGGCGTCAGAGTGTGCTTGCCTTTCCGATACAAAAAAAAATGATTTCTCATTGCAGTTTTATGTCCCTTAGTCATAGGATCAGCCAATTGCTTGCACCTCAAAAGGGGTGTGCCGTTTGGCTTCTTTAACAGTTGACAATAGCCAACGCAGCGAAAGCAACTTCTCTCGTTCCTACCTCCATGGTGAGTGAATAACTACCAAATTGGTTCTTTTTTTTAGATTGCAAAGAAAAAAGAAAGATAAAGGATTATAAAATATTGAAGAGAAATGAAAGCAAAAAAGATATAAGGAAATGCCTTTTCAATGACAGTGAATTTAATCCTTCCGGAAGTACGGAAAATGCTGACATATGGGAATGAAAATAGCAAGACTTTTAGGAAGTCACTGTCCTTCGGGAAGGGCGTTGTACGTTTTATCATTAGGAATACGGGCAGTTAAGGGGATGTTAGTTGGATGTAATTTAAAGGAATTAAAACCACAGACAACATTCAGAAGGGATTGACGACCGCTTTGTCATTAACTTTCATACAGAGGCAAGAACAATAACATTTTCTAATTACTTCTTGCAGCCACCCATGTTTATCACAATAACTCTGTGGCAAAGTCATTATTACTTCTACATAAGACTGGTACGGCGTACACCCTTTTTCAAACCAACAAGGTATAATTAGTCGGAACCACTTTCAATCTCATGCTAAATTGTCTTAACTGCCATCTTCTTTTCAACATTCCTCGCAATCTTTTTTCCCCTTGTTATAGCATTTGAACTTAATTAATTGCTCAGATACATGTAATTACTTTAGAATAAAATAACCTTTCTCAAGGGGTTAATAACTTCGAAGCGTAAACATTGAAAAAGAATCCTTAGGATTCAGTTTCTTTCTGCATTTAAGGGGCCATCAGCACCGTGAATTGGGGATGCGATGAATTTGTCGGATTTGTTTCTAGGCAACGGCTCAGCCGTGTTAATCCTTGAGTGCATAAGCTGGGCTTCCAAGGCACGGGTGTGATATATTAATCATTCATGGTAAAGGTGTTCGGATATCTAGTGTGAAATTTCCAATAGGCTATTCCTCTCCCTGTTATGGAGGAAATCAGCAATAGAACCTGTCAACCATTATTGCTTATAGTTGAGTCACAATGTAGCTTTCTTCTTCTTCCTTCGTTACGGCCAACTAAGGACCACGTCATGTCAACTGCTACTTCTGCATTTTAATGTTGGCCCATTACTCTTTCATTCGCAATCGATGTTGCACCTTTCTCTCTGTCGTCCACGCCCTCCCGGTTTTTAGTTTCAGCTTAAGTTGAAAACTCCGATGTTTTTGAAGTTTTTCCCTAAGTGGGCCACGCTCCTGGATATCTTCACATGTTATCCCAATCTCCAACAGATCTTTCTCTACTTCACTGAACCTGGCCCCCTTTGTTCTCTTTCTCATGGAGAAAAGCAAAAATTCGATTGGATAGCCGTGTCGATTTCATTTGGGTTATATGTCCATAAGAAGATATACTCCTTTTCCTCATCACGCCAGTTATATTCTCTACGTGTGTGTACAACTCTTGGTTGTGGCGTCTTTGGAACTCGCCGTGTTCTTTGACTGGACCTAGGATTTTCCTGAATATCTTCCTTTCCTTGGTCTCCAGTTTTTCCATTATGCCTTTTCTATTCATGGCTAGACATTCCGCTGCATACAAAGCTTCTGGCCGGATGACCGTGCAGTAGTGCTTGAGTTTCGCATTCAGGGATATAGATCTTTTATTGTACACATTCTTAGTTAGATGGTAAGCCATTTCAATTTTATTCAAGCGTGACGCAAAAGCCTCGTTTTCGGACATTGTAGGGTCTATCCATTCACCAAGATACTAAAATTTCACAACCCGCTTGATTTTCCCATGATACAATTCTATATGTTTTGGAGCCGTTTTGATGTTAGTAATAAATTCTGTTTTCTCGAAAGACATCAGGAGGCCCCGCCTTTATTGTAATTTACCACACATTTACATAAGCCGGGCATTTCCGTCTCATATTTCAAAATCATTCATTTACTTATACATGTGTGGATGTTGACAGAAAACTTGGCAACAACCAAAGTTTATTAATTTAGTGATGACTTCATGCGAGGACGTCAGGGTTTCATGCTGTGTGAAGGTATTTTATAATCACACTTTCGTATATATTTTCACATTTGATTCAATTATTTCCTCATTTCGATGTTAAATTTCCATTTTGGAACCTAAATGAACGTAGTGAAATATTCACATTTCACTCGTATTATTAATGTTAACCTCACACCAGTATTTCCTCTATTATCCATACCCGGGCCTCGGAGGCCCAGCTTATGTAAATATGAACAAAAGAAGGCTTATATACTCAAGAGTTAGAAGACTGGATCTCGCGTGATCACCAAAGTTAAACAACATTGGACGTTGTCAGAACTTAAATGGGTGAGTGGTTATGGGAGGCCGCCTGGTGCTGGCAGGGAATGGGAAGAAGGAACGGAAAGTTACTAGCTACCCTACCGCAAGTAAACTCCGGCTTAGTACCGCCTCTTCAGTGATGCAAACCACCTGTTGGCTGAAAACTCTTCTTATTTCTTTCTTTGTTTATTTTGCCTCTAATCTGGCACTAATTATTTAATGTAATATTCAGTGTACATTTAAACATCAGAACAGACCACTTCGTGACGTACTCGGTAGCATTCATGGCTGACACTTCAAAGTTCCAGGTTTGATTCCCAGCCCTGCCAAGAAATTCCGCTCTTAGCGATAGAATAGGGAAATGATTCCTCGCGGAGTCCGTGGGTTAAGCTGAGCCGGGAAGATAAGTGATTAAAAATAATGATAATATTAATAATGGTCAAATAGAAAAGATTACAAGCACAATCCGTAAAAGACGAGCACGATTTTATGACTACCTCAGACGAATGGACGGCAACAGGTTGACAAAGAAGATCTTTAACGTTTTTGATTCCAACCACAAACGTACGATGCCCTGGAATAGAAACACAAACGAAGACCTTCAAATGCTCCAAATCAATCCCGACGATGCATTGGACGGGAATCACTTCCACCAAAAGATAGTGGTGAACGGGCTTAGCCGAGTCTTTCCTCCTAAGGGAAGACATAGAGCCCATTGGACAGAGGAACACAAGCAGGCTCATTCCCTAAAGGATGAGCGAATTCTGGCGAAAATGAAGGCCGAATGTAATAGGAGTTAACGTGGTCCTTGATGGTCCTAGCGAATTATACATGGTGATTCTTTTGCTGGAGCGGGACCGGCGGCCTTCCGCCAGCCAACCGAGCTCGTACCGCGGATTGCGTGCAGGTGGAAACCGAAACAAAGTACGTTAATTAATGGTAAATTCACCAACAAATCATGATTAAAGAACTTATATATCCACAGGAGATGCTGAGAGTGTTCTCCTTCAGCTGACAGACAGGCGTTGTACCGTGTAAATAAATTAGTGTTTACACGTTGAGATTCCCTTCTGTTGTGAAGGATATCTGCTGCCGTATATTGTTCTCCAGCTCCAATAGAGTACTGGTGATTGATCTGTACACTTTGTATTTTAAATTAACTCACAATTGAACATCAAACGGACTTAGGTCCATGCATCGATTAATTACAGTAAACATGTAGGGGTGCAGGATTAGCTACATAATGTAACGATGTAGCTTCCAAAGTTACTGTCTGTCAGCTGAAGGAGAACATTTTTAATATCTTCTGTGAAAATATAACTTCTAACCTTTAGCTGGTGACGTGAGGTCATCCAGATTCCCAATAAATATAAGAACATCAGTGCTTCTTTAATTAAATCTTTCAGCTGTTATTTATGTTACCTTCTTAACTGTGCATTGACACTACACACCCTCATTGATGAAAGTCTAGTGACTTAATGACTTTCATGACCCTGGTTAGCTCGCCTCCACCTCGATCAACCCTGCGGCCCGAGCTCGGTTGGCTGGCGGAAGGCGCGCACGCCCGGCAGTCGGCCGCCGGCCCCGCTCCAGCAAAAGAATAATTACTAATATCATTACAACGCATGAGTTTACTTCTCCTGACCAGAGTAATTAGAATGTCAGAATTAGGTAGATTTCATTAGAAAGCTAACTATTGCAATGGGTACCATGTTTCGACTTCCGGAAAATTTCGACATATCTTCGCGTTTCACATCCCCCAGACCCCAAAACCACCGTCAGTTCAAAAGTTTATATATAATTTATGTATATATGTATATATATATATATATATATATATATATATATATATATATATCAGTTTCTTGTGGACACGATAACTGCCGTAATTTTGCACCAATCACTTTGAATTTTTTACATAACATGTATCCCTATAAAATCTCGGTCGAGTTCGTTAATGGGCAAAATCGGTCGAAGGGGGTGAAAATGGGGGGCTTTTTTCGAAAAAGTGAAATTTCGCTATAACTCTCTTAATACGTGAAATATCGAATCCATTCAAAGTTCATAATATGTGTCGGATAAGTGCCAAAAATTTATGTCAAATAAGTTTTTTGATAGCACCAACCATTGACCAAAGGAAAAGGTGGAAAAAAGTGGGTTTTTCGGGAAACATTAATCATATCTCTCTTAATAGGCACAATATCAAAACCGTACAAAATGGACAATATTCCTCCAATAATTACCTAAAACTTTTGTCTGAAAGAATTTTCGATATGACCCACCATTACGCCACGGAGTGAGCAAAATGATTTAAATTATAAGAAAATTCCAAGTGCCAAGAGTGGTTGCCATGACAACTTTACTTTTAATTGATACGGGTTGAGCCATCAGCAGTTGCTATGACAACGCCACTGCACGAGATCACATTCTGTTTTCATATGTCTGTGGGAAGCGACTTCGGTATCGGAACTGGTAGCATGCTGAACTTCTATGACCAAGGTCGCGGGTTCAAACCCGGCTGAAGTCGTCGGATTTACTAAGAGCGCCAAACTACACTGAGTATGCTTTCCTTTGGAGGGGAAGTTCCAACATTCGTTGCGAGTTGATGGTTCCGGTGGCATCTAGTGGCCAAGTTCACAGCTAGGTGTCGTTGATGGTAGTATTTTAAATTATGTAGCCTATTTTAGGTAGATTTCATCAGAAAGCTAACTATTGCAATGGGTGCCATGTTTCGACTTCCGGAAAATTTCGACATATCTTCACGTTTCACATCCCCCAGAACCCAGACCACCGTCAGTTCAAACGTTTATATATATGTGTGTGTATATATATGCATATATATCAGTTTCCTGTGGACACGATAACTGCCGTAATTTTGCACCAATCACTTTAATGTTTTACATAATATGTAACCCCTTAAAAAATCGGTCGAGTTCGTTAATGGGCAAAATCGGTTAAAGGGGGGGAAAATTGGGGGGGGGGGGGGCTTTTTTTTCGAAAAAGTGAAATGTCGCTATAACTCTCTTAATACGTGAAATATCGAATCAATTCAAAGTTCATAATATTTGTCGGATAAGTGCCAAAAATTTATGTCAAATGGGTTTTTTGATAGCACCAACCATTGACCAAAGGGGAGGAAAAAAGTGTTTTTTTCGGGAAACATTAATCATATCTCTCTTAATAGGCACACTATCAAACCCGTACATAATGGAGAATATTCCCCTAATAATTACCTAAAACTTTGTCTGAAAGAATTTTTGATCTGACCTACCATTACGCCAAGGGAAGAGAAAAATGATTTCGGAATTAAAGAACATGCCAAGTGCCATCAGAGGTTACCGTGACAACGCTTCTAAATTGATGAGGGATGAGCTATCAGAGGTTGCCAAGACAACGCCATTGCACGAGATCACATTCATTTTTCCATCTGACTGTGGGAAGCGGCTAACTGGTAGCATGCTGATCTTATATGCCCAAGGTCGCTGGTTCAAAGCCGGCCAAAGTCGTCGGATTTTCTAAGAGCGCTAAAAAACCCTCAGCATGCTTTCCTTTGGAGGAGAAGTTCCAACGTTCGTTGCAAGTTGCTGGTTGCGGTGGCATCTAGTAGCCAAGTTCACAGCTAGGTGTCGTTCACGTTAGGATATGGTACAAAATTAGGAATTACTACTTAAAATTGACCGTCTGCAGACCTTACCTGAATTACAGACAAAAAACAGTCATCACAATTAACACCGTTTATCAGATTCTACACACCCGGGGTTACATGACCATGTTGTCGCAGCCCCTAAACTGAGGAACCAACAAAAATCTCTGCGGGAGATAACATTTTGCGAGAAGAAGTAACAGACTGTCTGATAGTTACACATCAGTTCCAAACCTTGCATAAGGACAGTGTGATCAGAAGTATAAAAATGAACCCCGAATGACAAGAAGGTTACCATCCCCATAAGACAATAAAATGATAAAAATATGCATACAAAAACGAAAAAAAGTTGATTTTTAACCTCCAAATGTAAAATACTTTCTTGCAATCAATGAGGTCTGATCCTCCTACGAAAACCTGCATATTTTGCCTATTATAGCCAATCCCCTAGTTTGCCCGGTGAAATCTACCTCCGCCTTCCGGCGTGCCGAGGGGATTTTTTGTCTTTAGATGGTATTTTTAACATGCCTGTGAATTTAGTGCATACCCTGGGTAAGGATTTGGGGTTTACATCGCCCTTCGAACTGTACAATTTTCAACCCCAGTACATAATAAGGCATTCTGTACCTTCATCCACTATCACCCCCGGACAAATTGTTTTCTGGGAACGTCCCTGAAGTGAATCAACTGATACGAGTTTGTCACATGTATACAACCTTAAATTCCAATTAAATTAAGCAGAATTTCAAACACTATCTTGAGTTTTAAAGGCCAACGCTTAATTGACCATGTAAATCTGATGGAGGCTATTATTTTTGTCTATTAAAGATTGACGTAGATTTTCCAACAATTTTCTAAAGGCCAGAATCACTTTCAATCTCATGCTCGATTTACTTAAAATTGCTAGCTCCTTTTCAACATGGCTATGTTTCTGCCTAGTGGCAGTAAGTTAAAGTTAATTAGTTGGTCGAATGTTTTCTTAAGCTCCTGCTAGTCACGCCTACTACTGAGTTGATGTTGCTATTAAAATATTTTAAGCTTGGCGCCACTGGCTATTGTTTAGGCGTTCACCAAGAAACGTGTCTGACTTTCATTTAATCCCTCGTAAAGAAGCGGAACTACTACCCCATTAAAATGAGAAACATGTTTCTAATTTTGACGAAGTTTCTGTTTGAGTTAAGATTACTGCTGTACAATTTGCCGAAGGTTTTATTCCTTGCATAGAATTGTATCCTCGCCACAAGTCATGGGGACAGAACCAAGTTAATAAACGACGTCTAAAATAGATCATTGTATCATCTCTACTCTCCTTTAACCATAATACCTCTACAAGATTACGGAAAACAAGGTAGCGCTGCGCTCAACGTGTTTGCCACTCACCAAAGTGGACCGGGTTTGATTCCCGGTCAAAACATGTGAGATTTTCGAAGAGAAATGCCGTGTTCTGTGGTTCGAATTCAACGTAAAAAGGAAATTAACGGTCACGTTAAACAACGAACTGCCTTCCTTCTACAAGATTACATGACTGGGAAATCACAATCCCACCTACAAATAGTCTCCCTCCACCAATCAGTTATGAAGACAATGGCGTAACTACGAGGGGTGTTCAAGAGGATCAATCCCTCACCCCAGAGCCAAATAAGGACAATATGAAATTTGATGAAGTTTTTAACTTTTAACAAGACCAATATTCGGATTGCTGAAAAATGATTGGATTGTGTTTTGAAAGCATTTCGTGTAAAAAATTTAATGTTACCCTTTCTTAACAAAAGGGCAAAATGGTGAGCTGTTCAGTTAGTCAGAAGGGAGGTAGTGAGATGGATGTGGCATCATGTTTCCTCTTTTCTTTCCAAATATATACTACGGGTTAGTTGCCATTTTGGAAAGAGAATAATATTGTGTTCACTTGTATTGCTGTTTTAAGTTAAACTTGTGTACTATAGTTTATTAATAAGTATACCAAATAGACCTACAATGTCTGGGAATAGGAAGTGCCAGCTAATTCACGAATAAAACTGAACTTTTTTTAATTTAATATAGGCAAAATTGTTAATTTTCGTACATTTTCAGATTGACAGCCTATGTGAAAAATTCAACGTATCAAATACTAATGAAATCTATCACGAAACAAATAGATTGTGTTTGAAAGCATTTCGTTTAACATTTTTAATGTTAACCTTTCTTAACAAAAGGCCAAAACGGTCAGCTGTTCAGTTATCCAGAGGTTTGGCAGTGAGATGAGTGTGGCACCATGTTTCCTCATTCCTTTCAAAAAATATACACTACGTGTTGGTTGGCATTTTGGAAAGAGAACAATATTGAGTTTACTTGTATTGCTGTTTTAAGTTCAACTTCACTTGTATAAGCTACTGTAGTTTAATAACATGTAGTCTATACCTAGTACAATGTCTGGGAATAGGAAGGACCAGCTATTTCACGAATAAAACTGTACTTTTATAATTTAATATCGACAAAATTGTTAATTTACGTAGATTTTCAGATTAGCAGCCTAAGTGAAAAATACAACGTATCAAATGCTAATGAAATCTATCACGAAACAAATAGGAGGTTTTTAAACTTCGGTACCGTATATTAGCTCTCATTGATTATGTCTCGTTATGTCCGAGACTTCGCCCCCCCCCCCCCCCCCACTCTTTTCCCTCCCAATGTAATTTGGGCATAGCTCCCCTCCCCCCACCTCCAGAAACAAACCCTAGTTACGCCACTGTATGAAGGTGTAACTACTATTGCTGTATATAATAATAATAATAATAATAATAATAATAATAATAATAACCCCTGGCACTACAGCCCGTGAAGGGCCTAGGCCTTCCAAGCGACCGCTGCCCAGCCATTTGGCCTGCAGATATTGGGGTGACGAGTGATCAATGCATCGGGTCCCCTCGGCTATTAATCTTGGTTTTCGTGATCGGAGCGCCGCCTCACTGTCAGACAGCTGCTCAATTGTCCTCACGATGCTGAGTGCACCCCGTTCCAGCCCTAACGTCAGTTTCTAAAATCCCTGACGGAGCCAGGAATCGAACCGGGGCCTCCGGGTGTGAGGCAGGCGTGCTACCCCAGCACCACGGTGCTGGCATTGCCGTATATGATCTACCTTGATTAAGTAAAAAGCAAAATGGTTCCACCTTGATCAATAACTCTATTTCTGAAATGTGTCTAGTGCATGTTTCTGACAGTGGTGTGGCTTTCTTCAGCTAACGATGAAAATAAATGTATGTCTGCCCCTTATTATTCCCGTTTTCCAACGGGGTTGGGGATAAGATGCGATGATAGTCTTTGTGGCAGATTTTTTTTACGCCCGGATGCCGTTCCTGACGCCAAACCTCATGAGAGGAGTTATTGAGAGATGAAATGAATGATGGTGAATGGAACTGGGCAAGGATGTCGATGGAAGCGGCTGTGGTCTGTCAGAAGGTGACGTCCCAGCATTTGCCTGGAGTTGAAAATGGAGAAACCACGGAAAACCATTTCAAGGACTGCTGACGATGGGGTTCGAACACACGTCTACGGAGTCCACAGAGACACTGGCCGCATAATCTAGCGCTGCGCGTTAGTGAATGTAGCTACCGCTGTCGGTAACGATGAAAATAAATAATTATGAAATTTTGAGAAAAGCAAGCACATTGCATTGACAAGGAGAAATATAAATCTAAAATTACGAATTGATTTAATATACATAGTCTTGCATGTTGCGATGATTCTACAATTCCTGGTTACATCCTTGTAAATTATGCCCAATTTCAGTTAAACATTGGATGTTTGATGAAACACCGCTAATTATGCAGTTTTAGGTGACTCCACTATTGTCAATAGTAGGCATTAGGAGTTAATGGTTTCGTTAAAATAAATGAACATAAACAAAGCCAACGAAATATAGAAGGAAGAAAGAAAGAAAGAAAGAAAGAAAGAAAGAAAAAAAGAAAGAAAGACAGAAAGAAAGAAAGAAAACACCCCAACACATAGGCTATTTTAGCTGATTTCAGTGCTGCCACCCGTAAATCATGGCTGGTATCAACTTCACAGATATGGCTCAGTAATTCTTTACAGGTGTAGAGAGGAGGCTGTTTTGATCTTAACGGCATATCTTCATCTTTTAATGAAAAAATAATTAAACACTGTTTACCATGGAACGCATCTTTCGAGTTGCACTACACTGCTACAACATTTACATCTTCACAATGAGCTCATTGAAACGTGTTTTATTGTCATACATCAGAAAACTCTTAGGACATTCCGCATTGGTCCGAAAATATGCCGCATATTTTATCCAAATTTAGTTGGTGAAGGGGCAGATGACCCCGTTGTTTCGCCCCTTAAAACAACAATAACTAATAACTAACTTAGTTGGTGAAAAATCAAAGTGCGGCTCATATGCGCGAACTTACAAAAATGTCCCTAACGATAAGACATCGCAACATTGCCGTATACAGTATAATTCAAAAAAACAGACAAAGGTTTTGATCGTCAGTCTGTTGTTTAAATGTTTTAAACTCTTTAAATTTGAAATTGAGGCAGAGAAAATATTCATTAGATATCGGGTACGTTAAGCCAGTGATAAACAGGGAACTTTGAACGTAATGGCGCAGTGGCCATGCTGCTTGCCTCTCACAAAAGTAGAACGGGCTTGATTGTTATTTACCCGTGGGATTTTCGAAGTGACAGTTCATATTCAGTGGTTCAGATTTTACGTCAATAGTCACGTAAAACAACTTGTCTGCTTTTACGGCCACTTGCTGATATAACAAATTAGGCCTGATTACCTCGATGATCGACCCCTTGAAACAACAGTTATTATTTATCATCAACGATGAAACAAATGTCACCAACCCAGAACAACCGGCTGTCCCTCGATATTTAAATGACGATTATGACGATAATTTTAATTATGATAACATTATTTTCAAATAGCTACAACTATAAGAATAGTAACACAGTAATACTGTAGTATCTTGATATAGCTCTGAGAAGCTTTGAGTGATAGGTTATTACGCCCACATGAATCGTAGGATGTTAAGAACGGGTTCTCAATTAATTTGAAGACTTCATTCGGTCTGTCTGCCGCGTCACAACTGCACTAATTAAGTTTAGAGCATAATTGCCGGAAGCTGACCAGTTCCTCTTGTCATTCCAATTCCGTCTTCCGGTGAAGAAATGTCACGGTCTTATTGAGGGAGTTACAACCATTGGCGGAAGAGGGGGACAAGCGGATGAGCGTACGGTCAACTCGTGGAACCATGACAACTCTATAGCGGTAGTTTTGCAATGAGGAGATCCGCATGAATTATAAACGTGATTTTTATTAATATTTAGCTCAGCTGTAATATTTGAGTTCTCATGGAAATCAAATTAAAATAGACCTCAATATATTAAGCATTGTATGATGATTTACCGTGCTAAATGACAATGCTCTAGGAAGTACAAGAAAAATCCATATGCATATTTAAATTTCGCATCGTGGTCTTGTTGGATTTGTGTTCATCGAGTTATTGAAAGGCCCATGTATGAACGTATGTTAATAGTCTCTATAAACATACAAGATTTCAGTTTGATTGCTGTGATAGATTCTCCATGAAGGATAACCCATGAAAGTTTCCGAAAATTGAGTTTTCGCGACCACAATGATAACAAATTATAGCTTTCAGCTAACATATACACACTAGTACAGCCATAACATTGACACAGGTTATCAAACATATTTCACACACCAAAGTACACGGGGTCCCTAAATGAACCCAAAACAACAAGGCTTTCAGGTATTACGACATTTGATGCACACATAATGCACGCCGAAGATGAAATATAGGTGAAAAAAATGAAAATCCACAGCCTGCTTCCAGTCGACCGACCGGGTCAGGGAATTGAATGAATGAAGCCCTCATCTAGCGGCGAGGATATGAACTGTGCCTGCTGCCGAAGCCTGTCGCACTCCTCTGGGGCAATGATTAAATGAGTGACAGATGAAATGAAATGATAGTGGAGAGTGTCGCTGGAATTAAATTGTGACAGGGAAAACCGGAGTACCAGGAGAAAAACCTGTCTGCCTCCGCTTTGTATGAAAGTTAGGTAATATAAATAATAATATCAATATTAAAAATATTTGATATCTTAATGGTGTGAAAAAAAACCCACCAATAGTAAATAAATATATTATTAATAGTTGCTTTAAATTACAGGCCTACTTTCGCCTACACTGTGCTCATCATCAGCAATATTAAGTTGTCGGAAGAAACTATTGAAAATGAAAATCCACAGCATGCTTCCAGTCGACAGACCGGGTCAGGGAATGGAATGAATGAAGCCCCCAACTAGTGGCGAGGATATGAACTGTGCAGGCTGCCGAAGCCTGTCGTTCTCCCTTGGGGCAATGAGTAAATGAATGACAGATGAAATGAAATGATCGTGGAGAGTGTTGCTGGAATGAAATTGTGACAGGGGAAACCGGAGTACCCGGAGAAAAACCTGTCTGCCTCCGCTTCGTCCAGCACAAATCTCACATGGAGTGACCGGGATTTGAACCACGGACCCAGCGGTGAAAGGCCGGCGTGCTGCCACCTAAGCCACGGAGGCTACTCCGGAAGAAACTATTAAAGAATACAAAGTTGGGAGTAACTGAAAATGTGGTAATTTGGAGATTCTCTAAAAAAAATTGCAAAAGTATTAAATTCAGATGTGTTACAAAGTAATTTAACTAAAAACATAACCAAACAAGTAGTTCCGTGAAGAACTATACAGCCTATTTTCATATATCCTACTTATGTTAACTGCCACAATCAACATACAACATTTCAGTTTAATTGCTGTAACAGATTCGTAGATATTGAGAACCGTCTAAATATTTCAGATGGTCGCCAGGTTGGATTGTTATTTTTGTACTATTACATTAAGATTATTGTGTACGTGTGGTATTCAAACTTCAATCGCATGATTAGACAACAAGAAGTAAAAACGAGATTTTAAAATTACGCACAGCAGCCATCTTGTGATAATGCAAACCATTGAAATAAATTAGATGCCAGTGGATCAACATTTGTATAAGCATTTAACGTGCAACGTTTCACGGCACTCGGATAGTTAATTCGCGGGAAACGTCCATTTAAATATTTATACTTCGAGTCGCCGCCATGTTGGATTTGTGCTCACCAGGTTCCTGAAAGTCCTATAGGTGAACATATGTTCATAGTCTCTATGAACATTAAAAAATTCAGTTTGGTTGCTGTAAAAGATTCATAGATATTGAGAACCGTCTAAATATTTCGGGAGCTCACCATTTAGGAGTGTTATGTGTATAGGCCATAGAGTTATGTACCATTCAAGGACAATTATTGCCTAGGTTCATTATTCAAACTTTCACTTCGATCGCATGATTACGACACAAGAAATTAAAACTTAATTTTAAAATTTCGCACAGCCGCCATCTTGAGGTTATGTAAGCAATTGAATTAAATTAGATGGCAGTGCATTACAATCTGCAAAATCAATTACTGTACCACATTTCACTGCGCTCAGAGAGTTAAATCACGAGAAAAGTCTATTAAAATATTTTAAATTCGCTTGGTCGCCATGTTCGTTTCGTACTTTACAGGTTTATGAAATATACATAGGTATACCTGTATCAGTACCCTTTATCACCGTACAAAATTGCAGGGTGATATCTGTAATAGTTTCGGAGATATAGAATGTCAGTGAAATATTTCGCACAGCCGCCATTTTGAGTTTATGTACACAATTGAACTAAATTAGACTCCAGTGCATTACAATGTGTATAAACATTTGCTGTACCAAGTTTCATTACATTTAGATAGTTAAATCGCGAGAAAAGTCTATTTAAATATCTCAACTTCGCTTGGCCGCCATGTTGGTTTTATAGTCACCAGGATTTTGAAAGTCTCATAGGTGAACTTCTAGTAGTGCCCTTTATCACCGTACATAATTTCAAGGCGATATCGGTAATAGTTTCGGAGATATTGAATGCTAGTGAAATATTTCGCACAGCCGCCATGTTGGATTGGAGAGACGTAACAAAATTTGAAGGGCACGGTCGAGGTCGCCGGGAATAGTGCTATGAACTTCCCGAGTTTCATTGAAATCGCTCCAGCCGTTTCGATTTTATTAGGGGGGGACACACACACGAATCACACACACACACACACACACACACACACACACACGCACACACACACGGACAAAAGGTGATCTCATAAGCCTATTTTTTCAAAATTGAAAATAGGCTAAAAATATTACATATCTTCCAAAGAACTTACAAAAGTGTTAAGTTACTCTCAAGGTTTAAAATAAAAAATGTACAATATTAATTAGTCTTTTTAGCCTATTTTCAATTTTGAAAAAATAGGCTTATGAGATCACCTTTTGTCCGTGTGTGTGCGTGTGTGTGTGTGTGTGAGGTGTGTGTGTGTGTGTGTGTGTCCCCTAATAAATTCTAAACGGCAGGAACGATTTCAATGAAACTCGGTAAGTTCATAGCAATATTCTGGGCGACTCCGACCGTGCCCTTCACATTATATTACGTCTCACCAATCCAACATGGCAGCTGTGCGAAATATTTCACCAGCATTTAATATCTCCGAAACTATTACCGATATCACCCTGGAATTGTGTACGGTGATAAAGGAAACAACTAGAAGTTTGCCTATGTGACTTTTGAAAACCTGGTATCTGCAAAACCAACATGGTGGCCAAGCGAATTTGCGACTTTTAAATAGACGTATCTCGCGATTTAACAAACCAGACGCAATGAAACTTGGTACAGTATATGTTTATACACATTGTAATGCACCGACATCTAATTCGTTCAATTGTTTACATTACCTCAAGATGGCGACTGTGCGAAATTTTCACAGGCATTCTATATCTCTGAAACTATTACCGGTATCACCATGAAAGTTTGTAAGGAGATAAAGGGCACTACTGGAAGTTCATCTATGAGACTTTCAAAAACCGGTTAACTACAAAACGAACATGGCGGCCAAGCGAATTTGAAAGTTTGAAATAGAATTTTCTCGCGATTTAATGATCCAAACGCAATGAAACTTCGTACAGAAAATGTTCAAACCCATTGTAATGCACTGGTATCTAATTTATTTCAATTGGTTATGTTATATCAAGATGGCATCTGTGCGAATTTCGAAAATTAATTTTTCATTTCTTGTGTTCTAATTATGCGACCGAAATCAACATTTGCATAATGAACGTACACAATAATCATCATTTAATAGTACATAACTCTATGGCCTACATATATTAAAATCCAACATGGCGACCATCCAAAATTTTTAGACGGTTCTCAATATCTATTTATCTACTACAGCAACCAAACTGAAATTATGTAATTGTATAGAGGCTATAAGCATAAGATCACCTATGGGACGTTCAATAACCTGGCGAGCACAAATCCAACATGGCGGCGACGCGAAATTTAAATGTTCAAATGTGGTTTAACCATCCGAGCGCAGTGAAACTTGATACGGTTTATGCTTATACAAATTTTAATCGACTGGCATCTAATTCAGTTAAATTATTTTCATAACCACAAGATGGCAGCTGAGCAAAATTTTAAAATCCCGCTTTTATTTCTTGTGTCCTCATCATGCGATTGAAAATCGAATAATACACCTGCACAATAATCTTCATGTAATAGTACAACAATCTAAGGCCTATAATATAAAAATCCAACATGGTGACCATCCAAAATATTTAGACGGTTCTCAATATCTACGAATCTATTACAGCAATCAAACTGACAATTTGTATGTTGATAGTGGCAATTAATATTAGTAGGATATATGAAAATAGGCTATTTAGATCTTCATGGAACTACGTGTTATTTAATGCACTTACATTTCAGTTATATTTTGTCGGTAAGGACCAATTTATTTGAGATATGGATATTTCATATTTATTAATATTAATAATAATATTATTGAAGCCTCCGTGGCTTAGGCGGCAGCACGCCGGCCTCTCACCGCTGGGCCCGTGGTTCAAATCCCAGTCACTCCATGTGAGATCTGTGCTGGACAAAACGGAGGCAGACAGGTTTTTCCCCGGGTACTCCGGTTTTCCCTGTCACAATTTCATTCCAGCAACACTCTCCACTGTCATTTCATTTCATCTGTCATTCATTTAATCATTGCCCCAGAGGAGTGCGTCAGACCTCGGCAGCCGGCACAGTTCATATCCTCGCCGCTAGATGGGGGCTTCATTCATTCCATTCCTGACCCGGTCGGAGACTGGAAGCAGGCTGTGGATTTTCATTTTCAATAATAATATGATTGAATTTATGTCCCTTTTAACGACTGTGGCTTTTAAAGACGTCGGTGTGCCGGTATTTTGCCCTGAAGGGGATATTTAACTAAGAGGGCTCCCTGGCATTTAAGCACCATCAAAAGCCAACTGACTACGCCATGATTCGATCCTGCAACCTTGGACACAGCGTGCGTGCAGGTTACCGCTTCGCCACGCAGCAAATTAAACATAAAGAATTAAAATGTATATGTCACAGATGAAAAAAAAACCGCATTAGGTCAGTAGTCAAGGGCAACGGTGTGTAATGCCGCCCAGCATGGGTTTGGCCGGTGATCTCCAAACTACGGCCCACGGGCCAAATCCAGCCCACGAGTGTGATCAATCCGGCCCGCGACAGCTAATGGCTTATTGTTGTTAAATTTGCTGTGATAAGTTGGATAAAAAACACAGAATGATAATAACGCGGTGTTTTTTACTTGCTAGGTAAAACTTAATGCAAGGTATAATACGCAGGCAGTTTAAATTAAGCATAATAACTAACAAATAATTGAAGTGAATCCCACTAACAGTTTATAATGTGCACTTGTACAAAATACCAATGAGATTTATGAAATTGTGATTTTCCACTGACAATAGTTTATAGGCCTAGTTGTGGACTAATTTTACTTGTACCAATTATTAAAAGAGATTTAAGATGCCCTTCGGTTAACTTAGATCTGTAAACATTACTTTTGTACTTCATTTCGGAGAATGTTTTCCCTCACAAGTACAGTAAGTACTGTAGTACCAAAAACAGAAAACAGCCCACGAGCAAATTTATGTAAATTATCAAATTATACCAGTGGAAGACACTTAGAAAATTCCTACAAAGATGAGTTTTGGTATTTGTTCTTAATTATATCACTGCACTGAAAATCAATAATTTCCTTTGGAAATTCCGGGGCTATGGGTTTCGATGTCAGCATCAAAAGGATTTTGAATCATCTTAATTTCATTCGCAATGACATCAAAAGTCTGAGAAACGAGTATCAAAATTTATCTTCAAAACACCCAAAGATTCGATTGCAAAAACGACGGGTAACTCAGACTCAGTAGTGCGGATGAATATTTCACATGTTTTAAAATGTGTGAAACATTTTTTACGTAATTGTAATTGAAACACTATTATTTTCTGCCATAACGGTCGTAAAAATTCACAATCGTAATTGAACTAGGGAATTTAACAAGCGTATGCTCGCTCAGGGCACGTACTCTGTGACTACTCTAGAATTTATAGATAATGGCAGGAAATTTAAAACGGTTTTGACCCTTGGAACTTACTGGAGTTATCAGTAGGTCCGGCAGGCTGGAAGGTTTGGAGACCCCTAGGTTAGACCATTATACTCCCTTTCTTCAATCTACAGGGTTGCACTTTTTGTGCATTACACGAACTATTAGCTAAAATTCTTCAATTGTAATGAGAGTTATTTGTGTAATCCGTCTTTGGGAGCCAGTACTTGAAACTTTACTGCCGTTCTCGGATGGAGGTGGAGATTTGCAGGCGAAGGGAGTGGTACCTCACCGAACCCACACGTCGGCCTTAATAACTGTATGCTGCCTGATAATGGCCTTCTAATGGTCGCCCACGCATTACAACCTGCACATTCGGCCATAATTGTGAGGAGAATAAATAATATGCTCATAGAACTTTACTTGTATTTAATAACTTTCGAACCAGTAATAGAAAGTGGAACAGTCGAGAAACTCATTTTCGCATGAATCCAAAGAACTAGACGTGACATTTCACCACAGAAACCTCCAGTGCATTAAGCAGAAATCAAAACCAGGTCACCTTCCTAAGAGGCAAGAAGTCTTCCTGTCCCGATTCAGAAGATTGCTTGAATATTACGCGCAACCGCAATATTAAGCATACACAATATTACAACCTATATTTTGATGAGAGACTTCAAAAGAGAAAAGTGAACATATGAGCTAGTTACTGGCACTGCGTAACACCTAGGCCATCGGCTGCTAATGATACAAATGATAATGAAAATGCCTTTTAAAATAATTTTTCCTACTATTACTGACTAACATTTTATTTAAATAAGTTACTAAGAGAAGAAATTAAACAAGATGTTCAGTAAAGAACATATAGCCTACTTTCTGCCAAATGTATGAGTATAGTTATAACTCGTTGTTATTATCAAAGAGTATAATAGAATCATTTCTTGGTTGAAGACCTTAGAAACTATTTACCTCTACCAAACGCCACAACCTAGAAAAAAACTACTACCATCATTGAAGAAAGATAGATAAGAAGTATCTCAAGAATGTTATGGATCTGGAGACATAATCGACCGGACTGTCTGCGTGGCTCAGCGGTAACGTTCTCGCTTACTGGGCCCTAGGTTGCAGGTTCGTATCCTGGCGCAGTCAGCTGGCATTTGAGTGTGCACAAATGCGATGGAGCCGTGTCAGTAGATTTACTGGCACGTTAAAGATCCCCTTCGGGCCAAAATTCCGGCACCCCGGCGTATCTAAAAGCAGCAGTAGTTAAAAGGGACGTAAAACAAATGACATTATTATTATTGTTATTATTACATAATCGACCTGCCGTGGGCAACATCCAACTTTGAGTTGAGGCATGTCTTTACACGTCTGGTTGTGCATGGCTTTCACAACCCTAATTGAATTAACAAATCTTTCCATGACCCTACAGAGACGTGTGAATACAAACTATGTGGATATTTTCGATTGCTATTTGCCTAAAATAAAAGTATTAATTAATAACCTGAACTAGCACCAACGGCTAGAATTCAGTTACTATGTGAAATCGTTTTGTTCTTTACTTCAAATAACATTTTCAAATAACGCACAATAGGCTGTTACAAACCCTTTAAAATAAAAAGTAAAAATTTATCGTAGTGTCATCTTGCCATTCTTCAAGTTCGATGCGCATAGAATGCCAATGGTATACGGTACTAACCAATGGAGTCCCACGTAGACCAGTCGTGACATCTAGTGGTGAAGTATCGAACAATATAACCCTAACAGGGCGAGTGCATTCTAGTGGCCATAAGAAGAAACTTTTCAATAAAATCTTGAAGTTAATAAGTAGGTCGGTGTGCAGTTACCTTTTCGGCTGCTAGATGTCTCGAGCAAATCTACTGGTGAATTATGTTTTAATTAAATATATATTTTCCACCGTAATATGCACAATATAACGCTTAATTTTAAAACGTCTGAATCATTACAAAACAATAAATATATAAAATTTCAAGCAAAAAAAAAAACTCTGATGGAGTTTTAACCATAGGCATATGAGTGATAGGCCAACGCTTTACCACGGAGCCATTTGTGCCAATGAACATCGTTCTATATAAAATGACTTACATATAACTAGTTATCAAATAATGATTTAGACTAAACGATTTCATCAGTGGAGTATATTATCTTTATATATATAATTCTTCGACACGTGTGTATGTGACTGAACTCCTCCTAAACGACTGAACCGATTTTGATGGAATTTGGTATGTATAATAGGGTGGGTCCATGTATGGATTAGATTTACAATCTGATCCGCTAGGTGGAATGAACACAATTTTAGAACCACAATTTGCACACAATTTTAGAAGCACAATATACAGTCAAAAACAGTCGTCATGGAAACCACTAGCCTAGGCCTTCGTGAAAGCTGATGTCTTTGGACGGTTTGTCTCTGCCCGTTAGAGCCACCTGGTCGCAACGTGTGCAACTACCGCCATTAGACTACATACAATCCGCCCGTGGCGAAAAGTTGTGTTTTATACCAAAGGTGGCAGTGATGTCGAATTCTACTGTTTGTCTCTGCACGTTAGAGCGTTTCAAAGTCCCGTATGCGTCCATATACAATTCATCCGATAGCCATGAAACTTGGGTGATATGTTGAGTGAGCTCCAGGGAAGGTGTTTGGCTTAGTAAATCCATTTTACAATAGATAGCGTACGAACAGATTCAACAAATGAGCGACGACGCGCGAAGCGTTTCAAAAAGGTCCCGTATGCGTTCAAATACCATTTGTCCGATAGCGATGAAACTTGGGTGAGATGTTGTGTACACTCCAGGGAAGGCTTCTGGCTTAGTAAATCAATTTCACATTGGGTAGCGCACGACTAGATTCAACAAATGAGTGACGACGCGCGAAGCGTTTCAACAAAATCCCGTATAAGTTTATATTCCATTCATAGATTGAGATGAAACTTTGATGAGTTGTTGTGTACACTTAAGTGAAGGCTTCTAACTTAGTAATCCATTTCACAGGAGGTTGCGCACGAGTAGATTCAACAAATGAGCGGCGACGTGCGAAGTATTCCAACAAAGTCCCGTATGCGTTCAAATACCATTCGTCCGATAGCGATGAAACTTGGGTGAGATGTTGTGTACACTTACGTGAGGGTTTCTAACTTAGTAAATCCATTTTACAATAGGTAGCTTACGAGTAGATTCAACAAATGAGCAACGACGCACGAACTTTTAATCCAAGTCCCGTATGCGTTCATATACCATTCATCCGATTGCAATGAAACTTGGGTGAGATGTTGTGTACACTTACGTGAGGGTTTCTAACTTAGTAAATACATTTCACAGGAGGTTTCGCATGAGTAGATTCAACAAATGAGCGACGACGCGCGAAGCGTTTCAATAAGGTCCCATATGCGTTCAAATACCATTCGTCCGGTTACGATGAAACTTGGGTGAGATGTTGTGTACACCCTACGGAAGGTTTCTGGCTTAATAAATCCATTTACAATAGGTAGCGCACTAGTAGATTCAACAAATGTGTGACGGCACGCGAATCATTTCAACAAAGTACCGTATGCGTCCATATACCATTTGTCCGATTGCGATGAAACTTTGGTGAATTGTTGTGTACACTCCAGGAAATGTTTCTGTCTTAGTAAATCCAGTTTTTAATAAGTAGCGCACGAGTAGATTCAACAAATGAGCGAGGCGCGCGAATCGTTTCCACAATGTCCCGTATGCGAACATATATCATTCATCCGTTTGCGATCAAACCTTGGTGAATCATTGAGTACACGCCAGAGAAGGTTTCAGGCTTAGTAAATCTATTTTACAATAGGTAGCGCATGAGTAGATTCAACAAATGAGTGACGGCACGCGAATCGTTTAAAGAAAATCTCGTATGCGTTCATATGTCATTCATCCGATTCCGATGAAACTTTGATGAGTTGTTGTGTACACGCCTGGGAAGGTGTTCAACTTGGTAAATCCATTTTACAATATTGGTAGCGCACGAGTAGATGTAACAAATTAGTGACGACGCGCGAAGCGTTCCAACAAAATCCTGCATGCGTTCATATACTATTCATCGATTGCGATGAAACTTTGAGTTGTTGTGTACACTTACGTGAAGTTTTCTAACTTAGTAAATCCATTTCACAGTTGGTAGAGCACGAGTAGATTCAACAAATGAGTGACAGCGCACGAACCATTTAAACCAAATCCCGTATGCGTTAAAAGCCACTTATCCGTTTGCGATGAAACTTTGGAGAGTTGTTGTGCACGCTCCAACGAATGTTTCTAAATTAGTTAATTCAATTCACGATAGTTTAGAGGCAGTTAACAGAAATTGAAAAAAATATTGTGTATCAAAGAGCACTTCAAGAAACAAAGTTACAACACTTTCTTTGATTGGCAGGACAACGTCTGCCGGGTCAGCTTGTTTATTTATAAAGCATTTCATACAAAGTGTATTTATTTTGTATCAGTACGCTATATTGCATGCAATACTCAAATTAGTGAAATATAAGTCAGGCACAAGATATCCGCTGCCATCTTGTCTTCTTACCGAGACGGCTCATCTTTCTAAAATCACTTCTGCACTATAGTATTACAAAATAAACTTTTAATTTCGAACGTGCCTCTTCCTTTAGAACAGTTAAATCGATTCTCGGCTCGATAATCGGAACTGGTGGGTCCCATGATATGGATTATAAAGTTTGCATAATTCGCACGGCCGCCATTCTGAAATGGTACGGCGGATAACCTTGTAGTTTGGTCACAAGACGCGTCCTATATGAAGGTATGTTGCTACCAAATTTGGTAGAGATCGGATAATATGGTTAGTCGCTATTTGAATTTACGTTTTGAACGTTTGAGTGGCCATCATTCAGGTTTGGTAAAGATGACGGTGAATAAAACATGACACTGAGGTGCCCTTTGCTTGTTCTACCTCTGTACCAAATTTCGTTCAATTCGGTTTCAACGTGTTCGAATTGATAGGGGGGGACAGACATTCAGAGTACACACACTCACACACACACACACACAGACTCACACACACATACACACACACACACACAGACAGACACACAAATTTTGGCCCTGTAGTGATCTCATAAGTCTACTTTCATTTTTTGCAAAAATCGAAAGTAGGCTAAAAATAGAAAGGATTGAGGATAATAAAAGTCGGAGAAAATAATTTTTTTCAAATCTCAAAGAATGAGGAATGGGAGACTTCAAAGGAATTAGAACCATGAAAGGCAGAGTGGAAAGGAAGAGGGCCCCAACCCAAATTTAAAAAAAATATGTACTGTATATATAACAAGTAGTTCCGTGAAGAACTATACAGCCTATTTTCATATATCCTACTTATGTTAATTGCCACTATCAATATACACAATTTCAGTTTGATTGCTGTAATAGATTCGTAGATATTGAGAACCGACTAAATATTTCGGATGGTCGCCATGTTGGATTTTACATATGTAGGTCCTAGAGTTATGTTCTGTTACATGCAGATTATTGTGTACGTGTAGTATTCAAACTTCAATCGCACAATTAGGACACAAGAAGTAACAAGGAGATTTTAAAATTTCGCACAGCTGCCATCTTGAGGTTATGGAAACAATTGAAATACATTAGATGCCAGTGGAATACCATTCGTATAAGGATTTACTGTACCTAGTTTCACTGCACTCGGATGGTTAAATTGCGAAAAACGTCCATGTGAATATTTATACTTCGCGTCGCCGCCATGTTGTATTTGTGATCGCCAGGTTATTTAAAGTCCTATAGGTGAACTTAAGTTCATAGCCCATATGAACATTAAAAAATTCAGTTTGATTGCTATAATAGATTCGTAGATATTCAGAGCCATCTAAATATTTCGGATGGTCGCCATGTTGGATTGTTAAATGTATAGGCCATAGATCATGTACCATTAAAGGAAAATTATTGCGTAGGTTCATTATTCAAACTTTCACTTCGATCGCATGACAACATCACAAAAAATAAAAACTTAATTTTAAAATTCCCACAGCCACCATCTTGAGGTTATGTAAACAATTGAACTAAATTAGATACCAGTGCATTACAATGTGTATAAATATTTCCTGTACCAGATTTCAGTGCGTTTGGATCATTAAATCGCGAGAAATGACTATTTAAAATTTTCGAATTCGCTTGGCCACCATGTTCGTTTTGTAGTTAACCGGTTTTTGAAAGTCTTATAGATGGACTTCCAGTAGTGCCCTTTATCTCCGTACAAAATTTCAGGGAGATACCGCTAATAGTTTCAGAGATATAGAATGCCGATGAAATATTTCGCACATCCGCCATCTTGTGGTTATGTAAACAATTGAACGAAGTTAGATGTCGGTGCATTACAATGTATATAAACATATACTGTACCATGTTTCATTGCATTTGGTTGGTTAAATCGCGAGAAACGTCTATTTAAAAGTCGCAAATTCGCTTGGCCGCCATGTTGGTTTTGTAGTTACCAGGTTTTCAAAGGTCACATAAGTGAACTTATAGTAGTTCCCTTTATCACCATACAAGATGTCAGGGTAATGTCGCTAATAGTTTCGGAGATATTAAATGCTGGTGAAATATTTCGCACAGCCGCCATGTTGGATTGGTGAGTCGTAACAAAATTTGAAGGGCACGGTCGGGGTCGCCCAAAATAGTGCTATGAACTTACCGAGTTTCATTGAAATCGCTCTAGCCGTTTAGATTTTATTAGGGGGGGGGGGACACACACACGAATCACACACACACACACACGCACACACACACACACGGACAAAAGGTGATCTCATAAGCCTATTTTTTCAAAATTGAAAATAGGCTAAAAAAGACTAATTAATATTGTACATTTTTAGTCGGTCAACACAATTTAATTATAATTACTGGAATATGCGAAAATGTAATCTGAAAAATATTATTTATGATTAAGTTATATATTTATTAAGATAGTATTAAGATATATTATTTATTATATATATATATATACTGTATATATCGTAATCTTAATCCCGGCGCTGACAGCACCTATCCTGAAAAAGGATTTCCCATGTGTTTTCCACACTCCCTTAATGCAAATACGCGTTATCATCACTAGCTTATTAATATTTATTGAAGTATTCTTGATCGTGAGAGAATCTTCAGACACTTGGATAGTTTGAATATTTGTTAATACTACATTTATTGAAGTATTATGACTTCAATACTGTCAAAATATTGACCTATACCCAATATCATTATTTATTAATAATCATTGAAGTATTTTAAAGTGTGTTAGGGTCTTCAAACACCTGGTGGTCCCGAGGGACAGCTAAGAGCTCATGTCCACCTAAGTTAGATAGTGACTGCGGGTATCCTGTTACAGTCAGCTTCCTCCTTGGGGACAAGGCTCATTACCGCCACATTTATATCGGTCTCTGTCCTGCTGGGTAATTTATACCCTCTTTGTGTGGACCAAACAGTCACCAGATGGTCTATCTAATGGAGTGAGTGATGAAGCTTTTCAACCGCTTCTAAAACCTTTCTCTGGTTGCTTGTCAACGAGCTGCCTAATTCGAAATTTAGTCATACTCTTATGATTGTAACAGGCTTGTCTCACAAGTAGTCACCTATTAAAATACAATATACTCAGTCATAACAGAAGACTTCACTGAATTAACCACTGAGTCCTGTTTTGAACAAAAAACGGGATTTTTCTATCATGAAAGTGTTTGCCTTGTACTGCACTCCATTGATCATCAACCTACAACTGGCGGGCCACATTTGGCTCAAGTTATTTTTTGCAGACCACAAGTGAAATCCGAAATTTCATTCAGAATATGTTTTTATGTTTATCCGATAATTCTTTTCCAAACAAATAGGCAAGCCCTAATATTGTATCCATTTCTTATGGACTCTTATGCAGTGCTGGATTAAGGTAAATTGAGGCCCAAGTCCCTCAGAATTTTGGGGCCTCTTTATTTTTTTCAAATAATTTTTATTTCTTAGCACCTGTACATTTAATAAAGTATATGCAAGATTTTTTTTTCTCAAGATGAATAATACACTTTATATTAAATCATCCATCAGATGGGTACAATATACAGTATATACATACATTTCAATTGAAACGATCATCGTTATTTGTAAACATATCAGATGATTTGATGAACAATTTAACAAATCATACTATTTTTTACTTTTTTACACTTTTTGGGGCCCCAGATAATTGGGGGCCCTAGGCCTGGGCCTAGTCGGGCCTAATGGGTAATCCAGCACTGCTCTTATGGCTACTGTCCGGTTAATCGGAAACTCATGCATTTTCCAGCCTCATTTATCTCGTCGACAGGTCCTCTCGCCTTAGCAAAATCTCAGCCTACGCAATAGCCAGAATAAATTCATAGTGAACTCTTTGCTTTGCTTATGATATCAGCTTACATTGATCTGACATTTCATTTCCATGGCCGGACAAATGTGGTTAAGCCTCTTGATGACTGACCGCTATCATGGCTCACTCAAACCAAGCACAGGGTTCGAGTCATGTACACGTTTCCCTAACGGTTACAATGTAGTGTTCAACCAAAAGTGTTTCTATTTAGAGGCTTGGTTGGACACCGAGAGTAGTTGAGTGTAGAATTTGTCTGATAACCTGTACTGTGGTTTCTGTAATAGTGTGTGAATTTGTAACTAAGGTGGGGATTGGAAAGGATGCGGCATTGGTTTTCAATTGATTTGCAATGAATTGAAGTAGGGAAACCATGGCAATAAACTTGTTTGATAGCTGAAGCAGGAATCGAATCTACCTCTACTCAGTTTTGCGTCATGTAGCTGAGTGTATTCCGACCAAGACCTCAGAACAGAATTGCATTTCTTGAAAAAGTGGGAATCGAACCTGTTAGTAACTATGCCAAGAGGTGGTTCATTCAAAAGAAAATGACGAAACAACGAAGAAACATACACACAGAGTCAAACAATATAAACGAAACAAAAAGAAATGTTAAAACTCATAGATGCTTACGTGGTACACAATCAGTCTACCACTTGATGTAGCGGCTAGCATTCTTGGCTGTTGCCGCGGAGGACCAGGATTCGATTTCTGGCTATGCCAAGACATTTAATTCTGGTCTAAGGGTCGTGATAATTTCTAACTTAAGGCCACGGCAATCTCCCTCCAATTCCGAACCCTTACTTGAATTACAAATACACACACTACAACATACAGAACAATAACACAGGTCTTAAGACAAATTTTACGCTTTACCCAATTACACGGGGCATAAAGAAACGATCTTCGACGTACTGAGAATAGCTAATTTTAAAATACTAATCTATGTATTACTCCTAAGTTCTTTTAGCTCATTGATATATATCGTCAAAATAAAATAAAAAAGATAAAAGAAGATAAAGTTATAGTGAGAGTGAAAGGTTTATTTACAGCCAGAAGTATGCCGATAAACATAGGAAGAGGTTTGCAAAATGTTTCGTATGGTGTATGGTTCGGAAACATGGACAGTCAGACAGAAAGAACAAAACTATTTAGAAAGTTTTTGAAATGTGGTTATGGAGAAGAATAGAGAAAATGAAATGGATCGATAGAATGAGAAATGAGGAGGTGCTAAGATGGGTAGGAGAGGAGTTTCATGAGAATGATACAGAAGAGGAAATAGATCACGGATGGGTCACATAAGCCTACTAAGTAGGAATTGTCTACTACAAAGAATCATGGAAGGAAATGCAGAAGGAAAATGAGGAAACGAAAGATAAGGTTTGTAATGTTAACAGATGTCAAGAGAGGAAGATGTTGCAAGCAAATGAAAGAAGATGCTCAGGACAGAGAGAAATGAATGGTAGCGGCTTCGGTGGCGTAGTCGGGTTCAAACCCGGCCGAAGTCGTCGGATTTTTTAATAGCGTTAAAAATCTCTCAGTATGCCTTCCTTCAGAGGGGAAGTAAAGCCGGCGGTCCCATGTCATAGATTTATGGCATGAAAAAGGACCTTCCACTAACTACACTTTTGGGAAGCCAAAATTTGTAGGTTAGAATTGACAACACTCTCTTAGTTACAACGTTCGCCACCAGGTGCTGACTGCGATGCATCTAGTAGCCAAGTCCGCAAGCTAGGTGTCGTAGACGGTAGCATTTGGTACCAAAAATAGGAACTACATGAAATTATTGTCTGCAGTCCTTACTTGAATTAAAAGAACAGATAACACACACACTAATACAGCCATCACAATTAACACCGGTTATCAGACAGATTCTACACACGCCCAAAGTACACGGGGCTACATGACCGCGTTGTCGCAGCCCCAGAGCCAACCAACCAGAGAGAAATGGAGGACGTCAAGTTGAAACCTGTCTGCGAACATATATACTGAAAGAGAGTGAGACCTAAAACATAGATTCATTGGTGTGTTTTTGTTCGTCTATTCGTATTATACGTACCACCTTCAACTTATGTATGGTGATCGCGCAGTCTTCAACTTGTTGCCAACAGATTCTTTTTGACGCAACACGCTTAAACTTGCACTTGTTGTCATGGTAACTAGGCGTTGGGAATTTGTCTACAATAATCCCAACTAGAGTCTCAGCCCAACATAGACCTGAGTGGGAGAGGATCAAAGCTTACTGTAGATCATTCCTCACATTCAACCTGAGTCCTCACGATTATTCGTGTCCCGGGTGGACTAGTTAGCTTTATTACGAACATAGCACAGTAACGACCTGACAGCGCTCATGTGGGGAAATGAGGACTTTAAGCTATTGTATGTGTGGGGGCGGGAGAGCACAGTTTTATGGCACCTTACTCTAATAAGGAGAGAAGTTAACACGTAATTTACTGTAATGGCTCCCCCACAGCGCATGATGACGATGATTACCAAGGTGATAAAGACGCCAGTGGGATATGGGGATGACACAAACAGCACGGGGATTTTGGGATATTGTGACAGCACTAATAGTGTGATATGTGACATGGATCATAATAGTACCTGCTCTGGTACAGCTAACTCAGATACAAATGTCACACTAACATATCAGCAGCCCGTTAGGGAATAATATTGATATTCAATTAATACTGGTAAAGATATCCGACTTTTTGTCAATATTTAATGTCATGATGATGATGATGATGATGATGATGATAATTGTTGTTTTAAGGGGCCTAACATCTAGGTTATCGGCCCCTAATGGTTTGGGTGGTACTGAAAGACGAGATGAGAATGTAATGAAAACTATAACTAATACTAACTACTGTCTTACAAACTAGAAGAAGAATGGTAAACAAATAAAAAATAAGGCAAACAATGGTCATGAGGAAATGAAATGCCCTCAACCCTCTAAGAATGAGGATTGAGGGACTAGGAAGGAAGGAGAACCAGAAGAGGTAGATAGGAAAGGGAAAGAGGAGAGAGTCCGCCCCAGAGGCCCTGCAGAGGAGGCTCAAATCCCCCCCCGCCGGCAACCTTGAAGATGGTCTTCTGTGGTTTCCCATCTTCCTTTCAGGCAAATGCCGGGGTTGGTCCCTAACTATAGGCCACAGCCAATACCTTCCAATTCCTCGTCCTTAAATTCACACTTTCCTCCCCAGACAAAATTCCACACACGACGGTACTTGTAGCTCACCCCATGGGTGTCCGCTTAGAAGCAGCTACAAACGTTGGCGAGCCGAACATGTCCTCGGACAATCCAGGCACTAAAAGCCATACGCAAATATATATATAAAAGAAGCTACCCACTGGTGAGTAAGCAGTTTGTGTTTGAGGCCTGCGCCTATTACATCGGTTGCGACATACACAAGGTTAATTAGAAAAAGCAAAGATTAAAATTTATTTGGAATTTAATTATGAGCATTTCCAGCTAATCCTGTTTAAGACAGAATGAAATTTTACCGAGTTAAATGTGAAAAAGTTGTACATACACACGTACACTAGTGCAGCCATTACAATGACATAAGTTATCAGACAGATTCCACACATACCCAAGTGCTCGGGGCTACGTGATGACGATGTAGCAAAGCTTCTAATTGATTCAACAACAATATAAATGACATGTCAACAACTACAACAACTGACACGGGAAGTCGATGTTTCGGAAATCACATCTTTTCATTCTTGTCTTAACCCGAGGCTTAGCCGTGCGCATAAAATGGGCCACCATGGCCAAGATGGAGAGCTGCAGCAAGTGCTGTCAGTGGCTATCCCGACTGTGGTTCTTCTCCAGGTACTTCCAAACTCCCTCGGGGATAGTTGTTGTTGTTGTTGTTGTTGTTGTTGTTGTTGTTGTTGTTGTTTGAGTCTTCAATCTTATGACTGGTTTGATGCAACCCTCCATACCTCCCTGTCCAGAGCTAATCGTTTCAACTCTACATAGCTACCACACCCTACATCCAAGTCAATCATTTTAACATATTCTAACCTTGGTATACCCCTACAGTTCTTGTCCTCGACCCTTCCATCCATAACTAAGCTTGCTATTCCTGGGTGACTTAGTATGTGTCATACCAACCTATACCTTCCCTTCATTAGCTGTCGCCAGAAAGATCTCTCCTCTCCCACTCATCTTAATACCTCTTCAATTGTAACCCTATCCACCCTTCTGATCATCATCATTCTCCTGCACCACATTTCAAACGCTTCAATTCTCCCCTTTTCTGCTGCACCAATATTCCAAGTTTCACTTCCATAGAATGCCATGCTCCAGACAAAAGCTTTCAAAAATATCTTCATAATACTTAAATCTATATTCATGTCCACAGATTCCTTTTTTTTTTTTTTTTTTTTTTTTTTAGAAATACGTCCTTGCTTGAGCCAACCTTATTGCAAGTCCTGGAGCACCTACTACATCGCCAACTATAATAATTACAGTTACACATTGTACAATACTATAGAAACCACATGCTATCAGAGATATTGATCACATACCCATGTGCACTGGGCTGATGACAAAAATGTCCCAGGCCCCTAAAACGATGTAACAACAACAACAACATATTCTCCCTAATCTTCTCCTTCTTCATTGCAATGGCGTGAGTCCTCTTGTTTGGTCACTAGGCACCTTCTTGGTATTAGCTAGGAGTAGAAGTAGGGTGTAAGGGGTAGGATGTTGACAGAACTCCTACTCAAATGTCAACCTCACCTGCACGTGGTGCACCCTGCTTAAGACTGACGAGGCTCTGACGACCGAGTGACCTCCGGTATAACAGGTCCTCCTCTACTAAGTGCCAACGGTTTCCTTGAAGGCGGATGAGCGGGTAGAGGTTTAGGGCACTCTGTTGTCCTAGGGATGAGAAATTATCCCTGAAGGCGGAGGAACCATGATTGGTCAACGGCATCAGAATGTGGAAGGCAACGGGAAACCACCACATTAAATATTCCAAGAAAACCCCATGGCTTTGCTCAATTTAAAATGTTCCGGAGTTTCAAGTTCCCCAATCGGATCTCCGGGGGGACCCAATCGGATCTCCGGGGGGAACTAGGTTGAGAGGCGCTTTAAGAAGAGTGCAATGCTGCAAGGAACAGTACTGTTTAGGAACATGGAATGTGAGATCCATGTATCAAGGGAAACTAGATGTAGTCAAAAGAGAAATGGAGAGAATCGGCATCGACATATTGGGAATAAGTGAAATGAGGTGGTCTGGAATGGGAGAGTTTATTTCAGATGACTACACAGTATACTTTTTTGGACAAGACAGCAACAAAAGTAATGGAGTAGCCTTCATAGTTAGTAACAGAGTAGGTAAAACTGTGATGGGTTGCAACTATAAAAATGATAGAACGATATCCATCAGATTTCAAGGTCAACCTTTCAATGTTACAGTCATTCAAGTTTATGCACCAACCATTGATCCTGAAGAGGACGTAGTTGACCAATTTTATGGAGATTTACAAGAACTACTACGGTCGACACCAAACAAGGATATCGTGTTCATAGTTGGAGATTGGAATGCTAAAGTGGGAAATCAAATAGTAAATGGTGTAACAGGACAATTTGGTCTTGGTACAACAAATGAAGCAGGACAGAGACTCATAGAATTCTGCCTAGATAATTCACTGATTATTACCAACACACTATTCCAGTTACCCAAAAGACGTACACTTGGACTTCACCAGATGGCCAATACCGGAATCAAATTGATTACATAATTTGTAATAGTAGGTGGAAAAGTGCTATTCAATCTACTACAAGACCAGGCGCTGACTGCGGATCAGATCATGAATTATTAATTGCAAAATTCCGGTTGAAGTTGAGGAAAACGGCTAGAACTGCCTCCTCATACAGATTTGACCTGGGAAGAATTCCTTGTGATTATAGAGTAGAAGTCAGGAACAGATTTAATACATTACAGATTGGAGACAAAACCCCTGAAGAGTTGTGGACAGAAGTATCTGCTGCTGTTACGCAGGAAGCAAAAAAATACATTCCCAAGGAAAAGAATATGAAGAAGGCCAAATGGTTATCGGATGAGGCACTGAAAATTGCAGAAGAACGAAGGAATGCAAAAAATAAAGGGGATAGATCAGTAATGTTTGAGTTTAATGCAGAGTTTAGAAGATTAGCTAGAAGAGATAAGAATATTTTATAGTTAATCAATGTAAGGAAGTTGAGGAAAATAACAGAATGGGCAAGACGAGGGAACTTTACAAGAAAATTAAGGATATCAAAGGAAAATTTCAGGCAAAATTTGGGATGGTAAAAGATAACAAGTAGTTCCGTGAAGAACTATACAGCCTATTTTCATATAGCCCACTTATTGCAACTATCAACATACACAATTTCAGTTGATTGCTGTAATAGATTCGTAGATATTGAGAACCGACTAAATAATTCGGATGGTCGCCATGTTGGATTTTATATATGTAGGTCCTAGAGTTATGTACTGTTACATGCAGATTATTGTGTACGTGTAGTATTCAAACTTCAATCGCATAATTAGGACACTAGAAGTTACAAGGAGATTTTAAAATTTCGCACAGCTGCCATCTTTAGGTTATGGAAACAATTGAAATAAATTAGATGCTAGTGGATTACCATTCGTATAAGGATTTATTGTACCAAGTTTCACTGCTCTCGGATGGTTAAATTGCGATAAACGTCCATGTGATTATTTATACTTCGCGTCGCCGCCATGTTCGATTTGTGATCACCAGGTTATTTAAAGTCCTATAAGTGAACTTGAGTTCATAGCCCCTATGAACAATAAAAAATTCAGTTTGATTGCTACAATAGATTCGTAGATATTGAAAGCCATCTAAATATTTCGGATGGTCGCCATGTTGGATTGTTAAATGTATAGGCCATAGAGTCATGTACCATTATAGGAAAATTATTGGGTAGGTTCATTATTCAAACTTTCACTTCGATCGCATGACTACATCACAAGAAATAAAAACTTAATTTTAAAATTCGCTCAGCCGCCATCTTGAGGTTATGTAAACAATTGAACTAAATTAGATACCAGTGCATTACAATGTGTATAAATATTTCCTGTACCAAATTTCAGTGCGTTTGGAGCATTAAATCGCGAGAAAGGTCTATTTCAAATTTTCTAATTCTCTTGGCCGCCATGTTTGTTTTGTATATAACCGGTTTTTTAAAGTCGTATAAATGGACTTCCAGTAGTGCCCTTTATCTCCGTACAAAACTTCAGGGAGATACCGCTAATAGTTTCAGAGATACAGAATGCCGGTGAAATATTTCGCACATCCGCCATCTTGTGGTTATGTAAACAAATGAACGAAGTTATGTGTCGTTGCATTACAATGTATATAAACATATACTGTACCAAGTTTCATTGCGTTTGGTTGGATAAATCGCGAGAAACGTCTATTTAAAAGTCGCAAATTCGCTTGGCCGCCATGTTGGTTTTGTAGTTACCAGGTTTTCAAAGATCACATAAGTGAACTTATAGTAGTTCCCTTTATAACCATACATGGTGTCAGGGTAATATCGGTAATCGTTTCGGAGATATTGAATGCTGGTGAAATATTTCGCACAGCCGCCATGTTGGATTGGTGAGTCGTAACAAAATTTGAAGGGCACGGTCGGGGTCGCCCGGAATAGTGCTATGAACTTACCGAGTTTCATTGAAATCGCTCCAGCCGTTTAGATTTTATTAGGGGGGGACACACACACGAATCACACACACACACACACACGCACACACACACGGACAAAAAGTGATCTCATAAGCCTATTTTTTCAAAATTGAAAATAGGCTAAAAATGGCAAAGATCAGACAGAAGCAGAGGACATTAAGGAAAGATGGATGGAATATGTAGAAGATCTGTATAAGAAAGAACCATGTATTATGGATAATGACGTTCATGTGCCCTTCGAACCAGAACCAGATATTTTGGAAACTGAAGTCAAATGGGCCCTAGAGAATATTTCTAAAAACAAAGCAAGTGGACATGATGGAATTCCAATAGAAATGTTCAAAGAAGTTGGAGATAGTGCAGTGAAAATTTTACATTCCATATGTCAGCAAATATGGAAAACCCAACAATGGCCAAGAGACTGGAAAAGTTCAGTATTCATCCCAATTCCTAAGAAGGGAAATTCTAAAGAATACTCGAATCACCGAACAATAGCACTTATCTCACATGCTAGCAAAGTCATGCTTAAAATCCTACAAAATAGACTACGCCAGTATGTAGACCGAGAGCTACCTGAAGAACAAGCTGGATTTCGTAAAGGAAGAGGGACCAGAGATCAAGTCGCCAACGTACGATGGATAATGGAGAAGGCAAGAGAGTTCCAGAAAGATGTATATTTTTGTTTTATTGATTATGCTAAAGCTTTTGACTGTGTTGATCATAATGAGTTATGGAAAGTACTAAAATACATGGGAGTACCAGAACATATCATTAACCTCATCCGGAACTTATACTCTGATCAAGAAGCTACACGCCCTGAGACCGTCAATGACGTCACAGGGAGAGTTCGGCTGTGTAGTTGCCAAATGGAATATTTATTATTATTATTAGGTAATTATTAATTGATCATGTATAATCAAGACCAGCCTTATATTATCCACCTCTTGGTGTAGTGGCTAGCATTCTTGGTGGTCATTCCTGAGTTTCGAATCCCGGCTCTGCCAAGAAATTTAATTTCTGGTCTCAGGAGTGGAACGGGGTTCACTCAGCCTTGTGAGGCAAAACTGATAAGAGCTGGCTTTTGATTCATACCTCAACCATTCTGCCTAACCCAACTTCACCTAACCTCACCTCACCTAACCTAACCTAACCTAACCTAATCTAACTTCACCTAACCTAACTTCAACTAACCTAAACTAACCAAACTTCACCTAACCTAACCTAACCTAACTTCAAAGTGAGAGCAAATATGAGAGCAAATGAGAAAGCACAAATAATAAACTTAGTTATAACCTAACCTTACCTAACCTAACCTAACCTAACCTAACTTCAAAGTCAGAGCAAACATCAGAGCAAATGTGAGAGCACACATAATAAACTAAGTTATAACCTAACCTAACCTAACCTAACTTAAAAGTGCGAGCAAAAAATAAAAATAAAATGAGAGCAAAAAAGCGAGAGCAAATGTGAGAGCACAAATAATAAACTTAGTTATAACCTAACCTAACCTAACTTCACCTAACCTAACCTAACCTAACATAACCTAACCTAACTTCAAAGTGTGAGCAAATATGAAAGCAAAAAGTGTGAGCAAAAAGTGTGAGCAAAAAGTGTGAGCAAAAAAGTGAGAGCAAAAAGTGGGAGCAAAAACGTGTGAGCAAAAAGTGAGAGCAAAAAAGTGGGAGCATAAAGTGGGAGCACAAATGTGGGAGCAAAACGTGGGAGAAAAAAAGTGGGGAGCAAAAAGTGGGAGTAAAAAAGTGATGGCAAAAAGTGGGGCAAAAAGGTAAGGAGCAAAATGTGGGAGCAAAAAAGTAAGAGCAAATGGGAGAGCACAAATAATAAACTTAGTCATAACCTAACCTAACCTAACCTAACCCAACCCACAGAAACCTCATTTAAAGAAATTAGATTTTACATTTTAACATTTTACATTTTAACATTTTAGATTTAATGATTTTTCCATTTTACATTTTTTAGATTTTACATTTTACATTTTTTTTTTGTATTTTAGATTTTAGTTTTTTTTTAGATTTTACATTTTAAATTTAAGATTTTTTGATTTTAGATTTTACATTTTACATTTTCCGAAAAGGGTAAACTACAAGGTCAAATACCTAACCTCACTAAACCTAACTTTACCAAACCTAACTTACGCTAATCCAAAGGCTAATGCACATAAACAAAGTATATAAGGGCACATGCAACTATTCTTATGCTAGTCTTATAGGCTACTGTACAACATGATCACTACCCCAACCAGGGTATTTTTTTTCATTTTGTTGTTTTCTCATTTGTTAATTTTCCAAAAAAAAATCCAATTTCCCATTTTCAGTTTTTTTTAAAGTCAGTTTTAAATTTTTCAATTTTATAATATGGAGACATGGATTTTGCATTTTGTTGTTTACACATTTGCCAATTTTCCAATTTCCCATTTTCGTTTTTTTTAATGTCAGTTTTAAGTTTTTCAATTTCATAATATGGAAACATGGATTTTGCATTTTGTTGTTTGCACATTTAATAATTTCAAAATTTCCCATTTACAGTTTTTAAAATGTCAGTTTAAAGTTTTTCAATATCATGATATAGAAAGATGGATTTTCCAATTTGTTGTTGTACATTTGTCAATTTACCAAATTCCCATTTACAGTTTTTAAAATTTCAGTTTAATGTTTTTTCTATTTTGTCAATATGGAAACATGGATTTTCCAATTTGTGTTTAACATGTTCATTTTGCATTAGGAGTGGAGAGAGGTGGGTAGTAATTAAAAATGTACAAGCAGTGTCCATACAATATTTTTTATTTTAAATACATGTACACTATTTACACATAATACATTGTTATATATATTCTTTTTTTGTTATAAATTGTACAGTTGTTTTTATTTTGTTTTCTATTTATATTTTTTTGATTATGAATACAATTATTTTATTTTTGTAGTGTTATTGTTTTATTTCCTAAATTGTTTTATGTATTTGCTAGTTGCAGGCCGAAGATTTTGAAATTCATAACTTAACTCTTTAAGCATGGTCAATGATTGAGTAATGACCATAGGCATGTGTACCTATACCATCAGCATTAATCACTCTTTTATCATCACCAGGACACAAAGCAATTTTTTTAGTCTTATAGATGATGTGTCATGTTGTTTAGAAGCGAAAATGTTCATTGGTATTCTTTTTACATTGTTTTTCATGACATAATCCTTATAATCTTGAAAGCTTATACAATTTTTGACAACACCTCTGCTAATACCTTTAATCTTTTCGATTTCTTTACCATTTATGTCTAAAGCGTACATTTTAGCTCTAAGTCCAACAAATGCTATTATAATTTGTCCACAAGCCTCGTCTTTAAATTTCCCCAACGTTTTCTTGTTTGATGTAGAGTAACATATGCGATTAGTAGGATAATCTGATGTGTCCAGGTGTTCTAGGAAATCCAACTTGTCTTGATATACATCTGTGGTGTTAACCAAATAAATGAACGAGTCGGTATCCATATACATGAGTTTAAGATTGTTCATTCCATAATAGGGTAGCAGGACATCATAGTGGTGGGAATACATTAGAGTTTTTGAAATATCCAGTATACACATTCCAATATATATAGGTTTATTGAATACAATGTTACGTTTAGCCATGTGGAAAGCAGCTAGGTTTGGACCATAAATTGTTCTGTCGATGAATGTTGGTTTAGCTATTAGTTTTCTACCTTTTAGCTGTCAGTCACAAGACGTATGTCTATTCATTTACGGATTTTTTCCATTGTTTTCCCAAAAATGTCATTGTTGAATAATTTGTACAGATTTTTCTCAAAATCAGTTTTGGCTTGTTTTCGAAGGTTGTTATTAAAATCAACGTATGCCTTTAACCAATGTCTTTGCTTAAACTTTAACACACGATGAATTTTTATCAATTTTATTCCATGATCTAAAGCCTGTTTTAATGCCATGTAGTGAACAACATATCGCCTTCGATTTCCAAGATGAGGAATTATTTTTTTCTGAGACGAATCCTTAGGTTGTGTACACTCTGGTAGGAAACGTAAATTGTTGTGTAGATCATGAAGGTCAAATGGGTAATCAACATCAACGTCTAGAATGTATCCCACAGGATCGTCTTTCTTTAGTTTTTCTAGATCAACAGTATCTGGAGAAACCCACTGAAATCAACCATAAGGAAGGGAGTGGCACATAGCCCACCCGTATTGGTTGTCGGCATCATCATAGGTAATAAACTGCGATGGTTTCTCAGAATCATAGGTTTCCATGTATTTATTGTTAGCTTCAGCATACCGATGAGACACCTGACATATACCTCGACGTATTCCAGACTCGATTAGAAGAATCTGATCGTAATCCTGTAGCAATTCCAGTTCAATGCCTGTGTAAAGGAGCATTGCCTCGAAACTTAAACCAGGCGAAGTAAAAAAGTGTTTGTAGTGTTTTGTTTCTAAACGTTTCAAAGCTGTCTGCAAGAAGGAGTACATCTGATGTTAGGTAGAGGTCACTATATTCCCCTAGAGTTTTAATGTTGAACTGATTTCAGACATTTTTGGCATGTTCATAGTCTTCTTGACTAACATCTTCTTGACTTAATTTGTTAAAGAATGCCTCTTTTGGAGGTAAACACGTTTCACTTAACTTTTCCCATGAGTCAATGTAGTCATAACAAAATACCCCTTTACGAGTCATGAGCATTGCATTTTCTTTTCCAAAGTACTTGTCTGTTTCAGGATATGATGTTAAGTTTTCTAAACTACTCGGCATTAACCGAAACGTGTCCACAAATCGAAGCTTAACATTTCCTACATATTTGGTAAAGAAAACGTACTTTTCTTTGGAGTTAGCGATAACATCCACTCTCTCAGTAGTACATCCCAATTGCTTTACAATAAAATTTGCGTCGTAGCCACTCATATTATGTAGAAACACAGGAACGGGGTTACGTGTTTTACACCTCAAATTACAGTTATTGTGAGCACTTCCACGGTACTCCCCTGTAATGTGGCAGTGGTCTCGAACTTTCCAGTCCTCTTTGGTCAATTGTTTTTGACACAAACAACAGGTTTCAGAACATTGGAACTCTGATTCTTGATCCTGAGCTAAGGCCTTTGGAACATTTAAGCTGTAAAGTCGATCAATTTCATTAGCTATTGAGATCAAACAGTCCATAAACTTTTCTGCAGCGTCAGGTCCACGATAATTAACAGGTTGGCTTGGAAGGTTTGTCTTTATGTGTTCCACAGCAGGTGAGGGTTTAACGTATATACGAAAGCTCATAGGAACATGACACTGGTATGGCACTGTATAACTTGCTTCAGGATTGGGTAAACATGTTTGATATGGTAAGAGTATACTTTCAAAATCTGCATAGATAACGTAAGGTATTCTCAGCATTTTTTCAACATTTAAGAATTTGACAATGGGATTTTAATAGGCATTTCAACCCTAGCAATGTCATGCTGGACACACAAAGCTCTATGTTCTTTCAATTTTTCCATTCCTTGTTGACCATATCATTTATCGAAGTGAGTAAAACACCGTTTACACGTATATATCTTATGTCCATGGTGAGTAATCTGATTTCCTACTAGTTTATCAAAATCTTTGATAAAGACGTAGTGGTTCTGGCCGGATGATGAACTTAGCAGAAGGAGGTCACGATAGTCTTGCAGCTCTTGATCCACAACCTTTAGAGGAAACAATGTATTGTCTTTTTCCAATCCAAATACATTTATGGATATGTCGTTGGCTTTCTCAAATTTGGGAATGTCAGCTAATGACGTAGGAAACTATATTACTGAAAAATTATACTTGTTTCCAGGGCCTTGTATTTACTAAAGCGTTCAGCTTTCGTTTTAACCAGTTTTACTAAAATGGCATACATAAAACACTTTTCATCCTTTAAGTTTTGAGGATTAATGCAGGCTTTTCTTGCTTGTATAGCTGCTGGTAATGGAATATATGTGCTGCCACGCAAGGGATTGTACTTATTTATTTTCAATCGTACTCCTTCCACTGCTAACAATGCTCAATTACTGCCTTTTAGCTCAGATTCTTCCATTTCCGTACTTAACTTTGTAAATTGTGTTTCCAAGAAATTACTCAAGTCTGTTTCAGAAAAATAGGGCCTGATTTTGTGTTTTAAAAGCACGATCTGTAATTTCATTGGTAGATGTATGAATGAATCTACATTCAGCCACTAGATTAACTTTGATCAACTTGTGCATTGCTAGTTCTTTCTGCATAGCTTGTATTATTTGCTGTTTGGACTCCTTAAGGTAAGAATTTAAATCCCTTCACGTATCACAACGTATGAAATAGGATTTAAGACGACCTTCAAAAGATGTCTCATATTCAATAAGTACATTTTTGTCAGGGACCAATGACAGTAGGTAATGTTTTGTAGGCTCTGCTTTTTTTCTTTTAGCTGCCGACACAACATTACAACATTCTTCATGCCAACGTCCGTTGTACACATTGTTGAATGTACTACCACAGGTCTTGCACTCATGGAATTCACCACACGATACTTCATGTCGCTTCCTATGATAGTCTCGAAGAAAAGTCTTCCTACACTCTTTACACATATAGATAGGAATGGGTTCTTCCATTATGAATGTTGATTTCTGCAAACAGCTGCTTACTGCGTATCACAGGGCTAGAGGTTGGTCAGTGAGACGGTCTTTCACGATGTGAACACCGTGAGAGGTAGTAGTCAACTGGTGATATTATTGTTAAGGGTCCTCTAATATACCCCTAGTTAAGGGTAACAGCTGCTCACTGCATATGACAAGACTAAAGACTGGGTGTTTCAACGGTCTTTCACAATGTAAACACTGTGACAGGTAGTAGTCAACTGAAAATATTCTTATAGCCTACTCAAGGTTATCAGGTACTTACTGCATATCAAAAGGCTGTACACTCATGTGTTAGACCCTCTATATTCCCTACACAAGGCTATACATGTTAGTTCTAAATACTTAGTGGTTAATTGTATAATAAATTTAAATAAACAGCATATACGAGCACGTTTTCACTCGGTAAAACTTTACCAAATAGTCAAATGCGACGTGCAAAGTATGTTTCCGCTATCTAGCGGTGACTATGAGAACTTCTTGAACGACCAGCATGCTACCTAGCGCTCCATTTCAACACTCGCTCACTGAACGACCAGCATGCTATCTAGCGGTCGATATTAATACTCACTCAACTAGAGCCTGCTACCTATCGGTCAATATAACAACTCACTCAACTACCAGCATGCTACATGGCTATTTTTGTCAGTTTTTTATTGGCTTCTTTGTTGGCTTTTGTTGGCTTTTGTTGGCTTTTTTGTTGGCTTTTGTATTAGCTCTCTCATATTTGCTCTTGCTTGTTGGGGCTTATTTGGTCTTGGAAAGTATGGCTGTCCTTTTTTATGGCTGCATAATGCTTACAGCCATGATTGTAAGCAACAACAACAACAACAACTGCACACAAAATTCCTAAAAAATCCAAAGTACTCTAAGGTTTATCGATGACTCTCAACTCTTACACTTACCTCTATCCCATGCCTAGTCAAAAAATAGTGTATTTTTCAATTTTTTTCAAATAATATTTGGAAAGTAGGCTATGTCATTAATCTAAAAATCCTAAAAAGACATATGTTAACTCCATCACCTACCACTATACCACTCTCAGTCCAAAAATAGTGTATTTTTCAAATTTTCCAAACCATATTTCCGAAATGGGTTATATTTCCAAAATTAAAAAGTTTACAAAAAAGTTTGTTTGACAAAAATGAATGGCCTTTACCCCCTCGAACGCCGTACCATGTCCCAGGTCTCTAGGACAACATAAATAAAAATTTTCAAAATGGCTTATATTTCCAAAATTAGGAATTTTACAAAAACGTTTGTCTGACGTAAATCAATGGTCTTTACCCCCTCTATCCCCATACCAAGTCTCAGGTCTCTAGGTCAAAAAAATAAAATTTTGAAAAAATGGTCACTATTTTGGAAACTAGGAATTCTACAAAAAAGTTTGTTTAACAAAAATGAAAGATCTCTATCCCTTCTACCTGTAAACTAAGTTACAGGTCTGTACGACAAAAAATGAAAAAGTTCAACTGGGAAAGTAGACGATTTTTCATAAAACCAAACATTCTAAAAAGTGTTCTATGGGCTTAAAAGAATGGCCTCTATGTCCTTTATTTTTTATAATAAAACTTTTTTATTTTTTACATTTTTTTGAAAAAAAGGGCAATTTTGAATTTTTATATTTTGGAAACTAGAAAGTTTACAAAAAAATTTGTTTGACATAAATGACTGCCCCTGACCCCATCTACCTCCAAATAAATGTCAAGTCGCTAGGACAAAAAATAACAGTAGTGGAGTAGTAGGGGTTCTGGCCCCGCCCCGAAATGTGACGTCAGATGGAGTAGTGGTGGGGGGATAAAGGCCACTCATTTATGTCAAACAAACTTATTTGTAAACTTTTTAATTTTGGAAATATAACCCATTTCGGAAATATGTTTTGGAAAATTTGAAAAATACACTATTTTTGGACTGAGAGTGGTACAGTGGTAGGTGATGGAGTTAACATATGTCTTTTTAGGATTTTTAGATTAATAACATAGCCTTCTTTCCAAATATTTATTGAAAACATTGAAAAATACACAATTTTTTTGAGTAGGCATGGGATGGACGTAAGTGTAAGAGTTGAGAGTCATTGATAAACCTTAGAGTACTTTGGATTTTTTAGGAATTTTGTGTTGTTGTTGTTGTTGTTGTTGTTGTTGTTGTTGTTGTTGTTGTTGTTGTTGCTTACAATCATGGCTGTAAGCATTATGCAGCCATAAAAAAGGACAGACATACTTTCCAAGACCAAATAAGCCCCAACAAGCAAGAGCAAATATGAGAGAGCTAATACAAAAGCCAACAAAAAAGCCAACAAAAGCCAACAAAAGCCAACAAAAGCCAACAAAAAAGCCAACAAAAAACTGACAAAAATAGCCATGTACCATGCTGGTAGTTGAGTGAGTTGTTATATTGACCGATAGGTAGCAGGCTGTAGTTGAGTGAGTATTGATATCGACCACTAGATAGCAAGCTGGTCGTTCAGTGAGCGAGTGTTGAAATGGAGCTCTAGGTAGCATGCTGGTCGTTCAAGTAGTTCTCATAGTCACCGCTAGATAGCGGAAACATACTTTGCGTGTCGCATTTGACTATTTGGTAAAGTTTTACCGAGTGAAAACGTGCTCGTGTATGCTGTGAATTTAAATTTATTATACAATTAACCACTAAGTATTTAGAACTAACATGTATAGCCTTGTGTAGGGAATATAGAGGGTCTTGAGCAAAAAAAAAGACTGTCTAACACATGAGTGTACAGCCTTTTGATATGCAGTAAGTACCTGATAACCTTGAGTAGGCTGTAAGAATATTTTCAGTTGACTACTACCTATCACAGTGTTTACATTGTGAAAAACCGTTGAAACACCCAGTCTTTAGTCTTGTCATATGCAGTGAGCAGCTGTTACCCTTAACTAGGGGTAAATTAGAGGACCCTTAACAAGAATATCACCTGTTGACTACTACCTCTCACGGTGTTCACATCGTGAAAGACCGTCTCACTGACCAACCTCTAGCCCTGTGATACGCAGTAAGCAGCTGTTTGCAGAAATCAACATTCATAATGGAAGAACCCATTCCTATCTATATGTGTAAAGAGTGTAGGAAGACTTTTCTTCGATACTATCATAGGAAGCGACATGAAGTATCGTGTGGTGAATTCCATGAGTGCAAGACCTGTGGTAGTACATTCAACAATGCGTACAACGGACGTTGGCATGAAGAATGTTGTAATGTTGTGTCGGCAGCTAAAAGACAAAAAGCAGAGCCTATAAAACATTACCTACTGTCATTGGTCCCTGACAAAAATGTACTTATTGAATATGAGACATCTTTTGAAGGTCGTCTTAAATCCTATTTCATACGTCGTGATACGTGAAGGGATTTAAATTCATACCTTAAAGAGTCCAAACAGCAAATAATACAAGCTATGCAGAAAGAACTAGCAATGCACAAGTCGATCAAAGTTAATCTAGTGGCTGAATGTAGATTCATTCATACATCTACCAATGAAATTACAGATCGTGCTTTTAAAACACGAAATCAGGCCCTATTTTTGGAAACAGACTTGAGTAATTTCTTGGAAACACAATTTACAAAGTTAACTACGGAAATGGATGAATCTGAGCTAAAAGGCAGTAATTGGGCTTTGTTAGCAGTGGAGGGAGTACGATTGAAAATAAATAAGTACAATCCCTTGCGTGGCAGCACATATATCCCATTACCAGCAGCTATACAAGCAAGAAAAGCCTGCATTAATCCTCAAAACTTAAAGGATGAAAAGTGTTTTATGTATGCCATTTTAGCAAAACTGGTTAAAACGAAAGCTGAACGCGTTAGTAAATACAAGGCCCTGGAAACAAGTATAATTTTTCAGTGATATCGTTTCCTACGTCATTAGCTGACATTCCCAAATTTGAGAAAGCCAACGACATATCCATAAATTTATTTGGACTGGAAAAAGACAATACATTGTTTCCTCTAAAGGTTGTGGATCAAGCGCTGCAAGACTATCGTGACCTCCTTCTGCTAAGTTCATCATCCGGCCAGAACCACTACGTCTTTATCAAAGATTTTGATAAACTAGTAGGAAATCAGATTACTCACCATGGACATAAGATATATACGTGTAAACGGTGTTTTACTCACTTCGATAATCGATATGGTCAACAAGGAATGGAAAAATTGAAAGAACATAGAGCTTTGTGTGTCCAGCATGACATTGCTAGGGTTGAAAAGCCTATTAAAAACCCCATTGTCAAATTCTTAAATGTTGAAAAAATACTGAGAATACCTTACGTTATCTATGCAGATTTTGAAAGTATACTCTTACCATATCAAACATGTTTACCCAATCCTGAAGCAAGTTATACAGTGCCATACCAGAGTCATGTTCCTATGGGCTTTGGTATATACGTTAAACCCTCACCTGCTGTGGAACACATAAAGACAAACCTTCCAAGCCAACCTGTTAATTATCGTGGACCTGACGCTGCAGAAAAGTTTATGGACTGTTTGATCTCAATAGCTAATGAAATTGATCGACTTTACAGCTTAAATGATCCAAAGGCCTTAACTCAGGATTAAGAATCAGAGTTCCAATGTTCTGAAACCTGTTATTTGTGTCAAAAACCATTTACCAAAGAGGACTGGAAAGTTCGAGACCACTGCCACATTACAGGGGAGTACCGTGGACGTGCTCACAATAACTGTAATTTGAGGTGTAAAACACGTAACCCCGTTCCTGTGTTTCTACATAATATGAGTGTTACGACGCAAATTTTATTGTAAAGCAATTGGGATGTACTACTGAGAGAGTGGATGTTATCGCTAACTCCAAAGAAAAGTACATTTCCTTTACCATATATGTAGAAAATGTTAATAATAATAATGATGATAATTGTTGTTTTAAGGGGCCTAACATCTAGGCTATCGGCCCAGAAAATGTTAAGCTTCGATTTGTGGACACGTTTCGGTTAATGCCGAGTAGTTTGGAAAACACATCATACCCTGAAACAGACAAGTACTTTGGAAAAGAAAATGCAATGCTCATGACTCGTAATGGGGTATTTTGTTATGACTACATTGACTCATGGGAAAAGTTAAGTGAAACGTGTTTACCTCCAAATGAGGCATTCTCTAACAAATTAAGTCAAGAAGATGTTAGTCAAGAAGACTATGAACATGCCAAAAATGTCTGGAATCAGTTCAACATTAAAACTCTAGGGTAATATAGAGACCTCTACCTAACATCAGATGTGCTCCTTCTTGCAGACAGCTTTGAAACGTTTAGAAACAAAACACTAGAAACACTCCGAGTGGATGCTGCACACTTTTTTACCTCGCCTGGTTTAAGTTTCGAGGCAATGCTCCTTTACACAGGCATTGAACTGGAATTGCTACAGGATTACGATCACATTCTTCTAATCGAGTCTGGAATACGTGGAGGCATATGCCAGGTGTCTCATCGGTATGCTGAAGCTAACAATAAATACATGGAAACCTATGATTCTGAGAAACCATCGCAGTTTATTACCTATGATGATGCCAACAACCAATACGGGTGGGCTATGTGCCACTCCCTTCCTTATGGTTGATTTCAGTGGGTTTCTCCAGATACTGTTGATCTAGAAAAACTAAAGGAAGACGATCCTGTGGGATACATTCTAGACGTTGATATTGATTACCCATTTGACCTTCATGATCTACACAACGATTTACCTTTCCTACCAGAGTGTACAAACCTAAGGATTCGTCTCTGAAAAAACTAATTCCTCATCTTGGAAATCGAAGGCGATATGTTGTTCACTACATGGCATTAAAACAGGCTTTAGATCATGGAATAAAATTGATAAAAATTCATCGTGTGTTAAAGTTTATGCAAAGACCTTGGTTAAAGGCATACGTTGATTTTAATAACAACCTTCGAAAACAAGCCCTAAAGATTTTGAGAAAAATCTGTACAAATTATTCAACAATGACATTTTTGGGAAAACAATGGAAAATATCCGTAAAAGAATAGACATACGTCTTGTGACTGACAGCAAAAAGGTAGAGAACTAATAGCTAAACCAACATTCATCGACAGAACAATTTATGGTCCTAACCTAGCTGCTTTCCACATGGCTAAACGTAACATTGTATTCAATAAGCCTATATATATTGGAATGTGTATACTGGATATTTCAAAACCTCTAATGTATTCCCACCACTATGATGTCCTGCTACCCTATTATGGAATGAACAATCTTAAACTCATGTATATGGATACTGACTCGTTCATTTATTTGGTTAACACCCCAGATGTATATCAAGACAAGTTGGATTTCCTAGAACACCTGGACACATCAGATTATCCTACTAATCACATATGTTACTCTACATCAAACAAGAAAACGTTGGGGAAATTTAAAGACGAGGCTTGTGGACAAATTATAAAAGCATTTGTTGGACTTAGAGCTAAAATGTACGCTTTAGACATAAATGGTAAAGAAATCAAAAAGATTAAAGGTATTAGCAAAGGTGTTGTCAAAAATTGTATATGCTTTCAAGATTATAAGGATTGTGTCATGAAAAACAATGTAAAAAGAATACCAATGAACATTTTCGCTTCTAAACAACATGACATATCATCTATAAGACTAAACAAAATTGCTTTGTGTCCTGGTGATGATAAAAGAGTGATTAATGCTGATGGTATAGGTACACATGCCTATGGTCATTACTCAATCATTGACCATGCTTAAAGAGTTAAGTTATGAATTTCAAAATCTTCGGCCTGCAACTAGCAAATACATAAAACAATTTAGGAAATAAAACAATAACACTACAAAAATAAAAAAATTGTATTCAAAATCAAAAAAATTAATATAAATGGAAAACAAAATAAAAACAACTGTACAATTTATAACAAAAAAAAGAATATATATAAAATGTATTATGTGTAAATAGTGCACATGTATTTAAAATAAAAAATATTGTATGGACACTGCTTGTACATTTTTAATTACTACCCACCTCTCTCCACTCCTAATGCAAAATGAACATGTTCAACACAAATTGGAAAATCCATGTTTCCATATTGACAAAATAGAAAAAACATTAAACTGAAATTTTAAAAACTGTGAATGGGAATTTAGTAAATTGACAAATGTATAACAACAAATTGGAAAATTCATGTTTCTATATCACGATATTGAAAAACTTTAAACTGACATTTTAAAAACTGTAAATGGGAAATTGTGAAATTAATAAATGTGTAAACAACAAAATGCAAAATCCATGTTTCCATATTATGAAATTGAAAAACTTAAAACGGACATTAAAAAAAACGAAAATGGGAAATTGGAAAATTGGCAAATGTGTAAACAACAAAATGCAAAATCCATGTCTCCATATTATGAAATTGAAAAACTTAAAACTGACATTTAAAAAAACTGAAAATGGGAAATTGGAAAATTAACAAATGAGAAAACAACAAAATGAAAAAAAAAAAAAAAAATACCCCGGTTGGGGTAGTGATCAGGTTGTACAGTAGCCTATAGGACTAGCATAAGGACAGTTGCATGTGCCCTTATATACTTTGTGTATGTGCATTAGCCTTTGGATTAGCGTAAGTTAGGTTTGGTAAAGTTCGGTTTAGTGAGGTTAGATATGTGACCTTGTAGTTTACTCTTTTCGAAAAATGTAAAATGTAAAATCTAATATCAAAACATCTTAAAATTAAAATGTAAAATCTAAAAAAAAAAAAAAACTAAAATACAAAAAAAAAAAAAAAAATATATAAAATGTTAAATCTAAAAAATGTAAATTGAAAAAATCATTAAATCTAAAATGTTAAAATGTAAAATGTTAAAATGTAAATTCTAATTTCTTTAAATGAGGTTTCTGTGGGTTAGGTTAGGTTAGGTTATAACTAAGTTTATTATTTGTGCTCTCCCATTTGCTCTTACTTTTTTGCTCCCACATTTTGCTCCTTACCTTTTTGCCCCACTTTTTGCCTTCACTTTTTTACTCCCACTTTTTGCCCCCCCCCCCACTTTTTTGCTCCCACTTTTTGCTCCCACATTTGTGCTCCCATTTTATGCTCCCACTTTTTTGCTCTCACTTTTTGCTCACACATTTTTGCTCCCACTTTTTGCTCTCACTTCTTTGCTCACACTTTTTGCTCACACTTTTTGCTCAAATTTTTGCTTTCATATTTGCTCACACTTTGAAGTTAGGTTATGTTTGGTTAGGTTAGGTTAGGTGAAGTTAGGTTAGGTTAGGTTATAACTAAGTTTATTATTTGTGCTCTCACATTTGCTCTCACTTTTTTGCTCACACTTTTTGCTCTCATTTTATTTTAATTTTTTGCTCGCACTTTTAAGTTAGGTTAGGTTAGGTTAGGTTAGGTTATTTTATAACTTAGTTTATTATGTGTGCTCTCACATTTGCTCTGATATTTGCTCTGACTTTGAAGTTAGGTTAGGTTAGGTTAGGTTAGGTTAGGTTAGGTTATAACTAAGTTTATTATTTGTGCTTTCACATTTACTCTCATAATTGCTCTCACTTTGAAGTTAGGTTAGGTTAGGTTAGGTTAGGTGAAGTTAGGTTAGGTGAAGTTAGGTTAGGTGAAGTTAGATTAGGTTAGGTTAGGTTAGGTTAGGTTAGGCTAGGTGAGGTGAGGTTAGGTGAAGTTGCGTTAGGCAGAATGGTTGAGGTATGAATCAAAAGCCAGCTCTTATCAGTTTTGCCTCACAAGGCTGAGTGTACCCCGTTCCACTCCTGAGACCAGAAATTAAATTTCTTGGCAGAGCCGGGATTCGAACCTCAGAAATGACCGCCAAGAATGCTAGCCACTACACCAAGAGGTGGATAATATAAGGCTGGTCTTGATTATACATTATCAATCAATAATTACCTAATAATAATAATAATAATAAATATTCAATTTGGCAACTACACAGCCGACCTCTCCCTGTGACGTCATTGACGGTCTCAGGGTGTGGCGGCCGTATTGCCCATTAGCCCCTGGCCCAGTTATGACTGACCCCTCCATAACATTAACATAGGGCTGGTTGCGCGCGGCGGCCATCTTGCCCATTATCCTCTGTCCCAGCTTCGGCCTATATTACCTACTATGGCATATTTGGATCTAAACTATTCATATATTCTGTCGGAAGTGACATTGACTACCTCGTGGTGTAGCACCTATTTTTTTTTCTATCGCTCTTGAGGTCTGGGTTCAATTCCCTGCTCTGCCAAGTAACTTAATACCTCTCTGAGGATTGGAAAGGGGTATTACTCAGCCTCTGAGAAGAGTTAAGTTCGATTCCCACCTCGACTTTCCTAGATATCGTTTTCCACAGTTTCCCCACTTCTACACTAGACAAATGCCGGGATGGTTCCTAAATTACGGCAACGCCCGCCTTTATCCCAATTTATGAATCAATCACAAATACACACACGTGTATAGACACCGTAATAACACAGTTTATCAGACAAATTGTATATACACCCAATTACACGGGGATGAAATGGCCACGATGCCCAAACCCCTCAAATAAAACAACAAGATGTTCAGTAAAGAACATATAGCCTACTTTCTCCTAAATGCATGGGTATTGTTATAACTCTTTGTCCTTTTCAAGGAGTATAATTGAATGTTGGTTGTAGTAGCTTGTTAAAATACAACGTGCTATAGGGATATTAAACATGAATATGAGGTGCCCTTTGCTAGTGCTACCTCTGAAAAAAAAATCATTCAATTCGGTTTCACCGTGTTTGAATTGATATGGGGAATGGATTTGCACACATAAATGGCCGCTATTTGCAAACTATTGGGCTGATGACCTTGTAGTCAGTCATAAGATGCTTTCCACAAAAAGGCATGTTGTTGCAAATTCTGGTAGAGATCAAATCATTAGGATGGTCGTAATTTGATTTAAGCTTTTCACATTTGGGTGGCCGTCATTCTGTTTCCGTCAAGATGGCGGTCATATAAAACATGACATTGAGGTGCCCTTTGCTAGTGCTACCTCTGTACCAAATTTCGTTCAATTCGGTTTCACCGTGTTTGAATTGATAGGGGGAATCGATTTGCACACATACTTGGCCACCATCTGCAAACTATTGGGCTGATGATCTTGCAGTTTGGTCAGAATAAGCTTCCCACATAAAGATATGTTGTTGAAAAATTTGGTAGAGACTAGATTATTAGGTTGGTCGTAATTTCATTTAAGCTTTTAACATTTGGGTGGCCGCGATTACGTTTCCGTCAAGATGGCGGTGATATAAAACATGACACTGAGGTGCCCTTTGCTAGTGCTACCTTTGTACCAAATTTCGTTCCATTCGGTTTCACCATGATCGAATTAATAGGGGAAATCGATTGTGACACAAAGATGGCCACCATCCGCAAACTATTAGGCTAATGACCTATTAATTTGGTCAAAGGATGCTCCCTCCATAAAGATATGTCGTTGCAAAATTTGGTAGAGATCGGATGGTTAGGTTAGTCGTAATTTGATTTAAGCTTTGATTTGTGAGGCCGCCATTACGTTTCCATCAAGATGGCGGCGATATAAAACATGACACTGAGGTACCCTTTGATAGTACTACCTCTGTATAAAATTTCGTTCCATTCGGTTTCACCGTGTTCGGATTATTAGGGGTAATCGATTTTGACACAAAGATGGCCACCATCCGCAAACTATTTGGCTAATGACCTATTGATTTGGTCAAAGGATGCTCCCCCATAAAGGTATGTTGTTGCAAAATTTGGTAGAGATCGGATGATTCGGTTATTTGTAATTTGATTTAAGCTTTGAACATTTGTGTGGCCGCCATTACGTTTCCGTCAAGATGGCGGCGATATAAAACATGACACTGAGGTGTCCCTTGCTAGTGCTACCTTTGTACCAAATTTGGTTCAATTTGCGTTCACCGTGTTCGAATTGATAGGGGGGGGGGGACATTCAGAGTACACACACTCACACACACACAGACTCACACACAGACAGACACACTTTTTTTCGCCCTGTGTTGATCTCATAAGAGTCTACTTTCATTTTTTGCTGAAATCGAAAGTAGGCTAACAACTCGGAGGTGACATAATTTGACCTCCAACAATAACATTGGCTAGAATCTTTTATGGCCATTCAGACAATGGACATTAAGAAGGGCTCACTGTGAAAAATTCGAACTGGTTACCCTTTAAATATTGACAGTTGATTGACTGATTTATTATTTTAGGATTTTATGCATAGGGGTGAGAACCGTCAAATCCGATCGTTTGCATTAAAAAACATTACAATGCATTAAAGTAAATAATATTACAATAATAATAATAATAATAATAATAATAATAATATCGGATGGCCTCGGGTGCCGGATGCATGCTTTGTAATTTGACACCCAGAGGGTAGCTTGCATGTCGAATTTTGTTGTTTCTTGAATCACTATGAATGTCATGGAGGTTAGATACCTTGAACACTATAGCGCTTTCTAGTAAAGAAATGAGGAACTTTGTGTTGGCGGAAACTCCCGAGATTAATTTTGCCATTATGTACAGGGCCTACTGAAATCAAATGGGTTCTTTGACAAGCCAACATCGTATGACATGCGTGTCGTATTTTTGCCGCCTTTCAAAAATCTCTTACCACGGCCAGGAGCGAACCTGCAATCTTGGGGTTAGTAGACCGACACGCTATCCACTCACCCACCGTGGCAAGCCAATATTACAATGGATTACATTAAGTAACACTACTTAAAATAGTTTCCTAATAATCTAAGTATTAAATCTCATGATGCGCTTGGAAAGATTCTATAACCATCTCAAAATAGCATTAATAACCATCGAATAATACATCGGCAAGGTGTTTTCTGAGTGCTGAGCGATGTGAATTCTCATACGCATGCTGATTATACGAATTATAAATGCGTGCTGCACTACAAATAACTTAGAAGTACGATGGTGAGGTATCTGCATTATGAACTTGGTAAATCTGTTTCTTCGGTCATTGACTGTTTCCATACGACCAAGTCCGTCGTAAAAGATATGATGTGGATTTCTGTTTAATACTATTTACAGTTATTAATACTGTTGCCAACAGTCTACGTTCATTTTAGCCAGCACATCTGACAGTGTAATACGCCGACATAATCATTGGTGTCGCATCCTATAATGTCAAGCAAGTTAAAACTGTCCTCTCATTGTTTGTTTTCCCCCGTCTAGGTAATACCATACTTCCTTTCCGTCACAAGCCACTTCAATTAAACAGAATTAACCGACAAATTCTCATTAAGGGTAACATTATCTTCCAATTATCAGCATAGGGATACGATTAAAATTCATTATGTTAATTTAAGCAGTGTGTAACTTAACAACAGATCAGGGGATTCCCCCAACTGACGCAGTATTCCCCCTCTGTTAATGATGTGTGTGTGACACTAATGCAAGATGCTAATGATTTCAATAGGCACTGATGTTCCAACACTGTAATACAGTAATGGAAGCACTGAATGTTAATTGTTGACAGTCATTATTGTTTCGCGTTTTATGTGGGGTAGGGGATGAATTTCAATAGTGAATCGTTTATTGGGTGTAAATTTTAGTAGGAGAAAATTATTGTTTTTCAAAATTTCTAAACTACCGGAAATTAGTGACCAGAGTGATTAGTATGTTTTGATTTTAATGACAAATGGATGGATGGGTGTATTGATCGCTAATGGAAATGTGAATAATTGTTATGTTTGCGTCAAATTCTTCCCCTGCTTCAGCACCACTAATTCAAAATACATGTTCTGGCTGGTATTATCATAAAATGCCGAGGTTACGGATGTACCATTACAAACATTGTGACTATGCTCTAGCTCTGTATTATTATTAACAATAATAATAACAGAAAAGCGCACGAATGTGCATAGGTGAGGACACTCTGTACTACTTGGTTGGCTCCCGTCCAACCTCTGTCGGTCATGGCGTCCGTGGCGTAGAACTCCTTGCTGATTTCTGCTCTTTTTTTCTTTCTTCTTCCTTAGATGATCGTCAACGTATTTCGTATTTGGCAGCAGCATCTTGGTTTGATGCCTCGATGAAAGAGGTTCATATTAGTTCATATGCCTGTCATGATTGTGTTGGGGTTTGATATTCCTAAGGCTAATTTACAGAACCTTGCATTTGTTGATTATATTGCAGATAGGTCTGTAGGTTTAAGGTGTTCCCAGTTTATCTCGAGCTCATACGTAACATTTGGCATTATTTTCGCCATAAATAATTACATCGCTGTTGTTAGAGATAGTTTTCTTAAACTGTTCAAAAGGTAACACATGGTTCGTACGTTATTTCAAAAACAGTGGCGACGTATGGTTTCATTTTTTGTAATAGGTATTCCACTACTTTCCAGCGAGATTCTTAGCATTATTAATATTATTATTACATTATATTTTACCCTTATTGACAGAGTTTGATCTCGAAAATCTCACGATGACACACATTTCACATCTTTCCCTTCTTCATCTTCTCTTCCCAAAATCTCTTCATCCTTTGACTGTGTTCCTGTTTCCTTTGTTCTGTCCACAATGTTCCCGTCTTCTTCTTTTCAGGTACTATAAATGTTGTATTCTTAATTTCGTTTCTGAATTTTCCTCTATTGTCTATCACATCAAAGATCTTCTTTGTATGTCTATTTATTATTATTATTAATAATATTATTTATTATTTTTATTATTACTATTATTTTTTCGATTCGGCCATCTAAGGACCACGTCATTTCAACTGCTTCTTGCTGCATCGAGCTTTAACATCCTCCCAGCACTTTCGCATTAGTTATCGATGCTGTTGTTTCCTTTCTGCAGTCCACTTCTTGCCAGTTGGAAGCTTTGGCTTTTCTTGAAAATAACGGTGTGCTGTTAGTTTTTGTTTAAGTGTGGCACGTTCCCAAATATCGTTGCCTGTAATTCCCACTTCTTGTAAATCTTTGTCCACCTCAGTGAACCAAGCTCCCTTGGTTTTCTTTTTGAGGAAGTAGGTGAAAATTCTATTTGTCAATCGTGCTGGGTTCATTCTTGTTATATGACAGTAAAAGTCAATTCTCCGTTTCCTCATGGCATCAGTTATTTTTTCCACGTGGGTGTAAAGTTCGTGGTTGTGCCGTCTCCTATATTCCCCATTTTCTTTTACCGGACCCAAGATTTTTCTTAGAATTTTTCTTTCTTTCACTTCCAGATTCTCTGTTAGTCCCTTGCGATGCATTGCAAGGCACTCTGCAGCATACAAAGCCTCTGGACGGATGACTGTTTGGTAGTGTCTTAACTTGGCATTTGTTGATATGGATTTCTTGTTGTAAATGGCCTTTGTTAGATTATATGCCATTTCCATTTTCCTGATTCATGACTCGAAAGATTGGGGTCTATCCACTCACCCAAATATTTGAACGCTTTCGTTTGCTTGATTTTCCCCTGTCCTACATCCAGCTCTTTTGGCGCTAGCTTGATATTAGTGATGGATTCTGTTTTTTCAAAGGAGATCTTAAGGCCCGTTTTTGCTGCTTGAATCTGGAGTTCATTAATTTGCGCTGCGGCTGCGTCGATGGAATCTGAAAAAATTGTGAGGTCATCTGCGAATGCTAGGCAGTCAACTATCAGGTTCTGTTTTTTGTAGCCCAATCTGACTCCATTTTCAGACTTGTTAATGTTCATTACTTTTCGCCACTGCCGGATGACTTTTTCGAGCACACAGTTGAAGAGCAAAAGTGATATTCCATCTCCCTGTCTTACACCAGTCTTGATTTCGAAGGGCTCTGAAATTTCTCCCCTGAATTTCACTTTGGACGCAGTGATGGTTAAGGTTTTCTGAATAATTGCTCTTGTTTTGTTGTCCAGTCCCAGTTCTTTCAGTATTTCAAATAGGGTGGGTCAATCGATAGAGTCATAAGCCTTTTTGAAGTCAATGAAGGTCACTACAAACTGTTTGTTTCTAAGCTTCAGATATGAAAGAATAGATTTAGGGTTCTAAATCTGTTCGGCACATGATCGTCCCTTCCGAAATACCCCTTGATATTCCCCTAATTGTGGATCCAACTGTTCCTCTGCTCTAGTTTGAAGGGCTTTTGAAAGGATTTTGTATGTTATTGCGAGGAGGGAGATGCCACGGTAATTGTTCACACTCGTTCTATCACCTTTTTTGTGAAGAGGGTGAAGCAGAGCTGATGTCCAATCAATAGGGAGTTCCTCCTTTTCCCATATCTCACTAATTATTTCTGTTAGTTTATTGAGAGCCACGTCACCAGCATGCTTCCGTAATTCGGCGATTATTGAATCCTCGCCTGGTGCCTTATTGTTTTTAAGTGACTGAATGATCTGCATAACTTCTTAGGTTGGTGGAGTAGAGTCCGGGTTTGTATTTGTATTGTCTTCAAATGAGAATTAGGATCCTGGGCTTTCACAGTTAAGGAGAGTCTCAAAATAATTTGCCAGGATAGTGCAGTTGTCCTTGTCATTATAGGCAGTTTTTCCCTCAGGATCTTTGAAGTGTAGGATAGGTGTAGTGTATTTAGTGAGATTCTGTCTGATGGTTCTGTAGAAATCTCGAGTGTTGTCTTTCTTGAAGTCTTGTTGAAACTTTTCCAACTGACTTTTGTCGTATGCACGTTTTACCCCATGTATGGTCTTTGCAGCATGTTTCCTCACTAACAGAAAACTCTCCCAGTTATCTGAATTCTTCTTCGAGTTCCATCACTGCCATGCTAGTTTTCTCTGCCTTATTGCTGCTTCACATTCACTGGCCCACCAGAGATGTTTCCTTCTTTTTGTTAGCGGGACTATCTCTTTAGCTGTTCTCACCATGCCATCTCGTAGTTGTTCCCAATTCTGTGGATCCAAAGTTTCAAGCTTCTCAGTAAACTCGTGATTCAAGTGTAGCTTCTCAGTGTCAAACCTGTTGATCTCTCCTCGGCAGACCCTCCTCGTATTTCTTGGAAGAAGTTTAACCTTGATTTTGGAAAGGTAATGATCAGAATCAAGATTTACACTTCTCAGGACTTTTACATTCTGGATCTCTCGGTGTTCCTTGCGTGAAATAGCGACGTGATCGATTTGGAAACCACCAAGTTTTGGATTTGGAGAAGTCCACGTTTTCTGCTTTCTTGGCAGGTGTTTGAAAGCAGTAGATTTCATAACAAGGTTGAACGCCTTACAGAGCTCCAGATTCTCTCTCCATTGCGGTTGGTTCTGTAATGAGCTGGGTAACTTCCTACAATGTTTCTGAATGTTCTTTCACGGCCAAGTTGAGCATTGAAATCACCAAGCAAGATAATCATATGTTTGTCCGGAATTTTAGCCATTATATCCTCCAGTTCTTCCCAAAATTCATCTGTTCCTTCCCTGTCTTCTTTGTTTGCCTCATTAATTGGCGCATGCACATTAACCATAGTATACATTTTGTTCGTGCATCGGAAAGTGAGGATTGCTACTCGGCTGTTAGGAGAAGTGAAATCTACAACCGAGTCCAAAATTATTTTATTTACAATGAATCCCGTGTCAAGGTGAGGGATGTTCTTTGCAACTCGTTTACCAACTTTGCCTTTTAAATATTCTGTACCCCTGAGACTCAACAGGATGTTCATCTGTAAATCTTGTTTCTTGTACTGCCATGATAAGAATTTGATGTTGGGAGAGAGTATCAGTGAGATGCTTAAGTTTACCAGTTTTCAAAAGGGAGTTCATATTAACGGTGGCAAAGAAGTTCCGATGTTTGTGTTTGATCTTTAGTGGAGTCTCCGACACCTCCAAGCATTTTGGTGCTGGCTCCCCAGAATCCGAAGGCCTGCATGCATCGCTGAAAGCAATGGTGGATTGGTTACCACCTGGGGTAGTAGCTTTTGCTGAATTTTCCTCCATGCTTTCTTGAGACAGTTGAAAAACTGTAATTGGCGTTGGTGATATTTCACACCGGCCAAAGTACTACCAAGGTTGCCTTGGAGCCACCAGCACTGATCGGCTCGCCGACCCAGCTTCCCGCTGGGAGTGGTTACCCAACCTTCCACTGGGTTGCTCGGCTTAACAGGGGACACCTCGGGTAGGTTACGTGCTGGAGGTGGAGTGAGAGAGGCTAAGTTGGATTCTCTTGCTGAATCCAATATGTTTGAGTTGCAGGTGACATGCAACGACGCATTTCACTCCCATTTGCCCAGAGCCACACGGACTTCTCCCAGGTTGATTCCTGAGACCCTATTTATTATTATTATTATTATTATTATTATTATTATTATTATTATTATTATTATTATTATTATTTTACAACGTTATGCCCAACTAAAAGGAGCGCGATAGAACCTATTTAACAGTTGGTAATGATTTTGCTTTCTTCTCTTCCCCAAATCTCTTCATCTTTCACTATGCTTTTTCTTCCTTTATTGTGTCCATACAATGTCGGCTCTCATCGGGGATTTGCAATAAAATTATATTTGTTCAAGAACGTTCTGAAATTAGGCATGTCCCATAACATTTCGTCTGTCGCGTTGATTTCTTGATCATTTTCAATTTCGATTATCCAGTTGTTTGACTTTTAGCGAGAAGGCATGATTATACAGTATATCTTTATAGTAAGTCTTTCATTGTCCATTCTTTGAACATGCCCACAAACTTTCAATCTTCTTTTTCTAATAGTGTGTGAAATTTTCTCGGATGTTGGTAGGACTCGTGAGGCCTTCATCCACACTGGCCCTAAGACCTTTCTAAGGATTTTCCTTGTTCTTCTAAAATGTTAGTTAGTGATCTACCTCTAATGCTCAGGGTTTCTGGTGCGTATAATGCTTCAGGTTGAATTACCGTGTTATAGTGTATCAATTTTGTGTTCCAGGATATTGTTTTTTGTTGTATCTGTTCCAGTTGATCCTATAGGCATTTTGTAAATTAGAGATTCTATCCTTGTTTGCTTCACGAATTAATTCAGGTGGTTGTATGATTTCTTCTAAGTTGCCTATTAGAAATTATTTACTTGTGGGAATTTTTCAAACTGAGTATTCAGAGGTTGGTTGGTTGGTTGGTTGGTTGGTTGGTTGGTTTCTCAGTTTAGCGGCTACGACAACGCGGTCATGTACTTTGGGTGTGTGTAGAATCTGTCTGACAACTGGTTTAAATTGTGATGGCTGTATTTGTGTGTGTTATCTGTAATTCGGGTGAGGACTGCAGTCGATCAATTTCAAATAGTTCCTACTTTTGCTTCCAAATGCTACCGTCAACGAAACCTAGCCACGAACTTGGCTACTAGATGCCACTGCAACGGGCACCTGGTGAGGAACTTTGGAACTAATCAAATCTAACCAACAAATTTTAGCTTCACACAATTATAGCTAGTGGAAGGTCCTTTTACATGCCATAAATCCATGACATGAGCTCGCCAGCTTTACTCCACCTCCGAACGAAGGCATAGAGGGATTTTAAATCAGAGGTTGTTTTTCTAAGTACCGAGGAGATCCTTCCATGTATCGGGTTTTCTCATATTAAATATGAAGTCCCGTTTTACATGCAATTTCATGAAGTCTTCTTGTCTATTGTTCGATAAAATTACCCGATCATCTGCAAAGGCCAAGTATTTGAGATGAATTTTATATTTAACTAGCTTGCCTATATTAATCCCCTTTGTTTCATATTCCACAGTTTGGATTACATTATCTAGTACTAGATTGAACAATAATGGAGGTAAAGCCATCTCCTTGACTGACACCTGTATTAATAGCAAAGGGATTAAACATTTCTCCTAAGGTTTCAATTTTGGAGGTGGCGTCAGACAGCGTCTGTCTGATCAAATTTCTTGTTCTCGTATCTACTCTGGATTCTTCCATCATATCAAAACGCTTTTATCTAAGGAATTTTATACTTTTTTGTAATCTACAAATACTGTTTATGATGGTCCGGGTTTACGGGTTTGTAAGAGATTTGAGATAAAAATATGTTCAATACATTATCTTCCTTCTCTGAAATCAGCCTGGTATTCACTTATAAGGTAATTCTATCGGTTTTAGTAAGTGAGTAAGTAAGTAAATAAATAAATACTCAGCAAACTAAATAAATAAGTAAATAACTAACTCTTCTCCAAGTGCTCCATGAATTTGGTCCTGACATTAAAACTCGAATGATAATCCAGAGTATGCTTTCTGATACAACTTTCATAGTAAAGTTCAGATTCTAGATTTCTGAACCCTTCCACATTCAATAAGGTGTTCGACAGGGTGATGGATTATCACCACTGCTTTTCAACTTTGCCCTTGAGAGAGTCATAAGAGAATGGAGACTCGTTCTTCAATCAAAAGGATTATCTAATGGAGTACAAAGAGGCAGGCCTTGGAATAACATCAATATTGATTGCCTCGCATTTGCTGATGACCTCGCTTTGTTTGCTTCCTCTCCACAAATAGCCATTCAACACTAAATTACTTCAATAATAGTGCAACCAAAATATGACTCAAGATATCTTACACTAAAACCCAATTCATCTCTAATGCAAAAGAAGCTCCAGCTCATCTTCAAACCACCCACGGTCAGATCTTGAAAGTTAAAAAGTTTAAATATCTTGGTGAGTGGATCGAACAAAATAATAGTGGAAAGTTCACCATCTCAACAAGAGTCAATAAATGCGAAACAGCCTTCCTCCTCTCACACCAACTGTACAATAAAAAGTCCATATCTAGGAATGCAAAGTTAAGACATTATCAAACAGTGATTAGATCGAAAACACGGTATGCAGTGGAATGCCTCACAAACCACGCAGCTGGCCCAATCGAGAGACTTGAAGTAAAGGAAAGAAAAATCATGAGGAATATTCTTGGTCGTAAGTTCAAAGATCGAGGTTACCAGCAAAGCAAAGCCAACTCCATAGAGGCCATGGAGGCCCTGAGAGTAGTGGAAGGTAGAGGCTTCCACTTTTTTTGACATCGGCACTAGATGGGATGAAGTTGTCAGCTCCACGCCCAGCAGTCTTTGCTCCCAGGAATTACCGTGGTACTCATTTCTGGTGCAGGCTGAGTGAACCCCAGGGCCATTTGCCTTTCCGAAAGTGGTAGTTTTGTTTCTATTATCCACTAACTGGGTAGGGATCGAACCACTCCCTTTCAGTTAGAAACTCAGTGCCTCTACCGACTGCGCCACGCAGCCCCCATAAGCTCTGGAGTAATTCAGAAATATAGGCCTAGTCCCACACTGAAAGGATCCCAAGTGTAATCCGGAAACAGAGAATAGCATTCTGTGCCCACCTCCTCGGAATGCCAGTCAGTAGATTCTTCAATTGTCTATTATCACACTTCCGAGGTTTGAAGGTGATTCCTCTTTGGCTGGTGGAAGTGGATAAGGACTTGTTAAAGTATGAAATTTCTGAATCAGATATCTAGCTCAGAACTGCATTGAAACAAAACTCTGTCAGGTTCATCAAGAGGAAGTAAAACCCAGCAAGAGATATGCACACTCGGATGAATGAAGGCGTGGTGGGCTAACCAGATGAAAAACAAGATGTTCAGTAGCCTACTTTCTCCTAAATGAATGGGTTTTGTTATAACTGTTTGTCCTTTTCAAGGAGTATAATTATTGAATGTTGGTTGTAGTAGCTTGTTGAAATACAACGTGCTATAGGGATATTAAACATGAATATGAGGTGCCCTTTGCTAGTGCTGTAAAAAATTTCATTCAATTCGGTTTCAGCGTGTTTGAATTGATATGGGGAATGGATTTGCACACATATATGGCCGCTATTTGTTAACTATTGGGCTGATGACCTTGTAGTCAGTCATAAGATGCTTTCCACAAAAAGGCATGTTGTTGCAATATCTGGTAGAGATCAAATTAGTAGGATGGTCGTAATTTGATTTAAGCTTTTAACATTTGGGTGGCCGTCATTCCGTTTCCGTCAAGATGGCGGCGATATAAAACATGACACTGAGGTGCCCTTTGCTAGTGCTACCTCTGTGCCAAATTTCGTTCAATTCGGTTTCACCGTGTGTGAATTGATAGGGGGAATCGATTTGCACACATACTTGGCCACCATCTGCAAACTATTGGGCTGATGATCTTGCAGTTTGGTCAGAATATGCTTCCCACATAAAGATATGTTGTTGAAAAAATTTGGTAGAGACTAGAGTATTAGGTTGGTCGTAATTACATTTTAGCTTTTAACATTTGGGTGGCCGCGATTACGTTTCCGTCAAGATGGCAGTGATATAAAACATGACACTGAGGTGCCCTTTGCTAGTGTTACCTCTGTACCAAATTTCGTTCCATTCGGTTTCACCGTGTTCGAATTGATAGGGGAATCGATTTTCACACGAAGATGGCCGCCATCCGCAAAATATTAGGCCAATGACCTATTAGTTTGGTCAAAGGATGATCCCTCCATAAAGGTAAGTTGTTGCAAAATTCGGTAGAGATCGGATGGTTAGGTTAATCGTAAATTGATTTAAGCTTTGAACATTTGTGTGGCCGCTATTACGTTTCTGTCAAGAAGGCGGCGATATAAAACATGACACTGAGGTGCCCTTTGCTAGTGCTACCTCTGTACCAAATTTCGTTCCATTCTGTTTCACAGTGTTCGAATTAATAGGGGTAATCGATTTTGACACAAAGATGGCCGCCATCCGCAAACTAATAGGCTAATGACCTATTAGATTGGTCAAAGGATGCTCCCTCCATAAAGTTATGTTGTTGCAAAATTTGGTAGAGATCGGATGATTAAGTTAGTCGTAATTTGATTTAAGGTTCGAACATTTGTGTGGCCGCCATTACGTTTCCGTCAATATGGCGACGATATAAAACATGACACTGAGGTGTCCTTTGCTAGTGCTACCTTTGTACCAAATTTCGTTCAATTCGCGTTCACTTGTTCGAATTGATTGGGGGGGGACAGACATTCAGAGTACACACACACACACACACATACACACACAGACAGACAGACACTTTTTTTCGCCCTGTGATGATCTCATATGTCTACTTTCATTTTTTGCAAAATTCGAAAGTAGGCTAATAGTTGAGATGTCGCGCTCCCTAGTTGCCACAACGATAAAAGTAAAGTAGGCTAAGTAGTAAATAAATAGATGAATAAATAAATAAATAAATAAATAAATAGCACATCGCGTTAGCTAGATTTTGGTCTTCATACATTTTACATTACTGCACATGCAGGAAATAAGAAATTTAGACATTGATTCCCTGCCAGGATTTAAGCCTCATGGATTTTAACATAAGAAGTAGCCTAGTTTTCTATATGTGAAAGTATCTTTTAGAAGTTTTTGACTGTTTCTTTGACAGTATTGACGCTTTCTTTCTCGATAACAATTTTCAAATTGAAACGACCATTTACGTATCCTTTTTACATATCTGATTTTTACGTAAAGAGAAGTCTATATTAATAGAATATCAAAATTGCATTTTTAGCCTATTTTCAATTTTGAAAAAATAGGCTTATGAGATCACCTTTTGTCCGTGCGTGTGTGTGCGTGTGTGTGTGTGTGTGTGTGCCCCCCCCCTAATAAAATCTAAACGGCTGGAGCGATTTCAATGAAACTCGGTAAGTTTATAGCACTATTCCCGGCGACCTCGACCGTGCCCTTCAAATTTTGTTACGTCTCACCAATCCAACATGGCGGCTGTGCGAAATATTTCACTAGCATTCAATATCTCCGAAGCTATTACCGATATCGCCCTGAAATTGTGTATGGTGATAAAGGGCACTACTAGAAGTTCACCTATGGGACTTTCAAAAACCTGGTGACTACAAAACCAACATGGCGGTCAAGCGAAGTTGAGACTTTTAAATAGACTTTTCTCGCGATTTAACTATCCAAACGTAATGAAACTTGGTACAGCAAATGTTTATACACATTGTAATGCACTGAAGTATAATTTAGTTCAATTGTTTACATAACCTCAAAATGGCGGTTGTGCGAAATATTTCACTGATATTCTATATCTTTGAAACTATTACAGATATCACCCTGCAATTTTGTACGGTGATAAAGGGTACTGATACAAGTTTACCTAGGTATATTTCAAAAACCTGTAAAGTACAAAACGAACATGGCGACCAAGCGAATTTGAAATGTTTTAATAGACTTTTCTCGTGATTTAACTCTCTGAGCGAAGTGAAATGAGGTACAGTAAATGATTTTGCAGATTTTAATGCACTGCCATCTAATTTAATTCAATTGTTTACATAACCTCAAGATGGCGGATGTGCGAAATTTCAAAATTAAGTTTTTATTTCTTGTGTCGTAATCATGCGATCGAGGTGAAACTTTGAATAATGAACCTAGGCAATAATTGTCCTTGATTGGTACATAACTCTATGGCCTATACATATAACAATCCTAAATGGCGAACTTCCGAAATATTTAGACAGTTCTCAATATCTATGAATCTTTTACAGCAACCTAACTGATTTTTTAATGTTCATAGAGACTATGAACATATGTTCACCTAAAGGACTTTCAGTAACCTGGTGAGCACAAATCCAACATGGTGGCGACGCGAAGTATAAATATTGAAATGGACGTTTCTCGCGAATTAACTATCCGAGTGCCGTGAAACGTTGCGCGTTAAATGCTTATACAAATATTGATCCACTGGCATGTAATTTATTTCAATTGTTTGCATAATCACAAGATGGCTGCCGTGCGTAATTTTAAAATCTCGTTTTTACTTCTTGTGTTCTAATCATGCGATTGAAGTTTGAATACCACACGTACACAATAATCTTAATGTAATAGTAAAAAAATAAAAATCCAGCCTGGCGACCATCTGAAATATTTAGACGGTTCTCAATATCTACGAATCTGTTACAGCAATTAAACTGAAATTTTGTATGTTGATAGAGGCAATTAACATTAGCAGGATATATGAAAATAGGCTGTATAGTTCTTCACGGAACTACTTTTTTAAGGTATATTTCCATTTGCATGTTAATTGTTATATTTGAATGTTTCCATTATTTTAAATTTAAAACTGTTTTGTAAGGATATCCATTTTCTTGATGCTGTTAATTAGTTTTTAAGATGCACTATTTTTTCACGCTGATGATGGAATCATTGATATTCCGAAACATGTACATTTAATGCTGTAATTTAACCACATTCTTTAGTGTTTGACTAGGCAATTTTAATAAGATAGCACTAACAGTCAACACCGATATTAATTATTACCAGTGTCATAATGGTCAATGTTGACGCATTTTAAATGCGATCATTCGTCTCACCGCAAATAGCAGTCGATGTTTATAAAAAGGTGAGTGCTCTATATTCATTTAAGTGTGATCGGCAGTAGCGTGATACTTCACTATAGTGAACATTATTTTTTTCTTTTAATTAACTCTGCTTCATATTTGACGTTTAAGGTACAACATTTTAAAATATACTGTGTATGAGTAAGTAAATACGTAAATCGTGATGAAAGATATGAGCGATGGCGCACTCTTATTGAGGGGACCACGCTATCTGGTGGAGAGACCTTAAGTTACTGGCACGTAATGCTAATCTGTCTATCACCTCAGCACACGTGAGACCCTGCCCTCTGCTATAAACAGAGATAAGCAAATAACTGGTCATTGGAAGTTAAGGCATGTAAATAAGTAAAACACTTTACAATGCCTACAACCATAAATCTCCACAAACATGCAAAGTGTTCAGCGGCGGAATATTCTGCTATTCAATTGTGGTCACATAAATTATATAGCCTACTCTGCACGGAATGTGGACTGTGATGCACCTACCCCCGCCCCATCTCCCCCGCCTGCTTCATCCAGCCCATCAAATGCTCTAGTTCAGGTGATATTTCTCATGAAGGATGAAAAAACAAACTTTAAATTAAACTCCAAAAATTCTTATAGATTTTTGCCGTGTCTATTACTGGTTTCCGTTGTTGTTGATGATGATTATTTAGTGGATTTGCGGCATTGTTACCATGTAGCCCCGTGTACTTGGGTGTATGTAGAATTAGTCTGATAACCTGTGTCATCAGTGGAATAGCATTTGGACTTCCACTCTATAAGGATTTGTTACGAGAGAAATATTTTTTTCCTGAGATTCAGCATCGATTTCAAAGTAAAATACTAGTTTCGAACTTTGTGCTTGCTCGATTTTTATCTGAACATGGGAAATTCACGTCATACTTCGAGCGATTTCATTTCTAAATGACTATACATGCTTTCGTGGATCCTTTCAAACCTACTTTTCGACTGCCTGGTTTTGAAGGAGAAAGATACATTATAAAATGTCACATGAGTTACTGCAATACGTTATTTATGTATGGCTTTTAGTGCCGGGAGTGTCCGAGGACATATTCGGCCTGCCAGAGGCTGTAGCTGCTTCAAGCGGACACCCATAGGGTGAGCTACAAGTTCCGTTCAATTTCAAGTAGTTCCAACTTTCTCTACCAGATATCACTGACACCTAGTGGTGAACTTTGGAATCAGACAAGTTAACATCAAGGTTGTTGACATTTGACATTGTTCCGTATTGACGAGATTATATAACTGGAACTTTAATAGAGCGTTTCAACGAAATCTAACCTAGAAATTTAGCTTCACACAAGTTTAGTTAGTGGAAGGATCTTTTACATGCCATAAATCTATGACATAGGACCGCCAGCTTTACTTCCCTTCCGAAGGAAGGCATACTGAAGGATTTTAAACTCCAATAATGAACTTACAAAACCATATATTTAAAAAAAAAACATGTTAATCTCATTTTCTTACAATCATCCATCACATCTTCCGTAAGTTATTATAATCTAATACAAGTAGTAAATATTCTGTATTTGTCAAACTATAACCCTAATATGTTAGGCAAAATAGGGTTCCTTCTATGATTTGGAAAATAAATAAATAAAATAAATAACCTGTGCCATTGTGGTGTCTGTACTAGTGTGTGCATTTGTAATTGAGGTAGGATTTGGTTAGGAACGGGCAGTTGCTTTAAGTTAGGTACCATCCTGGTATTTACCTGGAGTAGGGGAAACCACGGATAACCACTTCCAGGATTGCTAAGGTAGGAATCGAACCCGCCTCTTCTCAGTTTTGCCTCACGAGGCTGAGTGTACCCCGTTCCAGCCCTCAGACCAGAATTAAATTTCTTGGCAGAGCCGGGGAATCAAACCCGGGCCTCCTTGGTGACAAACAAGAATGCTAGCCACTACGAGGGGGGTCGACTCAGGTGTACTAAGTTAGGTCATCAGCAGGCTTTTGGTACACTCCACCCCGGCTCCACTGATGTAGTGAACATTACACTGTGTCCCATGCTGGTTAGCATAGTTGTGCAGTGGTAAAGCTGCCTTTTTTTTACCAAGGTCGGTCGGGTTTGAATCCCGGTTATTGCATTTGAGATTTTCGAGATGATATATAACGTCTTGTTTTTATTTTATTTTTTCTTTACCTTTGATTTATTGAATACAATAATTTGTTACATTTACATTACTTCTCCTTCCTCTCAAGTTCAAATTCTTGTTAATGTTCCAATAGAATAATATTACGTATTAACTGGCAAATTAAATATCTGATTCTTATATTAAGCTAAGTAATTTTAGAAGTGTGCAATAACAGAGAGCAAAACAAAATTTGTCTACGCATGTCATACAGTTGATTGGGAGGAACCTTGTCCAAGACACTGTTGGCGATATCCTTGCAGAGTTTATTTCATATAGAGCAGTGATATTTTATTTATAACTGAGCTCAAGCCTCTCAATAATTACTGTTTAAAATAAATCTTCAATTTGATTAATAGACTTTCCAATATATTTGTTCTTCTTGGAAGAAGTGAGGTCTTTCCATACACTGATACTGATATCTGAAAATATGTCTTGTGTAGTAAAAGATCTTTTGGCTTGGAACGCACAGTCCACTAGTTCGGATTTCACGTATAAATGGAGGTCGCGTGGTTCATGATCGCAAAAGTAATGATGACCAGGGTGAGGGGTCTTAGTATGTGTGTAATGAAGTTAGAATGCACCGTACTATAGGGCGAGTGGAAGCTCCTCCTTTGACCTTCGGGTGTACCAATGAACACATGTGACGTACAGCGGATAAATGGACTGATCGCATGGTTCGTTGTCTGTTGTGGATGGGCTGGCAGTTCATAGGGCATGCATCATCTCAACTCTGTGCGATACTAATCTGATAGCACTGTTTACGTACTAAGACCTCGCAGCCTGATGGTGACGCAACACTACAGGTTTCTCTTCTTTTTACATCCCATACATGTAACATATCACAGTGTTACTTTATTGCGGGAACCATGAGCTCATTCAAGGTTTCCTCACTTCCTTCAGGCAAATGCCGGGATGGTACCATATTTAAATATATCCTAATATTATCTCCTACACACTTTTCCACAGTCACCCCAAAAGTACAGGTTAACAGACGAATATAATAAACAAGAAATTTCTTGGAGCTGATGACCAAAATATTCGCAGGCCCTAATGAAATAATAATACGATTTTGAGCACAACTTGTGTGCAGTTGCGGTTACTCCCAGGCGTAACTGTTCTAAATGTGATAGGGGGAGGGTGAAGAGAAATGTGTTGCTGTCTGCTGTGAAAGGGTTAAAGCTGAGTAAGTTGGCGCTACTCCAGACACGTCTGGCTACCGGATCATTAGCTCTGGAGTTAGTCGGCTCATTGGCGCGAATTGGATGCGAACTGGCGCGCGTCGGCTCCCCACGTGATAGGCATTAGATGTACACTTCATCAGTGTACCGGGTTGCGGGATGTTCTCACAATAAACATTAACATATAGACAAGGAAAGTGCCTCCGTGGCTTAGGCGGCAGCATGCCGGCCTCACACCACTGGGTCCGTGGTTCAAATCACGCTCACTCCATGTGAGAATTGTGCTGGACAAAGCGGAGGCAGACATTTTTTTTCTCCAGGTACTCCGGTTTTCCCTGTCACAATTTCATTCCAGCAACACTCCATCATTTCATTTCATCTGTCATTCATTTAATAATTGCCACAGGGGAGTGCGACAGGCTTCGGCAGCCGGCACAGTTCATTTCCTCGCCGCTAGATGGGGGCTTCATTCATTCCATTTCCTGACCCGGTCGATCGACTGAAAACAGGCTGTGGATTTTCATTGTCATAGACAATTAAATCATTTTTTGTCGAAAATTAACGAAGAAATTTGTAAAACGTTCCTGACGATAACAGGGATTCAAAACATTCGTCATAAGCGCATTCCATTACGTCATGTTTTAGATACTAGTATTTCAGCTCGGCGTTGCCCAAGCAAGGCATATGAATATGGAGAGCAACCGTGTAACAGAATATGCCAAATCCGATGTACCCTCAACACCCCATTGAAGGCATTCTCTGAAGTCCACTGTACCTACTGATCGCTCAAATATTTCAGACGAGGCTATTCTCGACCTTCCCCAAACTATCGGCTCCCAAATAAGTTACTGAATATACTCTGAAATCTGGTAACGTATTCGTTGGGAATTCTCATTACAATGATCTTTAAAACGATCCTGTCACGTGATTTTTTATCATGCAAAATTAATTTGTGCCTCCAGAATCTCTAAGATCCGCATTCAACTCTAGGCATAAAGATGAAATCAATCATTCGCTCGGAGAGCATATTGGGTTATCACAACAATGAAACTAATTGTGTAATTTACAGCGGTATAATAGTACAACGGAAATTGAATACAATGGACAATAGCCAACGTTGATTCATCGTACCCTCCAAATGGGTTATTCGAAAGAAGAAAAGAAGAAGTACTATTCATGATTAAATAGATATATAGGCCTAATCCCCGTCCCAAAAATCACAAAAGAGTTTTTTTTTCCTATAAAACTGATTTGACCTATCTTTTCCCAAACAACGAACAATTTTCGGATTATTTAAGATTTTATTTTTAAAATTTAATAACATTCCCTTCTGTCCCAAACTTCCTGATATTTTCGAATTAATATAACTTATCATTGCCAGGAAAAATAATGCAACCATCCCCAAATTCTCACAATCTTCAGAACAGCCGTTTCCATACCAATGCACTAATGTTTGACCAACTCGTCATGTAACGGCCAGCATTCTTGGCAGCCTGGGTTCGAGTCCCGGCCCTGCTAAGAAATTTAATTATTGTTTAAGAGCTGGAGTGGGTTATACCCAGCTTCTTGAGGCAATATTGCGTTCGATTACAACCTCAGCCATTCTGGAAGTTATTTCCCATTGTTTCCAACTTCTACTCCATGCAAATGCCGGGATTGTTCTTAACTTAAAGCCACGAATAACATCCCAATCCTCACCTGAATTACTAATATACATACCAGTATTGACGTCCGAAACGGGGGAGGAGCTTACGGTCAGCTGTTTGCAATATGGCGGCGATATGGTGACGTGAAGTAATTGGGTGTGCGTTTGTTATGGCTTCTAATTTATGATGACAAAATACTACATATTTCCTTTCATTGTTAGAAATATTTTTATAATCAATTTAATTGCAGTGCCTAATTACTACCAGTTAAAAATATTACCCACATGTAGATAGTCAATTTACTGTCTGCTGTTACATATATGAAGCCTGTACTTGGGAGCCTAGCGGTATCGATGTTTTTTTTATTAATTTCACAATATATATATATATATATATCTCTCACATAACACAAAGGATGACTCCCTGATAATAAATTGAATCAAGCAACCCTGAATTTGCATGAATGTTTTGGGTTCAAAGAAGCGTTACTTGGGATGCTCAAATCATACTTCAATATTGCAAATATTGACCTACATACTTGCTGTTCAAAGGCAAGAATGTTAATTTATTAATCTCTTGCCACAGGCAAGTTAAAATGGAGGCATCCTCTTTATCAATATATTTAATTAAATATTTAAAATACAGATATTTAACAAAGCTGGAGTCTTCATTTGAACTGTCATAAGCAAACGGAACAGATCAAAAACTACACTAAAAGCCAAACCAAATTCACTCCTCAGCTCGACATAAACCATAATACCAATTAAAGCCTTTACAAAACATACTCTCCTTACTGTTGTACAACTTTCAAACCAACTATTCGCACTCAAAACTGTAAAACCCTGAAATGAGAACTAATTAAAGTTAGAATAGCCTAGGCCGATCCGGTCTCCCACTACATTACCGCATATGTAGCCTATACTTAACATCACTATAACTTTAAAATTACGACTAAGTGACCTATCTGCCTGAGTAGTATAGGTGTTACCGGCCTGCCTGGGATGATGGGTCACCAAACCGGTACTTAAAACTAAGATTTTACATTTTAATTAACTAAATTCAACAGTAGGGAGATCATAGCGAAAAACACAATTTAAGCCAAATCATACTTCAATGACCTACATACTTGCTGTTCAAAGGCAAGAATATAAATTCTCTGGCAAATTAAGGCTAGGAACAGCATTTTTCTTAAGTTTTCTAACCATTCGGCTATTGTCAATCGGAAGAACCCCTTAAATAAGTTTACGAAGAGCGGATTACATTCTTTGTACGGCACAGAAGTAATAGGCTATAAGTTTATCAGTATTTTTGATGTAGCTAAATCCATGTGAATACAAATTAGAGACAATAACTATCAATAATCAACAATACCGGTGGAAAGAAGTCGTCTTCACAAAAATGCAGGCTGCACACTGTCATGTAACATGTAACACGTTTTCCAATTGACAGCGACGAAACCCATCTTTCTCTCTGAACTTTTTGTACAGGAAAGTAGTGAAGATATTTCGTAGCCGTTTTATACGTTTTGCAACCTTATACAGAGCAGTACCTCCTCGAATTTGACAAATTTCTTTCTGTTTCCATCACGACGTCAATGCTTCACCATCTAAATAAATCTCACCAATCACAATGTTACAGCTTCAACATTCTGCCGCGTGGCTGCGCCATCCAACTTTTCTGACGTCAATATACATCACAAGGATAGGTTATTAGAAAAATTCTACACTTGCCCAAGTATATAAGCCTAAGTAACCAAGATGTTCAAGGCCCTCAAATAAAACAACACCAACACTAATCCCTGACCGCGTGGCGTTGCTATGCCAAGACATTTAAATCTGTTCTGAGGGCAGAAACGGGGTACACTCAGGCTTGTGAGACAAAACTGAGATGAGTGGGTTCGATTCCCATCTGAGCCATCCTGGAAGTAGTTGTCCGTGGTTTCGTAAGTGATTTCCCAAACAAATGCCGGTATGGTTCCCGACTTAAGTCCACGGCTGCCTCTTTCCTAATCCTCACCTGAATTACAAATTCACACACTATTACAGCCACCACAATAACACAGGTTATCAGACAAATTTTACACATACACACACGCACACCCAGTGCACGGGGATAAATGACCACGATCCCCAGGCCCCTCAAACATAACAACAACAACAACAACAACAACAACAACATTATCTCCCACTTTTGTTATCCATATCAAACATTATTGAATCACATGTAAAAATTTTCAGGCTGTATCTCGCATGTTCTAGTACTTAGGGTTATATTGTGTTGACTGATTGAAGATTCAACATCAAATGTATATCCTACGTATGCCAAAATTGATATGTGGTATAAATTTAAAAAAAAAACTTGCTTTATTGGATTATAATTTGGAAATTTAGCACGTTTTGTCACCTTAATGGAAAATCTGGATATAACTATCCGGTCACATTGTATTGTCTACATTACCGTGCGCTATTGTAATGACGTAAAGTGCTAGGTTCAACTGATGCTTTGATCAGTAACACCTACGTAATATCTGTTTACCACATTTTGGTTACAATGACAATGAAAAAAAGTGACATTCCTAAACAGAAAGACGATTTAATTACCTAAAATTTTGTTACACATAAAACCTTTTGTGAGCCGCATATGTGTAATAAAGCTTTGGTTCCTTTGTGACAGCATAGGTCTCTATCAAGAGCCTCTCTCTAAATGTAATTAAAATATGGGAATATAAAAGCTACTTTAACACAAATACACACCCACAAAGGGTGAATTCTGTTTTCAATTTCAGTAATAGAGTTAGCAATTACTTTGTGATATATATTTTATAATAATGCCCACATTGGTCATAATGTATGCGAATGTCCAACAGCATTGCTTGCCCACTTTTTGTGCAATTAATATGAAATGTCATAAATAATAATTTATTTTTTGGAAAACAACACAAAATTGACAATCTGCAATGTCTCAATTAATGTTTCATAATATAATCTGTCTTTTACTCACCTACGATACTGGTGTATTTAAGAGAGGTGTGCTTATTAACTGGAGTTTCTAACTACGAGAGGTGTTCTGAATGTGTTTCGTAGTTTTGTTTTACTGAGAAGCTTGTCTTTTTTTGTCCTTTCATGGAAACATGGAAACACGAGTACAACCCCAATTATTGGGAAAATTGATACAGCATGAAACAAGAAGTTCCGTGACGAACTAAAGAGCTTACTTTTCTTAAAATTTAAGATTCATGCCAATGATTAATCTACACACATCAAAAAAAGTTTTGCATCACCTCGGTTCCCAGATCTCCGGCATATAGACGTTGACTGTGTATATTGTATCAAAGATACAGTCCCTTTGACTGTTCATAGACGTCACTAAAACTGCTCAAAGATGTAAACAACCATGCATGAGCAGGGCCTATTAGACGGAGGGGGTACGACAGCCGATCAGTTCCAGTCGTTCCACCAGGACGAAGGTACGCTGCTCATGTTGTCTGTAGTTCTACCATGCCTAGAAGGTCAATACCGCCGTTCGATCGCGTCCGCATTGTTACTTTGTGTCAAGAAGGGCTCTCAACAAGGGAAGTTTCCAGGCGTCTCAGAGTGAACCAAAGCGAAGTTGTTCGGACATGGAGGAGGTACAGAGATACAGGAACTGTCGATGACAGGCCTCGCTCAGGCCGCCCAAGGGCTACTACTGTAGTGGATGACCGCTACTTACGGATTGCCGCTCGGAGGAACCCTGACAGCAATGCCACCATGTTGAATAATGCGTTTCGTTCAGCCACAGGACGTCGTGTTTCAACTCAAACTGTGCGCAATAGGCTGCATGATGCGCAACTTCACTCCCGACGTCCATGGCGAGGTCCAACTTTGCAACCCCGACACCATGCAGCGCGGTACAGATGGGCCCAACAGCATGCTGAATGGACCCCACAGAATTGGCATCACGTTCTCTTCACCGATGAGTGTCGCATATGCCTTCAACCAGACAATCGTCGGAGACGTGTTTGGAGGCACCCTGGTCAGGCTGAACGTCTTAGACACACTGTCCAGCGAGTGCAGCAAGGTGGTGGTTCCCTGATGTTTTGGGGTGGCATTATGTGGGGCCGACGTACGCCACTGGTGGTCATGGAAGGCTCCGAAACGGCTTTACGATACCTGAATGACATCCTCCGACCCATAGTGCACCCATATCGGCAGAATATTGGAGAGGCATTTGTCTTCATGGACGACAATTCTCGACCTCATCGTGCACATCTTGTGAATGCGTTCCTTCAAGATAACGACATCGCTCGACTACAGTGGCCAGCATGTTCGCCAGACATGAACCCTATCGAACATGCCTGGGATATGTTGAAAAGGGCTGTTTATGGACGTCTTGACCCACCAACCACTCTGAGAGATTTACGCCGAATTGTCGTTGAGGAGTGGGACAATTTGGACCAACAGTGTCTTGATGAACTTGTGGATAGTATGCCACGACGAATACAGGCATGCATCAATGCAAGAGGACGTGCTACTGGGTATTAGAGGTAGTGGTGTGTACTGCAATCTGGACCACAAATGCTGAAAGTCTAGCTGTATGATGGTACAACATGCAATGTGTGGGTCTCATGAGCAATAAAACGAGCTGAAATGTTGTTTGTGTTGATCTCTATTCCCTTTGTATTTAAAGGTTCCGGAACTCTTGGAACCGAGGAGATGCAAAACTTTTTTGGATGTGTGTATATGGATCTATCTAGAATAATGACGAAATTAAGTTGGTAATATCGAAATTTCTAATTAGTTCGAAATACTGTATACCTGGCATAATGTAGCCTAATAGAGAACTACAGGTGGCAGCCCTGGTGACTGAATATATTCTTAGTTCCATCTCTTAAGGTACAGAATACAAAATTTGGTTGAAGTCCTAAGAATATCATGGACGTTACATGCAGTTAATCATTGGATCTAACAGCACGCGTAAAATCATGTTGGCAACAATGACATACATGTATTGGTCAGAAATAATCTGAAATAATATGATCTATTGTTGTGTCAATTTTGAATGAAATCCATTAGTTAGTATAGAAGTTGCATGCATTTTAAAATTGGAGCTATCAGCAGGCTTAGAATCATGTTGGCAGCACTGACGTATATTAGTTACTCCAAATTAATCTAGAATGCCAGGTACTATACGTGTGCAAAGTTTAGAGCTATTGACTTGCATGCTTTCTGATATATTGATATTAGGGTAACAAAAATAGAGACAGTATTTATTAACAGCTGGCAGCCCTGGTTACTCTTATCAATCGGCATAGTCATATCTGTTATGATACACATAGCACACACGAAATTTGGTTGAAATCCAAATGATGGTATAGAAGTTACATGTATTTAAATTTGGACCTCTCAGCAGATTTAGAATCATGTTGGTAGCACTGACGTATATAAGTAACTCCAAATTAATATAGACTGTCAGGTACTATACGTGTGCATAGTTTAAAGCTGTCGGCTTGCATACTTTCTGATATATGGGTATTTGGATAAAAACAAATTGAGAGCATTTATTGACAGTTGGCAGCCCTGGTGGCTCTTAAGAATACGCTCAGTCATATATGTTTATGTACACATAGCACATACGAAATTTGGTTGATATCCAATTAATAGTGTAGAAGTTATATGCATTTAAAATTTGGACCTATCAGCAGGCTTATAATCATTTTGGCAACACTGCCATGTATGGCCTCCTGGAAATTAATCTGAAATATTATTATCTATACGTGTGCCAATTTTTAAAATAGCTCCCATTCATACCTTCCATGATATCCAACATGGAGCTCAAATTTCAATTGCGATCATTCAGCAGTTGGTAGCACTGACATCATTTTCAAATATGGCCGTGAGATATTCAGGTATAGATCATTACTCCTACCAAATTTTGTTTCGATTGCTGCAGCCCTTTAGGAGTTGATAGGAGGGGGGAGGACACACACACAGCCAGACAGAAGGACAGACAGACAGACAGACAGACAGCAGGACGGACAGACAGACAGACAGACAGACACACATTTGCCAGATCTCATAGGTCTACTTTTCCCTCATTTTTGGAAAATGTGAAAAGTAGGCTAAAAATTACATGTGATAAAAATTTATTTGCACAGGTAATAAGAAGAGGGGGATAAATAGGATGACATGTTTCGATCGTCAAGCGATCATCTTCAGATCTTGTGTGTTTCAGTCTTCAGTCTTTCGACTGGTTTGATGCAGGTCTCCATGCATCCCTGTCCTGAGCTAATCGTTTCATCTCTACATAGCTACCACACCCTACATCCGAGGCAATCTGTTTAACATATTCAAACCTTGGTCTACCCCTACAGTTCCTATTCTCGACCCTTCCTTCCATAACTAAGTTTGCTATTCCTGGGTGCCTTAGTAAGTGTCCTAACAACCTATCTCTTCTCTTCATTAGCAGTCACCAGAAATATCTCTCCTCTCCCACTCGTCTTAATACCTCTCCATACGTAACCTTATCTACCTTTCTGAACATTATTCTCATGTAACACCACATTTCAAATGCTTCAATTCTCCGCTTGTCTCCTGCTCCAAAAGTCCAAGTTTCACTTCCATAGAATGTCACGGTCCAGACAAAGGCCTTCAAAAATTACTTCCTAATATCTAATTCTATATTCGATGCCAACAGATTCCTTTTCTGTTCTGAACCCTTGCGAAGAAGCATATGAGACTCAATTTCGGGGGTGTAACGGTCCATTTCGTAAAGTTGTTGTTAAGCGCTTCTTATACAAATGCAGGGTAACATATAACATTATAACATTCAGGAAAAAGTGAATACCCGGATTAAAACATATGAATTTAACTAACAGATCAACAAATTTACACTATTTACAGTAAAAACAAGAACTCCCAAATGACACCCACTTGGATTAATAAAAGTGCCAAACTAGGCCTGATCTCAGGAGAGATCGTTAACCTCCGGACCAAATTACTGCAATGACATGTGCGTGTGCGGCTTCTCTGCATGCGGTACGATGTGTACAATTTAATGCGAGATTCGTTACCATCCAGTAAACCTTCAGGGGACGAATCTGCATTGTCTTAGAGCTAGACAGACACTAGGAACACAAACTAAACACTAATTAAGCTATCCGACACCCCCTACACTGAATAAGGCAAATAATTTCCGCATGAAATTGGAATAAAAGAATTGCCGTAGCAATCAACACTAACGCCTAAAATTAGGACTTTTAAAATCAACACAAGTAAATCAACACGTGACCATCAACAACAAAAAATACACACATGGCCGCTTGCCATTCTTACATGAAATACAAAATACACCCAACGGTGTCACAACAAACAAAATATAACATATAAGCAAATGAAATGAGTCACAGAAATCACTAGGCTCAAGCCAACATTTACATCATAACAAAAAATATTTCATTTCGTACGATATGCGGTAATTCGTAACGGACATGGCGAACTACCAATTTAATATTATGATCCAAAGATCATTACAAGAACAGGTTTGCTACAGATAGCTTACAGGGGTCAGTCGGTCGTAGCTGGACTGCCTACACGATGAATCACCAGACATAGACGGGCGCAAAGTGGAATCTGCAACATCTGTCAACCCACGTGTCAAATACCTCGACCTGCCGTAGCAATGGCTCGAGTTTCGAAGAAGCGTGCTCCCAATAGCACATAATATACGTGTGTGTCAACTAAAAATATCTTAGTATTTCCCACGGAAATCCAAGAATCAGCACCGGACAAGGAAAGGTAGCCTCCCGGAGCGCTCCTCCCCGTCCATAAAAAACATCAATATTTGAGGGCAGTAGACACATTCTACCCCTCATCACGAAGAACCAATACACACTCCTTGACACAATACACACACCAGAATCACACGTATGGGTTTGACAGAAACCTGAAATAAAAGACATAAATATTTCCACCGATTTGCGTTCCCAGTCTAGTCCGTGACTGAAGATCCTGAAAAGGGATATAAAAAAACTCAAAAATATAGAACTAAGGTGTTTTACAGTGACATCTTAACGTGTTGCGCTCGGCAACCCTAGTATGAATAAAAACCTGTTCGTAAAACAACTAACAACTTTTACCCCCTTCTCCTGATAAAAATGCATTTGAATACAGCACCATTTATCATCCATGACGAACTTCGCATTCGCATGAATAAAATCCCAATGCACGCGCCGTGCATACTAATAATGACTCATAAGAAAAATATACAATCAAACAAAATTTTGGCCACGTGCCAACGTACATTTATAAGATAAGAGTGTCGGAGCACGAATTCTAAAATACACAAGAAAAACGAATGAACACAAATTATTTACAACGTTCCCGCGTCTAATCTAGCTACAAATTGAATAAATCAATGGTTTGTACATCACCGTCCAGCTTGCAGAAAATCAACCTCCATCCCAGAGCATTCCCTACGGGAAATTTACTCCTTCATCGTCGACATTCTGGTAGAGGCGTAGCACATCAACCCACCAATCGACATTGCTGTAGACATCTTGGCGTGGCTTCTAAAAAGAAATGTTCAAAATTAAAATTCTACCCTGCTAGAATCGCCATGAGCTACTGACTTTCACTCAAGAGTCCTGGGCGATTACTCCACGTAGAACTGACCCTATCTAAGCATTTGCTTGATTCACACGCACATATACATCACAAAATATAACACAAAAATATTACAGAAAAATATTACAGTCTATTCAGCCACGCAGCTGGCATTTAAAGTCTCTCAAATTACTTATGCCGAGTAGCGCTTATCTCAACTAGAGATCTCTACTCTACTTGGCGTGGACTCTGCTCCAATAAAATGTTCGTTCAAACTGACGTGAACTATGCTCCTCAGAGCTCCTTTAAAATTTGTCTCAATCTGGCGTGAACTATGCCTAACGGCGCCTGATCAAATTGTGTCTCTAACTACTCGTCACCGATCAATTTATTAGAAACTGGCAGAATGGAGTGGGGTGGGGGAAATCTGAGAAAATAATCTGTAGTTTTCAACTCACGGACTTGGGATTAGTATCAAACTTCTTCTTTTTATCTGAACGTCTCAATGCACTCATGCGGAATCCTATCGGATCGGCGGTTCTTCATACACGTGTTTTCAGCGTCTTTTTTTTATAGCACGCACATCTCCGCGTGGGTCAGGCGTCCTCTCTTCTGATTCGATGATTCAATCGGGTATCGGTTGGAAATTCACCTCTGGCACGCCCATAATGACGCCAAATTGTATGCGCGTTCACTCTGAGTTCAGCCTTGAACCTTACTGGGTCGTCCCCAGGAATAACTATCACTCCACCTCTGTCGCAAGCGTTGCAACACACTACTTGTCTTCGGTAGCCTACTTCAACATGCACTGCCTGGATATAAGTAATAATAATAATAATAAAAATCATGAAGACTTATTGATCGGCAAATCAATAAGGGTTCAGTACAAATGCTTTCTTTGCCAGTGCTAACCTACATTTTATATCCTCTTTGCTCCGTCCATCACTGGTTATTTTGCTTTCTAAGTAATATAAGTCTCCTACTTTCTTTACCTTTTTGCCTGCCAAATCAACATCCATAGGGGTTTCTGATTTCTTTCGACTGCATTCCAATATTTTTGTTTTACATTTATTAATTTTCATCATGTATTGTTTCCTCAAGACAAAATTCAATCCTTTGGTGTGCCGGGTAAGACGACGATGTCATCAGAAAATCTCTGAGTTGAAATTATTTCTCCTTGAATCTTTACTTATACACTGAATTGTTCTCCAATTTCGCTTATTGCTTGTTCAATGTATAGATTGAAAGGTATGGGTGATAAGTTGCTGCCTTGCCTTTCACCTTTCTGAATACCAGCTTCTCTCTTATATACTTCAGTTCGAATAACTGCTGTCTGGTTTCTGTATAGATTGTACAGCACCCTCCTATCCCTGTACATTTATTCAATCGTCTTCAAAATGTCAAACAACTTATCAAATCAACGTTATCAAAAGCCTTTTCTAAGTCTACAAAGGCCATGAACGTTCTCTTATCTTTCCTTATTCTACCTTCCAAAATCAGCCTAACACTTAGTACAGCATCCCTTATTCCTACGTGTCTCCTGACGCCAAACTTGTCTTGACCCAACTCTGTTTCTATCTGTCTTTTCATTCTCTTGTAAATTATTCTAGTGAGGATCTTCGAACCATGTAGTGATCAAGCTGATTGTTCGGTTATCTTCACATCTGTCAGTTCCTGTTTTCTTCGGTATAGGGGTGATAACATTTTTCCTGAAATCAGAGGGTACCTCACCTGTCTCATACAGTAAATCCTACACACCAAGTGTAATAACCTGATCAGACCTTTAGATCTTAAAAGGTTTAAATATACAAGAAAAAATAGTTCTACAAAACACTATCAAAGGCCACAATGTTAACCATAAACTAACATGCTCCTCCAACACGAACCCTTCAAGGAGCGGCAAAATATTAATAAGTGCGGCAAGTACTGCTCAGAGAAATAATGTTAAGCCCCATAAGAAGACTAATGTATCTCTACTTAGTATAAAACAAAGTCCCCGATTAGGGGCAGATGACCTCGTAGTTCCGCCCCTTAAAAAAACAATAACTAACTAACTAAAGTCACCGATTCTTGGATGTTACGGGTAAACTTGAGAACCACTAGATGGATTTTGATGCGGTTTGCACCATTCTGTAAACGATATCTTGAGGATGATTTCTTTAGAAAATAATTTATTTATGATCAAAGGAAGCCGAGCAGTAATGACTTCAGTGGAAAAGTCAAAAAAAAAAAAAAAAACTAGCATCCGAGAGCTTTCTAAGCTTACGCTGGGCAAACCGTTAAAAATATCTAAATACTATGAGTGTAAGAATTCAGCGAAAAGTTCTACAAAAAAAGTCCATGAGAGCATATGACTATCTTCAATACAGCGCCCACTATAAGTGTTTTTACTTTTTAATTTCTTCCAACCGTGTCCATTGAACTACTGAGGCGACAGTTTACGAGCAAGCTAAGGACGAGTCTATCATCCCTGTTGCAGCCTAGCTAGTGGGCGAACCTATTGCCCCAGATACAGCCAGCAGCAAGCCGTTGAGTCGTGTTGAGTTAAGATTTCTGAGAAGGGTGGTTGTGTTTGGAGTATCCCTGGAAGTGCAACTCGGGGTTTCTTCATTTCGCCTGTGAAACACAGTCGGGTTAAGATTGGACGGAAGGGGGATTTGAGTTTCATTCACCTCGCCATTCCCTGGAAGTGCAACTCTCATTTCGCGTGTGACTTTTTTGTTCCGCAAAATTCACAGACAATTTAAGATTGGACGGAAGGGGAATTATATTATATTAAATTATACTGATTGGCGTATAATCTCTACTTAGTATAAAATAAGTCCCCGATTCCTGGATGTCACGGGTAATCTCTAGAACCACCACTGAATGGATTTTGATGCGGGTTTCGCCATTCTGTAAAGGATATCTCGAGGAAGGTTTCTGTAGAAAATAATTTATTTATGACCAAAGGAAGTCAAGCACTAACAATTTCTGTGAAAAAGTCGAAAAAAACCTGGCGTCCGTGCGCCTTTTAATCTTACGCTGGGCAAACCATTAAAATATCTATATACTATAAGTGTAAGAATTGTTCAGAATGAAAAGTTCTACAAAAAAGCTCGGGAGAGCATATCTCTATCTTCAATACATCGCCTACTATAAGTGTGTTTACGTTTTCATTTCTTCCAACAATCTCCATTCAGTTATTGAGGTAACAGTTTACGAGCTAGGTAGGGGCGAGTCGATCACCCCAGTTACAGCTTAGCTAGAGGACGAGCTTATTTCCCCAGATACAACCAGCAGCAAACTGTCGAGTCGTGTTGAGTTCTAAACTTTAGAGAAGAGTGGTTGTGTTTGGAGTTTCCCTGGAAGTGCAACTCGGCTTTTCTTAATTTCGCCTGTGAACGCAAAATTCACAGTCAAGTTAAGATTGGACGGAAGGGGGATTTGTGTTTCATGCACCTCGCCATTCTTAAATTACGTCTGACAAGAATTTGTTGCACATGCATCTCCATGATAATATAATTAATAGTCCAGTCAGTGATTTTAACCCATCATGCCGAGACGTAAAACGGATATTGGTCGCTGTTCATTGACATTGGAAGAAAAAAGCGCTTATCACGTTAAGCATTCATAACTGTTCCCGGGCGAAGCCGGGTCGGGTTGCTAGTTTATATAAATACAGCATAAGAGTGTGCAAATTATTAGCTTCAACGACTGTTTCCCCAAATTTCAATTATACTCTTCAAGACTTAATGAACTAAATATGATAGGAAGTCATTGAAATTTATTTTAAATGCTCAACCGACGGTTTATTTTAAGAAACTCAAGTATTTTTAGAATTTCCAAGAGGAGCCTTTATACTGTAAAATTCCGAACGTTTTGTTTTGATTGCGTTATTCCACTTTTCATGTGAATTTAAAGCAGAGGATTTTAATTCATTTTACTGATAGTCAGTTCTTGAACTGTTCAATGATTTATGGACCATGAATTGAAATCTCCTGATTTAGAGGGTACATTACAAAGTCAGTAAAAAAGAGAACAAATCCAAGCTCAGGTAAGCCTCGGAATCCTCAATTCCAAAAATGTTCAGACGCAATTACTTACCGAAAAAGTGAAATTCCAAAGGGAGAAAAGTGCATTACTAAGTAGAGTAATAAATTATGTCAGCAGCTGGCCAATACCATTATATTTAATATAATATTGTGACTATTTTAAATTATTTATTTGAGTCCGTACATTTCTGCAGTGTTTAATATCTCAGAGGCTTTGTGATTTTCAATATTCGACGGTAGTGAGGCAACTCCGTCGCATCTAAGCAACCTCAAATGCCAAATGACTACACTGGGATTTCCTTACAATTACACTTACATGAACTGCTACAGCCCCTACATAAGGCCACCTTATGGAGCAGTGGTTAGCATTCTTGACTGTTACTCCTGAAGGCGTGATTCAAATACCGCCTCTGCCAAGAAACTTAATTCTTGACATAGAGCAGGATCTGGGTACACTCAGCCTCCTGAAGTAGAACTGAGAATAGTGGATTCGATTCTACTCGCGTCTACTCCAAGGCTGCCTCATCCCCAGTCCAACAATCGGATACAAATACACACACTGCTACAGCAATCACAATGATACAGGTTGTCAGACAGATTTTACACATACACACACGCAAGTACATGGGGCAACAGGACCACGATGTTGCAATGCCCCCAGTTGAGACAACAATCACTCTATCAACACACGAAATCAGACAAATACTACCCTACCAGGGAATTGTTATCGCTAGACGTGAAGCGGGGCCGTTGTGTATACAATACGCCAGCTCGCCAGGTTAAGGCTGCCACGATCGGGTGTGGAGCAAGAGGGGGAACGCATGTAGAGTCATATAATGAGAACACACCGCTCAGCACACGACCCATCACGAATCATGCACACAAACGACATGCGATGAGGTTTCGCTGGTGACTACTGCGCGTCTATCCCAAGAGTGTGGCTGGGCGGAGTGCATTAGTTACGATTTCCGCCACCGGCAACAATTCGCTGGTAGGGTAGTACATCGAAAAGGGAAGATGGCCTCGCTGTTTCGTCCCTTAAAACAACAATAACTAACTAACAAATTCATCACACACGCAAGTTAAATAGGCCAAATTTTATGAATCCCTCTGATGAATTAACAACAATAAATAGAAAAGAAAGCAAGGCCGTCCTTCCTGGTGAGACTGAACGACAGGTAGTGGGGACAGCTCGAAGCCAACCACTGAGTCGGGTGCTCTCACCTAATAGTCACAAGCTGTAGAGGCGTAGTTTAATGGGAAATCGTGTGGCTCGACCTTTATTACAATGTCTTCCAACGGTGTAAAATTGTGATTGCCGCAGCTCAGAGTATGCCTTTCATTAGCACCAAGCAAGTTTATCTCATTGGCCATGTTTAAAATCATGATAACTTTTACTGCTTCCGCTTTATAATTATAAAGTCCAAATACTCGGCAACATTGAGGCTGTATAATTGCTAATAAGTTCCGAACAGTATGATGCCGTCCCCTCTTTGTTCTTTACATAAGCAAGTAGGCTAGATATTGCTCTACAAAACTCATTTCAACTGAGCGGGAGAAGTGTTGTGACTTTTATACGCGTCCCATATTATCCTATAAGCTGCAGCATTTACTAAGACCCTTTCCCTGCAACCCTTTCAAGCAGTGGCATCTTTTATGGAAGTAGTAAAACGAAGCAAACTGGCGGAGGGGAGTCTCCGCGCCGTTCCGTGCACTGTGGTTCCTGAACGGTGTGAGGCCTTGTTCTTGGCACAGTGTCATGCGAGTATGATGATAGCATGCCATGCCTCGTACTGGCGGCAAATGCTTATTTCGATGCATCTATTTCATTCTGTAAACTACCAGTTCAAAAACAGTACTGTGCCCTGTGCCTTTAATTCAAAATTATGAAAACACACAATATATGGAGTCAATTTAATTCATCCGTTAAGTGATGATGATGATGATGATGATGATGATGATGATAATAACAATAATATTAATAAATAATAATAATAGTACGGCAATAATAATAATGATAATATTAATAAATGTATATAGCATAGTTAATCAGCTAGTTGTCTTGATATAAACAATACACTAGCCGAAGAAATATAATATAATATAATAATAATAATAATAATAATAATAATAATAATAATAATAATAATAAAAATTACTTACTTACTTACTCCTTGACCCTACGGTCCTTGCAGAACTTTGGTCTCCGCAACTATCTTCTTCCAAAGCTTTCTGTCGATTGCCTTGGTCCTCCATCTCCTGACTCCCATGGTACGTAGATCATCCTCCACTTCCTCGATCCACCACTTTCTTAGCCTACCTCTATGTAATATTAATAGTAATAATAATAATAATAATAATAATAATAATAATAATAATAATAATAATAATAATAATAGTTATAAAAATTGCAGACATTGAAATGAAAAAATGCAAAATTCTTAGAAAAATATTCGGCCCTACACAAGAAAATGGAACTTGGATCAAGAGAAGAACTGCAGATGTCTATAGTCTCATAGACAGTTTCTGAAACACTGTACGAAGGAGACGGTTGAAATTTTTTGGGCACATATTTAGTATGGACAAAAATAGACTAACAAAGAGTTTAATTATTACAAAACATTCGAGGATAAATTGGTTAGAGGAAAGAAGGGGACACCTCACCAAGATGAACATCGAAGAGAACATAATGAGAAATCAAGAAATCCTTAGAACCTCTGATATTAAGAATCATTTCGGGTGAAATCTAGCAGCAGAATTGGTACAAGATGGACATAAGAAAGCAAGAAGAAACTCAGTGAGTTCTGAGAAGAGATTTTGGGAGAAGAAGAAGGCAAAAGTAATCAAGCCAACAAGTTCCAATGCACTCTGTGAATGGCAATAACACAGTAATAAATAAATAAATAAATAAAGAAAGAAAGAAAGAAAGGAAGAAAGATAGGAAGAAAGAAAATAATAATAATGATGATGATTATTATTATTATTATAATTATTTTGTTTTTTAATCGCTCATCCACCCAAACGGCCTCACGCACGGACTCTGCAAGGGATCATTCCTCCACCGTCGCAAGTACGGTGTCTGGGAGCTGAACAAACTCTGACAGCAGATACAACTGGGGATGGTGACTGGCCGATCGTCTAGGTGACCGCTAACTTGTGTCTAATTAAGGAAGGGTCAGGGAAGGGATTTGGGAAGGAAGTCGGCCGAGGATCTGTTGACAGGAACCGTTCCGGCATGTGCCTGGTGGTGAAAATGGGAAACCACGGAAACCATTTTCAGGACGGCCGAGGTGGGATTCTAGCCCACGCTCTTCCGATGCCAGCGAGACACGAGCTAGTTCGTAAGCGCTCTCAGCCACCGTGACTGGCGATGAACATAATAATAATAATAATAATAATAATTATTATTATTATGATCATTATTTATAATAATATTATTAGCCTCCATGGCTTAGGCGGCAGCACGCCGGCCTCTCATCGCTGGGTCCGTGGTTCAAATCCTGGTCACTCCATGTGAGATCTGTGCTGGACAAAACGGAGGCAGACAGGTTTTTCTCCGGGTACTCCGGTTTTCCCTGTCAAAATTTCATTCCAGCAACACTCTCCACTATCATTTCATTTCATCTGTCATTCATTTAATCCTTGCCCCAGAGGAGTGCATCAGGCCTCGGCAGCCGGCACAGTTCATATCCTCGCCGCTAGATGGGGGCTTCATTCATTCCATTCCTGACCCGGTCGGAGACTGGAAGCAGGCTGTGGATTTTCATTTATAATAATATTATTATTCATATTCATATTATTATTATTATTATTATTATTATTATTATTATTATTATTATATAAATGGTATAGGTGTAGAGCATAATTTAATTACCTAGTTGCCTTGATATTAAGAGTTTGGCACTAACCTAAAAATGCTATTATTATTGTTATTATTATTATTATTATTATTATTATTATACCGACAGCGGTGGCTACGCTCGCTAAAGCGCAGCGTTAAGCTATGGGACCAAGCTCTCTGCAGACTTAGTAGACGTGGCTTCGAGCCCCACCGTCAGCCGTCCTTGAAATGGTTTTCCGTGGTTTCCGCATTTTCAACTCCAGGCAAATGCTGGGAAGGTACCATCTGACAGGCCACGGCCGCTGTTTCCACATCCTTACCCAATTTCATCCATTAATTTCATCACTCATTCTGGCACGCAATTTGTCCCCGCGCGTCGGCTAAATACCTGCAGTCGGCCTCTTAGGAGGCCACTCGACCAAAAGGATTATTATTATTATTATTATTATTATTATTATTATTATTATTATTATTATCTTTCTTTCTTTCTTTCTTTCTTTCTTTCTTTCTTTCTTCCTTCGTAATGAAATGACTGTCACCACCAAGATGCCATTTCTCACATTCTTTTGCACTACTGTCTAGCAGACTTACCAGAACTCTGCTCGGCAACTTTTGGTAGGGCCACAATGAATTTAGTCATGCGTTCATTAAATGGTATACCAAGTATCTTTTACGAGCCCACATTCATGACTTGAATTGCCATGGGTATTTCCCATCCTTCTAGCAACCAACTTCCTACCCGGGCATCTAACCCTGGACATTAGTGACATGAGTTTCAATACGAGCCCCTGTAGTCTATTGAGGAAAACACACTAATTCCATATAATTTCTTTCTTACTCGATCGTATAGCGTTGTCTGTAACCCATTGAAATGCAGATTCAGTTCGTCACTCGAATTCCTTGTACACATTCGCTGACTGGAAATAGAACAAGCACATATTGCATATGTAAGACTGCTCGCTACATGGGGAGGGGTTTATTTTATCTTGTATAACTGTGATGTGATGTGAGTCAAAGTGACGGCTATATCGTGTGAGGCGCCAGCCTTTTGTATTGGATGATTTCCGAGCAAGAGCAGGATTTGCATATTCAAGGAGATTTTTTCAACTCTGGGATTACAGCTCGTGTAAAGATTTCGAGATATTGATTTTACCAATTATCAACCGTCCAAGAGTCGCAATCAAAGGGTGTATGCAATACTTTTAACGAATATTGACACATCTATGCAGGTATGGAAAGAAAAACTGACATAACTTCACGTCTAGGAAGTACTGTACAGTTTTGCACAATATCGGTGAAATTGGCTAAACTAATGTAAAAGCATTATAATCGTCTAAGTCGTTACACCAAAAACCGCGTAATTCGTAGCGGGAGAGACGCACAGTCAGGGAGGGAATGCGTACTCTGACTGAGGCAAAACAGGCGTATGTGGTACATGACTATTGTTATCACAACATGCAGCAATTGTTTCGCATGCACAATATCTTAAGTCAAAGACCTTGTTGTTGTTGTTGTTGTTGACAATTTAGTGGCTTTGTGACATCGTGGCCTTGTAGCCCCGTGTACTTCTGTGCGTGTGTGGAATTTGTCGGATAACCTGTGTTATTGTGATGGTTGTATTACTGTTTGTATTTTTAAATCAGATGAGGATGGAAAGGAGGTGTCCGTGGTCTTAAGTTAGGAACCATCCCGGCAATCGCCTGGAGTAGAAGGGAGGAACCATGGAAATCCACTTCCAAGATGGCTGAGATGGGAATCAAACCCACCTCTTCTCAGGTTTGCCTCACGAGGTTGAGTGTACGGATTATAGTTACACTGATTTGTTTACATCAGTTCCTAACTTCTTACACGTTTCCTCCAGACAATCGGCATGCAGGAAACTAGTCACATCACGTGTTGTTACACCTGTAACGTGTATCTTGTAGGCTACTATTCAATTGCCCTTGATGCTGTATTGCAGAGTTACAAAATAGTCACATTATCACAAAGCACATAAAAAGGAAAGACGCTTCAAGTTTTACGTGACCGTTAGTATCGCGATTTTGAGCCACGGGCCGTCAATGTTACCAGCTTGGCCACTGGACATGGCCTCAGGATGCCAGAACAGTGGATCGTTGGATCTGTCTATGGAGCAAGGAGGCAGGCTGAGGGGGAACGTAGGAAAATTGGGAGGAATACGTCAGGGGAGCAGTGGAAACGAGAGGAATATCGGGGATTCAGATCAAACAGCCTACATGAGACGGAAGGCCTGGTGCTACTTTTGGAAGGAAAACCTCGACACCGGAAGGGTACAAGACGACAACTAAGTAAGTAAAAAAGTAACTAAGTAAGCAAGTAAGTAATTAGGTTAGTAAGTAAGCAAGTAAGTAAACAAGTAGGTAAGCAAGCATATAATTATTATTATGAAAAGGTAAGTACGTAAGTAAGTACCGGTATTGTAAAACCTAAGTAAGTATTCAAGTAAGTGAGTATGTAAGTAATAAACAAGTAAGCCAGTGAGTAAGTAAGCGAGCAAGTAAGTAATCAAGCAAACTAGTAACTAAGAAGTACGTAAGTTTGCAAGTAAATAAGCAAGTAAATAGTATGCAAGCAATTTAGTAAGTAAGTAAGTAAGCAAGTAATTAAGTAAGCAAGTAAGTAAGTAATTAAGCGAGTATGTAAACAAGTAAGTAAGCGAGTAACGAAGCAAGCAAGCAGATATGTTAGTAAGTAAGCAAGTCAGTAAGTAAGCGAGTAAGTAAAAAAACAATTAATTAAACAAGTAAGCAAGTAAATAACTAAATAAGTAAGCAAGTAAGTGAGTAAATAAGGTACAAAGCAAGCAAGTAAGTAGGCAATTAAATAAGCAATAAAGTTAGTTAGTAGGTAAGCAAGTCAGTAAGTAAGTAACTAAGTAAACAACCAAATAAGTAAGTAATTGAGGCAAGGATTTGCGTAGCAGTTGGCCTGGACTTAATTTAAGTTCCATCTTAACATTCTCTTGGAATAGAGAAGGGGAAACCACGAATAACCACTTCTAGGGTGGCTGAGGTGGGAATCGATCCCACCTCTTTTCAGTTCTTCTTCAGAAATGTGAGTGAACACTACCTTAAATCCTTGGACAGATTTTGTTCGACAGAGCCGGAAATCAAACAAGGACCTCTGCGGTAAAAGCCAAGAATGCTAATCACTACGCTACGAGGTAGAACAAAGGAATAGTGAGCTCCACCTCTTTGTTCTTCGTAAGAACCGTCTCTTTCCTCCTCTAGCTACATTTCTGCTCGAAATAATCCTTGTATATAGGTCATTTCTCGGCAATTAAGTTCCCATGGGACCGAATAGCGTGCATGTAACTTCGATTTCCTGCCATCCAATTTTAATCACCATTTAATCGTATACCGAACCATAACACGTTGAGTGGAGGGATGTTGTGAGTTTCTTTTTCATTTAAATGCTGCATAAAATTGCGGCAAGCTATAATTAGCTTTATGTGCGTACAACACATATGGAAGGACATGTCCGTCCATCTCATTACTTCAATTATCAGGAAACTTCCGTTCGAAATCCACTAGATCACGTGTGTCCAGTCTTGTTTGACAAAAACCACCCCGTGGTGCAGTGGCTAGTATTCTTGCTGTCACTCCTGAAGTCCGGCTTCCATTCCTGTCTGTGACAAATATTTCATTCTGGCCTGAGGACTGAAATGGGGTACACTCTTAATTGTCTATTAATTGCCGAATAATTATCCCTGGAGAAATAGTTACGATATAATTCTAGTACAGGCAGCTTCATTGGCGTAGTTGGTAGCATGCTGAGCTTCTCTGCCCAAGATCACGGGTTCAAACCCGGTCGAAGTCTTCGGATTTTCTGAGAGAGTTAAAATTCTTCAGTATGCCTTCCTTCGGAGGGCAAGTAAAGCCGGTGAACCCATGTCATAGATTTATGGCATGTAAAAGAACCTTAAACTAACTACACTTGTGTGAAGCTAAATGTGTAGGTTAATATTTAATAACGCTCTCTAAGTTCCAACTTTCACCACCAGGTGCTGGTTTAGGTGGTATATAGTAGGTAAGTTCACAGCTAGGTGTCGTTGACGGCAGCATTTGGTAGAAAAAGTAGCAACTAATTGAAATTGATCGTCTGCAGTCAATACCTGAATTACAGATAACACACACAATAATCTAGCCATCACAATTAACACAGGTCATCAGAGAGATTCTACACACACCCAATGTACACGGGGCTGAGGAACCAACCTATGATTCTAGTAAAGCAACATGGTTAAACTTATTCCTTAGATATTACGCAGGTTTGAAATGAATGCGTTCCTCTTTCAGATACTCGGCAGGGTTTGAAAGAAAAGTCATGCTTTTGAAGGTTCGTTTAATTCCAAACAAAGTGAATATCACTGTGGGCCGGTTGCGATGTGGTTGAGGGCCGGATATGACCTGTGGGCCTCGTGTTGGACAAGCCTGTATTTGATTGTGAAGGCAAGGCGTTGTATGTTAAGTATCCAGGCTCTCGGCTAATGTGATAGGAATCTTTTAACAAGTCAGGGCTAAACGGAAACCATTATGCGGAAGCCTCTTGCATTTTAATCGTTTTACTTGTAGTTACGTTAGGGAGACCTCAGGAATTCATTCCAAGCCAGGAACTGGGCCCCAACGATCGGGCAATGACTAACACTTGCTTTATTTTATAACACTTGACTCCCCCTTACTTCTATGAAGCATATGCAATGTCACTTAATATTTGTATCCCTGAAGATAATAATAATAATATTTTTCTATATTTCTTATGCTCCCAGCTCGCCTTCACCCACGAACCCTGCAAAGGATCATTCCTCTACCGTCGCAAGGACGATGTCTGGAAGCTGAACACACTGAACACCACTGGGGATGGTGACAGGTCGTTTGCCCAGATGACCGATAATTTAGGTATAATTAAGGTAGGATCAGGGAGATGATTTTAGAATAACGTCGACCATGAACGGATCTGTTGAAAGTAACCGTCCCATCATTCAACTGGTGGTGAAAACGGGAAGCCACGAAAAACATTTTCTGGATGGCCGAGTTGTGATTTGAACCCATGCTCTCCCGATGTCAACGAGGCACAAGAGAGCGATTTAGCACTCTCAGCCAGGTTGGCAGATGATGATAATAATTATAATAATAATAATTGTAATAGTAATACTAGTTATCAGTTGCGTCTAGAAGGAAGCAAGGAAGCAAAGTTACTCTGCCTACAACGCTCAGTATTTAGAGTGACCTTGCTGTATCTAAGTGAGAGCTGGGTAGATTGAGGATATATGTACCTACATAGCTCAAGCTAGAGGTGACTGATATGAGAGTAGCACGGTTGATTGCAGGTACAAATAGATGGGACCTATGGCAGAAAGGTACTCGTAATGATGCTAAGTTCGAAATGAACTCGCTTGATGGAGCTGTTCGTATGAGCGAATTCCAATGATGGGGCCATGTGTTGAATATTGGAGAGGATATATTAATATATTTAATGAAGCCAAATAGCCATAACTTAAAATATAGGATACATTGATGGGTTACATATTTACATAATCACTTATAGACATTGTTCTTCTTGTACAGAATTCTATGTGGTACCGTTCACACATTTTTCCACATAGTGTGCACTCACAGTCTATACTTGGGTCATGAAAGTGTTTTGATTTGCAGAGTAGGTGGTGAAAACCGTGAACTGCCAACCTTGTAATGACATATCTTAGTTTGAAATTTGATTTTGTCCACGAGCGGTCTATCATGGCCCCTGTGCCATAGAAGTCTGGTTGTACTTCTTCTCTCTTCTCCGTCAACGTTGCCAGAAGTTTCTCTGATGCACCGGTGCGCGGTAGTGGTATGCTTGTCCTGAGGTCATCTACGAGGAAAGTTTCTTTCGCCAGGAGATATACAAGTCTAGATCATGTCGTTTTTGATACTCCTATCACCTTCTTTATGTAGTTCGCTTTCACCCTTTCCAAGGTGGATAGGTTCCTCGTAGCTAAATGTGTCCAGATGATTTCAATGCCATAGGTCATTATTGGAAGAATTTTTACTCTGAATAGCAACATTGCTGTCTCCAGACTGAGTGATCTGATGTCTTTTATTTCGTGCATTGCCATCATTGCTTGGGTTACCTTATCTGTGACAAGTTTGGTGAAACAATATGCACTCGATTGCAGTGTGATGCCTAAATATTTAAAGTCTGGAACTATCTTTAATTTTATATCCCGAATGAAAATCTCTGCTGAGGCGGGTATTCTTCCTCCTTTTCGGAAGATCATGGTGTCTGTTTTTGAGATGTTGATGTCCAGCTTGTGTTCGGAGCACCACTTTTGCACGTAATTTACAGTTTCCTGGAGTTTTGTTAAATCTCTGGAGCCAATTACAATGTCATCCGCATATGCGCAAGAGAATACTCCCTCCTTTTGGGCTATTTACAGGATATCTGTGGTTGATACAAAAAGCAAGGGGCTCAGTGGGTCTCCCTGTAGGACCCCGTTTGATTGGACTATCGGTTCTGATAGGGTGAGGTTGTCCGGAATTCGTACTTCGTTCCATTGCAGTATTGATGTGATGAGATTGGCCCATATATTGTACATGCCTAGCATCTCCTTTAGCTTTTCTGTCACTAGCTTTCTATTTATCAGATCGAAATTCTTTGTGAAATCTATAAAAATGGTGTAATATTTTCCGTTGTCCTCTAAGGCATCCCATATTTGGTTAAGCAGAAGTTCAATAGCGTTTAGGGTAGATCGACCCTTTCTAAACCCAAACTGGTTCTCTGGCAGAAGCTCGTTTATTTCCTCATTTAATTTTCCTGTTATAATTTTGGTGAAGATTTTGAAGGGGCAGTTTTCCAGTGCTATGCCTCTGTACTTATTGGGGTCTCTTGGATCTCCTTTCCCTTTATATACAACTTTTACAATTGACTTTTTCCACTGGTCAGGTATGGAAGCTGTTTCTATACATTTGTTATATAAATTTGTCCATATTGGGGCTAGCAGGTGTGCAGTGTCCTTTACATATTCATTATAGATCCCGTCCGGTCCTGCGGCTTTCTTATTTTTGGTGCTGTCTATGGCGATTCTAGTTTCCTCAATGGTCAGGGGTACCCAGTCTGTTGGTTGTGGAGAAATGATATGTGGATCTTTTCTGGTGTGCGCTAGACCCTCGATATTGAGAATCTTGCTGAAGTGTGATTCCCAATTTTCCGTGTCTATGTAGTGTGTCTGTGATTGTTTCTTTGGACCTATGGCTATGAAGGTTTTTTTCTTGGCTTCCTCTGCTAGCTTGCTGCCCTCTGCTTCTAAGTAGGCGCGCTTCTTTTCTTTCAATGTTCTCTTGTAGATATTCCTCTTGTCGTTTTATATGTGTAGTAGACTTTGGTTATTCAAGTTCTGCCTTAAATGTTGTAATTTTTCTAAGGACTCCCTCCTCAGCCTATAACACTCACTATCAAACCATATCTTTGCTCTTCTTGTGGCCCGTGGAATGGTGGCCTTTTGTAGGATTTCCTCTATTGTTCTTGTTGCGTCCTCCAGCCTTGAGTTATCTATTAATGAGTCTAAACGTATTGTTGAATCTAGCATAGCTTCTACTTTCTCGACATCTATTTTCCTTGAAAGGAGATGAGTTGTCTTTTCCTGTAGGTTTCCCCATTCCCCTTGGATATTTTTCAAGTGGTAAGTGTTTCCTTATCCCAGCTTGGTTTGCTGTCCATAATGTAAATACGTTTCCTGTTATTGGTCCTTTTGAAACTTAAGAGGTTATTGAGTTCGACTGTAGAGGGCAAGATAAGGAGAGGTTGAGCGAGGAAGCAATGGTTAGATTCAGTTTCGATGATTTCACTGTGAGAGGCGTAGAAGCAGAGGCACCGAGGCGTCTGTAAAAGCCTCAGTAGTTAAAAGGGACGTACAACCAATAACATTATAATAGGTTATTGTGAGCGGCCCATGTGTATATACCACCCGCCTGGCTTTGCTGTTATGTGGGCTAGACGCGATACAGTTCTAGCTGGGCCTAAAAGTCATGGGAAGGATAGTCCCATGTATGACTCCTGGGCGTTGCTGTAGGCTAATCATTTCTTAGTATTTCCGGGATGGCACCAATTCATAGATAGAATACTATGAATGAATATTATTTTAATAGAGACACAAGAACTCATTCATCTCAGGAATGGTGTGTTTTTAACACCAACCAGGACGCTACAGTAAACAAGGCAGTTAAATATACGCTGCAACATAAACATAATTCATCGGAATGCCACTTACTATTTTGTACAATTACGGGATGTTAATATAAATTGTAACAATAATGCTCTCACAACAGGATATAATTTCCAACTTCATAGCATCAATCGATTTTTAGCCTATTTTCAATTTTGAAAAAAAAAAAAAAAAAGGCTTATGAGATCACCTTTTGTCCGTGTGTATGTGCGCGCGCGTGTGTGTGTGTGTGTGTGTGTGTGTGTGTGAGGTGTGTGTGTGTGTCCCCTAATAAAATCTAAACGGCTGGAGCGATTTCAATGAAACTCGGTAAGTTTATAGCACTATTCCCGGCGACCTCGACCGTGCCCTTCAAATTTTGTTACGTCTCACCAATCCAACATGGCGGCTGTGCGAAATATTTCACTTGCATTCAATATCTCCGAAACTATTACGATATCGCCCTGAAATTGTGTACGGTGATAAAGGGCACTACTAGAAGTTCACCTATGAGACTTTCAAACAACCTGGTGACTACAAAACCAACATGGCGGTCAAGCGAAGTTGAGACTTTTAAATAGACATTTCTCGCAATTTAACTATCCAGACGTAATGAAACTTGGTACAGCAAATGTTTATACACATTGTAATGCACTAGAGTCTAATTTAGTTCAATTGTTTACATAATCTCAAAATGGCGGCTGTGCGAAATATTTCACAGACATTCTATATCTCCGAAACTATTACAGATATCATCATGCAATTTTGTACAGTGATAAAGGGTACTGATACAAGTTTACCTATGTATATTTCATAAACCTGTAAAGTACAAACTGAACATGGCGACCAAGCGAATTTGAAATATTTTAATAGACTTTTCTCGTGATTTAACTCTCTGAGCGCAGTGAAATGTGGTACAGTAAATGATTTTGCAGATTGTAATGCACTGCCATCTAATTTAATTCAATTGTTTACATAACCTCAAGATGGCGGCTGTGCGAAATTTTAAAATTAAGTTTTTATTCTTGTGTCGTAATCATGCGATCGAAGTGAACGTTTGAATAATGAAGCTAGGCAATAATTGTCCTTGAATGGTACATAACTCTATGGCCTATACATATAACAATCCTAAATGGCGAGCTTCCGAAATATTTAGACGGTTCTCAATATCTATGAATCTTTTACAGCAACCAAACTGATTTTTTTTTATGTTTATAGAGACTATGAACATATGTTCACCTAAAGGACTTTCAGTAACCTGGTGAGCACAAATCCAACATGGCGGCGACGCGAAGTATAAATATTTAAATGGACGTTTCTCGCGAATTAACTATCCGAGTGCCGTGAAACGTTGCACGTTAAATGCTTATACAAATGTTGATCCACTGGCATGTAATTTATTTCAATTGTTTGCATAATCACAAGATGGCTGGTGTGCGTACTTTTAAAATCTCGTTTTTACTTCTTGAGTTCTAATCATGCGATTGAAGTTTGAATACCACACGTACACAATAATCTTAATGTAATAGTACAAAAATAAAAATCCATCCTGGCGACCATATGAAATATTTAGACGGTTCTCAATATCTACGAATCTGTTACAGCAATTAAACTGAAATTTTGTAAGTTGATGGAGACAATTAACATGAGCAGGATATATGAAAATAGGCTGTAGAGTTCTTCACGGAACTACTTGTTTATTTTATTCTGGTTTTCTTCTTTGGATAATCTATATTAGAAGCTGTCGTCATATAACCAATACGACGTAGTAATAATGACAGAATAACTAAATTTATAAGTTCCTTCACACGTGTGTTTCATATAATAACTTTCATACAATATCTTTCTTTTATATCTTAGCAATAACCTCCAACCACCCTTTTTATTTATTTTTTACACCTCTGTTCAACTCACATTGTGTCTTTGTTCTATGGAATTTTAAGTGTTACCACTCCTATTCCACTAGTTCAAATTACAATCACTTAAGCGCTCCATCCCATGCTAGCCATTTTGCTTCCTAAACTAGCAACACTAGTTCAGCCTTTCGCCACAAACGCAAAGAACACCAAGCTTACCATATACAGATGTATCACCGCCTACACGATTTCGGTTAAAAAATACATTGCGGCTAGTAGTAAACACGTCGCGAGTTAACCGACTTTGAACGAGGAATGATCATCGGCACGTGGCGCATGGCTCATAGCATTTTGGAGATTACACGTGAATTTGGATTTCCGAGGTCAACAGTGTCGTGGGTGGATCTTCAATATCGCAGAGATAATGTTACCATCCGCGTAAATCGCCACATGGGACAACCACAGGTGTTTAAAGATCGGAAATCACGTCACCACAGTAGAACCAAACGGGGGATCGAAGGGCTACTGTGAGTCAGATCACCGCCCAGTAGAATGTTGGGTGTCAGGATCCCATTTCTTGTCGAGTAGATTCCCCGCCGTATTGCTGCCGTTTTGAGGGCTCGCGGAGGAGTAACTCGTTATTAACATCATATTCCGTGCCTTCCCATGACTGAATGTATATTTCCGTTGACTTTTCACGAAATGCAAGATTTGTTTGCTGTAGACTGAGACGATTTGGAATATTTTGGTACAAACCATACCTTCTAACTCCCTCTGATTTAAGAGCTTCAGTTTTGTGAAACATACACCTTAGCGTATAATATACAGTAATATGATATTGTAACCTAACATCTCATGGATACTCTCTTTGCTGGAAGACAAAGCATAGTCCCGGTAAAAATCATCGTGTGTTTATGCAAACGAACCTCATTATCATTTGATGTTCCTTCAATTCAACCTTTTAATTTTATAAGGTTCTCCAGTAGCAGGACAAAATTCACCATGGCATTACATTTAAATAGTCCCATGAATTATTTAAGTTAACATTCACCTTGGAAAGTCATCTTCATTCTGAACAATTTTAAACACCCTTCCCATACTTAGGACAAATAATTGCGGAATACCTTGGCACGAACTCAGATACAAGTGTACACAAGTTTTTACACAATGGGTCTGTGCTGTTTTAATCTAAGTTAATGCTTAATTCTAATTAAGAATTGTAAAGACTTCTTACACTTGATGAGTTTTGCAGAAATTACTTCCTCCTTCCCCAGTTATATTTGGCTATAAAGTATGAACTTATGTTTCCTTTTTCCTTGCGAAGAAGTTTATGTCGGTAATCATATCTTTTTATGATAATTAGAAAGTGATGTTGATTAGGTATTTTGGCACTTTGAGGTAGATAGGTCTAGGAACATCTAATTCTCAACAAATTTGAGCAAGTTTAATGATAGCATAAAAGGGAATGAGTAGGTGGATGGGGAAGAGGTCGAAGGAGGGGATAAGAGGCTGCGGGAAATGGGAAGAGGAAGAAGGCCTAGTTTACGGCATGCGTGTTCCTTGCAATTAAATATTAGTCTTCTCTTTATATTGTATTTAGCAGCATTATATTTAAAAGACCCTGAATAATTTACAGACACAAGTATTGGTGTATTTTTAAGAAGGAAAATCAGTGGTATTGGATGGATTACACAAGTCAACAAACAAAACATTCTGTGTTCAGTCTATTATTTAATGCATATATTCTGACTGTATCAATCGAACAGTAACCAAAAATGCCATTCTAATTAATAAAGTCTGCTTTAGAACTTAATGCAATCATAAATAAATATTTGAAGTTGAAGGGGTAACGGCTTTGAACACGCAAGAGAGGGGATATTTAAAGACTTTGTTTCCTAAATTTTAAGAATCTAAAATTAAAGCTGGTATATTCGTCGGTTCTCAATTATTAGTACATTATGCAACAAGCCTATAATGGCAATAATAAAGACACGAGTATGGGAGTTTTATAATTACCATACGAGTGTTTATGTTTGACGATAATCATAACTTTATTATTGAGGCGTTCAGATGCAAAAGGGACATAATGCACATTTTAAAAAATTACAGGAAGAGGGAAAAACTTATAGTCACTTTTTTATCTGAACGCCTCATATGTTCTAACACAAATATTCATAAATAACTGTCAAGATTAAGTCAGTTGACTTCTTCTTCTCCCTCCTCTTGGGATTGGTATGGGCTCAGTATTTGCTCTCTACCCAATAACGAATTCCAGAGCTTTGAAACATTGTGTATCCTGAAGTGGCACCAACAGATCATTGTGATATTTTGGTCAAATAACACAAAATAGGCTGTTACAACCGCTTTAAAATTAAAATGTATCGTATAATCAACTTGTTATTCTTCAAATTCGATGCGGATAGAATGTCAACGGAAGGCAAATCAATGGAGTCCCAAATAGAACAGTCATGACATATGGCGGAAAAGTTTCGCATAAGAAATCCCTTTAATGAACAGAGAGCTGGGTGATAATTTCCCTGAATCTAATGTCATAGGCCTGCTTCCTCCATATCGTTCTGGTGTGTTTATATCAACAGTAGCATTCACTAAAATTGTCGGTGAAATCGTATGAATGCAATGTCCTGCGTAGAAATTGGAGTTGTGGATATTAAGGTACATTGCTATTTATTTTGCAATATTCTTCAGTTTGTTTATGCGAACATTACGGACGGTGCACACTTTCCATGTCGGTATTTTATTTAGGCTAGGATAGGAGGACGGTGTGTTGCAAACTTCTGGACGTAGATTCCTAAATTGTTTGGATATGTCATGGTATTTTCTTGTTACCGTAAATTTTCGTGCTGATTTTATCTTTGTGTTGGGGATTGTAACTACAAATGTTGATCCAATATCTTTTACATTGTCAACTTTCAAATCATGTAATTCATGTCCGACATGTGCCATTTTGATCGCATATGTGAAGCTATCCTTACCTAACTGGTCAATGAATGAAAATCTTGAGCAATAATTGGTTGGTGAAACTGTAACATAATGAAAAGTAGTACTTTAATGACCCTCATTATGATACAGTTTTAAGACATATAATATTTACATTTTGACTTCGTCGAACATAAAGAAACTAATTGCCAGTAAAGAATTTCCACAATTACTCCTACGTAAAACAAGAATGCTGCAGCCTTAATCAGTGATCCAAGGCTTCTTTGGAAATAAGAAAGCTGAGAATTTATTACAAAGACCTAATTTCCACTGTGCTTGAGAACGTTAAACGCATGGGTTGCAGAATGTCCCTTAAAGTACAGATGTTGCATGCTCACTTGGACCATCTTAAAGATAACTTGGTGGCATATACACAAGAGCAAGGGGAATGTTTTCATCAAGACGTGATGGAATTTGAGCAAAGAAGAAAGGAAGATTGTAGTTTTACGTGACCGTGAATCTTGTGATTATGAGCCACGGGACCTCCTTTTTACGTGGAATCCGAACCACAGGACATGGCATTTCACATCGAAAATCTCACATGCATTGACCGGGAATCGAACCCGGAACGCCTTGGTGAGAGGCATACAGCTAGACCGCTGAGCCACCACGCCCCCGAATTTGAGCAACGTTCCCAAGGACAATATAATGAGGACATGATGGGTGATTACATTTGGGACCTAATAAGTTCGTACCCACACAGAAAAAGTACCAAATATAATAATTTTTAAAGCTTGTATGAATTGTTTATTTGATTTGTATATCAATGTTTACTATATTTTGTAAAAAAAACGTGATGTAAATGTATAAATTAACGTTTGATTTTGTTTGAACTTATAAAAATAGAGAATTTCCTTCAAATTTGAACTTTCGTTGTGGTAGCTCAAAAACGAAACTATATTATTATAACTAATTCGATACAGCCATCTATGGACTACAAATACAAAACAATTATTCAGGTCTTCGTCTGCAAGGTGTTTTTTCCCTGTCGTTTAGCTTCCTGCCAGAGATTTTTTCAATCTTTGACTCATTATCAATCTTTCTTCCACTGAATGTGTGGGTCTTCTTTTGGGGGGAACATTCACACTTGCAACTTGTGTACTGAATCTTGTCCTGTTCCGCAGTTCAACCAGTCCAATATTTTCCCTTTTTAAGTCTTGATATACCTTCTGAAGTCATGAAAGTTATATCTTCCACTTCTGTCAAAGAATAAAACTTTATTAGCTCCCTCTGAGTTCCCAATCGTTTAATATGCCCATAGATCATCAATCTTCTTTTTCTCATACTGACAGAAATCCCTTCACAGAGCTCTTGATTTGCCCACGTTTGAAATTTATATCCACCGTCAGGTAATTTCTTGGAACCTACAGTTTTCCGAAAGAATTTCCTTCCTTTTTTCGCGCCATCTCAATTTAATAATCTGAAATTTTTAGATGTAATTAGATGTAAGTAAACTTTATTAGGTATAACTATATTCTCATTCATTAGTTAGACATGACAAATACAAATCAGACATACAGAACCCAGTATCAAAATTCGTGTTGACTTGTGTCATAGAATATTATAGAGTTGGTATAAACTTCAATTCTAATCACATTAGTTTAAGGGACTTTGGAATGTCCTATATTGCCCTTGGTCATTTCTAACTTTCTACCTAGGGTATTATCTTTTTCTCAGAAACTACTAACGAAAACTAATTTATTTATTTCATTGATGTACTTCAAGAATCTCTCCTTACATTGACACAGGGTTTTTGAAAATGAATGTATTTTTGAATATCTTGAATCTTTTAAAATTACATAACTTTTACAGCACCTTCATGAGCATTCCCATCAGGCATAATGAAACTAAAGTACATTTTGAAAAACGGATATGATAAAATATAACACATATAACAGGGAATTACATCTAAAAATTTCAGATTATTGAGTTGAAAAGGTGTGAAAAATAAATGAAATGTTATATCTAAAAAGCATTTGGAGAGTAATTGAAATCAAAGATTTTTCCAGGTTTTGGAACATTACCTTTGGCTTTCTCTTCTTCAATTTTGAAGCACTAACATCCATCTTGGTGTTGTTTCATAAATAGTTGCTATGTCATGCCGTTATTTTCACTAGGTCTACTCATGCAAGTACAGACTACTAACTAGGGTTAAATGTTGCTGTCCCAATATTGCAGATAAATCTCGATTCATTTTACCGTGTGTATTTTCAGTTCCGTTCAAAAACGTGACTCCTGAATAGCGCTATAAATCTTTTGTTTACCGTGCTTCATTATGGATGACAGCGTATTAGCTGAAATTCCGAACATAATAAGCTGCTGAGAGAATTTGACAGAAATAAACAGTCCAGGTAACGAACACCTGAATCGATATGTTAAATCCTATGCCCCACCTAAAGAGAGTAATTCAACTGCACTTTCACCCCAACATCGAGTTAAAGACGCATATTTTATGTCTCGGAAACAAAATAGCAATCGAGTTATTGAAATATTCGAGTAATAGAACTTCGAATTATAAATAAACTGTGTAGAGCTTCCCCGGGAAATTAAAATTACTTCGAGATATCAAACTTTCGCTACATAGAAGTTCAACTGTATGTAGAAATGTATCGTGGAGCACAGTGGGGGCATCTGCATCTATCTGCAGACAGATAACCCATAATCGCTCACCCAAGGATATTAATGCTTAGCTGGCTGTTATTATTTCCCACAATCACCAACAATTTTGTGCAAACACGAATATCCATCAGACAGGAACATTCAGGAGAAGTTAGTGTAATTGCCAGATATTTAAGTTTTATTTCCGAGTATTTTGCCACTGCATAGAGAAATGTTAATTAAACATGCCACATGTATTTCTATGCTCCAGACATAAGCGTCGAAATAAAAAAAGATGCCACTCATATATTATCGTCGTTGTGTGTGTCGTGTGAAATGTTATGCTATGGTGTTCGTATTATTAAGCCTTGTGCCCTAGTCTGACAGCATTCTGTGTGCATGAGGCCAGTTCATTAAAAGTGATAATGTTTTTTCGGTGTGATGTTTTATTTTTATGGCATAAAAAGTACATACACGTAATTTTGTTGCTAGAGCATATCCTTTGTTATTATGTCTGTTTGGTTTTGTATTTATGTGACCATATAATATTTTTAAAACCCTTGTTTACTCTTTCAGTCTGCCAAATAGACAAAAGGGTATTAAAATACATATTTTATAATTTCAAATATTTCCATACATTTTAACTGAAAGATGGTAATAATAATAGTAATAATAATAATAATAATAAGTGTTTAAAAAGAGGACGAAGAATATTACGGGCCAGATACGATTAAGATTCAATGAAGAACTATACGCCAAGATAGAATCAATAATGTCGTCCATCAAAGAGAAAATATTGCTGTTCAACGGACAAATTTTCCGTATGACTGATGACCGACTGACTAAGAAAATCTGCAAATTTACAAAGCCAAAACAACCAAATAAAGATGGTTCCATGAATTTGATGAAAACCTGTAGAAAATTGCTATTCCAGAAACGAAACTCCTCCACATGTTTGAATTTCGACAAAACTGTCAACATTTTAAAGTGGAAACTGAGCCCATCATTTCAATTGAAGGATGCAGGGAAAGAAATGGCTATGTTCATTTTTTAAATATTTGTATTATTTTAAGTTAACAAGATTTTTTTCCTGGTTCTAAACAATCAATATATAAGGTAAACAATGTAAACAATGTGTTAGGTCCAAATATACGGGAAAGGAACAAACAGTGTAACGGGAAAGAAAGGGTCATAAGTTTATCTTTCAAACCATATACAGTAATGTTGTCCTTTACTCGAGATAAAAATTACAATGGTTTAAGAATTTGATAGGTGGTAGGATAGGAAATAAATATAACAGATTTTTTTAAATAATACATTTAGTAAACAATGTTAAACTTTTTAAGCGCCATTTACTGAACATGTTGAAATTTTTACTTAGCCCATTCTTCTCCCTGTGTCCTTCATAAATAAGGCAACACTGAAAAATATGCATCAGCGTTCTCTATACGGTACAGTTAACACTAATCATGAAAGCTCTAAACCGAAGCCCTAGTAGAGTGGATACTTAATTTTAATCGAAGCCTTGTATCGAATAACTGACACATATAAGTCCCTTGGAACAAATTGGCCCGTGAGTTAGAAACTGAAGCTGGCGACCGGGCCTACCTCAAGTTCAATGACAGCTTGCAATGCAGAAGAGGGTTGGGAAGGGGTGAGAGGGGGCGAAGGAAGAAAGGCTGCTTCTTGTGACAGATTTATAACAGAGAGGTACTGTCAGCCAGTTGTTCCCAACGTGCTACTTATTTACCAGTCACATAAAAGAAGTGAGGACTACCACAAAGATAGGAACGGTGAATATTATATTCGTTGGTTAAAAGAAAAGTTGATCCCTAATTTGGAACGCAACTCAGTGCTTGTTATTGACAACGCATCGTACCACAACACGCAGAACGAATGGTTGCTGAACCATATAGTCATTATATTTTCGTTACAATATTATTCCATTACATGTATTAGTGTCATTTAATTATTCTAATCACCTAATACAGTTTGTAACGAGTGAAATAAATAATGGTTGTTATAGTGTGTGTGAGTGAGTTACAGTTGCTGCGTGAACAGAGTGTACTTCTGACTACTGACGGGTGACGTAGCGGACAGCACCCAGCAGGTTGACAAAAGCAGACTCTCTCTTCAGATTCCTACTAGATTTTCACAAGGGTCAATTAGTTCTGATGCAGTTATACTCACCTCTTCGTCATCTCAATAAGATATTTTTAATCCCCTCTAAATATAATTGGGCAAAATTGTATGAACTGACTGAAAATCATTCTATAGTAGCCTATAGCCTATTCGTTATCTCAATGTTAAATTCCAACTGGACAGTGGGTAGATTTTATGGACAATTTAATCAAATATTAGTAAACTACAGTGTACTGGTACTTAACATTATGACGACACTTCACTCAAGTAATATTGGAGCACTTTCGGTCATTAGGATGATTATCATTAGCAAACAGATTTCGGGACGTGATGAACAACAGGAAAATTTTTCACATTACATGCAAAATTCACACACATGAAAGTTCAGAAAGTAAGCTTCTTAAACAAACAGACACAATTCAGATCACACACATATACTGTACAATCGTACAATCCACCTCTCTTACCAAAATAAACTCGAAGGTGAGGGGCTTCGGTGGCGTAGTTGGTTGCCCAAGATCGAGGGTTCAAACCCGGCCGAAGTCGTCGGATTTTTTAAGAACGTTAAATATCCCTCAATATGCCTTACTTCGGAGGGGAAGTAAAGCCGGCAGTCCCATGTCATAGATTTATGGCATGCTAATGAACCTTCCACTAATTACACCTGGGTGAAGGTAAATTAATATAGGTTAAACATTTGACTAACGTTCTTAGGTTCCTACGTTCGTCGTCAGAGCCGACTGCGGTGGCATCTGGTGACTAATTTCTGAATTAGTTGGTCGTTGACGGTGGCGTTTGGCGGCAAAAGTAGGAACTACTTGAGAAAATTCAATGCCTGCAGTCCTTACTTGAATTAAAACAGATAGCACACACTAATACAGTCATCACAATTAACACCGGTTGTCAGACAGATTCTACACACACCCAAAGTACACGGGGCAACATGACCGCATTGTCGCAGCCCCTAAACTGAAGAACCAACCAACCAACCAACCAAACTCGAAGGTGACAACACTGATCGATTTAAAGAAAAGGCAATTCAACTTTTTCCTGAAGGTTATTTTCTGATAAAGCGCTCAAAAACTAAGGTGTATTTATTTATCTGAGTAAAAAAAAAAACAACACTAAAATACAATCCTAAAATTACAATCTATCAATAATTAAAAGAACATGACACTAATGTTCATCAGTCAGACCGGCACCGTCATTTGCTGCAAACAAGTATTCTATGTCACAAGGTTCGCTCAGATTAACACTAAGGTAATGTTTGTTAAATTCATTTAAATATTGTTGCATTTTTAGTGTAGTTTACTCCTATGCATTTCGGGATTGATATCAAGATCCAGAAAGTTAAATATTGATGTATTATTATTACAATTATTATTATTGTTATTATTAATAATACAAATTATTCTACTAAATTCATAACCAAAGTCGACAATCAAAAATTTGGAGACAAACTCAACACCAGAGCCACTGTAACTTGGACAGAAGAACGAAGGAAAAATCTCAGCGAGAGGATGAAGACATTTTGGGTGGAAGAGAAGGTCAACATATTAGCTGAGCAGGTTCAAACGTGCTCATGAGTATGGCATAACGATGTAAAAGAAAAGTATAATTCTACACAACTCACAAGTGAGACTGCATACCAAAATAAATGAAAGGACAAATGGAAGGGTGTTCTCCACTGGAGAAAGGATGTTGACATCTAAGATGATGAAGAAATATTGGACGCATAAAAGAGCGACATTGTCTTTGTATAATTGACTGAAGTTTTCCTATGATGACTGTAAAATATGAAATTATAATTAAATAATTAAATTATGATTATTAGTCTATTATTATTATTATTATTATTATTATTATTATTATTATTATTATTATTATTATTATTATTATTATATTATTAGGCCCAAATTGATGTGGCAGAATAGGCTATCTGTTCATCATGATTAATTATATTTGAGGTTCAAAATAAGTGGATTTCCCTTGGCACAAAATTCTACCGGGAAAAAATATTGAGACTGAATTTTATTGTTTAAGAAATGCAATATTTCACACCAACCGAATACAACTTAAGAGGATTACATTTTGCCAAATGGATTGAAGTTTCCCCCAAATTAATTAATATCAATAGCCTTCCCTGAAAAGAAGTCCAGTCACTTAGCCTACGCTAGCGCCTTCTATTTTATGTATTAAATTTCACCGAGCTCGGGCAGCGTGCAGCAGAAATGTACTCAAGACTTCTTTAAAGGTGCTGGGGATGGTGAATTATTAAAGTGCTGAGGAAGATTAGAAGTCCACTCAACGGTGTGAGCCGCGGACCAGTGATCTCAGGGGGATGATCAAAAATCACTCCAGACGGATAGGTGTCTTCATTAATGGAGCTAAATCTTGCTTGATTTATCTGGGCAAAGTGAACTACGGTACTTGCAATAACAGAAATTAAGAGAATATGATCAACAGTTTACGATATACAGAGTGTAAATTGTAGTCTTCAGAAGTTGGTATTTTTGGTAACTTTTAAATAATTATTGTAGGCTTACAGTAGGCTGAGAATTGTATAAAAATCCTATGATATAATGAAACCTAAATAGGCATACTTACATTGTGAAGCTGTTGATTCTTGTTACTCGCATTCAGCTGGTAATGAAATGTAAGTATTATCTGTATACTGCTTAGAATCATGAAATTTAATGTTTCGTATGAGTTTCGCACCCAATGAATGTAGAGGCGTGCATTGGTTTAATTTCTGCCTGTAGGCTATATCTGCACATACGAACAGCTGCATTTAGTTTCAAAGAATATGTCCGCTCATTAGGGAACCCAAGGCTAGAAAAGAATGTGTGAAGGGGGCTTACATATTGTAACCAATATTATTATAAGTCCCCATGACAGTTTGATTTAGGCCATTAACATAACGAATAGAATATAAAGTGTGATCTCTTCTCCCTCAACAGCATGTAATGAATACGGATCGGGTTGGCACTAGCCGCTACGCAGCGCTACAGTCGACTTGAGATTGTTGATTTCCACAAATGTTTATGTGTTTATGTGCGATATATTAAGTATTTAATCGGTCGGAGTGTTTTGGTGGTGTTCTGTGCAAACGTTTATTGATATACAAGTGCTTACACTATTACTTCATAGTATTAATACCTGAAATGCTATTGTAGGAAGCATTAACTAAAATGGAATTTAATTTCTTGTCGTGTGTTGACGTTATCTTCGTGTGTTAATTTTATTGTTATTTAATGTAAGTAAACAGCAGTTTAGCCCTTACATTTTCATGAGTGCTTAATGTGAGTACCGTACTGAAGACGCCTTGCTGTTTTGTACCAGGATGCAGATCTGGCTATGGGGACTGTAAAAAGAAGTCAGACGGTTTTTCAAACCTCCTAAAGATAAGGAACGTTTTAACAAGTTCAAAGGGGCCATACCAGGGAAGGATAGGGAACTTACTGAAAAGTCCTACGTCTGTGATGCTCACTTCTCAGAAGATTTAATTGTTAAATTTGACAAATTTGTGATAGAAGGGAAGGAAGGAGTAGGCTACTTCTCCCAATAACCAACTGGTGATTGAAAGACTATTCTTTTCCACATATATTTGCCTAAGTATTTGTCCAGTATGGTGTAAATAAAAATGCTCTTGATGCCACTAAAGACTACTTCTGTGAAGAAAGGGATCAGAATAAAAAGACAATGATTTTAAAAACATATATGTACCGTAATGCTGAAAGAGGCGTGATCAGTTTTAGACAATAGCCTACTCTATGAAGGGGTCATGATTATGCCTTCTATGTCTGTTTAATGTTATGTTCTTCTGAAATGATGCTAGTTTACTGATTTTGGTGTTTGTGGAGTGAAATTTATGGTTATTATTGAATTTTTTAGTAATCTACGGTAAAGTTGAAAGTTGCGTTCGTCCTTTTTTTTTTGCTGTGTTGCAAGTCTGTTAAGGGAATGTAAAATGTGTAACAATGTGAAGAAATCCTTTATGATAGCGAGGTTAATTTTCCCGTTCTTTTTTATTATTTGTTTACCGATAGCTGGCAAAACTAATTGCATTTTGAACTTGCTCTCTGTCTTCGCTTACTGTCGAAACTGGACTATTACAGGAGACGACTCATTAAATTATAATTGGGCACAGTAAAGTAAGTGAAGATGTCGAACTTATTAGCGCCTATGAGGATATCTTGCGGTGTTTTAACATGTAAAACAGGTGGCAAGGTTATAAAAGTCTCGTAAGCGCCAATGCTAACTTACATCACAGATCGGAGCCAGTGCTGCTCTGCGGCGGACCAGGCGTACTAGGCCAGTGATATCACTTCTTATTCTATTCGTTATGCCATTAATATTGTTGATTTCTAAATAGTACATTATGCAACGAGCCTATAATGACTATAATTAAGACTCGAGTATGTTTCCATACGAGTGTCATAATTTCCATTATAGGCGAGTTGCATACGGCTGTTTATGTTCGACGATAATTATAACTCTATTATATGTTCTAACATAAATTTTCATAAATATCTGTCGGTTGACTTCTTCTTCTTGGAAAATGTATGGGCTCAACATTTGCTCTCTACCCAATGACGAATTCCAAACCTTTGATGAAACATTGTTTATCCTGAAGTAGCACCAACAGATGGCGCACAGGTACTATGTTGGATCATTTTGTGGTAAAATAACACAAAATAGGCTGTTACAAACGCTTTCAAATTAAAATGTATCGTATAATCAACTTGTTATTCTTCAAATTCGATGCGTATAGAATGTCAACGGAAGGCAAATCAGTGGAGTCCCAAATAAGAACAGTCATGGCATCTGGCGGAAAAGTTTCGCATAAGAAATTCCTTTACTGAACAGAGAGCTGGATTAAAATTTCCGTGTATCAAATGTCATACGCCTGCTTCCTCCATGACGTTCTGGTGTGTTTATGTCAACAACAGCATTCACTAAAATTGTCGGCGAAATCTTACGGATGTAATGCCCTGTTTAGAAATTGGAGTTGTGGAATATTAAAGTACATTGCTATTCATTTTGCAATATTACGCAGTTTGTTTATGCAAACATTACGAACGGTGCACACTTTCCATGTCGGTACAGGCTAGGGTAGGATGGTGTGTTGCAAACTTCTGGACGTAGATTCCTAAATTTCATGCATATTTTCTTGTTTCCGTAAAGGTTCGTGCTGATTTTGTCTATTTGTTTGGGATTGTAACTACAATGGTTGAGTGGTTAACGTGTCGGTCTACTAGCCCCAAGCTTGCAGGTTCGCTCCTGGCCGTGGTAAGTGTTTTTTTTTCAAAGGCGGAAAAATTACGACACGCATCCTTACCTAATTGGTCAATGATTGAAAATATTCAGTTCTGTTTTGTTGGAGAAACTGTATCATAATGAAAATGTGTAGGGGAAAGTGGGGCAAAACCGGGTAGGTGGGTTCAAACCGGGTACCCCAATTCTGACACAGTTATTGCTTCTAACTGGCGGCCGACAGCCAAACAAAACTACCAAGGCCAAGGTAAAGCTGCGGGGAGCTCGCCATTCCACTGTGGAGATTTGTTCAGTTGTGACGAATAATTTTGTATTTTTGTGATTTCTTATTTCAACTTTCTGTTAAACTGCATCGATTACTACCGAAGTTCTACAGCATAAGAGTGATGGTAAGTGCCTTCTATGTAGCTTATTTCTTTAGGCTCACGATGCTATGGGTCTATTTAAGATTAAAATCGATTTTGTTTGGCTAGTCCATGTTTTTCTTTTTGGGGTGAAACCGGGTATGACGCATGGGGCAGGACCGGGTGGAGCCCGATGTTACCCCATCTATTCAGCACTCCACAATAATAGCTAATAAATAGATTTTTAAATAAGAGAGTATGGGTGTGAGAGAGAAAGATAAGTGTTATTATTTGAAATACAACTTAACACTGTGTACAAAAAAAGTTGTGTTGCTAATTTCATTTTTTGCAGTGACTATTATTCTAATTCAAAATACAAAGAAGGTTGGATACAACGCACAGGATGCCGGGGATGAGCACACGAAGCTTGTAGTGGTTTGGATGAGGAGGGCGATGACTTTGTTTGTGATTTGTGCAAACTAAAATGATTGTTCGTCTTTACATAAGGGAACAAAAAAGTACAATTTTTTACCATAATCAATAATTTTGTACTCAACGATATTATAATATGTACGCTATTTGGTTGCTAAATAGGAATAGTTATCTCCGTTTACCATTATAGGTAGACAACGAAGAAATAAATGTGTTTTCTAATTTTCCATATACTCAACATGTGTACCCGGTTCTACCCCACCGGTGGGGTAAAACCGGGCGAATTGACTTTTTTTTGTGATCTTTATAATAATAAACAGAATGACTCTCTCGTTTATTCATGATGGCTATATTATGAAATAAAATTATTCAAAGGTCATGTCTGCAGGTTTTAATAGTTATCTGAAAATAAACATAGCTTCAGGAAGCCGCCGAAGTCTAGCCACCCGGTTTCACCCCACTTTCCCCTACTTTTATGACCCCCATTATGATCCAGTTTTCTGACATATAATATTTACATTTCAGCATCATCGAACATAAAATACATTTTATATCAGTATTTAGCATGTCGATTTATATTGTTTCCTGACAGGAGTAAAATAAATAAAATCATTCTTCTTCTTCTTCTTCTTCTTCTTCTTCTTCTTCTTCTTCTTCTCCTCCTCCTCCTTTCGATTCGGCCATCAAAGGACCACGTAATTTCAACTGCTTCTTGCTGCATGGAACTTTAACATCCTTCCAGTACTTTCGCATTAGTACTCGATGCTGTTGTTTCCTTTCTTCAGGCCACTTCTTGCCTGCTGGAAGCTTAGGCTTTTCTTGGAAACATCGGTAGGCTGTTCTCTCTCTCTATTCGTTTAGTCGATTCCGACTCTCCGTGACCCCATGAACTAGACTACGCCAATTTCTCCTGTCCTGCACTGCCTCTCGAAGATTTTCCAAGCTGGAATTTAGTGCTTCTGTGATGGCATCCATCCATCTCATTCTTTGCCTCCCTCTTCTTCTTGTGCCTTCTATCTTCCCCAGCATTAAGGTCTTCTCTAATGAATTATGTCTTCTCATGATGTGTCCAAAGTAGCCCAGTTTTTGTTTCAGGATTAAGCCCTCCAAGGAACAAGCTGGTTTAATTTGCTGTAAAACTGACTTATTGGTTCTCTTCGCAGTCCATGGAACTCTAAGAACTCTTCTCCAACACCATAATTCGAAGGAATCTATTCTACGGCGATCAGCTTTTCTTATGGTCCAGGTCTCACATCCGTACATCACAACTGGAAAAACCATAGCCCTTGTTAGACGGATCTTTGTCCTCCTCAGTGAACCAAGCTCCCTTGGTTTTCTTTTTGAGTAAGTAGGTGAACATTCTATTTGTTAATCGCGCTGGGTTCATTCTTGTTATAAGACCGTAAAAGGTAATCCTCCGTTTCCTCATGGTGTCAGTAATTTTTTCCACATGGGTGTAAAGTTCGTGATTGTGCCAAAATTATCATTATAATTATTATTATCAGCAGAAACAATAGACATGATTGGGAAGGGGACTCAAACCTAACAAAGAACTATACCTCATCCACGGAATCTGTGAAGTAGGTTTTCACATGACGTCACACAGAGGAAGTGAAAACAGAATGTTATGGGTGGAGCTTGGTAGCCCAGCCGTTGAGAGAGTTGGTTGAAGACAAGATCACGCCTCCCTCCTGCGCTTATTATTCAGAGGCATCGCACCTCATTGGCCACTCCTGTCACTCCTGTGCACAGACTGCGTGTTTTCACACTAGCACTTCGCAGATTGCTTGGACGGAGATTATACCTGAAGACAGGAGTTCACAGCTGGTGCTGGAAAGGTTCGCCATTCACTGCTACACATCACTGGCACCTTTTTATGAAACTGGCATTTACTCTCAGTAGTTCCTCAGCACCGAAAGACTGTATTTCAGCTGTAATGTAGTCTTTAAGCTCATTTATAGTGTGAGGGTTTCTCGCATACACTCTATTTTCAAGCGTCCCCCACAAATAAAAGTCACATGGTGATAAGTCTGGGCTTCGCGGGAGGCCACACGTTCCGACTTATAATCCTAGTACCGAAAATGCGACGCAATTCTGTCATGGATGCTTCGGCAGTGTGAGCAGTGGCAGAATCTTGTTGAAAGTAATTTGACAATCGCTCTCCGTAAGTCAGTTCGTCAAAAAATTGATCAAGGATCACATTGAAATACAAATTTATGTACAAATTCCTATACTCAATGACTCAGTGCCGCGCGGGCGTCGCATAACGGCAAAGTGCGTGGCGGGAGACAGGCTCGCGCCGCGGGCGAGCGGGCAAGCGAGGGTCTCCGTTACATACAAACTGTACTCTCTGTATCTTCGGAATAGGTTCCCCTATTGGACTCAGATATCGTGAAAATAAAATCAGCTGTTTCATACAAAGTTATACCTACTCGACCAAAATGTACGAAACAGCTGATTTTTCATCAGAAGGTTCGACAAGTTGTGGTCTGGTGTATTCGCTGATCAGACGATTGAGCAGGTGGTAATGAGGTCTCGGAAAGCCCAAGGCGGGCTGTCTCATGGACGAGGCATAACGGACAGTACTCTGGTGACTTTGGTTGCCACAATACCTACCATCATCATGGAAATTGCGGTACAAGTGTAAGACTTTTGTGGCGTGACGTATGGTACTTCAGAGCAGCACGTCGACGCTAGGTTTTCAAGGGTACAAAGGGTCGATGCAGATGTTGCGATCCTTCTTGACTGGTTTTCATTTCACTATCCCATTCCAACTGGACAATTTGTGATGTCCATTACCACAGGAGTAACTGGCGATGTGAAAATTGACTGCCATGAAGCGTTTGAAAAAGGGATTCATTGTATTGCTAAGATTATTGTCAACGACTTCTGTAGTGTCTAGTTTCAACGAAGACACACAGTGGTTCCTCTTAAAGCTTTCAACACGATAGTCAGGATTCACGGCGAAGATATACTAGTAAATCCAGATACACTTTTCCGACGTATAACACTCCTTAAAAAATCTGAGGAACAGTTCAAACATGATTATTCGTTTGAGTTAGCTCTTTATGCCCTTTCTATCTTTGATGAAACAGGAATGCGGAAAACAAAGGAATCTGTGTTCTACAATTTATTTTCACCAGTTGCTGATCCACCAGCTCTCGCAGGTAGTGCCATTGTAATTGATGGGGGGTTCCTTCTACATCGAGTGGTTTGGGAATCCAAGGAAAAATTTTCAACAATTCTCTCCTAATATGTTGACAACGTTAAGCAATACTACAACCCTGCCAGTACATTTATCGTTTTCGATGGTTACCCTGATGATGCATCAGTAAAGAGTACAAAATCATCTGAGCGTCTTCGCCGTAAAAGCAAGCACTCTTCTTCTAACGTAGTGTTCACTGAAACGATGACTGCAACCATGCCGAAAGAACAATTTTTGTCTAACGACAGCAACAAAGAACGGCTTATCTCCATGCTGCGTGAGAAATTAGTACAGCAGGGGTTTGACGTGAGGCAACCTCTTGAGGATGCTGATACTCTCATCATCAATACCGCCATTCAAACGGCAGAGATCTTTGCGGCGGGCATAATAATCGAAGAGGGCAACGATCTATTGATCCTATTAACCGCCAAAGCACCAAATTCAAACATTTACGTCATGAAACCTGGAACGGGGACCTCTCAGAACACGTTCTACTCTCCGAGGTACTTCAACCTCTCGTCTGCTGTCAAACAGAACCTTCTGTTCCTACTGTACATGCAATCAGTGGGTGTGATGCAACCTCTGCATTCTATCGCCAAGGGAAGTTGAAGTTTGTCAAACTCCTTGAAAACAACACGGCTTTACAGGAGGCTGTCAAGGTTTTCCACCATGCAGATGCTGATCCTGAAGACCTCATTTCAGCAGGTCAACTATTCCTCGCGGCCCTATATTAACCTAAAGCCAATGAGACCACCTTGGACAAAATCTGCCACGAGATATTCTCAAAATCCTTCACAAAGCTAACTTTCAATCGGGCCTCTCTACCTCCAACATACGCAGCCGCCGCCCAACATATTCTGTGTGTCTACCACCAAAACCAGGGCTGGTATTGGAAGAGGACGGACTATGGCCTGCTCCCCACCATGAACACCAAGGATCCAGCTCGAGCTGAAATCCTCAACACAGTGACCTGCGGATGTAAGAAGAGGTGTGCAGGCAGTTGCAGCTGCCGGAAAGTTGGTATGAAATGTTCAACAATTTGCCTCAACTGCCACTGCCAGTCCTGCTCGAATTCAGCACCATTCGAGGATAAGGGTGTGTCCCACATGCCGATTGCCGCAGAAGCAGAAATAGGTGACGACAGTCCCTTTGAAGATGATCTCGATGAACAGGGGCTCGACATGCCATCCCAGCTTGAGAGCTTTGTAGATGAAGGGCCATCGACATCTAAGAAAATGCGAGCATGAATGCTGCCTTATTTTCTGCTGCATGACTATTGATTTCTATAACATATTTCTATTCATATTTTATCAATGTACTGTATGCCAATTTTAAATGTTCCTATTACTTTATTAATTAATATTAATAATGGTTACTAATTAAAGAATGTCAATATACAACTTTGTTCTATTTAAAATGTTTTTCATTCATACTACTCCGAATCACTACTCAGAGTGTGTACATTTAGATAAATAGTTTTCTGATTTGCGTATATCTTACAAATTTGAATTGAAATGTTCTCAGCAGTGAACAGAGTAGGTAGATTGATTTTTCGTACTTACAGCATTATGTCATAACATGAACAGGCCATTATTTTCGGAAAGAGTCGCTATTTTTGGAATTGAATTAAATATTATTATAGTAGTGATTAAATTAGTTAACTAGTCATTTGAAATTAAAAGGACTTATCAAAATTGTCTATATAACGTGAAATGTTATTCTCTACAACTCTACAACTTTTATTTATTCTATGGGTTTTTCAACAGGAGAATCTGATTCAAAGATATGTGGTCTTGGAAAGTCACAAAATGTAAGTTTGCACCTAAATGAGAAGTTTTCCCAGTTTTGAAACTTTGATTTCAGCTATACCAATGAACCAAATTTAAAGTTTTAGATGATCATTCGGCGAAAACTTGAACCCTCTTTAATATTGAACTGATTAATATTTTCCGTCCCACGTACCGTTTTCGAACTACAAGCAAAAACCTGAAATGAGAGGAAAAAAATCAAGGTTATTTGGATCCCAAAAGTTATGCACACCTCTTTGGATGGTGCAAACTCGGATTACATGCATTTAGGACCAAACTAAGGAATTAAAACGATTTCCAACTTTCTGGTTATTAATTCCTCGAAAAATTCTAATTTGACTGGGCTAACTGTAGTGTTACAAATTTAAAGGTGGTATTAGGAGGCGCTATCTCACATTAATTTTCGTTAATTCTTGTCTGGCTTCCAGAGTTCTCAAGAACGCTAAGCCACCTAACACCAACTTAAAACAAGGCACTTAAAGATCTAAGGGACAATTCTGATATTATCGTTCTCCCCGCTGACAAGGGTAACGCGACAGTGGTGTTGGATAAGGTTGATTATGATTCCAAGATCTCGTCTTTGTTATCAGATCCTGTATATAGGATTAATAGTCGTGATCCTACTACTCGCTACTCAAATGTCACCGTCAAATTGATCAAGCAATCATCTATTCCAGCGGATGCAGCGAAGACTCTCCTTCCAGGGGATGCTATTCCTCCGAGACTCTATGGTCTTCCTAAAATACATAAAGAAGATGTTCCTCTTAGACCTATTGTTAGTACGATTGGTTCTCCAACATATGCCCTTTCCAAATACTTAGGTAGACTACTTCCGCCGCTTCTGGGTAACACGCCTTCGTACATTAAGGATTCCACACACTTCGTGGAAAAGTTGAAAGCTATAACACTTCAGCCGGGTGATATCCTAGTGAGTCTCGACGTGGTGTCTCTGTTTACGAGAGTACCTATTGATGGTGTTATGTCTCTCATTAATGGATTTTTTCCTGAAGACATCACAAGGCTTTTTTTATCACTGCATGACCTCCTCCTACTTTCTATGGAATGGGAATTTTTATGAGCAGACTGATGGTGTGGCCATGGGTAGTCCTCTCTCTCATGTTGTGGCTAATTTCTTCATGGAGAACTTTGAAGAGAAAGCTTTGTCGTCGGCTCCTTTCAAACCGAAGATCTGGTGGCGTTATGTGGATGACACGTTCGTTGTTTGGACGGAAGGTGAGGAAAATCTTAGCCATTTCCTGGATCACCTTAATCTCCAGCACCCTTCTATTTGTTTCACCATGGAAAAGGAATCTGACGGCAAAATATCGTTTTTAGATGTTCTCGTCACCAAGAAAGAGGATGGATCTTTAGGACACAGCATTTTTCGTAAGCCAACACACACCAATAGATATCTCCACGCAAGTTCTCACCATCACCCTGCCCAGAAACATGGTATCCTTACAACTCTAACTACCCGGGCTAGGAGGATTTGTGAAGTGTCTTCTTTACAAGAAGAAATTAATACCTTGCGAACCACCTTTGAGAGCAACGGTTATAGCAAGGCATTGATTTCTACGGTTCTGAAACCAACAAATAATAATAGGACGTCAGTTGAGAAAAGAGATGTAAGAGGAACTGCTTACCTACCTTACATACATAACACGACGGATCGTATTGCTAAAATCCTACGTCGGTACAACATACGGACTGTATTTGGAACTTCTGTTAAGATTAGGCAACTCCTGCGACCAACTAAGGACAGTTTGCCTAAATTGCAACAACCGGGTATCTACAGGAGTTCCCTGTACTTGTGGCAAGGTTTACATCGGGCAGACTTCGAGAACAATATGCACTCGCATTAAGGAACATAATAGATGTATCAGGCTCATTCAACCTGATAAATCAGCTGTTGCCGATCATGCATTAACACCTGGCCATGATGTCATGTTCCAAGGAGTGGATGTTCTTGCCCGTATAAAGCAATATCGTCCCAGAATCATCAGGGAGGCGGTTGAAATACGTAAACACCCAGATAATTTCAACCGCGACACCGGCTACAATCTCAGTGAATCCTGGCTACCTATTATCAGAACCCTGAGAAAGTAATTCACTGCTGCTTTCCGTTGTCCCTAACATGGGGCTATAATGGCGTCCATCTTTGGGCACCTTCTATATGTTCTTTGTTGCATTCTCTTAGCAATCATTGTCGTATTCCAGATTATTCCTGACGAAGAAAGGCATGGTTTCTTTCGAAACGCGTCGAATTTTAATATAATAAACACGGCATAAGCCCAAAATTCAACATTATGAATAGTAACACGGGCCGTGAAAGTCTAAATGACAATATTAGAATGAAGTTAGTTTTCTGGGAATATCACACACACTGTTCATTTAAGAGCCTTAAAATGTGGTTTTCGGAGACCCTTTATAGACCCCGAATTTTGTGTCTCACATTGAGAAGCGCTCGATAAGCTTTGGTCGTCCTTCTAGGATAATTTTTATATTTCGCCTGTTTTAGCATGTTTTTTTAGAAGTTTTTCCCTATATCCACCCTTCTACTGTGTGAAAAGTAAGGTGAAGAGTTTTATAAATGATTGGTGTATTGACTCTCATGGTTACCATACCTAATTTTACGATGCACCAAGCATCCGAACACGAGTTATAGGCGTACATAAAGATACACAGAGAGACAGACAGACAATTCTATTGTCTACAACATATCACCCAGATACCCAAATATTGGTATATCTACCATACAGTATCAAACAAAATCATTCTTACGATGAACCCGTATGTCGCCAGAAAAAAATAACAATAAACAGATTAGTTAAAATGAGCACTCAAACTAAATTCACCTAACGTGTACTTCCTGACGTGAAATAGAATTGAAAGCCTTGTAGATGAAACGCAATACACGTCACATAAAAACTGACCCTCTACGTTGTGTTAGGTCCCCATACACAGGAAGACCTCTTTCATAAATTATAAAGGCTAGTGGTGCATGAAAATTCAGGTTCCGTAGCCTCAAATGGACCAAATTCCTAAAAGCCGCAAAAAAAATGCTGATTCAATTGAAGAATTTTTGACAATAATGTTGCTGTTTGGAGATATAATAGACCTTCTGTACTATATGTCGCACGTGAAAATTGCATGAAAATATTCTACGTTAACCCTTGACCCCCTTAATTGCATTGATGAATTATACAGTCTACGTTGGTTCCGTGATAACCTTATAGCCATTTGCAAACTTTCACAGAAATGTAATAAATGGAGTGATATTGCTTCTTACAGAAATAGATGGAAAGTTGTATGCCACACCTTGAGATAATGTTATCATGGTTACCGATTTGCATTCCTTCATTAGTTTGTTAAATTAAATTAAATTAGTTTTCTGGGAATATTTCAGAAACTGTTGGTTTTAGAGCCTTATAATATAGTTTTCGAGGACCATTTAGGGCCCCCGAGTTTTGTTTCTGGCACCGAGGGGCTTTGTCTCGGCGTTGTACGCCATAATATAATAGGCTAATAATAATAATATTAATTATAATATAATATAGGAGTGCTTGAACCGACGGGAAAAGAGAAAATCGCGCAGAACACTAGGTTAATGAAAATGAAGAGAGCCTTATACAAGACACAGAGTGTCTACAACAAAAAATGTCTGTCCACATTCACTAAACTTCGCCATTATAACACGGTTATTAAACCTGAGGTGCTTTATGCTAGTGAGACGTTGACGTTACTCATTAAGGGCGACTTGGAAAAAATCCTCACAGAGGAAAGATAAATAATAAGGAAAATAATTGGACCAAAGCACACAGATGAAGGATACAGGCTTCACTCCAGAGACACCACAGAGAAATTGTCCAACCTCGCAGCAGACATCAGAAAGAGGCGACTAAAATTTTACGGCCACATCAGCAGACTCCCACAAACCAGACTCACCAACAAAATTCTTAGATACATACAGTGGCTCAAGATTACTACACCCTGGATGATGCAAGTCAAAATTGATCTAGTAAAAGCACAGGTCGACCCAGAAGACGTCATAGACAAAAGCGTATTTAGACACAAAGTATACAAGTGGGAAGTGTTGTCAGAGAGAGCTGCACCTACAGCCCAAAGACCAAAGTGGACCGAAGAAAGGAAGAAGGCCTTTAGTGCACGAATGAAAGAGTACTGGAAAGACAGGAAGAACAAAAAGTCATGATTGCTTCGCGTGGTCTAATAGGCCTGTAACGTGTAAAATAAATAATACTATAATATAGGGATAGGAATATAATAGACCTGCCGTACCACACCCGCAGGTGTGAATCGCGTGAATAAATTCTAGAGGACCCCTTGACCGCCTTAATCGCATTATACGTATTGATGAATTTTACAGCTTAATTTGGTTCCGTGATAACCTTCTACCCGTTTGCAAACTTTCACACTAATGTAATTAATGGAATTTCATTGCGTCTTACAGCAATAGATGCACCTCTGAAAATCTGTTACCATGGTTACAAGCTTGAATTCGTTCATTAGTTTATTAAATGCAATTAGTTTTCTAGGAATATCTCAAAAACGGTTGGTTTTAGGGCCTTTAAATGTGGTTTTCGGGGACCCTTTAGGCCCCCGAGTTTTGTCTTTCACATTGAGGGGCTCAAAATGAGCTTTGTATCATCCTTCTACGGCTATTTCAGCATGCATTTTAAGGGGGTAGGCCCCCTTTTATGAGAGGTACGGATAAGAGTTACATCGATGATTAGTGCCGTGCCTCTGATGGATATCTGTACCAAATTGTACGTTTATACACCCAGCCGTTCTCGAGTTATAAGGGAACAAAGTTGTCAACAGACAAACAAACGAACAAACAAACAAACAAACATCCAAATAAACAGACAGACAGAAAAAAGTTATTTTCGTGCGAATTTATCATAAAACAGGCCGAAACGCGTAAATAACTGAAATGTTATATTTAATTTTGAATAATAATGATATTTATTTGGTAAAGACCATAAACGGACAATAAAGAATATATATCTAACAATGGCATATAGATATCAAAATCTCACGAACGTCATTTCACAACGCATGTATAAAATTCGACTCAAAATCACAACACAGTTTCCGACCACAAACATAAATATAAAATAAATGAGATAGCCTATACTAAGCACACTTACTAAACACAAAATCCATTTACCTAAATTTTGATGAAAAAAGTACACATCAAAATCTTCTACCCCCAACATTTTCCCCCTTGTCCTCATAATATACACCGCATCGAAAAACCATTAGACTCGTGTCTGCTTATTTTTAGCCTACTTTCGATTTTTGCAAAAAATGAAAGTAGACTTATGAGATCACTACAGGGCGAAAAAAAGTGTGTCTGTCTGTGTGTGTGTATGTGAGTGAGTCTGTGTGTGTGTGTGAGTCTGTGTGTGTGTGTGTGTGAGTGTGTGGACTCTGAATGTCTGTCCCCCCCTATCAATTCGAACACGGTGAGCGCAAATTGAACGAAATTTGGTACAAAGGTAGCACTAGCAAAGGACACCTCAGTGTCATGTTTTATATCACCGCCATATTGACGAAAACGTAATGGCAGCCACCCAAATATTAAAAGCTTAAATCAAATTACGACCAACTTAATCGTTTGATCTCTACCAAATCTTGCAACAACATACATTTTTGTGGGAAGCATCTCTTGACTTAACTACAAGCTCATAAGCACAATAGTTTGCAGATAGCGGCCATGTATGTGTGCAAATAGATTCCCCATATCAATTCGAACACGGTGAAACCGAATGGAACGAAATTTGGTACAGAGGTAGTACTAGCAAAGGGCACCCCAGTGTCATGTTTTATATCGCCGCCATCTTGACGGAAACGTAATGGCGGCCACACAAATGTTCAAAGCTTAAATCAAATTACGACTAACCTAATCATCCGATCTCTACCAAATTTTGAAACAACATACCTTATGGAGGGAGCATCCTTTGACAAATCTAATAGGTCATTAGCCTAATAGTTTGCGGATGGCGGCCATCTTTGTGTCAAAATCGATTACCCCTATTAATTCAAACACGGTGAAACCGAATGGAATGAAATTTGGTGCAGAGGTAGCACTAGCAAAGGGCACCCCAGTGTCATGTTTTATATTGCGGCCATCTTGACGGAAACGTAATGGCGGCCACCCATATGTTCAAAGCTTAAATCAAATTACGACTAAACTAATCATCCGATCTCTACCAAATTTTGCAACAACATACCTTTAAGAAGGGGGCATCCTTTGACAAATCTAATAGGTAATTAGCCTAATAGTTTGCGGATGGCGGCCATCTTTGTGTCAAAATCGATTACCCCTATTAATTCGAACACGGTGAAACCGAATGGAATGAAATTTGGTACAGAGGTAGCACTAGTAAAGGGCACCTCAGTTTCATGTTTTATATCGCCGCCATCTTGACGGAAACGTAATGGCTGCCACACAAATATTCAAAGCTTAAATCAAATTACGATTAACCTAATCATCCGATCTCTACCAAATTTTGCATCAACATACCATTTTGGAGGGAGCATCCTTTGACCAAACTAATAGGTCATTAGCCTAATATTTTGCGGATGGTGGCCATCTTTGTGTGAAAATCAATTCCCCTTATCAATTCGAAAACGGTTAAACCGAATGGAACGAAATTTGGTACAGAGGTAGCACTAGAAAAGGCCACCTCAGTGTCATGTTTTATATCACCGCCATCTTGACGGAAACGTAATCGTGGCCACCCAAATGTTAAAGGCTAAAATGTAATTACGACCAACCTAATAATCTAATCTCTACCAAATTTTGTAACAACAAATCTATATGTGGGAAGCATATTCTGACCAAACTGCTAGATCATCAGCCCAATAGTTTGCAGATGGTGGCCAAGTATGTGTGCAAATCGATTCCCCCTATCAATTCAAACACGGTGAAAACGAATTGAACGAAATTTGGTACAGAGGTAGCACTAGCAAAAGGCACCTCAGTGTCATGTTTTATATCGCCGCCATCTTGACGGAAACGGAATGACGGCCACCCAAATGTTAAAAGCTTAAATCAAATTTCGACCATCCTAATAATTTGATCTCTACCGGATTTTGCAACAACATGCCTTTTTGTGGAAAGCATCTTATGACTGACTACAAGGTCATCAGCCCAATAGTTTGCAAATAGCGGCCATGTATGTGTGCAAATCCAATCCCCAGATCAATTCAAACACGGTGAAACCGAATTGAATGAATTTTTTTACAGAGGTAGCACTAGCAAAGGGCACCTCATATTCATGTGTAATATCCCTATAGCAAGTTGTATTTCAACAAGCTACTACAACCAACATTCAATTATACTCCTTGAAAAGGACAAAGAGTTATAACAATACCTAAGCATTTAGGAGAAAGTAGGCTATATGTTCTTTACTGAACATCTTGTTAATGAATAGTTTTAAGGCAAGTGTCACATCCCCAAATAAAACCACTCGAGAGACATTCTTACTCAATTAATTTCGGGTTTAACTCCCATAACACCCCTTTAGAACCTGAATATCCAAATATCCTTCCTTAGAGCACGTTTCTAACATACAACGAACATATCTCCAAAATGTAATGTTTCTAACCTCAATAGTTTTGGCTGGGGGATGATGAGTGAGTGAGTGAGTCAGTCAGTCAGGACACTTTCTTTTATTTATTCGATACCAAAGCTACTGTTGAATCAAATATCAAGGACAGCAGTCTTCATTATACCATGTTGGTGACTCAAATATTGATATGAGACCGATGAAATTAACAATATACTAGTTGAAACCTGTGAAAACATGACGGACAATTGAAAAAATATACTGAAGAAGCTTCGTAGATAAGTTACATTCTTTGTACGAATTTGTTTAGCACTACTGCAACTTAAAGGGCGTCAAAAGGTAGCACTCTCAAAATTGCAACATAATGCTGGTCATGACTGAAAACGTGATGAGGTAAATAGCCAAATACGATCTAGAGTTTCTCCTTGAGCTTGATTAATTGTGATAAAGTATTGAGGACAACAGTTAGCTATTTTGATCACATGCTGTAATGCGCTGGTAAAACGGAAATAAAACGTATTGAGAGGGAATGTAGAAATATGTATCTTTAACTGACATAAAACGTTACTAACACTCCTTGATAAAAAATATTTCAGTGGTAAAAAAATGGCGAGTGGTGGAATCGAACCTGTGTTCCTTGGATCCACGGTCAATCACCTTAACCAATTACCTATTCGCGCACTCTCGTTCAGCAGCAGATGCAACCATTCACTATCTTCAAAACCCGCTGCCTGAAGAAAATCATCCAAAGTTGCACATTCGTATACGTTCATTTCTTTCTTTCTTTCTTTCTTTCTTTTTTTGTCGTTTACCCTCCAGGTTGTTGGAACCCACGGACTCAGCGAGGGAACTCACCACTACCGCCTCTATGGGCAGTGTCCTAGAGCTGGGAACATCTAATCGGAGTGGATACAACTGGTGAGGTGTGATTGGCACAAGGAAGAGGGAAGGAGGCGGCCGTGGCCTTGAAGAAGCTACTGTCCCCGATCTCAGGATAGTAGGCTGTCAGATATCCGCCCCCTCAATCGGATTGCCAATAATCAAACGCACCGGCCCAGCTACATCAATGAAAATGGCACTGACAGATACTATCGAGATTAGAGCACAATAGTTAACAAGAAATTATTGTGGAACACACCAAAATATACGGGGGTTCATACTTACCTTTACTTACCTCTTAAATTTATCTCGGGGACTGGGTTGTCAACTGGATCACTTAAAGCGTGCCCACACAATAACCTCCACCATGATATTTAAAATGAACCACAACGAAGACGAGAAACTTTAAACTGCACAATAATTTATTTCACATAAAGAATGAATTTAACAAAAATAAAACAACAAAATCCACGTGGCAATCAGAAGCCATCGACCACATAACCATGTCCTCCTGTCGGACTTGTATACTCTACATACAATGTTTCAGCTTTCTCAAGCTCAAAATAACGTAATTATAATAATGCACTTGGAATGGAAACGGGATTTGGGACGAGACACATATATCAATTGTTTTGCGTGTTTATATACTTCACATTTTATTTATAGCCACAAGGCTATTATGTAAACGTCCTTGGCCTCTATCATACAGTTGTCCGGGCCAGCTGCAATGCACCTGCATCGTCAAAGTGGACTCACCTGTCCGTTCAACCCTAGCATATGCGAGTTACATCAGAGCTTAGCTCTCCTTTCAAAACACGTTAAATGTCCACATCTCAGCTGAAATATTATCACGCAAATCCTTTAAATGCTCCATTCAAACACCAGTGGATTACTCCAACAATCCCAAATCATGTTTAATTGTTCAATCCACATGTTTAATTAGCGTTGTTTAGAGTATAAAAACAAAACTCTTAATGTTAATAACAAATTCATTAATTATTTATAACAATAATAAATTGTTTATAACAATGTCAAACGACAATTGATAATTTTATACACGCCTCTATTAATCCCTTTCATTTCAAATTATTTAACAAAGATATTTACATAATTATTTACAATATTAATATTGTTTATATTATTTATACAAGAAATACATTAAACCACACGTTTATCCGGTTGATAATTACTTAAATCGTGTTGATATAATCGACCAATGAAGGTTAGTTATATTTAACTGTCAAATTCAGGTTTAATAAGGTTTAATAATTATTATTAATATTTGTGACGGTAACCTCCATTCAAAATCTTCATCTCAAATTATTTAACACTCTTGTTAACTTTAACAGTATCTTCACATGAATAACTTTCAAAGAACCAGGACAATACATTCAGCGGAAAAATACTTCGCTCAAAACGCACAAAATTGCACAACAATAGGCCCAGAATTCATCATATATCTTCATATATATGGCATCAAAATCTTCCAAATTACATACAAAAACCTCCACTCATAAATTCAACAACTTTATTTATTACTGTGGGAACCTCCTTCATTATTCAAGACATTATTCATCAGCGACTTTTACATGTCCACTGAACTAACGATTATACATCCATTGTTCCTCTTCAAAAATTCTTATATTCATCAATTGTATTAATGACTGTTATTATTTAACCTTCGTGGGTTCCATTCATGAATCGATATGAAGTAAAAATTTGCCAATCACAAATAAATTTAATAGCAAATACGATTAGACACTCCTCCCTGGTCTATCAAAATTGAGATTAATATCTTCAAAGTAACGCAGTATAAAAATACTATCTTCAATCAAAGTTCATCTAAACTGCATAAATAGTCGAATAGAATACAATTAGACTGTGGAATGCAAACATTATTGTTCCAATCTATAATTGGGAAAAATTCCTATCAAATGTTCATTACTATAGTGTATTCAATAAATCGTAATCAAAGTTCATATTTCATAAAATTGTCTATAATGCAATGATAAATGTCTATGTTGCAATCATGTTCATAAGACGACTAGTATTTCAAAGATCGTCGATAACGTAATAGATTTTAACGCTCTAAAATCATTTAATCATTCTTCTTTCTTGAGGATGACAGAAAATTGGTCAAAGTAATTTACTGAATAGAATTACTTTAATAAAGTGACACGCTGTCTGACTTCAACTCTGCCATAGAAAATCGTTAACTTTACAGTCAAATCGTGACTACAAAAATATGCAAATTATTGAAAGAATCTAAATTATCAGTCTCAACTGATCCAAAATTATTTAACTATGCCAATGACATAACAATGTCTCAACAAATCGTAGAAAAAGGCATAAATCATCGAAGTGTACTGAGTACAGAAATGTTAATCAAGAAAATGGGGCAAAAGATAGGACAAAAAATATGGGAAAAATAGTTGCTCAGATATCGCTACATGACTCAAATAATACAAGAAACGTTCACGACTACCTTATCTGTTGATTGAAGTTCTAGAGGAAAGTTTTCAAAGAAAACTGCTGTTGGTTCCAATTCACCAGCGTAAAGATGTGCTCCGACCTCGAACCTGGAATCAGCGTCCTCGGAGAATCGAACTGCTTCCTCCTCCGGAAATTGCACTGCTCCATGTATCCGAAAGACATCCTTCTGGCAAAACTCTTCTTTATGAGCCGGGTCCACCCTGGCCTCTCTTGAAAGTTCCCTGAAGTTCCAGTCGTAATTCGCCATGAAGTTTATTGCAGTTATTTCCGCAGAAATATTCATAATCGTGGAGTATGATGATATTTCCACTGTCATTTGATATAATTCAGCGATGGATTCACGATGCATGAGTGTAGTTGGATGTTCACTACATGCTCGCTTTTGTAGAATAACGATTAACGAAGTTCCATGCTGTTACTTCACTCCATCGATATATGTCCCAATTGCATTAAAGCCTTAGCCTTCCATCTCAAATTCTGTTATAATCATTGAAAGCACTGTCAGATTATAATGTTCCATAGTAGAATGTATCGTTGTATTACCAAACGTATTCTCCAATATCACGGTTGTAACACGTGTCAGCCGTAGTGTATACTGTGGAAATTTAAAAGTGCCTCTCAGGTGGCGAGAAAATCACTTTTGTCTGCAGCCTTAAAATGTCAATATCTTTCAAAGTATAACTGTGAAATTGTTCAAATGTTCTACACACCTCAATGTTGTACTGCCCAATTGAATTATAATAAAGGCAGAAGTTAACTCTTTATATCTTATCTGGTAGAAACGTTAATGTGAGCGTTACAACTTCACCTAGTTTCGAACAGCGTAAAATGGAACTGCTCCGTGTTCGTTCGATGCGCCGGGCTTTAACCACACGCTAAAGACAACTTGCTTCACTTATTCACTCGACAATGACTATCTGACATCAGAAATATATATGCGGTATCAGCGGTATGAGAGATATGAGAGCTCCTCTCTCCTGTGCACGACCTTTTATCAACTTCTTAAGGGGCGTATTCATCCCTTCCACAGTTCGTTCCTCCGTCATTGCTAGAAGTTTTAACTTTGGCTATACTTGACGGATTTTCAAATTTCAAAAACTCAAAATTAATTTCTTCAAAATTCCAAATCAATGCCATAACTGAAAATAGATTTCCACAAATCTGCATGCCAAAAGCAATCAAATATCGTAGTTTCAGCAATCTCCGTCTTCCTTCCAAACTATCGTTCATTGGTTCGAGTCTCTCCTCCAATAGCGTAACTTCTTCCTTAGCACGATACCTTGTTTCCTGCGACTGCGTCGTAAATCTAAGATCTTTCTCGAACAAAATCATGACGTCACCAAGAATCTCAGCTCCACCAGCCTACTTGCATGAATTCTACGTCATCCGTGCCTACGTCATGAATATACACGTCACAACTATGACAGCCATAACTTTATTCATTTATGCCAATACAGCCATCGTGGTCTCAATATAATTCAATTTACGGGGGCATTCTCCCTTCACCACGTTTTAAAAACAGTTGCAAATTGTTTTTAAACTCTGTGTTATAAATATCTCAATTCACTTGAACACGAAATTGAATTATTATTGGCTTACTCTTGGATAATATTTCTTCAAGTTCCCAGCATTGAACTTGCCATAAACGACATTATTCTCATCATCGTATAGTTCATAACAGTTGTTTCCATAGGCATTCGTAATTCTGAACGGACCCATGAACACTATTCCAAACTTGGGATAGATTTTCTTACCCACGTCAGCCTTGACAGGTCTGCGTAATAATACCAGATTTCCAATTTCTAAGGGAGCACCAAAACGTTTTCCAGCTACTCTTTTCAGTCGTTTTTCTGCTGCTTTCTGGAGTTGTTCTTTCGCTCTGTCTATTCTCTGCTGCCTTCCTAGGTCGGGATCTCTAGGAACGTGGTTAAAAAGATTGTCCCACGGCCTTTCTGGGTTTCTTCCTAGATGAAGTCTCATTGGCACCTCTCCTGTGCTCTCCTGCACTGTAGAATTTAAACATTCCTCAATAAGGGGTACAAATCTCACCCAACCAGAATGATCATTCGGACAGAAAATTCGACAGAATTTCGAAAATTCAGCCATATATCTTTCTGAAGAGTTCGATTCCGGATATCGCACGCTTGAAAATATGTGCTTAATACCAAGCCTTTCCATATCTGCAGCAAATTCTAAGGATGTAAACTGAGCTCCATGATCCGAAAGTAGATACTCTGGTTTACCAGCTTTTGGAAATACAGCATGTTCCAGTCTGCTTACAACGTTCCTCGTGTTAGCCTTTTGCATGGGACTCATTGTAACGAATTTTGAGAAGACATCCACGGTAACCAAGAGATACTGATTACCCTGGTATCCCTTCGGACAAGGACCAACTATGTCTGTCGCCATGAGTTCATTAGGTTTAGAGGGAATCTTAGCCTTAGGTTTTCCTTTTAATAGAGCGGAAGCATACTTTTCTCTTTGACATTTATTTCAAGAACGAATGACATTAGCAATGCTGGAACGCATGTTAGTCCAAATAAACCTCTCTTTAAGAGTATCAAGAGTTTTATCTAAACCCGCATGTCCAGTTGCGTGATGAGCTACCCACACTAAATTGACAACATGTTTAGGTGGCACGACTATTCGGAGCTTTGTATGCGCAGAGTCAGCATACTTACATACGATGTCTCCACTCAAGACAAAGTGTCGTGAATCTCTCTGTGTAGCTGCATAGTCAACATCAATATTGTCCATGTAACCCTTAAGGAACCTGTACATTTTCCTGATTGGAGCGTGTCTCTTCTGTGACACACCGATTCGGGCTAACCTCCTAACGGTCTCTTGATCTTGCTGCTCCAATTGTACATGGCGTATCTGCACATTTTTGATAGGGTTACGTGATAAAGCATCAGCCAGTAAGTTATCTTTCCCAGGCTGATGGACGATAGTGGCGTTAAACTGTTGGGTGAACAAAGCCCAACGTGTCAATCTATCACTAGACATGTCAGTTTGCAGCATAAACTGAAGTGCTTTGTGATCTGTAATAATGATAACCTTGTGTCCCAGCAACATTTTTTTCCAAGCTTGCAAAGCTGTAACAAAAGCTAACGCTTCTAGTTCTGTCGTAAAGTAGTTTTCCTCGTGTTTCTTTAACTTTCGACTAGTGAACGCAATGTAGTGCTTGTTGCCTGCCTCGTCTTTTTGGTATAAGACTGCACTAATGCCTATTCTTGATGCATCAGACTCTATATAGAACACCTTCTCAAAGTCTGGGTACTCCAGTTTGACGTTGTTTCTGAGCATCTCCTTCGCTTTCTCAAAAGCCTCGTCTGCTGCGGTACTCCATTTCCATCTATTATTTTTCTTGAGTAAATCATACAGAGGAGCCATAATTTCAGAGTATCTCGGACAGTGGCTGCTAATGAATTGGCATGCGCCTACAAATTCTCTGACTTGTTTCACCTTAGTTGGCTTTGGGAACCTAGTGATCGCATCTACTTCCTGCATGTTTGGATGATATCCATCCTTATCAATAGTATGCCCCAAGTAATTGATCTCCTTCTTCAAGAATTGACATTTTCCAAAATTGACCTTGATATTGGCCTCCCGAAAATTTTCAAACAACTTTCTCAAATGCACTAAATGTTCTGCGGCGTTGGGTGAAGATACAATTAAATCGTCAATGTAGCAGATTACATTCTCCTTTACCTTGTCAGTGAGCTTGCTATCAAGTGCTCGAATAAGTGCTGGTCCACTGTTGACCATTCCAAAAGGCATTCTCACAAAGACCCATGACGTCTGGTCAAATAGGAATCCAGTGTACTGCATACTTTCTTCTTCCAGTTGAACTTGGTAAAACGAAGCTGTCAAGTCAAGAACACTGAAACATGCTCTCCCTTTGAACTTTCTAAGCAGATCTCTGATCTTAGGTGGTCGGTCATTTTCTGGAAGAATCTTCAAGTTGATGGTCCGAGCATCGAGACAAAGACGTATCTGACCATTACTTTTCTTGACTACAGTGATGGGGTTTATGTAAGACGACGCCTGTTTTTTAATAATCCCGTCTACCTCCATTTTTCTGATCAACCCTCGTACTTCTTGATAGTATTTCTCAGGTATGGGGTATATTCTCTTTTGGTAAGGGGTTTCATCGGTTAGCCTTATCTTATACTTATAGTCTTTAATCAATCCAGGCTTTTCATCAAAAATTTCTTGGAATTCCTTTAGCAAATCCTCAAATTCCCCCTGAATTTCTTCAAATCCTTCAGTTTTTCTACTGGGTATTTCTGATATATTCTCCACTTCATTAATAATGGTATTTAAAATTTCTTCCCTAAGGTCTATCTCCAGACTGTTTTTCACGTCCTGTTCTTCGATCTCTTCTGTGATCATGTACCCATCATTAAAGCTAATACTCCTATTCTTCATATCAATAATGGCTCCAACTTTCGATATAAAATCGATTCCTAGCACAATATCGAAATGGATCTTGTTAACCACAATAAAGATCTGTTCATAATTCCTTCCATTAATTTCAAAGTTCAACAGCACTTGGATGTTGCATTTCACTGCCTTGTCTTGGAAAATTCCTCTCACTTTGACGGTAGAAACAGGTAAAACTGTCATGTTTTCTCCTTTTAATAGACTTTGATAGCATTCATCAGAGATGATTGAAATAATTGCACCAGTATCCATAAGAGCTTTATACTGTTGGTCATCTATCAGTACAGAAATAATAGGTAAGGCACATGGTCTTTCCTCTTTGACGATTCCCCTCTCTTCTAATAAATCCTCATCAGTTACTTCGTAAATTTCATTAATGGTAATCATGTGTGGTGTGGCAATGTATTCATAGTTTCTTACTGTCGTTGAGAAATCGGCGTTTTTTTTTTGTGTTACCAATCTCAAAGTTCCCCTGCTGACTTGTAGAAGGACCAGGATCGATCACTACATCCTGTCTTTTCTTTTGGTTTTCAGCTTCCTTTTCTCGTAATTCCTTCAGATACTGCTGACTTTCTTTCTCTCTTTCTTGATACTTGTCGGGTGTCATAACCTGACCTTGAGAATTCTGATTCTGGTTCTGGTATTGGTTATTTCTATTGTAGTTTCTATTATAACCATTGTTGTAGTATCTACCTCTTCCGTTGTTGTAATTCCCTCTATTATTATTCCAGCCTCGTCTTTGCTGATATGGACGGTAACCTTGGGATCTGTTGTTGCGGAAATAATTATTCCTGTGAGGACCTACATTTTCAGTTTTTTCTTCATCAGGCTTATCAGTTTGCTGCACTTGATCCATGTAGACTGTATTAACGTCTTTGAATTCGTGCCTCTGACCTTTTTGTACCAAATTTGGCATTGGACTCGTGTAGTCAAGCCTTCTCAATAATTCGTCCATACTGGTCAAATCTCTGATATTTGACGATATGATCAGTCTTCTTACCTCCACAGGCAGCATACGTGAAATCGCATCTATCAACTGCTCTGTTGACAATGGGGGTTGCAAAAATCTCAAGCGTGATAACTGACTCGTGAAGAAATCAGCGTACCGTGTTGGAAGAGTACCTGAATACTTCCTCGAGTATACCTCAGCTCTTAATGAATTCTGAGCTTCTATTGACCAGAATCGTTTTATCAGTGCCTCTGCAAATTCGTCAAAATTGCTGAAAGTGTACCGAAATGTTCTAAACCACTCAAGGGGTCCTCCAGCTAGAAATCTTTCTACGATTCTCATCTCTCTCTCTCTAGGAATGTGGGCTTCTATGAAATAGTCTTTAAGATTCCTGATATATTCGATCGGTGTGAGACTATCAGTGTTGCTAAATTTTTGAGGTTTGTCTTCAAAATTCCGGATGACTGTCACATTTCTCGGATATGAATCCATATAATGTTTCCCACTATCACGATACTTCCATTCGGGTTCAATATTCCGATCCTCTTCTTCTTCCCGGAATCTGGATATACGTTCTTCAGGACTAATATCTCTCTCTTCTGTAGCGAGGTTACATCTTCTTACGTCATTTCTATCCTCTTCACCAGTCAATCCTTCAATATCCTTGTCCGTGATTTCAGTGATGACTTTCCTAATCAACTCTTCCTCATAGGTTTCCATCATGCTAGCTTCTCCTAGTTTCAAATTCTGCAGTTTGCTCGTAGTTTCATTAACATCAGAGACAACCTTATGAATCTGTTCCTCTAACGCAGTTTTTAATGCTTGCACGTCCTGACCTATCTGAGTTCTATCCTCTACCTGCTTTTCGGATAGCGAATCCATCCTTACATTCAAGTCTTTCCTAATCTGAACTACTCCATTATTTATGTCTACTTGTGTACCGGCAAGTTTTCTTTCAATTCGCTCCTGAATCTGATCGACATGTTCCCCACTTGACCTGTTCCATTCATCTTTCCAAACCGTTACATTTGCAGTTAACATTTCCGCGATATCTACCTCAATGTCTTCCTTAAGTAAACGATTGTGATCTAATACTTGGGTTCTCATGACCTCTACATCGTATTTTAAACCAGCTAAAGAAGCTGTTGTCCTAACAGACTCGTCAACTATTCGAGTTGTTAATGCACTAATGTTACGAGTACAAAGCGTTTTTGAAGTTTCAATTTCTTCCCTAACTTTGTTAACATCAGTCTGAACTTTAGCAATGTCTACAAAAACAGTATTGACTTCTACTTGTATCTTATTGATATCGCTTTGCATATCATTAACATCTGAATGAATATTATTGATGTCAACTTGAACATTTGACACATCAGTTCGAGCATTTCTAACCTCTCTTTGAACTTCCTCTACTTTGTCTTGTACAGTAGCAACATCATTCCTAACAACAATTACTTCAGCTCCAGCACATGAAATATCACCCCGGACATTGGCAACATCAAGATTCAACATAGTAAGATCTTTCTGTACCTTAGAAACATCATTTTTAACCTCAGAAATATCTTTATGCACATTGGATAAATCTTTATGGACATTGGACACGTCCGTGCGCATGTCAGTTACAGCATTCTCGATTCCCTGGGTATTGATCTGTAAACGCGACACATTATTTTCTAAGTTTGCAGAACTGGTCTGAATAACTTTCAAATTTTCATCCATCCTAGTAGACAAATTACTAGCATTCTCCTTCATCATCTCCTGCATTCTAATAGACAAATTTGCAGACAAGTTACTAGCATTCTCCTCCATTCGACTAGTATTCCTAGCTTCCATCTCCCTCACACTTTCATCCAGCCTAATAGACAAATTAGCTGACAAACTATACTAGAATTCTCCTCCATTCTAGCAGACATATTACTAGCATTCTCCTCCATCATCTGCTTCATTCTGTTGGACATCTCCTCCAACATCATTCTCAGACTCTCATCTGCCATTTCAATAATATTTCAATAATAAACTGCTTTAGGGACATACATCAAACAGAGCAAAATAACAACATCTGAGCAACATTTTTCACCATATATAAATTTGAGCAATTTTCTGTCTTAAATCTAACTTATAATTACCTTATAATTAACCTTCGTAGACACTTCATGTTGAAATAAACTCAAGCACATGTTCAAGTTTCTTTGGTTCATTTTAAAATATCCTAACACAAATAATTTACATTTACAATCCAAATAGTTTAATTTTATCTTTAATATGACTACACACGTCATAAGCCGGTCAAATAAAATAAGATTCCAGATCATAGGCGATTTTTCTAAGTTTCCAGCCTATTTAACCTCTCTCAAGTTGTATAAGATCTGATCTTTTCTGAGTGTAATTTTCCTAATACAACACAACATTTTATTCCTATATAATCACACTCTCAAATTCTACAATTGCCCAAGACATCTAACAAAGAATCAACCTCTTTATTTGAGTCTTCACAATCCCTTTGACATCGATAACTTGGTAATCCAATGTTATTCGAACACTCCAAAATTGCGGTGTCAATTCTACTGCAATAACTTGGTAATCCAATGTTATTCAAGCACTCGGAACTTCGATTGTGCCAATTCTACTGGCGTTCAACCTGGTAATCCAGTGTTGTCAATCGAGCCCCACCGAATTGCGGCGCCAATCCTACTGTCCCCGATCTCAGGATAGTAGGCTGTCAGATATCCGCCCCCTCAATCGGATTGCCAATAATCAAACGCACCGGCACAGCTACATCAATGAAAATGGCACTGACAGATACTATCGAGATTAGAGCACAATAGTTAACAAGAAATTATTGTGGAACACACCAAAATATACGGGGGTTCATACTTACCTTTACTTACCTCTTAAATTTATCTCGGGGACTGGGTTGTCAACTGGATCACTTAAAGCGTGCCCACACAATAACCTCCACCATGATATTTAAAATGAACCACAACGAAGACGAGAAACTTTAAACTGCACAATAATTTATTTCACATAAAGAATGAATTTAACAAAAATAAAACAACAAAATCCACGTGGCAATCAGAAGCCATCGACCACATAACCATGTCCTCCTGTCGGACTTGTATACTCTACATACAATGTTTCAGCTTTCTCAAGCTCAAAATAACGTAATTATAATAATGCACTTGGAATGGAAACGGGATTTGGGACGAGACACATATATCAATTGTTTTGCGTGTTTATATACTTCACATTTTATTTATAGCCACAAGGCTATTATGTAAACGTCCTTGGCCTCTATCATACAGTTGTCCGGGCCAGCTGCAATGCACCTGCATCGTCAAAGTGGACTCACCTGTCCGTTCAACCCTAGCATATGCGAGTTACATCAGAGCTTAGCTCTCCTTTCAAAACACGTTAAATGTCCACATCTCAGCTGAAATATTATCACGCAAATCCTTTAAATGCTCCATTCAAACACCAGTGGATTACTCCAACAATCCCAAATCATGTTTAATTGTCAATCCACATGTTTAATTAGCGTTGTTTAGAGTATAAAAACAAAACTCTTAATGTTAATAACAAATTCATTAATTATTTATAACAATAATAAATTGTTTATAACAATGTCAAACGACAATTGATAATTTTATACACGCCTCTATTAATCCCTTTCATTTCAAATTATTTAACAAAGATATTTACATAATTATTTACAATATTAATATTGTTTATATTATTTATACAAGAAATACATTAAACCACACGTTTATCCGGTTGATAATTACTTAAATCGTGTTGATATAATCGACCAATGAAGGTTAGTTATATTTAACTGTCAAATTCAGGTTTAATAAGGTTTAATAATTATTATTAATATTTGTGACGGTAACCTCCATTCAAAATCTTCATCTCAAATTATTTAACACTCTTGTTAACTAGCGGCTTCGGTGGCGTAGTTGGTAGCATGCTGAGCTTCTATTCCCAAGATAGCGGGTTCAAACCCGGCCGAAGCCGTCGGATTTTTTAAGAGCGTTAAAAATCCCTCAGTATGCCTTCCTTCGGAGGGGAAGTAAAGCCGGCGGTCCCATGTCATAGATTTATGGCATGTTAAAGATCTTTCCACTAATTACACCTGTGTGAAACTAAATTGGATAGGTTAAGAATGTAAACAACGCTCTTAGGTTGCTACGTTCGTTGCCAAGAGCCGACTGCGGTGGCGTCTAGTAGCTAGTTCTGAACTAGGCCTAGTAGTCGTTGACGGTGGCGTTTGGCGGCAAAAGTAGGAACTATTTGAAAATTCAAAGTTGCAGTCTCTACTTGAATTAAAAAACAGATACACACACTAATACAGTCATCACAATTAACACCGGTTATCAGACAGATTCTACACACACCCAAAGTACACGGGGCTACATGACCGCGTTGTCGCAGCCCCTAAACTAAGGAACCAACCAACCAACTCTTGTTAACTTTAACAGTATCTTCACATGAATAACTTTCAAAGAACCAGGACAATACATTCAGCGGAAAAATACTTCGCTCAAAACGCACAAAATTGCACAACAATAGGCCCAGAATTCATCATATATCTTCATATATATGGCATCAAAATCTTCCAAATTACATACAAAAACCTCCACTCATAAATTCAACAACTTTATTTATTACTGTGGGAACCTCCTTCATTATTCAAGGGCATTATTCATCAGCGACTTTTACATGTCCACTGAACTAACGATTATACATCCATTGTTCCTCTTCAAAAATTCTTATATTCATCAATTGTATTAATGACTGTTATTATTTAACCTTTGTGGGTTCCATTCATGAATCGATATGAAGTAAAAATTTGCCAATCACAAATAAATTTAATAGCAAATACGATTAGACACTCCTCCCTGGTCTATCAAAATTGAGATTAATATCTTCAAAGTAACGCAGTATAAAAATACTATCTTCAATCAAAGTTCATCTAAACTGCATAAATAGTCGAATAGAATACAATTAGACTGTGGAATGCAAACATTATTGTTCCAATCTATAATTGGGAAAAATTCCTATCAAATGTTCATTACTATAGTGTATTCAATAAATCGTAATCAAAGTTCATATTTCATAAAATTGTCTATAATGCAATGATAAATGTCTATGTTGCAATCATGTTCATAAGACGACTAGTATTTCAAAGATCGTCGATAACGTAATAGATTTTAACGCTCTAAAATCATTTAATCATTCTTCTTTCTTGAGGATGACAGAAAATTGGTCAAAGTAATTTACTGAATAGAATTACTTTAATAAAGTGACACGCTGTCTGACTTCAACTCTGCCATAGAAAATCGTTAACTTTACAGTCAAATCGTGACTACAAAAATATGCAAATTATTGAAAGAATCTAAATTATCAGTCTCAACTGATCCAAAATTATTTAACTATGCCAATGACATAACAATGTCTCAACAAATCGTAGAAAAAGGCATAAATCATCGAAGTGTACTGAGTACAGAAATGTTAATCAAGAAAATGGGGCAAAAGATAGGACAAAAAATATGGGAAAAATAGTTGCTCAGATATCGCTACATGACTCAAATAATACAAGAAACGTTCACGACTACCTTATCTGTTGATTGAAGTTCTAGAGGAAAGTTTTCAAAGAAAACTGCTGTTGGTTCCAATTCACCAGCGTAAAGATGTGCTCCGACCTCGAACCTGGAATCAGCGTCCTCGGAGAATCGAACTGCTTCCTCCTCCGGAAATTGCACTGCTCCATGTATCCGAAAGACATCCTTCTGGCAAAACTCTTCTTTATGAGCCGGGTCCACCCTGGCCTCTCTTGAAAGTTCCCTGAAGTTCCAGTCGTAATTCGCCATGAAGTTTATTGCAGTTATTTCCGCAGAAATATTCATAATCGTGGAGTATGATGATATTTCCACTGTTATTTGATATAATTCAGCGATGGATTCACGATGCATGAGTGTAGTTGGATGTTCACTACATGCTCGCTTTTGTAGAATAACGATTAACGAAGTTCCATGCTGTTACTTCACTCCATCGATATATGTCCCAATTGCATTAAAGCCTTAGCCTTCCATCTCAAATTCTGTTATAATCATTGAAAGCACTGTCAGATTATAATGTTCCATAGTAGAATGTATCGTTGTATTACCAAACGTATTCTCCAATATCACGGTTGTAACACGTGTCAGCCGTAGTGTATACTGTGGAAATTTAAAAGTGCCTCTCAGGTGGCGAGAAAATCACTTTTGTCTGCAGCCTTAAAATGTCAATATCTTTCAAAGTATAACTGTGAAATTGTTCAAATGTTCTACACACCTCAATGTTGTACTGCCCAATTGAATTATAATAAAGGCAGAAGTTAACTCTTTATATCTTATCTGGTAGAAACGTTAATGTGAGCGTTACAACTTCACCTAGTTTCGAACAGCGTAAAATGGAACTGCTCCGTGTTCGTTCGATGCGCCGGGCTTTAACCACACGCTAAAGACAACTTGCTTCACTTATTCACTCGACAATGACTATCTGACATCAGAAATATATATGCGGTATCAGCGGTATGAGAGATATGAGAGCTCCTCTCTCCTGTGCACGACCTTTTATCAACTTCTTAAGGGGCGTATCCATCCCTTCCATAGTTCGTTCCTCCGTCATTGCTAGAAGTTGTAACTTTGGCTATACTTGACGGATTTTCAAATTTCAAAAACTCAAAATTAATTTCTTCAAAATTCCAAATCAATGCCATAACTGAAAATAGATTTCCACAAATCTGCATGCCAAAAGCAATCAAATATCGTAGTTTCAGCAATCTCCGTCTTCCTTCCAAACTATCGTTCATTGGTTCGAGTCTCTCCTCTAATAGCGTAACTTCTTCCTTAGCACGATACCTTGTTTCCTGCGACTGCGTCGTAAATCTAAGATCTTTCTCGAACAAAATCATGACGTCACCAAGAATCTCAGCTCCACCAGCCTACTTGCATGAATTCTACGTCATCCGTGCCTACGTCATGAATATACACGTCACAACTATGACAGCCATAACTTTATTCATTTATGCCAATACAGCCATCGTGGTCTCAATATAATTCAATTTACGGGGGCAGTACCATCCCGGCATTTGCCCGAAGACGAAGTGGGAAACCACGGAAAACCACTTCGAGGATGGCCGAGGTGGTATTCGAACCCCCTCTACTCATTTGGAACACCTGAGGCTGAGTAGACCCCGTTCCAGTCCTCATACCACTTTTCAAATTTCGTGGCAGAGCCGGGAATCGAACCCAGGACCTCCGGGACGGCAGCTAACCGTGCTGACCGCTACGCTACGGCGGCGACTATACGTTCATACTGTTACTATTTTATTGTCAGAACTTGGTTAATGTATGTTTTCAATTACATGGAAGCTTTAAACATTTTAACAGACTTCTCACCGCCATTTTGTCATGATCCGAGGCGGATTGTGCGCATGCGTGAGGGGATGAATTCTGCTATTCTGCTATTTTTATATTATTTTAAAAACAAGATGTTCAGTAAAGAACATATAGCATACTTTCTCCTAAATGCATGGGTATTGTTATAACTCTTTGTCCTTTTCAAGGAGTATAATTGAATGTTGGTTGTAGTAGCTTGTTGAAATACAACGTGCTATAGGGATATTAAACATGAATATGAGGTGCCCTTTGCTAGTGCTACTTCAGTAAGAAAAATCATTCAATTCTCTTTCACCGTGTTTGAATTGATATGGGGAATGGATTTGCACACATACATGGCCGCTATTTGTAAACTATTGGGCTGATGACCTTGTAGTCAGTCATAAGATGCTTTCCACAAAAAGGCATGTTGTGTCAAAATCTGTTAGAGATCAAATTATTAGGATGGTCGTAATTTGATTTAAGCTTTTAACATTTGGGTGGCCGTCATTCCGTTTCCGTCAAGATGGCGGCGATATAAAACATGACACTGAGGTGCCCTTTGCTAGTGCTACCTCTGTACCAAATTTTGTTCCATTCGGTTTCACCATGTTCGAATTAATAGGGGAAATCGATTTTGACACAAAGATGGCCGCCATCCGCAAACTATTAGGCTAATGACCTATTAGATTGGTCAAAGGATGCTCCCTCCAGAAAGGTATGTTGTTGCAAAGTTTGGTAGAGATCGGATGGTTATGTTAGTCGTAATTTGATTTAAGCTTTAAACATTTGTGTGGCCGCCATTATGTTTCTGTCAATATGGCGGCGATAATAATCATGACACTGAGATGCCCTTTGCTAGTGCTATCTCTGTACCAAATTTCGTTCCATTCGGTTTCGCCGTGTTTGAATTAATAGGGGCAATCGATTCTGACACAAAGATGGCCGCCATCCGCAAACTATTAGGCGAATGACCTATTAGATTGGTCAAAGGATGCTCCCTCCATAAAGGTATGTAGTTGCAAAATTTGGTAGAGATCGGATGATTAGGTTAATCGTAATTTGATTTAAGCTTTGAACATTCGTGTGGCCGCCATTACGTTTCAGTCAAGATGGCGGCGATATAAAACATGACACTGAGGTGCCCTTTGCTAGTGCTACCTCTGTACCAAATTTCGTTCCATTCGGTTCCACCGTGTTCGAATTAATAGAGGGAATCAATTTTGACATAAAGATGGCCGCCATCCGCAAACTATTTGGCTGATGACCTATTAGTTAGTTCAAAGGATGCTCCGCCCATAAAGGTATGTTGTTGCAAAATTTGATAGAGATCGGATGATTAGGTTAGTCGTAATTTGATTTAAGCTTTGAACATTTGTGTGGCCGCCATTTCGTTTCCGTCAAGATGGCGGCGATATAAAACATGACACTGAGGTGTCCTTTGCTAGTGCTACCTTTGTACCAAATTTCGTTCAATTCGCGTTAATCGTGTTCGAATTGATAGGGGGTGGGGGACACACATTCAGAGTACACACACACTCACACACACACACACACACACACACACACACAGAGACTCACACACTCACACACACATACACACACACACACACATACAGACATACTTTTTTTCGCCCTGTGTTGATCTCATAAGTCTACTTTCATTTTTTGCAAAAATCGAAAGTAGGCTAATATACTGTAACATATTTGTTTATTTTAGAGACACTCTGCATATCTACAGGCCAAGAGCTTTCGTTAGATTGCTCTACGAAGTAAATCGGTTCTGTCGTTCTCTCAATCTCGTGTTAACAAAAATCACCTTAGTGTTTTAAATATATAGATAGATTCTCTTAATTAATCGGTTAATTACATTCTCAAATTATAATTTGAAGAGTCATCTCTAATAAACTAACAACCTTATTATTATTTTATTCATTTTACGCGTCCAGGAAAAATTACAAAATAAAGGGAACCATACAAACAAACTTATAACAAATGAAATGAAATCAAATGGAATGCAAAGACCAGAATTTGACAGTCTTGATGGCCCTGTCATTTACTCTCCAAGGATCGTCGGTGGTGCAAGTCTCAGGTAGGTTTCTGCATACGAGAAGATGTCGTTGCTCCTGCAGTTCGCCACATTTACAAAGTCCGTCTTCCATGCCTTGAGATTAGCCCTGCATCGAGATACCCCGGTTCTCAGTCGGTTGATTGCCTTCCAGGTGACATACGGCTGAAAACACCACGCAGCTGGATCTTCCGTGACATGCGATTAATAAATAGTCTTGAATGGCCAGTTTTGATCGTCAAGTGATCATCATTAGATCTTATACACTCACAACTATCAGTATGTCAACAAGAAATCACATATCTTGACTAGTTGTGAAAGTTTAATTACTAATGCAACGAAGTAAGTGTATAATTATATTGATATCATAATCCATACTTGTAGACATGTAGATGTAATAGCCTAAGTGTAAAGTAACTGATGGTGATCGCTTGACGATCAAAACTGGTCATCCAAGTGTATTTATTAATCTCATGTATTTTCTTTTCAGGATTAGGGAACCACTCAGTATCATTGGGTAAAATCGCGTTGATGGACTGAAAAACATTACATTACGATTACCAAGGCAACACTGGACAAGTAATCCCGTTAAGAACTAAATAGCCTATTCTCATATATCCTACATGTTAATTACCTCTATCACCACACAAAACTAGCTGAGTTACCCGTGGTCGTTACGGCATGGCTGCAGGCAGTCGCTCATATCCGGGAGGCGAGCAGGTTTGAATTCCCGTCGGCAACCTTGAAGATGGTCTTCTGTGGTTTCCCATCTTCCTTCCAGGCAAATGCCGGAGTTGGACCCTATCTATAGGCCACAGCCACTACCCTCCAACTCCTCGTCCTTACATTCCAACTTTCCTCCTCAGACAATACTCCACACGTGACGGTACTTGTAGCTGACCCAATGGGTGTCCACCTAGAAGCAGCTACAAACTGGCGAGCCGAACATGTCCTCGAACACTCCCGGCACTAGAAGCCATAAGCTAAAAAAAAAAAAAAAAAAAAAAAAGTTTGTTTGATATAAAGGATTCGTAGATATTGATAACCGTCTAAATATTTCGGATGGTCACCGTGTTGGATTTTTTAATGTAGGCCATAGAGTTATGCACTGCAGTATTAGGTGAAGATTATGGCGTAGGTTCATTATTCAAACGTTCACTTCGAACGCATGATTGGGACACAAGAAGTACAAACTTATTTTTAAAATTTCGCACAGCCGTCATCTTGAGGGTATGTAAACAATTGAACTGAATTAGATGCCAGTGCAGTACAGTGTATATAAATATTTGCTGCACCAAATTTAACTGTGATCGGATGGTTAAATTGCGAGAACAGTCTATTTAAATGTTTCAACTTCGCTTGGCCGCCATGTTCGTATTGTACTTAACAGGTTTTTGATAGTCACATAGGTGAACTTGTAGTACTGCCCTTTACCACCGTACAAAATTTCAGGGTGATTTATGTTATCGTTGCGGAGATATAAATTGCCAGTGATATATTTCGCACGGCCGCCATGTTGGATTGGTGAAACGTATGAAAATTTGAAAGGCAGAGTCGATGTTAGACTAGTTAGTACTATGCCCTTATAGAGTTTCATTGAAAGCCGTTTAGATTTTATTACAGGGGGGGGGGGGGGCACAGAGACACACACATGGACAAGAGGTGATCTCATAAGCCTATGTTTTTTGCCCTTTACCACCGTACAAAATTTCAGGTTAATATATGTTATTGTTGCGGAGATAACTTATAGATTGCCAGTGATAAACTGTATTTCGCGCGGCCGCCATGTTGCATTTCGAGGTCGGACTAGGTAGTACTATGCCCTTATTGAGTTTCATTGATATCGCTCCAGCCGTTTATATTTTATTAGGGGGGGGGGGGGCACAGAGACGCACACACGGACAAGAGGTGATCTCATAAGCCTTTTTTTTTTTTTTTTTCAAGTAAATGAAAATGGCTTCCCACACGATTATAATAATTTGGGTTTAACGTCCTTTTCAACTGTTTCAGTGCTAAGGTTTCGGAATTTTGCCCAAAAGGAGAAACTACGTGGGTCTCTCGTATGTAAGCACCTTTAAACGCCAACCGATTAGGGGGGAATTAAAACCCATAACCTGTAGCACAACACACAAAAGTCTAACTAACTATGCCACGCAGTCGTTCACCCCAGAAAGAACAGTGTTTGAGGCAGGCTGTGTTTATGTTCACCAAGTGAATCCCTAGTTCATGGCAGCAGACATCAACAACAAATGATTCCTTTCCTTCCACCTGCACCCAGAGAAATATGGCTGCTGGTGTAATGAGTGTCTGCCGGGGGTGTAAATAATGTTACACCAAGCTCCGCGGTTATTACAGCTGATCTGCACCATCAGTCTCCGTGTCTGCCTGAGACAGGCCAAGCGAGGGGATATACCCACTCACACCGCAGGGTGTTGGAGAAAATATCCAATCAACAGAGTGACCACTCAATTAATCAGGTTATGTTTGTCTGTGATTCTTACCACCACGAGTGGAGGAATCTTCCACATTTATTTTGAACCACATGTAATTTATTACGAACCGTGTTGATGATAAATATAGATTTGCTCGTTCTTTCTTAAACATTTTTAAGGCACTGCTTGATGTAGTGGTAGTGACGGTGATTGCTGTCTTAAACGGCGGAACAGTGAAGTCAGCTGACCTTCATAACAAAGTCAATATAAAAATGTATATATTTTCAAAGTGAATCCTAAATAAAAGAGTCCGCCTCACGTAGAGGCTGCCACCGCAGAGGCCTGGGTTCGATTCCCGGCTCTGCCAATCTCACTAATCACAATAAACAGGGCACCTTTCAGTTATCCTTCCTGTCGGCCTTGCCTTGGTCAACTCTTGTTTTCTTCCGACCCCAACGGTATTAGGGTATCCGAGCCCTAGGGAGTCTTTCACTTTCCCATCTTAATGGGGCCTTCTCTCGTCTTTTCTGATACCCTCATTCTTCGAGGGTTTAGCCTTCTCTTCCTTTTCCTAATAGCTCCCGCCTTCTGCTCAAGGCCCTAAAGGAGGCAGGGTGTGTGCAGTCCCACCACTTAAGGTGCACCCTGGATAGTGCTGCATACTCAAGGGCTCATGGCTAATGAGTTTGGGAGTTGGTGACCCCGAGGTTTCCCTGAGCTGGGTCCGTTTTCCCCCCTTGCTCTACTCACTTTGGGGCGGGTCCTCTCCTCTTTCCCTTTCCTATCTGCCTTTCATGGTTCTCCTTCCATCCAAGTCTCTCAATCTTCACTCTTTGTGGATTGAGGGCATTTCTTTGCCCCCTGTCCATTTTTAGCCTATTTTCAATTTTGAAAAAATAGGCTTATGAGATCACCTTTTGTCCGTGTGTGTGTGCGTGTGTGTGTGTGTGTGTGTGTGAGAGAGGTGTGTGTGTGTGTCCCGCCTAATAAAATCTAAATTGCTGGAGCGATTTCAATGAAACTCGATAAGTTCATAGCACTATTCCCGGCGACCTCGACTGTGCCCTTCAAATTTTGTTACGTCTCACCAATTCAACATGGCGGCTGTGCGAAATATTTCACTAGCATTCAATATCTCCGAAACTATTACCGATATCACCCTGAAATTGTGTACGGTGATAAAGGGCACTACTAGAAGTTCATCTATGAGACTTTCGAAAACCTGATGACTACAAAACCAACATGGCGGTCAAGTGAAATTGAGACTTTTAAATAGACATTTCTCGCGATTTAACTATCCAAACGTAATGAAACTTGGTATAGCAAATGTTTATACACATTGTAATGCACTGGAGTCTAATTTAGTTCAATTGTTTACATAACCTCAAAATGGCGGCTGTGCGAAATATTTCACTGACATTCTATATCTACGAAACTATTACAGATATCATCATGCAATTTTGTACGGTGATAAAGGGTACTGATACAAGTTTACCTATGTATATTACATAAATCTGTAAAGTACAAAACGAACATGGCGACCAAGCGAATTTGAAATATTTTAATAGACTTTTCTCGTGATTTAACTCTCTGAGCGCAGTGAAATGTGGTACAGTAAATGATTTTGCAGATTGTAATGCACTGCCATCTAATTTAATTCAATTGTTTACATAACCTCAAGATGGCGGCTGTGCGAAATTTTAAAATTAAGTTTTTATTCTTGTGTCGTAATCATGCGATCGAAACGAAAGTTTGAATAATAAAGCTAGGCAATAATTGTCCTTGAATGATGCATAACTCTATGGCCTATACATATAACAATCCTAAATGGCGAGCTTCCGAAATATTTAGACGGTTCTCAATATCTATAAAATCTTTTACAGCAAACAAACTGATTTCTTTTATGTTCATAGAGACTATGAACATATGTTCACCTATAGGACATTCAGTAACCTGGTGAGCACAAATCCAACATGGTGGCGATGCGAATTATAAATATTTAAATTGACGTTTCTCGCGAATTAACAATCCGAGTGCCGTGAAACGTTGCACGTTAAATGCTTATACAAATGTTGATCCACTGGCATGTAATTTATTTCAATTGTGTGCATAATCACAAGATGGCTGGTGTGCGTACTTTTAAAATCTCGTTTTTACTTCTTGTGTTCGAATCTTGCGATTGAAGTTTGAATACCACACGTACACAATAATCTTAATGTAATAGTACAAAAATAAAATTCCATCCTGGCGACCATATGAAATATTTAGACGGTTCTCAATATCTACGAATCTGTTACAGCAATTAAACTGAAATTGTGTATGTTGTAAGAGACAATTAACATGAGCAGGATATATGAAAATAGGCTGTATAGTTCTTCACGGAACTACTTGTTTTTCATTTATTCCGATCCTTATCCTTGAGCGCTATGTGGCGATAAATTACACTATTGCCACGTCAGGAGCTCGGGATAGCCGAAGATTTCCAAAGTGCTCTGATAATTTTCCTACGACGCTATACGACAATAGACGACACTATTGCTCTAGGCAGTGCCTTTTATTTCACGTACTCCTCTTTCTAATCATATTTCTCAATTCGTTTGTAAATTACATGTGTCAGTACTGTAGTTAGTAAATAGCCGTTTCCCTATTCATTATTATCATTATCATTACGGGATAATGGTCTGAATGTTACGTTCATTATACTGCACTACTCATCACCCCTACTACCACCACTACATCACAAAAATGTATATATTTTTAGCCTATTTTCAATTTTGAAAAAAATAGGCTTATGAGATCACCTTTTGTCCGTGTGTGTGTGTGTGTGTGCGTGTGTGTGTGTGTGTGTGTGTCCCTAATAAAATCTAAACGGCTGGAGCGATTTCAGTGAAACTCGGTAAGTTCATAGCACAATTCCCGGCGACCTCGACCGTGCCCTTCAAATTTTGTTACGTCTCACCAATCCAACATGGCGGCTGTGCGAAATATTTCACTAGCATTCAATATCTCCGAAACTATTACCGATATCGCCCTGAAATTGTGTACGGTGATAAAGTGCACTACTAGAAGTTCACGTATGAGACTTTTAAAAACCTGGTGACTACAAAACCAACATGGCGGTCAAGCGAAGTTGAGACTTTTAAATAGACTTTTCTCGCGATTTAACAATCCAAACGTAATGAAACTTGGTACAGCAAATGGCTATACACATAGTAATGCATTGGAGTCTAAATTAGTTCAATTGTTTACATAACGTCAAAATGGCGGCTGTGCGAAATATTTCACTGACATTCTATATCTCCGAAACTATTACAGATATCACCCTGCAATTTTGTACGGTGATAAAGGGTACTGATACAAGTTTACCTATGTATAATTCATAAACCTGTAAAGTACAAAACGAACATGGCGACCAAGCGAATTTGAAATATTTTAATAGAATTTTCTTGTGAGTTAACTCTCTGAGCGCAGTGAAATGTGGTACAGTAAATGATTTTGCGGATTGTAATGTACTGCCATCTAATTTAATTCAATTGTTTACATAACCTCAAGATGGCGGCTGTGCGAAATTTTAAAATTGAGTTTTTATTTCTTGTGTCGTAATCATGCGATCGAAGTGAAAGTTTGAATAATGAACTTAGGCAATAAGTGTCCTTGAATGGTACATAACTCTATGGCCTATACATATAACAATCCAAAATGGCGAGCTTCCGAAATATTTAGACGGTTCTCAATATCTATGAATCTTTTACAGCAACCAAACTGAAATTTTTATGTTCATAGAGACTATGAACATATTTTCACCTATAGGACATTCAGTAACCTGGTGAGCACGAAAAGAACATGGCGGCGACGCGAAGTATAAATATTTAAATGGACGTTTCTCGCGAATTAACTATCCGAGTGCCGGAAACGTTGCACGTTAAATGCTTACACAAATGTTGATCCACTGACATCTAATTTATATCAATTGTTTGCATAATCACAAGATGGCTGCAGTGCGTAATTTTAAAATCTCGTTTTTAGCCTATTTTCAATTTTGAAAAAAAATAGGCTTATGAGATCACCTTTTGTACGTGTGAGTGTGCGTGTGTGTGTGAGGTGTGTGTGTGTGTGTGTGTGTGTGTGTCCCCTAATAAAATCTAAACGGCTGGAGTGATTTCAATGAAACTCAGTAAGTTCATAGCACTATTCCCGGCGACCTCGACCGTGCCCTTCAAATTTTGTTACGTCTCACCAATCCAACATGGCGGCTGTGCGAAATATTTCACTAGCATTCAGTATCTCCGATACTATTAGCTATATCGCCCTGAAATAGTGCACGGTGATAAAAGGCACTACTAGAAGTTCACGTATGAGACTTTTAAAAACCTGGTGACTACAAAACCAACATGGCGGTCAAGCGAAGTTGAGACTTTTAAATAGACTTTTCTCGCGATTTAACAATCCAAACGTAATGAAACTTGGTACAGCAAATGGCTATACACATTGTAATGCATTGGAGTCTAAATTAGTTCAATTGTTTACATAACGTCAAAATGGCGGCTGTGCGAAATATTTCACTGACATTCTATATCTCCGAAACTATTACAGATATCACCCTGCAATTTTGTACGGCGATAAAGGGTACTGATACAAGTTTACCTTTGTATATTTCTTAAACCTGTACAGTACAAAACGAACATGGTGACCAAGCGAATTTGAAATGTTTTAATAGACTTTTCTCGTGATATAACTCTCTAAGCGCAGTGAAATGAGGTACAGTAAATGATTTTGCAGATTGTAATGCACTGCCATCTAATCTAATTCAATTGGTTACATAACCTCAACCTGGCGGCTGTGCGAAATTTTAAAATTAACTTTTTATTTCTTGTGTCGTAATCATGCGATCGAGGTGAAAGTTTGAATAATGAGCCTAGGCAATAATTGTCCTTGAATGGTACATAACTCTATGGCCTATACATATAAAAATCCTGAATGGCGAGCTTCCAAAATATTTAGACAGTTATCAATATCTATGAATCTTTTACAGCAACCAAACTGATTTTTTTATGTTCATAGAGACTATGAACATATGTTCACCTAAAGGCCTTTCAGTAACCTGGTGAGCACAAATCCAACATGGCGGCGACGCGAAGTATAAATATTTAAATGGACGTTTCTCGCGAATTAACTGTCCGAGTGCCGTGAAACGTTGCACATTAAATGCTTATACAAATGTTGATCCACTGGCATCTAATTTATTTCAATTGTTTGCATAATCACAAGATGGCTGCAGTGCGTAATTTTAAAATCTCGTTTTTAGCCTATTTTCAATTTTGAAAAAATAGGCTTATGAGATCACCTTTTGTACGTGTGAGTGTGCGTGTGTGTGTGCGTGTGTGTGTGTGTGAGGTGTGTGTGTGTGTCCGCTAATAAAATCTAAACGGCTGGAGTGATTTCAATGAAACTCGGTAAGTTCATAGCACTATTTCCGGCGACCTCGACCGTGCTCTTCAAATTTTGTTACGTCTCACCAATCCAACATGGCGGCTGTGCGAAATATTTCACTAGCATTCAGTATCTCCGATACTATTAGCTATATCGCCCTGAAATAGTGCACGGTGATAAAAGGCACTACTAGAAGTTCACGTATGAGACTTTTAAAAACCTGGTGACTACAAAACCAACATGGCGGTCAAGCGAAGTTGAGACTTTTAAATAGACTTTTCTCGCGATTTAACAATCCAAACGTAATGAAACTTGGTACAGCAAATGGCTATACACATAGTAATGCATTGGAGTCTAAATTAGTTCAATTGTTTACATAACGTCAAAATGGCGGCTGTGCGAAATATTTCACTGACATTCTATATCTCCGAAACTTACAGATATCACCCTGCAATTTTGTACGGTGATAAAGGGTACTGATACAAGTTTACCTTTGTATATTTCTTAAACCTGTAAAGTACAAAACGAACATGGTGACCAAGCGAATTTGAAATGTTTTAATAGACTTTTCTCGTGATATAACTCTCTAAGCGCAGTGAAATGAGGTACAGTAAATGATTTTGCAGATTGTAATGCACTGCCATCTAATTTAATTCAATTGTTTACATAACCTCAAGATGGCGGCTGTGCGAAATTTTAAAATTAACTTTTTATTTCTTGTGTCGTAATCATGCGATCGAGGTGAAAGTTTGAATAATGAGCCTAGGCAATAATTGTCCTTGAATGGTACATAACTCTATGGCCTATACATATAAAAATCCTGAATGGCGAGCTTCCGAAATATTTAGACAGTTATCAATATCTATGAATATTTTACAGCAACCAAACTAATTTTTTTATGTTCATAGAGACTATGAACATATGTTCACCTAAAGGACTTTCAGTAACCTGGTGAGCACCAATCCAACATGGCGGCGACGCGAAGTATAAATATTTAAATGGACGTTTCTCGCGAATTAACTGTCCGAGTGCCGTGAAACGTTGCACATTAAATGCTTATACAAATGTTGATCCACTGGCATCTAATTTATTTCAATTGTTTGCATAATCACAAGATGGCTGCTGTGCGTAATTTTAAAATCTCGTTTTTTATTCTTGTGTTCTAATCATGCGATTGAAGTTTGAATACCACACGTACACAATAATATTAATGTAATAGTACAAAAATAAAAATCCAACCTGGCGACCATCTGAAATATTTAGACGGTTCTCAATATCTACGAATCTGTTACAGCAATTAAACTGAAATTTTGTATGTTGATAGAGGCAATTAACATTAGCAGGAAATATGAAAATAGGCTGTATAGTTCTTCACGGAACTACTTGTTTCTAGTAAGTAAGTTAGTTGTAAGTTTGTAGTTAGTTTTAGTTGTAGGTTCATGTAATCATCTTTCATTATCACTATCACCCAAACCATTATGGGCCGATAATTTAGATGTTAAATGCCTTAAAACAACAATCGTCATCATCAACGTCATCATCAAATTCAATACACACCCTAATACACGAGGCAACATGACCACGATGTCGCAAAGCCCCTAAATAAATCAACAAAAACAACAGCAATGAAACAAAACATGGCCTGATATCAAGAAATTCAAAATAAACCAAAATGAATGTACAGTACTAGTCGCCTCCGTAGCGTAGCGGTCAGCATGGTTAGCTGCCGCACCGGAGGTCCTGGGTTCGATTCCCTGCTCTGCCACGAAATTTAAAAAGTGGTATGGGAACTGGAAGGGGTCTACTCAGCCTCGGGTGGCCCAAATGAGTAGAGGGGGTTCGATTCCCACCTCACCCATCCTCGAAGTGGTTTTCCGTGGTTTCCCACTTCGTCTTCGGGCAAATGCTGGGTGGTTCCTACTCTCAGGCCACGGCCGACGGCCGCCTCCTTCCCACTTCCTTGCCTAACCGTCCCACTCTTCCCATCCCTTCATCAGGCCCTCTGTTCGCTTTGCATGCGTGACCGCCTGGGCGTAGTGCTGGTCACACACCCCAGTTGTATGCCTGACTCAGAGTCTCAAGCTCCTGGACACTGCCCTCCGTGGCAGTAGAGGTGGGATCCCTCGCTTAGTCCGTGGGAAAAGCCAACCCTGGAGGGTAAAACGATAGCGAATAGCGAAATGTACAGTACTAATAAGGAAAACGAACGTAATAAGGAAATTCCGTTTAACCACTAACTAAAGAAACTAAAAGATAGCATAATCAAATTTGAAATCAACGACCTAAAAAAACTTTACGAGCCTTACATTAGTCGCATATGTTGTGTAACATCGGACATAGAAGAAACCTCACATGAAATTGTTGATACAGCGGAATTGTATGTCTACCCATCATTATTCCCGTTTTCCTACGGGGTCGGGGATGAAATGCGATGGAAGTATTTGTGGCGGATGGTTTTTACGGCCGGATGCCCTTCCTGACGCCATCCTCACGAGGGGAGTTAATGAGAGATGAAATGAATGATTGTGAATGAAACTGGGTAAGGATGTGGAAGGAAGCGGCCGTGGCCTGTCAGAAGGTACAGTCCCAGCATTTTCCTGGAGTTGAAAATGGGAAACCACATAAAACCATTTCAAGGACGGCAAATTGTTGATACACCGGTATTTTATAATATTTTTGGCACAAATATTAATCTATTGTTAAAGGGAGTGTTTTACAGATATTGTAATTTATAATACGGAACTCATTTTATTAGAGGTTTTGTAGCTTCCACCAGTACTAGCTTAAATATAGAATACGATATGGATCAACTAGATTAATGGACGCGACACCGCTCATAACCTTAAATTCCCTATACATAGGCCAACTTGCGAGTAAATGCAATGTGCTTAGCAGTAGATCATGAAAGGCTTGCCCAGTTCCCGGACCTCTTGATTCACAGACCAACACGTAATTTCATATGGATGCTGTTAAAATGAGTCATATTGATATGATAAATATCGTTTAAAACGATAATCTGGTAGCAAAAATATCCATGCCGTCCGTGATTCGAACCCGATATCTCTAGATTCAAAGTCAATGACGCTAACTCCACGGCTATTTCGACCACACGAATGTTGCGTACAAGATGGTGACTTATTTTCACGTACCAATAATACTTCATCACGGAATTAAGTTTCATTTATATTTTGCTTGTTTCGATAATGTTCCTGCGTGAAATTGAGATTAAAATGCCTTATGAATAGGCCCTCTTGTGAGTAAAGAGAATGTATTCAGCAATAGTTCATGAAGGCTTGCTCAATTCTCGTATAAACACAACGATTATATTATATTGATGACTGCATTACCGTTATGTGGGTTAATATTTGAATAGCCATTGTGCAGAAACATAATACTGGCAATGCCGGCTACTTACAATGTTTGATATTAAAGCATTTTATTATTTAAATACTGATACGAAGACTTCGATCATGTGCCATGTGCTTTGTTTCAATCACTTGACACCAGAGTTCGCATGAGCGTTTACCGTCAGAATGAAAATGTTCAGCAATGCTATCCACTTCCGTCACATTTTTCAATATCACTCCCACAAATATCCAGCAACCGAGTGGAAAGATGTTACACATCAAAAATTAGATCTTGATATCTGCCCTAAGCCACTCTCTCTCTCAAGAAGCAGATGAAGTGACCAGCAACAACCACGACAACGGCTAATACCCAGAACAAAAAACACAACAAAAACAAAAGAGAAATAAAAGCTAAAACAAAACAATGAAAAGTTGTTCGTAGCTTATTAGTTAAGATTTGACTCCGCTTATCCCCCTTTAGAAGCAAATCCTAGTTACGCCACTGCTCGGACTGTTAGGGCAAAAGCGTATAAGTGAAAAGAATACGAAAACTGATATTATGCAATTGCTTGGTAGGGAATTGCCATAACTTTATTTGGTATTCTTTTGACTTGTATGTCTACCCATTATTATTCCCGTTTTCCTACGGGGTCGGGGATGAGATGCGATGGAAGTATTTGTGGCGGATGGTTTTTACGGCCGGATGCCCTTCCTGACGCCAACCTCACGAGGGGGTTTTGGCCTAACAAGAGTGAATTACGGATTGTCTAAAGGACTGTTTGAATGGGTGGTTGAAACACACCACCATACAATTCAAATTATAATGGCGCAAAAGGCTTCTCATTCCGTCAAATAATGCTGCAGTGGACCTGGAGACTTTTGAGCTGCATTGCTGTAGCTCTCTTCATATTGTTGTAGGAGCAGGTTAATGAAGGAACATAAAGATACGCTATTCACCGCTATCAGAGCGGACTGAAGAGGCTATAATCCCATTACCACCGTAGTTGTAGCGACCCTCTCAACAATAACAGCGCGCAACCTGGCTCTTTCTTGGCCATTTTAAATTACGTCATTGCCGTTAAATTCTCTTCATTATGCTGTTAAAACTTAACATCGTCCACCAGGTTATCTCAGCACATCGAGGCCTTAACTGTTGAGGCCAGTTCGAATTCCACCAGGCACGGGGGAAAAAAAGGAAGGAAGGAAGATTGGTGTTTTACGTGACAATTAATTTCGTGATCAAAGGCCACTGACCTTATCTTTATGTGGGATCCGATCCACCAGACGTGGCATATCACCTTAAAATTCTTAACTGTTGAGGCCAGTGTTCGAAACCCACCAGACACGGGAGACAGAGAAAGAATCTTGTTGTTTAACGTTACAATTAATTTCTTGATCAAAAGCCACTGACTTTCTCTTGATGTGGAATCCTTAAAAATCTCATATGCATTAACAAAGGGAACGGATCTTCACTTTGTATGAGGTACGAGTGAGTGAAGTTTGCAAGTCATATCCTTAAGCTGCTTAAAATAATGGATTCCCTTCATGTCCGGAAAAGGCCAGTATAGAACCTAGCTTCCAAAGTAAGGTATATTCACAGTGTTTGGCTATATAGATTTTTCGTTTAGTCTCACTGCAAAAATCAGAATTATTATTGTCCGTAACTTACTGGTTCTGTGATTATACGTCTTTCTTGGTAAATCTTAGGCCTGTCCGGTTTTACTTTACAGTCATTATGTCTTGGTCCTATTCCTATTCACTTCCGTAAGGCCTCAACGAGTCAGACATTGCTGATAACTGCTGCCATCTGGGTACCGAATATTCCAATGCTAAAACCAAGGAGTGGACTGCCTATGTAGTAATTTTGATCTGTTTTTCTTATCACATAAATTATCATCAACTCATATCGACCCTATACTGTTATCAGAAAGCAATGGTATTGAATTAAGATTATCTCAATAATTAAAACGCTCAATAATTTACCAGTCGCATCTAAATGATACAACCAGCATGTGCATTTGTAAGTACATATAACATGATAAGTCTATAGATATGAGTATCAAAACCACGCCATACATTGTGCAATGATTCCATGAACAGCTGATTCTCAAGATACAATTTAACGTCAGGACAATACCATTCAATTTCAACTTCGATGCAAGAATAACCTGCTTGACACAAGAAGCATAGCATTGGTTCGACTAAGACATGTAATACAGGTATCATTCAAGTATCAACATGGAAAAGTTTGGTCCTTGTGGGGTACATAAATGTTTTGAAGCTATTTGAACAAATGCAGCGAGAGAGGGGTGGCAAGTGAGGTTGCGATTTGGACGGATGTCGAGAGAAGAATGCTCAATTCCCTGTATCAGTGTTTACAAGTTCACTACAATACATCGCAACTCCAGTTTAGAAGCAAAATTTTTTAATGTTTCAAAACATGTTATTTATGTATTTGGAACTTTAATTTTAAGGATATCCATATTTATTTTATTATGTTAGAAGCTATTAATTTGAACGCTGAAGAAGATACCATTGTATAGCCTATTGAAACATGTTCGTTTAACTAGGCTATTATTAAACTACATATTTTAGTATTAAAGAAAGGAAGATTGTAGTTTTACGTGACCGTGAATCTTGTGATTATTATCCACGGATCCTCCTTTTAACGTGAAATCCGAACCACAGGATATGGCATTTCACTTCAAAATTCTCACATGCATTGACTGTGAATCGAACCCAGTCCACCTTGGTGAGAAGCCAACAGCTTTACCACTGCGCCACCACGTACCCTATTTTAGTATTGACATGGTGGACTATTTAACACACTAGTGGAGCCAGTAGACTTTGTCCTGCCCGAATATATAGAGCGGGTTTTCAAACATACAGTATTTCAATTTTCGATGAACTATATAATATGTGAAATTTGACATTGATTTTTAAAGAAAACAAGATGTTCAGTAAACAACATATAGCCTACTTTCTCCTAAATGTATGAGTATAGTTATAACTCGTTGTTATTATCAAAGAGTATAATAGAATCATTTCTTGGTTGAAGACCTTAGAAACTATTTACCTCTACCAAACGCCACAACCTAGAAAAAAACTACTACCATCATTGAAGAAAGATAGATAAGAAGTATCTCAAGAATGTTATGGATCTGGAGACATAATCGACCGGACTGTCTGCGTGGCTCAGCGGTAACGTTCTCGCTTACTGGGCCCTAGGTTGCAGGTTCGTATCCTGGCGCAGTCAGCTGGCATTTGAGTGTGCACAAATGCGATGGAGCCGTGTCAGTAGATTTACTGGCACGTTAAAGATCCCCTTCGGGCCAAAATTCCGGCACCCCGGCGTATCTAAAAGCAGCAGTAGTTAAAAGGGACGTAAAACAAATGACATTATTATTATTGTTATTATTACATAATCGACCTGCCGTGGGCAACATCCAACTTTGAGTTGAGGCATGTCTTTACACGTCTGGTTGTGCATGGCTTTCACAACCCTAATTGAATTAACAAATCTTTCCATGACCCTACAGAGACGTGTGAATACAAACTATGTGGATATTTTCGATTGCTATTTGCCTAAAATAAAAGTATTAATTAATAACCTGAACTAGCACCAACGGCTAGAATTCAGTTACTATGTGAAATCGTTTTGTTCTTTACTTCAAATAACATTTTCAAATAACGCACAATAGGCTGTTACAAACCCTTTAAAATAAAAAATAAAAATTTATCGTAGTATCATCTTGCCATTCTTCAAGTTCGATGCGCATAGAATGCCAATGGTATACGGTACTAACCAATGGAGTCCCACGTAGACCAGTCGTGACATCTAGTGGAGACGTATCGAACAATATAACCCTAACAGTGCATTCTAGTGGCCATAAGAAGACACTCTTCAATAAAATCTTGAAGTTAATAAGTAGGCCGGCGTGCAGTTACCTTTTTGGCTGCTAGATGTCTCGAGAAAATCTGCTGGTGAATTATGTTTTAATTAAATATATATTTTCCACCGTTATATGCACAATATAACGCTTAATTTTAAAACGTCTGAATCATTACAAAACAATAAATATATAAAATTTCAAGCAAAAAAAACTCTGAGATGGGGTTTGAATCATAGGCATATGAGTGGTAGGTCAACGCTTTACCACGGAGCCATTTGTGCCAACGAACATCATTCTATATAAAATGACTTACATATAACTTGTTAGCAAATAATGATTTAGACTAAACGATTTCATCAGTGGAGTATATTATTTATTTATAAAGTATTTGATACTAAGTTTATTTATTTTGTATCAGTACGCTATATTGCATGAAATACTCTAATTAGGGAAATATAAGTCAGTTACAAGATATCCGCTGCCATCTTGTCTTCTTACCGAGACGGCTCAGCTTTTTAAAATCACTTCTGCACTATAGTATTACAAAATCAACTTTTAATTACGAACGTGCCTCTTCCTTTAGAACAGTTAAATCGATTCTCGGCTCGATAATCGGAACTGGTGGGTCCCATGATATGGATTATAAAGTTTGCATAATTTGTACGACCACCATCCTGAAATGGTACGTCGGATTACCTTGTAGTTTGGTCACAAGACGCGTCCTATATGAAGGTATGTTGTTACCAAATTTGGTAGAGATCGGATAATTTGGTTAGTCGCTATTTGATTTTACGTTTTGAACGTTTGAGTGGCCGCCATTCAGTTTTGGTAAAGATGGCGGCGATATAAAACATGACACTGCGGTGCCCTTTGCTTGTTCTACCTCTGTACCAAATTTCGTTCAATTCGGTTTCACCGTGTTCGAATTGATAGGGGGGGGGGGGGGTCAGACATTCAGAGTACACACACACATACACACACACAGACAGACACACAATTTTTGGCCATGTAGTGATCTCATAAGTCTACTTTCATTTTTTGCAAAAATCGAAAGTAGGCTAAAAACTCAGATCATTTCCATGGAAGTCTATGTAGAATACCAATAATTCGACATCACCACCACCTATGGTGCAAAAACATAACTATGAATTATTCTCAGAAAGTCAATTATTCATGAACTTCTCAGAAGAATCCATTGCCAAGGGAACGGGCTTGGGAGAATTAGTGGGGAAAGAAGATCTTGTTTAGCTGAGACTTTAGTTTTCACTAAGGCTAGCGGTTTCTATGAAGACAGCTTTTGTTATGTTGACTGTATCTTGTGGTTCTAAAAGTGTCTTCATCCTACATTTTGGGCCCTACGCCACCTACCTGGTCCAATTGTGAATCTAAACCATACAGGGATCCACTCAAACATACATTGAAAATTTCATCAAAATCGGTTTAGCCGTTTAGGAGTTCAACATAAGTACAGAAAAATTATGCATACAATGAATATTAATTACTACATATCTACAGTACCAGTCTACTCAGTTAAAATTTAAATTAACGTAAATTTTGATAAATATACGAGTAATTACACATTCTCTCACTTTGATGGTACAATTCGCTTTGAGTGAGTGAATGAAAACATTTTGTTGGTCTACCTCTCCTGTAGAAATAGTTTCAACTATGAGATTTGCTGATGACATCGTCATCTTGGCCGACACGCCTGAGGATTTGAATGAGTTTTTGAACGGTATGGACTACGCCTTGAGGAAAGAATTCATGATGAAAATTAATAAATGTAAAACAAAATTATTGGAATGCAGGCGAAATAAATCAGAAACCTCTAAGGACATCAAATTGGCAGGGGAAAAGCTGAAGGAAGTAGGGGACTACTGTTACTTAGGAAGCAAAATAACCAGTGATGGACGAAGCAAAGAGGACATAAAGTGTAGGTTGCTTCAGGCAAGGAAAGCATTTCTACAAAAAAGGAATCTGTTTACTTCGAATATAGATTTAGGTATTAGGAAGTCATTTTTGAAGGCCTTTGTCTGGAATGTGGCACTCTATGGAAGTGAAACTTGGACTAATGGTGCAGCAGAAAATATGAGAATTGAAACGTTTGAAGTGTGGTGTTACAGGAGAATGATGAAGATCAGATGGGTGGATAGGTTTACCAACGAAGAGGTATTAAGACGAGTGGGAGGGGAGAGATGTTTCTGGTGATTGCTAATGAAGAGAAGAGATAGGTTGGTAGGCCACATACTAAGACACCCAGGAATAGCAAGCTTAGTTAAGGAAGGAAGGGTCGAAGACAAGAACTGTAAGGATAGACCAAAGTTAGAAAATGTTAAACAGTTTGCCTCTAATGTAGGGTGTGGTAGCTATGTAGAGATGAAACGATTAGCTCAGGACAGGGAGGGATGGATAGCTGCATCAAACCAGTCAAAAGACTGAAGACTCAAACGACAACAAACTCTCCTCTAAAATTATATAACTCTGGATTACAATCTTTCCCCAAAACATCATCGATGTTGGATAAGATAAGTGTCCCATATTAAAACCATTTTCCAGCACCTTAAACAAAAGAATTTAGTCCATGAATTACAACAATAATATATCATTCATTGATAATATTTCGGTCGTTCAACAAGAGTGTGCCTAATTAGATTCGGCAGAGAATAACAAATATGTTATCAGTCTCACCAGAAAGGAATATTACATTAATTATTTATGCATTTAATTAACACACGTATGGAACCAAAAATGAGTATTTAATTTTTGTACAATAATTCAGAATAATTACTCCTCAACATTTTGTTTCTTATAGAGTATATCTCATGAAGCACACACAACGCATAATATTAGAACATTTATATTTGCTTTTAGCTTATAATTAATAATCCTTCTTTAGCGGCAGATGACCTCACTGTTCCGCCCTTAAAACCTCAATAGCGAACTAATTAACAAATATTCCTTCAGTTATAAAAGTTACAAATTCTATTTAATTTTCAGTCGAGAGCAAAACGGTACTTTTACAAGTGAGAAAGAAAGAAAGAAAATCCACAGCCTGCTTCCAGTCGACCGACCGGGTCAGGGAATGGAATGAATGAAGCCCCCATCTAGCGGCGAGGATATGAACTGTGCCGGCTTCCGAAGCCTGTCGCACTCCCCTGGGGCAATGATTAAATGAATGGCAGATTAAATGAAATGATAGTGGAGAGTGTTGCTGGAATGAAATTTGTGACAGGGAAAACCGGAGTACCAGAAGAAAAACCTGTCTGCCTCAGCTTTGACCAGCACATATCTCTCATGGAGTGACCGGGATTTGAACCACGGACCCAGTGGTGAGAGGCCGGCGCGCTGCCGCTTAAGCCACGGAGGCTTACTTTTAGAAGTGATTTTATTTAATTAACTTTGTCACAAATCTGATTTCGATAGTATTGGATTATTTTAAGAGCATCTCAAATTTACAACATAGGTTCAAGTACGCGCAACTTTATTATTAAATCGTTTCTTCCGACCATTCCTTAGGATTGCTGATGATGGTCAAATCTAGTCCTAGTAGACTAGATTAAACTAATATTTTATTTATTTTCTATTGGTGGTTTTATTTAATACCATTTAGATTTCAATATAGGTTGGTTGGTTGGTTTCTCAGTTTAGGGGCTGCGACAACGCGGTCATGTAGCCCCGTATACATTGGATGTGTGTAGAATCTGTCTGATAACCGGTGTTAATTGTGATGGCTGTATTAGTGTGTGTATCTGTTTTTTAATTTTAGTAAGGACTGCAACTTTGAATTTTTCAAATAGTTCCTACTTTTGCCGCCAAACGCCACCGTCAACGACTACTACGCTTAGTTCAGAACTTAGCTACTAGACGCCACCGCAGTCGGCTCTTGACAACGAACGTAGAAAGCTAAGAGCGTTGTTTACATTCCTAACCTATGCAATTTAGCTTCACACAGGTGTAATTAGTGGAAGGTTCTTTGACATGCCATAAATCTATGACATGGGACCGCCGGCTTTACTTCCCCTCCGAAGGAAGGCATACTGAGGGATTTTAACGCCCTTAAAATATCCGACGGGTTCGGCGGGTTTGAACCCGATTTCAATTTAATTATCGGTACATCTATGTTTTCAGGTCGAGTATTTCATTTCCTGACTAATAGGATTGGCCATATATACGTGTTGACCGACTGAAAAGTTTTTAATTAGTTATTAATTACGTAATACTGAACATGGCTTAAATGCTTTTTGTAAAAGTTTTCATTCCGTTTCGGTGTCATTCATTGAATTTACATTTTCGTCAAATTCTGGGAGCGTGCTTAATTTTTTCCAGGATCTTAACACTGCAGTCAGTATTTCGTTTACTCAATAAGTGCAAGTTCTGTGGCATTGTGTAGAGAGATTTAGAATTAATTACATCGATTTTTTATATTTGAGCGCTTGGCTGTTACGACCTTCAATAAGCCTTTGTGTAACAATATCATCTCTCCTTCCAGAACCCTGCCCTACCACCCTTCAATTTAAAAGACAACCTGTCTCAAATATGATACACAAGACAATTACTATAGCGACTACCTTGGGACCATCGTCCTACTTGGCTTTCTGCATTACAAACCTCTTCGATGTTGATTACTTGGGGATCTCTGACACCATTATCCCCCAGCAACCTTAATGCATTCATGATAACATGTAATCCTCATCCTCCTTCAATACACAATCTCCTACGCCACCTCAATAATTATGTTGCAACAGCCTTCATCTTTATTATCATATTCCTTGAATTGGAACACAAAAAGTTATTAATAACCAGTAATTACAATCTAATAAGCATAAGCAATTTGTATAATGAATGAATGTAGGCCCGAATCAACTTCAAATATAAACAGCCAGTCACCTGATATCACGTATGCTCGCTGCACTATCGTTAAGATCATCTTACAGATGATTATGTGAAAGTTTATTATTATTATAATATGAGATAAAAATAAATTGACAAAACATGTACTATAATAGCTTACAAGGATCTTGATTATCACGTGATCGATTTAGAAGCTAATGCCATACAAGGGCATAATGAAACTTGTTCAAATAGTTAATTTTTTTAAAGGGAAATGATATTAATTGGATGCTGTGTAATATCCTAATGCATTTTGTGTGGAGGCTACTCCATTCTCTCGTAACTTGGTTACATGTTTTAGTGAGATTACTCAAAAATTGGATGACAAGAAGCACAAATATATGGCAATCCCTAAAGTGAATTTATTTTAAATTAATAAGTAATTTAGTATATTATAGAACACTAATTCACGTTAAACAATACATGTCTCCATTTTTTAGGTTGTAAAATACAGGGTGCTTCAAAAAAAATTATACACACTTTAAACTATCGTAGTTTTCCCGCTCTACAAGGCTAATGTTATATTTCTTCGCCAGGTGGCAGCATAATCGTCCCTCTATGTTATATTGTCAGTTGGAATTTGTAATATCAACATGGCGGACGTACGTTTGAGTTTTGAAGAACGTAAGCAGGTTATTAAGTGGTACTGGAAGTTTGAGAATGTAAATGAAGTTCAAAGACAGTGAAGAAGGGAGTATGATACAGAACCACCTTCAAGATTAACAATTACACGCATACGAGACAAATTCGAAGTTCATGGAACAGTGTGTGATGTGCATAAAGGTCATTCAGGTCAACCTCGAACAGCTACAAGTGATGAGTCATCAACGGCAGTCTTGGAACTGTTTCAACGCTCTCCTAACAAATCTTCAAGGCAAGGGGCACGTGAAAGTGATGTAAGTGCTAGCAGCGTGCTACGCATTCTGAAGAGAGGCAAGTATCGTGCTTACATTCCAAGGCTGGTGCAACAGCTAAGTGACGACGATCCAGATCGAAGGTTGCAATTTTGTGAATGGGTTCAGGAGATGGTGATACGTGAACCGGGATTTATGGGTAGCATCATTTGGTCGGATGAAGCCCAATTCAAACTTAATGGAACTGTCAATAGGCACAATTGTGTTTACTGGGGCGAAGAAAATCCTCACATTACAATTGAAAAAGCTGTAAATTTGCCTGGTGTAAATGTGTGGTGCGGTTTGTCTTCAAGGGGACTCATTGGACCTTTTCGATTTGAAGGCACTGTAACTGGTATAACTTACCTAACAATGCTTGCTGATTCCATATTTCCTGCCATTCGTGCATTATACGGTAATGATAATTTTTATTTTCAACAAGATGGTGCCCCGCCGCACTATCACAGGGACGTACGGGCTTACCAGGATCAAAATTTGCCGGGCCAGTGGATAGGACGCAGGGGGCCAATCGAGTTTCCAGCACGCTCTCCAGACCTTACACCACTGGATTTCTTCTTATGGGGCACAGTAAAAGATGAGGTGTACAAACGTAAACCACGTAACCTAGACATTCTTTGGAATGAGATTCAAGCCGTGTGTAGAGAAATCTCATTGGACGTTTTGATACGATGTACAGAATCAGTGGTGACTCGTACTCAGAATTGTATTGATGCTGCAGGTCGCCAATTTGAACAGTATTAACATTTGTTATTTATGTTTCATTTACATTGGACTTTCAGCTTTCTAATTTCCTGAAATTTAACTTTGTAGAATGGTAAATAAATTTTCTATGGAAGTTCAAAATGTGTATACACTTTTTTGAAGCACCCTGTATAAACGTACGAGTATAATTACAACAAAAACCTGTTCTACGTTGAGGACATTTTTTATTTGTTATTAAAATTGTAATTTAGGGGAAGTTGACCTTGCTTATCTAGCCCTTAAAATAAAAATCAACTACATCATCGTCAATCTCGTAATGATACGCTGCATTAAAACACTCCAGCAATTTGTGTTAAACTCACCTTACAGGACAGTTCCTGTTATTTGAATTGTTTCTGGCAATTTGCAGGATTTCACTAAATCCCCACGTCTTCATACATTTAGTTATTATTATTATTAATATCATTATTATTATTATTATTAAAGTTATAACTTAATCATTCATTTTCGGGAATTGGGAGATTTAGTCAGCAGCCCTGTGCACTTGAGTGATAATGCGTACAGTATTTCTGTGGTCACTTTATTTATGTGTATTACTGTATCCCCTGGTACTATCCCCATGACATTTATACATTTTGGTGGCACATTATCAGTTCCTAAACAGATGCGTTGAAGTGTTCAATACAAATATTTCGGAACTACTTACATGACATATACTGTAAATAGGCTTTGTTGTTAGTAACACCAATTTAACATTTCTTTAAATTGTTATATTTAAAATTGTTGGTCTATTTCTCAAATTTGTTGAAAAAGTCTTTATTGGGTTTATGTATTAATGATATTCTTAAGTAATGTGCACTGGAAGAAAGAAAATTAATTTATGAAAATGAATTAGAAATTAGGATTATGGTAGAAAATGTATCTTTCTTACAATCTTAGTGAATTTACGAACTTCAGACCCTGAGAGTATTTCTCTTTCTTACAAACTTGAACTTACGAACTTCAACCCCTGAGAATGTTTCTCCTTCTTACAAACTTAACAAACTTACGAACTTAAAGCCTTTTCAATGTTTCTCTTTATTATAAACTTAACAAGTTTACGAACTTAAAGCCCTTACAATGTTTCTCTTTATTACAAACTTAACGAGCTTACGAACTTCAAGCCCTGAGATTATTTCTCTTTCTAACAAACTTAACGGACTTACGAACTTCAAGCCCTGAGAATGTTTCTCTTTCTTACAAACTTAACGAACTTACGAACTTCAAGCCCTGAGAATGTTTCTCTTTCTAACAAACTTAACGAACTTACGAACTTAAAGCCCTTTCAATGTTTCTCTTTCTTACAAAGTAAACGAGCTTAAGAATTTCCAGCCCTGAGAACGTTTCTCTTTCTTACAAACTTAACGAACTTACGAACTTCAAGCCCTGAGAATAATTCTCTTTCTAAAAAACTTAACAAACTTACGAACTTCAAGCCCAAAGAATGTTTCTCTTTTCCACAAACTTAACAAACTTACGAACTTCAAGTCCAGAGAATGTTTTTTGTTTCTTACGAACTGAACGTCTCCGGGTAAATATATGTATCAGTACATGTGAAATGTACCCACCAACGATGAGTTCACGCAGCTAGTAAGTTATAAATGTTAATGATAGTAAATACGTCATGCATACAATAGATGGGATGGTCTGTATTCCCGGTTTGACACAGTGTATATTTTTATTCATGCCACCGAAACGTTGAAAGGTCATTAATAACACGTACTAGCGTGTAGTGGTATTTATGTGTTATTGAATCATCAGTGGAACAGCTTCAGACGTCTATATTAAATCCTCCACATTTAAAGTAACATCTCAACTCCCCCGCCCTTACAGACAGGAGAGACGCTTGGTGTCGCGTGCGGCTCTTCAATCAAGGCGATGCTGCCTGTCTGTCCTTCACTTCGTATAACGAGCGACCACAATTTTCCAAAACACTGAAAGCCCATCTGTCTCCGCAGAGTTGTAAAACACAATGCCACGGCTGGAGAATTCCATCTACTTCAATTTGCTATGAAGCTTCTTCTTCTTCTTCTTCAACATCTTCTCCCTCTATTTTACTGCGTTCACTAGTACTGAGTTACTTTTGATTCACTCCGGAGAAGTTGAATCCAAGTGAAAAAATAGCACGAACACCGCCATTGTTGCCAACTCATACATATTCCACATTCACTCATTTACAAACTCGGTTATCACTACACAACTAAAGAAATACCTAATATCAAGATTACGATTACGAATACGAATGAAAAATATAAATATTCCATACATTTTTTTAAAATATATCCGTGCCATACAGCTTTCTATAATACTTTTAGTATCCAAGATACAACTTCCGAGGAATTGATAGTAGGCCTAGTTCTAGTAATCATGTCACACATGTACTTGCTTTAATAATAGATCGTATTGTAATTACATAAAAATTGTAGCCCATTTTTAACGTACAATAATATTTTTTTCAATAGATATAATAATACATTAGGTAGGTTAGTTATTTAATTATTCATTTCTAATTTGTATTATTCATCTTGTATGAAATGTCTGCTAATTGGCTTGTATAGTTATAAGTATATTTTATATTTTGTTTTTCTTAGTTGTTAAGCTAGGTTTAGTTTTTTATTACATAACTTCAAGCCAGAACATTGTATACGCTACATAAAGGGGCTCTTTAGCCTCAGTGGCAGTTCTCTATGAATAAATTCAAATTCTAAAACCTAGTTGAATTTCTCCTTGTAATCTGATAGAAATTAAAATGCAAGCCACGGGGCAGTAAGTTTCGGTGATTCATTCACTCCTTAGTCATTTCAATTAGCTATAACTCAGGAATAAAATCAGCTAAGTCACTCATTCACATCATAGCTGTACTTATAATAAATATAATTAACGAAATGTTGGTGCTTTTCAGTCGGTCAACACGATTGTACCCAAATGAGATGGGTTATTCCCTAATACTGAAAAAAATTACATGAGATTAATAAATACACTTGGATGAACAGTTTCGATCGTCAAGCTATCATTATCAGAACCATTACACTTAGGCTATAAAACCTATGTCTGAAGGTATGGGTGAAAATATTTACAATATATACACTTATTTAGTTTCAGTATTAGTTAAGATAATGCAACTCATCAATATTTGTTATGTGACGTTTTGTTAAGATACTGGAGTGGTGATTGACCTCCGGAATTAGCTTGTTTGGATTGAATTTTTGATTGTTGTAAATGGTCAATTCAAATTTTATTGTACTTATCTGCTTGAGTCTTGCGCGGTCCTGGTGAGAGCAGTCAACTTCGTCACTGTCTGCACTCGAGTGCAGACTGAAGAGCATCGAACTTTTGTTTACTAAGGCAACACTGAAAATGGCATTAAACGCCATAAAATATTATAAAATAATCTAGGGCCTTCAACACGCGACCACTTTGAATGATCTGCAAAGTAAGTTCTAAATATCAATATACTATTCTTGGTGATTTTGAAAGTTTTACAGTTTTATTAACGGAAATACTTGTCAAAAGCTGAATAAAACCACATTGTTGCCCAGTTTGATACATTATGACTTTCCCTCGGCAAATGAAGAGAATTCTCTTTATTCATTCGTAATCGATGACTACTTTTGAGCCCAGCACCGGTTCGATTTTGCTCCTTATCGTGGGTTTTAAGTGTATTCGATTTATTATTTTAAATTGTCGATGACCCAATACCAAATTATAGCATGTTGTTGTTGTTGTTGTTGTTGTTGTTTGAGTCATCAATCGTTTGACTGGTTTGATGCAGCCCTCTATGTTTCCCTGTCCTGAGCTAATCGTTTCATATCTACGTAGCTAGCCTACAACCTGGCAATCTGTTTAACATATTCCAGCCTTGGCCTACTCTTACAGTTCTTATCCTCGACCCTTCCATCCATAACTTTTCTATTCCTGGGTGTCTTAGTATGTGTCCTATCAACCTATCTCTTCTCTCCATTAGCAGTCGCCAGAAACATCTCTCCTCTCCCAATCGTCTTTATACCTCTTCATTTATAACCCTGTCCACCAATCTGATATTCATTCTCCAGTAAATCCACATTTTAGCATATAAGTTCTGATATACCTGACCACAACGTCGATAAAAAGATTTCGTATGGTGTTAGTCATAATAATGACCTATTTTGAGAGCGTTGTTAGCTTGATATAACAAGATCACCACCATTGTTGTATAATAACAATATTAATAACAATAGAAAAAATTTAACAGCCATTCAGGCCATAATAAATATGTTGTTGTTGCTTATGTTAGGGGCTGCGAAATCGTGGTCATATAGCCCCGTGTGTGTAATATGAGTGATGAAAATGAAAAATCCACAGCCTGCTTCCAGTCTCCGACCGGGTCAGGAATGGAATAAATAAAGCCCCCCTCTAGCGGCGAGGATATGAACTGACATGAACTGTGCCGGCTGCCGAGGCCTGACGCACTCCTCTGGGGCAATGATGAAATGAATGACACATGAAATGAAATGAATGACATATGAAATGAAATGAAATGATAGCGGAGAGTGTTGCTGGAATTAAATTTTGACAGGGAAAACCGGAGTACCCGGAGAAAAACCTGTCTGCCTCCGTTTCGGCCAGCACAGATCTCACATGGAGTGACCGGGATTTGATCCATGGACCCAGCGGCGAGAGCCCAGCGTGCTGCCGCCTAAGCCATGGAGGCTTTAATATGAGTGATAACAAGTGTTATTGTAATGACGTAGTAATATGTAAATTGACGATAGGATTGGGAAGAAGGTGGATGTGGCCTTAATTTAGGAACCAGATGTGGGGAAACACACTTCCAGGATGGCTGAAGTGGGAATCGAACCTTCCTCTCAGTTTTGCCTCACAAGGCTGAGTGTACCCCGTTCCAGACCTCACATCAAAAATACATTTCTTGGCAGAACCGGAAATCGAATCGAACCCAGACGTCTGAGGTGGCAGTCAAGAACGCTAACCGCTACACCGCGAGGGGGTCTGTAATAAAATATGAATGTAAATTTATGTACGGTGCTTAGGTTTCATAAACGGGAATTGTTCTTTTAAAATTTGCATGTGGTCCCCATATCCCTTTCAAAATCAAACACGTCACTTGAGTTGGAAGCAATTTTGTTCTAAATATTTCTTAAGAATAGTTCACAAGTTTCGGAAATAATGTCTGTAGTTTCACGAGTTATTTGTATGACCTATGATGCAATCTGGGGCTTAAAATAGCTTTCCATCAACCTGACTTCTTCAATGCTTTTCATGTATTGGTATGAATAATATGATCGTAAACATTTGTGTTCACAACCTTGTCGAAATAATTACCGCAATCATCGCCGTTATTTACATGACTACCCTATGTCGCACTTTGTTTTCCACTTTTGCTGATAACAGGGATGATTGTTTCCAGCCTTCTCATTAACAAGAAAACTGTTGGGTTGAGTGGAACATCCACTTTCCTAATTCCATCCATTCTCCGACGAGAGAACTCGTTATCTCGTAAGATTTAATGAAATAGCCCTTCAAGGAGGGTGGCACTTTCTCTTTTAACAACGCGCAATAGGTGTATATCTTGCATTATTTTCCCAGAACTACTATAACAAAATTTACTTTCTAGTTTGCGATAACTTCAGATAAAAAGATAGCAAAGATTCGGTAGGGACTGCTTAGATACATTGCTTGAATCGAATTAAATGGATGTTTTTTTCTATGCCAAATTACCTCAAACTTAGTGTAATGTTTGATACGTTGACAACAGTGAATCTAAACCAATGGTAGTCAACCTTTTTATACTGAAAGGCTGCATTTGAACTCATTGACTACGTTATCCCTCCAGCACATTTATTGACTAAAAATATTAAATAATTAATCATTTATACAATTTAGTTTTATATTACTGGTTCAAGAAAATTTGTTTAATTAGCACTACTGTTTGAATTAAACATATGTTATTTTCTTAATGGCTATCAGTCCATTTCCTTTATTTTTTCGTGCATGAATGTACTGCACAATTTTAGTGAACAAAAAAAACGGAGTAATTTTCTACCCTATACGTCGTGATTGTCAAAATTAATCTTCCAAAGAGTATTCGTGCGTTTCCTTTAGATTTGGCATTCGTTAAAAATTGTTTGTACCGCATTTCGTAAAGGGAAAAATACTATCAAATTAATGAATAGTTAAATTGAGTTCAATTCCAAGTATTTGGAATATTGTTCTTATGCACCAATTTACGCTGTAAGCTTTCTGTTTACAACTTATTATTTTTGGGATATCAAATTCTCATGGGGGCCGCAGGAAGACCGTGAAAACATCGCCCGTTACCACGAGTCGTGGGTTGAAGGCCCCTGGCCGATGATAAACAACCAACCCTCTAGTGTGCAGTAAATGAAAATGAAAATCCACAGCCTGCTTCTAGTCGACCGACCGGGTCAGGGAATGGAATGAATGAAGCCCCCAGCTAGTGGCGAGGATATGAACTGTGCCGGCTGCCGAAGCCCGTCGCACTCCTCTGGGGAGTAAATATTAAGAGGAAAATACACCTTCTTCTTCTTTTCCTTCAGCGTTTGTCCCGTGCGCCCGCGGGGTCCGCTACATGGGTCCGTTGTCTCCATTTCGCTCTGTCTCGCGCTGCATCTGGATGGATGTTCACGCTTTGGAGGTCTTTATGAAGCGTATCAGCCCAACGTTGTTTAGGTCGTCCTTTAGGTCTTCTGCCGGCAACTTCAAGTGTGTATCCCTTCTTGGCAATAGAGTCATCATCGGCCAGTAAAACATGCCCAAAGCAACGAAGTCGGCTCTCACGCATCTTGTCTTGGATCGGTGCAACTCCAAACTGTTTTCTGATGCTGTCATTGGAAACGTGTTCTAACTTAGTGAGGCCCGCTGTCCATCTCAGCATCGTTGTTTCCATGACACTTAGGCGGCGTTCTGTCTCGGCTGTAGTCGGCCAGCACTCACAACCATACAAGGCGACTGGCCGGATGACAGTACGAAAGATTTTTGATTTTAAATGATCTTTCATTCTGCTGTCGCAAGTGACTCCGGTTGTTGTTCTCCACTTCATCCAGGCTGCCTGAGTTCTGGTATTGACCTCTTCAGTGAGTCGGCCGTCAACAGTGACACACCTTCAATCGATTAATATTCCGGGACTGCATTTGTCGCTACAGGGATTGTTGATGAGGAATGCTTCATAAGTAAACGTTAACAGGAATGATAGAAAAGACTTCAGAGCAGGGCAGTTTTGGTCTTAAGCTGAGAAGTTGATCTCGTAGCAGCCAGTAGCGTACGGAGGCAAGCAAACCAGTCGAAGGGCAATTACATCACTCAGCTTGTGATTCACTATGAACTTAGCTCATCGCTAGAAGTTGCGTGTGCAAGTTGTGACAAAGGGGTATCACCAATGACAAACAGCTACAGAAGGCAAATATTGACACATCTTCATATACTCTGTCTATAGACATAAGTAGCTTTGATGTTGCCTATTATCCAGAAAGTTCCTTTCATCTAAGACTTGGAAAAATAATCGTGACGGTATAAGTGGCCTGATTCATCTGCCCGGAAAGCAGGACAATCTGTTTTGAATCCCGACTTTGGTTTAATGTTCAAGTTGGTTGGTTGGTTCCTCAGTTTAGGAACTACGACAACGGGGTCATGTAGCCCTGTGTACTTTGGGTGTGTGTAGAATTAGCCGGTGTTAATTGTGATTACTGTATTAGTGAGTGTTATCTGTTTCTTAATTCAAGTAAGGACTCTAGACTTTGAATTATTTAAGTAGTTCCTACTTTTTCCGCCAAACGCCACCGTCAACGACTACTAGCTCGGAACTTGGCTACTAGACGCCACCGCAGTCGGCTCCTGGCGACGAACGTAGGGATCTGAGCGTTGTTTACTTTTTAACCAATTTTGGTTCACACAGGTGTAACTTAAATAGTGGAAGGTTCTTTAACATGCCATAAATCTATGACATGGGACCGCCGGCTGTACTTTCCCTCTGAAGGAAGGCATATTGAGGGATGTTTAACGCTCTTAAAAAATGCGACGTCTTCGGCCGAGTTTGAACCCGCGATCTTGGGCATAGAAGCTCAGCATGCTACCAACTACGCCGCTGAAGCCTCTTTCCTCTTCAAGTCTTACACAACATTAATGACTGCTCTAAGGGTATCTGTTCTCGGACGATATTACTGTACTACTCTTGACAGGAATACCAACCTATAGAGCTCTACACGCCTATACCCTATTATGTCTCCCTGTAGAGAGGCCTTGCAGCTACTCACCACAACCAATTTCTCTTGTCAGTCGAAGTGAACATTCTAGGCCCAATTTTTCATCTCAATTACCTTGGTTTCACCTCACGCCATTCCTTTCAAGCCACTTCCCCATTTGGTTCTCTGCGGTTTCACAAAGGTCACTTCTTTTGACCTCCATTAATTTGATCTGCTAGATGTCATGTTGTAACATTTCGAAACTTAAAACAACCCGTAGGTAACTGAACGATTAATGAGCTCTGAACTTGCTGGTTGTTATTGTTGAATTAGGATGTGGAACAGTGAGGGGGGGGGGGGGGTCATCTGCTATTAAAAACACATGATAATACCAATGTGGAACATTTCAAAGAAATCAAATTTAGAAAAGATATAGCAAACGAAGAAATGAAATGAAAACACAATAAATTAATTGACATTCGAAGAAATAGATATGTACAGAGATGACCAAATTATTATGGCAAAGCTGAATAGAATCACATATTTTATTGCAAATTAGGATACAATGGAGTATTTTATTTGAGGCTGATTCTCCGTTGCAGGACCTTTCTTTGTTGCATCTATCACCAAAATTTTCACAAGAGATCCTTTATGAACCAACATCGTACGCATTATTTAAGCATATACCTTTAAACCTCTTTTATCTATTCCTTGTTAGACATTAGGCATTAAAGGCAAATCTCGAAAAAAGCAAAACATTGTTAAGTCGGGACTTACCTTATCCTAAAACAAAATCTGTCACTGTTTCTTCTTTTGTTACTAGTAGTGTATGGCATACAAATACAGTAAATAGAAGAAGTTATTTCACAGCAAATCATCGATTGGAAATCATGAATTTAATTAATTTATAGCTGTGTTTGCTTAATTGGCGGTCAATATTGATGAAACCAGACACGTTCTCTTCACCAGCATGAAGGAAATCTAAGGATTGTTGAAGGTTCTATCAATCAGGTGACAACAAAGAATGCGGTTTTGTCCAGCTATACCATAATAATTTGTCCAACTGTGAATATGATAGATAGGAAACTTAATGGAGTGTAATTAAGCAGCTGGGTTCAAACGATACGCCAGGTAAGAAAATGTTGAAAATGTGAAAGATGTTTGGTAGAATGTGCGTGGTATAACTGGAAAGAATTGTTTTCTATACAATATTTAAACTTGTCTAGCAGGCTAATCATACTTTGTGTAGGCATAAGAAGACGGATAAATGTGGCCCAAAAACCAATTTCACTGCAATAACTTAGCATACGTTCAGCGGGAGGAAACTACTATTTATTACAGTTAAGTTGTTTGAGTCTTCAGTCTATTGACTGTTTTGATGTAGCCCTCCATTACTCCATGTCCTGAGTTAATCATTTCATCTCTACATAGCTACCACACTTTACATCCCAGACAATCTGTTTAACATATTTTAACCTTGGTCTACCTCTACAGTTCTTGTCCTCAACCCTTTCTTCCATAACTAAATTTGTTATTCCTGGGCGTCTTAGTGTGTGTCCTACCAGCCTATCTCTCTTCTCTTCATTAGCAGTTGTCAGTAAAATCTCTCCTCTCCCTCTCGTATTAATACTTCTTAATTTGTTTTTTTCTATCTACTCATCTGATCTTTATAATTCTCCTGTAACACCACATTTCAAACGCTTCTATTCTCCTCCTTTCTGCGGCACCAACAATTCAATTTTCACATCCATAGAGCGCCATGCTCCAGACAAAGATTTCAAAAATGACTTTCTAATATTTGATGACAACCGATTTTTTCTCTGTTCAAATATTTGTCTTGCCTGAGCCAACCTATTTTGTATACCCTCTTTGCTTTGTCCATCACCAGTTATTTTGCTTCCTAAGTAGTAGAAGCCACCTACTTCCTTTAGATTTTTACCTGTCAATAACGGCTTCCAAAAGGACAAGACCTAGAACAAGTAGTTCCGTGAAGAACTATACAGCCTATTTTCATATATCCTACTTATGTTAATTGCCAATATCAACATACACAATTTCAGTTTGATTGCTGTAATAGATTCGTAGATATTGAGAACCGACTAAATATTTCGGATGGTCGCCATGTTGGATTTTATATATGTAGGTCCTAGAGTTATGCACTGTTACATGCAGATTATTTGTGAACGTGTAGTATTCAAACTTCAATCGCATAATTAGGACACAAGAAAAAATAAGGAGATTTAAAAAATTTTCACAGCTGCCATCTTGAGGTTATGGAAACAATTGAAATAAATTAGATGCCAGTGGATTAACATTCGGATAAAGATTTACTGTACCAAGTTTCACTGCACGCGGATGGTTAAATTGCGAGAAACGTCCATGTGAATATTTATAATTCGCGTCACCGCCATGTTGGATTTGTGATCGCCAGGTTATTTAAAGTCCTATAGGTGAACTTAAGTTCATAGCCCCTATGAACATTAAAAAATTTAGTTTGATTGCAAAAATAAATTCGTAGATATTCAGTATCGTCTAAATATTTCGGATGGTCGCCATGTTGGATTGTTAAATGTATAGGCCATAGAGTCATGTACCATTAATGGAAAATTATTGCGTAGGTTCATTATTCAAACTTTCACTTCGATCGCACGACTACATCACAAGAAATAAAAACTTAATTTTAAAATTCGCACTGCCGCCATCTTGAGGTTATGTAAACAATTGAACTGAATTAGATACCAGTGGATTACAATGTGTATAGATATTCCCTGTACCAGGTTTCAGCGCGCTTGGAACATTAAATCGCGAGAAAGGTCTATTTAAAATGTTCAAATTCGCATGGCCACCATGTTCGTTTTGTAGTTAACCGGTTTTTGAAAATGATATAGATGGACTTCCAGTAGTTCCCTTTATCTCCGTACAAAATTTTAGGGAGATACCGCTAATAGTTTCAGAGATATAGAATGCCGGTGAAATATTTCGCACATCCGCCATCTTGTGATTATGTAAACAATTGAACGAAGTTAGATGTCGGTGCATTACAATGTATACAAACATATACTGTACCAAGTTTCATTGCGTTTGGTTGGTCAAATCGCGAGAAACGTCTATTTAAAAATCGCAAATTCGCTTGGCCGCCATGTTAGTTTTGTAGTTACCAGGTTTTCAAAAGTCACATAAGTGAACTTATAGTAGTTCCCTCTATCACCATAGAAAATGTCAGGGTAATATCGGTAATAGTTTCGGAGATATTGAATGCTGGTGAAATATTTCGCACAGCCGCCATGTTGGATTGGTGAGTCGTAACAAAATTTGAAGGGCACGGTCGAGGTCGCCGGGAATAGTACTATGAATTTTCCGAGTTTCATTGAAATCGCTCCTGCCGTTTAGATTTTATTAGGGGGGGACACACACACGAATCACACACACACACACACACACACGCGGACAAAAGGTGATCTCATAAGCCTATTTTTTCAAAATTGAAAATAGGCTAAAAATTGCCAAGTTTAATTCCTTGGCAGTCAAAGCCAATATACAATATAATATTTTTGGAAGCCTTTATAGGGAGGTGAATGGCTGCTTGAGCTTTAGCTCTCGCAGTAAAGAAGCGCAGGTGCGCTTCATAAGGAGGGAGGTGCACAGTTCGCAACTCTTGTGGGGGTCTAGGCACAGACACCGAGAGCTCGCTGATGAGCCTATCTTGGTGTTCCTAGGTTTCGCCTAGGCAATAAATGGCAATAAATCTACAAAAATTGCTGATTGGCCGTAAAAACCAACAAACAATGAAAATGGTTAGCCGAAATAATCACTGCGCAGATAACGATTTTTTTAATTTTATTGATTTGCTCGCAATGTATTCGGATATATATAACTCAATGTTGGTTTGATTGTCTGTCTGTTATTTATACAAATCTACACCGTTTCACCGATCTGAACCAAAATTTGTATACTTACCCTTTGGAACCCGACGAGTAACACTGTCTACTTTAAATTTTGGACAGACCACTCCATTGCCTGCATTTAGGCCCTTTTGCACAAATCTACACCGTTTCAGTGATCTAATAACTTGACGGATATTTATTAATTATCGTATGGCTTTTAGTGCCGGGAGAGTCCGAGGACATGTTCGGCTCGCCTGAGTCTGTAGCTGCTTCCAGCTTCTTCACCCTTATAGGGTGAGCTGCAAGTTCCGTTCAATTTCAAGTAGTTCCAACTTTCGCTACCAGATATCAATGATACCTAGTGGTAAACGTCGGAACTTTGATAGAGCGTGCCGACGAAATCTAACCTAACAATTTATCTGCACACATGTTTAGTCTGTGGAAGGATCTTTTACATGCCATAAATCTATGACATGGGACCGCCGGCTTTACTTCCCCTCCGAAGGAAGGCTAACTGAAGGATTTTAACGCTCTTAAAAAATCCGACGACTTTGGCCAGGTTTGAACCCGCTATCTCGGGCACAGCAGTTCAGCATGTTACCAACTACGCCTCCGAAGCCGCTTTTGACGGACATATTGTCGCTAGGCGACAACGACTAACGCTGTATCAATCATGATAGTCAACGCCGCACCATTGATGGACAGGTTGTCAGTAGGCAACAACGATTTACTCTGTTTCTTAAATTATTTCCAGGAACATCAAATAAGATTTGAAAATCATGAAAATGATATATATTACAGTGGTCTGCCATATTATTATACTCAGAAAGAAAATAAATTATTTGGTAACTTTTTGGCCAGAAAAAAATCTAGTAAATGGTAGTGCATTTTCTTAGCATTTTCTTGTATGTTTATCTTCATGCAAGCCTTAATATTGAACCCATGTTCCATTGGTTCAAGGGGTCGAATCCATGTATTATGGTAAAAAGAAGGAAGGAAATATACAGTCTTCAGAGGAACATATAAAGATTTTATACAAGAGGGCGAGCATAATGTTGTGCAAGAAATAAGGGTCCAGGTGGCCAGGAAATGATATCACGCATGACGCACCGATAGGAGCTGATCATGGCTATAATTAGAACGAGTGGAACTTTCCGTTCGGAGTGACTGCGAGCATGTTTTGGAAATTGATCTTACGTTGCAGTAAATTGGCATCGTCGCAGTTGTGCAAGAAGAAGAATAATTAGATTTAAAGCACTTGCGAGCATATAATTAACTAAAGAAATACATCATTGTGAATCATTTCGGAATAGAGATTTTTGTGTGGAGAAAAAGGTTTTAATAATTGCCTAGAAAAGAAGTGCAAACGTGGCCATACGTCATAAAAAGTTCCCCGAGACCCGAGATGGAGGGGATTAAAAATCAACCTCAACACCCACGTACCTCAAGAGTAAATTTCATTTAATATCTCGGAATTGTACGATCGATTTTCTCGTACAAAGAAATCAGTTTACGTTTAGAAAACAAGCTTTCCAGAGATATAATTTCCAAATGTGTGCGACCATTACTTCAAAAGTTGGTTCTGAAAAAGACAAGAACTTTATCGTTTTGTCGCCGATTTGTATAAAAGCCCTGGCCGTGCCAGGCAAATCATGAAGTTTTAGTCCGTCCAGGGGGCGTGACGCTACATCAAATCATGCAGTACTTACTAGACCTCGAGAGGTCGTGATACTCTGTATCACCAATGTGCGCCCGTAGGGAGTGGCCGAGAAGTATCATCATAGTATCGCCGTGAGAAGACTTAGGAAAATCCTAGTACAGGATTTAGTTCCGCCAGTATCAGTCTTATAGTGAAAGTTCCGTAATACAGTCAAAATTGGCTGCGAACTTAAAAGAACAGGCGATAGGTCTTCAAATAACAGTTTAATAAAAACGACTGAAAGTGTCGTAACGTTTGAAGTACCAACGATAGAGAAACGAACATTTCTAGCAAAGTTAAAGAACCCGACCAGGGTTGGACGAAATAAGTGCCGTCTAGTATTCTGAATAAGATAGGGTCTAGAGCGAAGAAAATAAGAAGGGAAAATTTAATCTAAGACATTGTCTCACTGGAGACAAACGAACAGTGATTAAAAGCAGTAAGGAAGAGCGGTAAATGCTAGAGAATCATAGGTCACTGATAAATATTCGAGAGGCCGTAAATAGGACAAACTGTATCTTGACAAACTAAATAGTGTCTAGAGAGAAACGACTTCGAGCTAGTTAAAAATAAAAGCCGAATAGTAAGGAAACCGGATCTGAAGAATTACCGTTCCAGGGAGGGGTAGATTGATCGAGACTTTCAACTTCTTACCAGATAGGGAGCCGACATCTAAGAGTTTCACCCTTGGAAACGGGAAGCAAGAAATCACGTGTGTAAGGCCAAATCAAAGCCTCAGTGATTAGAAGCAGTGTAATGTAAATATATAAAATTTGTGTTAGTATAGTAATTTTTAGTGAATTAAATTGTGTATAATAGAAGAATACAGAATTGTATTCAAAATGTTACCAGTGTTTAAGGTATATAAGTTATATGTGTGTCAAGAAATGTCATTGTGTGAAATGGGATTAATCAAGATGGCTTAAACAAAATAAGTGGGCGAAATGAAACATCGTTGGAAAATACGGTCGGGGACCGTCAGATCATGTATGTAACCATTTCATTATGTTATGTGTTGGGGAATATTTGTGTACAATCCACCTGAGAATGAGAAATAGGGATGTTTTTGAATAACAAATAACAGAATAATAGCGCGATCTGAACAATTACAAATTGAGAAAGTATAAAATGACTAGCAGGTACCCGCGGCTTCGCTCGCGTCATAGTCGTGTCATATTGTTATTCAATGAAATGCAGGTGTACCCCCTTAACACCCCTTTAGAAACTGAATATCCAAAAACCCTTCCTTAGTGGACGTTTTCGACTTACAACGAACATATTCCCAAAATTTCATGTTTCTAGCTTTAATAGTTTTGGCTGGGCGATGATGAGTCAGTCAGTCAGTCAGTCAGGACACTTAGTTTTATATAATAGATAAGCATCGGTCCCAGTGGAAAATAATTCTATCACCTGAAACCAAAAATGCATGGGACGAAAAAAAAAAATCATATTGGTTCCGGACCCTAAAAGACGTGAAAAATATAATAAAAGTATTAAAATAACTATTTTTCGAAATTTCATTCGAATCAATTTTTATGCCATTCCTGGGACTTAGAAAATTCCGGCCAAAAAGTACAAAATCATTAATAACTCCCTAAGTATTCGTCGTATGATGAAATAGCAAGAGACAAAAAAGATGTAATGTGTTATTGTCTACAACATAGGCCATGCAAAATTTTACACTCAGACATATTACGTTTCCTCCCCCCTCCCCATATTTTCACCCCTCCCCATGGGCCCCTTATATTGGATTTATGAAAAAACGGTCAAACACCTATTTTGTTATTTTTATGCTGATTTTTTTCCGCTGAGGTCAAAACTCCTCGCCTATGACGTTTAAGAGATACACGCTTGGTTAGGAAACCTTCAACCCCCACTTTTCACCCCTTTCACCTCAAAATATACACCACATCGAAAAACCCTCAGACACGTATCTTCTTATTTTTAATGATGAGTTTATATGCCGAGTATCAAATCCCCCAATGAAAGCAATCTGGAGATATTGTTATTCAATGAAATGCAAGTGTACCCCCTTAACACCCCTTTAGAAACTGAATATCCAAAAACCCTTCCTTAGTGGGCGTTTTCAACTTACAACGAACATATTCCCAAAATTTCATGTTTCTAACTTTAATAGTTTTGGCTGGCCGATGATGAGTCAGTCAGTCAGTCAGTCAGTCAGTCAGTCAGTCAGTCAGGACACTTGTTTTTATATAAGAGATTATGTGAAGTGAATAAATCCCTTAGAGGAAATGTATGAAATAAATATCTGTGTATTTGATAAATGATTTAATGTTATGAAAGCAAGCGTAATAATAATAATAATAATACCAATTATATAAATGAAGATTAAGTCGAATGATATGCAAGTAGTAGCTTTTGTGCTCCTGTAAAAGAATATATACATGTTGTGAATACATGGTCTTAAAGTATAGCGATTATTGTCACGGGAGAGGATTAATATAAAAATTGAGATGTAGATCAAATGTTGATTTTGAATTTATCAGTTCTTTGAAAAAAACTTGGCCGTAAAGTAATGTATAGCGCAAGTCGCGCATTGAAGTAATTTGTCACGCTAGGAAGGCGTTGAACCTAAATATGCTTGGTAAATTAATTATGAGGGGCAGTTGATTGCGGTAATTGAGCTATGATAAGTCCTCCATATAGTGATTGATCACGAGGCCGTTGTGTGTATTTTATGAAAGGGTGCTATTTATTGTATTATGAGCGCAGGTTAGACAAAGGTCGCCCTAAGCCGCTAATGTATAAGTCCTCCAGTATGGGATGTGGTTCCCGAGGCAGTGAAAGAATCGAACCCAGGTTCGTTTGTGTGAAGCCCCTAAATATTGTTGTTGTATTGAATTATTCTTACCCACCAATGAGGACACTTCATAATTAATAAATGCCAAGGTTACGAGAGTGGTCTATGAACCTAAATAATGTTGTTAAAATAAATAAAATAAAAGCCAGGTCTGTTCAAAGAACTGCGTATAAGAAATAGCTGTATAAAGCAGAGTGTAGCCCGTCTCTGTGGGGCGAGACTTGGGGTTCCTGCTCCCAGACAATAAATCACGCTGAGTGGTACGGTCCGACCCTTACTATTAACGGAAGTGCGGTAGGTCGGGTGACCGTCTGTTTGAAGTAATAATACACCATGAGTGTTTAGAGTTTGTTAATAACCCGGGATTCGAACCGAGGTTCTTGTAGATGAAAGATACCGCTTGCAAGTTCAGATCGTTGCTTTCTTATGAGATAATGGTCTTTGAAGACAAATAAATAATAAATCCCTAATGCAATGTTATATGATGTAAGAATTCACGAGTTCAATGAAGACAATTAGATTTCGGGAGTGATCATAATTTTTGACATGTTCAAGTAGTCTTCTATAACTCGGGAATACACAAGTGTTTTCCCAATCACTGTAGTGAATTTGTTAACTTGAGAGAGATGGTAACATGAGAACATTGTGAAAAAACCAAAAATTTAAGTAAAGGAGTAACAGTACTTTAATAAGAATTATATCTTGTTTTGATTATAAGATACTCATATAATAGGAAGTGAGGTGTTGCATAAGAATAACACAGCGTATATAAAAAGTATCGAGCTATTGGAGCTCTTGATTTTATGAAATTTTAAAGGGATACTTTATGGAAGTGAAAAGAAACGTAAGTTTGTTGGTTTGTTGGAAACCATTTATTATGATTGAATCTTTGTTTTATTTTATGTATTCCTTGTTCACTCTGAACAAGTTAGAAGTATTGGTCAGTATTTTATTTGTTTAATTTGTTGTAGCGCCATATAATTGGTTAATTAAATGTTTTATAGTAGGAGTTGATTTTGTTTGTTTATTTTGGAAGTGTATCCTCTATTTAATCCAAAATGTGTAAGTCACAGAGTGGGAGAACATACCATAACCCCGAAAATCCCGATTTGAGCATTGCTGGCATACTGTGATTTGCATATTTCCTGCTGAAAGGGCACAATATATTGACGACTAATTCAATGGAATTTAATGGAAACTTAAAATGGCGGATGTGAAAAATTTTCAAAATCTCGTTTTTATTTCTTGTGTCCTAATTAAGCAATATAAAATAATGTAGGTTGGTAGAAATACCAAATAAAAAAAGCACAGCTGCCATTTTATACTCTTATAAAATTCCTATATTAAGGCTTGTATGAAGATATACCGTGCTAAGAAAATGCACTATCATTTGTTGTTGTTGTTGTTGTTGTTGTTGTTGTTGTTTGAGTCTTCAGTCTTTCAACTGGTTTGATGCAGCTTTACATGCTTCCCCTTCCTGAGCTAATGCACTAACATTTTTCGGAAATACCAGGTGGCCCATTTGCGCCGTGCAATCTACTTATAAGTGTCCCGCATGTACGGGTGATGAACGGGAGGTCTAATAACTGAATTGCTTAGGGGTAACCTAGCATGCAAGCCAGTTACGTCAGATTGCCAAGAGATAACAACCAGACGGCCGCACGCTGCATGTTCCTCAGTACTCCCGTCTAATGCGCCCCATAGCGGTATGAAGCCTCGCTGGCAAGCACAGACGGCAGACGTATATCTGGAAACACCAGTGCTTACAGTCTACGAGCTTCAACGGCATTACGAACAGCTTCTCTATCGATTAGTGTAATGTCCGTGTACTCATCGATGCTGAATACACCAGCCATCGTCAATATGTTGCCAGCAACTGGCATGTTGTTGTAACACATATGTGTCTATTACGCTCTCAAATGCGAGGCTCCAAACTGCAATGGGGTGAATTAGACGGATAGCGCTGAGAAAAATGCAGCTAGCGGCCGTCCGGTTGTTATTCCTTCGTATTTTGATGTAATCGGTCTGCGTTCAGTGTGACCCCTGTGGATATCAGTTAACAGACATCCCATACAGCAATAATGTATGCGGGACATCTAAAACTAGATTGCACGGGGCAAACGGGCCACCTGGTGTATTTCTTCTGGCCAAAAAGTTACCAAATACTTTATTTTCTTTCTGAGTATAATAATATGGCAGACCACTGTAGCTATGTGCAAGTGCAGGATCCTGGTTCATCACTCCCGAAGGGTATTGCTAAGGAAGGTACGATTACAAGTAATATCACGCTGGGAAACAATAACTTATACCCAGCACTTAAAGATAGGCTAAGCGAAAAGAAGTAAAATTAATGAAACAATGTGAAGTTATGAAGCCACATTTTCCAGTGTTGCCGGTACAAACTGTTACTAGTAGCTCTTCAGTGGGTGTATACGAATTTGCCCAATGAATGGGTGGGGGTACAAGGTTCAACATAATAATTAAAAAGACTCTCACGTAAAAAGAATGCATGTATTAACTACATGTAATAAACAATTACTCTAATAATACATGATTTTTTCAGTAGAGTTTATTTACTTATTATCTAACTAGCAACCAGTTCTGGATTCGACCGGTATCTTTAACGCTTTACCCAGCAAAAGCCTAAAAGGCTCACGGACGGCAGGTTCCAGACGCAATTCAGAAAAGCCGAGGTGAACAGTGAAACTCCAAACACATATACTCTTCTCTGAAGTCTTAACTCGACACTACTCAACAGTTTGATGCTGGCCGAGGCTGGGGTGATAGGCTCGCTAGCTCGTTAAGTCTCTCCAATGTTAGTAACTTAAATTTGCACTGAATGGAGATTGTTGGAAGAAATAAAAACGTAAAAACACTTATAGTGGGCAATATGCTGTCACGGACTTTTTTGTAGAACTTTTCATGCTGAACAATTCTTAAACTCATAGTACAATTATATAGATATGCAACGTTATGCCCAGCGTAAGCTTAAGTGGCACACGGACGGCAGGTTTTTCTTCGTCTTGATTCACTGAAATCGTTATTGCTCGGCTTCCTTCTGAGATAAATGAATGCTTTTCCTCAGAAACCTTCCTAGAGAAATCCTTTACAGAATGATGAAAACCGCATTAAAATCCATCCAGTGGTTCTCGAGATTACCCGTTACATCCAAGAATCGGGCACTTGGTTTTATACCACGAGGGCTGATCGACAAAGACTGAGACTGTTTTTTTCCCTGTAGCTTCCGTGATAGTTTCCATTATGTAACATAAATATTTGAAAAGAGAATGTTGTTATGTATAATATCTGTAGGCGGCAGCACTGTCGTATCGGTAGGTTGGTAGTAATGCTCTATTTTGTAGACGCCCCGTGCATTTCGCATACCAGACAATGGAGGTGACGCGAGAGGAACAGTAGACAGTGCAATCAAATTCTGTTTTCGTTTAAACTTTGCAACCACTGAAACTTCGAATGCTGAAGCAAGCGTACGGTAACGATGCACTACCTCGTGCAACAGTGTTTAGGTGGTTCAAGGACTTCAAAGAAGGCCGACTTGTCTGTGTTAAGCAAGGTGGGGCAGGTATTTCGGCTTCTGCTGTGACTGACCTCAACATCAACACAGCTGCTATGATTGTCCATAAGGATCGGCGGATAACATTACGTAACCTCAGTGAAGTGTTGGGAATTGCATATGGGAGCGTCTTTACGTTTAGGCCTATGCACGATCATCTCCATATGACCCGAGTTTGTGCCCGTTGCACGATCTCATGTTGCAAATCAAGTCATGCAGTTTCTGGCTCGATTCAACACGTCTTGTGCACCGCATTCACCTTATATTCCTGATCTTGTACCCTGTGATTTCTTTTATTCCCATCAATAAAGGCAGAGCTTAGGGAAATTCGATTTGAGAATTCTGAAGCAGTGCTCAAGAAAAGTGAGGCGATTGTTCAATGTGTTCAAGGACTGGCAGAGACGCTATAAAATTGAATTGGAGTAGGAGGCGACTACTTCGAATAAGATCATGTAAACATCGAAATGGAGTAATAAACATATGTGAAAAAAAATCAGTCTCAGTCTTTGTTGAATCGCCATCGTATGTAGAAATTATCCCGCCCAGTCATTGGACAAATTTGTGTAGACCGACTGAAAAGGTACAAGTAACAATTCATAAAACGATAAAGGCTATAGAGAAGCATTTGTTATAGAGGTACCAGGTAGAAAAGAATGTTGGATGCGGGAGTCACCGTACGTTGTTGCTGATGAGCTTCCCCCTCCATACACGACTTCACAAGGTTCAACGACAAGGAAGCCAGTAGCAGCGAGAAAGAGAGAGACACTTCCCCTACCTGACGCACATGCGCAGAAGAAAGACTATCAGTGGTCAGACAAGAGTGATGTAAACACTTTCCCCTACTTTGGTACGCATACGCATTGAAACATTCTTTTCTATGTGGTAACCCTATAGGAAACCTCAAGAATATCAGGCCGAAAGATATTCTAACGACGTGTGTTTGCAACCTTGATGATATCCAGTTCAGTTATGAGATTTCATTCGAAACAGCGCTTCATAAAATGGGCGAAGGCAGTAGAGTGACATTAGAATACAACAACGGTACAATATATACCTACACGTTAGACTTTGCTAGATAAATAGGTGGACTAATAGTAGACAAACATATAGTTCCAAAGACCAACTTTTTAGTTTGAAGCCTTTGTAGCACGGCCAATAAAACAAGGATGACAATCAAACGGCTTTTCGATTGTTAAGTTGTTGAAAGAACACTTTACAACTTATTTTGTGTCAGTTCTAGTCTGCAGTGGTATTCATCTGTGAGGTATAGATCAGGAATCACATAATACTAATAACTTATCTCTTAAGACTTAAACTGACCCAACATAAATTTTAAGGCACAGATCAAGAATTAAAACAAGAAGTTCCGTGAAGAACTATACAGCCTATTTTTCATGCCAATGATTATTCTACAGTATATGAACCTATCTAGAATAATGACGAAATTAAGTTGGTAATATCGAAATATCTAATTAGTTCAAAATATACCTGTTATAATGTAGCCTAATAGAGCAATACAGTTGGCAGCCCTGGCGACTGAATATATTCTTAGTTCAATCTCTTAAGGTACAGAATACAAAATTTGGTTGAAGTCCAATGGAAGTTACAGGCAGTTAGACACTGGATCTATCAGCACGCGTAAAAGCATGTTGCCAACAATACCATGCGTGTGCTGGTCAGAAATAATCTGAAATATTATTATATCTTGTTGTGCCAATTTTGGATGAAATCCATTTGTTAGTATAGAACTTACATGTATTTTAAAATTGGACATATCAGTAGGCATAGAATCATGTTGGCAGCACTGCCTTGTATTAATTACTCCAAATTAATCTAGAATGTCAAGTGCTATACGTGTGCAAAGTATAGAGCTGTTGGCTTGCATACTTTCTGGTATACTGATATTAGTGTAAAATAAATATAGACAGCATTTATTAACAGTTGGCAGCCCTGATTGCTCTTAACAATACTTATAGTCATATCTGTTATGGTACACATAGCACATACGAAATTTGGTTGAAATCCAACTGATAGTATAGAAGTTACATGTATTTAAAATTGGTCGTATCAGCAGGCTTATAATCATGTTGGTAGAACTGACGTATATAAGTTACTCGAAATTAATCTAAAATGTCAGAATATACGTGTGCATATTTTAAAGCTGTTGGCTTGCATACTTTCTGATATATTGGTATTTGGATAAAAAAATAAAGAGAGCAATTATTAACAGTTGGCAGCCCTGGTGGCTCTTAAGAATACGCTCATTCGTATCTGTCTATGTACAGATATTACATACAAAATTTGGTTGAAATCCAATTGATAGTGTAGAAGTTATATGCATTTAAACATTGGACCTATCAGAAGGCTTAAAATTATTTTGGCAACACTGTCATGGTTGGCCTCCTGGAAATTAAACTGAAATAGTATTATATACATGTGTGCCAATTTTGGAATAGCTCCCATGCATACCTTGCAAGATATCCAACATGGAGCTCAAATTTGTAGTGCGTTTTTTCAGCAGTTGGTAGCACTAACATCATTTTCAAATATGGGCGTGAGATATTCCGGTGTACATCTTTACTCATACTAAATTTGGTTTTGATTGCTGCAGCCGTTTAGGAGTTGATAGGGGGGGACACACACTCAGCCAGACAGACCGACAGACAGAAGGACAGACAGACAGACATTTTCCCGGATCGATCTCATAAGTCTACTTTTTCCTCATTTTTGCAAAATGTGAAAAGTAGGCTAATAAAAAATACGAGTAACAAGTAGAGGAATTCTCGGGAGTCACACACATGGATGTACATGTCTTCAGGCAATATAATTATAATGTACACTTAGACAATAAGACTTCATTAACTTAGGTTCAAGTCGCTGAAGTGAAAATTGTATGGTGGATATTTTATCGGTCATCTTCGAATCAACAGTCTACGAGTATCTGCCTACAATGGTTCATTATGGAAGAATGTTGGATATTAATGGAGAACGTTAAAAGTGTCATTGATGTGGTGTTTAGCTCTGACATTGCAGAGCGTGGGTTTATGCTGTGTGGCTATAATTCTTTTCGTAACTGTGTATTTTAAAGTCATAATTTTTCTATTGATAGCCTCACATGTATTGAAAGAAGATACGTGCACTCACGGCCAACTAAGAGAGACCAACATTGGTGCGTGAACGAGTTGCGGCAGTCACGTGACCAACTTAGTTCCAGCACTCCCAACTTTGTGTGAATAATTGGCGTGTTCAACAATGAACATTTACAGAACTTTGGCAGTAAACAACAATCAGAATCAAATTCAGGGTTAAGTACTACTCGGGTGAAGTGAGGTGGCATGACAGACGGGAAGGGCTTGTCGACAACCCGCCGTGTTATTTGGAATTCCTGTTTAGTCCAATACTGCTGATATACTGTAGGTCCGTAGCCCCAGTGTGAGTGATTGATTAAAAAAGGGCCGGTTTCACCAACGTCAATTATCTCTTAATTCATCAATAAAGGTCATTTAACTTAGCACGAGCATTTCATCAAGCAGAAACGCTCATTAACTTATCACTAAAGAGGAATTACGTTAAATGGCCAAATCTGACCAATCAACTCTCTAAAGGATCTTTAAAGTGGCGGGAAACAGCTGAACTCTGCCTTGCGCATTTAACAATGGCGGTTTGTTTCCGAGTTTCACACGTACTTTCATCCATATGAATTATAAAATATGTTTATGACGATTAAATTATAAAATATCACACACATTACTTTTTTTTAGTCGTTTACCCTCCAGGTTGGTGGAACCCACGGACTCAGCGAGGGAACTCAGCACTACCGCCTCTACGGGCAGTGTCCTAGAGCTGGGAACATAGAATCGGAAGGGATACAACTGGTGAGGTGGGATTGGCACCTCGCCCAGGCAGCCTCACCTGCAAAGCGAACAGGGGCCTCATGAGGGAAGGTAAGGGATGGTTAGGATGGATAGACAAGGAAGAGGGAAGGAGGCGGCCGTGGCCTTGAAGGGTTTCCCGGCATTTGCCCGAAGACGAAGTGGGAAACCACGGAAAACCACTTCGAGGATGGCTGAGGGGGAATCGAACCGCCTCTACTGATTTGGGCCACCCGAGGCTGAGTAGACCCCGTTCCAGTCCTCGTACCACTGTTTCAAATTTCGTGTCCGAGCCGGGAATCGAACCCAGGACCTCCGGGGCGGCAGCTAACCATGCTGACCGCTACGCTACGGAGGCGACTATCACATTACTAAGTTTTAATACCAAGTAACACGAATACGGAAATTTAAAAAAAATGAAGGGGGATGCGAACTCCTTCCAGCGGTGGATAATAAACTAAATGCCTGCTCCGCAACCGCTTACGCTACTAAGACATGTGGGTGACCGCGTCCTATTAAGCTATCTATTCACACAACTGCCACTTCTCCTAATTATTTTGTTCATATCATTTTAAGCTTTTGCCACGAATAAGGCCTTCTGTATTTCTCTTCCTTTATAATTATGTTCCAGAAAGTCTCAAGGAAGCATCGCAAATAATGATCAGTGCTAGACGCTTCTTCTGTCCGCCAAGCTCTCCAACTTGAAACCGAGTCTACGCATGCGCGAGGGCCGGAAATCTTATTTAAGTAATTGCGAACCCGAATTAATGTCCTCGTGAAATGCATCGAAGATAATCACGCATTAGCTCTCGAATTTAAGTTAAATGGGAATTAACTAAATAATCGTTAGTGAAGAGTTGGTGAAAACGGCCCTTTAAATAATCAAATAGTAGTTTCTCTAACATTCTCGCGTGAATTGGGCGTAGTTCTCAGGACAGAAACGTACAAGTAACGAAACGTGCGTTTTAACTGACCGACCAATGTATTTGGTTTTGTTAGTACGCACTGACTGATATCCCCCCGCACCTCTTCTCACCATCCACGACGCATAATCCAACCAAGTACACGGAACTTGGACTCGAACAGTACCAGGCTTGAACTGAAGTTTGCAGTGAATTATTTTGTTCGAACCGGAATATTTTCCTTCTTCTTTTGCTTTAGCGTTTGTCCCGCTTTATGGCAGGGTCTACCTCTTAATTCGAATAAATAGGACTTATGACCATGATGCCCTAATTTTCCAAATAAAGCAAAATCAATGAGTAGGCTTATTGGCAGTGTAATTGAAATATCTGCAATTGTTATTTAATCGTAGTGAAAATAATAGTTGGTTTAATAAAGAGATGAGAGCGACCACCACGTATTGTAGTGGGTAGCGTTCTTGGCTGTCACCTCGGAGGTCCAGATTCGATTCCCGACTCTTCCAAGAAAATTTTAATTCAGATGCGAGGGCGCAAAATTGGGAAGAGGAGGGTTCAATTCCGGCCTCAGCCATTCGGAAAGTGTTTTCCCGCGGTTTCCAGGAAAATGCTGGGATGGTTCCTAACTTAAGGCCATAGCCGCCTTCTTCCCAATTTCCCAATACACACTCTAGCACAGCCATCACAATAACACAGGCTATTACACAAATTCCACACACAACCAAATACACGGGATTATATGACCACGATGTCGAACCTCTAACAATAGCAACAGCAACAACACGAGTTGGGAGCCACAACAGAATGGTTCTCCTGATGAATAGCTCAACATTCAACTCAATGGGAGAGGCTGTTCACATGTGTTTGTTTCAAGGTAGAGTAGGGAAGCAAATGAGGCAGAAATGACCTACAGGTACTGCCTGTTAGATAGTCAGCCCGAAGGCTGGTTGGATCCTCAAAAGCACCGCCGTTAGGTTATGTGGTTAGACACCCACAAAAACCCCAGGCAGCGCTATATTGAGGCTCACTAGGCAAGAAGAGGAGTGATCTAGTTTGCCATTGCTTTCCTCACTGAGTCAGTACAGCAGTACTAATCCTATGAGTAGAACCTTTCACAGCATCCACAGGCACTTACTGAACCCTGTATGTCATTACTATGCACCATCCATACCTCAGTAGCTTCCATACAATCACAGCTATGAGTAGGACTGAGACAGCAGTGAAAAGCCACATTTTACTCTAGCCTGTGCCAACAGACAAATGCAAATGTGCTGCATTCATCAATAGATGGCATATAGGCCACTAGAGGTACTCTGCTGTGATAATGGTAAAATGCTACAGCATCACAGCAGAGTACTTGTAGGTAATTTCTGCGTATTAATTTACAATTCTACAGTAGTTCAGGGCCTATTGCTTCAGTAAAAAGTGTATACTTTGACCATTTCAAATTGATAACGGTTTTATCCGTATTGACTAATGGTAATACGGTATGTATTGTGTAGTCCGCTTTGTCAATACTATGAAATGATGTTTAATAAAATATTTTATGTTCGACCCTGACTATTATGTGTCAGCAAACTGTATCATAATGAGGCTCATTATAACACTATTTTTCATTATGAAACAGTTTCTCCCACCAATCAGAGCTCAAGAAACAGTTGTGTGACCAATTAGATAATGATACCTTCGCGCATGCGCTCAAAATACAACATGTCTCCATCAATTACCGAAAGTGCACCGTCCATATGTTCGCGTAAATAAACTGGTGAATATGAAACAAGAAATAGCACTGTACCTTAATATCCCCAAATCCAATTTCTACACAGCGCTTGATTTTCAAACGACTTCGGTGACAGTTTTACTGAATACTGGTGCACAATCTGAACATATGGCAATGAAGCACACAGAGTGCATGCGTCGGTCGGCCAGAGAGTTTGGAAAACAGAGATATACTACCCTGCGCAGCACCCGATTACAAAATTCTAGTGACAACAGATATTTACGAATATTTATGTTAAAACATATAATAAAGTTATAATTATCGTCGAACATAAACAGTCGTATGCAACGAGCCTATAATGGTAATTAAGACACTCGTACGGAAATTATAAAACTCGCATACGCTCGTTTTACAAACATACTCGTGTCTTAATTATAGCCATTATAGGCTCGTTGCATAATGTACTATTAACTGTACATGTTTCGATATGACAATGATATCTTCATCAGCGTTGATAGTTTAACCCTGGAGCGCTCGTTGATGCAACGTTAGAGGTGGCACGGGGGACTTTCTGACCCCTATGACGGAACTTGGTCTGATAACAAAATTACTAAGTTTTATGTATTATACATTGATGTATTGGGTTAATTAACTCAAGTGCATGATATTTTATTGAAAATAAATGCATATTAGCTTCACAGCATAGGTTACCAAACAATATACTGTACATGATTTTATAGATACAACACTATCACAGGTTACGAAACAAACTGTAAACACCCAATAAGTACATGGAGCTAATTATTACGATGTGCCCAGTAGCTAAATGAAACATCAAGGAACCATCCACCAATATTTACAAAACTTTCAATAAAACTGGCTTTCAATAAATCAACAACTATGGGGTTATCTCACATGCACCGCTTGGCAATAATCCCTCTCTCTAAGAATGAACACCTTTTACTACAATGTTACTGACCTCAGACTAACGACAAGGAATGTGGGGAGAGGTATGTGGCCGTCGGCAAGGTCTCGAAGTTTAGAAACAATCACACACTAACAAAATAAATTTGAATTTGAATTTATTCATAGAGAACTGCCACTGAGGCTAAATAGCCCGTTTATGTAGCGTATACAATGGTCTGGATTGAAGTTTGTAATGAGAAACTAAACCTAGCTTAACAACTGAAAGTGAAATGAAATGAAAATCCACAGCCTGCTTCCAGTCTCCGACCGGCTCAGGAATGGAGTGAATGAAACCCCCATCTAGCGGTGAGGATATGAACTGTGCCGGCTGCCGAAGCCTGACGCACTCCTCTGGGGCAATGATTAATTGAATGACAGATGAAATGAAACGATAGTGGAGAGTGTTGCTGGAATTAAATGCAACTAATAAAACAAAACATAAAATATACTTATAACTAAACAAGCCAATTAGAAAACAATTTATACAAGATGAATAATACAAATTGGAATATAATAATTAAATAAATAACCTACAGTATCTAATGTATTGTTAAATATATTGAACATTTGCGCCAGGTCACAAAAGACCCCGAAGCCACCACTCCCGGGTTAACATGATAAAGTGAAAGAGATATCCTTACAAAATCTTGATTTAAAATAAAATAAAAGTTCACACACAAATTAAATTTTACAAACTAGAAAGAAGTTGTTATTAAAAACAAAGTTACGAATAACACTGGTGAAATGTATAAATGAAACATTTTTAGAAATATACCTTACGAAACTGTCCAAGTCACACTCCTATAATTTGGTTTATTAACGTAATGGTAGAAGACGCCGCTTCCAGATGAATAATAACGTGAAAAACGTAGTAGTAGAAGACGTCGCTTACTGGTGGATAATGTAGTGAAAAACGAAAATCATAATGGTTATTGAGCCTTCCAACCTCGATATAATGTCAGTTCTATCCCCACTTGTGAGCTCAACTCTTGCTGCATCAGCTGTTCACGGAGTATCACAAAGTATGGATCAGTTCTTGATTCCAACATCCAAGCTAGGTATGTAAATGCCGCCTGAACACACTCATAATATGACTGATTAAATTCAAACAATGCTTGAATATACCGAGATACTCTCAAATAAATACATTGCTTATTGATAAAATAGTAACATATTTCGTTCATACAATCATTTAAATTCAATTATTTTGTGTTGACCGACAGAAAATTACAATATTAACTGTCAATAAGGCAACACTAAAAATTACTTCAAAGCTATCTCCTGTCATAATACAAAATCCCAGGTTGATTGCCATAATATTTTCGGAGATATTGAAAACCGCGTGGGCGCGGTGTTGGATTAGTGACACTTATTGAAAGCATTCGGAGATTGATGTGTATCCCCAAGTTTCATTCAATTGGCTCCAGCCATCAGAATTTATCAGGGACACACACGGGCAAATGATGATCTCATTAGGGTATATTTCGTGCAATGAAAATAAGCTACAAATAGAATAGAGAATGAATAAATTAATTATGATATGGCCGTGTTGGCTGAAACATTGGAGGAAGCAAGGGAGCAATTCCTTGAACTAGAGAAATAAGCAGCTAAAATAGGTCTTCACATCTCTTTCGAAAAAAACAAGATCATGACGAACAACAAACACCCTCGTAAATAATTCAAAGTTATAGAACAAAAAATTGAAATAGTACAAGAATTCAAATATCTCGGAGAATGGATTAGTTGGAATGCTGGGGGAACGAAAAGCAATGGAATCCAGGAAAAATAAGCTTGAACTGGCCTTCCAATTAACAAAAGACATACGGTACAATAAAAAATCCTCTCAAGGGGGTCCAAAATTAAACATTACAAGACAGTGATTAAGCCACAAGCACTATACGCAGAAGAAACACTAACTATAAATTTTAAGGGCCGAATGGAAAAACACGAGCTGAAGGAAAGGACATTTTTAAGAAAAATTATAGGACCAAAATTTCAGGATAACAAGATTATATACATTAGGAATGAAACTTTCTACCAGAAAATTGAAAAACTCTCAGATACCATGCGAAAAAGGAGGAGAAATCTTTACGGTCATCTTCTGAGAATGGATTCTAATAGATTAACGAAACAAATCCATGACTTTTTCCGTAATCGTAAAACAAAACCCAACTGGTTTAAAGAAATTGTAAAAGACCTAGTAGAATGAAAATGACAGAAACGTCATTAACCGATCGAACAGCCAAATTAATTGCTAAAAACGAAAATATAAGGTTCAAAGACAGAGCTACATTAAAATCCAAACCCATTATTTCGGAAGAAGAGAGGAAAAGAAGATCGGGAAGACTGAAGAAGTACTGGGCTCTACGGAAAGAACAGCGTACAGGGAAATGATTGATTCAACGTACCACAAAGAGGGTAAAACGAAAGAAGAAGAAGAATTATCCCTAATTATCAACTGAGTTGGTTGTTCTGCAAAGGAATAAAGGGAGTTGCTTTAAATAGACGAAAATATTTTTCCGTTATTAACCTCAGCTCTAATGGACGAAGAGTCCTTCAGCGAGTTCTTCATTTACTGCACGCTCTCCAATATCGATCTTTCTTTTTTCCTCCGTCTCCCGACCAAAGTTTGATGAACTCCACTTGTTAGGCTTGCATCTGACATCTCCCTTGAGCCACAGAAATTATGTCTAATACGATGAGAATCAGCCCGATTTTCGCACAGTTCTATTAGCAGTGGAATGTATTGTCAACAAAGCAAGCGTCATTGGCCAATACTTAAAGTTTAAAAACTCATTAAGATAGCAGCGGTTAGATTGTTGAGTTTTAAATGCTTATTTTATCAAGGAGCACAGCAGTGCGCATTAAGGCACGCATCACGACCGCTAGGACCAGCTTGAAATATAGAGATCGAACGTTTGAATCTCAGTGCGGTGTTGTTATTGTTTCATTTGAGGGGATTGGACATCGGGGTCATTCAGGCCCATGTACTCTTTCGTGTGATTATTGAACCTGGTTATTGTGGAGTCTGCAAAAGTAGTAATAGTAGTAGACTAGTAGTGAGTATTTATAGCCTAATACAGGTGAGAATTTTGAAGGAGATTTTCGTGGCCCTAAGTCAGGAACTATCCCGGCATTTGCCTGGAGTAGAAGTGGGATAAATGAGCGGCTCCGGTGGCGTAGTTGGTAGCATGCTGAGCTCCTCTGTCCAAGATCGTGGGTTCAAACCCGGCTGGAGTCGTCGGATTTTTAAGAGCGTTAAAAATCCCTCAGTATGCCTTCATATGGAGGGGAAGTAAATCCGGCGAGCCCATATCATAGATTAATGGCATGTAAAAGAACCGTCCACTAACTACAATTTATTGTGTGAAGCTAAATGTTTAGGTTAGATTTGATTAACGCTATATTTAGTTCCAACAATCGCCACCAGGTACCGATTGTGGTGGCATCTAGAAGCCAAGCTCACATCTAGGTATCGCTGACGGTAGCTTTTGGTAGAAAAAGTAGGAACTACTTGAAATTGATCGTCTGCAGTCCTTACTAATTCAGCCATCACAATTAACACCGGTTATCAGACAGCTTCTACACACAACCAAAGTACATGGGGCTACATGATCGTGTTGTCGCAGCCCCTAAACTGAGGAACCAACCACTCAGAAGTGGGAAACCACGAGAAACCACTTCCATCATGGCTGAGGTAGGAATCGAACCCAACCCTGCTCAGTTTTGCCTCACGTGACTGGGTGTAACCCGTTTCAGTCATCAGACGGGAATTGAATGTCTTGGCAGAGCCGGGAATCGAACCCGGGCCTCTACGGTGACAGCCAAGAGTTCTAACCACTACGAAACGAAGTGGACATGCCTGACAAGACTGAGTGTATCCCATTCCAGCACTCAGACCAGAATTAAAATTTATTTACAGACGTTGTGGTCGTACCTCATTCGAGCACTGCTGTTTGAGTCCATAATGCCTCGACCTCCATTATTATTATTGCTTATTTTGCGCATGCGCTTACACATTCTCAGTATATTTCCTGAAAAAAAAAACATCTACAATTCCAGATACCGTATATATCATAAGGAGCAAATTCTTGGTGACTGCATTCAGTAAGCTAGTAGCTTTAAGTTTTCCCCCACTCCTTCTGGCCTGATTGCCCAAGAACAGCCTTACTACGCGACACGTAGAAAGTATTATTATTATCGTTATCATTATTATTATTATTATTATTATTATTATTATTATTATTATTATTATATTATTAGTAGTAGTATTATTAATTTAGTCTAGCGGTATGCCTCTCACCAAGGCGGTCCGGGTTCGATTCCCGGTCAATGCATGTGAGATTTTCGAAGTGAAATGCCATGTCCTGTGGTTCGGATTCCACGTAAAAAGGAGGTCCCGTGGCTCATAATCACAAGATTCACGGTCACGTAAAACTACAATCTTCCTTCCTTATTATTAATTTATATCCACCCCTTATTATTCCCGTTAACTGTGGGTCAGGGTTGAGTTGCGATGAAAGTAGATATGGTGGGTGGTTTTTACAGCCAAATGCCATTCCTGATGCCAATAAGAGATGAAATGAATGCAGATGAAACTGGGCAAGTAGATGGAAGAAAGAGGCCAAGGCCTATTAGAAGGTACCATCCCAGCATTTAACTGGAGTTGATAATGAGAAACCACGGAAAACCATTTCAAGGAAGGCCGACGATGAGTTCAAACCCCCATATACCGATTACCCATGGTCTAGAGCTGCGCGTTATCGATCGTAGCTACTGCTGTCGATTATATTTAGTATTATTACTGTTATTAATACTATTAGTTCATTTATTGATTTCGTATCGGCCCAGTACGTCCACATTCGTTCTCGATGGGTTTCCTTCCACTCCTAGGTTCAAATCCTTCCTTTCTTCAGCTTAGGTTATTCTTAAAAGAGTCTGAATTTCTCATAGGCAAGGTCCAGATGCTTTATTTATTTATTCATTTATTTCTTATGCTTCCTCGACGTACAAGGCTGCTAATATACAAAGCTTAACAATCATAATAAGTTGAAAGAAGAAATATTAAATGGTCTACAAAATACGAGTGATGAACTATGAAATGTACTGTATCTCACACATATAAATTAGAACAAAAGACCTGAAGGGTGGGCAACCGCAACTAAAAATAAATAATTAGCAATTCAGCCTTAAAATACGCACAATTTACGAATCTAGTTGATTTCTCAAAGAGATAATGGATCCTTTAAGGGCTCTTACTGCTATGGTGTTAATGGTGGCATTTGTGATCCAAAATTTTCTACACGTTGCAGCAAAAAGAGAAGGTATTTTTTCCCGAGCCCCCTCTTATAACCCAAAAAATTGTATTTCTTGAAGGCGGTATTTTTCCTTGTAGAAAGGGACTGTAGGCTCATAAATTTCCTTCTTTTCATTGTTGACTTCATCTGGCTGCTCGGCATGGGTTTCAAAACGCACGGCTGCATCCAATATATAATCCTTCTTTTTATCCTCCTTCTAGGCTATGATGTTAATGAGCCTGGTATTGCCTTGTGTGGCTAGCCCTGGAACTTCTTCATGCACCACGAAGTCAATATTCCTTAGACTCTCCGCAAGGATGGATCTTACTGAGTGATGTCTTGTGTTACGTAGAGCCTCACCATAATTGCAAAACCCAAGGATATGTGGGAGAGTTTCAATCTCGTTGCCGCAGCGGCGACAACGGTTATCGTCCCGGTTTCTGCCTGGTACTACATTACATACGAGCTTCAGTCCATCCTTCCTTTCAGAGCTGGAAATACCCTTATGGTGCCACACCCATTTTATAGGTGGCCTAAACTGTTTGTGGAGAATGATCCTTTTTCCTTTCTGAGTTAACCGACACTACGCTTCAAACTGTTGATCTCCTAAATATGATCGTACATTTTGAGTGACTACATAGTTATCTCGAGGACCAAGAAATGTTTACTGTCCAGCTATGCCAAGTTTTCCAATGTCTCTCGTGTTTAGAATGTATTCATTTTGTGTTTTTCTGAGAGTCTGTAAATGTAACAGCTAATAATAATAACTTTATTGCATCCAAATGGCCAAATAATACATTGAGATGTGGTACGCATCACACTGTTAACAATAGATTAAGTTTTATAGTAGTCCATAAGGGGTTGTCCTCGTTTGATGCATTTGTTCAAATGATATCGCTCGGAATTACCTTTTCACAGCTTACAAACGCACTGCTCAGACGGTTCATGATAGCCCTGTCGAGTACATAGCTTGTGGTGAAATCCATGTATTGCCAACCTAGTTAGAGCGCTCCGCATGTCATTATTTGGTCCAGACCAGCTACGTTGAGCATGGAATCAGTCGAGTAAAACTCCAGGTCGATGTCCTCTCTTTTCTTCTGCCTAGTTTGTAGAAGCTCTTGTTCTTGTTTGGTGGATGGATGCTGCATTCTGGTTCGTAGATCTTCCATTAGGAATGTCTCAGAGGCTAGTATGTACGTGAATCTTGAGGGAGACACCTTGGAAATCCCCAATGTTCTTTAAAATAATCTAGCTTAATGGCTCGGAGGTCGGATATTGTTAGGTGTTCCCAAGTAAGTTCTATCCCGTAAGTTAGAACTGGTAGTACTTTAGCGTAAAATAGACTAATAGCCGTGCTTAAAGGTAGTCTCGTGGGATCCCAGATATCATAAATGCTTCTTGTGGCTGCCGCGGTTCTCTCTCTTACGTGGGATTTGAAAGAATTGGCTGAAGGTTGAAGTGTGATACCCAGATACTTAAATGAGCTCACGACCTCCAGGTACTCCATTCAGCACTACAGTCTGTAACAAGTGTTTAGTGCTTTTCAGTCGGTCGACACGAATGTACCCAAAAGAGATGGGTTATGCCCTAATCCTGAAATAAATTACATGAGATTAATAAAACAATCCTAGTGTTTTATTAATCTCATGTAATTTATTTCAGGATTAGGGCATAACCCATCTCTTTTGGGTACATTCGTGTTGACCGACTGAAAAGCACTAAACACTTGTTTACTAAGGCAACACTGAAAATATGGCTTCAAACACCACAACTACAGTCTGTCCTTGTTTGCGATTCTTCCCCCTTTTCAAAACATCATCTGGACTGTCTTATTTTTGTTAATTTCCAAGCTGATTTTAATGGCATAATCTTCGAGTTTATCCATTACATTCTGTAATTCTTCCCTGTTGTTCGACCCTATAACCATTTCGCCCGCGTATAAATATATTGCCATGGAGGTTCCGTGAGTGATCATTTCGATGTCTGCCAATGCGATGTTCAATAGTGTTCTGTCTCGGGGTTGGAGGGATGAGACGAACAAGCTGTGTTAGTGTCCAATTTAGGGGTAGTTTCCAAAAAGTGCGAGTTTCTACGTAAACGGGGAAACCACGAGTGTAGGTGTTTGTTAAAGGATGTGGGGAATTGGGGCTGTAGCTCTACGGGGGTGTGATCGGTCCTTAAGGGATGCGCGATCAAGATGGGTTTAATGGCAGCGCTGAATAAACAGCTGCGAGTGTGCTCGGCGCCGACCTGCTGAGTCGTCTATACTGCTTGGCCGCTCGAGTACTCTAGTGCTGACACAATGGAAGTCCTTACTTGGCACTTCTCGGAGTGACGGTCACGGGCAATTAAGAATGTCAGAGAGGGAGTAGGGATGTGGAGACAAATGTAAATGATCACAAAAGTGTAGATAACTGATCAAGGGTTTATTTGATCAGTGTTTGAGTTTAGTGCAGTCCCTTTCAGTGTGGGACAGTGTGAAACAATGTGGTTGACAAAGTACAATATCAGTGTAGGTGTGGAGTGAAAGGAATACAACTGTGTGTAAGGATTACTGAGCACACTCTTACCTGAGATGGTGGCTTGGACTGGAACGACGTCAAACAGAGCCTAGGGCGGCAATAGACGATGAGCTCTGTTGGGTCTTCCTTCTTAAGGCTTCTCGCGTAGCTTAGTCAGCGTTACCCAATGTGTGTGTCCTAGATCCAGGCTTTGTGTAATTGTTTATGAAGTGTTGTAAGCTTGGCTAACAGCGATGTTACTGTGCCTGCTTGTGTGAAAGAAATGTATTTGTAGAGGCTCATGGTTTAGCCTATAGGGGTAGTTTTGTAGGGTGAAAGGGTGTATTGATGTTTGGACAGAAGTAGATCTTGTGGTTTGGTCTGTGGTAGAGATATGTGGGTGGCTGTGCAGCCGTCTGTAGATTCAGGGGCGGAGGCTACTGATCTCTCCGGGGGTGCGTTGGAGTCTGAGGTCCTAGGGTCGTGTCGACACTGGGGGCTCAACAATAGTATGGGGATTAACGGATCCCCTTGGAAAACTCCATTACTCTGTACTGTGTTTGCTGAAGATGTCTTGCCGTCATGTATTGACACTCGGTTGTATGCCAGGATGTTGTTGATTGCTATAATCAGTGGGTTGTCTTTTCCTATCATGTAGGCTACTTTTAAAAGGAGCATATCTCTATTCAGCTGATCGAATGCTTTCCTGAAGTCCATGAAGATTGTATAGAATTTACATTTTGGATGTCTAATGTTCTCCTGGATATTGTCAATGAGATTTCTTACTGCATTTAAAGTTCCTCTTCCTTTCATAAATCCGAACTGTGTCTCCGGGATCATTGTTCCAGCCGCTGTGATGAGTCTGTTCTCCAGTATTTTGGCAAAGACCTTGTAGATGTTGTTTTCAAGGGCTATGCTCCTGTATGCGTCTGGGTCATTTCTAGCTCCTTTACCTTTGTAAAGCATCTTCATAATAGAATGTCTCCATCCATCTGAGAATTCTCCTGTTGCATAACACTTGTTGAACAAGGTGGTCCATGTTGTCAGGTCCCACGGCTTTTTTTTTGTCTTTGGTGGCGAAAATAGCAGTTTTGACTTTATTCGGTTCTATCCGGTCTGTTACAGTGTCAGCATTTCTTCGTAGCGCAAGAGCAGTTTTAATATTTTGCTTGTTTAGGATTTTTGAGAAGTGATTTTCCCATGAAGTTATCGGTAGTTCTGGGGTGGAGCATGTTTTTCGCGTCTTAAGTGCGATGAATGGGTCGCTGAGGGCTTCTTGGGCTTGCGTTTGTGTCTGCTGTTGCTTTGTTTTACTGTAGCAGTTTTTGTACGCTTTCATCTTCACTGCGTATTCTGTAAGCGTGGGGTGGTCGTTTGATTGTCGCGCCTTATGGAGGAGATCCAGGGTATCTTGTCTAAGTTTGTAACATTCACAGTCAAACCAAATCTTGGCGATTCTTGGTGGCTTCCTGATTTGTGATTCTTTGATGTTCAGAGTTGAGTTTAGTTCTGAATCTAGAAGACCTTTTTCAAGCATCTCTGATATATTTTGTAGCTCGTCATTTCTCCATTCGATGGTGTCAGTCAATAGCTTTCTCGTAGTAATCCACTCGCTCTTATTTTTGGATGGCGGCCTTTCTTCTGTAACAATTGTGTTCGTGTTGGAGATGGTCATTCAAAATGGTTTCAGACCACACAGGGTGTTCAACAAGGAAGCGCACTGTCACCTTTGATATTCATTACTGCCATGGACAATATTCTAATGAATTTGAAAACAGAACAAGATGGAGACCTCCATGCCATGGTGTTTGCTAATGATGTGGGAGGAGACTGAGCTAGAAGTACAAACCAGACTGAATGTGTGAGTAGCTAAGTTTCAGATGAGGGTTAGTACAACAAAAACTGTTGTACTGAAAATAAGTAGAGGTGATAATGGTTGCATGATAAAGCTTGAAGACTAAACTATCCAATGAGTGCAGGTATTTGAATACCTAGGCAGCATGATTTCCAGTAATGGCAATGAAAGTAAAGAAGTCGTAAGGAGAATGGCTAAAAGTTCCAACTTCTAGAACCTTGTAAGACTTCTACTTTCGGATATCAAGGTACCCACGAGAGCCGAAATGACTTTGTTCAGATCATACATTGTACCTATTCTCACATACAGCGTATAAACTTGTACGTTAAAACTGATAGAGCTCAGTAAACTCCAAGCATGAGAAATGAAGTTTCTAAGAACTATCCTGCAAAAACCACAGTGGGACCGGGTAAGGAATGAAGACATCAGGAAGGAATTGGAAATAGATTCAATGGATGAAAGATTAAGGACTTCAAGACTGGCATGGTATGGACACGTAAAGAGAATGCATAACACAAGAACACTATCTGCATACCTAGAAAGATGGGTTGTTGGAAGAAGATCCGCTGGACGACCTAAGAAGAAATGGCTGCACCAGCTGAGAGAAGAGGAGGAAACCGGGCCTGCATTGTGAGGGAAGAGACATCCCTGGATAAACCACAATGGCAAAGACTCGTTCTGCACCACCCTACCCGGCACGCTGGAAGGGTTTCATGATGATGATGATGATGAGGTTTTTCTTGGACTCCTTGGCAGGCTTGAAGTTTTCTCTTCAGTGAGATCCGCTCCTGAATGTCAGTTGACGTAATCCTCAGTTCCTTTAAATCTCCATCCAGTTCAATGACCCAGGCCGATTTGGTTATCCTCGCCTGAAAGTAAGTAATGATGCGGTTGGTCTGTCTCTCTAGGTGAATTCACTACACATGTCCATAATTAGGGGAGCCTCAGCTGAATCCACAATATTATGGGGCAGATGGTAAACATGATAAATTAAGGGGAAGGAAAAAAAAAAAAAACATAGAAATTAAATTGTTACTTAGGCCTATATGTGACATAAATAAATTCTGTTCTTAAAAATATATCTGGCATGGGCTGTCTAAAACAATTAATAACATCTTCAAAGATTTTAGTGCCGGGAGTGCCCGAGGACATGTTCGGCTCGCCTGAGTCTGTAGCTACTTCCAGCGGACACCCTTAGGGTGAGCTACAAGTTCCGTTCATTATCATGTAGTTCCAACTTTCGCTACCATATATCAATGATACCTAGTGGTGGATGTTGGAACTTTGATACAGCGTTCCGACGAAATCTAACCTAAAAATTTAGCTTCATACTAGTTTAGTCTGTGGAAGGATCTTCTACATGCCTTAAATCTATGACATGGGACCGCCGGCTTTACTTCCCCTCCGAAGGATGGCATACTGAAGGATTTTTAACGCTCTTAAAAAATCCGACGGCTTCGGCCAGGTTTGAACCCGCTATCTCGAGCACAGCAGTTCATCATGCTACCAACTATGCCACCTTCGAAGAATTTTGAATTTAGAAACTTCTAAGCTTTGGTTGTTGTTGCTTCTAGTGGTACTAGGGCAAAATTCGTGATACTTTGCCAAAATCCACATTGTTGTATGTCTAAAAAGATGATTCTTCACTACCACAGCCGCATAAATGCATCACAGCAATACATGAGATTTTAAACAGATTTTCACTATTTTACCACTAGGTAGTAGCATTTGTCGTTTCAAAATTCATAGCCAAGGGAAATTAAATAGTTGACTTAACACAACTGGTGAGATGAACTCGTCTCTTGCGCTGGGGTATTTCTGGACAAAATGTATATTATAAGTATGCCTACTACATCATTAGCCATACTACAACAAGAAGTTCCGTGACGAACTAAAGAGCCTACTTTTCATGCCAATGATTATTCTACACTATATGAACCTATCTAGAATAATGACGAAATTAACTTGGTAATATCGAAATGTCTAATTAGTTCGAAATATTCCTGGAATAGCCTAATAGAGCGCTAAAGTTGGCAGCCCTACTGACTGAATATATTCTTAGTTCCATCTCTTAAGGTACAGAATACAAAATTTGGTTGAAATCCAATGGACGTTACATGCAGTTAGACATTGGATCTATCAGCACGCGTAAAAACATGTTGGCAACAATGTCGTGCGTTTCCTGGTTAGAAATAATCGGAAATATTATTATATCTTGTTGTGCCAATTTTGGATGAAATCCATTTGTTAGTATAGAAGTTACATGTATTATAAAATTGGTCCTGTCAGCAGGCATTGAATCGTGTTGGCAGCACTGACTTATATTAATTATTCCACATTAATCTAGAATGCCAGGTGCTATACGTGTGCAAAGTATAGGCCTGTTGGCTTGCATACTTCCTGATATATTGATATTGGGGTAAAAAAATATAGACAGCATTTATTAACAGTTGGCAGCCCTGATTGCTATTAAGAATACTTATAGTCATATCTGTTATGTTACACATAGCACATACGAAATTTGGTTGAAATCCAACTGATAGTATAGAAGTTACATGTATTTAAAAATTGGCCCTATCAGCAGGCTTAGAATCATATTGGTAGAACTGAAGTATATAAGTTACTCCAAAATTAATCTAAAATGTCAGGTACTATACGTGTGCATAGTTTAAAGCTGTCGGCTTGCATACTATCTGATATATTGGTATTTCGATAAAAAATAGAGAACGCAATTATTAACAGTTGGCAGCCCTGGTGGCTCTTAAGAATACGCTCAGTCATATCTGTTTATGTACACATATTACATACAAAATTTGGTTGAAATCCAATTGATAGTGTAGAAGTTATAGGCATTTAAAATTGGACCTATCAGAAGGCTTAACATTATTTTGGTAACACTGTCATGTATGGCCTCCTGGAAATTAAACTGAAATAGTGTTATCTATATGTGTGCCGATTTTGGAATAGCTCCCATGCATACCTTCCACGATATCCAACATGGAGCTCAAGTTTCTAGTGCGTTTTTTCAGCAGTTGGTAGCACTAAATTCATTTTCAAATATGGACGTGAGATATTCCGGTATACATCTTTACTCATACTAAATTTCGTTTCGATTTCAGCAGCCGTTTAGGAGTTGATAGTGGGGGGGGACACACCCACAGCCAGACAGACAGACAGAAGGACAGACAGACATACAGAAGGACAGACAGATAGACAGACAGACACACATTTTCCCGGATCGATCTCATAAGTCTACTTTTTCCTCATTTTTGCAAAATGTGAAAAGTAGGCTAAAAGTAGCAAAGTCTCCTCGAAAAGTATTATTATTTATTTATTTATTTATTTATTTATCGCATGGTTTTTAGTCCCTGGAGTGTCCGAGGACATGTTCGGCTCGCCAGAGTCTGTAGCTACTTCCAGCGGATACACATAGGGTGCGCTACAAGTTCCGTTCAATTTCAAGTAGTTCCAACTTTCGACACCAGATGTCAATGATACCTAGTGGTGAACGTTGGATCTTTAATAGAGAGTTCCAACGAAGTCTAACCTAGAAATTTAGCTTCACACATGTTTAGTCTGTGGAAGGATCTTTTACATGCCATAAATCTATGGCATGGGGCCGCCGCCGCCGGCTTTACTTCCCCTCAAAAGGAAGGCATACTGAAGGATTTTTAAAGCTCTTATTATTATTATTATTATTATTATTATTATTATTATTATTATTATTATTATTATTATTACTGGTTAATACAGTACATATAACACAGTGCTGGTACATTGCTACGTAACTATACGGGATTCAGGGAACCAAAGGATAGTTACTGAAACAGCAACTTCTAAGCTGGAATGTCGCTACCCATGAACGTCCGAACGATTCTGGTTGTTGATGGAACTACTGCCTTCTGCATTAGTTTGTATAGTTGCGTATCCAGAACCAGTTCTTTAAGGCCTTGGAACAAGGTACATGGGATCACACCCGTACTTGAGGTAATGATAGGATGGTCTTTACCCGCTCTACATGCCATTGTCTTTTGATAGGGTCGACCAACTCGCTGTATTTGCTGATCTTTTCTATGTGTTATTATTATTATTATTTTACATCGTTATGCCCGTCTAAGGACCACGATTGACCCTATCCACAGTGCTGGATTAACCATAAGGCACAATAGGCAATTGCCTGGGGCCCCGGGCTCAAAAGGGCCTCCCAAAAATGAAAAAATCCTCCTAAAAGCGAAAAAATAACAATTTTTTTTAAGGGGGGGGGGGAGGGGAGTCAAATAAATTCTTGAAACAGAAGGTCAAAATCTCTTCATCTTCTCGCTATGGCTCTTTCTACGCTCCTCCGTCTGGGTTCTGTTTGGGTGGTCTGAAAATTGATGGTTGTCAACTAGATTTCTGAATTTAGATCTGTCCAGCACTATACCGCTTGAGGTATCTATTTCTTGAAGGTCTTTTTCAACTTGAAGAAGCCATTGTTCTTAGCTTTCTTTGAGAGAGTAAGATTTAGAATCCTCTTAGTTAGCCTGTGATCACTCATTCTGAGAATACGCCCATAGAATTTCAAACGTCTTTTCCTGAATGTTGTAACCGTTTATACAGGCACCTATGTCTTAAAGATCGGATTGTGCGACATCTAACTTAAAAAGTGATCTATCAATTTATTCATCACTCCACATATGTTTATTATTATCACTATTGTACCCATTTCAACAATGACATCTGCAAATCACAGTTCGCCAGCAATGCTCAATCGGGAGTATCGGGGTTCATGGTATGTTCTCCCACTCTGTGACTTACACACTTTGGATTAAGCATAGGATACACTTCCAAAAATAAACAAAATCAAAATCCTACTATCAAAACATTTAATTATTCAAAATATGGCGCTACAAAAATAAACAATAAAAATACTGACACTACACTTCTCACTTGTCCAAAGGTGAACAAGGAATTCAAATTAAATCATCACAAAATAATAATTACTGGTTATCCAAAAACCAAACAAAAACTCAATTTCAGTTTCACTCCCATATGGCATCAATCCTAATTCTTTAACAAGATGTTCAGTAAAGAACATATAGCCTACTTTCTCCTAAATGCATGGGTATTGTTATAACTCTTTGTCCTTTTCAAGGAGTATGATTGAATGTTGGTTGTAGTAGCTTGTTGAAATACAACGTGCTATAGGGATATTAAACATGAATATGAGGTGCCCTTTGCTAGTGCTACCTCTGTACCAAATTTCGTTCAATTCGGTTTCGCCGTGTTTGAATTGATAGGGGGAATCGATTTGCACACATACTTGGCCACCATCTGCAAACTATTGGGCTGATGTTCTTGCAGTTTGGTCAGAATATGTTTCCCACATAAAGATATGGTGTTGCAAAATTTGGTAGAGACTAGATTATTAGGTTGGTCGTAATTACATTTTAGCTTTTAACATTTGGGTGGCCGCGATTACGTTTCCGTCAAGATAGCGGTGATATAAAACATGACACTGAGGTGCCTCTTGCTAGTGCTACCTCTGTACCAAATTTCGTTCATTCGGTTCCACCGTGTTCGAATTAATAGGGGGAATCAATTTTGACATAAAGATGGCCGCCATCCGCAAACTATTAGGCTAATGACCTATTAGATTGGTCAAAGGATGCTCCCTCCATAAAGGTATGTTGTTGCAAAGTTTGGTAGAGATCGAATGGTTATGTTAGTCGTAAATTGATTTAAGCTTTAAACATTTGTGTGGCCGCTATTACGTTTCTGTCAATATGGCGGCTATATTAATCATGACACTGAGATGCCCTTTGCTAGTGCTATCTCTGTACCAAATTTCGTTCCATTCTGTTTCACCGTGTTTGAATTAATAGGGGGAATCGATTCTGACACAAAGATGGCCGCCATCCGCAAACTATTAGGCGAATGACCTATTAGATTGGTCAAAGGATGCTCCCTCCAAAAAGGTATGTTGTTGCAAAGTTTGGTAGAGATCGGATGGTTATGTTAGTCGTAATTTAACTTAAGCTTTGAACATTTGTGTGGCCGCCATTACGTTTCTGTCAATATGGCGGCGATATAAAACATGACACTGAGATGCCCTATGCTAGTGCTACCTCTGTACCAAATTTCGTTCCATTCGGTATCACCGTGTTTGAATTAATAGGGGGAATTGAATTTCACACAAAGATGGCCGCCATTCGCAAACTATTAGGCTAATGACCTATTCATTTGGTCAAAGGATGCTTCCTCTATAAGGGTATGTTGTTGCAAAATTTGGTAGAGATCGGATGATTAGGTTAATCGTAATTTGATTTAAGCTTTGAACATTTGTGTGGCCGCCATTACGTTTCCGTCAAGATGGCGGCGATATAAAACATGACACTGAGGTGCCTTTTGTTAGTACTACCTCTGTACCAAATTTCGTTCCATTCGGTTGCACCGTGTTCGAATTAATAGGGGGAATCGATTTTCACACAAAGATGGCCGCCATCCGCAAACTATTACTCTGATAACCTATTAGTTTGGTCAAAGGATGCTCCCCCCATAAGGGTATGTTGTTGCAAAATTTGGTAGAGATCGGATGATTAGGTTAGTCGTAATTTGATTTAAGCTTTGAACATTTGTGTGGCCGCCATTACGTTTCCGTCAAGATGGCGGCGATATAAAACATGACACTGAGGTGCTTTTCGTTAGTACTACTTCCGTACCAAATTTCGTTCCATTCGGTTGCACCGTGTTCGAATTAATAGGGGGAATCGATTTTCACTCAAAGATGGCCGCCATCCGTAAACTATTACGCTGATGACCTATTGGTGTGGTCAAAGGATGCTCCCCCCATAAAGGTATGTTGTTGCAAAATTTGGTAGAGATCGGATGATTAGGTTAGTCGTAATTTGATTTAAGCTTTGAACATTTGTGAGGCCGCCATTACGTTTCCGTCAAGATGGCGGCGATATAAAACATGACACTGAGGTGTCCCTTGCTAGTGCTACCTTTGTACCAAATTTCGTTCAATTCGCATTCACCGTGTTCGAATTGATAGGGGGGGACAGACATTCAGAGTACACACACTCACACACACACAGACACATACACAGACTCACACATACACATACACACACACAGACAGACACACTTTTTTCGCCCTGTGTTGATCTCATAAGTCTACTTTCATTTTTTGCAAAAATCGAAAGTAGGCTAAAATCGAGCTCCAAATGGCTCGGTAAAGTTTACATGCATTGTGCTAACAATTAAACACACATCAATTAATTTTTACATGAGTATATCTGGCTTTAATCTTAATATCATAGTATGGCTAATCATTAATTAATTTTGGGCTCCCACATAATTCATCTGTCACCATCTCTCTTCTCAAGCTACCAACTCACTACCGTGATTGGAAAAATTTGCCTATCCCCGAGTTATAGAAAACTACTGACCAAGTCAACTTAAGATTACTCCCAAAATCTTAATATTCTCATAATAACTCGTGAATCACTGAATCATTTAATAATAACGTTAGGGATATTATTATATTGTCTTCAAAGACAATTATATCTTAAGGAAGCAACGATCTGAACTCTGCAAGCGATAATAATGAATGTAAAAGGACCTCATTTCAAATACTGGGTCGTTAAAACAATCTTAAACACTTCCGTGTACCGAGCCCGTTCCTGGCCTATCTCTATAAGAGAGTGTGTAAGGGTCTGTCTCAACTATTTGGCTGATTTATGGCTATGGAGGGAGGGAACCTACAGTCTCGCTTCCTCAAGGGACTGGCTAAACAGCTTTACAACCAGCTGCTTCAAATGCGTTTCTTTGAATGACAAGGCTCATAATACAAATTAACAACAAGACAATATTAGGTTCTACAGACCTATTCTTTTAGCTTCGGTAAAGTATAATTATGAAGTGTCCTCATTAGCGGGTAAGAAAATCCAATAAAACAACGAATATTAAGGGGCTTCAACACAGACGAATCTGAGTTCAATCCTTTAAAACTGCCTCGGGAACCATATCCCAACTTTGAGGACTCACAACATTAGCGACTTAAGGAAGGCCTTGCACGCAACCAGCGCTCATAATACAACATAAATTGCACCCTTTTCAGCATTGCATAGTATCACAATTCAACATAACTCATTACCGCAACTAACTGTCCCTCAAATTATTTTTACCGAGCATTTCAACGCGTTCCTAGCGTGACAAATTATCTCAATTGCGCGACATGGCGCTCATACATAATATAGCCAAGTTGCCTTTCAAAGAACGAAATAAATTCAAATCAAAGTTTGATCTACGTCTCAAAAATAATATATCCAGCCTCAGCCTCCATCAACAATAATCATTTTTACCAATAAGAACATATTGATTCACAACATATAACAATTCATCAAAGGGCTCTTGCAGCTACCACTTACTCAATATAAAATTCATCACATAAATAATTTATTTAATTATTATTATTATTATTATCGCTCTTGCGTTACCATAGTTATATTATTTACCATTATACTGATATTCCACTGAATATTTTTCACAAGGGATTCATTAATACTTCACATATTTATATTTCAATCAAATTAATCGTTCAGATCGCGCAACCCTTATTTCACATGTTTTCAAACATCCCTACTTCCACTCCTGAGGATTATACGCAAATCTTCCCAAAACACATAATAATGAAATTAGTACTCACATGATTTTACGGTCAGAGACCGAGTTCTCCATCGATGGAACATTTCACCCACCAATTGCTTCTTAAGCCATATTCATGTTCATATCTACACTTGATAACACTTTCCTAACATCACATAAAACATATACACTGATCACTTTTAATCTAAAGAATACCATTTTTTGGATTCGTTTTCACTTAAACACAAATACAATTTCACTAAAAATATTTTACACTCAAAATTTCACTATACTTGAATTACATAAAATTTTATCACTCTGGCGTCAATTATTTGCCTTAACACACGTGATTTCCTTATTCTTTCCCGTTTCCAAGGGCTGCGCTATATGTACGTCGGCTTCCTACTCTGATGAGATGATTGAAAGTCTCGATCGGACTACCCTCACTGGAACGGCTGATCCTATTATTCTGTGTTTAACTATCGGCTTATAAATTTTACTACACGATATCGTATCTTGCTAGACGCTAACTTGTTCTTCTAATAGTAGTCTGTCACTGATGTATTACTTTTATGATCGCTCGCACTAGTATAACGGCGACCTAGTGATTTCCATGTCCAATAATCCACATGTGGATTTTACTTTCTGTTACGACGATTCATGACTTATTGGAGTAATCTCCAATGTCTGACTGTTCATTTGTCTACACATAGACAAAGCCTGGAATCTCGATTCCCAAATTCTATCGTACTCCGCTCTAGTCCCCTCAGTTCAGGAACACTAGGCGTTACTATCACGTTCTACCATGATCTGGTTATTTAACGTAGATAGAATTGTATAGTTCACTGTCCTTGGGTACATCGAAATCCTATGATGCGTCGGTTCTTTAACTGAAACTATGAGATTCGAGTACCTATCGCCGGTAATTTCTTAAGTCCACAACCTAAAACTTTGACTGTACTGGTGAAATTTATAAAGTCCGAAGCTTGATGATATTTCCTATAACAAGGATTCTGATGTGTCTTCGCACGGCGATGCTATCGATGATACTAGACGGCTACTCCCATACGGCGTGCTCGTCTGCGATACAGAGTAACACGACCTCTTACGGTCTGGTAAATACTGCATTTAACGATGATTGTTGAAACAGTGTGTCCTCCTCAGAGGGACACCAAGACTGAATTGTACTTTGCGAAACAGCAACATGCCCTCTCGGACGCTGAAGACTGAATTGTTGTTGGTTGAAACAGCACGACCCGCTCCCGCAGTCGTTCAAGACTGAATTTTACTTTGCGAAACAGTACGACACCCTTCCCTAGGGTTCGTTAGACTGAATGAATTTCCTGGCGCGTCCAGGGTTTATATTGAAATCCGCCACAAAAAGATCAGATCTGCTTCTTCTCCAACACTAACTTCTAAAATAATTGTCGTATAATTTTGAAAAATATGTCACCTGAAAGCTCTCGTTTTAAACGTAAAAGGGTTTCTTTGATCACGAAAATAGATCACAAATTTCCAAGATATTAAATAATTGGGCTCCTCAGATGCGTGGGTAGTGTGGTTTATTTTTCCCTCTCTCCCAACTTTGGGCTCGGGGAATAACTATCGACGTAATGCCGCGTATGCACTTATTTCCTGTGCAATTATTATAAACTTTTTCCACACACAAAAATCTCTTTTCCAGGATGATCAACAGTAACGGGTTCATTTCATTAATTAAATGCTTGCAAATGGCTTAATTTTAATTATTTCTCATCTTGCGTCATTGCGATGCTGCCACTTTATAGCTGAGTAAGACCTTCTTCCGAAACTCCTTCTCACTCACTCGCAGTGGAAAGCTACCAGCTCTATTAATAATCATGCGCTAGCTTCTTATCGATGCGTCAGGCGTGATCTCATGCCCGCGTGACTAGTGGTCACTCGCTCTTGCATCACATTGTAACAGCCCAACTTCTTATTAGCCCTTAAAATCTTACAAATTCATTCTAAAGACTAGATTATTTCCTCTCTTATTTTTGCATATAAAATATGGATGCGACGCTGGAACCAATCCAGATGGGTTCACTATATCATATTTAATTATTACCATTATTATCATTATTATTATTACCCAAAGTCTCTATTTTCAATTAATGTAACTGCACGTAAATTCAAGCTTTTCCAGTAACGTCCCAGCTTAGTATCTTCGCCAGCCATGGCAACTTCAGGAAATTCAGTCATTTATTATTATTATCATTTATCGTAATTTCTTATTTTCTTTTTATAATTAAATTATATCTTTTTTCTGATGCAGTCCTTTTCATTCCTTGTATTTATAGATAGCTTTGTGTCATCCCTAACTCCTAAAGCAAGTACCATCTCGGTTATAGACGGAGTCTTAACACAACTTGGGATTCAGACGTCTCGGGTGCTCTGCCAGAGGGTGTAAGTGACAAATTTTGGTCATCTGTTGCATATCATGACCATGGTGCCCAACAGTTTTTATACACATATATACATGTTTAATGCAATATAATCAGTTAATAATTTCCCTTACATAACTTACATTTTATTGGTCACACTAGAGTGGGAGTTGGTGCGGTTTTTCCTCACTCCTGCCAGAAAATCGTTACAGTTTGACACACAACGTGGGTATCTCACATTTAGAAACGTTGCAGTGTGTCCAAGATTTTATCCAAATGCTGATAAAGTTCCTGGGATTTCCTTTCCATCCAAATTCCTTGAGTACAAACTGTGCCAAAAAAAAGACCTCAAGATTTTTAGCCTACTTTTCACATTTTGCAAAAATGAGGAAAAAGCAGACTTATGAGATCGATCCGGGAAAATGTCTGTCTGTCTGTCCTTCTGTCTGTCCATCTTTCTGTTTGGCTGTGTGTGTGTGTCCCCTATCAGCTCCTAAACGGTTGCAGCAATCGAAACCAAATTTAGTATGAGTAAAGATGTATACAGGAATATCTCAAGCCCATATTTGAAAATGATGTCAGTGCTACCAACTGCTGAAAAAACGTACTAGAAATTTGAGCTCCATGTTGGTATGCATGAAGGTATGCATGGGAGCTATTCCAAAATTGGCACACATGTAGATAATACTATTTCAGTACAATTTCCATGAGGCCATACATGACAGTGTTTCCAAAGTAATTTTAAGCCTTCTGATAGGTCCAATTTTTATATGCATACTAGCTGAAGTACCCGTGCTTCGCTACGCGTCATAAATAAATTAAAATGTGAAGGTGACAGTTAAAACAGGGGATAGGCGAGGTGCTGCGCAGAGGGAGATTAAGGATGGAACATTTTGTCCAACTACACCGCTCGGCGTTGACCGTGTTTTATAGCACAAATTTAGGTTTTACTCGCTAACAGTTGCAGATACCTTTCGGATAGGAAATGTAGTTTTAAACCTCGCATATGCCATCAAAAGTTTGCTATTTCTTAGCGTTCTCTTTTTATTTGAAATGGAAATATGAAAGTTTGAAACCAAAGGGTGTAGTGACGTCACTAAAATGGTCGCCATTTTAAATAGTGCAAAGATTTGAAATCAAAAGTAACCTATATGTTAACCAGGAAAATCAGCTACTTCCATGAAAAATTCACGTAAATCGGACCAGTGGTACTTGCGAGATTGAGTAATACACAGACACACACCATCTTAATTTTAGCCTCGCTTCGCTCACGTCATAGTCGTATCAAATTGTTTTTTAATGAAATGCAGGTTTAACCCCGTTAACACCCCTTTAGAACCTGAATACCCAAAAATCCCTCCTTAGTAGACGTTTTCGACACACAACAAACATATCCCCAAAATATCATTCTTCTAACTTTAATAGTTTTGGTTGGTCGATGAGAGCAAACATCCAAAAATCCTTCCTTAGTGGACGTTTGTCTTCCAGAAGTTCACCCCTCCCCATATGCCCCTTAAATTGCATTTATGAAAACACGGTCGAACACCTATTTATTTTATTTATTTATTCATTTATTTATTTATTTTTAAGCTGATAGATTTCCTCCGAATTTCAGACTCCTCCCTGTGTCGTTTAAGAGATACACGCTCAGTTAGGAATCTTTCAACCCCCACTTTTCATCCCTTTCACCTCATAATATACACTACATCGAAAAACCATTAGACATGTGTCAGCTTATTTTTAATGATTAGTATATGTGCCAAGTATCACATCCCCAAATGAAACCACTCGTGCTTTCAATGGAAAGCACGTTTACCCCCTTAACACCTCTTTAGAACCTGAATATCCAAAACTCTTTCCTTAGTGGACGTTTTCGACATACAACGAACATATCCCCAAAATTTCATGTTTCTAACTTCAATAATTTTGGCTGGGCGATGATGAGTGAGTGAGTCAGTCAGGACATTTTCTTTCATTTATTTTTGATAATTTCACCCGTCCCCATGAACCCCTTAAATTGGATTTATGAAACAAACGGTCAAACACCTATTTACTTATTTAAAGCTGTTTTCCCCCTGAGTTTGATGAGTGAGTAAGTGAGTCAATCAGTTAGGACACTTTCTTTCCTGTTTTTTTTCCCATAATTTCACCCCTCTCCAAGAGCCCCTTAAATTGGATTTATGAAAAAACGTTCGAACACTTATTTACTTGTATTTTAAGCTGTTTTTCCCACCGAATTTCAAACTTCACGCCTATGTCGTTTCAGAGATACACGCTCCGTCAAGAAGCCCTCAACCCCCCCAATTTTCACCCCTTTCACCTCATAATATACACCACATCGATAAACCTTTAGACATATGTCTGATTATTTTTAATGATTAGTTTATATACCGAATATCACATCCCCAAACAAACAACTCATGAGATATCGTTATTCAATGAAATGCACGTTTACCCCCTCCCCTTGACACATCTCTAAAACCCGAATAAACAAAAATCATTCCTTAGTTAACGTTTTCGACATACAGCGAACATATTCCCAAAATTTCATGTTTCCAACTTTAATAGTTTTCGCTGGGCGTGATGAGTGAGTGAGTCAGACAGGACATTTTCTTTCATTTATTTTACCAGAATTTCACCCCTCCCCATGGGCCCCTTAAATTGGATTGATTAAAAATCGCTTGAACACCTATTAACTTATTTCTTAAGCTGTCTTTTTCCCCTGAGTCAGTCGGTTAGGACACATTCTCTCCTTTTTATCCCCAGAATTTCACCCCACCCCATTGGCCCCTTAAATTAATTTATGAAAAAACAGTCGAAAACCGATATACTTACTTTTTAAGCTGATTTTTTTCGCTGAGTTTCAAATTTCTCGCCTATGTCGTTTAAGAGATAGGCCTACACGCTCCATTAGGAATCCTTCAACCCCCACTTTTCAGCCCTTTCACCTCATAATAATACACCACATCGAAAAACGCTTAGACACATGTTTGCGTATTTTTAGCCTATTTTCAATTTTGAAAAAATAGGCTTATGAGATCACCTTTTGTCCGTGTGTGTGTGCGTGTGTGTGTGTGTGTGTGTGATTCGTGTGTGTGTCCCCCCCTAATAAAATCTAAACGGCAAGAGCGATTTCAATGAAACTCGGAAAGTTCATAGCACTATTCCCGGCGACCTCGACCGTGCCCATCAAATTTTGTTACGACTCACCAATCCAACATGGCGGCTGTGCGAAATATTTCACCAGCATTCAATATCTCCGAAACTCTTACCGATATTATCCTGACATTTTCTATGGTGATAGAGGGAACTACTATAAGTTCACTTATGTGACTTTTGAAAACATGGTAACTACAAAACCAACATGGAGGCCAAGCGAATTTGCTACTTTCAAATAGACGTTTCTCGTGATTCGACCAACCAAACGCAATGAAACTTGGTACAGTATATGTTTATATACATTGTAATGCACCGACATCTAACTTCGTTCAATTGTTTACATAATCACAAGATGGCGGATGTGCGAAATATTTCACCGGCATTCTATATCTCTGAAACTATTAGCGGTATCTCCCTAAAATTTTGTACGGAGATAAAGGGCACTACTGGAAGTCCATCTATAAGACTTTCAAAAACCGATTAACTACAAAACGAACATGGCGGCCAAGCGAATTTGAAAATTTTAAATAGACCTTTCTCGCGATTTAATGTTCCAAGCGTACTGAAACCTGGTACAGGAAATATTTATACACATTGTAATCCACTGGTATCTAATTTAGTTCAATTGTTTACATAACCTCAAGATGGCGGCAGTGCGAATTTTAAAATTAAGTTTTTATTTCTTGTGATGTAGTCATGCGATCGAAGTGAAAGTTTGAATAATGAACCTACGCAATAATTTTCCTTTAATGGTACATGACTCTATGGCCTATACATTTAACAATCCAACATGGCGACCATCCGAAATATTTAGACGATACTGAATATCTACGAATCTATTTTAGCAATCAAACTGCATTTTTTAATGTTCATAGGGGCTATGAACTTAAGTTCACCTATAGGACTTTAAATAACCTGGTGATCACAAATCCAACATGGCGGTGACGCGAATTATAAATATCCACATGGAAGTTTCTCGCAATTTAACCATCCGAGTGCAGTGAAACTTGGTACAGTAAATCCTTATACGAATGTTAATCCACTGGCATCTAATTTATTTCAATTGTTTCCATAACCTCAAGATGGCAGCTGTGAAAAATTTTAAAATCTCCTTGTTTTTTCTTGTGTCCTAATTATCCGATTGAAGTTTGAATACTACACGTTCACAATAATCTGCATGTAACAGTACATAACTCTAGGACCTACATATATAAAATCCAACATGGCGACCATCCGAAATATATAGTCGGTTCTTAATATCTACGAATCTATTACAGCAATCAAACAGAAATTGTGTATGTTGATAGTGGCAATTAACATAAGTAGGATATATGAAAATAGGCTGTATAGTTCTTCACGGAACTACTTGTTAATGATTAGTTTATATGCCGAGTATCACATCCACAAATGAAACCACTCGTGAGATATTGATATTCAATGAAATGCAGGTTTAACCCCCTTAAGACCCCTTTAGAACCCGAATATCCAAAAAACCTCCCTTAGTGTACGGTTTTGACATACAACGAACATATCCCCGAAATGTCAAGTTTCCAACTTCAATATTTTTGGCTGGGCGATGATGAGTGAGTGAATGAGTCAGGACATTTCCTTTCAATTTTTTTTTCTTCAGAATTTCACTCCTCCCGATGAACCCCTTCAATTTGATTGAAAAACAAACTGTCGAAAAGCTATTTACTTACTTTAAAGCAGTTTTTTCCCCCTCAGTTTGATGAGTGAATCAGTCAGTCAATCAGTTAGGACACTTTCTTTCCTGTCCCCCCCCCCACCTGAATTTCACCCCTCCCCATGAGCCCCTTAAATTGGATTTATGGAAAAGCGGTCAAACACATATTTACTTATTTTTATGCTGATTTTTTTCCGCTGAGTTTCAATCTCCTCGCCTATGTCGTTTAAGAGATACACGCTCCGTTAGGAATCTTTCAATCCCCACTTTTCACCCCTTTAACCTCATAAACACATCGAAAAACCCTCAGACACGTGTCTCCTTACTTTTTAATGATAAGTTTACATGCCGTGTATCACATCCCCCAATGAAACCAATCGGGAGATATTGTTATTCAATGAAATGCAGGTTTAACCCCCTTAAGACCCCTTTAGAACCTGAATATCCGAAAATCCTCCCTTAGTAGACGGTTTTGACATACAATGAACATATCCCCAAACTGTCATGTTTCTAACTTCAATAATTTTGGCTAGGCGATGATGAGTGAGTGAGTAAGTGAGTGAGTCTGGACATTTTCTTTCAATTTTCTTTTTTCAGAATTTCACCCCTCCCCATGAACTCCTTAAATTTGATTTATGAAAAAAAAAACTGTCGAACAGCTATTTACTTAATTTAAAGCAGTTTTTTCCCCCTGAGTTTGATGAGTGAGCCAGTCAGTCAATCAGTTAGGACACTTTCTTTCCTGTCCCCCCCCCCCCAGAATTTCATCTCTCCCCATGGGCCCCTTAAATTGGATTTATGAAAAAACTCTCAAACACATATTTACTTCTTTTTTATGTTGATTTTTTTCGCTGTGTTTCAAGCTCCTCGCCTATGTCGTTTAAGAGACACACGCTCCGTTAAGAATCTTTTAATCCCCACTTTTCACCCCTTTCACCTCATAATATACACTACATCGAAAAACCCTCAGACACATGTCTTCTTATTTTTAATGATGAGTTTATATGCCGAGTATCACATCCCCCCATGAAACCAATCGGGAGATATTGCTATTCAATTAAATGCAGGTCTACCCCCTTAACACCCCTTTAGAACCTGAATAGCCAATATTTCTCTCTTAGGGGGCATTTGCGGCCGTTGAGGAAGCTGCATACAGATTTCATTCCAATCCGTTCGGTGGTTTCTGAGATTTTGTGATGAATAAATGAATGAGTGAGTGAGTGAGTGGTATTTGACAAATATATAGTAGAAAGAAGATAGTGTCAAGTCTTTGTTATGCTAAACTCGGTTGACAGTGCTGTGTGAGCAATTGAGTAACTAACGGGATTTCAAGTAAAGATCCTCATTTTCTATACCGGTAGTGCTGAGCGCAATTGGCATCAAGTCGGCCGTGTCTCGACTTGAGCTATGTTGCCATGGAAACTATCTGCCTTGCCATTCCTTCATGAGTATATTTTATTATTTGATTAGCCTGTTTTTGGGTGAAAAAGGGCCGAAATCAGAAGAATGAGAAAGACTATCGAAAATTCATGTAGCCAACGGTTCCTTCTGGGTCCTAAACTATGTGTATGCAAAATATGGTTGAGATTGGTGGAATGGTGTAGATTTGTATACGGAACCAACATATATACATACATACATACATACATACATACATACAGACTTTCACTTTTATATATTAGATAACTTCTACACTATATTTGAATTTCAACCAAATTTTGTATGTAATATGTGTACATAAACAGATACGACTGAGTGTATTCTTAAGAGCCACCAGGGCTGCCAACTGTAAATAATAGCTCTCTCTATTTTCTTCATGCAAATACCAATATATCTGAAAGTATGCAGACTGACAGCTTTACACTATGCACACGTATAGTACCTGACATTTTAGATTAATTTGGAGTAACTTATAAACTTTAGTTCTACCAACATGATTCTAAGCCTGCTGATAGGACCAATTTTTAAATACATGTAATTCTACACTATCAGTTGGATTTCAACCAAATTTCGTATGTGCTATGTGTAACATAACAGATATGACTATAAGTAATCTTAAGATCAATCACGGCTGCCAACTGTTAATAAATACAGTCTATTTTTAGCCTATTTTCAATTTTGAAAAAATAGGCTTATGAGATCACCTTTTGTCCGTGTGTGTGTGCGTGTGTGTGTGTGATTCGTGTGTGTGTCCCCCCCTAATAAAATCTAAACGGCAGGAGCGATTTCAATGAAACTCGGAAATTTCATAGCACTATTCCCGGCGACCTCGACCGTGCCCTTCAAATTTTGTTACGACTCACCAATCCAACATGGCGGCTGTGCGAAATATTTCACCAGCATTCAATATCTCCGAAACTATTACCGATATTACCCTGACATTTTCTATGGTGATAGAGGGGACTACTATAAGTTCACTTATGTGACTTTTGAAAACATGGTAACTACAAAACCAACATGGCGGCCATGCGAAATTGCGACTTTTAAATAGACGTTTCCCGCGATTTGACCAACCAAACGCAATGAAACTTGGTACAGTATATGTTTATATACATTGTAATGCACCGACATCTAACTTCGTTCAATTGTTTACATAATCACAAGGTGGCGGATGTGCGAAATATTTCACCGGCATTCTATATCTCTGAAACTATTAGCGGTATCTCCCTAAAATTTTGTACGGAGATAAAGGGCACTACTGGAAGTCCACCTATGAGATTTTCAAAAACCGGTTAACTACAAAACGAACATGGCGGCTAAGCGAATTTGAACATTTTAAATTGACCTTTCTCGCGATTTAATGTTCCAAGCGCACTGAAACCTGGTACAGGAAATATTTATACACATTGTAATCCACTGGTATCTAATTTAGTTCAATTGTTTACATAACCTCAAGATGGCGTCAGTGCGAATTTTAAAATTAAGTTTTTATTTCTTGTGATGTAGTCATGCGATCGAAGTGAAGGTTTGAATAATGAACCTACACAATAATTTTCCTTTAATGGTACATGACTCTATGGCCTATACATTTAACAATCCAACATGGCGACCATCCGAAATATTTAGACGATACTGAATATCTACAAATCTATTTAACAATCAAACTGCATTTTTTAATGTTCATAGGGGCTATGAACTTAAGTTCACCTATAGGACTTTAAATAACCTGGTGATCACAAATCCAACATGGCGGTGACGCGAATTATAAATATTCACATGGACGTTTCTCGCAATTTAACCATCCGCGTGCAGTGAAACTTGGTACAGTAAATCTTTATCCGAATGTTAATCCACTGGCATCTAATTTATTTCAATTGTTTCCATAACCTCAAGATGGCAGCTGTGAAAATTTTTAAATCTCCTTGTTTTTTCTTGTGTCCTAATTATGCGATTGAAGTCTGAATGCTACACGTACACAATAATCTGCATGTAACAGTACATAACTCTAGGACCTGCATATATAAAATCCAACATGGCGACCATCCGAAATATTTAGTCGGTTCTCAATATCTACGAATCTATTATAGCAATGAAACTGAAATTGTGTATGTTGATAGAGGCAATTAAGATAAGTAGGATATATGAAAATAGGCTGTATAGTTCTTCACGGAACTACTTGTTTACCCTAATATCAATATATCAGAAAGTATGCATGCATGCCAACAGATCTATACTTTGCACACGTATAGCACCTGACACTCTAGATTAATGTGGAGTAATTAATATAAGTCAGTGCTGCCAACATGATTCTATGCTTGCTGATAGGTCCGATTTTAAAATACATGTAACTTCTATACTAACAAATGGATTTCATCCAAAATTGGCACAACAAGATATAATATTTCCGATTATTTCTAACCAGCACACGCATGACATTTTTGCCAACATGCTTTTACGCGTGGTGATAGATCCAATGTCTAACTGCATGCAACGTCCATTTTAATTCAACCAAATTTTGTATTCTGTACCTTAAGAGATGGAACTAAGAATATAATCAGGCACGAGGGCTGCCAACTGTAGTTCTCTATTAGGATAAATTATACCAGGAATATTTCGAACTGATTATACATTTCGATATTACCAACTTAATTTCGTCATTATTCTAGATAGGTTCATATACTATAGAATAATCATTGACATGAAAAGTAGGCTCTTTAGTTCGTCACGGAACTTGTTGTTCTTTCTTGATTTTGTATATCTTTAATTAGTGATCTGCTCCATGATCAGTGTTTCAGAGGTGTATAGTGCCTCGTGTTTGTTTGCCGTGTTGTAATGTCGTAATTTTGCTTTACGGGAGATGGATTTCTTATTAACCCTGTCGCGTGTGATTCTGTACGCTCTTTGCGATTTAGAGATTCTCTCCTTGTTTGCATCACGATTCATACCTGAGGGTCGGATAATTTCTCCTAGGTATTTGGATTTAGACACTTGGGTTACTTTACCGATCCGAGTTAACAAAGGTTTTTTTTTAATCCATGTACCGATGAGACCATTATTATTATGATTATTATTACAGATTGAAATCTAGGAAGAGCTTTCTACAGTCAACACCTCCACTTACCACATCCTCCAACAAAGGCAGAGAAGAACTTTGGGCAGCCAAAATCAATCATCTTTCAACAGGGGTAACACCAGCAGAATGCTTACCAGCCGAGCACAACTTGGACTGGACCACTTGGAAATCATTAAACAGATTACGAGCAGGGGTTGGCAAAACTAAGGATAACCTAATGAAATGGGGATACCTACAAGAATCAACACTTTGTGAATATGGAGAGGTACAGACAACAAAGCATCTGTGTCAGTGCTTACGCTGCCCTGATTCTTGCAGTGAGGGGGAGTTGTTTAAGGCACAAGAAAATGCTATAGCAGTTGCTCGTTTCTGGGCAAAGACAGTTTGATTATATATGTATAATTCCATGTTTCTCCTTTGATTTTGTATGTACAATATTATTTATCTGCCTCTGATTAGAGTAAATAAATAAATTATTATTTTTATTTTATTTCGTTAGGGCCATCTATGGACCACGGTGCTTGTGTTTTAGCTGTTTCTTGATGGCATCGTCAGGCTTGCCACGATGGTGTTCTTAGTGGTGGGTTTGGCAGCTGCTTTCATGTTGGTACCTCGAGCTTTTCTGATGGCCCAGTAGTCCTTCATTTTCCGGCTAAATTGAATCTTACGTTCCTCAGACATTTCCTAGTCTCGTCTTTTGGTCTGTGGGTAACTTCTGTGAGGGATGTTACGAAGGATTTAATTTTAAGAGCTGTATGATAGTTACTCCGGTCGGCTATGTCATTTTCATTTATATGGAGTTCCGAAAGATCCTTTTCCACTTGCTTCTTCCACAAGAATCCAGTAGCTTTGCCCTTGTTAGCAGCCTTGAAGATCCTATGGGATAACCTGTTTGAGTCCATTCTGAATAGATGTCCGTAAAAAGCCAGTCGCCTTCTTCTGATGGCATCTATGAGATTTTCTTGGTGTTTATATAGCTCACGATTTGGTTGATACCATCGGCTTCCATCTGGTAGAATCCTTGGTCCTACTATCCGTCTCAGGAACATTCTTTCTTGTACCTCGAGGGCTCTTAATGGGGTCTTCTTAGTTAGACATAGGCACTCTGCTGCATAGAGGACTGAAGGTCTGACTACTGCATTGTAGTGTCTTAGTTTGACATTCATCGATAAATTTTTTGAAGCATATAGTTTTCTACAGGCATGGTAAGCCTTATCTAGTTTGAGTCTCCTGTGTTCAAGAGCCACTGTTTCGCTGAGGTCCTCTGAAAACCATTCCCCAAAGTATTTTACACTTTTGACTCTCTTGATGTAGATGTTATCACTGACTCTCATCATTCTAGGGGCATCCTTGATGTTAGTAACAAACTCGGTCTTTCGTATGTTAATCAAAAGACCCTTTTTAGCCGCTATTGAGTGCAGTGTTTGGAGCTGAGTAGTAGCCTCCTGTATGTCATTTGCCAATAAAGTCAGATCGTCTGCAAAGGCTAGGCATGGAATCCTTAGGTTGTCAGCTTTAATCCCCATCCGTAATCCAGTATTATTATTATTATTATTATTATTATTATTATTATTATTATTATTATTATTTTTATTATTATTATTTTCGTTTCGGTCATCTAGGGACCACGTGCCAATTTCAATGCTTTGGTCTTTGCTGTTCCTTCTTCTTCCTCCAGAATTCCTTCATCATCACACTATGTTTCTTCTTCCTTTCCTCGGACCGTTTCGAGCCAATGTTCTTTCCCTTCTTCCTTTGGAATCTTTCCAGTTTTAGCACTTTCTGCCTAAAAATATATCTCTGTGGTGTAACTTATTCTCTGATATTGTTTCTTTCCAAATCCTTTTTCACTTCTTGTACCCAGGTTGTGACTTCTTGTTCCACAGGAATGTGAAGATCTGCTTGGTTAACCTACTGTCATCCATCCTGTACACATGTCCAAAAAATAGCAATCACTTCTTCCTTTTTTCTGATATGTTTTCTATCTTTCGATATATTTCATCATTAGTTCTTAATTTCCAGAAATTTGGAGTTTTTAAAGGACCGAGTATTTTGCGTATAATTCTTCTTTCTACTATTCCTAATTTATCCATTTTGTATTTCAGTACGAGACACTCGCTCGCGTACAGGCATTCCGGTTTGACTACGGTGCTGTAGTGCTGTATTTTATTATTATTACTGAAAATAAATGGTCATAGTATTTTCATCAGTAAGGAAAGTAGAGTGGATGGAAATGAGGTGTAACGGTACATAGGACTAATTATTGCTTATACTGTGACACATAAAATGTAAAATGAAATAGCAGAGGTTTAGGGGAACGAGGTGCTGTATGGTTAAATAACATTTTAATGTAATTGACAAAAGCACCTATGGCTATGCCTACATTTGTATATTACCTCTAATGGGATCGCACAAACGAATGTCTCCTCAGGCAATATAACATTAGCATATGAGGCTCACGTACGTGCCAACCTAAGCCTCATATTGTTTCGGAGCAGAATATTCACAAGATATATTTCATAGTGACTGTGTTTGGTGAAACTCCAGTGAATGTTATGTGAATTGCGATCGTTTAATCACATTTGGCGTGAATGGCGTCCTTTAATGAAGAACCATCCTGGCATTTACCTGGAGTAGAAGTGGGTAAACCACGGAAGATCACTTCCAATACAGATGAGATTAGAATCGAATCCATCTCTTCTCATTGTTGCCTTACGAGGCTGAGTGCACCACGTCCCAACCCTCATATTAGAATTAAACTTCTTGGCGGAACCAGGAATTGAACTCTAGACCTTTGGTTCCTGAGTATCAAAGTGTACCCGAGACCACAGAAAGCCTAGTGGTATAGTAATTTCCACTACTGTATTTCTATCACTTATTATTCAACAGGGTCGGTGATGAGAATCGATGAAAGTCTATGTGGCAGGTGATTTTACAGCAGAATGCCCTTCCTGACGCCAAACTCAAGAAAGGAGTTGATGGAAGATGAAATGAAAAAGATGAATGAAACTGGGCTAGGAGATGGGAGGAAGGAAGAAAGTTGAAATTGGGAAAACGTGAGAAAGCATTTCAAGGATAGCCAATGGTGGGGTTCGAAACCACGTCTACGGAGTCCGGAAGTAACTTCTCCCATGGACTAGCGCTGCGCGTTAGCGAGCGTACTTACCGCTGTCGGTGTAATTTCCGCTAATGTGTTTGTAATGCATTTTTTTAAAATATTTTTGGAACAATTGGTGACGGTATACTATTCATAATCTATACGTGGTGCGAATATTAGGACGGCTGTAATGTTTCTTTAACGTAGAGTAGGCAGAACTGGTGGACATTTAACTGGAGGCTAATTGAATTTTGACTAGTCTATTAAAAACTGCTCGTTAACTTCTTTATACATCACTTTATCACCGCGGAGGCTCGGGTACGATTTTCGGTTCAACCAAGAAATTTAATTCTGGGGTACTCTCAGCATCGTGTGCGAATACTGAGAAGAGATCGGTTCGATTCCTACCTCAGCCATCCTGGAAGTGGTTTTCCATGGTTTCCCAATTTACTCCAGGCGAAAGCCGGGATGGTAGCTAACTTAGGCCATAGCCGCTCCTTTCCGATTCCTCATACGAATTAGAAATACACACACTAATACATCGATCACAATAAAACGAGTTGCCAGACAAATTCCACATATACAGTACATCCAAATACACGGGGCTGCAAAAATAATCAACGACAAACAACATCTCCTTAGCCCTACAGTTCTAAATCTTTATCGAAATACGCAATTTCAAATTCAGCATTTTGTCCCTCATGGAGGTGCCCAATTGTGGCACTAAGCGCGTCTTCCATAGCAAAGGCGAGAAAACTCCTGGAAGGCAAGGCTGTAGAGCTGAATTTCATTTTTAATGAAATTGCCTAATGCACCCCTGGCTACAGAAGAGCTCTTCTTTCTACCTGACCTGTTTGACACCAGATAATTTGTAAATTGCCTCCAGTGGGTTCGCACAATAAGATGTTTTTCCCCCAGGGCTGTCTGACATACACGCGTGCAGCTATGTACAGTGAGCAACCCCTAAGCCAATGGTAGGTGGTGACCCCACCTCTTCCTTCCTTCCGCCGCGCCGGGGTCGGGAATGGGGACAGGCGACTTGGCTGAACTGAGAGGAGTTAATGCTTTTCCCAGCATGTCGCATGCCCCCTTTGTCCCCTGCAACCCCCCTTACAATGGAGACGGCTGCCTGCATTCTAACCTCACTCTCTCACTTGCACGACAAAAATAGAAATTGTATGTTTTCCTTTCCGTTCTTCCTCTCCCCTACCTCACACCCCCGGGGAGAGGAGGGAGAAATCTGATTTGAATCATTTGTACATGTCCACATTCACGCCCTCCCAAAGAAATAAGAATCTCAGCAGATTGGATCAATGTGCCAAGGACTGCGAAATGGAAACCGTCAACTACTTTGGCATAAGCATTGTATTTTGCACCTCGGATAGGAGGGGACGACTGGCTATCAGGAAAAAAGGAGGGAACTTTGTGAATAATAAGGAAAGTTACTAACATGTTTTCCAATTTAAAGAACCATTTTGATGAAATTGGAAGAAATTATTTAGGTCCCAAATTCTCCTATAGAACCTATACTGGTATTCTCACCTTTAATGAAAGAAAAATGTTTTGAACATTCCTTGTATTCGTTTCTTCTGCTATGTGACATACTGAAAACTTAGCAGAATCACTTTTCAGTCGGTCAACACAAGTGATTATACTAATACGTAATAGGCAATACTCTCTCTCTCTCTTTATTCGTTTATACGATTCCGACTCTCCGTGACCCAATGTACTAAACTACGCCAATTTCTTCTGTCCAGCACTGCCTCCCGAAGATTTTCCAAGCTGGAATTTAGTGCTTCTGTGATGCCATCCATCCATCTCATTCTTTGCATCCCTCTTCTCCTTGTGCCATCTATCTTCCCCATCATTAAGGTCTTCTCTAATGAATTATGTATTCTCATGATGTGTCCAAAGTAGCTCAGTTTTTGTTTCAGGATTAAGCCCTCCAAAGAACACTCTGGTTTAATTTGCGGTAAAACTGACTTATTTGTTCTCTTCGCAGTCCATGATACTCATAAGAACTTTTCTCCAACACCATAATTCGAAGGAATCTATTCTAAGGCGTTCAGCTTTTCTTATGGTGCAGGTCTCACATCCGTACATCACAACTGGAAAAACCATAGCCATTACTATACGGATCTTAGTTGTTAATGTTATGTCTCTACTCCTTAAGATATTGTCCAGATTTGAAAATGCCTGTCTACCAAGTAGCAATCGTCTTTTGATCTCATGGTTGCAGTCACCATCAGCAGAAATCTGTGAGCCAGGCAATACTATCTCACATTAATTCCTTTTGTAAGGTTGATATCAGGAAGGACATCCAGCTGTATGGTGTCTTCCTGATTGCGGTCATTCCAGATTGCGTTCACCTCATTAGTGGTACATATTGCGGTCACTTTCATTTTAGGGAAGAGTTATAAACATTCCAGCGTCCATATTGCGATCACGATTCTTGGGAGACCGGTCCGGTTGTAACTCCCCTGGGAATTTCCTCACCTTTCACTTCCGCCCCTCTTGCCAATGTTACTTACTTTTACGAGACGAATTTTTCGAGGTAATGAAAAAAAGTTTTTCACGATATACAGTACCTATTATAAAAATAGTTATCTGGCGCCTCAAATGGGAGAGGAGGGGCAGAAATTAAAAATTATACTCTGTAAGTATAAAATTTCCCGTTACAACAATTATGTTGAAAGTGAAGGTCGTTGATTCCGATCCTGAAACGTTTCTATTCTTAAGACTGAAAATGTTATAATCATTGATTTACGAGGTGCCGTCATACTGGGAGGGGACTTGACTTCTTTAAGCGAAGTTGTGCTCAGCTGAACACTGAACTGTATTATTTGGTTAGGTAGTGAAATATCAGTTTCCCCTTGTTATCCAAAAACTTACGGAAGGTATGAGTCAGTCGGGAAGAGGCAAGAACCAAGGACTGGTCTCTCAAGAAAAGTGATCGCAATCTGGACGCTGGAATGGTTATAGTTTTTCCCTAAAATGAAAGTGACCACAATCTGGACTACTAATGAGGTGAACGCAATCTGGAATGACCGCAATCAGGACACAACCAGCTGTATAAATCACCCACCACTTACAGACACTAATAAAAAGGAGTGGAATACTATAGACGTTGTTATTGCTGATTCATTTATGGGCATTGCGACATCTTAGTTATATATCCCCATGTATTTGGGTATGTGTGAAATTTCTCTGGTAGCCACTGTTATTGTGATTGCTGTATTATGTGACTATTTGTAATTCAGATGAGGAATGGGAAGGAGGCTACCACGGAAAATCACTTCCAAGATGTCTGAGATGGGAAGAGAACCCACCTATTCTCAGGTTTGCCTCACGAGGCTGAGTGTACCCCGTTTCAGCTCTCAGACCAGAATGAAATTTTTTTGGGAGAATCGGGAATCGAACCCGGACCTCTGGGGAAACAGCAAAAATTTAGCCGTTAACGAATGGTACTTGTAACGCAAAGTAGTCTAAGCATTCATTTTTGTTCCAGAATTGAGTATAATTATTTTGAAATCTCAACTGAGTTATCTGAAAATCCACAGCCTGCTTCCAGTCGACCGAAATGAAATGATAGTGGAGAATGTTGCTGGAATGAAATTTTTGACAGGAAAAAACAGAGTACCCGGATAAGAACCTGTCTGCCTCCGTTTTGTCAAACACAGATCTCACATGCAGTGACCGGTATTTGAACCATGGACCCAGCGGTGAGAGGCCGGCGTGCTGCCGCCTAAGCCACGGAGGCTAACAGGTTTCTAAACTACAGACAAATGTTAGAATATACAGATGAATTTCTGTCGAATGGCCATAGCAGGGTATTTTAAATGAACACCTGGCGGCTCCCAACAAGTTCAATTTCAAGTAGTTCCAACTTTGGTTACCAGATGCTACTGTCATTAACACCTAGCGGCGAACATTGGAACTTGCTAGAGCGATTCTAACCAGCCAAATTTTGCTACACAATACATTCAGTACAGCAACACAATAAAAACAAAAGCAATTATCAATAAAAAATAACAAAATTCAGAAAACATTAATTATTTCAAAAGTTAGGTTTTCTGATTTGGCCACTTTGGCTTTTTCCCGTGTATATGAGGGAATGAATTAAATATGGGGATAGTGCTCTAATACGGAAGTTCAGCCTCAAGGGGATTTAAACTATAGGTGGACATGCAGTAAACCTTTAGGGGGAAGAATCAGTGACTGCCTTCAAGGAATTCAACCAGTAATGAAGCTCAATCAGGACAATTTGATCTGTCTGTGATTTGAACTGCAGGCTTGCGGACTACCAAACAGGTAACTTATATTCCGCTGGAATACTTGCTTGTTATCGAACACTAGTGTACGAACTAGACTCCAACAGATCGCCTCTATATTAGTTCAATCCGGCTTTTACACGAGAAATGGAGGAAGGCAGTTATAGAGAGTATCCTTGTTGGAAACAAACCTTTAGTGTTATCTGAGCACTACAACTTCGCAGTGATCATTACTTGTTGTGTAACGCTGCATGGCGCAGTGGTAACATTCTCGCCTGCTGTGCCCAAGCTTGCAGAATCGAATCCAGCACAGTTTGTTGGCGGTTGCAGAATCAAATCCTGGCACAGTCAGATGGCATTTGAAGGTGTGCAAATGCGAGGGAGCCATGTCAGTTGATTTACTAGCACCTAAAAAGATCCACTTCAGGACAAAATTTCGGCAATTCGGCGTCTCTAAAAGCCACGGTAGTTAAAAGGGACGTAAAATGAATAACATTATTAATATTATTACTAATTTTATTACTAATATTTAAGGTCCGTAGTCTCAGACGAGATCCTTTCACATGTTAGCCAGATATGCACATATCCATGAGTCACAATCCCTTATTTCAGAGACGGCTTAATCTCTTCACTGTTTGTATTTGCAGTTATAATTATTATTATTATTATTATTATTATTATTATTATTATTATTTTTTTTTTTTTAGCGTATGGCTTTTAGTGCCGGGAGTGTCCGAGGACATGTTCGGCTCGCCAGTTTTGTAGCTGCTTCGAGACGAGCCCCCAATGGGTGGGCTACAAGTACCGTTGGGGAGGGAAGGAGGGAAGTTGGAATGTAAGGACGAGGAGTTGGAAGGTAGCGGCTGTGGCCTATAGTTAGGGACCAACCCCGGCATTTGCCTGGAAGGAAGATGGGAAATCACAGAAGACCATCTTCAAGGTTGCCGGCGGGGGGATTCGAACCTCCTCGCCTCCCGGATGTGAGCGACTGCCATCAGTCATGCCGTAACCACCACGGCTAACTCACCCGGTTATTTGTTTATTTATCGTATGGCTTTCATGCCGGGAGTGTCCGAGGACATGTTCGGCTCGCCTGAGTCTGTAGCTGTTTCCAGAGGACACCCTTAGGGTAAGCTACAAGTACCGTTCAATTTCATGTAGTTCCAACTTTCGCTACCAGATATCAATGATACCTAGTGGTGAACGTTGGAACTTGGATAGAGCGTTCCGACGAAATCTAACCTAACAATTTAGCTTCATACAAGTATAGTCTGTGGAAGGATCTTTAACATGCCACAAATCTATGACATGGGACCACCGGCTTTACCTCCCTTCTGAAGGAAGGCATAGGCGTACTGAAGTATTTTTAACGCTCTTAAAAAATCCGACGACTTCGGCCGGTTTAGAACCCGCTATCTTGGGCACAGCAGTTCAGCATGCTACCAACTACGCCACCGAAGCCGCTATAATAATAATATTAATATATGTTTTTTTTGTCGTGTGGCCTCCTGAGAAGCCGAGTGCAGGTCTTTCCAGTTGACGCCCGTGGGCGACCTGCGCGTCGGGGTGAGAAATGTAATGGATGAAGGTGAATGAAACTGGGCAAAGATGTGGAAGGAAGTGGCCGTGGCCTGTCAGAAGGAACTGTCCCAGCATTTACCTGGTGTTAAAAATAGGAAACCACGGAAAACCATTTCGAGGACGGCCGACGGCGGAGCTCGAACCCACGTATCTACCGAGTCAGCGGGGAGCTTGGCCCCATGACCTAACGCTGCGCTTTAGCGAGCACAGCCACCGCTGTCGGTTAATAATGATAATAATATATCAGCAAACTGGCCGGACATTAATCTGTGACCAAATACATTTCTCTGGCTGAAGAGATCCGACAGATGTGGCGATAGGAATTGTTGATGTATTGCCTACCATAATATCTTCCACTGGATCATAGCGAAGTCACTGAGGACCAACCTCGATAAGCTGGGGCTCCAACATAATCTGCATACCAGTATGCAGAAGGCAGTCATTTTAGAGAGGTGCTTCATAGTTTGTTTGTTCCTTAGCCTACCAACATAGAGAACTCCACTCCAACTTGCAACAATCGAACGACATGGTGAACATATTAATAATATTAATAATTTTGCATGAGCAAAATGGAAATGGCCTACCATTTAACTAAGGACATCTATAAGAAAAAGTCAATATCCTTCAACGCAAAACTAAAACATTACTGCAGTGTCATCAGTCCGGAGGTCGTGTATGCTTCTGAATGTCTCATAATGAACAAAATAGGCTTGGTCGAAAAACTGGAGGCCAGAGAATGGGAAATTTGGAGAAATATATTGGGTCCCATCAAAGACAATGGGGAATACAGAAGACGGCATAACCATGAACTATATACTCATGTGGAGAAGTTAAGTGACGTCATCTGGAAGAGAAGGATACCATTTTTTGGGCATGTGAAACGAATGAGCCCAGCGAGACGGACCAACCGCAACATAACTTACTTTCAGGAGAGGAAAACAAAATCGGCCTGGTTCATTGAACTGGATAAAGATCTGAAAGAAGTGGGGATTACACCAACAGACATTCAGGAGCGCACCCCACGTAAAAGGAAACTTCAAGCTTGGAAAGGTTTCCAAGAAAAACCGAAACTGAAAACGGGAAAGATTTTGACCCAGGAACGGAAGGATGTCCACCGAGAACGAATGCGGGCGTACAGGGCAAACATCAAAGCCTGTAGGATACAGTTAGAATGACATGGTCCATAGATGGCCTATACGATATGAATGAATAGTAATAATAATAATGATAATTACTTTGTTCAGATATAGAAGAACTACCAAGTTATCAACAAAGGCAAAAACAGAAGCTCTATATGCATCTGAAACTATTATAATGGGTGGCAAATCTCGAATGAGAATTATCGAAAAACAAGAGAGGAAAATCCTCATGAAAGTCCTAGGACCAAAGTCCGAAAATGGAATTTGGATCAAAAAATTATCACATGAAATGTATCGTCACAGAAAGAATCACAGATACCATAAGGAAACGGTGGTTACAGTCTTACGGACTCCTATATAGAATGGTTAATAACAGGCTCACTGAGAAAATTTTCAACCTAGGCTTATAAATGGTTGGATGGTTGGTTCCTCAGTTTAGGGGCTGCGACAACGCGGTAATGTAGCCCCGTGGACTTTGGGTGTGAGTAGAATCTGTCTGATAACCGGTGTTAATTGTGATGACTGTATTAGTGTGTGCTATCTGTTTTCAATTCAAGTGAGGACTGCAGACATTGCATTTTTTCAAGTAGTTCCTACTTTTGCCGCCAAACGCCACCGTCAACAACTACTAGTTCTGAAATTGATTACCAGATGCCACCACAGTCGGCTCCTGGTGACGAACGTCGGCACCTAAGAGCGTTTGTCGAATGTTTTACCTATATATAATTTAGCTTCACACAGGAGTAATTAGTGGAATGTTCTTTAACATGCCATAAATCTATGACATAGGACCGCCAGCTTTACTTCCCCTCCGAAGGAAGGCATACTGAGGGATTTTTAACGCTCTTAAAAATCCGATGATTTCGGCCGGGTTTGAACCCGCGCTCTTGGGCATAGAAGCTCAACATGCTACCAACTACGCCACCGAGGCCGATAGGCTTATCAATGAAAAATCAAAACAACTGACTAAAATAAATCAGTGAATATATAAATGATACTAGCAGGTACCCGCGGCTTCGCCCGCGATCAAGACAATGGGGACGATGCATTATTGCTGATAATTGGTATATTCTATTACAGCAATCGCGGCTATAGGTGTGTCCATTCTAATTCTGAAAATTCTGATACATACAGTATATTGATATGATCAGCAAAGTGGGAATTTTATCGAGTTGTGAACGTCTGCAGGGTTCGATGTTACATTATGTTAACACATTTTAAAATTACGTTTATGGTTTTGCCATCTTCTGCTGAGACATAACGATTTTGTTGTCCGGATGCTCGCGAGCACGCCACATACAGTTGGCCATGGGAAAAAATGGTATTGCCTAAATGTACACGTGCTACTGTTAGGTTTGTGTCATTGCGCTTTGTTAAAGAAATTGCGAATATTGTATGAAGAGGGAACTGCACTCTTGCACACTGGAATGGCAAATCTATCGGAATATGGGGAATTAAAAGTATTCTTACTTAAGCTATTCTGGATGTAATTTGGCCATACTAATTGATGATTTGAACGTAAACATATCCCTATTAATAGACCTATAGTTAAATATCGCTCATCTTGGCCGCTGATGTACATTATGCAGTCTCTTCCAGTGTTACATCCCAGGGATTGAAATTCTCCAACGACCCTTTTGCCCCACATGCCTCTCTAAGAAATTACAATTCCTGATTGTTGTTGTTTGAGTCTTCAGTTTTTTAACTGGTTTGATGCAGCCCTCCATGTATTCCTCTCCTGAGCTAATCGTTTCATTTCTACATAGCTACTTCACCCTACATCCGAGGCAATCTGTTTAACCCTGGTTTACCCCTACAGTTCTAGTCCGCGACCCTCCCATCCATAACTACTGTCGACCAAACTATTATGTGTACTCGAGTTTGAAGTTAGTTTGTGAAGTAACCGATAGACCTATATAAAATCCAATAACATCATCATTTTCGCCGTTCTATTTTACGTTAGATCATGTAGGTTTGGAATTTTTAATTTATATTTTAATATTTTTTATCACAGTTGGAACACAAGAAGTGCCCGTTTTTAAGCGTTTTTCAACCATGCGTCACATTTAAGAATTATTATCTCACAAACCCGTCATCAGACCGAATCCAAATTTTAACACAATACAGTATATACTGGAATGTTGTATAACAGGTTTATTAATTTTAAAATTTTGTGTGTCCAAGAAACAAAGTTGTTATTATTTTTGTAAGGTAACTTTTCCTCGGCTCGGGATGGTTTGAAAATGTAGTTCTTGGTCGCTTTGTAATCCTTATACATCAAAACGGTATGCTGTATGATTGTGAAATACGTAAATTAATTCACTTATTGTATATCGGTTTGTATTTGTACGGATAATTAAGACATGGTTCACCAGTTAGCCGCTCCGGTGAAAGCAGTACATCATTGCCAAGATGGGCTACATCACGCGTCATGGCGCGTCTCGCTCGGAAGTGATGGGCTCCATATCAGCAACGCTGTATAGCATTTCCCGGAGTGGCTAGCTGGTGAACCATGTCTTAATTCTCCGTACAAATACAAACCGATATAAAATAACTGAACTAATTTACCTATTTCACAGTCATACAGCATAACCTTTTGATATATAAGGATTACAACGCAACTAAGAACTACTTTTTTCAACGAAATTAATAAACCAGTTATACAACATTCCAATGTATATTGTGTTAAAATTTGGATTCGATCTGATGACGGGTTTGTGAGATAATAATTCTTAAATGTGACGCATGGTTGGAACACGCTTAAAAAGGGGCACTTTTTGTGTTTCAACTGCGATAAAAAATATTAAAATATAAATTAAAAATTCCAAACCTACATGAACTAACGTAACATCGAACGACGAAAATGATGATGTCATTGGATTTTATGAAGGTCTATTGGTTACTTCACAAACAACCTTCAAACTCGAGTGCACATAATATTTTGGTCGACAGTAAGCTTGCTATTCCTGGGAGTCATAATATGTGTCCTACCCTCCTATCTCTTCTCTTCATTAGCAGTCGCCAGAAACATCTCTCCTCTCCCACTCGTCTTAATACCTCTTCATTTGTTACCCTAACTACCCATCTGATCATCATTCTCCCTTATCACCACATTTCAAAAGCTTCAATTCTCCTCTTTTCTGCTGCACCATTAGTCCTTTAGTACAACTCTGCAACTTTTCTAGGTTTAAGCCGTGCCTTGTGCGGGGATTCAATGGCCGTGAAAGACAAAATAACCACTTTATTGAAATAAGTTTGCCCAATTCCTCAGAAAGAGTAATTAAGAAACACTAATAATTAACGTGACAGCCGGTAGAATACGACACATTCGACTGTAAATATACGTTGCAGATCATGGTTAAAAACGAAAAAGAGCAGATCAAAATTGGCAAACAAAAATATTCAGTTAAGAAAAAACAAATTTATAAAAAAAATGAAAGCATACCGTGCAAAATAGAAAGTATCTTAACATTGTAAATTCGAGTAAACTTCTGAAAGCTCGCTTACAACAACCAGCCGAAAGAGTATAAAATTAGACTGAAAATCACGTTCGTATCCGAGCCCCAAAAGCAACCTCTATATATAAAATATATCTCATTTTTCGCGTATCAATGCGAGGAGCAACGTTCGAGGTTAGAAGTGGGAACCGAACCCAGCGATTTTAAGGCCCTAAAACGAACGGTTTTCGAGATATTGCCAGAAAACTATCCACGGTCTGCGAAATTTCAGCGGTTGCCATAGTAACGTTGATCTGTTTCTCAGAGGGAACACAGTTATTTGGGAATATCTCCGAAACCATTCATTTTAGGAACTTAAAAAGTGTGTTTCGGGGTCCCTACAGGACCTCCGAGTATTGTTTCTAGTATCTGGCGGCTTAAAATGAGCTAAATCCGAACATTTTACCGACTGTCCTTGCTCAGTGCCAAAGGGCCGAAAAAAGTCACTTACAAATTGAATTTTCAAAAACCGTTTCTTATTGGGCCTCTACATACTCGGATCAACCAACATGCAAAATTTCAGCTTTCTAGGTCTAGTGGTTTGATCCCTGCGTCGATGAGTCAATTTTGGATTGTCAATGCCAAAGGGCCGAAAAAAGGTCACTTACAAATTGAATTTTCAAAAACTGTTTCTTAGTGAGCCTCTACATACTCGGATCAACCAACATGCAAAATTTCAGCTTTCTAGGTCTAGTGGTTTGAGCCCTGCGGTGATGAGTCAATTTTGGATTATATATAAGAGATTGGCCGTCATAATGAAACCATTCAAGGCAAAATAAAATTCAGGACTTGAATTCACAAACACAAATTTACTGAGAAACGCAGCCGACAAAATACAGGATAGGCAGAACAGCGTAAAAGGGAACACAGCGAGAAAATGAAGATATATTGGGAAGGGAAGAGGAAAATGGGCTAATAAGTTCAAATGCGGTCCTTAGTTGGGCACAACGAATAAATGAAAATAATAATGATAATAGTAATTGTAATATTATGGAACAAGGATATTTCAATTAAGGCTAAAGAAGTTATGTACAACGCATATTATGTTCCTATAATGACATATGCAGCAGAAACTTGGACAATGACTAAGAGGGATGAGAGCATACAGGCAGCTGAGATGAGATTCCTGAGAAGTATGGTCCAGAAAACGAGGAGAGATAGAGTGAGAAATGAAGATATACGGAAAGAACTGTGAGTACAGGAACTAAATGACAAACTGGAGCAAAACAGATTGAGTTGGTTTGGACATGTCAAACGGATGAATGAAGAAAGGCTACCAAGACGAGCACTGGAACGACGGATGACAGGGAAGAGAGGACTTGGAAAGCCAAGAATGCGTTGGATGGACTCGGTGAAGTATAGCATTAGAAAATGGAACCTGTATTGGATCACCGTGTCGGAAGAGGAATGGTGGAACGACAGAACAAAGTGGAGAGGAACCATATTTGCTCCCACCCAGTGTCAGCTGGAAAATGGGAAATGAAGATGATGATGATGAATCGTTTTACGTCCCATTGAACTAACGTGACACCTAGAGACACCAGGGTGCTGGAAATTAGCCCCGGAGTGTATCTTCAACGTGCCAGTGAAATGTACTAACACGGCTTCCTCTCATTTAAGCTTCCTCTTAGGCCAACTGACTGCGTCAAGATTTCATCCTGCAACCATGGCAGAGCAGGCACGAACGTTACCGCTGCGCCATGCAGCCAGTCTATAGGAAACATATTGACATGTGTCTGGAGAAGAAATGGGAAACCACAGAATACCACTCTTGGGATAGTTGAGTAGGAGGCAGTGACAGAAATATCTGCATGAGTAGATATCAAACTTTTGAAAGATATTAATATTCCGTGGAAAAGGATATTGTAAGATGATTGTTTGTTCCTTCCTCCTTTATTTGGAAAACTCTTTACATTAAAGTTTCTAAAATTACAGCGGATATGATGTTAACTCAAAAATACTATATCGACTGGAATAATATTAATAAGGTCATTCCTCTCTTTACATCTGCCAAAGTTGGGGCTGGAATTGAACAAAAAGTCACCAGGTCTGAACTAGGACTGGTATATTTAATAGATTAGTTGTCGAAGCATACAAATCGATTAGTTGATCAATCATTCATTTCCGTGTCCGGTCAAAATTTCCAAAAAATTGCAGCTGCGATGGCCTTGTACTTCCTCTAAAAACATCTTCCATTGTGCATGGGTTGTCCAGGAGGGGCAGATAAGTAGGTGGCTTGGGTCTTGTTCAGCTCCACATTCACAAGAGGTGTCTGCGTCTGCTGGAAATATCCCCCATTTTTGCAGGTTGGTCTTGCATCGAGGGACACGCACTCTAAAACGGTTGAGGGACCTCCACACAGGATAAGGTAGGTCGGCGCCAAGAGCCAGTTCTACCTTTGGTGACATGTCAGTGTGCAGTGAGCTCCTCCATCTATAGAGACAAGTTGTCTTTGGTGTTCTCTCCAGCGGCAGAGTCCTAGCAAGGAAACTCTTGCGAGATCTGAGGCAAGACCTTGCTGCCATATAGTGGATGTCGATGGTCATTCTCCTGCATTGTTCTCTCGGCGTCCGGAGAAGTGGCCCTCCGTATGTTGGGTGGGGCTATTCCAACAATAGGGTATACTTTGTGCACTGGTATTGGTTTCAGGCATCCCGAGATTATCCTTGCAGTGTCGTTGATAGCAGTATCAACCTGCTTAGCATGTACTGAAGCGTTCCACACAGCAGCGGCATACTCAGCGGCTGACACACACAGTGCAAGTCCGGAAGTCCTCAGGATGTGCGGGCTGGCTCCCCAGGTGCTGCCGATCAGCTTCTTGAGTATGCCATTGCGAGCACTGACCTTCTGTTTCGTGTTCAGACATTGATGTCTGTACGTTAGAGCATGGTCTAGTGTGACACCTAGGTAAACTGGTGTTGGGCAATGTTTCAGTCGCTTCCCTCACCATGTGATGTCCAGCTGTCGCCGTGCTTTCCTGTTTCGTAGATGGAAAGCACGATTAATTGCTACAAAACGATTGATCGTTGAATCAATTAATCAGTTGGTCGAATAATTAATTAATTGTTCTGTCGATTAATCGATGTACTTCGCTCCTTTCACTACGCTCTCACAGAAGCAAAACAGACTTTTAATTAAAATTATCCGCTGTTGTACTCATATTTTGAATAATGTGCCTTCTTTGTGAACATTAGGATAAAAATAAATAAAACAAAAGTGTTCCTGTTCTAAATTGTAAACATTCAACAAGAATTCAAAATCTTTGCTGAAAATTCTTCATTTTCATTTTTCGAATCCAATCCCAACGTGATTGATGTTTGTCCTTCCACTATCACTGTCTCTTATGTGGTTATTGTTAACATAAGGAAGGAAGGACACTTTGTATATTTAGGCAAAAAGTAACTTTAATGTACGACGATGTTGAAATGTAAATATTATATGTCGGAAAACTGTATCATAATGAGGGTCTTTATAACTTCCGGGCAAATGTGTGTCTGTCTGTCCATCTGTCTGTCTGTCTGGCTGTGTGTGTGTGTGTGTCCCTATCAACTCCTAAACCTCTGCAGCAATCGAAACAAAATTTGGTAGAAGTAAAATTCTATAACTGAATATCTCAATGCCGTATTTGAAAATGATGTCAGTGCTACCAACTGCTGAAAAATCGCTGTTAAAATTTGAGCTCCATGTTGGAGATCTTGGGAGGTATGAATGGGAGCTATTTCAAAATTGGCACAGGTATATATAACAATATTTCAGTTTAATTTCCAAGAGGCCATACATGGCAGTTTTTCCAAAAGGATTCTAAGCCTGCTGATAGGTCCAATTTTTTAATGCATATAACTTCTACACTATCAATTGGAATTCAGCCAAATTCCGTATGTGCTATGTGTACATAAACAGATATAACTGAGCATATTTTTAAGAGCCACCAGGGCTGCCAACTGTTAATAAATGGTCTCAATTTATTTTATCCAAATACCAATATTTCAGAAAGTATGCAAGCCGATAGCTTTAAACTATGCACACGTATAGTACCTGACATTCCATATTAATTTGGAGTAACTTATATACGTCAGTGCTACCAACATGATTCTAAGCCTGCTGAGAGATCCAACTTTAAATACAAGTAACTTCTATACTATCATTTGGATTTCAACCACATTTCGTATGTGCTATGTGTACCATAACAGATATGACTATGCGTATTCTTAAGAGCAACTAGGGCTGCCAACTGTTAAAAAATGCTGTCTCTATTTTTGTTACCCTAATATCAATATATAAGAAAGTATGCATGCCAATAGCTCTAAAAATTGCACACGTGTAGTACTTGGCATTCTAGATTAATTTAGAGTAACTAATAAACGTCAGTGCTGCCAACTTGATTCTAAGCCTGGTGACAGGTCCAATTTTAAGATGCATGTAACTTCTATATTAACTAATGGATTTCATTCCAAATTGGCACAACAATAGATCATATTATTTCAGATTATTTCTGACCAATACGTGCTTGACATTGTTGCCAACATGACTTTACGCGCGCAGTTAGATCCAATGTTTAACTTCATGTAACGTCCATGCTATCCATTGGACTTCAACCAAATTTTGGATTCTGTACCCTAAGAGATGGAACTAAGAATATACTGTATTCAGTCATCAGGGCTGCCAACTGTAGTGCTCTATTAGGCTACATTATGCCAGGTATACAGTATTTTGAACTAATTAGAAGTTTCGATATTACCAACTTAATTTCGTCATTATTCTAGATAGATAGTCTATATATAGATTAATCATTGGCATGAATCTCAAATTTTAAAAAAGTAGGATCTTTAGTTCGTCACGGAACTTCTTGTTCATTATGAAACAGTTTCTCCTACCAATCAGAGCTCAAGAAACAGTTGTGTGACCAATTATGTAAGGATAGCATCGCATCGGCGCTGACTTACACGGCCTCCTATTTTAAATTTCACTGCGGGTCTCGTGTCATAGTGCGGTATTCGAGAAGGCCATGGTCAAATACAAGGTATTCTCTGCGTCCCATGCGCTCTGTTCAGTACATAAAACTGGCGAAATTTCAACAGATATTTATGAATATTATGTTGGAACATAAAATAGTTATAATTATCGTCGATCAAAAACAGTCTATGAAACTCGCCTATAATGGTAATTAAGACACTCGCTACGCTCGTTTTATAAACATACTCGTGTCTTGATTATTGCCATTATAAGCTCGTTGCATAATGTACTATTATAGGTGTATATTTCTATGCATTACTCCGAAAATTAACTTATTTTCTTATCTCATGCCTACTAATAAATTAATCTATTCTTCGATTAGACGATTAATTGATAGTGCATTCAGTCGATTAATCAATTATGCGTATTCGATTAATTTCAAATTACTCGTTTAATCGATGACTAGTATTACCCGCCGCGGCTTCGCCCGTGAATATTCTAGCAAAATCTCAATCATGAATGCTATGACTGATTTATCCTTGGTATGAATAATCAGAATTTATCAATTCAGCTACTGGTGCAGTGGTTAGGGGTTTGTCATTCCTTCGTAGGTATATCAGATCGAAGTTAGTTTTCTGGGAATATCACAGACACTGTTAATTTAAGGGCCTTTAAATGTGGTTTTCGGAGATCCTTTATAGTCGGGTGAAAAAGACCTTTCGTACCACACTCACACGTGAAAATTGCGTGAAAAAATTCTAGAGTGCCCCTTGACCCCCTTAAGTGCATTATACTGTATGCATTGATGAATTTTACATCTTAATTTTGTTCAGTGATAACCTTATTTCCGTCTGGAAACTTTCACAGAAATGTAGGCTAATAATTGGATTTGCATTGCGTCTTACAGAAATAGATGGACCTGTGAGATTCTGTTATCATGGTCACCGTGTTGCATTATTTCATTGTAAATGTACATGTTTTAAGGTATTTATTTAATTGTGAGGCATTTAAAGAGTATGTGAGTGCGTTTCGCTCACGCATTGGGTTATGCTGAACCTGTAGGTACCCCATATGTGTAGGTTGGTGTTAATGGGACCTTATTTTCGGTACAAAACTGGAATGGGACCTTAGCAGAATAATATAGGGAGGGATTAACCAAACATCGCTTACTACCAGCTTTAGTTAGAACGCTACTACTGTATGTTATCTGTAGTGGACAAAGTTTCTCTTAATAACAAGAGTTTAGTGCTTTTCAGTCGGTCAACACGAATGTACCCAAAAGAGATGGGTTATGCCCTAATCCTGAAATAAATTACATGAGATTAATAAATAATTGTTTTATTAATCTCATGTAATTTATTTCAGGATTAATAAATAATTGTTTTATTAATCTCATGTAATTTATTTCAGGATTAGGGCATAACCCAACTCTTTTGGGTACATTCGTGTTGACCGACTAAAAAGCACTAAACTCTTGTTTACTAAGGCAACACTGAAAATATGGCTTCAAACACCACAATGTTTCTCTTAATATAAGAACAGTTGCCTTTGATGATGATGATGATTATGATGATGCTGCTGATGATGAAAATTGTTGTTTTAATGGGCCTAACATCTTGTTTATCGGCCCCTAATTGTTTGGGTGATAGTGAAAGATGAGAATGAAAAACTATAAATAATAAACTACAAACTTACTTACTAGAAGAAAGGGTAAACAAATAAAGGATAAGGCAAGTATAGGACAGGATGACAAGAAATTCTCTCAAACCCCGAAGAATGAGGATTGAGGGACTTGGAAGGTAGGAGAGCCATGAAAGGCAGATAGGAAAGGGAAAGAGGAGAGGGCCCGCCCCAAGAACAGATGAAAAAGGGGACAAAACGGACCCAGCTCAGGAATCCCTCGGGGTCGCCAACTCCCAAACTTACCAGCCGTGAGCCCTTGAGGGTGTAGCACTATCCAGGGTGCACCAGAAGTGGTTGGCTACATACACCCTGCCTCCTTGAGGGCCTCGTGCAGAAGGCAGGAGATAACATGAAAAGAAAGAGAAGGCTGACCCCTCGAAGAATGAGGGTATAAGGGAAGATGAGACAAGGGCCAATTAAGGCGGGAAAGTGAATGACTCCCTAGGCCTCGGATACCCTAATACCGTCGGGCTCGGAAAGGAACAAGAGCTGACCAAGGGAGGTCGACAGGAAATAAGATGTAGAGGAGCCCGGCACAAGTAAGTGGAAGCTGGGGTCCCGTGGTCGCCAACCCACATCCCACTAGATGTGAGCCCCTGGGGGAGCCTTTGATGAACAGAACTACGGAGGAAGAATGGAATGTCACCGGATGAGAAGTTGTATTATACATTCATGCTCTGCTGGCCTGTAATTTCTCAACAGAAGTTTTTCTAGTTTAATATTAAAACATCTGTATTCCATCTCCTTCTCCTCAAGAAATACTTTAAAATAAATTGGAATCTGCCTAATAAATGGAGGAAGTTCCAATTTTACGCTGCGCCAAGCCAAGATGAAGATGAATTGTAGATAATAATGCACAAGGACACCACAACATCCGACCTCTGGTCTGCCTCCCGCTGAGCTAAAAACTGGCGTGCAGCACGTGAAGAGGCCGGATGGAAGAAGATTTCTTGCCTGGGATGTCTGTCGCATTGAGAATCCCCCATCCACATGCGCTTCGCGTAACGGTGTTAGCTAGCAAAGATTCGTATACAAACATACGGATTCTAATCAGACTCTATTTGACCTAACATCAGTTTGTATTAGCACCAGGGGCGGATCTAGGGGAGGGCGAGGAGGGTGACCGCCCAGGGCCCCGCGCCGTGTTTTTTTAAATTTTATTAATTAATTAATTAATTCATTATACTTTTCAAACTAATCTATACTTGTTTTTTTTTCAGTGCTGCTATGACCTTCCTTGACCGTTTAGCAAGCTTAGATTTTAGTGAAATAATAGACGTCTTCAGCCGTAAAAAGTCGCAAAGTAATATTTTAATATTTCATAGTTTAAATAATCTTCTTCATGGGGACTTAAAGGTTTCTCTCATATTACAGTATTAACACAATTTACTGTAGTGTATTCAAAATATTGTAACTATTCTTTATTTTATTATTACAAAACTACTTTCCTTTTTTTGGATATTTTTTGTATTTCCTATTGTTGTGGGCCCCACCTTATCATATCACCCAGGGCCCCGCAAGGCCTGGATCCGCCACTGATTAGCACTATAATTCTAGCAAACTGACAACCAGGTATAATAAAGTCCACACACACAGACAAGCACAAAGGATTAGGACCGGCCGGTATTTCTGCCCACCGTGTCACCCATTGTACTTGGCTAATCATACTATTTTAAAATTTCTTTTAATTTTATCTTATGACGTGTGATATAGGTTATATCGATTCTACACATAATTACAAGGAAAATGATGCCAGACAAAGTATAAATTACTCAATTTGGTCACAAAAAACACAAAACCAAAAATACAGTCCGTTAATTTTGTATTTTTTTAATCCCGGTATTGATTTCAAATATTTGAACATTGCTTGGTAAAACTTTTCTTGTAATGATGTACAGTATGTCTTCACCTTATGACTATTATTCACGTTTCCCAACGTGCTCAGGGATGAGATGCGATGGAAGTCATTGTGGCGGATGGCTTTTACTGCCGGATGCCCTCCTTGACGCCAACCTCACTAGAGGAGTTAATGAGAGATGAAATGAATGATGGTGAATGAAACTGGGCAAGGATGTGGAAGAAAGCGACCGCGGTCTGTCAGAAGGTACCGTCCCAGCATTTCCCTGCAGGTGAAAATGGGAAACCACGGAAAACCATTTCAAGGACGGCCGACGGTGGAGCTCGAACCCACGCGTCTGACAAGTCAGCAGAGAGCTTAACCCCATGACCTAACGCTGCGCTTTAGCGGACGTAGTCACCACTGTCGGTTATAATGATGTATAGATAAGAAATATACTAATCACTTTACGATAAAATAGAAAATTTTAAACATTAGGGTTTGATTAGCCGTGCACAATAGGTGACTCACGGGGTGGAAGAACGGCTGGTCCTAATCCCCTGCGCTTGTGCCTGTTCGGTCGGCGGGTGTGTGCGTGGACCTTATAACTGACACCAAACCGCATTCCCAATTTCCTAGATTTCTCATTGTACCTTTCGTGAGGTTGGCACCAGGAAGAGCATCTGGCCGTAAAAGCTCATCTCCCCTCATCTCAGACACCGGATAAACTGGAATATTTAGAGGAAGCCATTCATAGTAACAGACGGTTTAAGGCCCTATAGTTCTAGTCTATAGGGATCTTCACACGTCCTGACACGACCACCCTAATCTAGGGCCTGACAGCGGTTGACCCAACAGTTGGATCGTGTGTAGGCTTGTCGGGTGGTGAAAACTGTTAGGCCCTAGATTAGGGTGGTCGTGTCGGGAGAAACATCCAACCGCCCTAACCCCCACCATTCTCTCTGTCGAGTCGGAACGTGTGTAGGGTACTTCACTACCCAACCGACCCTTCAGACTCATTTGTCGATTAACATTTGACGAACATGGACGCGGAAAAAGTGAGTATGGTCGAGTTCCTCGAATGGTGGATGGAGTGCCGGTGTTTATGGGAAGTCGAACATGAGAGTTATTCCAACGGAGGCAAGAGAAATGAATGCTACAGTTTACTGCTGGAAATAACACCTCGTGCTACAGGGGGAGTTATCAAAAAAAAATACCTGGAAGCCATGCGAGCCGCTTACAGAAGGTGATGATGATGATGATGATGATAATTGTTGTTTTAAGGGGCCTAACATCGAGGTTATCGGCCCCAAGCTTACAGAACAGAATCGCGGAAGGTACTGTAGGAAGATTTCCTCTTATTCAACAACGTCTTGGACCACAATCTTCTTTTCTTTCTTCGTTCATCATCTGAAATAATAACTGCGCACAAAGCTACACATCTATCATTTATTTCCTGTTAAATACGCAGCCATTTTAAGAACACTTTAGCACCACAAGTGCTTGTTCTAAACTGGACTGGTGGTGATAGCTCCCCCTTGTTTGGTTGGGTAGGGTCGTGTGTAGGAAAGGTCCCGACACGATGCGACGGTCGGGCCCAATCGGTGGGGTAGGGTAGTCATGTCAGGACGTGTGTAGGTGCCTATAATGCCTTCCTCATTACAATGCGCCGGCTGCAGGCGAGCTCTAGGCCTCCTTAGGAGCTACACGTCATTCACCTGTTGTACTGACATGTCTAACTAAAATATCTGATAATCTGTGTTATCGTAGTGTATGTAATTGCAATTATTTTCGTCAAGGGATGTGTTGAGTACCCCTGGCATTTTCTGGAGTGAATGTTGGAGAACTCGATGGCAACCCTCATCGAGGCCGCTATCAGTACTGGGATTCAAACTGTGGAAGAACGAAAGATCAGCTTCCTGCTGAACATGTGAGTTGAATTAGTAAGAACTAGCGTACGAAACTCTATACTGTATTTATGGTCTGTTTTTGTTTTTGTTTGTTCTAGTTAAGTGTTCGTTACGGATGGAATGAGTGTTATAACGCACTTTGCGCAATAAGAAGTGTTGAGCGAATTACTGGAGGGAGATGAGAATACTGTACTAGTCTAATATGAACAGTCCCGTTACCTCTTCACAATAAAACAAAGCAGCTATCACAAGAGATAGGACTAACCATCTGTTCCATGTCTCGCCCATTTCACCGTTATTCATCCCGTTTTCTGCGAAAATAATTTACACCCTATGTGGTATTATTGTTTCTCATTTCACAGATCCGCATTTCTACACGCAAGACAGGATTGGACTCGAAGGTTGTTTTATTTTACAAATACGGTATGGGCTTCAAAATATGCTACGATCAATATAATCCGTACGTGTCGCATGTATGTCGATATTTTACAATATTTTGCCCTAAACACTCATTTTGTGATATTTCACTTTTATATATTAGCTAAACTTTTAATGGCATATTTTTTCCAATAAATACAAAAAGATGCATAAAATGAAGGGTTCTTTTTAAGAAATTTTGCGTATGTTGCTATTACCATAAAATATCGGCATTATTACTATTGGGCGGCTTCGGAGGTGTATTTGGTAGCATGCTGAGCTTCTATGCCCCAAGTCGCGGATTCAAACCCGGTCGACGTCGTCGGATTTTTTAAGAGCGTTCAAAATCCCTCAGTATGCCGTCCTTCGGAGGGGAAGTAAAGCCAGCGGGCCCTTGTCCTAGATTTATCGCATGTAAAAGAACCTTCTACTAACTAAACTTGTGTGAAGCAAATTTTCTAGGTTGCGATGGCATCTAGTGGTAGCCAAGTTCACAACTAGGTGTCGTGGACGGTAGCAATTGGTAGCGAAATTAGGCACTACTTGAAATTATCGTCTGCAGTCCTTACTTGAATTAAAACAGATAAGACATACTAATACAGTCATCGCAATTAATACCGGTTTTCAGACAGATTCTACACACACCCAAAGTGCACGGCGCTACATGACCGCGTTGTCGCAGCCCCCAAACTAAGGAACCAACCAATCATTACTATTGTTGTCATTAATTTTTTTAAACTTTCGAATTAAACCATTATGGACTACGTGTTGACAATCAGTATCGTTATTTTGTGTGCTGCTCTTGTTCGTCTGCCAGCTTTGATGTATCTCTTGAGTCCATCACTCAGTGCCTTCTGCCGATCTCATGAAAGAGGTCCCCACCGTATTGTGGGTTCTCCCCCTACCTTAAATCCCCGGTACTTTTAATAATTTATCTAAATTCATTGTTATTATTATTGTCATTATTTACCATGAAATTGGATCCTTACTTATCAATGGTAGATGCTTCACAATAACATTCTACTTCTGTCACAAGTTCACTCTGAAGTTTATTCCACTATTCGGCCAAAAACTCTTCCTGTCAATCTACTACCCGGATCTTCGAGTAATCAATTTAGGATGTTTTCTGTCCTTATCGTCTTAAGCAACATCCTGTTCTCGTTGCAAATGTTCAACTTCCCTTACCTCCTGCTCACAGACGGGTTTCATATTTCTTTAGAATACACCTTGAGTTGGACGTAAAAAGCAACTATTCTCATTAATAGCAGTAATTTTCTCATTGGCCACGTTGTAATCGCCACACGAACGGACGATGAACGGAAACATCTGCCTCATAAAAGCTATACTTAACCAAAGATTTGTGTTCCAGTACTGCATGATCTTATACAGAGCACATGCATCACTTCTTACAGCCAATGAGACTCGAACTTATATTCAATAGAAATTGTAAAACTTTTTATTCCTGTACGCATTGGAGTGTATACTCGATACATGGATTAATTTTCTTTGTCGTTAATCGTTGATCTCAGGGGACGACAACAGAATTACCTATTTACCACATCTAGGAGGATACACCAATATTGTTCTCTCTATCTACAGTAGGACTTGGACATAGTTCAGGTCGTGGCGAGGTCCGCAGTGATGTAAGCAGGAGATTTGGTTCGAATACCAACTGTGGCCTCATTTTCAAGCTGTACTCAATATTAGACTTTGATCAATTGGTTGGTTGGTTCCTCAGTTTAGGGGCTGCGACAACTCGGTCATGTAGCCCCATGTACTTTAGGTGTGTGTAGAATCTGTCTGATAACCGGTGTTAATTGCGATGGCTGTAATAGTGTGTGTTATCTGCAATTCAGGTAAGGACTGCAGACGATAAATGTCAAGTACTTCCTACTTTTGCCACCAAATACTGCAGTCAATGCCACCTAGCTGTGAACTTGCCTATTAGATGCCACCGCAACTGGCACCTGGCGATGAACGCTGGAACTAATAGATCGTAATCAAATCTAACCTACAAATTTATCTTCACACAATTGAGTTAGTAGAAGGATCTTTTGCATGCCATAAATCTATGACATGGGCCCACCGTCTTTACTTCCTCTCCGAATGAGGGCATAGTGAGGGATTTTTAACGCTCTTAAAAATCCGATGACTGGGGCCGGCTTAGAACCCGCTATCTTGGGCATAGGAGCTCAGCATGCTACCAACTACGCCAGCGACGCCACCGCATGCGGGTGTATATTCGAAACTTGGATTAATTTTCTTTGTCGTTAATCGTTGAGATGAGCATGATCTCAGGGGACGACACGTGAATTACTTACTTGCCACATCTAGGAGGTTGCTCCCAATGTTCTCTTTATCAAAGACTTGGAAATGAGTTCAGGTCGTGGCGAGGTCCACAGTGATGTAAGCAGCCAAACGCATCTGTGAGAAAGGAGGAGATTTGGTTCGAATCCCAACTGCGGCCTCATTTTCAAGCTTTATTCAATATTAGAGACTGATCAACTGGAAGCTATTCAAAATATATATGATAAATATTATTATTAATATCATTATTGTTATTATTTTATTTCGATATGCCCATCTGTGGAGCGCTATAAGACTTATTTAGCTAATGATGTGTTTGTATTCTTCCAAAATCTCCTCATTTTGGGCACTGACATTCTTCAGTCCATGATTTCTTGGTCCTGGTAGTCTTTCTCTCAGAGAAATGATGGTTGTTGATTAATGTTATGAACTGTAGTCGATCGTGTAGAATACGGGATCCGATGATAACAGATGCTATGATGACTTTTTTTCCAGCCTCTTAATTTTCTCAGCTAGCGGTAAGTAGGCCTGCATCTCAATCTTCTATGTATATTCTTTGAATATTCCAAGGCAGAGGAAAGTTGTTTTATCCTTCTTCATTACTGAGGTAATATCTGGTCTATTGCTGACAACATTATGATCAGTGTCTGCCATTCCTTTCCACTCTTATTATTACTATTATAATTATTTATTTTACACGTTACAGGCCTCTTAGACCAAGCGATTCAATCATGACTACTCATTCTTCCTGTTTTTTTCAGAACTCTTTCATTCGTGCACTTTCTTCCTTCGATCCACTTTGGTCTTTGGTCTGTAGGTGCTGCTTTCTCTAACATCACTTCCCACTTGTATACCTTGTGTCAAAAGAACCTTTTGTCTATGACGCCTTCTGGGTCAACCTGTGCTTTTACTAGATCAATTTTGACTTGCATCATCCAGGGTGTAGTTATCTTGAGCCTCTGTATGTATCTAAGAATTTTGTTGGTGAGTCTGGTTTGTGGGAGTCTGCTGATGAGGTCATACAATTTTAGTCGTGTCTTTCTGATGTCTGCTGCGGGGTTGGATAATTTATCTGTGGTGTCTCTGGAGTGAAGCCTGTATCATTCATCTGTGTGCTTTGGTCCAATAATTTTCCTTATTATTTTTCTTTCCTCTCTGAGGATTTCTTCCAAGTCGCCCTTAGTGTGTAACGACAATGTCTCACTGGCATAAATCACCTCAGATATAATAACCGTGTTTGGTGAATGTGGACAGACATTTTTTGTTGTAGACACCCCGTGTCTTGTATAATGCTGTCTTCATTTTCATTAACCTCGTGTTCTGCGCGATTTGCTCTTTTCCCGTCAGTTCAAGCACTTTGCCTAGGTATTTAAAGTGGGCGACTCTATTTATCTTGCCATATTTAGTGTGTGAATACTGTATGTCGAATTTCATAAAGCAAAAACTCAGTCTTTTGGAACGAGATCTGTAGCCCTACTTTTTCGGCGGACTCTTGGAGTACTTCTGTCTGATTGATGTGGTTTCGTTGTCTGAGAGTAGTGCCAGATTGTTACTATTATTATTATTATCATTATTATTATTATTGTTATTAATATATCTGGCTTTGTAGCAACGACGGTTTGGTAGGATTAAACAGGCGTCCACCAGGTCTCTCCGAAGGCCATACAGTGTGGTCATCTGTCTTACAATACTCTGTAATGACGTGCGTCCAGACTAAGTACGCTCAGCAGACTTCCTAGTACTTTTACAGTATAATAATAATAATAGTACTAATAATAATATTGGTATTACTATTGCGTCCCTTTTATATAGTGTAGCTTTTATAGAGACTGGGATGCCGAAATTTGGCCTTGAAGGGAATCTTTAACGTGCCAGTAAATCTACTGACTCGGTTCCCTCACATTTTAGGACCTGTAATGCCAACTGTTAGCGCCGCGACTCGATCCTGCAACCTTGAGCACTTCAGACAAGAAAGTTATCGCTGCGCCACGAATAATAATAATAAAAAGAATAATAAGAATAAGAAGAAGTTCCGTGGTGAACTAAAGAGCCTACTTTTCTTAAAATTTAAGATTCATGCCAATGATTAATCTATATGTATCTATCTAGAATAATGACGAAATTAATTTGGTAATAAGACATTTCTAATTAGATCGAAATACTGTATATCTGGCGTAATGTAGCCTAATAGAGCACTACAGTTGGCAGCCCTGGTGACTGAATATATTCTTAGTTCCATTTCTTAAGGTATACAATACAAAATTTGGTTGAAGTCCAATGGATAGCATGGACGACTGGACGCTACATGCAGTTAAACATTGGATCTAACAGCACGCGTAATATCATGTTGGCAACAATGTCATGTATGTATTGGTCAGAAATAATCTGAAATAAAATGATCTATTGTTGTGCCAATTTTGATGAAATCCAATAGTTAGTATAGAAGTTACATGCATTTTAAAATTGGACCTATCAGCAGGCTTTGAATCATGTTAGCAGCACTGGCGTATATTAGTTACTCCAAATGCCAGGTACTATACGTGTGCAAAGTTTAGAGCTATTAGCTTGCATACTTTCTAATATATTGATATTAGGGTAACAAAATTAGATCAAGCATTTATTAACAGTTGACAGCTCTGATTGCTCTTAAGAATACGCATAGTCATATCTGTTAAGGTACACATAGCACATACGAAATTTGGTTGAAATCCAAATGATAGTATAGAAGTTACGTGTATTTAAAGTTGGACCTCTCAGCAGGCTTAGAATCATGTTGGTAGCACTGATGTATATAAATTACTCCAAATTAATATAGAATGTCAGGTACTATACGTGTGCATAGTTTATAGCTGTCGGCTTGCATACTTTCTGAAATATGGGTATTTGGAGAAAATAAATTGAGAGCATTTATTAACAGTTGGCAGACCTGGTGGCTCTTAAGAATACGCTCCGTCATATATGTTTATATAACCTTAGCACATACGAAATTTGGTTGAATTCCAATTGATAGTGTAGAAGTTATATGCATTTAAAAATTGGACCTATCAGCAGGCTTATAATAATTTTGGCAACACTGCCATGTATGTCCTCCTAGATATTAAACTGAAATATTATTATCTATACGTGTGCCAATTTTAAAATTGCTCCCATTCATACCCTCCAGGATATCCAACATGGAGCTCAAATTTCAATTGCGATTTTTCAGCAGTTGGTAGTTGGTAGTTGATATCATTTTCAAATACGGCATTGAGATATTTAGGTATAGATCTTTACTCCTACCAAATTTTGTTTTGATTGCTGCAGCCGTTCAGGAGTTGATAGAGGAGGGGGCGGGAGCGGGGACACACACAGACAGACAGACAGACAGACAGAAGGACAGACAGGCAGACAGAAGGACTGACATACACACATTTGCCTGGATCGATCTCATAAGTCTACTTTTTCATCATTTTTGCAAAGTGTGAAAAGTAGGCAATAAATAATATAGCCTACTTCAGCGTCAGACGATTGTCCAGATTGAAATCATTACAGTGCCAGTAATCAACTGACATGGGTCACACGGATGTAAGCAAATTCAAGCGACATTCTAGACCCAGCAGGCAAGAGTCATACCGCTACACTACGTACCAGGTCAACTCTTTTTCATAGCAAATCTGTATATTACATTCCAGTTGAACGTAATCCACGGATACATTCTAGCATGTTCTAAGTGTCAATTTGATCTGTGTGGCAGTATTATCAATAGTATGCATAAGAAATTAGTTTTACCAACCACATTTATTGCCAAATAAATAACTCCTTAAAGATGGTATATTGGTTTTCACGGCGCGCAGTTCGTCACTCCTGTGGGGGTCCGGGCGGGGACACCAAGAGCCCGCCGATGAGCCTAGCTTGGTGTCCTAGGCGAAACCCCACACAAGACACGGCACAAACCTAGAAGAATTGCTGAGAAATAACTCCTTGTTTGACCTCAGTATTTTCAAGAAAAAAATTTCCAGTCGGTTAACACAAATTGTATCCAATTTTATTCTGATGGAAAACAAGTATTTAAACATCCTAACCTGAAATAAATAAATAAATAAATAAATATTGCTACTCCTGTGGGGATCCAGGCATGGACACCAAGAGCCCACTGATGAGCCAGCTTGGCTAGCCTTGGCTAGGCGAAACCGTACACAAGACGAGGCATAAACCTGGAAAAAATTCTGAGTTTTAATTCACTGGCCGTGAAAGCCCATGTACCATATTATTGCATCACTAATTAATCACAAAATAACACAGTATTATGTGGCCTACAAAAATGGGACGTGGGTGGGAGGTGCTAAAATGGGTGCCATATACCGATCGTCAAGTGATCATCATCAGATCCTGCTCACTTAGGCTTAGTTAATGTGCGATGGTTATATAGCCTATTACACTTAAGTACAAATATATTTACAATATTTAGATTACAAACATTTGTAAAAACTTGTGTAACGTGTCAATCTTCTTCTTCTTCTTCTTCATTTCCCGGTTCCAGTGATCTGGGTCGGGGCATGAATTATGGACCTCTATCTGAGGCCTCGACTCACACACTATCAAATTTAGGCTATTTGTACGATTGGTTCGCCACACCCAAAAGTTGTAACGTGTCAATCTTATTTAAAGATATTATTTCCTTATTCGGTTTAGAGCACTAGTTGTTGCGTTATTATTAATCTAGTTAGCAGCTAGCTGCGTGGCTCAGCGGTAACGTTCTCGTTTGCTGTGCCCAGGATTGCAGAATCAAATCCTGCTGCAGTCAGCTAGCATTTGAGGGTGCGCAAATGTGAGGGAGCCGTGTCAGTAGATTTACTGGCACGTTAAAGATCCCCTTCGGGGCAAAATTCTGGTACCCCGGCGTCTCTAAAAGCTGCAGATGTTAAAATGGACCTAAACAAATAACATTATCATTATTATTATGAATATTATTGTTATTATTATTACTATTATTAATATTTATGCAGAATTTTTATTGTGACAAGCTTCAGGAATGATATTGTCTACACTATTCAAATTTAAGCGTTCCTATTTATTATTGTTATTATAATTATTATTATAGCCAACTCTAATGAGGCCATCTTGTTAACGTGGTGAATATTTAAATGATACATACACTAGAGTGGAATAAGGTTATTTAAACTTAGCCGGTATTTGAATCCTGAATCCTATACGACGTCCGTTCTCACTGGCGAGGGTGTAAACATACTGTACTTTTTTCCCGCCTAATTTAATGTGGCATAATTCGTGTTGGACCGACTGTAAAGTTTTCTTTATTAAAACTAGGCAAGACTGAAAAGAGGGTTCTATTACCTCACTATTAATTGTAACGTTACACAATACTTCGTTTTAGAATTGACCGTAAATTGCACATGATGAGCATAATATTATACCAAGGATATGATTTTAGGCTTGGAGTTAAGCGAAAATTTGCGTAATACAAATTGTGTGATAGTCTACTGCACACCTTGCCCCTAAAGGACCGCACGCAGATACACCCGCATCTCATTATTGCCTCTGTCTGGCGAGAATCAGGAGCGCAAACACTTCGATGCTTTATTGCGCAGTTGTAGAGTAACTTGCCCATTGTGAACATGTCGCCCGCTGACCCTATGAGACGTTCCTTGATTTGGACTTTTACTTGTCCCCGCAACTTCAATGCAAATACAGCTAACTTTGTGTGTCAACTACGTTATAAAGAAACTGGTATACAGACTTATCCACATGCAAATTGCGAGTGGTGTAAACACATGCTCACCTATAATATAACCTTGTTAGAAAAGTTGACAAGTATTCATCATCTAGATTTGAAAAACAGATCCGTGATTCGATGTTCCTCAGTTCTCAGAACTTTAACTTTCTTTTTTACTCACTATAATTTCGAATGGTTTATTGCTAAGATTATTATTGGTCTGGTGCCATTTACCTGCAATAAAATAACAAAAAACAACAATAACGTTTTCTTTTGGGGAAGCATTATCGTACTTAATTCACAAGCTGGAGTATTAACCTCCTCCCCTTCGCTGCTCCTCGTTGCCAATTCAAACCCTCTACACTACAACGAGCTACAAGCCACAATTATTATAGGCTACTGCCCAGAAAGATGACAAAAAGCTGTTAATACCCACGGTAAAGTTGCTGTTGTTGTGTACTTCAGTGTGTTTAAAATCTGTATGATAACCTGTGTTATTGTGATGGATGTATTAGTGTGATTATCTGGTATTCAGATGATGATTGGAAAGGAGGCGGCCGTGGCCTAAGTTAGGAGCCATCTTGGAAATTGCCGGAAGTAGTAGTGGGGAAGCATGGAAAATCACTTCTAAGTTGGCTAAGATGGGAATCCAATCCATCTAATCTAAATGTTTGCCTCTCGAGGCAGAGTGCACTCCGTTCCAGTCCTCAGACCAGATTATTTTTCTTTTTTGGCAGAGCCGGGAATCGAACCCGACCACGATATCGCAAAGCCCCTCAATGAATCAACAACAACATTAAATTGTGCATAATGACCGCTATGGGGTGCTGCAATATGTGCAGAGATCGGATGTTCGAATCCCGAAGCTGCCAGTAGCTATCCTGAGTATAGTTTTCGTACACTTTCCCAAAGCAAATGTTGGGATAGCACTTTACTCCAAGCCCCTAGGCAACTAACCAAACCCAACCCTAAAAATGTACAACTTCTCATACTACTTCAGTCACCAGAGAAATACAAGTTATCAGACAAATTCAATGCACACCCAAGTAGCCTACACGGAGATGATGACCAAGAAGTCCCAACCCCCTAAAATGAATTAAAAACAACATACACCGGCCTGATAGGGACCCTAAAATAGCTTTTAATTCCCCGGGCTAAGTACACCGTAAGTTTAAATTTTTTATGATACTACAGTACTTCCTTTTTCCTTAGCCTAGGTCACGGTGGCTGTCGATCTTCTGTTTTAACACTGCAACTAGCTAAAACACAGTGCAGCAACATACTCGTGACGAAGGATAGGTTAATAACCTCTCATGTACTTCTTTTATCACGTGGCCTTCAGATTCAACCTGTATCGACAAGCTCATTAAATAATGCCTTACAAAAAATATGCCATTGTTAAACATTTGGTCTGCAGTTTGCCACAGTACGTTACTTCAATGCCGGTGTTTAACTCTAATTAACATACACTAAGTAAGATGAATCACATCATGCTACATCCGAGAGCAATTTTAACGGTACATAAACCTTAATGTTTTGCTGCGGTATTGTCTCGAGTAATTACTCCATTAACTACTATTATGTGATTAATAAAATATTTGGGAGGAGGTCTGCCAGATGTTGTTAAAAGAAGATGCTTCTATATTTACGAAGCGATGCATGGGCTAAGTAGAGGGGATCCTAACTGTATCGGTTCAGAATATCAATTACGGTAGCGTATTACATCTGTTTCCTAGAGACTATGTTTCGTTCAATTATATATCCTGATGTGCTTTTAATTCAGCGTTGCTGTTCTTACGATAGACAAAGGAATGGTTTCTGTATCACTCGGTATTTTTAGCCTACTTTTCACATTTTGCAAAAATTAGGAAAAAGTAGACTTATGATATCGGGCAAATGTGTGAGTGTCTGTCTGTCTGTCTGTCTGTCCTTCTGTCTGTCTGTCTGTCTGTCTGTCTGGATGGCTGTGTGTGTCCCCCCCCCTATCAACTCCTAAACGGCTGCAGCAATCGAAACAAAACTTGGTAGGAGTAAAGATCTATACCTGAATATCTCACGGCCATATTTGAAAATGATGTCAGTGCTACCAACTGCTGAAAAATCGGTATTTTTACAGGATGGGAACGCCAAAGATTCCAGGTCAGGTTTGAGTTCGGTAATCCAAAGGGTAATATTAACCCGTCTCTACCATGGGTTTGTTAACTCTTCATAGGTTAGTTCCCCCTCCCCTTCCCAGAACCAAATAATGAAAATATGAAATTTGATGAAGTGTCTAATATTGAATAAAACCAATTTTTGTATTGATGACAAATGATTGGATTGTATTTAATAGTATTTCTTGTCACTCGTGTAACATCTTTAGTGTTACCCTAATTTAACAGTTAGAAAGCGGCTTCGGTGGCGTAGCTGGTAGCATGCTGAACTGCTGTGCTCAAGATCACGGCTTCAAACCCGACCGAAGTCGTCGGATTTTTTATGAGAGTTAAAATCCTTCAGTATGCCTTCCTTCGGAGGAGAAGTAAAGCCAGAGGTCCCATGTTAAAGATCCTTCCACTACCTAAACTTGTGGGGAAGCTAAATTTCTAGGTTAGATTTCGTTGAAACGCTCTATTTAAGTTCCAACGTTCAACACTAGATGTCAGTGACATCTGGTAGCGAAAGTTGGAACAACTTGTAATTGAACGGAACTTGTAGCTCACCCCGTGGGTGTCCGCTTGAAGCAGCTACAGTCTCTCGCGATCCAAACATGTCCTCGAGATACTCTCGTCACTAAAAGCCATACGCTAAATAAATAAATTAATTAATTAATTAATAAATAAATAACAGTTAGAATATTGAATGAGCTAAATAGTCAGTTGTTTAGTTAGCCAGAGGGGTGGCCTTTCCAAAAATACATCACTTTTCAGTTGCCATTCTGTCAGTATCCAATTGGGAGTGTCATTGTGGAAAGAAAATAATATTGCGTTTACTTGAATTGCTGTATTAAGTAAATCTTAAGTTGTAAACTGTAGTTTATTATTCAACTAGCAGAAGTGCCCATTCTTCGAATGGTCTTTGGTATTAATAGCCAGACGTAATCAATGGAGCTACTGTTGCAATGGTTAGAGGCTTGGAACCTGTTTGTCGACAAAGATAAATGATTAGTTAAAATATGCTCAGAAAATAAATTTAGCCTACCTAACGTGTACTTCCTGACGTGAAAATAAAATTGAAAACCTCGTAGACGAAACGCAATACACGTGATGTTGCTGTTTGGAGATATAATAGACCTTCTGTACGACATATCGCGTGAAAAAATCTATGGTAACCCCTGACCCCCTTAAGCGCATTAATGAATTTTACAGTTTTAGTTGGTTCCGTGATAACCTTATTGTCATTTGCAAACGTTCACAGAAATGTAATAAATGGAGTGGCACTACTTCTTGCAGAAACAGATGGAAAGTTGGATGTCAACTTTTGAGATGCTTTTGTCATGGCTATTGGCGTGCATTCCTTCATTAGATTATTAAATGAAATTAGTTTTCTTGGAATATCAGAAACTGTTGGTATTAGTGGCTTAAAATGTAGTTTTCGGGAACCCTTTACGGCTATTTAGGGTCCCCGAGTTTTCTTTCTGACACCAAGGGGCAGAAAATAAGCTTTGTCTCGTCGTTGTAGGCCGTAGTATATTAATAATAATAATAATAATAATAATAATAATAATAATAATAATAATAAAAATAATAATAATATCAATAATAATAATAATAATAATAATATAACAATATAGAGATAGGGACGTAATAGACCTTCCGTACCACACCCGCACGTATAAATCACGTGAAAATATTCTAGAGTACCCCTTGACCCCCTTAAGCGCATTATACCCTATGTATTGATGAATTTTACAGCTTGATTTTGTTCCGTTATAACCTGATAACCGTTTGCAAACTATCTCAGTAATGTAACAAATGGAATTGCATTGCGTCCTACAGCAATAGATGGACCTGTGAGTTTCTGTTGTCATGGTTACCGGATTGCATTCTTTCATTATTGTATTAAATGAAACTAGATGAAACCCGTCAAAACATGACGGACAATGGAAAACAAATTTACTGAAGAAGCTTCTTATATAAGTTACATTCTTTGTACGATTACTTTTTAGCACTATTGCAACTTTAAGGGCGTCAAAAGATAGCACTCTCAGCATTGCAACATATTGCTGGTCATGACTGAAAACGTGATGAGGTCATCATCATCTTGCACAGTTTCCAGCCACTGGCCAGGTCTGTTTGGAACACAAGCCTCTCCAACGTCTTCTGTCTTCCCACCATCTCTCAGCCCCCACCCTTGTCCAGTCTTCTCCTCTCTTCTTCACGCTTTCTTCCACCCCCTTCAGCCACCTGTCTCTCGGTCTCCCTCTTGGTCTCTTTCCTTCCCACTTCGTCTCGTGTATCCTCCTGGGTATCCTCTTCTCCTTCATTCGTTTTACATGTCCATACCATCTAAGTCTAGATTTCTCTATACCATCCTGTAATGGTTCCTCCTTCATTAATTCTCTGGTCCTCTCATTTCTTATTCTGTCCCTCTTTGTAGCTCCAATACTGCTTCTCAAGAACCTCATCTCACTGGCCTGTATTTTGCTCTTCTCCCTTCCTTTCATAACCCAGGTCTCCGAGGCATACGTCAGGATAGGGACATAGTACGATATATGATCTACTTGCTGTTCTGAGGGACATCCCTGCTCCATAATATGCTTCTCACACTCCTCCGGAATGCTTCTGCCTGTCTCCCCCGCTCATTTATTTCTCTACCGTTTCTTCCATTCTTTTGTATCAGGCTTCCCAGATACTTGAAACTCTCCACTTTCTTCAGCTGTTCCCCACCAATTGTTATTCCCGTTGTGGTCCTTTCCTTCTTCCTTGTTGTGATCACCATCTCACTCTTATTTATGCTAAATTTCATCCCATATCCTTGTATTATTCCTTCCCACACGTCCAACTGTTCCTGTACCTCCTCCTCCTTGTTTCCACAATCATCAAATCATCCGCAAACACCATTGCTTTCATCTTTCCTTCCCCAATTACTTGTGCCGCTCGGGTCATTATGTCATCCATCACCACAATGAAAGGTAACGGTGACAGTGCACTTCTTTGTTTCAGGCCGTTTCTCTGTTCCACCCAGTCCGATCTCTCTCCTCCCACTTTCACACAGCTCACGCTTCCCTTGTACATCTCTTTTATCCGCCTTATAGTCCATTTTTCTACTCCTCTATCCTCCAGGGACTTCCATACTTTGTTTCTGCATACACTGTCATATGCTTTCTCAATGTCCAGGAAGGCCATCAGTAGATCTGTTCCATACTCATAGTGCTGTTCTTGTAACTGACTTACAGCACAAATCAAATCCACTGTGGACCTTCCTGCTCTGAAGCCATGTTGTTCTTCCCTCATCCCTCCTTCTATCCTTGTCCTAATTCTCCTTTCTAAAACTTTCTCAAACATCTTTGCACAATGACTCATCAGTGTTATTCCCCGATAGTTTCTGCATTCTGTTCTACTACCTTTCTTGAAGATCGGGACAATTATTCCCTTTTTCCAGTCCTCTGGGGTCTTCCTTTCCTTCCATGCTGCCTTCATCACTCGGTACAACCATTTTATCCCCACCTCTCCTGCTGCTCTCACCATCTCCACACTCAACTCATCCACACCCGGTGCCTTCCCTCCTTACATCTTCCTCACGGCATCTTCCACTTCTTTCCATGTTAAGTCCTTTTCTGTTTGCAGTTCATCTACTGTACCTCTTACCCGATTTCTTCTTCCTCGCCGTGGTTTCCATTTGGGTTCAGGAGTTCTTCAAAATATTCTTTCCACATTTTCTTCAGTTCTTCCCTATTTTCTATCCCTTGTCCCCTTTTGTTCACCATTCTGACATAATCCGTAGGATCCTTCCGCCTCTTATTCTTTACCATCCCATACAGGACCTTTTTTGTACCTTCACTATCCTGCTGGTCATGACTTAAAACGTGATGAGGTAAATAGCCCAATACGTTCAAGAGTTTCTCCTTGAGCTTGATTGATTGTGATAAAGTAGGCCGAGCGAATAGGACATTGTTGCCTATTAAAAGAAAATGTACTGTACCTGCAAGTGTTTTATCGGAAGGTGTTAAATCAAGTCGTAGGATTTGAGCTCTCTGCCTAATATTACTGCACCTATTATATCCGAATCCAAGCAATTTCTTACATATTTCTTACAATTAATATATTACCATATATGAGTCCTTGGGAAACGTTCAGATTTCTAAGGAGCATAACTATGGCTCAAACGTTCGGAGTATGTGGAGGCGAATCACTTAATTCCAAGGAATTGAAAAATTCAATAATAGGGAAATGAAGTACAGTAGCTGGCTTTCATCTTCAGTAACCAATCTGTTAACGCTGGTGTATGTGTTTGAACTACTGGGTATAAGTTCAATGACTTTTAAATTAATATCATTACATTGTTGCAGCTTGGCAAATATTTTATATTCCAGCAGATCAATTTTACCCTCACAACAGTAAAGACCAAAGTAACCACGCATAGATTTTAAGCAAGAGAAGTACAATGTAGAACAATATTTACATTTGATCGTCAAAGACCTTACAGTACACTGTACTGCATAATATCTGGAATTGTTTCTGAAATGGCCTATTTATATTGGATTTTAAATGTGGCTTCGTATTATTCGATAACACTATAGTGTCCTGCAATAACGGAGCCGCTAAATATTACATGGCAAATAATACTTCCATTGCCGAAATCAACTGCGTAGTTAGACTCAGTACTCTAAACAAATAATCATTATACAATTGTCTTATACAATGAAGTTCAACATGACCGTCCAGAGACTTTCATACTCAAGTTGGTTGGTGAGGAGAATGCGATGAGACTGATCGCTTAAAATAAATTCCTTATAGTTGTTCCTGCCAGCGAAATTTTTTGCGATAGCTTGAAAACGCAGCTCAGAATGACGTTCTTCATTTTGTTATAAACAGTACGAAACTGCTCTAAATAAGCAATTTCCATCACCTGTTATAGGTTATGACAGCACATTTTGCAGGGGAACATAGAATCACTTCGCCAACTACTGGAACGAACATAGGCCTATACTCAATACTCACTTCGGCAGTCACCCTAATGGAGGCAGTTTTTGAATTATATGTCCCGTGCATGTCAAAAATCGTATTAACACATGGAGGCCCACCTATTCTTGTCTATCGCCCCGGAGACCCGGGTTACATTTCCTGCTCTGCCAAGAAATTGAATTCTGGTCTGAGGGCAAAAACGGGGCACATTCAGTCTCTTGAGGTATAACTAAGAAGAGGAAGGTTTAATTCCCACCTCGACAATCTTGGATGTGGTTTTCCGTGGTTTCCCACTTCCACTTAAGGCAAATACCGGGATGGTTCCTAACTTAAGGCCTTGGCCGTCTCCTTGCCATTTACCACCTTAATTACAAATACACACAGTAATGCAGCCATCACAATAACACAGGTTATCATATAAAATTTCACACATACACACCTAAGTACACGGGGCTGAGTGACCACGATGTCGGAGCCCTTCAAACGAATTATGTTTGCCAAGTGTCTCTTATGGCGAAAACAATTGTGGACACGCGCGAGTGCCTGGAAAACTACTTTTTTCTTTAATAATTTAAGAGTACTGTATATCGACGATGCATAATTATAAGTTTTAGTCTAGGACGCTAATAACTTGACCACCGAAGCATTGGGAAGAAATTGCAATATTAAGGTACATAAACAACATAGCCTACACATTCAACTGTCGGTTAATGTTCCTCGAAATTTCCCTTCTTAAATATTCCCCTCCTTTATAATTTTCCATCAGGTGAAAACGTGCCATGTCTTGGGTTTTAAATATATCGATGCATTGGTGCTGCCACCTGCTGTCAGTTACTGGAACTATATGGGCGATGTACTGCCATCTGTTGTCAGTTATAGGAACTGATTGCAGATATTTAAACGGCGTACTGAGGACAACAGTTTGCTCTTTTGATCACATGCTGTAATGCAATGGTAAAACGGAAATAAAACGTATTGAGAGGGAATGTAGAAATATGTATCTTTTACAGACATAAAACCTTACTAATACTCCTTGATTAAACAATATTTCAATGGTAAAAAAATACATATATCGGCGAGGGCTGGGATCGAACGGGCGAACCTAGGAACCACAGTGTGTCGCCTTAACCACATAGCTACTCGCGCAATCTTGATTAGTATCAGACGCAGCCATTCATTATCTTCAAAAGCTGCTGTCTGAAGGAAATAATCCATTTCATTATCCAAATAAATCAATGTTGCACATTCGTATACGTTCATACTGTTATTATATGTTATTGCCAGAACTTGGTTAATGTATGTTTTCAATTACATGGAAGCTTATTAAATAACTTACATTTTAATGGAATTCTCACCGCCATTTTGTCATGACCTCAGGCGGATTGTGCGCATGCGTGAGGGGCAAGAATTCTGCTATTTTCTATATTAATTCAAAAATATACCGAGAGGGAATGTAGAAATATGTATCTTTAACAGACATAAAACGTTACTAATACTCCTTGATTAAACAATATTTCAGTGGTAAAAAAAAAAAAATATCGGCGAGGCCTGGGATCGAACCGGTGAACCTTGGAACCACAGCTCGTCGCCTTAACCACATAGCTACTCGCGCACTCTTGGTCAGCAGCAGACGCAGCCGTTCTTTATCATTAAAAGCCGCTGTCTGAAGGAAATAATCCATTTCATTATCCAAATAAATCAATGTTGCACATTCGTATACGTTCATACTGTTATTATATTTTATTGTCAGAACTTGGTTAATGTATGTTTTAAATTACATGCAAGCTTATTAAATAACTTACATTTTAATGGACTTCTTACCGCCATTTTGTCATGACCCCAGGCGGATTGAGCGCATGCGTTAGGGGCAAGAATTCTGCTATTTTCTATATTAATTCAAAAATATACCGTAATATATTTATTTATTTATTTTATAGACACTCTGTAAATCTAGAGGCCAAGAGCTTTTGTTAGAGTGCTCTACGAAGTAAATCGGTTCTGTCGTTCTCTCAATCTCGTGGTAACAAAAATCACCTTACTGTTTTAAATATATAGATTAGTTTTCTCGGAATATCTCAAAAAAGGTTGGTTTTAGGGCCTAAAATGGTGGTTTTCGGGGTCCCTTTAGGGCACCCGAGTTTCATTTCTCACATTGAGGGGCTGAAAATGAGCTTTGTCTCGCCCTTCTACGCCTATTTCCACAAGTGTTTTAATGGGGTAGGCCCCCTTTTATTGGAGCTACAGAGAAGAGTTACATCAATGATTAGTGTCGTGCCTCTGAAGGATATCTATACCAAATTTTGCGTTGATCCACCCAGCCGTTCTCGAGTTATAAGGGAACATAATTGTCCACAGACAGACAGACAGACAGACAAAAATTTTATTTTTGCGCGCATCTATCATAAAACAGCCTGAAACGCGTAAATAACGCAAATTTCCGTAGAAATTCAGAAAAAACAGACAAACTTTCATTCTTAGCCTATATATAGAGAGAAGAGATGTCGGAGAATAGAAAGGGACAGATGATTTCACGAAAAAAACTGGACTTGATAATTACATATCAACACAATTGTTAATTGTAGAGCAATTGCACGTTGATAAGTGCAAATACGACCTACTAATTTTTTTTATTGAAATCAAACACGAAGGAATATAGATATGAGGTTTTGTAACTTCGGGACGTATATTAGCTTTCATTGATCAAGTCTCATTATGTCGATGTCTTGCCCCATCTAATGTAACTTTGACTCAGCTCATCCCCCTTCAGAAGCAAACCCTAGTTACGCCACTGGTTAGTATATTTGGGGGACTCAGACTTTTCTTCGTCCGGAGTTACATTTTAACTCACAAAAGATTCACTAACCGCATACTCATGATTTGTGATGTTTTTCTTTTCATCACTGATGACTGAAATTCACATTCATGGGTATTAGGCCTACTATCAAGCCTAGGAGTTCCTTTGATAGATTTTTAACTGCTTTACTAACTGTTTTCAGACTTAATGTATGTTAGTACTGATGATTTTTAGAGCCATAAAAATAGACATTTAAATAAAGAGTATCTTTAGTATGAAAATCCACAGCCTGCTTCCAGTCGACCGACCGGGTCAGGAAATGGAATGAATGAAGACCCCATCTAGCGGCGAGGATATGAACTGTACCGGCTGCCGAAGCCTGTCGCACTCCCCTGGGGCAATGAGTAGACGAATGACAGATGAAATGAAACGGAAAGGAAGGAAGGAAGCTTGTAGTTTAACGTGACCGTTAATCTTGAGATCATGAGCCACGGGACCTCCTTTTTACGTGGAATCCGAACCACAGGACATGGCATTTCACTTCGAAAATATCACATGCATTGACCGGGAAACGAAATGAAACGATAGTGGAGAGTGTTGCTGGAATGAAATTTGTGACAGGGAAAACCGGAGTACCCGGAAAAAAACCTGTCTGCCTCCGCTTTGCCTAGCACAAATCTCACATGGAGTGACCGGGATTTGAACCACGGAACCAGTGGTGAGAGGCCTGAGTGCTGCCGCCTAAGCCACGGAGGCTCAGTATCTTTAGTATAGTTATAAATATTTGTTGAGGAATTATACTCTCTTTACCCTTGATATTAAGTTATTGTTAGATAAGTGTGTGCATTCAGTCGACACAGGGAGTACCTGTGGTTACTGCGAAAGACTCTACTCATAGGTTGTGTTTGTTCATTTTTTAGAGGCTCTGCGACGTAGTAGTAGTGTGTTAATTTGCAATGCAGATGAGAATTGGGAAGGAGGCGGTTGTGGTATTAAGTTAAGAGTCATTGTGACACTTTTCCTGGAGTGAAAGTGAAAACCACGGAAAACCAGTTCCAGGATGGCTGTGGTGAGAATCAAACCCAACTCTTCTCAAATTTGCTTAACTAATCCACGAAAGTTTGGGTATTACTGCCCCCTGAATAGAAATATAAACACTAATAACAGCTAAATGTCTAGGTGTGTGTTGAACAGTCGATGTATGTTAATTTGAATGAGTTATAATACCTCAAGCCAAGTGATTATTGCTGTAAAACATTTAAGTGACAAGCACCCCCCCCGAAAAGGAAAATAATCTACATAATTATGTGAACACAAATAAGCAGTTAATACCGTCAAGTGATGAAAAGCAAATAGTCAGGGTCTGTTCATTTATACTGTGCTAAATTCAATCTGCTAATACAGAGAGTTTAGTTTGTATGTATCGGAGACCCTCGCTTGACCGCTCGCCCGTGGCGCGAGCCTGTCTCCCGCCACGCACTTTGCCGTTATGCGGCGCCCTCGCGGCACTGAGTCATTGAGTATAGGAATTTGTACTTACCTAGTTCACAGCTGGTGCTGAAAGTGTTCGCCATTCACTGCTACACATCGCTGGCACCTTTTTATGAAACTGGCATTTACTCTCTGAAGTTCCTCAGCACCGATTGACTGTATTTCAGCTGTAATATAGTCTTTAAGATCATTTATAGTGTGAAGGTTTCTCGCATACACTCTATTTTTAAGCGTCCCCCACAAATAAAAGTCACATGGTGATAAGTCTGGGCTTCGCGGGGGTCACACGTTCCGACTTATAATCCTCGTACCGAAAATGCGACGCAATTCTGTCATGGATGCTTCGGCAGTGTGAGCAGTGGCAGAATCTTGTTGAAAGTAATTTGACAATCGCTCTCCGTAAGTCAGTTCGTCAAAAAATTGGTCAAGGATCACATTGAAGTACACATTTAAGTACAAATTCCTATACTCAATGACTCAGTGTCGCGCGGCGCCGCGTAACGGCAAAGTGCCTGGCGGGAGACAGGCGCGCAACGCGGGCGAGCGGGCAAGCGAGGGTCTCCGTTACATACCAACTAAACTCTCTGTACAACTAGCACTGTGCTAAAGAACTGAAGTGTACTTATCTGAATGTATATAGTCCTTAGGCTTCAACTGATCAAACATATGAGTTCGGAGTTATTCTGTGGAGTATATTGGCAAGATCCCAATGGAAGCAGAATATTTTTAAGCAAATTAGTGTGTTTGATGGTTTGATAAAAACCGATTGGGGAATGATGAGATACCGTAACCAATAAAATCGCGTTGACCGACTGAAAAATTGCAATATACTCTAAATCGAATGTTTTGACGACTCATTGTAACGCTTTTGATTCAGAAAGCAAACAACTGAGGATTAGACAAGTTTGGGTTGCTCACTGACAAGAAAATAGGAAAATGGTAGTTATACGTAGACGTTAATTTCGAGTTCATAAGCCAGGGAGCCTACTTTTTTGTTGAATCTGAAACACCAGACGTGACATTTCAACATTAAAAAAAAAGCCACCTACATTAATCCTTTGACAAGCTCAACCCTTAAGATAATCAAGATTGTATGACACATCCTTACACAACGATTGAAGGCGTTTAGTGCCAATGGTTCTGCAATCGAGACATTTGCTAACAGTCTCCGAAAAAGTTTATAAACATTGCTAGATATCTGACGTATTTTAGTGAATGTCATTATTTTATGTTCGACCCTGACTATTATCTGCCAGAAAACTGTACTATAATGAGGCTCATTATAACACTATTTTTCATTATGAAACAGTTTCTCTCTCAATCAGAGCTCAAGAAACAGTTGTTTGACCAATTAGATAATTAGATGCGCTGAGTTCCACGGCCTTCTAATGTAAATTACACTGCCTGGCCTAGTGTCATAGTAGAGTAATCGAGGTGGCCATGGTCAAATACAAGGCATTCCCTGCGTCTAATGCGCTCTGTTCAGTACATAAAACTGGCAAAATCTCGACAGATATTTATGAATATTTTTGTTCTAACATAAAATAGTTATAATAATTATCGTCGAACATAAACAGTCGTATGCAACTCGCCTATAATGGTAATTAAGACACTCGTATGGAAATTATAAAACTCGCATACGCTCGTTTTATAAACATACTCGTGTCTTAATTATTGCCATTATAGGCTCGTTGCATAATTTACTATTAAATGCCAATAGGCCTAAAGGTAATTTCTTTATATTAGGTGACCTGTGCGAGAAATCTCGCATGTGCATAAACCACCCGCCCGGCTTTACTGATAAGGGCGTTTCTTGTTCATTCGCTTAAACGTACTTTTAACAAGTAGTTCCGTGAAGAACTAAATAGCCTATTTGCATACATCCTATTAATATTAATTGCCTCTATCAACATACAAATTGTCAGTTTGATTGCTGTAATACTGTAGATTCGTAGATATTGAGAACATTCTTAACAGTTTGGATGGTCACCATGTTGGATTTTTATATTATAGACCATAGATTTATGTACTATTACATGCAGATTATTGTGTAGGTGTTTTATTCAAACTTCAATCGCATGATTAGGTCAAAAGAAATAAAAGTGGGATTTTAAAATTTCGCCCAGCTGCCATCTTGCGGTTATGAAATAATTTAAATGAATTAGATGCCAGTCGATTAAAATTTGTATAAGCATATACCGTATAATGTTTCACTGCACTTGGATCTTTAAAACGCAAGAAACGTCCATTTGAATATTTAAATTTTGCGTCGCCGCCATGTTGGATTTGTGCTCGCCAGGTTATTGAACGTCCCATAGGTGACATTATGCTTATAGCCTCTACACACTTACAAAATTTCAGTTCGATTGCTGTCGTAGATTAATAGATATTGAGAACCGTCTAAATATTTCGGATGGTCGCCATGTTGGATTTTAATATAAATTATGTAGGGCATAGAGTTATGTAATATTAGATGATGATTATTGTGTACGTTCATTATGCAAATGCTGATTTCGATCGCATGATTAGAACACAAGAAATAAAAACTTAATTTTCGAAATTCACACAGCCTCCATCTTGAGGTTACGTGAACGATTGAACTAAATTAAATACCAGTGCATTACAATGTGTATAAACATTTGCGGAACAAGGTTTCATTGTGTTTGGATCATTAAATCACGAGAAACGTCTATTTAAAACTTTCAGCTTCGCTTGACCGCTATGTTCGTTTTGTAGTTAACCGGTTTTTGAAAGTCTCAGTGATAAACTTCCAGTAGGGCCCTTTATCTTCGTACAACATTTCATGGTGATACCGGTAATAGTTTCATAGATATAGAATGCGGTGAAATATTTTGCACTGCCGCCATCTTGAGGTTATGTAAACAATTGAACGAAGTTGGATGTCGGTGCATTACAATGTGTATAAACATATACTGTACCAAGTTTCATTGCGTTTGGTTGGTTAAATTGCGAGAAACGTCTATTTAAATGTCGCAACTTTGCTTGGCCGCCATGTTGGTTTTGTAGTTACCAGGTTTTCAAAAGTCACATAGGTGAACTTCTAGTAGTTCCCTTTATCATCGTACAAACTTCCAGGGTGATATCGGTAAAATTTTCGGAGATATTGAATGCAGGTGAAATATTTCGCACAGCTGCCATGTTGGATTGATGAGACGTAACAAAATTTGAAGGGCACGGTCGGGGTTGCCGGGATAGTGCTATGAACTTACCGAAATCCATTGAAATCGCTCCATCCGTTTAGAAGTGTTTTTTTTTTATTGTGGCGGGGGGGGGGGGCACACAAAAATCCAACACACACTCTCCCACACACACACACACACACGCACAATCGGTAACATGTGAGTGTCCCATGTGTATAGACCACCCGCCCAGCTTTACTATTATTATACGGGCTGGACGAGACACAGTTCTGGCAGGGGCTATCGTCTCGTCTATTTGTCGAAACGCACATTTTAAATGAATAAATACATTTCCGTTGGATTTTCAAGAAATGCAAGATATCTTCGTGTACTCTTGAGACGGTTTGAAACATTTTGGTTCCAACTCCTTCTGGTTTTTGAACTTTAGTTTCGTTAGCGTTGTACAGTACAGTATTTATCTATTATAATGGTTCTGTTTTCTTTTGTCACGTGATTCATTTCACCGGATTTTATAGATCCACAAAGAATAATTTCAAGTCTATGGCCTCGTCTATTGCGCTGTGTAATCTTCATTTACTCAGCCCTGCTTAGAGAGTTTTAAGCATCGTCAGCATTTACACAGTGGAAACCTCCACCATGAATTTTACAAAAGCACTCTATGCAGATATAAACGTGTTAGTTGTAAACCACAAGTCTAGCCCTAATGAAACTAGTCTCTGATTACATTCGGATAGAATCCACGGACTCATTACGCCACGCTGGGAATTAGAGTGAATATATTAGAGAAGACTTAATTCTATAGCACATTCTCCTTGCATTAAGCTAACGAATTAATGGTCAGCATCTTTCTTACTTAATACTCTTCAGTGTTCTACTTTTCTTCTCCCAAGAGAATTCTTCTGAAACGAATGAACGACCTTCCATTGTAAAGACACAATACGACCAATTGCATCACGCATGCTACTGTAGTGAATTGAAAGCCTTTTCTCTCACCGATAAAGTACATACAGTTTCTCACCATAGGAATTTGATTTCTTCCTACTCTTTGTCTTCATTGCGTAATACTTCTGTTGTAAATACTCTCGTCTCCATGCACACAATTTGCGAAATGGGAATCTGGGTTGTGTGGCGAGATTGGTACGATAGTGAATTCTGACTAGCTGTGAGAAAATCGCAGGTTGTAAGAAGAGAGAGAAGAGGCAGATTCGATTCCATTCTCAGCAATCCTGGAAGTGGATTCCCGTGGTTTTCAACTTCTAATCCATGCAAATGCCGGGATTGTACCCAAATTAAGTCCTCGGCCGTTTACTAACCAAGTCCTACCTCAATTACAAATACACACAGCTGCACAGACATCACAGTGACACAGTTTATCATACAAATTCTACACACGCCCAAGTACACGGGGCTACTTGACCACGATGTCACAAACCCCCTCAACGATGTTCATGTTGTTGATTTTCGTCTCTTTTAACTACTGGGGCTTTAAGAGACGCCAGGATGCCGGACATTTGCCCCGAAGGGATCTTTCACGTGCCAGTAAATCTACTGATACGGCTTCCTCGCATCTGTGCACCTTCGAATGACAACTGACTGCGCCATGGCTCGATCCTGCAACCATGGGAATAGCAGGTGAGAACGGCACCACTGACCCATGCAGCCAGCCATCCCCTCAAAGAATCAGCAACAACAACGTACGGCTCCTTCTTGAAATGGTAAGTTAATCACATATTCTTCATTACTTATTAATTTTCTTTCTGCCTGGACAGATTGCCATGCGACAAGGGATACTAATTTAAAGAAGCAGTCGCAATAAACAAGTGTTTAACGAAGTGAAAAAATAATTTTAATACGATGAAAATGAAAATCCATAGACTGCTTCCAGTCGACCGACCAGGTCAGGGAATGGGATGAATGAAGCCCCCATCTAGCGGCGAGGATATGAACTGGGCCGGCTGCCGAAGTCTGTCGCACTCCTTTGAGGCAATGATGAAATGAATGACAGATGAAAAGAAATGATAGTGGAGAGTGTTGATGGAATGAAAGTTGTGACAGGGAAAACCGGAGTACCCAGAGAAAAACCTGTCTGCCATCACCTTGTTCAGCACAAATCTCACATGAAGTGACCGGGATTTGAACCACGGACTCAGCGGTGAAAGGCCGGCGTGCTGCCCCCTATGCCATGAAGGATTCGTAAATACTATATAGAACATTAAATTAAATAGCGGACACATGTGAGAACTCTCGCATGCGTATAAACCACCCACCAGGATTTACTCTTATGTGGGCTGCACGCGTCACAGTTCTGGCAGGGGCTATCGTCTTTTATTATTTGTTAAAACGCACTTTTTAAACAATTAGCTGATATTTATGAAATCAGAGTGTAAATCGTTACTGCTGCAGGTAATATTTTTTCCTTTTGAATGCTCGTTTGTAAAGATTGGTTACTTGTTAGCACCTCATATGTTTATACCACTCGCCTGGCTTTACTGTTATGCGGGCTTGACGCGACACAGTTCTAGCAGGGGATATCACCTTGTTTATTGGTTTTGCACCCTATAGCAAATAATAATATTTTCGGAGGCATTTCAAGGAATGCAAGTTTTTCCTGTAGTATTGAGACAATTTGGAATAGTTTAGTACAAACTCCTTCTGGTTTAAGAGTTTGAGTTTTGTGAAACATTCACCTTAGCGTTTTATGTACGAGGGAAGCTCCAAAAATAAGTTTCGTCATTTTATTTTACCAAGACCCTTTATTGCCAAACTGACATGCAACATGGCATCATGAACTATACACCTGCACTATATTTCGACATAGTCACCACTGACATTGAGACATTTCTTGTCGTTGCGTGCAATCAGTTTGATGCAGGTAAATATCGCACAGCCTGCTCCGGGGTCAGGATTCTCGGTACCCATCTTGCGCACACTTTTCGGTGTCCAAACACATCATGGAGCATGTGATGGACCCGGGCACAACCAATACGCAGTGTGGACGCTACGTCTGTCAACATTGTGCATCTGTCCGCTAACACCATGTGCTGTACTCGAGCAATGTTGTTTTCATTCGTGCATGTGGAGGGACACCTTCTTCGATCTTCATCCTCCACAGTCTGCGTCCTTCACTGAACATGCAACACCAGCGACCGACCGAATGATATCGGGCACACCGGCATGCTGCTCCTCTGTCTTTGTCAGCGCTCCGGGCATGCGCTATGCCCCCACCTGTGACGCTCCTTCCGTCGTTGAACCAGCCATGGGTGTCACCTGGAGTAGCATCTAATGGGGAAATTTATTTATTTACTAGCTAAAATACCCGTGCTTCGCTACGCGTCATAAATAAATTAAAATGTGAAGGTGACAGTTAAAACAGGGGATAGGCGAGGTGCTGCGCAGAGGGAGATTAATGACGGAACATTTTGTCCAACTACACCGCTCGGCGTTGACCGTGTTTTATAGCACAAATTTAGGTTTTACTCGCTAACCGTTGGAGGTACTTTTCGGATAGAAAATGTAATTTTAAACCTCGTATATGCCATCAAAAGTTTGCTATTTCTTAACGTTCTCTTTTTATTTGAAATGGAAATATGAAAGTTTGAAAACAAAGGGTGTAGTGACGTCACTAAAATGGTCGCCATCTTTAAATATTGCAAAGTATTGAAATCAAAAGTAACCTATATGTTAACCAGGTAAATCAGCTACTTCCATGTAAAATTCATGTAAATCGGACCAGTGGTACTTGCGTGATTGAGTGATACACAGACACACACCATCTCATTTTAAGTCTCGCTTCGCTCGCGTCATAGTCGTGTCATATTGTTATTCAATGAAATGCAGGTTTAACCCCGTTAACACCCCTTTAGAACCTGAATATCCAAAAATCCCTACTTAGTAGACGTTTTCGACACACAACAAACATATCCCCAAAATACCATTCTCCTAACTTTAATAGTTTTGGTTGGTCGATGAGTGTGAACATCAAAAAATCCTTCCTTAGTGGACGTTTTTCTTCCAGAATTTCACCCCCTCCCCATAGGCCCCTTAAATTGGATTTATAAAAAACGGTCGAACACTTATTTATTTTAATTATTTATTTATTTATTTATTTATTTTTAAGCTGATTGATTTCCTCTGAGTTTCAAAATCCTCCGTTAGGCATCTTTCAACCCCCACTTTTCATCCCTTTCACCTCATAATATACACTACATCAAAAAGAACCCTTTAGATTGTCTAAAAAGATAGAATAGGATATACATGCATCGTTCTTTTCCTTCGCCTCCTCCTTTTCAATAGTAGCATAAGAAGAAGCATATACTCATCATTCATCTTTACTAATTAACTTAACTAAATAATAACTCCTCTCATGTACAACTTATCTCTTCCCCACTGGTCGAACAGACATGTGTCAGCTTATTTTTAATGATAAGTATATTTGCCAAGTATCACATCCCCAATTGAAACCACTCGTGAGTTAATGTTATTCAATGAAATGCAGGTTTACCCCCTTAACACCTCTTTAGAACCTGAATATCCAAAACTCTTTCCTTAGTGGACGCTTTCGACATACAACGAACATATCCCAAAAATTTCATGTTTCTAACTTGAATAATTTTGGCTGGGCGATGATGAGTGAGTGAGTCAGTCAGGACATTTTCTTTCATTTATTTTTGATAATTTCACCCCTCCCCATGAACCCCTTAAATTGGATTTATGAAACAAACGGTCGAACACCTATTCACTTATTTAAAGCTGTTTTCCCCCTGAGTTTGATGAGTGAGTAAGTGACTCAATCAGTTAGGACACTTACTTTCCTGTTTTTTCCCATAATTTCACCCCTCTCCAAGGGCCCCTTAAATTGGATTTATGAAAAAACGGTCGAACACCTATTTACTTGTATTTTAAGATGTTTTTTTTTCCGCCGAATTTCAAACTTCTCGCCTATGTCATTTCCGAGATACACGCTCCGTTAAGTATCCCTCAACCCCCAATTTCCACCCCTTTCACCTTATAATATACACCACATCAATAAACCCTTAGACACATGTCTGATCATTTTTAATGATTAGTTTATATGCCGAGTATCACATCCACAAATGAAACCACTCGTGAGATATTGTTATTCAATAAAATGCAGGTTTAACCCCATTAAGACCCCTTTAGAACCTGAATATCCGAAAATCCTCCCTTAGTGTACGGTTTTAACATACAACGAACATATCCCCAATATGCCATGTTTCCAACTTCAATATTTTTGGCTGGGCGATGATGAGCGAGTGAATGAATCAGGACATTTTCATTCAATTTTTTTTCTTCAGAATTTCACCTCTCCCGATGAACCCCTTCAATTTGATTGACAAAAAAAACTGTCGAAAAGCTATTTACTTACTTTAAAGCAGTTTTTCCCCCCTGAGTTTGATGAGTGAGTCAGTCAGTCAATCAGTTAGGACACTTTCTTTCCTGTCCCCCCCCCCCCCCCCAGAATTTCAACCCTCCCCATGGGTTAAATTGGATTTATGAAAAAAAAGGTCAAACACATATTTACTTATTTTTATGCTGATTTTTGTCCGCTGAGTTTCAAACTCCTCGCCCATGTTGTTTAAGAGATAGACGCTGCGTTAGGAACCTTTCAATCCCCACTTTTCACCCCTTTCATCTAATAATATACACCACATCGAAAAACCCTCAGACACGTGTCTTCTTATTAGCCTACTTTCAATTTTTGCAAAAAATGAAAGTAGACTTATGAGATCACTACAGGGCGAAAAAAAGTGTGTCTGTCGTTGTGTGTGTATGTGTGTGTGTGTGTGTGTGTGTGTGTGAGAGTGTGTGTACTCTGAATGTCTGTCCCCCCCCCTATCAATTCGAACACGGTGAGCGCAAATTGAACGAAATTTGGTACAAAGGTAGCACTAGCAGAGGACACCTCAGTGTCATGTATTATATCGCCGCCATCTTGACGGAAACGTAATGGCGGCCACACAAATGTTCAAAGATTAAATCAAATAACGACTAACCTAATCATCCGATCTCTACCAAATTTTGCTACAACATACCTTTATGGGGGCAGCATCCTTTGACCAAACTAATAGGTCATCAACTTAATAGTTTGCGGATGGCGGCCATCTTTGTGTGAAAATCGATTGCCCCTATTAATTCGAACACGGTGAAAGCGAATGGAACGAAATTTGGTACAGAGGTAGTACTAGCAAAGGGCACCCCAGTGTCATGTTTTATATCGCCGCCATCTTGACGGAAACGTAATGGCGGCCACACAAATGTTCAAAGCTTAAATCAAATTACGACTAACCTAATCATCCGATCTCTACCAAATTTTGCATCAACATACCATTATGGAGGGAGCATCCTTTGACCAAACTAATAGGTCATTAGCCTAATAGTTTGCGGATGGCGGCCATCTTTGTGTCAAAATCGATTACCCCTATTAATTCGAACACGGTGAAACCGAATGGAATGAAATTTGGTACAGAGGTAGCACTAGCAAAGGGCACCTCAGTGTCATGTCTTATATCACCGCTATCTTGACGGACACGTAATGGCGGCCACACAAATGTTCAAAGCTTAAATCAAATTACGACTAACCTAATAATCTAGTCTCTACCAAATTTTGCAACAACAAATCTTTATGTGGGAAGCATATTCTGACCAAACTGCTAGATCATCAGCCCAATAGTTTGCAGATGGTGGCCAAGTATATGTGCAAATCGATTCCCCCTATCAATTTAAACACGGTGAAACCGAATTGAACGAAATTTGGTACAGAGGTAGCACTAGCAAAAGGCACCTCAGTGTCATGTTTTATATCGCCGCCATCTTGACGCAAACGGAATGATGACCACCCAAATGTTAAAAGCTTAAATCAAATTTCGACCATCCTAATAATTTGATCTTTACCGGATTTTGCAACAACATGCCTTTTTGTGGAAAGCATCTTATGACTGACTACAAGGTCATCAGCCCAATAGTTTGCAAATAGCGGCCATGTATGTGTGCAAATCCATTCCCCGGATCAATTCAAACACGGTGAAACCGAATTGAATGAATTTTTTTACAGAGGTAGCACTAGCAAAGGGCACATCATATTCATGTTTAATATCCCTACTGCACGTTGTATTTCAACAAGCTACTACAACCAACATTCAATTATAATCTTTGAAAAGGACAAAGTGTTATAACAATACCCATGCATTTAGGAGAAAGTAGGCTATATGTTCTTTACTGAACATCTTGTTTTTAATGATGAGTTTATATGCCGAGTATCACATCCCCTAATGAAACCAATCGGGAGATGTTTCTATTCAATAAAATGCAGGTCTACCCCCTTAATACCCCTTTAGAACCTGAATATCCAAAAATCCTCTCTTAGTGGGCATTTAAGGCCCTTGAGAAAGCTGCATGCCAAATTTCATTCCAATCCGTTCATTGGTTTCTGAGATTTCGTGATAAATGAATGAGTGAGTGAGTGAGTGGTATTTGACAAATATATAGTAGATAGTGTCAAGTCTTTGTTATGCTAAACTCGGTTGACAGTGGTGTGTGAGCAGTTGAGTAACTAACGGGATTTCAAGTAAAGATCCTCATTTTCTATACCGGTAATGCAGAGCGCAACTCGAATCCAGTCGGCCGTGTCTCGACTTGAGCTATGTTGCCATGGAAATGATCTGCCTTGCCATTCCATCATGAGTATATTTTATGATTTGATTAGCCTGTGCTTGAGTGCAAAAAGGCCGAGACCAGAAGAATGAGAAAGACTATCGAAAATTCATGCAGCCAGCGGTTCCTTCTGGGTCCTAAACTATGTGTATTCAAAATATGGTTGAGATTGGTGGAACGGTGTAGATTTGTATACGGAACAGACAATCCCACCCACCCACATACATACAGACTTTCACTTTTATATATAAGATTTATTTATCGTATGACTTTTAGTGCTGGAAGTGTCCGAGGACACTTTCGGCTCGCCAGAGGCTGTATCTGCTTCAAGCGGACACCCATAGGGTGAGCTAGAAGTTCAGTTAGGTAGATTTCATTAGAAAGCTAACTATTGCAATGGGTACCATGTTTCTTCTTCCGGCAAATTTCGACATATCTTCGCGTTTCACATCCCCTAAGTTAGACCCCAAAACCACCGTCAGTTCAAAAGTTTATATATAATTTATGTATATATGTATATATGTATATATATATATATCACTTTTTTGTGGACACGATAACTACCGCAATTTTGCACCAATCACTTTGACATTTTTACATAATCTGTATCCCTATAAAATCTCGGTCGAGTTCGTAAATGGGCAAAATCGGTCGACGGGGGTGAAAATGGGGGGCTTTTTTCGAAAAGGTGAAATATCGCTATAACTCACTTATTATTTGAAATATCGAATCCATTCAAAGTCCATACTATGTGTCGGATAAGGTCCAAAAATTTATGTTTGAAAAGCTTTTTGATAGCACCAACCATTGACCAAAGGGGTAAGAAAAAGTGGGTTTTTCGGGAAATAATAATCATATCTCTCTTAATAGGAACAATATCAAAACCGTACTAAATGGACAATATTTCCCTTATAATTACCTAAATCTTTTGTCTGAAAGAATTTTTGATATGACCCACCATTACGCCAAGGGATGAGAAAAACTATTTCGGAATTATAAGAAAATGCCAAGAGCCATCGAAGGTTGTCATGACAACACTACTAAATTGATGAGGGGTGAGCCATCAGACTTTGACATGACAACGCACTTGCACGAGATCACATTCAGTTTTCCATCTGACTAAGTGTGAAGCGGCTTCGGTGACTTAACTGGTAGCATGCTGGACTTCTACGCCCAAGGTCGCGGCTTCAAAGCCGGCCGAAGTCGTCGGATTTTCTAAGAGCGCTAAAAATCCCTCAGTATGCTTTTCTTTGGAGGGGAACTTCCAACGTTGCGGCTTCGGTGACGTAGTCGGTAGCATGCTGAGCTTCTATGCCCAAGATAGCGGGTTCAAACCCGGCCGAAGCCGTCGGATTTTTAAGAACGTTAAAAATCCTTCAGTATGCCTTCCTTCGGAGGGGAAGTAAAGCCGGCGGTCCCATGTCATAGATTTATGGCATATTAAAAACCTTCCACTAATTGCACCTGTGTGAAGCTAAATTGGATAGGTTAAGAATGTATACAACGCTCTTAGGTTTCTACGTTCGTTGCCAAGAGCCGACTGCGGTGGCGTCTAGTAGCTAAGTTCTGAACTTGGCGTAGTAGTCGTTGACGGTGGCGCTTGGCGGCAAAAGTAGAAACTATTTGAAAAATTCTAAGTTGCAGTACTTAAATTTTAAAAAAATAAACAGATAACACACACTAATACGGTCATCACAATAAACAAACACCAGTTATCAGACAGATTCTACACACACCCAAAGTACACGGGGCTACATGACCGCGTTGTTGCAGCCCCTAAACTTAAGAACCAACCAACCGAAGTTCCAACGTTCGTTGCAAGTTGCTGGTTGCAGTGGCATCTAGTAGCCAAGTTCTCAGCAAGGTGTCGTTCACGGTAGTATTTGGTAGCAACATTAGGAACTACTGCTTGAAATTGACCGTCTGCAGTCCATGCCTGAATTACAGACTAATACAGCCATCACAATTCACACCGTTTATCAGACAGATTCTACACTCACCCAAAGTACACGGGGTTACATGAATTGCGTTGTCGCAGCCCCGAAACTGAGGAACCAACCCAAATATCTGCGGGAGATAAAGTTTTGAGTGAAGAAGTAACAGACAGATAGTTACACATCAGTGTCGAAACCTTGCATCAGGACAGTGTGACCACAAGTTTAACAAGAAGTTCCGTGACGAGCTAAAGAGCCTACTTTTCTTAAAATTTCGAAATACTGTACAGTATAACTGGCATAATGTAGCTTAATAAAGAACTACAGTTGGCAGCCCTGGTGACAGAATATATTCTTAGTTCCATCTCTTAAGGTACAGAATGCAAAATTTGGTTGAAGTCCAAAGGACTGCATGGACGTTACATGCAGTTAAACATTGGATCTAACAGCACGCGTAAAATCATGTTGGCAACAATGACATACATGTATTGGTCAGAAATAATCTGAAATAATATGATCTATTGTTGTGTCAATTTTGAATGAAATCCATTAGTTAGTATAGAAGTTACATGCATTTTAAAATTGGACATATCAGCAGGCTTAGAATCATGTTGGCAACACTGACGTATATTAGTTACTCCATATTAATCTAGAATGGCAGGTTCTACACGTGTGCAAAGTTTACAGCTATTGGCTTGCATACTTTCTGATATATTGATATTAAGTTAACAAAAATAGAGACAGTATTTATTAACAGTTGGCAGCCCTGGTTACTCTTAAGAATCGGCATAGTCATATCTGTTATGGTATACAGAGCACACACGAAATTTGGTTGAAATCCAAATGACAGTCTAGAAGTTAGATGCATTTAAAGTTGGACCTCTCAGCAGGCTTAGCATCATGTTGGTAGCACTGACGTATATAAGTTACTCCAAATTAATATAGAATGTCAGGTACTATACGTGTGCATAATTTAAAGCTGTCGGCTTGCATACTTTCTGATATATGGGTATTTGGATTTAAAAAATGAGAGCATTTATTAACAGTTGGCTGCTCTGGTGGCTCTTAAGAATACGCACAGTCATATCTGTTTATGTACACATAGCACATACGAAATTTGGTTGAAATCCAATTGATCGGGTAGAAGTTATATGGATGTGAAATTTGGTCCTATTAGCAGGCTTATAATCATTTGGGCAACACTGCCATGTATGGCCTCCTGCAAATTAAACTGCAATATTATTATCTACACGTGTGCCAATTTTGAAATAGCTCCCATTCATTCCTTCCAAGATATCCAACATGGTGCTCAAATTTCAATTGCGATTTTTTAGCATTTGGCAGCACTGACATCATTTTCAAGTATGGCCGTGAGATATTCAGGTATAGATCTTTACTCCTACCAAATTTTGTTTCGATTGCTGCAGCCGTTTAGGAGTTGATAGGGACACACGCACACACACACACACACACACACAGCCAGACAGACAGACATAAGGTCAGACAGAAGAACAGACAGACAGACAGACATTTGCCCGATCTCGTAAGTCTACTTTTTCCTCATTTTTGCAAAATGTGAAAAGTAGGCTAAAACTGGACCCCAAATGACAAGAAGGTTACCGTCCCCATAAGACAATAAAATGTTTATAATATGCATAAAATGATGAAAAACAAAGCTTAATTAAGCTCCAATTATAAACAAGATGTTCAGTAAAGAACATATAGCCTACTTTCTCCTAAATGTATGAGTATAGTTATAACTCGTTGTTATTATCAAAGAGTATAATAGAACTATTCTTTGTTGAAGACCTTAGAAACGATTTACCTCTACCAAACGCCACGACCTAGATAAAAACTGCTACCATCATTGAAGAAAGAAAGAAAGATAAGAAGTATATCAAGAATGTTATGGATCTGGAGACATAATCGACCGGACTGGCGGCGTGGCTCAGCGGTAACGTTCTCGCTTGCTGGGCCCTAGGTTGCAGGTTCGTATCCTGGCGCAGTCAGCTGGCATTTGAGGGTGCACAAATGCGAGGGAGCCGTGTCAGTACATTTACTGGCACGTTAAAGATCCCCTTCGGGCCAAAATTCCGGCACCCCGGTGTCTCTAAAAGCAGCAGTAGTTAAAAGGGATGTAAAACCAATAACATTATTATTACGACCTGCCGTGGGCAACATCCAACTTTGAGTTGAGGCATGTCTTTACACGTCTGGTTGTGCATGGCTTTCACAACCCTAATTGAATTAACAAATCTTTCCATGACCCTACAGAGACGTGTGTATACAAAATGTGGATATTTTCGGTAATATAATCCTAACAGAGCGAGTGCATTCTAGCGGCCAGAATAAGAAACTTTTCAATAAAATCTGGAAGTTACCATTTTGCAGGGGCGATTTCTCCGAGCATGCTACGCTTGCTGCGCAAGCGCAATATTTTTCTAAAGCAGGCGAGTTTAAAAAAATTACAATATGTACCGTATCTGTAATAGATCTGTGTCATACAAATCGCATGTTGCATATATCTTGGCGAGTCCAGCGAGGCTTGCTCGTGTCCTAGGAGCTTCAGCGGAGCAGTCGACACAGCGAGAAATGTATGCGCGCGCAGGTTTCTTCTGTCCAAGGCCGGCTGCGAGCTGTCACGTTTGTAACGTGCAGTTAGAAGCTCTGGTCTGAGAGCTACAGATCTACAGGGATGGAGACACTACATTGAAAGCACAAGGAATTTGTTCTTCTTACTTAATTTCAACACTAGATTTATGCTGGCAATGTTCTCCAAGATTTTTTCATTCTCCGATACCGTGTTCAATATTTTACAAACAAAAGGTTTGGATATACAGTACTGTAGCAAGAAGGTTGAGGAGCTCTTTTTAAATATCCAGTCTATGAGATATGAAGATGTTGATAGTTTTTATGGACATGTTGATACTGAAATCGATGTTTATGGAGGGCAGCCGTGCTCTAAAAAGCGTGCAATTAGTGATGAACCAGAAAAATCAAAATACTAACGCATATTCAATGAAATTATTGACAATGCACTTGTCCAAATAGGAGAGCGTTTTAAATGTATAAATAAATTTGTGTTATTTTCGCTGCAGGATTGTGATTTGTTTGAGAAGCACAGAAATAAGTTTCCAGACAGTTATGCTACTGCCCTTTTTTTATTGTCTTGTGGCCTCCTGAGAGGCCGAGTGCAGTGCAGGTCTTTCTAGTCGACGCCCGTGGGCGACCTGCGCGTCGGGATGAGAGATGAAATGGATGAGATGAATGAAACTGGGTAAGGATGTGGGAGGAAGCGGCCGTGGCCTGTCAGAAGGTACCGTCCCAGCATTTGCCTGGTGTTGAAAATGGGAAACCACGGAAAACCATTTCAAGGACGGCCGACGGTGGGGCTCGAAAACACGCGTCTACCGAGTCAGCAGAGAGCTTGTCCCCAATACCTAATGCTGCTCTTAAGCCAGCGTAGCCACTGCTGTCGGTGTTACTGCCCTAGAAAAGACCTATGGATCATTTTTTTCGACATTGTTTGCTTAAAAACTGAATTAAGTGTGATGTACCGTATTCATTTTCTGACTTTAAAGAGAAAAGTGTTCAGACTTAATGCAGTTTATGCATACTAACAAATTGTAGGCCTACATGGGTATGCCAGAGATTTTCAAGCTCATCAAACTGGTAGCAACAATTCCTGCTGCTACATCCTCTGCAGAACGTTCTTTTTCAACACTGTGACGCATTAATACATATTGCAGATCGACTCAAGTTCAGGAGAGGCTATCATCATTAGCTAGGTTGTCGATTGAAAAAGGATTGCTTGCAAAAATTAGATTACAGTCCTCTTCCTATGATGATGTTATTTATGGTTTAGTAAAAATAGCCGCAGAGTTGAGTTAGTTTTCAAGTAGGTAGATCTTATAAATAGTTGCAATTTTTCTGTGTACCGGTACGTACTTCGATGTTTACTTGTTTAAATTATAAAATCACTGTCTTGTCATAATTTGTTAATAATTATAAAACGAGTCTGATTGTGAAATTTTGTTATATTTTGGCCCTTCTTGAATTAAATGTGCAACGTAACCAGTTTGAATGCATGTTCATGTAGTTAGTTATTGTTGTTTTAAGGGGAGGAACTACGACGCCATCTTCCCCTACATGTTCATGTAACCGATAATTAAAATTTTCATGTGATTTAGCGATTATTGTTTTTTTATTTTTATCATTCAGAACTATGCATGTCCCACCCCCACCAACTTTCATGAATGAAAGAGCAAGCCTGACTTTCATGACCAGCATTCGCCCCTGCCTTTTTGGCAGCTAGATGTCTCGAGTAAATCTGCTGGCGAATTATGTTTTAATTAAATATATATTTTACACCATAATGTGGACAATATAACGCTTAATAACATTTTCAAGTAACGCAAAATAGGCTGTTACAAACCCTTTAAAATAAAAAGTTAAAATGTATCGTAGTATCAACTTGTCATTCTTCAAATTCGATGCGCATAGAATGATAATGGTATAGTAATCAATGGATCCCCACGTAGACTAGTCGGGACATCTAGTGGTGAAATATCGAACAATATAATCCTAACAGAGCGAGTGCATTCTAGCGGCCAGAAGAAGAAACTTTTCAATAAAATCTGGAAGTTACCTTTTTGGCAGCTAGATGTCTCGAGTAAATCTGCTGGCGAATTATGTTTTAATTAAATACTAGATGAAACCCGTCAAAACATGACGGACAATGGAAAACAAATTTACTGAAGAAGCTTCTTATATAAGTTACATTCTTTGTACGATTACTTTTTAGCACTTTTGCAACTTTAAGGGCGTCAAAAGATAGCACTCTCAGAATTGCAACATATTGCTGGTCATGACTTAAAACGTGATGAGGTCATCATCATCTTGCACAGTTTCCAGCCACTGGCAGGGTCTGTTTGGAACACAAGCCTCTCCAACGTCTTCTGTCTTCCCACCATCTCTCAGCTTTCACCCTTGTCCAGTCTTCTCCTCTCTTCTTCACGCTTTCTTCCACCCCCTTCAGCCACCTGTCTCTCGGTCTCCCTCTTGGTCTCTTTCCTTCCCACTTCGTCTCGTGTATCCTCCTGGGTATCCTCTTCTCCTCCATTCGTTTTACATGTCCATACCATCTAAGTCTAGATTTATCCATACCATCCTGTAATGGTTCCTCCTTCATTAATTCTCTGGTCCTCTCATTTCTTATTCTGTCCCTCTTTGTAGCTTCAATACTGCTTCTCAAGAACCTCATCTCACTGGCCTGTATTTTGCTCTTCTCCCTTCCTTTCATAACCCAGGTCTCCGAGGCATACGTCAGGATAGGGACATAGTACGTCCGATATATGATCTTTTTGCTGTTCTGAGGGACATCCTTGCTCCATAACATGCTTCTCACACGCCCCCGGAATGCTTCTGCCTGTCTCCCCCGCTCATTTATTTCTCTATCGTTTCTTCCATTCTCTTGTATCAGGCTTCCCAGATACTTGAAACTCTCCACTTTCTTCAGCTGTTCCCCACCAATTGTTATTCCTGTTGTGGTTCTTTCCTTCTTCCTTGTTGTGATCACCATCTCACTCTTATTTATGCTAAATTTCATCCCATAACTTTGTATTATTCCTTCCCACACGTCCAACTGTTCCTGTACCTCCTCCTCCTCCTTGTTTTCCCAAATCATCAAATCATCTGCAAGCACCATTGCTTTCATCTTTCCTTCCCCAATTACTTGTGCCACTCGGGTCATTATGTCATCCATCACCACTATGAAAAGTAACGGTGACAGTGCACTTCCTTGTTTTAGGCCGTTTCTCTGTTCCAACCAGTCCGATCTATCTCCTCCCACTTTCACACAGCTCACGCTTCCCTTGTACATCTCCTTTATCCTCCTTATAGTCCATTTTTCTATTCCACTATCCTCCAGGGACTTCCATATTTTGTTTCTGCATACACTGTCATATGCTTTCTCAATGTCCAGGAAGGCCATCAGTAGATCTGTTCCATACTCATAGTGCTCTTCTTGTAACTGCCTTGCAGCAAAAATCAAATCCACTGTGGACCTTCCTGCTCTGAAGCCATGTTGTTCTTCCCTCATCCCTCCTTCTATCCTTGTCCTAATTCTCCTTTCCAAAACTTTCTCAAACATCTTTGCACAATGACTCATCAGTGTTATTCCCCGATAGTTTCTGCATTCTGTTCTACTACCTTTCTTGAAGATCGGGACAATTATTCCCTTTTTCCAGTCCTCTGGGGTCTTCCTTTCCTTCCATGCTGTCTTCATCACTCGGTACAACCACTGTATCCCCACCTCTCCTGCTGCTCTCACCATCTCCACACTCAACTCATCCACACCCGGTGCCTTTCCTCCTTTCGTCTTCCTCACTGCATCTTCCACTTCTTTCCATGTTAAGTCCTTTTCTGTTTACAGTTCATTTACTGTACCTCTTCCCCGATTTCTTCCTCCTCGCCGTGGTTTCCATTTGGGTTCAGGAGTTCTTCAAAATATTCTTTCCACATTTTCTTCAGTTCGTCCCTATTTTCTATCTCTTGTCCCCTTTTGTTCACCATTCTAATATAATCCGTAGGATCCTTCCGCCTCTTATTCTTTACCATCCCATACAGGACCTTTTTTGTACCTTCGCTATCCTGCTGGTCATGACTTAAAACGTGATGAGGTAAATAGCACAATACGTTAAAGAGTTTCTCCTTGAGCTTGATTGATTGTGATGAAGTAGGCCGAGCGAATAGGACATTGTTGCATATTAAAAGAAAATGTACTGTAACTGCAAGTGTTTTATCGGAAGGTGTTAAATCAAGTCGTAGGATTTGAGCTCTCTGCCTAATATTACTGCACCTATTATATCCGAATCCAAGCAATATCTTACATATTTCTTACAATTAATATATTACCATAAATGAGTCCTTAGGAAACGTTCAGATTTCTAAGGAGCATAACTATGGCTCAAACGTTCGGAGTATGTGGAGGCGAATCACTTAATTCCAAGGAATTGAAAAATTCAATAATAGGGAAATGAAGTCGCTGGCTTTCATCTTCAGTATCCAATCTGTTAACGCTGATGTATGTGTTTGAACTACTGGATATAAGTTCAATGACTTTTAAATTAATATCATTACATTGTTGCAGCTTGGCAAATATTTTATATTCCAGCAGATCAATTTTACCCTCACAACAGTAAAGACCAAAGTAACCACGCATAGATTTTACGCAAGAGAAGTACAATGTAGAACAAAGTTTACATTTGATCGCCAAAGACCTTACAGTACACTGTACTGCATAATATCTGGAATTGTTTCTGAAATGGCCTATTTATATTGGATTTTAAATGTGGCTTCGTATTATTCGATAACACTATAGTGTCCTGCGATAACGGAGCCGCTAAATATTAAATGGCAAATAATACTTCCATTGCCGAAATTAACTGCGTAGTTACACTCAGTACTCTAAACAAATAATCATTAAACAATTGTCTTAAACAATGAAGTTCAACATGACCGTCCAGAGACTTTCATACTCAAGTTGGTTGAGGAGAATGCGATGAGACTAATCGCTTAAAATAAATCCCTTATAATTGTTCCTGCCAGCAAATTTTTTTGCAATAGCTTGAAAACGCAGCTCAGAATGACGTTCTTCATTTTGTTATAAACAGTACGAAACTGCTCTAAATAAGCAATTTCCATCACTTGTTATAGGTTATGGCAGTACATTTTGCAGGGGAACATAGAATTACTTCGCCAATTACTGGAACGACCATAGGCCTATACTCAATACTCACTTCGGCAGTCACCCTATTGGAGGCAGTTTTTGAATTCTATGTCCCGTGCATGTCAAAAATCGTATTAACACATGGAGGCCCACCTATTCTTGTCTATCGCCCCGGAGACCCGGGTACATTTCCTGCTCTGCCAAGAAATTTAATTCTGGTCTGAGGGCAAAAACGGGGCACATTCAGTCTCTTGAGGTATAACTAAGAAGAGGAAGGTTTAATTCCCACCTCGACAATCTTGGATGTGGTTTTCCGTGGTTGCCACTTCCACTTAAGGCAAATACCGGGGTGGTTCCTAACTTAAGGCCTTGGCCGTCTCCTTGCCATTTACCACCTTAATTACAAATACACACAGTAATGCAGCCATCACAATAACACAGGTTATGAGAGAAAATTTCACACATACACACCCAAGTACACGGGGCTGAGTGACCACGATGTCGGAGCCCTTCAAATGAATTATGTTTGCCAAGTGTCTCTCATGGCGAAAGCAATGTGGACACGCGTGAGTGCCTGGAAAACTACTTTTTCTTTAATAATTTAAGAGTATATCGACGATGCATAATTATAACTTTTAGTCTAGGACGCTAATAACTTGACCACCGAAGCATTGGGAAGAAATAGCAATATTAAAGTACATAAACAACATAGCCTACACATTCAACTGTCGGTTAATGTTCCTCAAAATTTCCCTTCTTAAATATTCCCCTCCTTTATAATTCTCCATATCGATGCAATGGTGCTGCCATCTGCTGTCAGTTACTGGAACTATATGGGCGATGTACTGCCATCTGTTGTCAGTTATAGGAACTGATTGCAGATATTTAAACGGCGTACTCTGGGCAACTGTTTGATCTTTCGATCACATGCTGTAATGCAATGGTAAAACGGAAATAAAACGTATTGAGAGGGAATGTAGAAATATGTATCTTTAACAGACATAAAACCTTACTAATACTCCTTGATTAAACAATATTTCAGTGGTAAAAAAAAAAAAAATATTGCCGAGGGCTGAGATCGAACCGGTGAACCTTGGAACCACAGTCAGTCGCCTTAACCACATAGCTACTCGCGCACTCTTGTACAGCGGCAGACGCAACCGTTCATTATCTTCAAAAGCCGCTGTCTGAAGGAAGTTACCCATTTCATTATCCAAATAAATCAATGTTGCACATTCGTATACGTTCATACTGTTATTATATTTTATTTTCAGAACTTGGTTAATGTGTGTTTTCAATTACATGGAAGCTTATTAAATAACTTAAATTTTAATGGACTTCTCACCGCCATTTTGTCATGACCCCAGGCGGTTTGTGCGCATGCGTGAGGGCCAAGAATTCTGCTATTTTCTATATTAATTCAAAAATATACCGTAATATATTTGTTTATTTTAGAGACACTCTGCAAATCTAGAGGCCAAGAGCTTTCGTTAGAGTGCTCTACGAAGTAAATCGGTTCTGTCGTTCTCTCAATCTCGTGGTAACAAAAATCACCTTACTGTTTTAAATATATAGATATATTTTACACCATAATTTGCACAATATAACGCTTAATTTTAAAACATCTGAGTCATTACAAAACAATAAACATATAACATTTCAAGCAAAAAAACTAGCTCTGATCGGGTTTGAACCATAGGAATCTGAGCGACAGGCTATCGCCCTACCACTGAGCTAATTGTGTCAACGAATATCTTTCTATTTAAAATGACTTACATAGAACTTGTTAGCAAATAATGATTTATACTAAACGATTTCATCACTGGAGTATATTATTTATATATAAAGCATTTCATACAAAGTTTATTTATTTTTTATCAGTACGCTATATTGCATTCAATACTCAAATTAGTGAAATATAAGTCAGGCACAAGATATCCGCTGCCATCTTGTCTTATTAATGAATCAGCTGAGCTTTTTAAAATCACGTCTGCACTATAGTATTACAAAATAAACTTTTAATTTCGTACGTGCCTCTTCCTTTAGAACAGTTAAAACGATTCTCGGCTCGATAATCGGAACTGGTGGGTCCCATGATATGGATTATAAAGTTTGCATAATTCGCACGGCCGCCATCCTGAAATGGTATGGCGGACGACCTTGTAGTTTGGTCACAAGACGCATCCTATACGAAGGTATGTTGTTACCAAATTTGGTAGAGATTGGATGATTTGGTTAGTCGTTATTTGATTTTACGTTTTGAACGTTTGAGTGGCCGCCATTCAGTTTTAGTAAAGATGGCGGCGATATAAAACATGACACTGAGGTGTCCTTTGCTAGTGCTACCTTTGTACCAAATTTCGTTCAATTCGCATTCACCGTGTTCGAATTGATAGGGGGGGACAGACATTCAGAGTACACACACTCACACACACACACACAGACTCACACACACACATACACACACACAGACTCACACACACACATACACACACACAGACAGACACACTTTTTTCGCCCTGTGTTGATCTCATAAGTCTACTTTCATTTTTTGCAAAAATCGAAAGTAGGCTAAAAACTTTCTCGCAATAAATGAGGTCTGATCTTTCTACGAAAACCTGCATATTCTGCCTATTTTCGCCTATCCCCAAGTTTGCCCGATGAAATCTACCTCCGCCTTCCGGCGTGCCGAGAGGACTTTTTCAATTTCAAGTAGTTGCAACTTTCACTACCAGATGGCACTGATACCTAGTGGTGTACGTTGGAATATTGACAGAGCGTTCCAACGAAATCTAACCTAGAAAGTAGGGACGTGGTGGCGCAGCGGTCCAGCTGTTAGCCTCTCACCACGTTGGACCGGGTTCGATTCCCGGTCAATGCATGTGAGATTTTCAAAAAGAAATGCCATGTCCTGTGGTTCGGAATCTACGTAAAAAGGAGGTCCCGTGGCTTATGATCTCAAGATTAACGGTCACGTAAAACTACAATCTTCTTTCCTTTTTAACCTAGAAATTTTGCTTCACACAAGTTTAGTCTGTGGAAGGATCTCTTACATGCCATCTCTCTATATATATAAATGAAAGTTTGTCTGTTTTTTTAGCCTACTTTCGATTTTTGCAAAAAATGAAAGTAGACTTATGAGATCAACACAGGGCGAAAAAAGTGTGTCTGTCTGTGTGTGTGTATGTGTGTGTGTGAGTCTGTGTGTGTGTGTGTATGTGTGTGTGTGAGTCTGTGTGTGTGTGTGTGTGTGTGTCTGTGTGTGTGAGAGTGTGTGTACTCTGAATGTCTGTCCCCCCCTATCAATTCGAACACGGTGAATGCGAATTGAACGAAATTTGGTACAAAGGTAGCACTAGCAAAGGGCACCTCAGTGTCATGTTTTATATCGCCACCATCTTGACGGAAACGTAATGGCGGCCACACAAATGTTCAAAGCTTAAATCAAATTACGACTAACCTAATCATCCGATCTCTATCAAATTTTGCAACAACATACCTTTGTGGGGGGAGCATCCTTTGACCAAACCAATAGGTCATCAGCGTAATAGTTTGCGGATGGCGGCCATCTTTGTGTGAAAATCGATTCCCCATATTAATTCGAACACGGTACAACCGAATGCAACGAAATTTGGTACAGAGGTAGTACTAACAAAAGGCACCTCAGTGTCATGTTTTATATCGCCGCCATCTTGACGGAAACGTAATGGCGGCCACACAAATGTTCAAAGCTTAAATCAAATTACGACTAACCTAATCATGCGATCTCTACCAAATTTTGCAACAACATACCTTTATGGGGGGAGCATCCTTTGACCAATCTAATAGGTTATTAGCCTAATAGTTTGCGGATGGCGGCCATCTTTATGTCAAAATTGATTCCCCCTATTAATTCGAACACGGTGGAACCGAATGGAACGAAATTTGGTACTGAGGTAGCACTAGCAAAGGGCACCTCAGTGTCATGTTTTATATCGCCGCCATCTTGACTGAAACGTAATGGCGGCCACACGAATGTTCAAAGCTTAAATCAAATTACGATTAACCTAATCATCCGATCTCTACCAAATTTTGCAACTACATACCTTTATGGAGGGCGCATTCTTTGACCAATCTAATAGGTCATCAGCGTAATAGTTTGCGGATGGCGGCCATCTTTGTGTGAAAATCGATTCCCCCTATTAATTCGAACACGGTGCAACCGAATGGAACGAAATTTGGTACAGAGGTAGTATTAACAAAAGGCACCTCAGTGTCATGTTTTATATCGCCGCCATCTTGACGGAAACGTAATGGCGGCCACACAAATGTTCAAAGCTTAAATCAAATTACGACTAACCTAATCATCCAATCTCTACCAAATTTTGCAACAACATACCTTTATGGGGGGAGCATCCTTTGACCAGACTAATAGGTCATCAGTGTAATAGTTTGTGGATGGCGGCCATCTTTGTGTGAAAATCAATTCCCCCTATTAATTCGAACACGGTGCAACCGAATGGAACGAAATTTGGTACAGAGGTAGTACTAACAAAGGGCATCTCAGTGTCATGTTTTATATCGCCGCCATATTGACAGAAACGTAATGGCGGCCACACAAATGTTCAAAGCTTAAGTTAAATTACGACTAACATAACCATCCGATCTCCACCAAACTTTGCAACAACATACCTTTATGGAGGAAGCATCCTTTGACCAATCTAATAGGTTATTAGCCTAATAGTTTGCGGATGGCGGCCATCTTTATGTCAAAATTGATTCCCCCTATTAATTCGAACACAGTGGAACCGAATGAACGAAATTTGGTACAGAGGTAGCACTAGCCAAGGGCACCTCAGTGTCATGTTTTATATCACCGCTATCTTGACGGAAACGTAATCGCGGCCACCCAAATGTTAAAAGCTAAAATGTAATTACGACCAACCTAATAATCTAGTCTCTACCAAATTTTGCAACACCATATCTTTATGTGGGAAACATATTCTGACCAAACTGCAAGAACATCAGCCCAATAGGTTGCAGATGGAGGCCAAGTATGTGTGCAAATCGATTCCCCCTATCAATTCAAACACGGTGGAACCGAATTGAACGAAATTTGGTACAGAGGTAGCACTAGCAAAGGGCACCTCATATTCATGTTTAATATCCCTATAGCACGTTGTATTTCAACAAGCTACTACAACCAACATTCAATCATACTCCTTGAAAAGGGCAAAGAGTTATAACAATACCCATGCATTTAGGAGAAAGTAGGCTATATGTTCTTTACTAAACATCTTGTTTTTTTATGAATTTCCACGGAAATTTGAGTTATTAACGCTTTTCAGACTGGTTTATGACGGTTGCGCGCAAAGACAACATTTTTGTCTGTCTGTCTGTCTGTGTACAACTTTGCACGCGCATCACTCGAGAACGGCTGAGTGGATCAAGAGGGCCTACCCCTTAATATACATGCTGAAATGGGCGTAGAAAGACAAGATAAAGCTCATTTTCAGCGTCTCAAAGTGAGAAACAAAACTCGGGAGCCCTACGGGCCCCGAAAACAACATTTTAAGGTCCTAAAACCCACAGTTTTTGAGATAGCCTATTCCCAGAAAACTAATTTCATTTATTAAGCTTTTGAAACAATGCAGGCCGGTAACCATGGCAACACAATCTCTGAAGTCCATCTATTTCTGTAAGACGCAATGCCATTCTATTTATTACAATACTGTAAACGTTCGCAAACGGCTATAAGGTTATCACGGAACCAAGTTAAGCTGTAAAATTCATCAATACGTATATAATGCGCTTAAGGAGATCAAGGGGTACTCTTGAATTTCTTCACGCGATTTACACGTGCGGATGTGGTACTCAAGGACTATTATATCCCTATCCCTATATTATTAAATTATTATTATTATATTATGGCGTACAAGGACGAGACAAAACTAATTTTCAGCCCCTCGGTGGCTCGGAGGCTTCTACGTTTTATAGCTCTAAAACCACGTTTCTGAGATATTGCCAGAAAATTAATTTGAGTTAATAAACTAATAAAAATGGATGTCGAGAAAAGAAGAAAGCCTAAATCAGGAGCTATATAGTTTTACTGAGAAAATCACGGATGTGGCCAGGAAGAGACGGCTGGCTTTCTACGGACATGTCTCAAGGATGAACCCAACAAGACTAACCAACTGGCTTCTCTACTACTGGGAGAATAGAAAGAGCGTGGCACCTTGGTTAACAGAAGTTAACAAGGCCATCCAAGAACTGAAGATAATGGAAAGTGATATTACAAGCCGATCACATCTCAGAAAGATACTTACACAGAAGAGATTTCAGGACAGACCACCCTGTAAGAAAACCGGCATCATCTGGACAAAAGAGAGAAAGGAGAAACATAGCCAGAGAATGCGCGTATATTGGGCAAATATCAAGTCCCTCGTCAAGCTGAAAAGTTGAACGTCGTGGTCCTTAGCTGGCCCATCCGGAAGAAGAAGAAGAAGAAGAAACTAATGAAGGAATGCAAGCCGGTAACCATGACATAATCTCAAGAGGTGGCTTCCAACTTTTCATCTATTTCTGTAAGAAGCAATGCCACTCAATTTATTAAATTTATGTAAAGGTTTGCAAATAGCTATAAGGTTCTCATGGAAACAAACATAGACTGTGAAATTCATCAATGGCTGTAAGGGGGTCGTGGGGTATCCTAGAATTATTAAATGCAACTTACACGTGCGGTATTTTGTACAGAAGGTCTATTATATCTCCAAACAGCAACATTTTTTCAAAAATTCCTGAATTGAAATAGTGTTTTTTGCAGTTTTTGGGAATTTGGGCCATTGGAGGATAAAAACCCTGAATTTCCATGCACCACAAGCCTTTATAATTTATTAAACGAGCCATCCTAGGGATGGGGACTTTCCACAACGGTGAGGATCAGTTTTTATTTGAGATATATTGCGTTTCGTCAACAAGGTTTTCAATATTATTTTCACGTCAGGAAGTACATGTTAGGTGAATTTATTTTGAAAGCACATTTTAACTAATCATTTTTTTGTCGACAAACGGGTTCATCGTAAAGATGATTTTGTTTGACACTGTGTGGTTGATATATCTTTATGTTTATGTACGCTTATAACTCGTGTTCAGGCGATTGGAGCATCGTAAAATTAGGTATCGTAACCATGAGTTAATACACCAATCATTTATAAAACTCTTCACCGTACTTCCCATAGAAGGGTTGGTATAGGGAACGACTTTTCAAAATACACGCTAAAATGGGCGAAAAATACAAATTATCCTAGAAAGACGACCAGAGCATATGTTGCGCTTCTCAATGTGTGACACAAATGTAGGGAGTCTATAATGGGTCTCCAAAATCCACATATTAAGGCCCTTAAATTAACAGTGTCTGGGATATACCCAGAAAACGAACTTTTTTCTGATAAACTTATGAAGGAATGACAAGCCCCTAACCATTGCAACAGTAGCTACATTGATAGCGTCTGGTTATTAATACCGAAGACCGTTCTGCTAGTTTTGTATATCTATGACATGGGACCGCTGGATTTATGACGAAACATACTTTCGGAACTACACTCGTACAGTATATGTAATTGGTGTTTCATTCTATGGTCTTGGAGTACATATTGGTCAGACAATGTACAAATTTCGGCCATTATGTGACCAGTGGCTATTTTTTGATGTGTAACATCTTTCCACTCGGTTGCTGGATATTCTTGTGGGAGTGATTTTGAAAAATGGGACGGAAGTGGATCGGAACGATCTAGCTGGCTGTGGTGGATCGAACGGAAGTGTGCTCACTGGCAGTGGTAAGAGGAAACAATGAGGAATGTATATGACATACTGAACAGCAAACGCTCATGCGAACTCAGGTGTCTATGAAATTGAGGAAATATCGCGGACCCAATTGTTGAATTCAGACGAAAGACTCAGCATTTGCTCTTTGTTATTCTCGTATTTATATCAGTGTCATTTGGTACTGTCTTTGACCGTCTTAGTAGAGCAAACGTGTATGTCAGCGCCGGAATATCCCAGGTATTGAAAGCTTTCATAATATTCCTACATAACTGATTTGATATCAGTATGTTTTGGTAAGATCCCATTACATTCTCCTTTATACTTTTGCTGTGGAATGCTTCGAGCATACAAAAGGATAGAGAGTGCGCCCGCTATGCTTCTACCAGCCGACCGTGGTGTAATGTTTTAAATATTAAAATAGATATCTCTAAGAAGATATAATCCGGGAGGGCGCCACTTCATAGGTTATACACCATGAAAAATATTTTAATATGCTGCACGAGAATACTCTTATCCCCAGGCGTGACGTGTCTCCGACACCAACCAGGACACTACAGTAAACAAGGTTGATTAATATACGCAGTAACATAACCACAATTCATCGTAATGCCACTTACTAGTTTGTAGTACCAAGGGATGTAAATATAAATTGTATCAATAATGCCGTCACAACAAGATACAATTTCCAGTTTCATGCCATCATTCAAATACTCATTTTATTTTGGTTTCCCTTCTTAGAACAATTTATTTTAGAAACTATCGTCATATAACCATTTCGATGCAATAAAGAGGACAGAATGATTCAATCTATAACTCCCTTCACGTTTATCTTTCATATAATGTCTTTCATACAATAGCTTTCTTTTACAGTATCATTCGCCAATAACCTCTAACCTCCCCTCTTTTTTGTTTAACTCTCATTGTCCCTCTCTATCTCAGGAATTTCTTAGAGTAAGCACTCCTATTCCACTAGTTCAACTTACAACCAAACAAGCGCTCCAACCTGCGCTAACCATTTTGCTTCCAAAAACTAGCAATCTAGTTCAACCTTTCACCACAATCGCAAAGAATATGAAGCTAACCAAATATAGATATATCACTGCCTGCACGATTTCAGTAAATATAACATTTCAATGGGGCCAAAATAAAATCAGCTGATGTTGGGCAAAACAAAGTTGTCTCCCATAAGAATAGCATTATGAAGTGACTTTAAATCCCGCTTCAAGCGTATTCCTTGTGATTAACCGACTATTTCTGTTGAAGGTGGCGTTAAATACAATTCCTTCTGAATATTGCTGTTTTGTTTTTGGATGAAAAGTGTGAAGTATCATCACTATATGCGATATTTTGGTGAGTTAACATATCAGTGTTGGAATGCATAAAATGGCGACGTGTGTACATGGTTAGGAAATTATAAGACGGTGAATACAATAATTTACGAGTAATTTTGAACCGTAATAAACTCGACAAAGCATAGGCCTACTAGTAACATGTATGACTCTATTATGCTGGTTGTGCTTTATAAATCAAGAATGTTGGCTGATAATCACCCGATCGGATCCATTAATCTAATTATAACTAACATCAATGAAAATTTCATAACACGATCATTTTATGCAACTGATAGCCTTTGTGGCCTGCCCTAAGAACCACCAGTGCACTTACGTAATACATTTCACAGGCCTGCAGAGTCAGTTTATACAGTATTACAGTTATCAATGATCATGATGATTGTTTTAAGGGGCCTAACATCTACATTATCAGTCACTATCAGACACTCGTCACAAATTGTTTAACATGCCTGAATGTTCAGACTATATCAAACTATAATAAATGTGTTAATGAAGCCTATTGAGTAGTACCAGACAGGAACATATCTAGAATGACATATATTTCCATGCTTAGAATATATTCGACCAATAATATGACGAATAAATTGACTTCACATATATTTCATCTCAATTTCATAGTAGGGTAACATGTCAGATGTTACACATCATATGCGACTACTGTAAGGCTCGTATCTTTTTTTAATAGTCGGGTGTCCTGTAAAATAGTGACCAGGAGAAAAAGTAATAAAGATGAGCCTCCGGTATAATATACGGTGTATTTGAGGACTGGAGAGATTTCAACCAAATAGGTATCCGCAAGTCCATAAAAACACTGCCCAAATGGAATCACAGGAACATAAGAGGATTATCATCAACAAATCGCGTGCCATAAACAATATTAATAGACAGCAGTGTAAGCACGTGTAAGTTAAATGAAGGAAGTCAGCTGCGGCGACTCAAATGACCCCCACAGCTGCACAAAGCGAATGACTGACCATTAATCCAAATTCACTAACGCAGCCGCTTCATTCTCTCTGGCAGTCATAATACACGCACCCACTGTATCATAACACAAACACAAGAGGAAAAAATGAGAGATTTCTAAACCTCGACCAGGCAGCGTTTAAAGTTAAGCCGAGTTAAGCTCTTGCATATGTCCGTTTTACTGTTTGCGTGTTTGATATATGCTTTGATATGACGTCAGACTAAGAGAATGTGCCCAATTGAACACACACACAGCCATGTGATTTCGCTTCACTGCTAATAAAAGTATACTTAACTCGAGGATCGTTATGGTTGACCAAACTGTTCACTCAAAGAAAAATTGTCTCTTATGGATTTATGTTTTGCTGCAGGGAATGTTAGTAAAAACATAATATAGGCCTACGTATAATGATATGAGCTCGTCCCTTTTGACTGTTGTAGCTTTAGAGACGACAGGTGGCTGAAGTTGACCCAAGAGGGGTTTTTGAACGTGCCAGGAAAATATCAATTGATACTTTTTCAGTCGGTCAACTCGCTTTTACCAAATTCGATTAAGTGGGGTATTTATAGTTATAACACACTATTTCCGTTCATAAATACTATAGATAAATGAGAGCGTTCACACACAGCCACCGCCACAGAACAGTGGCGCAGCAGACGCTCTGTGTAGTTGACTTCGCCGCTGCACAGTGGGTCAAAATCGAAATCTAGGGGGACTAAATTATTTTTTCGTTTTAATCACGATTTTAGAGTGAAAGCAACATATATAATTTGTTTACTTCATAATAAACATCAGTTAAGACCTTTTTTAAGCTATATCTACACATGCAAGAAATTGTCTATGACAAGGAGTTGGATAGAGCATTCAGTTATCTCTTCAGAACAATTCTCTATCCCAAATTTACTTTTAACAAAGTCACAAACTTCCACATTTGACATAATCGTCGAACCCAGTGCTTCAAACAGTTGTAAACGTGTGAGAACTGGTTGTGCGGCATCTTCTAAAAGTAAATTAACTAAGTAAGTTGCAAAAAGATGCAAAAAATCTTATAACAGGCGTAAACTACAAGACTTTATCTACGTTTTAGCATTAAGTAGAAAGTGACGCAGAGTGACGCGACTTACTAAAAATCTAAGTGAAAATATAATTTTAAAAATAATAGTAAAATATTATATAATGCAAATATAGCTAAAATTACGTAACAATTACGCCCATTAATAACTGAAACACGTTACAAAGATCATACATTCAGCTGCATGTTCCATCTTAAAGCATCTCACTAACCACAAAGACAACCAAACCACAGCCACTTACATTCACCCTCCAATTCGGACTGCTCTAACAGTGGTGACAGATTTTCACTAAGATGCGTTTATATCCCAGAATAGTGAGCGGCAATTGTATGATAATGTTGTAGAAGTAATACATTTTGATTTTTAGCCTATTTTCATTAAAAAAATAGGCTTATGAGATCACCTTTTGACCGTGTGTCTGTCTGTGTGTGCGTGTGCGCGTGTGTGCGTGTGAGGATTTTGTGAGTCCCCCCTAATAACTTCTAAACGACTGGAGTGATTTCAATGAAACTCGGTAAGTTCATAGTACTATTCCGGGTGACCCTTAACGTGCCCTTCAAATTTTGTTACGTCTCACCAATTCAACATGGCGGCTGTGCGAATATTTCACCAGCATTCAATATCTCCGAAACCATTACCGATATTACCCTGGAATTTTGTACGGTGATAAAGGAAAGTACTAGAAGTTCACCTATGAGACTTTTGAAAATATGGTAACTACAAAACCAACATGGCGGCCAAGCGAAGTTGCGACGTTTAAATAAACGTTTCTCGCAATTTAACCAACCAAACGCAATGAAACGTGGTACAGTACATGTTTATACAAATTGTAATGCACCGACATCTAACTTCGTTCAATCGTTTACATAACCTCAAGATGGCGGCTGTGGGAAATATTTCACCGGCATTTTATATCCCAAAAACTATTACCGCTATCACCATGAAATTTTGTACGGAGATAAAGGGCGCTACTGGAAGTTCATCTATGAGACTTTTAAAAACGGGTTAACTACAAAACGAATATGGCGGCCAAGCGAAGTTGAAAGTCTTAAATAGATCATTCTCGCGATTTAATGATCCAAACGCAATGAAACTTCGTACAGAAAATGTATATACACATTGTAATGCACTGATATCTAATTTAGTTCAATTGTTTACGTAACCGCAAGATGGCGGCTGTGCGAATTTCGAAAATTAAGTTTTTATTTTTTGTGTTCTAATCATGCCATCGAAATCAACATTTGCATAATGAACGTACACAATAATCATCATCTAATAGTACATAACTCTATGGCCTACATATATTGAAATCCAACATGGCGACCATACGAAATATTTAGACGGTTCTCAGTATCTATTAATCTACTACAGCAATTTGTATGTTGATAGAGGCAATTAATATTAATAGGATATATGAAAATAGGCTATTTAGTTCTTCACGGAACTACTTGTTTAATTATGAAAATAAATAATTTTGTCCTCTTAGATTTCGATTTTGACTCACTGTGCGCTGGTGGCGGCCACAAAAAATAGCGCTGCTCTTCGCGAAACCAGGAACTATATTGTTGGTTTCAGACGAGGCTGCAGCCACGCCACTAATTTAGTGGCGCGTACGTAGCGCGACAGTAGCGCTACTCACGGCTCGCCACATGGAAGTGTATTTTGCTATTCCCAGGATCCTATTATTATTATTATTATTATTATTATTATTATTATTATTATTATTATTATTATTATTATTATTATTGCTGCGCGCTCGGGCCTGTATTTCTTGCCTTGTTTTCTGTACTCTTCCCGAATATTGTTGCTGATACCATCTAGAAGCTCTCGAATTGGAGATACGAAAATACGCAAATAACTTATCGTCATCCTGTTGCAGATCATCGAATGAGGTATAGAACAGTCCATGATTCTGTCTCTCCAAAACCAATGGATGAACCCAGAATCGTCTTGTTTCCGTTGAAGTTTCTTTCTCCTCCGTATGTGGAACATGGCAAGAATTATATCACCTTCTACGTCCATGTTTACTGGAAAACTGACGAGTTCTCCACTCGGGTATCAACACTAGCAGGGCCACCAACGCTTGATAGAAGCGCCACTAACGCGACACTAATGCTTGGTAGAAACGCAACCAACGTGCCACGAAGCAGCGCTGCTAAGTGGCTTCGTCTGAAGTGTCTCAATTTATATTATTCATTGATGACTGGGGAGGGATGGGGGGAAGGGTAGGATTTAGGAATACGCGTTTCATCTGGCACGCGGTTTTCTTCAGATCCTGATCACTGGGTTGAAGTCTAATTTTATATAATACTACCAACCTGCCCTGGCTTCGCCCGGTTTCTTTAACGGCATACCCAACGTAAGCTTAAAAGACGCACGGATGGCAGGTCCCAGACGCAATTCGGAAAAGCCAAGGTGAACAGCGAAACTCCAAACGTATGCTCCTCTCTGAAGTCTTAACTCGACACGACTCGACAGTTTGATGCTGGCCGAAGCTGGGGTGATAGGCTCGCTCGCTAGCTTGTAAACTCGCTCCGAAGCTAGTAGGTCTAATTTAAATTTCCACTTAATGGAGATTGTTGGAAGAAATTAAATCGTAAAAATGATGATAATTGTTGTTTTATGGGGCCTAACATCTAGGCTATCGGCCCAAATCGTAAAAACACTTTCCTGTATAGTAGGATATGTATTAAAATAGAGATATGCCATCGCGGACATTTTTGTAGAACTTTACAAGCTGATCAATATTCTTACACTCATAGTATTTAGATATGTTTAATGGTTTACCCAGCGTAAGCCTAAAAGGCGCACGGACAATAGGTTTTTCATCGACTCCACTCACTGAAATCGTTAATGCTCGACTTTCTTTAGTCTTAAATGAATGTTCTTATACAGAAACCTTCCTCGAGAAATCCTTACAGAATTGCGAAAACCGCAACAAAATCCATCCTGTGGTTCTCGAGATTACCCGTTACAACCAAGAATCGGGGACTTTGTTTTACACTATGTAGTGTTTCTTGCCTCTTCCATTGCTTTCCATAGCTGATTCCATTTGATACTAGCATATGCTTGTTTAAAATCTATAAACAGCTGGTGTAACTTACATCAATGTTAAACTCGTAACATTCCTCAAGTAATGCGAAGGATACAAGAGGGTTACACAGGAGGAACATTGTTTAACCGAGTGACGCATGACCTTGCTTATGCAGATGATTTTGATTTATTATCTAGAAGGACCAGGATTGGGAATAGAAGCTGGGGAGATTGGACTGGCCTTTAATCAGTCGAAAACCAAGTATAATTTGCTATCATCTATGAGAAAGTATAATGAATTAGAGAAAAATGTGAAACTGAATGACAAAGAATATGAACGCTGGTTGGTTGGTTGTTTCCTCAGTTTAGGGGCTGCGACAACGCAGTCATGTAGCCCCATGTATTTTTGGGTGTGTGTAGAATCTGTCTGATAACCTGTGTTAATTGTGATGACTGTATTACTGTATTTAATTCAAGTAGTTCCAACTTTTGGTACCAAACGCCACCGTCAACGACCAACTAGTTCTGCAATTTGTTACTAGATGCCATCGCAGTTGGCTCCTGGCGACGAAAGTTGGAACCTAAGAGCGTTAGTCAAAGATAACCTATAATTTAGCTTCACACAGGTGTAAGTAGTGGAAAGTTCTTTATCATGCCATACATCTATGACATCTTTAACGCTCTTAAAAAATCCGCGTTTGAACCTGCGACCTTGGGCATAGAAGCTCAGCGTAATATGAACGCTCTAAAAATGTTAAATACACTGCCTATCAATTGCTAAGGAACAAGTGACTATTGCCCAGGAACGACGGACAAATGCGAAGGGGCAACCGACCAATGAGAGTAAAAGGCACTAGAGAGGAACGTGCTTTATGCAACAAAAAAAGAACAGACATCTCACTCCTCGTCAGATAGCTGCAGACCTTGCAGCTGCCACCGGTACACGTGTATCTGCCAGAACCATTTCGCGGCGATTACATCAGGCTGGTTTGTATGCTCGGAAGCCTGTTAAATGACTCCCACTTCAACCACGCCATAGTCGAGCAAGAATTAGTTAGTTGGTGTAAGGAACATGTTGGTTGGGGTCAGCAAAAGTGGTTCTTCGACGAATCTCGCTTCACCGTGACAAGTGATTCTGGCCACCAGTTAGTGTGGAGAGAGAGGGGAGCACGTTACGCCACACAGCGTCATCGGAATGGCCTCGGTGTTATCATGTGGGGAGGCATTATGCACAATGGCCGAACACCGCTGCATATCTTTAAACGAGGTACCGTTACAGCATAGCGGAATTTCAGTGAGATTATTCTGGAGCACGTTCGTCTTTTTAGGGGTGTGGTAGGACCCAACATTCTTTTTATAGACAACAATGCCCGCCCGACACTGCACTAGTGGACACACTGGAAAGTGAAAATTTTGAACGTATGGAATGGCCTGCGTACTTCCTGGGCTTGAATCCTATCGAGCATGCCTGGGATGCACTTGGAAGACGTGTTTCTCAATATCATTCATCATCATCATTGGCTATCACTCGCGAACGAGTATAAAATTGTCTTCCAAAACATTCACAGGTGGGTTCTCAGGTGACTGTAGAGACCAATCCTCGAGCCACAAACTCTTCCACACTGGTGGCAAGTTTTATCATCACCAAGGTGCTGAGGGCGGTATCTCCTCATAGACTCCCGTTCTTTACGAGCGAATCGCTTCAGAGCCTCAGAACTCCGGCGGTCCTGCTCGAAACGTAGAGGGCCATTGTGAACGAGTCGACGCCATGCCAGACGGTCAGCTGCTGTCGTCTCCCAATTTGGGATGTCAATCGAGCATTTCTTCATGTTTGACTTTAAAGCATCCTTGAATCTCTTCCTCTGTCCTCCCTGATGTCGCTTGCCACTTGTTAGTTGAGCATACATAATTTGTTTAGGAAGGCGAGTATCTGGCAGTCGAAGAACATGACCAGTCCACCTCAGTTGTCGATTCAAGATCATAGCCTCCACGCTGGTAGTGCTAGCGTCCTCCAGGACACTGTTGTTTGTTCGTCGATCCTGCCTGCTGATTTTAAGGATCCTCCTCAGACAACGTTGTTGGTACTTCTCTAAGCATTTTATGTGCCTTCTGTAGGGAGTCCAGCATTCACATCCATAAAGAAGTGTTGGTATTATAATAGCTTGATATACAAGGAGCTTTGTCCGAGTGTTGACATCCGCATTATCGAAGACCCTCTTTCGCAATCGACCGAAAGCTGCACTATCGCAATGCAAGCGGTGTTGGATTTTAGCATCAATATTGTCATTAGCTGAGAGATGACTACCAAGGTATGAAAAGTGCTCAACATTCAATAATACCTCTCCCTTGGCAGTAATGACAGGAGCAGTAGCATGTGAATTAGGCACAGGCTGATGTAGAATCTGAGTCTTTTTGGTATTGAGGTCTAGACCAATGCTGTTATATGCAGCAGTGAATGCATTTATCATTATCTGAAGATCTTCTTCTGAGCTAGCGAGAATAGCATTATCATCTGCATACTGGAGTTCCATTACACATGTTGTGAAGACCTTGGTCTTTGCTTGCAGTCGGCTGAGATTGAATAAGCCTCCATCAGTTCTGAATTCAATTGCAATGCTTTGTGGGACTTCGTCTCTAATAAGGTGAATTATGGTTCCAACGAAAATTGAGAAGAGCGTAGGGGCAATAACACACCCCTGTTTAACCCCAGTTGTTATTTCAAATCGTTCACCACATGTAGTATTAGTGATAACAGTACCATACATGTTATCGTGCAGAAGGCGCAAGAGTTTAATAAATTTTGGTGGGCAGCCAATGAGCGCAAAAATTTTTAGAGAGCCTCTCTGTTAACTGAATCAAAGGCTTTAACAACGTCAATGAATGCCATATACAGAGAGCGATTTTGTTCTCTTGCCTTCTCTTGCATTTGTCTGGCACAGAAAATCATGTCGGTAGTTCCACGATTGGGTCTGAAACCACATTGTGATTCGGGTAAACACTCTTCAGCAAGTGGCATTAGACGTGTGGCTAGAATTATAGCAAGAATTTTCCCAGCGACGGAGAGTAGGGATATTCCGCGATAGTTACCACAATGAGTTATGTCCCCTTTTTTAAATATGGTTACCAACAAAGCATCTCTGAGTTCAGCAGGAATGGTTTGAGAGGTCCATATTTTGACAAAGAGTTGATGAAGATGCTCAGTGAGGATTTGTCCACCTTCCTTGAAGAATTCCGCCGGTATATCATCTGATCCAGCGGCTTTGTTATTCCTCAGTTGACTGATGGCCCTTTTGACTTATTGCAGTGAAGGTTCATTATCAAGGTGATGCTGCAACGTCTTTTGAGGAATCTTAATAAATATTTCCTCGTCAACATGTGTATCCCTGTTTAGTAGTTCATGAAAGTGTTCCTTCCAACGGATACTGATAGATTGGGTATCTTTGAGAAGTGTTGAGTCATCTTTGGATCTTAATGGATGTACACCTCTTGTGGACGGTCCATAAATAGCCTTAATGGCAGTGAAGAAAGCATGGTGATTATTATTTTCTGCAAGTTGCTGCATTTCCTGGGCTTTTAAGGTCCAGCATTGATATTTGAGGGCACGTGTTTTTCTTTGAACTGCAGCTTTAGCTTCTTGATACTTTTCTCTTCTAGCAGAAGAATTGTAGTTACTTTGCCATTCAGTGTAAGCTTTTCTCTTAATGTCAATGAGACTCTGGATTTCAGTGTCGTTTTCATCAAACCAATCCTGATGTTTGCGCGTGGTGTAGCCTACAGATTCTATGCAAGATGTCAGCACAGCATCCTTGAATCTTGACCAGTGATCTTCAATGTCATCAGGATAAAGACTGGGAAGATTTTTACCCAGAAGTTGTTGAAAATAAAGTTTTGCATCATCATCCTTAAGACGATCAGTGTCCAGCTTACGTCTGATGAGTTTCCTCAGGTTTCGTCTTTGTTTGTGAATACGTAGAGTCATCACAGAACGTATCAGTCGATGATCGGTCCAGCAGTCATCTGCACTTGTCAGAGCCCTTGTGAGTAAAACATCACGCTGGTCACGGGCACGTACAATAAGGTGCCAATGTTTGGATCTCGGGTGTTGCCAAGATGTCTTAAACTTGTCTCTCTGCCGGAATAACGTATTGGTGATGACCAGATTCTGTTCCGAGGACTTGGTGAGAAGAAGAGTTCCATTGGCATTGCATTTTCCCACACCATCCTTGCCAATCACGCCAGACCATAGTACATAGTCCGTACCAACTCTCGCATTAAAATCACCCAGATGAATAATTTTATCAGCTGTTGGAATGTCTGAGAGGAGTGTGTCAAGTTGGGAGTAGAAGGCTTCTTTCTGTTCTTCCTCAGACTGGAGAGTTGGAGCGTAAGCGCTGATTACGGTAGCACGCTGGTTATTTGCAAGCTTAATGCGTAGTGTCATAAGTCTTTCATTTATGCCACAAGGTAATTCGTCAAGGAAATGGACAAGTTGATTTTTAAAAGCAAAGCCAACACCATGAATACGGGTCTCATTCAGATCCTTACCTCGCCTAAAGAAAGTGTAACCACTGCCGTGCTCTATGATTTGTCCTTCTCCAGCACGTCTGGTTTCACTGAGTGCTACAATATCGATATTGAATCTTCTTAACTCGCGGGAAATAATTGCAGTTCGTCTTTCCGGGCGTTGATCGGAATCATCCATTAGGGTACGGATGTTCCATGTTCCAAAGTTCATCTTCAATTGTTTTCGACCGCATATGGTGTACCCTCTGGGTACGGTTGCCCAGTCAGGTTATGTAATGGCTGACTATGTTTAGGGCACCTTTTCTAGCCCCCTTCCCCTGTGGGGTGAGCAGAGTGGGTCCTAAATAGGCCTGCTCAGTCACAAATGCAGCACACGAGTTGCTCGACAGCCATAATCCTCAAGCAAGACGGCGATCACACATTTGTCGCCTACGTGCCGGTTTGTCACTAGGAGCTCCCAGATTACACTATCCTGCTCCCGTCACAACTCCCCGATCGCCGCAGGACTTGATATGATTGACGATACAGTTCTTTGGAAGACGCCTGTGCGTGATATCTTTTAACGTGGGAATATTGCTGCACATCAACAATCACACGTTTCTTGACAGACTTGAAACAGATATCCAGTGGCATAGAGAACTACGACGACTGGAAGATTCAGGTCCGCTGCAGCCTTCTTCCGCCTTCCTGGCCATTGGAGCTGTATATGATTGCTCTACGCCCGGTCCGCCGTTGAGGACTTTCTATGCCGTTGACAAGTGGTTCATCTGTCTTTAGGGGGGGTTTCCCACCCCAAGGGAAAGAGAGTGCCCCATCCTCCGTAAGTTCATCCGCCTCCCTAGAGAGCCGTTGACTGTATAGAGGTGGACTCCTTATCCCGGGAGCCACTCGGTCGTCAGAGCCTCGTCAGTCTAGAGCAGGGTGCACCACGTGCAGGTGAGGTTGACATTTGGGTAAAAGTTCACCCCTTACACAGCCCAATATACACCCTCCCCGAACCGTGCAAGACCTTAAAATCGTTTTGAGAGAGGAGTGGGAAAATATCCCTCAAGGACTCCTCAACAGTTTAGTAGACAGCATGACTATCAGGTGCACAATGTGCATTCGTGCCCGAGGAGGGCATATTTCCTGGTGAGAGACTGCTATCGACCTTCATTTTGTGAGTCTGAACTGTTTCCAACAAGAACGTCATGTATTGATTTCTATAAATCTGTTATCCTGCATTCCCATGAGGTGAAATCTGTACTAATTTTCGTTATAAATACACCACCCTACCTCTATTACTTATGTACTGTGTTGCATGTCTTCCATCCTTGCCTGTGAATATGTCTCAGTTCCTAAGCAATTGTCAGGCAGTGTATTTAGGGTCAATGATAGCTAAAAACAATGATATGAGAGAAGAAATACATGCGGCGATAGCAGCTGGAAATAGGGGTTACCTTGCTTTATGCAAAGTATTTAAAGCAAGAAGCCTTAGTGAAATCTATGGTTGCCTGTATATCGTACGGTAGTGACACCTGTGGTGATGGAGACTTGTACCATGACACAGGGTGATGAAGAATTGTTAAGGAGACGGGGAAGGATGATACTCAGTTATTGCTGTTTTAAAGGGTGGAGCTACGAGGTCATCTGCCCCGGAAGATACTCAGGAAAGTATAAGGGCCACTAATAGAGGGTGAATTTTGGCAAATCAGAAATAATATGGAGATAAGAGAGGTGATTGTTAAGCCAGATATAGTAATGGAAATAAAGAGTAGTAAACTGGTTGGGACATGTGGAAAGAATGACAGAGAAGAGGATGGTAAGGAAGGTCTTCGATGGGACGCCAGGAGGGCGTCGTGTGAGGGGAAGACCTAGGACAAGATGGTTGGATAACGTGAGGGAGGATCTGAGATAGATGGGAGTCAGAAGATGGAGAACCAAACCTGTCAACAGGGAAGAATTGTTGGAGATTGTCCGGGAGGCCAAGGCCCGACAAAAGCTGTAGCGCGAAGGAGTAAGAACTTGGTAAGTAAGTAATTAACAGTACTAGCACTAGTAGCCTACAGACACCGTAGTAACAAAGGTTATTAGACAAACTGCAAACACAAGCCTAAGTAAAACCTGATGACCACGTGGTTGCAAGGCTCTAATAAAATAACAACATAAACAAAAATGATAATTAATACCATAATAATACGGAAATACGGCAAATGTGGAGACAGGAAAGTGTAGTGGTTCTGCCGATAGTCATTTCTTCTACCGGCATCGTCCCTAAATCGCTGGCTAGCAATCTACAAATATTGGGAATACATCCTTGTCTACATATCACCATGCAGAAGGCCGTCATCTTGGAGACCTGTTCCATTGTTCGCTCGTTTCTCAACGTGCCACCTTAAGAGAATTAGCCATACCGTCTTGCAAACAAGCCGACGATATGTTGATATGTCCCACTTATGTGGTGAAATGAATGTAGAAATAATAATAATAATAATAATAATAATAATAATAATAATAATAGTATATCATTTATTTTGTGCAATATTACTTCTGTAAATTTTCCAAGATGTTGCACATGTGTATGTCATTTTCACTATCATTTCTCTCAGTTCAGCATATCCCATGATACCACCATGTTTATATAATTCTTTTATGTATTTAACTTAGTACATTTTGGTTTATTTTAGTCCTTCTCGTGAGATTTTATCTTATTTTATTATATTTTAAACTGAATTACAGCATTTACCCAACTGTTTACCATATCCCTGTTGTGGCAAGAAATAAATAAGCAATGTCAGTCGTGTAAAGCCACATCTGAGTTCTCTGTATTCTGTACTTTTAGTTTCCCAACATAAAGTGTAGACGCAACACAGTACATAACAACAATTACACCATATCACAGCAGTTAATCTCTCCAGTTAATGACATATACACGCCGATATAAGTGGGAAACAGCTACTTAATGTTCAATGGACAATTCCATTACGCTGTTCCCAAGGAACACAACAGTCACAGTTACGTTATGTAACTCGGAGCTTCTTGAGAAATTCCCACCTCTCACTTATTTCCTGTTTGCTGTTTATAGCCCACTGTAGTAGTTCTCAGTGTAGCCTATTTTAGGTATATTTCATTAGAAAGCGAACTATTGCAATGGGTACCCTGTTTCGACTTCCGGAAAATGTCGACATATCTTCGCGTTTCACATCCCCCAGACCCCAAAACCACCGTCAGTTCAAAAGTTTATATATAATTTATGTATATATGTATATATGTATCTATCTATCTCTCTCTCTCTCTCTCTATATATATATATATATATATATATATATCAGTTTCTTGTGGACACAGTAACTGCCGTAATTTTTCACCAATCGCTTTGAATTTTTTACATAATATGTATCCCTATAAAATCTCGGTCCAGTTCGTTAATGGGCAAAATCGGTTGAAGGAGGTGAAAATGGGGGGCGTTTTTCGAAAAGGGGAAATTTCGCTATAACTCTCTTAATACGTGAAATATCGGATCCATTCAAAGTTCATAATATGTGTCGGATAATTGACAAAAATTTATGTCAAATAAGTTTTTTGATATCACCAACCATTGACCAAAGGGGTGGAAAAAAGTGAGTTTTTCGGGAAACATTAATCATATCTCTCTTAATAGGCACAATATCAAAACCGTACAAAATGGAAAATAAAACTTTTGTCTGAAAGAATTTTTGATATGACCCGCCATTACGCCAAGGGATGAGAAAAATGATTTCGGAATTTTAAACAAGTAGTTCCGTGAAGAACTATACAGCCTATTTTCATATATCCTACTTATGTTAATTGCCACTATTTAACATACACAATTTCAGTTTGATTGCTGTAATAGATTCGTAGATATTGAGAACCGACTAAATATTTCGGATGGTCGCCAAGTTGGATTGTATATATGTAGGTCCTAGAGTTATGTACTGTTACATGCAGATTATTGTGAACGTGTAGTATTCAAACATCAATCGCATAATTAGGACACAAGAAAAAACAAGGAGATTTAAATTATTTTTCACAGCTGCCATCTTGAGATTATGGAAACAATTGAAATAAATTAGATGCCAGTGGATTAACATTCGGATAAAGATTTACTGTACCAAGTTTCACTGCACGCGGATGGTTAAATTGCGAGAAACGTCCATGTGAATATTTATAATTCGCGTCACCGCCATGTTGGATTTGTGATCACCAGGTTATTTAAAGTCCTATAGGTGAACTTAAGTTCATAGCCCCTATGAACATTAAAAAATGCAGTTTGATTGCTAAAATAGATTCGTAGATATTCAGTATCGTCTAAATATTTCGGATGGTCGCCATGTTGGATTGTTAAATGTATAGGCCATAGAGTCATGTACCATTAAAGTAAAATTATTGCGTAGGTTCATTATTCAAACTTTCACTTCGATCGCATGACTACATCACAAGAAATAAAAACTTAATTTTAAAATTCGCACTGCCGCCATCTTGAGGTTATGTAAACAATTGAACTAAATTAGATACCAGTGGATTACAATGTGCATAAATATTTCCTGTACCAGGTTTCAGTGCGCTTGGAACATTAAATCGCGAGAAAGGTCTATTTAAAATGTTCAAATTCGCTTGGCCGCCATGTTCGTTTTGTAGTTAACCGGTTTTTGAAAATCATATAGATGGACTTCCAGTAGTGCCCTTTATCTCAGTACAAAGTTTTAGGGAGATACCGCTAATAGTTTCAGAGATATAGAATGCCGGTGAAATATTTCGCACTTCTGCCATCTTGTGATTATGTAAACAATTGAACGAAGTTAGATGTCGGTGCATTACAATGTATATAAACATATACTGTACCATGTTTCATTGCGTTAGGTTGGTCAAATCGCGAGAAACGTCTATTTAAAAGTCGCAAATTCGCTTGGCCGCCATGTTCGTTTTGTAGTTACCAGGTTTTCAAAAGTCACATAAGTGAACTTATAGTAGTTCCCTCTATCACCATAGAAAATGTCAGGGTAATATCGGTAATAGTTTCGGAGATATTGAATGCTGGTGAAATATTTCGCACAGCCGCCATGTTGGATTGGTGAGTCGTAACAAAATTTGAAGGGCACGGTCGAGGTCGCCGGGAATAGTGCTATGAACTTTCCGAGTTTCATTGAAATCGCTCCTGCCGTTTAGATTTTATTAGGGGGACACACACACACGAATCACACACACACACACGCACACACACACGGACAAAAGGTGATCTCATAAGCCTATTTTTTCAAAATTGAAAATAGGCTAAAAATGCCAAGTGCCATCAGAGGTTACCATAACAACGCTTTTAAATTGATGAGGGATTATCTAACCGAGGTTGCCAAGACAACGCCATTGACGAGATCACATTCATTTTTAGCCTACTTTTCACACTTTTCAAAAATGAGGAAAAAGTAGACTTATGATATATATCCGGGAAAATGTGTTTGTCCTTCTGTCTGTCTGTCTGTCTGTATGTATGTCCTTCTGTCTGGCTGGCTGGCAGTGTGTGTGTGTGTGTCCCTATCAACTCCTAAACGGCTGCAGCAATCGAAACCAAATTTAGTATGAGTAAAGATGTATACCGGAATATCTCAGGCCCATATTTGAAAAAGATATCAATGCTACCAACTGCTAAAAAAACACACTAGAAATTTGAGCTCCATGTTGGATATCTTGGAAGGTATACATGGGAGCTATTCTAAAATTGGCACACATGTAGATAATACTATTTCAGTTTAATTTCCAGGTGGCCATACATGACAGTGTTGCCAAAATAATTTTAAGCCTTCTGATAAGTCCAATTTTAAATGCATATAACTTCCACACTATCAATTGGATTTCAACCAAATCTTGTATGTAATATGTGTACATAAACAGATATGACTGAGTGTATTCTTAAGAGCCACCAGGGCTGCCAACTGTTAATAATTGCTCTCTATTTTGTCAAAATACCAATATATCAGAAAGTATGCAAGCCGACAGCTTTAAACTATGCACACGTATATTACCTGACATTTTACATTAATTTGGAGTAACTTATATACGTCAGTTCTACCTACATGATTCTAAGCCTGCTGATAGGACCAATTTTTAAATATATGTAACTTCTATACCAACAAATGGATTTCATCCAAAATTGGCACAAAAAAGATATGATATTTCAGATTATTTCTGAACAGCACTCGCATGACATTGTTGCCAACATGCTTTTACGTGTACTAATAGATCCAATGTCTAACTCCATGTAACGTCCTTTGGACTTCAACCACATTTTGTATTCTGTACCTTAGGAGATGGAAGTAAGAATATATTCAGTCACCAGAGCTGCCAACTGTATCGCTCTATTAGGCTACATTATGCCTAGTATACCTTATTTCGAACTAATTAAGACATTTCGATATTACCCACTTAATTTCGTCATTATTCTAGATAGGTTCATATACTGTAGATTAATCTTTGGCATGAATTTTAATTTTAAGAAAAGTAGGCTCTTTAGTTCGTCACGGAACTTCTTGTTCCATCTGACTATGAGGGAAGCGGCTAACTGGTAGCATGCTGAACTTCTATGCCCAAGGTCGCTGGTTCAAAACCCGCCAAAGTCGCCGGATTTTCTAAGAGTGCTAAAATCCGTCAGCATGCTTTCCTTCGGAGGGGAAGTTACAACGTTCGTTGCAAGTTGCTGGTTGCGGTGGCATCTAGCAGCCAAGTTCACAGCTCGGTGTCGTTGACGTTAGTATTTGGTACAAAGTTAGGTACTACTACTTAAAATTGACCTTCTGCAGACCTTACCTGAATTACAGACTAATACAGTCATCACAAATAACACCGTTTAGCAGAGAGATTCTACACATCCAATGTACACGGGGTTACATGACCACCTTGTCGCAGCCCCTAAACTGAGGAACCAATCAACATCTCTGCGGGAGATAAAATTTTGCGTGAAGAAGTAACAGACTGTTAGGTAGTTACACATTAGTTCCAAACCTTGCATAAGGACAGTGTGATCACAAGTATAAAAATGAACCCCAAATGACAAGAAGGTTTCCATCCCCATAAGACAGTAAAATGTTAAAAATATGCATAGTGAACCCGCTGAGCAATGGTTCATGTGATATTTTTTTTATGACAGAGCATTTATGATGGGATGTTGTACTTTTGAACACACCCAGGAAGCCACGTGAAGCTGAGAGATCACGCGTTACTTGTTGAAGTAGTGGTGAATCGCACTTTTGACTTTGGTGAAAACTGCTAATTATTTATCTGAGGTCTTATTAATTAATTTTTATCTTTCCACAAGACTCAGAATATTCCATTTCGTCATGCTGCATTATTAAAACATTTTGGAGAATGTTTATTTTTACTTTAGGTAAGGTAATACCCTTGCAGATACGCAAAAAGGAACGTAAGTAGTCGCTCAACGACTTCGTTTTGACGACCTACTTTCTAGAGACACCCAGTACCTTGCACTGCGTCTGGAGAATCCGCCTTGCGTAGGCGTGGAATTACATTTGTCCTACGAGACGTAGAAGAATATCCGCTGTTTAGCGTTAAAAGTGATTATAAGGTGCCATCGAGCACGCTAATACTATTATTCACTGTTGTTGAAGCCCAGTGAACTAAAGAAGAAGTTTGGGAAATAATTATTGGCAAGTATAGTGTATTGCACAACATTGCTGTAACACCACATTTTACCAACGCGTATGTGGAGGGCAGATGCCTATTGGAAATATACAGGTAATAGTGTTACAATTATCCTCAATAAGTGTGATTATAATTGTATGAGATATTTAAATTGCCATAGTGGAAATTTCATTTTAAAAACGACGTATAATTCACGGATGCTGCGTGATACAAAAGTAGCGTCACTAGCACGTGCAGAATTATAAAACAGTGTTAGCTCACATGCTAATTAACATCTGCAAGATTAAGGCTGTGTCGTATTTTATAATTGAAGCCTATAACATTCACGACAAACATTATAATTTTGAAAGTGAGAGGATGAATTATCACGTAACTTATTTCACTACCCACGTGATTGGACTTTTCTTCACCATGATTGAAGCAGTCACCATGGGCTAATACCATTCCGGTATGAGGGTGACGTTTCTACGGGAACCAGCATGATGGTGGAACTTCCAGGACAACGAACGAGAAGGAAGGAACCAAAAATGCCATTTCCAGGCATATCCACGAAGTTGTCGACAGGGACAAATCGAACCCTGCTCTTTGGAGGAGTCCAGATGGGAATCCTGATGAGGAGGATACCGATCCAGAGAGCCAGAGAGGATTTTGTACAACCCTTGTTGTGGAATAGAGAGCTGAGTGAGAGCTCCTCCATTTCGTGAGTTTTTGTCACACCCCTTCCTTGTTCTAGTTTCTGGTGGTATAGTAGATTTAATGTAGTTTGTGAACCAACCGCACTCAGTGTCAGCCATTTTTCTAGGTAGGGATGTAACTAGATTAGTTAGATGTCATTTATTTCAGTTTAGAGTGAGACACCCTTGGGACAGACATTTTGGTCAGCCCTGGTGCAGCTTGATGAACGTCGTAGAACGTCAATGCCTACTTTTTGCTGAACCTGACTGTAGTCATTTTGAGGCTATTTTGTTCAACCCTACTTGGGGTAATTTTCAAGTCTTTGCTGACTTTAGTTATGGCAATCAGATGCCATGGTTATTAATTAACTGCATTATTTGCAGCCATCCTTTGTTATACCCCAGACTGTCGTTAGAACGGTCGTATCATTTAGGTAGTAGACTGTAACTACCAGTTTTGTAAATGCATTATATTTCATTTTGAATAAGCTCAGATAGCTATTCATGGTCAAATTGAACCTAACAACTAGAAGGAATGTTTCGTTGCCTAGCATCGAACTCGGTTCCCAACGTATCATTAAGCAGATCTAGTGTAGTGAATCTGCGCCACAATTATCATTTTTGCTTGTGTCATGTAAGACAGATTTTTATTTGAAGTACTAGCAACTACTGAATTGTATTTTTAAAGCAAAGAGCTCCAGTGATCGTAAGATTACTTTCATTTAGACGTCTTTGGTAGAAAGACGGAATTACATTATTATATTCAGATTTATTGAGTGTGTTTTATACACGGACTCTTTAGAGGTCCGTAACCTATGGTAAAGTTTTTTATGAACTGGCCAGGTGCAGTTTTATATTGATTAAATCGCCGGCCTTGAATAAGCTGGTTATGTAACCCAGTGACCTGAAAGCACGCCTGCTTCATTGTGGGACAAAACTACTATTGACAAGGACAGAGTACGATTTGTATTCGCACTTCCTTTCATTGCTATTTTGCTTATGGAAATCAGTTTCCACTCTTGTATTTGATCACATGTTTTATGGATCGTTTTTTGTTAGTTAAACGCTCTGGTGCGTGTACTGTCGTCTGACAGGTACAGTTATGTAAGGTTTTCTATAGTATGGTGAAGGCTACCCTGTCATAGCAGGATGTTATTGTATGTAGGTATTTTGAGTATGCCTTGTTCGGGACTGATCCCGTGGACTTGATGTTATTGGAAGGTAACTGTTGTGTACAGGCCTATCCCAGAGTTATTGAACGCGAGCTTAGCGCCGCTGGTAACCCGTGTTATTGTGTGTCCGAGTTGTTGTACTCGTTGATTATATTCCGACTGTTGAGTCGAGGCTTTTTGGTGGAGAATGATCTCAGTAGAGACACTCCGTGCCCAGGCTATTGTCAATGTTATTCGCCATAAACCTACGATAAACCTATAAACCGACATCTTAATAATAAGACGCATAATTGTTGTAAAACAAGTCTAACTAACGATTCTTTCTATCTAACTTTGTTCTTTGCATTCTGGAACAGTTGACATAGCCGTGCAGTTGAAGATAATTTCCTTGTGGGGAATGACTAGGACAGTTGACATTTTTGTAGCGACCTGAAGCATGCGCGAACCTAGAGTTCGTAGCTTGTGGAGCTCAGGCCATGCGATGTCAGACGTGGTCTCAACTACGCATTCGTCACCGTAACTATACACATTAGATGACTATGGTTTACAAAGAGTAAACCAAGGTGTAGGCAGGAATTTTTAATAAAACTACTGTGTCCATTTCATTACTTATTTATGATGTCAAGTGTATAAATCCTACATGTTACCTTTTGGTGTGCTGTTAGCACATAGTTATTAAGCATAATTAAATTGTTTGTTTTTCATGGCTGTACACTTAGCTTTTGGATGTAATTGTTTTCTTTTACGGACGTCATCGCCGTAAATTTTGTTAATTGATAGGACTTAGATAGATGAATTAACGTTAAATGTGAATGTCGAAATGGTACCATCCTAACTTAGATTTGTTTTGCTACCCTGTTAAATGTAAATTCAGATGTTAGCTTAATCTTGTAATTTGAACTAGGGACTTGCGTTGTACCATATTCCTAGTGTTGCTGTTGTTGCTTTATTATTGTGAGTTGGATCTTTCGCGAGGGTTTTCCGTGACTTCTCAGGTAGGGACCTGCTCTTTATTTTTGTTTATTTATTAGTTTGCGGACTAGCCGATTATAACCCTCCGAACTAGGCTAGGGGCTTGTGAATTTTAATAAATTTTCACGGTGTTTTACATAAGTCTGGATGTTTATTTTCTCAGTCTAGTTTTAAGGTGAACCTTTCCTTAGGCGGTCTATGACCATCGTCACCATGTACCACGATCCCTGTGGACTACGGACTCTCGTGCCGCTTTAGCCTTTATGGAAGGTCACCTGATCCTCACGGTAATTTTATTCGATTTATGGGACGTTAGGAAAGTCATCGTGGTTGTTGACTCGACTAGACGGTCTCATAAAATGGCGCCCAACTCATGTGCCGACGTTAACGTGGTGACCCTCAGTACCATGTTATTTTTGAGGATCTTAATGTTGATTAATGGTAAATTGACAGGACTGGGACGAACTTAGAAAGTCGTACTGCAGATCAATTGACCGCATGGCATTCATTTTTGATAGAAGTCCATGGGGTGAGGCTTTAGTGTTAGATAAATGAAGGATAGGATTTTCTTTGATGATGCCTCATCCTAAGTAAATGTAATACTTTGCTTTGCTCACCGTTGTCTTTGTAAATGTAGAAGCACTTAGTTTGCATACTCCAGCTGTACTCGTGATATTTATATAAATGAAGCAAGCTTTATACCACCAAGTAACTAATCATAGCTGTAAGTTCCAGCAGAATTTGATCCCTCACTTTCTCATATATTTCTTATCTATGGATGAGGAAACTATCCGTCGTGTGTTTGGAGAGATGTTGGCAGGTGTGAATGCCAATCTTCAACAGATTACTGCTGACTTAGGTCAGAATACTCAGGCTGTAAATACTGTAAGTGGTCATGTGGACCAGGTTAGACAGGAAGTCAACAATGTAAGACAGGACCTAGAAGTCAACACTCAGTCTATAAACAATGTCAGTGGTCATGTGGACCAGGTTAGACAGGAAGTCAATAATGTAAGTGGTCATGTGGACCAGGTTAGACAGGAAGTCAACAATGTAAGACAGGACTTAGAGATTAACACCCAGTCTGTAAACAATGTTAGGACTGATTTAACTCAAGTCAGGGCAGACATGGACACATATAGGGTCGAAGCGAGAAATGATCTGACGGCAGGTTTAGCAGCTGTTAGGGTTGATGTCATACGACACCATCAGGAGGCTAACCAGCGCGTAGATCGCTTAACCGACCAGATGAATAGAGCTAGGGAGGATGTGCAAAACCGATTGGAGGAGCACACAGCTCAAATTCAGACAACCTTGAATAAAGTCCAGATAGACATGAGAGCAGATCTGGAACATACTAGGGAAGAATTCGGGACTCGACTAGATCACGTCGAGGGATTTATCGGCAATGTGAAGAAGGACATGGCAACCATGAACATTGGTTTAATCTTGATGAGAGGAGCTGCCAATGCCGTTAATAACAACGTGAAGACTATAGTTGATGGCATGATGGAGGTTAAAGAAGAACTCAACACCAACAGGAGAAACATTTCTGAATTGACGGAAACCGTAGCCAGTCTACGTGAGACAGTTGATGTTCATCATGAGGAACACAAAATTGACCTCATGTTATTGAGAGGTGACCTCAACGAACACGAGACCACAGTCGAGGTTAAGGTAGCCGAGGTTAGAGACGACGTGGGTAAAATCCAAGAAAATATGTCCAGAGTTGAAGGAGAGATCGATTCCTTACAAAAAAGATTTGAGGAAGTCGCGGTGACCGAGAGGCTAGACCTCAGTTATAACCTTAGGACGGCCATACGCGAGGTAGACACAAACCTCAAGGGAAAGGTCGACAGGATCGAGATGCAATTGAACGACTTAGGCAACAAAGTCGCAGCCAGAACCATCCCAGGGCTTGAAGTAATAGAAAGACGTCTGGACAGACTGGAGACGATTCCTAGAGGGAGACACGTACACCCACAGATGGGAGAATCTCAGGAAACGCCTATATCTCAATCAGAAGGAATGATGCCTACCCATTTCCAACCCAGCGCGCCTATGGAATCGCAACCGTCACAATTCACTGGTTCAGCGCAAGGTCAGACCTTGAACTTTGACGCTCATCCGTTTCAACCAGCATCTAATCGAATTAGTCATGAGACTAACACTCCTACGCAGAGTTACATGCAAAATACGTTCAGACCCGCGCATACGCAGGGGAATGTCACCATAATGCGTTCAAGAGAGGAGCAACCAGCTCGCTTCTCAGGAACTGGAAGCGGTGTTACTCCAGTGGAATTCCTAGCCAATGTCGAAAGCTACTTACGTGATACTATGGTAACTCCAGAGAGGGAACTAAGAGTTATAGAGCGACTGCTAGAGGGACAAGCCGGTACCTGGTTCAGAGCATTCAGATACTCATTTACAGGCTACCAGGACTTTAAGGAAGCATTATTAAGAACATATTGGTCGAGCGACATCCAGCAGAGCATCCGAGCTGAGATGTACACTCGAAGGTACAGTTCCAATACACCTACTCGTTATGCGAATTACTTCGCAATACAGCTCGCGAAGCTTCGTTGTCTTCAGCCCCCGTTGTCCGAACAAGATTTGGTGAACACAATTGTTTGGCAGTACCCTGCGGACGTATAACGTGTGTTGATCGCTGCAGGGGCATCCACTTTCCAGCAGTGTGACCAGATACTGCGAAGGTTGGATGCTAATACAGAACAGTTCCCTACACACCGTCAGCAGAAGGCTGATAGGCGCGAGGATAGACATCTGAATCTGACGACTGTTGATAAAGTGAGCCAGACGCCACAACAGACGCAAACCACAGAGGACTCTGGGCGACGTGATAACAACTACAGTTATAACAGGAGAGAATGGAACAACACTTCTTATACTCGAAATCAACAAGATGACCGGCGAAGTCATTGGAACCGGCGATTCGACCGAAGGACGGACGACAACCGACGTCATGAAGACAACCGACGTCATGAAAACAACCGCCGAGGGAATGAAGGAAGAAATCAACAACACGGAAGTATCCGTAGAGACTATCGATATAGCAGGGGATACGACAGAAATCGAGACCCTAGATACCAGCCAGACAGGGATTGGAAAGGAAGAGCACGGGAGAGCCGTGAGTACCTCCAACAACTGAGAGAATTGCAGATTCAAGAAGAGGGAGAACGGAACCCTACTTCGAGGGAAAATAGAAATTCGGCGCAGGAGACGGAGCAGAACCAGCCCAGTACTTCTCGCCAGGACAGAAAAAAAACGCAGAAAAATCAATAGATACTTGTTCGGTTGAGCACCGAGTAACTGCCACCATATTACTCTGGGAGCCAATCCAAGAAGACTTGTTGGACGAAAGACGAACGACGAACCACAATTATGAATTAACCCGTCTACCCAAGATCGTAGCCACCTTGAATGAAGTCAGTGTAGTCATACTCATCGATACTGGGGCGATGATTAGTGTAATTTCCGCCGATTGCCATGCCAGACTGAAAGCAAACTCTGAGGTGACAGAGCTGCCCATTTCAGCTGTAAGAGTCAGAGGTGTCATACCTGACCGCGTTGTAACGTGCAAAATCCAGATTCTGTGTACTCTGAAGATTTCGAGCCACGTGTACTTGCACGAATTTCTTGTAATGAAGGGCCTGCATCATGATGCCATTTTAGGCGCAGACTTCATTAGAAAATATGATGGAATCATCGACATGGGACGGAATACGGTAGAGTTCAAGCCGAACGAACCCATTCAGATGAGCCTAATTGAAGAAGAACCGGAATTCCTATCCGAAGTCGACGTAGTCGAAGAATTAAATGGCAAGGAAATTGAGGAGACACTAGATGCCGACGAAGAGGCAGAATCGTTATCAGCACCCATACGTGAGGATCTTGAGGCAATATTGAACGAATACAGGGATATATTCGACACCACACCTGGTGAGATATTAGACTACGAGTATGATCTTGTGTTACTGGATGATTCCCCATTCCAGAAAAGGATCTATCCGATTGCCGAGAGACATCTCGAAGAAGCTGCTAAGAAGATCCATGAGATGGAAGCAGCAGGCACAATCAAGAAATCACCGACTCCTTTCTTGAATCCCATAACGCCTGTGGTTAAGGTAGATGGAAGCTTGAGACTTTGTCTTGATGCCAGAGCCTTGAATGAACGCCTAGCTCCTGAGCACGACAGACCGCCCAAGATTAGGGACATTCTCAGGAAGTTCAAAGGAAAATGGATATTTTCATCATTGGACTTGGTTCAGTCTTATTACCATATCAGATTATCTGAGCATACTCAGAAATATACTGGATTCCTGTTTGATCAGACTACTTATGTCTTCCGAAAATTACCATTTGGATTGAAAAATGCCGGAGCCGCATTAATCAGAGCACTTGATGCCAAGCTGACTCCTGAAGTGAAGCAGAGAGCAACCCAGCAGAATGCGTGATGTCCATTATCGCAAAATTCTGTCGATTATATTGTCAAGGAGAACACTGGCGATGGACTGAAGTCCTCGTTATTATGGCAAAATGTATTAATTCAACAGTCCATGAGAGCACGGGTCAAATACCTATGGTCTTGCATTTGAACCAGATGCCGCTGAGAATATGGGATCGTGTGATTGTAGATCCACCTTGTTTACAACCATCACATGCCAGCAGACTTTTAGCTGCGAGAGAGACTATGGACAGACAAGCTGCCAAGCGCTTGAGAAGAACTAGACGCCAGAGGTTTAGATAACCACTAGTAGAAGGAGACTTTATCCTTATAAGGAGACCTGGAATTTCTAGTCCCATAGACCGCATATATGGAAAATTTCTATCCTTGTATTATGGCCCTAGTCGTATCCGACAGCCTTTGAACAATGGAAGTTATGTAATAGAAGACATTAGGACAGGAGAGCGCATTGGAACCTTTAATGCAGCCAATCTAAAAAAATATCACTCTTGAATGAATTTCAAAGCAAATAAAAATGTTATCCCAACATTTTATTTGAAACGACGGAGAGGCAGATGAACCCGCTGAGCTATGGTTCATGTGATATTTTTTTTATGACAGAGCATTTATGATGGGTTGTTGTACTTTTGAACACACCCAGGAAGCCACGTGAAGCTGAGAGATCACGCGATACTTGTTGAAGTAGCGGTGAATCGCACTTTTGACTTTGGTGAAAACTGCTAATTATTTATCTGAGGTCTTATTAATTAATTTTTATCTTTCCACAAGACTCAGAATATTCCATTTCGTCATGCTGCATTATTAAAACATTTTGGAGAATGTTTATTTTTACTTTAGGTAAGGTAATACCCTTGCAGATACGCAAAAAGGAACGTAAGTAGTCGCTCAACGACTTCGTTTTGAAGACCTACTTTCTAGAGACACCCAGTACCTTGCACTGCGTCTGGAGAATCCGCCTTGTGTAGGCGTGGAATTACATTTGTCCTACGAGACGTAGAAGAATATCCGCTGTTTAGCGTTAAAAGTGATTATAAGGTGCCATCGAGCACGCTAATACTATTATTCACTGTTGTTGAAGCCCAGTGAACTAAAGAAGAAGTTTGGGAAATAATTATTGGCAAGTATAGTGTATTGCACAACATTGCTGTAACACCCCATTTTACCCACGCGTATGTGGAGGGCAGATGCCTATTGGAAATATACAGGTAATAGTGTTACAATTATCCTGAATAAGTGTGATTATAATTGTATGAGATATTTAAATTGCCATAGTGGAAATTTCATTTTAAAAACGACGTATAATTCACGGATGCTGCGTGATACAAAAGTAGCGTCACTAGCACGTGCAGAATTATAAAACAGTGTTAGCTCACATGCTAATTAACATCTGCAAGATTAAGGCTGTGTCGTATTTTATAATTGAAGCCTATAACATTCACGACAAACATTATAATTTTGAAAGTGAGAGGATGAATTATCACGTAACTTATTTCACTACCCACGTGATTGGACTTTTCTTCACCATGATTGAAGCAGTCACCATGGGCTAATACCATTCCGGTATGAGGGTGACGTTTCTACGGGAACCAGCATGATGGTGGAACTTCCAGGACAACGAACGAGAAGGAAGGAGCCAAAAATGCCATTTCCAGGCATATCCACGAAGTTGTCGACAGGGACAAATCGAACCCTGGTCTTTGGAGGAGTCCAGATGGGAATCCTGATGAGGAGGATACCGATCCAGAGAGCCAGAGAGGATTTTGTACAACCCTTGTTGTGGAATAGAGAGCTGAGTGAGAGCTCCTCCATTTCGTGAGTTTTTGTCACACCCCTTCCTTGTTCTAGTTTCTGGTGGTATAGTAGATTTAATGTAGTTTGTGAACCAACCGCACTCAGTGTCAGCCATTTTTCTAGGTAGGGATGTAACTAGATTAGTTAGATGTCATTTATTTCAGTTTAGAGTGAGACACCCTTGGGACAGACATTTTGGTCAGCCCTGGTGCAGCTTGATGAACGTCGTAGAACGTCAATGCCTACTTTTTGCTGAACCTGACTGTAGTCATTTTGAGGCTATTTTGTTCAACCCTACTTGGGGTAATTTTCAAGTCTTTGCTGACTTTAGTTATGGCAATCAGATGCCATGGTTATTAATTAACTGCATTCTTTGCAGCCATCCTTTGTTATACCCCTGACTGTCGTTAGAATGGTCGTATCATTTAGGTAGTCGACTGTAACTACCAGTTTTGTAAATGCATTATATTTCATTTTGAATAAGCTCAGATTGCTATTCATAGTCAAGTTTGAACCTAACAACTAGAAGGAATGTTTCGTTGCCTAGCATCGAACTCGGTTCCCAACGTATCATTAAGCAGATCTAGTGTAGTGAATCTGCGCCACAATTATCATTTTTGCTTGTGTCATGTAAGACAGATTTTTATTTGAAGTACTAGCAACTACTGAATTGTATTTTTAAAGCAAAGAGCTCCAGTGATCGTAAGATTACTTTCATTTAGACGTCTTTGGTAGAAAGACGGAATTACATTATTATATTCAGATTTATTGAGTGTGTTTTATACACGGACTCTTTAGAGGTCCGTAACCTATGGTAAAGTTTTTTATGAACTGGCCAGGTGCAGTTTTATATTGATTAAATCGCCGGCCTTGAATAAACTGGTTATGTAACCCAGTGACCTGAAAGCACGCCTGCTTCATTGTGGGACAAAACTACTATTGACAAGGACAGAGTACGATTTGTATTCGCACTTCCTTTCATTGCTATTTTGCTTATGGAAATCAGTTTCCACTCTTGTATTTGATCACATGTTTTATGGATCGTTTTTTGTTAGTTAAACGCTCTGGTGCGTGTACTGTCGTCTGACAGGTACAGTTATGTAAGGTTTTCTATAGTATGGTGAAGGCTACCCTGTTATAGCAGGATGTTATTGTATGAAGGTATTTTGAGTATGCCTTGTCCGGGACTGATCCCGTGGACTTGATGTTATTGGAAGGTAACTGTTGTGTACAGGCCTATCCCAGAGTTATTGAACGCGAGCTTAGCACCGCTGGTAACCCGTGTTATTGTGTGTCCGAGTTGTTGTACTCGTTGATTATATTCCGACTGTTGAGTCGAGGCTTTTTGGTGGAGAATGATCTCAGTAGAGACACTCCGTGCCCAGGCTATTGTCAATGTTATTCGCCATAAACCTACGATAAACCTATAAACCGACATCTTAATAATAAGACGCATAATTGTTGTAAAACAAGTCTAACTAACGATTCTTTCTATCTAACTTTGTTCTTTGCATTCTGGAACAGTTGACATAGCCGTGCAGTTGAAGATAATTTCCTTGTGGGGAAATGACTAGGACAGTTGACATTTTTGTAGCGACCTGAAGCATGCGCGAACCTAGAGTTCGTAGCTTGTGGAGCTCAGGCCATGCGATGCCAGACGTGGTCTCAACTACGCATTCGTCACCGTAACTATACACATTAGATGACTATGGTTTACAAAGAGTAAACCAAGGTGTAGGCAGGAATTTTTAATAAAACTACTGTGTCCATTTCATTACTTACACACATCAAAAAAAGTTTTGCATCACCTCGGTTCCAAGAGTTCCGGAACCTTTAAATACAAAGGGAATAGAGATCAACACAAACAACATTTCAGCTCGTTTTATTGCTCATGAGACCCACACATTGCATGTTGTACCATCATACAGCTAGACTTTCAGCATTTGTGGTCCAGATTGCAGTACACACCACTACCTCTAATACCCAGTAGCACGTCCTCTTGCATTGATGCATGCCTGTATTCGTCGTGGCATACTATCCACAAGTTCATCAAGACACTGTTGGTCCAAATTGTCCCACTCCTCAACGACAATTCGGCGTAAATCTCTCAGAGTGGTTGGTGGGTCAAGACGTCCATAAACAGCCCTTTTCAACATATCCCAGGCATGTTCGATAGGGTTCATGTCTGGCGAACATGCTGGCCACTGTAGTCGAGCGATGTCGTTATCTTGAAGGAACGCATTCACAAGATGTGCACGATGAGGTCGAGAATTGTCGTCCATGAAGACAAATGCCTCTCCAATATTCTGCCGATATGGTTGCACTATGGGTCGGAGGATGTCATTCAGGTATCGTAAAGCCGTTTCGGAGCCTTCCATGACCACCAGTGGCGTACGTCGGCCCCACATAATGCCACCCCAAAACATCAGGGAACCACCACCTTGCTGCACTCGCTGGACAGTGTGTCTAAGACGTTCAGCCTGACCAGGGTGCCTCCAAACACGTCTCCGACGATTGTCTGGTTGAAGGCATATGCGACACTCATCAGTGAAGAGAACGTGATGCCAATTCCGTGGGGTCCATTCAGCATGTTGTTGGGCCCGTCTGTACCGCGCTGCATGGTGTCGGGGTTGCAAAGCTGGACCTCGCCATGGACGTGGGGAGTGAAGTTGCGCATCATGCAGCCTATTGCGCACAGTTTGAGTTGAAACACGACGTCCTGTGGCTGAACGAAACGCATTATTCGACATGGTGGCATTGCTGTCAGGGTTCCTCCGAGCGGCAATCCGTAAGTAGCGGTCATCCACTACAGTAGTAGCCCTTGGGCGGCCTGAGCGAGGCCTGTCATCGACAGTTCCTGTATCTCTGTACCTCCTCCATGTCCGAACAACATCGCTTTGGTTCACTCTGAGACGCCTGGAAACTTCCCTTGTTGAGAGCCCTTCTTGACACAAAGTAACAATGCGGACGCGATCGAACTGCGGTATTGACCTTCTAGGCATGGTAGAACTACAGACAACATGAGCAGCGTACCTTCGTCCTGGTGGAATGACTGGAACTGATCGGCTGTCGTACCCCCTCCGTCTAATAGGCCCTGCTCATGCATGGTTGTTTACATCTTTGAGCAGTTTTAGTGACATCTATGAACAGTCAAAGGGACTGTATCTTGGATACAATATACACAGTCAACGTCTATATGCCGGAGATCTGGGAACCGAGGTGATGCAAAACGTTTTTTGATGTGTGTATTTATGATGTCAAGTGTATAAATCCTACATGTTACCTTTTGGTGTGCTGTTAGCACATAGTTATTAAGCATAATTAAATTGTTTGTTTTTCATGGCTGTACACTTAGCTTTTGGATGTAATTGTTTTCTTTTACGGACGTCATCGCCGTAAATTTTGTTAATTGATAGGACTTAGCTAGATGAATTAACGTTAATTGTAAATGTCGAAATGGTACCATCCTAACTTAGATTTGTTTTGCTACCCTGTTAAATGTAAATTCAGATGTTAGCTTAATCTTGTAATTTGAACTAGGGACTTGCGTTGTACCATATTCCTAGTGTTGCTGTTGTTGCTTTATTATTGTGAGTTAGATCTTTCGCGAGGGTTTTCCGTGACTTCTCAGGTAGGGGCCTGTTCTTTATTTTTGTTTATTTATTAGTTTGCGGTCTAACCGATTATAACCCTCCGAACTAGGCTAGGGGCTTGTGAATTTTAATAAATTTTCACGGTGTTTTACATAAGTCTGGATGTTTATTTTCTCAGTCTAGTTTTAAGGTGAACCTTTCCTTAGGCGGTCTATGACCATCGTCACCATGTACCACGATCCCTGTGGACTACGGACTCTCGTGCCGCTTTAGCCTTTATGGAAGGTCACCTGATCCTCACGGTAATTTTATTCGATTTATGGGACGTTAGGAAAGTCATCGTGGTTGTTGACTCGACTAGACGGTCTCAATAGAAAGACGAAAAAATGTTAACTAACCTCCAATTGTAAAATACTTTCTCGCAATAAATGAGGTCTGATCACCCTACGAAAACCTGCATATTTTGCCTATTATAGCCTATCCCCTAGTTTGCCCGGTGAAATCTACCTCCGCCTTCCGGCGTGCCGAGAGGGAATTTTTAGTTTTTTATTTATTTTGTGTCTTGGTGGTTGTTGTTGTTGTTGTTTTGGGAGATATGGAACTGCGCCCATAATCAGTGGTATTTCCAGATCCTTTTATTTAGTCAAGTCGGCTGTTAGCCCAGGGTCGGTTTAAGGGGAAGTGACGGACTGTCTCCCACCACTAGAGGTAGTAGTCCTCCGTCCCGATAAGCAGCTGTAATACGGGCCTCCGGGGGTGGCCTCTAATCACACTAACCACTACACCACAGAGGCGAATAATAATGATAATAATGAAAATGAAAATCCACAGCCTGCTTCCAGTCTCCGACCGGGTCAGGAATGGAATGAATGAAGCCCCAAATCTAGCGGCGAGGATATGAACTGTGCCGGCTGCCGAGGCCCGACGCACTCCTCTGGGGCAATGATTAAATGAATGACAGATGAAATGAAATGATAGTGGAGAGTGTTGCTGGAATGAAATTTTGACAGGGAAAACCGGAGTACCCGGAGAAAAACCTGTCTGCCTCCGTTTTGTCCAGCCCAGATCTCACATGGAGTGACCGGGATTTGAACCACGGACCCAGAGGTGAGAGGCCGGCGTGCTGCCGCCTAAGCCACGGAGGCTTAATAATGATAATAATAATAATAATAATAATAATAATAATAATAATAATAATAATAATAATAATAGACTAATAATAATAATAATGAAAATCCACAGCCTTTTTCCAGTCATTGGACCGGTCAGGGTTGGAATGAATGAAGCCCCCATCTAGCGGCGAGGATAGGCATTGTGCCGGCTTCCGAAGCCTGTCGCATTCCTCTGGGACAATGATTAATGAATGACAGATGAAATGAAATGATAATGGAGAGTGTTGCTGGAATGAAAGATGACAGGGAAAACCGAAGTACCCGGAGAAAAACCTGTCCCGCCTCCGCTTTGCCCAGCATAAATCTCACATGGAGTGACAAGGATTTGAAACACGGAACCCAGCGGTGAGGGGCCGGCACGCTGCTGCCTAAGCCACGGAGGCTACACTAATAATAATAATAATAATAATAATAATAATAATAATAATAATAATACAACTCTCTCTAATCCACCATAAATAATTACCCCTCTAGTTTCGTTATGCAATAAAAAAATATAATAATCTTCTAAATGGTAAGATTACCTCAGACTAGATTATTAAACATATGCAATAACAAAACTATTTTTAAAATATGGTTAGGTTGTCGAAAACATCCCAATGTACCAGTTAATGCTAATATTGCTGGAACAAAAATTAAATATTAAAGGTTTTTGAAAACTGTACCTGCTTTATGTATCCCAGGCCAACACCAATCTCTTGTCCGCAATCTGGATGGTTTTTGACTTGTTCGCAATCAAGACACAACCAATTTGAAATGAGTCACTTCAAATTCATTCCACTCGACACAACATAATTCGGTAGAGGGGTGGAGGGAGGGAAGCTACCTGACCGCTCTCAATGGGCACAGTTCCACAGGCAATTTTTGATGGCTGATGGTAATGACCAAGGTCATTAGTGAAGATTGGGCGCAGTTCCATACAATCCGTTGTTTTTGATGATTTATGAAATAGAAAGACTGGACTACAATGAATCAGCGGGTCAACAACGCTTCTTATTTCGTTATTGGCACTGGCTATAACAATGTCTGGATATTCGCCGAGGTCTCAGCTCCAATTAAGTATGTGATTATACAGGGTCATCGAAAAATAATGCCAAAATTTCAAAAAATTATAGCACCGAAACCCTTTATGTTAAACGTGTAATTCTTTCACTGAATGCCAGCTGGTTAAAGTAAGTTTTGTTTTCGAGGGGACGTGACCTTGCCATGCGCACAATTGATGCGCAGTAGCCAAGGTCGGCCGTGGGCGCGCGCACCAATGACTGCACCGCCCGACAAACTGCACCCGATTACAAAGCTGTCATTCGGTGGTTTAATCAGTTTAAGGAAACAGGGACTGTAGAGAAAAAATCTAGGCCAGGCCGACCGCCAACATCCGCATTGAACGCACGCTTTCCCAATGGCTGGATTGGTACGTGCAATCATTTCAAGAGTAACTGTAAAGATGGCGGCAGAAATTCGCTCCCGCAGGTGCTCCAATCCCGATTTTATACTGCATACACAATGTTTTTAATGTACCCCCAGAAAAAAAATCCAAAGGGGTTAGGTCAGGACTTCATTGGCGCATGCGCCCCCGGCCGACCATGGCTACTGCGCATCTTTTGTGCGCATAGCAAGGTCACGTCCCCACCAAAACAAAACTTACTTTAACCAGCTGGCGTTCAGTGAAAGAATTACACGTTTAACATAAAGGGTTTCGGTGCTATGATTTTTTGAAATGTAGGCATTATTTTTCGATGATCCTGTATGTGTACTGTGTTTTCTCGTGTTAGTGTTCAGTATGTTCAATAGAAATTAGGGCTCTCGTTTGAGAACGATGTCCAGTTTCAATTTTGTTATTTTTTGTTAGTAGCGCTCTGAAAATTGTTTGTACATGTTGTGCCATGATATTGAAGCGAACTGCTTTTAATACACACCACGTTCATACTTTTTAAATAAGGAAACTATCAGCATTCACTTTGAAGTAATAAACTAAGGAAAAAACACGTCGGCATGTTGGATAAGGCATGTATCAGGCAATGTTGCTAACTTTATTCCACTACACTCCCCAGTAGTGAAGTTAGACGACCGAGGGAAACTTACTGATGAACTAAAATGGTTGAGACAAAAGCCATTGGTCGCTACTAGGTTAAACGACGGTCTGGACGAAACAATTGGTCCCTTCTTGGTTTGTCGACGGTTTAAATGATACAATTGGTCGCTACTTGGTTAGACGACTGTCTAGACGAAAATTACTGATTTTAAGTTACAAGCAAGGAGGTCTGGGGCGTAATTCCCAGGTTGTGTTTATGTTTGTGTTTGTATGTAAAATCTTATTCCGCGTTCACTGCTGCAATGACCGCACTAATATTGCCTCTGTTGAAAAATCTCAAAAACACCTCTCTAGACAACTTAATATCTTACCTGAAGCACTACAATTAAAATTACCACAAAACATTAATTACGTGCTTTTTTGAGCCTTTTGAGACTGCAACGTCTGGTTTTTACATTTTACAACCTAATTTTAAGCTACTCATAATTATAAGTAAATATTGTCATGTCGGCTCCGTAGCGTAGCGGTCAGCATGGTTAGCTGCCGCCCCGGAGGTCCTGGGTTTGATTCCCGGCTCTGCCACGAAATTTGGAACGTGGTATGAGGACTGGAACGGGGTCTACTCAGCCTCTGGTGGTCCAAATGAGTATAGGGGGTTCGATTCCCACCTCAGCCATCCTCGAAGTGATTTTCCGTGGTTTCCCACTTCGTCTTCGGGCAAATGCCGGGATGGTACTGTCCCCGTATATTCTAGAGGCGGTCTGTTGGATATCCGAAGCAACAGCCGGATTTGTAGACCCTGACAGCTCCTGCGCAAAATACTAGTCAAGGATCTACTTCCAACTAGACCCTCGCGAATATACGTGGCGGAAATTACGATACAACTGTGAATTACATGAAAAATACACTTAGCTCGCAGTAGAACACCTACCTTATTCTCGGGGATCTCGTGGTCAGCCTCTGGACCTATAATGGGTTTCACAGTTGCATCTCCTTATATCTAAAATAAATCATGACGACGCGGTTTCTAATAAAACTAAACGATTTAATAACAAAAGAGGTAAACTATGGCTAAACATTCATACAATAAAATAAAAACACACTCCCATTCTCTCATCTTTACATTCACGCCACTGATAGAACTGCGTTCTATGAACGCTATGATGGTTTCTGCCAAGTTCCAGCCATCATATTCCTTGGTTAAATTTTATCATGGACTTCGAAAAAAAATGTATTATTCCCATTTTCATCCCTTATAATTCATTTTACGGGGGCAGTACCTACTGTCTGGCCACGGCCACGGACGCCTCCTACCCTCTTCCTAGCCTATCCATCCCAATCTTCCATCCCTTCCCATCCCTCATGAGGCCCCTGTTCGCTTTGTAGGTGAGGCCGCCTGGGCGAAGTGCTGATCATACCTCCCCTGTTGTATCCATCCCGACCAGATGTTCCAAGCTCCAGGACACTGCCCATAGAGGCGGTAGTGGTGAGTTCCCTCGCTGAGTCCGTGGGAACCACCAACCTAGAGGGTAAATTGAATAAATAAAAAAAATATTGTCATATATATATTGAACCCATGTGCCATCAGGTCCATGGAGGGTCGAATCCATGCATTTGAGGAAGAAATCAAAGAAGCATATAGTTTCTAATGTAACTTTAAGAAAGATCCAGCTAGGAGGCCAGTATAAGGTTGTGCAACTAACGAGGACCAGGTGTTCGAGAGGATGATATCATCCCTCTTGACATTCTGAAGGGAGCGAGTCACGAGTATTAATAACCGAGTGGAAATTTCCCAGGATTAGACAAGGAAGCCTGAATCGGAATTCGAGCTGACGTTGCTGGAAAATGACAACACCGCTTATGCGCCAGGAGAGGAATAATTAAATTTAACCCATTTACAAGTATAATAATGAGTAAACAAGTACGGTACAGTGAATCATTTTGAATGAGAGATTTTTCAGTAAAGAGAAACCATTTAATAATCGCGCAGGAAAAAACTGCTAACGCAAGACGACGTCATTGGGGAATTACCGAAGCCTGTGTGGAGGGGAGAAAGCAAAAGAAATGCAACACCCACACAATTGAGGACGAGAAATTAATTAATATCTCCGAATTGCACGATCGATTCTTAGGTGCAATAAGATTATTTGACATTGAGAAGACGAGCTTTCGGAAGGTATAATTTTTATATTTGTGGCACCATTATTTTAGAAATTGGCCACAGAAAAGGCTAGAGTCTTATTTTTTTGTAGTGAAATAGTATAAAGCTTCGGGCTTTACCAAGCCAATCATGCAGTCTCGAACAGCCCGAGGGGGTGTAATCACGCATCACGCAGTACAAATCCGTCCAGGGGGACGGGACGCTGGATCATCAGCTCATGCAGTTATTCTGACAACCCGTGAGGGTGTTACTACGCACGCAGTTCCGACAGTCCGTGAGAGGCGTAAGACTACATCACAGCACATCAGTATCCAGATAGCCGTGTGGGGCGTAACTCTGCGTCACATCGAAGACATTTACTAGTACTCCTTGAGGGGAGAAACGCTGTGTTACACCGCAGAAGTAATATCCGATAGCCATAGGCGTCGCAGTATTAACGACTTGCTTGCCTCCATAAGGAGTGGTCAAGAAGAAATTTAAAGTATCGCCGTATTGAAATATTAGGAAAATCCTATTTACAGGATTTAGGCCCGACTGTATACAAGTTATAGTGAAAGTTCGTAAATTATAGTCAGAGCAGGCTGCGAACGTCGGAGTTAAAGGCGATAGGTCGTTAAATAGACGGACGAATAGATCATAACGTACGGAAGTACCGTACCAGAAAGATAAACTGTTATTTAAATTAAAGAACCCAAAAGGGGAAGAACAGAATAAGGTTCGGAACGTATATCAGAAACGTAGGATTGCTAGAACTGATCAAATAAAGAAGCAAGGAGACTATAAACATTATCTCCAGAAAGCAGGCGAACTATTCTAAAAGTACTAGACTCGAGAAGTACTAGCTGCTATAAACTAAATCTATAGGTCATTGAGGAGACCTCGATCCGAATAGACTTTCGCTAGGATCGATAGACAGATCCACAAAGAAGCCGTTCAAGCTAGATAAATAGCCGGTCATCCAGGATAGGAGTAGCAGAATTTGGACTCCAGGGAACAGTAGATGTTTCGAGACTTTCGTATTCTGCAGGATAGGAAGCCGACATCGAATAAATTTCACCCTTGGAAACGGGAATTTAAGAAGATCACGTGTGATAGGCTCAGAAATACGGCCTAGTGATCGAGAATTGTGAAGTGTAAAATTATCAAGATTATGTGTTAAATTAATATTTTTAGTGTTTATTATGTGTTCAAAAGGGACACATCAGTGTATAAAAATGTCGTCAATGTTAAGTGTCTTAAATGTATGTCAAAAAGTGTTTATATATAAGATGAATTCCTTTAATATGGAGTAAAAAGTTCAAAGTGGGCCCAAAATGAAGCACCGCACAAGAATAAAGATCATGGGACGATCTTTAAAACATGTGAGTACTGAATTTCATTCTATTTTGGTGTCAGAAATTGGTTGTGTACAAATCCACCGGAGTTTTTGAATAAAAGGGATGTGTTTTAATAAATAAATACTGAATAAACAAGAGCGCGGTCTGAACAATAATAGAAAATTTGAGAAATTATAAATGATTATGTAAAGAATAAATCCCGTAGAGGAAATAAGTGAATAAAATGTTAATGTATTTAACGAATGTCATAAGAGCAAGCGAAATATCACTAATTATCATGAAAGATATTGAAATAAAGTAAAGTTGAGATATGAAAGAAATAGCTTTTGAGCTTGGGTAAAGAATAAAAGATAATAATAATAATAAAATATGGAAATATTAAATAAAGATCAAATAAATTGATGTGAACATAAGAGCGTTAAAGCCTTAATGTATGTGTAAGATATGATGTTCAAGTGAATGTTTTAAAAGGGAGCGATTTATCGGCAACGGAAAAGATTAATATGAGAATTAAAATAATATGAATTGTTACTAATGAGATTTATCAGTTCTTGGGAAGACATTTCGGCTTAAAATAAGGCATAGCGCATAAGAGCGCAAATAATATTAAAATGTCACGCTAGGAACGCGTAGAGGTTAAAATACTTGGTAGATTACTTATGGAGGGTAGTTGATTGCAGTGAATTGATAATTGTATAAGTCCTCTATTTGTGACATAGTATCACGAGGCATTGTGTATGTATTTAAAAGGGAGCTAATATATGGTATTATTGAGCGTATGTCATATGGGCCACGGCCGACTCTAAATCGCATTTTGTATAAGTCCTCTGTAAGGGAATGGTTCCCGAGGCATATGAAGAGATTCGAACGCAGAATCTTCTTATGATAAAGCCCCTTAATTCTTCGTCGTCGGATGTGTATTAATCTTCCCAATCAATGAGGACCCTCTCATAATTAATAAATGCCAAGGTTACGAAAGTGGTCTTTGAACCAAAGAATAGTTGTTTGAATGAGTACGATACAGTAAAAGCCCGGTCTCTCCCCAGAACTGAATATAATGTGAAGGTTTGTTTTGAAAGCCTTGGAAATAAGCTACTAACGAGGGTTAGACAGGGAGTCGCCGTCACCCTCCGTGTCATAAATCGCGCCCGAGTAGAAGGGTCTAGCTCTCTTAAAGCGAGAGGGGCCAGAAACCGTCCCGTAAGATGTTGTAAAGAGAAATGAATACACCAGGAGTGTTTAAAGTTGTTAACGACCCGGGCGTTGAACCGAGGTCCTTGTAGATTGATATTTTCGTTTGCCTGTTCAGATCGTAGTTTCTTATATGTTAATGGTCTTATAAAATATAAGAGATAAATAACAATCCCTATTGTAATGATGTATGGACGTAGGATTCCACGAGTTAATTGAAGACAACTAAGTTTCGGGAGTAACTATAGTTTTTTGACTGTGTCAAGTATCTTCACGCTCTGGAGTACACAATTGATTTCCTGATTACCTTAATATATTTGTGAAATAAAGAGAGATGATAACAACTGAATGTGTGGACATGCCCAAAATATTGAGTTAGATAATTAACATAGATTTTAAATATAATTATATATATATATATTTTTTTTTTTTGAGAAATAAAAAAAATATAAAGGATAGTATTTGAGGTGTACTAGAATGACACCATAATTATGTAAAGCATGGAGCCAAAAGAGCTCGGATTTATATAAAACTTACTGTTAATGCTTTATGGAAGTAAGACTAAGTAGGAATTGTTGGTTTATGTGGAAACCACATGTTTTAAATACAATATTTGTTTTATCATATTTGTGATTCCTTGTTCATTTGGAACAAGTAGATGATTATGGGTCAGTAATTAAATTGTTAAAGTGTTTGTAGCGCCATTAATTTTATGAATTAAATGTGTTAAAATAGGAGTTGATTTTGTTGTTATTTTTGCAAGTGTATCCTCTAATTAATCCAAAATATGTGGGTCACAGAGTGGGGGAACTTACCGCTGCCCCGAAAATTCCGAATTGAGCTACGCTGGTATACTGTGATTGGCATATTTCTTGCTAAAAGGGCACAATATATACAGTAGGCTATATTAATTCATTCTATAAAAGGATATCTATTCATTTCTTTTATTTCTAAGGTTTAGTCATGCAAATTATTGTTCTATTTAAGTAGTAATTTATAGATTTGGCACAACGATATCTTAATTAATATTCTTAATTGAAATTTTAGCTTAAGTAGGCTTCATTGTCAAGCAAAAACATGTACAACAAATTGAACAATTGAATGTTCAACAATTGAATAGTTGTTTCTTAATTTGTATTGATTGGTGTAGTTTTTTAAGAACCTAAGGTATTAATCAATTCAGTAAAATGTACATTCTCCTAGCATAGTTATTGTTATTGATTTTTATCATAATTCCTTTCAGTGCCATTTAAAAATATTGTCAATGCTGTATATAGGCCTACTGTATTATCCGTTTACTAATCTATCTTACACCACCTCGTGGGTAGTGAATAGCTTTCTTGGCTGTCACCTCTGAGGGTCAGGTTCGATTCTCTGTTCTGCCACAAAACGTAATTCTGATCCACAGGTTGGAATGGGATACATTTAGTTGTATGAGGTAAAAATATGGGTTCGATTCCCACCTCAGCCATCCTAGCAGTCGTTTTACGTGGTTTTTCACATCTACTCTAAGCAAATGCCGGGATGGGTCCTCACACAAGGCCATGGCCGCTTTCCTCCCAAGACAAGACTGAATTAGAAGTACACAAAAGCATGCATTACTACAGACACACATTAACACAGGTTATCAGAGGAATTGAACACACACACCCAGGTACAAAGGAATGCAATGACCACGATGTCCCAAGCCCTTAAATGAAACAATTACAACGGTCCACTTTGTGGCGTAGTGAATAGCATTTTATGATATCACCACGAAGATGTGGGCTCGATTCCCGGCTCTGCCAAGAAGTTTAATTCTAACTTAAGAGCTGGAATAGGGTTTACTCAATTTCGTGAGGCAGAGCTGACAAGAGGTGAGTTCGGTTCCCACTTCAGCCACCCTAGAAGTGATTTTCCGTGACATCATAATTATACCCTAAGTGAATGCTGGGAAGATATCTAAATTAAGACCAAGAGCACTTCCAACCGAAATCCTCGTCCTAATTATAAATAAACACAGTAGTACAGCCATCGAAATGACACAGGTTATCAGACAGGTTCCACTCACACACACAAATACACATGAACAAAATGTCGCAAAGCCTATAGGCTTGAATGAAAAACTACAATATTCTTTTACTAGTTTATGAAACCATGGTTTTCCCTAAAATTGCTTTGTTTCACATCCCCTCAAAAAAATATTAAAAGCGCTTGGATGGTGGGGAGAAGAGGCGACGTAATGCTGGGTTAAAATAAAAGTAGCCATGTCATAATCTTAATTTATGATGTAGAAACCCGCTTAAGTAAAGCCGTACAAAGAATATTAGCTCCCCTCGGATTTCGCGGCTTGATACTGCCTGTCTAGGACACTGTTGTGTTTTTTAATCCTCTCGCATTATGCGTGCAAAATAAAACTCGTGAACCCCAGGGGTCACAAGCACTGCACAGAGAGACATCTGTAATAAAAATTCTAACCATCACTTGAACCAATAATACATACGGTATATCGTTCAAATGTTATGACTTTATAATGCGTTCAAATAGAGTGTCGTAGTTGGTATTAATTTACAGTAATTTTATGCGTACTCCAGTGCTGATTTACTTTGGTCGTATAAAATATGTCTGTTTTATTATCTACTGTACTTCATGTTGTTGTATTTTGCCGTTTGTCAAGAGCTTCTACCTTTATTGCTTGTTTTATGCCTCTAGTCTTCTGTTACACAATACAATCTTATATGGCTTGTCCATAAAGTTAATTTAGCCGAGTACAGAAACGCTCAATATACGAAGGTTATTTTTTAAACTATTAACTGCTATGTATTTCCAGATGAATAAACGCCCATGTGCTGAGTTATTTTCACACATCTTAGCCCCAATCTACATCAAGCCCCTAATCAATTTACCATATTACTATTGGTTCCATACATTACATGTACACTCCAAAGTTTAAATTAAACACCAATCAATACATACACAATATATCTATTAATTGTGCATGCTTCGACCTGACATTTAGGTCTTCTTCAGCTCAATTAACAATGAAATCAATTACGAATAAATAATATACATACCATAGATGTACTCAAGTCTATTGTTTGTTCGATGTGAAAAATGTTTGAGATAAATTGTAATTCAAAGAATGAAATAAAATTATAACAAGTAGTTCCGTGAACAACTATACAGCCTATTTTCATATAACCTAATTATGTTAATTGCCTCTATCTACATACAAAATTTCAGTTTGATTGCTGTAATAGATTCGTAGATATTGAGAATCGACTAAATATTTCGGATGGTCGCCATGTTGTATTTTATATATGTAGGACCTAGAGTCATGTATTGTTACATGAAGATTATTGTGTACGTGTAGCATTCAAACTTCAATCGCATGATTAGGACACAAGAAATAACAAGGAGATGTTAAAATTTCGCACAACTGCCATCTTGTGGTTAGGGAAACAATTGAAACAAATTAGATGCCAGTGGATTATTATTCGTATAAGGATTTACTGTACCAAGTTTCACTGCATTCGGATGGTTAAATTGCGAGAAACGTCCATTTGAATATTTATAATTCGCGTCGCCGCCATGTTGGATTTGTGATCACCAGGTTATTTAAAGCCCTATAGGTGAACTTAAGTTCATAACCCCTATGAGCATAAAAAATCAGTTTGATTGCTATAATAGATTCGTAGATATTCTGAGCTGACTAAATATTTCGGATGGTCGCCATGTTGGATTGTTAAATGTATAGGCCATAGAGTCATGTACCATTAAAGGAAGATTATTGCGTAGGTTCATTATTCAAACTTTCACATCGATCGCATGATTACGACACAAGAAATAAAAACTTAATTTTAAAATTCGCACAGCCGCCATCTTGAGGTTATGCAAACAATTGAACTAAATTAGATACTTGTGCATTACAATATGTATAAACATTCTTTGTACCAGATTTCATTGCGTTTGGAACATTAAATCGCAAGAAAGGTCTATTTAAAATTTTCAAATTCGCTTGGCCGCCATGTTCGTTTTGTAGTTAACTGCTCTTTGAAAGTCTTATAGATGAACATCAAGTAATGCCCTTTATCTCCGTACATCATTTCAGGGTGATACCGCAAACAGTTTCAGAGATATAAGATGCCGGTGAATTATTTCGCACATCCGCCATCTTGTGGTTATGTAAACAATTGAACCAAGTTGGATGTCGGTGCATTACAATGTGTATAAACTTATACTGTACCGAGTTTTATTGCTTTTGGTCGGTTAAATCGCGAGAAACGTCTATTTAAAAGTCGCAAATTCGCGTGGCCGCCATGTTGGTTTTGTAGTTACCAGTTTTTCAAAAGTCTCATAGGTGAACTTCTAGTTGTTTCCTTTATCACCATAAATAATTCCAGGGAGATATCGCGAATAGTTTCGGAGATATTGAATGCTGGTGAAATAGTTCGCACAGCCGCCATGTTGGATTGGTGAAAGGTAACAAAATGTGAAGGTCACGGTGGGGATCGTCCGTAATAGTGCTATGAACTTACTGAGTTTCATTGAAATCGCTCCAGCCGTTTAGATTTGATTAGGGGACACACACACACACACGCACACACACACACACACACGGACAAAAGGTGATCTCATAAGCCTATTTTTTCAAAATTGAAAATAGGCTAAAAATGGATATCCTTACAATTTGATATTAATTGTAAATAAATTAAATATACTATTGGGCTTTACATTAAATTTTCAAAGTACAGTTAGAAAATAAGAAATTTTGTAATATTAAGTGTAAATAAAATATTGGGCTTTATTTATTTATGTATTTATTTACACTGTTTACGTCCACATTGCAGCACCAAAAATCAAACCTTATGTACAAAGTCTTCAAATACTAAGTTCAGTTCTTAATACTTGATAATTGTTTTCTTTCCCAATAATTCTTCAGATAATGCAGCTCGTTCTTCTGCTGATATAACATATTGCTTACGCTGTGAAATTTTGAATGTTAGTCGAGTGTATTTGTTATTCAGAAGCCGTTTCTCTTCTCTATGTTCAATTTTATGCTTAGTAATTTTCAATTCGTCTAAATCCATTTGTATTTCTTTAAACCATGAGATATTTGTTTTACTATTCCAAAAAAAGGTCAAAAAGTTGTTTCAGGAGTCTAGTATTTGGCAAGTGGGATATGTGTCCAAAAAACGCAATTCTTCGTTTTCGCATCGTGTCAATGATAGATTCACTTTCCTTTTAAAGTATTGAATTGGGCAAAAGTCTCCACTGGCCCCCAATCTGGTGTTTTTTATTGATTATTGTCCGAAGAATTCGTCTATCAACCTTCTGTAGTTTGTCAGTTGTTGATTGGGTGTTTAGTTTAAATAACGTTTCACTTGCATATGCTGCTTCTGGCTTAACGACGGGCTTTATATTAAAAATTCAAAAATATAGACAATTAAATAATTTTCTAAATTTTCTACATTATTTAATTGTCTATATTTTTGATTGTTTAATATAAAGCCCAATATTTCATTTACACTTAATATTACAAAATTTCTTATTTCCTAACTGTACTTTGACAATTTAATGTAAAGCCCAATATTATATTTTATTTTATTTATTTACAATTAATATTATAATTTATGGGAGAACTGTGCACAGACTTTCATATAGAAACAGGAGTACGACAAGGCGATGGACTGTCCCCGATGCTCTTCAATTGTGCTCTTGAGAATGTTGTACGGGAATGGAGAAAAGCTGGTGCACCAACACACCGACTGGGGCCAAAACTGACAGGCATAGAATTAGACTGCTTAGCATTTGCTGATGACATGGCACTAATTGCCCAAGATATCTCTGACGCGAAAAAGCAAATTGAACTACTACAAGAACAAGCGGCGAAAATTGGATTACAAATCTCGTTTGAAAAAACAAAATTTATGACTGACATCAAAACCGCATCCAATTAACTTCAAATTGGCAACAACAAAATCTTTCGAGTAAACGAATTTAAATATTTAGGTGAATGGATACAGCAAACTGTAACGAAAGGAAATCAATTGAATCGAGGCTTCAGAAAATGGATACTGCTTTTCAATTATCAAAATATATTTATAACAAAAGGAGTCTCTCCTGGAACTGCAACATTCGCCACTATACAACTGCAATCAAACCTCTCTATGCTTCAGAGACACTCAATCTCCAACACAAAACACTAAAACACCATATAGAAGTGAAAGAACGTAAAATAATGAGAAAATTATTTGGGCCTCGAACAAAATATGGTGTACATTATTCAAAGCCTAATACAGAAATATACAAAACAATTTCCAAAATCACAGACACAATGCGAATGTGAATCCAATTTATGGGACACATAAAAAGAATGGACCCGAACAGACTGACACACAAAATACATACTTTCTTAAAGAGCAAGGCTACTAGACCGAATTGGTATAAATTTACAGAAAAAGACTTAAAGGAATTAGTATCACCAAACTTACTTGACCGGAAGGAAATCAGGAAAATCACTCAGACGCGGGGTTTCTAGGAAGAAGAGAAGAAGACTACACAACAGCATTGGTCAGAGCAACGGAAACAGAACCACTCGTTGCGAATGAAGGAATAATGGGCCAACAGGAAGGCTAGAAAGTGTTGATTTCGCGTGGTCCTGAGCGACCCATTCGCGAAGAAGAGGAAGAAGAAGATCACATTGTAAGGATATCCAGTTTTATTATTTTATTTCATTCTTTTATTAACAATTTATCTCAAACATTTTTCACATCAAACAAACTTTAGACATAAGTACATCTATAGTATTTATTTTTATTCGTAATTGAGCTGAAGAAGACCTCAATGTCAGGTCGAAACATGTTCAATATATAATAGACTAGCAGTAGTGCCCGGCTTCGCCCGGTGGATTTATTTGTTTTACAGAACTGGAGCGCTCAAGTATAAGGATAGGAATAAATGAAAGTAAATTTGAAAGCACCAACGCTTATTGCAGCTGATAACCTCAGTATACTGCACCAACACCATCGCCCTTATACAGAGGCATGCTATTGTCATAATGATAACTGTTTTAAGGGGCCTAAGAAATCTTTTTGTACTAATTACTCCCCGTGACTGCAATTTATAAGCAGCTCACAATTCTGCACCAGAACATTGGTAGGGGCGACGTGATGCGGCCCGCATTACATGGCAACAATTGACTTCGGTATTATTGAAGCCGTTCTGGAGAGCTTGTTCTTCCGACTTACTGAACAAAAATCAATCTTTAAGGTTACCTAAACTATTCCACTTGAATCTGGCTATCATATACAAAAATATTGTTTCGAATCCGACTGGTAGTTCCAGAGATTAGCGCGTTTAAACACATAAACCCACAAACAAACACACAAACTCTTCAGCTTTATTATTGTTACGGCTGTGAGTTTGTGTCATCAGTCGCCGTGTGAGTAACAAGTGCCCCAGGGCTGGGCTGTGCCCTGCCTCCTGTATTGCGCGCGCCTTATGCAACAGGGCTACTAGGACAAAGGGATAGTCCAGAACATTCGTGACTGGACCAGCGCTGGAAACCTCGAGAAGCCGTGGACTCTGGATGGATCTAGAAGCATTTATTGAGTCACCGGCCGGCTATATAAGAGTGACCCGTCAAGCAGTGGTTGTTGTTGTGTTTAACGAGCTAGTGTGAGCGATTATCGTGAGCGACAGAAGTGTGGTGACGAAGTGCTGTGCGAGTTACGAAATCCTGTGACATTGTTTCTCCCAGATTGTGAACAGCGTTACATCAAGTGCTCGTAAGTAACTGTATTTGTTGTACCTGAGGAAGAGGGGCAGGTAGCTTCTGCCAAGGCCACCGGGCTCATTAGGACGGATTAACTTCTGTAGTCTGTTGCAAGTGAAAGGGGCCAAGAGCGCATAAGGAAGAGACTTGAGGAAACTGGAGAAGGCTCCTAATTGCTTGTATTTGCTGATTAGTGTAATTTTCTGGCCACAATAAAGTTAATTATTTCTTTAAGCAGTAAATGGTGTTGTGCTTCCTACCCACCGTAATCCAGTTAACAAAAGTGCCACTAGGGGGTGGCACGTAACAACTGGTGTCAGAAGCCGGATTACGAACTCAAGCACAACACCTGACGGTCCTGGTTTCAAAACCCGAGCAGGTCATTTTCTCTAATTTTCCTGTGAGTGCATGCCCTTTACAAGACAAAGAACTAAAATGGAGGAGAAATTGGCAGCACTGCTAGAAAAGTTAAATGGCATGGAAACCAAGATGGAAGACGGCCAGAAGAAGATGGAGGATGGCCAGAAGAAGTTAGCAGAGGACCTGACGGACAGCCAAAATTAGTTAGCAGAGGACCTAACTTCCAAGTTAGAAGAAGGCCAAAATAAGTTAGCGGAGGACCTGAAGCAGATGGAAGACAGCCAGAATAAGTTAGCAGAGGACCTAACCGCCAAATTTCTGGATGGCCAGAAAAATCTGGAAGAGTGTCTGCTGACGAAATTAGAGGAGAGCCAAAGGAAATTAGAACAGGGCCTACGTGAGGAAGTCGCGGCAGTGGAGGAGAAGTTCAACACCTTGCAAGTGGAAGTTGCCGAGCTGCGCCAACGCCCGCTGATGGGGGTGGAGGAGAAATTCAACGCCTTGCAAGTAGAAGTTGCCGAGCTGTGCCAACGACCGCTGATTGGGGTGGAAGAGAGATTCAACGCTCTACAAAAGGAATTTGCTGAGCTGCGCCGACTCCCGCCGACAGGGATGGAAGATAGATTCAAAGCCCTACAAGAGGAAGTCGCCGAGCTGCGCCGACGCCCGCCGACCGGGGTGGATGAGAGAGTCAAAGCCCTACAAGAGGAAGTTGACGAGCTGGGCCAACGCCCGCCCACCGTTACACCAGGAATATCAGGAACGGGACATAGCAGAGTGACGCTCCCAACCTTCGACGGAAAGGTCCCGTGGAGCACCTACTTACGTCAGTTCGAGGCGGCCTGTTCCATAAATAACTGGAACAACACAGAAAAGGCTACAGCTCTCATTGTAGCGCTGAGAGGTGACGCCCTTAACGTCCTTCACGCCATCCCGACTGGATCCCAGGACTACGCTTCACTGATCGCCCATATGGAGTCCCGATATGGAGATAGCCATCTTCAGCAGGCCTACCAGATGCAGCTCCGGACCCGGGTACAGAAGAACGCGGAAACCCTGCAGGAGTTCGAGATGGACATCGCACGCCTCGTAAGGCTCGCCTACCCAACAGCGCCGGCCGACTTTCTGAAACAGATAGCGACGCAGATTTTCACCGATGGGCTACGGGACTCGGACACTCAACAGGCGCTGCGACTCGCGCGCAATAAGACCCTGGCAGATGCGCTGAGCCACTCACTTGAGTTCGAGACGGCAAAACAGGCATCCAGAATGCACGCGCGGGTGCGTCAAGTGGACGTCGACGAACCAGTAAAAAACAACGAGACCAAGCCCCTGGCCGACGAATTCATGGAGGCGCTGAGCCGTTTCTTCAAGAATCGCAGTACCACCAACAAAAACGTAGCCGAAGGACATCCGGAGAGGCGGCCCGGAAGAGGACTACCGACCTGCTGGACCTGCCGTAAGAGAGGCCACCTGAGCAAGGACTGCGGTGATCGCCGCCGCCAAGGGTTTCCATCGGGACAGTCAGTCGTAGGGAAACCGCGCGGCCCAGGAAAGCAAGTATCAGCCAGCCTAGGGGGGCAAAGGTTGGCTTGTGACAGTCGTCAAGCCCCGGCAGTCCAAGTTCGTGTGACGCAGTTACGGAGGGATAATAGCAGCCTGATGGTCGACGGAGTCGTCAACGGAGAGAGCTGGCCCATGCTAATCGACACGGGAGCATCGAGGACCATCGTCAGTCCCACCGTGATCCCGAAATGGAGAGTTCAACCCACACAAACGAACCTCCAGCTAATAACCGCGACCGGAGAGACCGCACCGGTACATGGCGAAGCATCACTGGAGTTCGTCATTGGTCGACGGGCGATAAAGCATCCAGTGCTTGTGGCTGACGTATCAAATGAAGTGATCTACGGACTGGACTTCCTGGACCAGAACAACATCATCTTGGATCTGAGTACCAACACTCTGCACTTCGGAGGTGAGGAACTTGCTTTGCAACCTGCGCACGAGTCCATCACCGCACGACGAGTAAGGCTGAGAGAAGACGTCATCGTTCCCGCCAGGACGGAGGTCAGCGCTGCCGTAATTGTCGACGGAACTGCTGAGGGAGTGGCGGCTGTCATCGAGCCAAAATATGAGGACATCCTGACAAAAGGATTGCTAGTTGCCAAGACCCTCATCAACACGACGTCTCGGCCGTACGTCCGCTTGTCCAACCTGAACGACTACGACATTATGGTTCACCGGGACACCAACCTAGGAGTCTGCGAGCCCGTTACCTGGATTGCCCGCATCACCGACACGACGGACGGACACCTGCAGACGGACAACCGAAGAAGACGCACACTGCCAGAAGAACTACAGAAGCTGTACCAAGGATCCCAGGACCATTTAGACGAGGAACAATCACGCCAACTTCAGGACCTGCTACGCGAATTCCAGGATGTCTTCTCCGTGGGGAGCAAAGACTTCGGCAGGACAAGCTTGGTCCAGCACAGAATCGACGTTGGGGACAGCGCACCGATTAGGGCCCCATTCCGACGTGTCCCGCTCGCCAAGCAAGCCGAAGTCGACCGGATGGTAGAAGCGATGAAGGAGCAAGGGGTGATCGAGCCATCACATAGTCCTTGGAGTTCTCCGGTCGTGCTTGTGAAGAAGAAGGACGGTTCCACCAGGTTTTGCATGGACTACAGGCGGGTGAACGACGTCACGAAGAAGGACAGCTACCCTCTACCCCGGATCGACGACACGCTGGACACCATATCAGGGTCAAGATGGTTCTCCACCTTGGATTTGAAGAGTGGCTACTGGCAGGTGGAGGTCCACCCTAAGGACCGCGAGAAAACGGCGTTCTCTGTGGGCAGCGGGCTCTGGCAGTTCACCGTCATGCCATTCGGTCTGTGCAACGCCCCTGCGACCTTCGAAAGGCTAATGGAGTCCATTCTGAGGGGACTACACTGGAAGACCTGCCTGGTCTACCTAGACGACGTCATCGTTCTGGGGAGAAGCTTCGAGGAGCACTACAGCAACCTGAAGGAGATCTTGTTGAAGCTACGGGCTGCCCAGCTGAAGTTGAGCCCCAAGAAGTGTCAGCTCTTCCAGAAGCGGGTCCAGTACCTTGGGCATATCGTCTCCGAGGAAGGGGTGAGCACCGACCCAGAGAAGACCGCAGCTGTGAGGGGGTAGCCAGTTCCGAAAGACAAGTCCCAACTACGAAGCTTCCTGGGACTCTGCACTTATTACCGTCGCTTCGTGAGGGGATTCGCCGACATCGCCAAACCTTTACATCGCCTGACTGAGAAGGACCAACTCTTCACGTGGACAGCAGAATGCCACAGTGCCTTCGAACAACTCAAGCAGGCTCTGTGCACCGCGCCTATTCTGGCCTACCCCAGACCTGGAACAAGGTTCATCGTCGATACCGATGCCAGCGACTTTGGCATAGGGGGAATCCTGTCGCAGGTAGTGGACGGCGAGGAGAGAGTAGTGGCCTACTTCAGCAAGGCCTTGTCAAAGCCAGAAAGGAACTACTGCGTCACCAGGAAGGAGCTGCTCGCCATCGTGAAGACCATTGAACACTTCCACAAGTACCTGTACGGGCAAGAATTTCTCATCAGGACCGACCATGCATCCCTGCGGTGGCTCCTGAACTTCAAGCAGCCCGAGGGTCAACTCGCGCGGTGGTTAGAGAGGCTTCAACAGTATAACTTTGAGATTCAGCACAGGAAAGGCCAACTGCATTCTAACGCCGACGCCCTGTCACGAAGACCGTGCCCCGAAGACTGCACCTTCTGTGCCCGAAGGGAGGAGAACACCGGGATACAGTGCCGAAGGACTACCGTGGAACTTCAAGGGAGCTGGAGCCGCGAATCTTTCACGCGGGCGCAAGCGGAAGATGATGACCTGGGACTGATAGCCGAATGGAAGAGGGCCTGTGTCCCCAGACCCGGTGGAACATTGTGAGTGACTGCAGCCCAAAGTTTAAGTCCTACTGGGCACAGTGGGACTCGCTGATTGTAAGGGATGGCCTCATCTGCCGTACCTGGGAGAGCACCGACGGGAAGACATCTCGGGAACAAGTCGTCGTTCCAAAGGCTATGATGGAGGAAGTCCTGAAGGAAGTTCATGGAGGATCAGCTGGTGGACACCTAGGGATAAAGAAGACCCTGGAGAAGCTGAGAGAGCGGTTCTACTGGATCGGATGCCGAACAGACGTGGAGAACCACTGCGCGAGGTGCCACGATTGCGCAGCCAGCAAGGGCCCAGGACGAAGACGACGGGGTCCACTGAAGACCTACAACGTGGGCGGCCCCATGGAGAGAGTGGCCATCGATGCTGCTGGGCCATTCCCGTTAAGCGAAGCAGGGAACCGCTACATATTAGTCGTCAGCGACTACTTTACCAAATGGCCGGAGGCGTATGCGCTCCCTAACCAAGAAGCCGCGACGATCGCAGAGACCCTGGTGAAGGAATTCGTCAGCCGGTACGGAGTACCCCTGGAGCTGCACTCCGACCAAGGGAGGAACTTCGAGTCGCAGGTGTTCCAGAACCTATGCCAGCTGCTGGGGATCCGGAAGACAAGGACAACGCCGCTACACCCTCAGTCCAACGGGATGGTAGAGCGATTCAATCGCACCGTCGAGAACCATCTCCGAATAGTCGTCAGCGAGCACCAGAGGGATTGGGACAAGCATCTTCCACTATTTCTCCTGGCCTACCGCGCCGCCGTGCATGAAGCCACCGGGTGCACACCAGCCCGGGCCATGTTTGGGAGGGAGCTCCGTCTACCTGTCGATCTTGCCTTCGGCCGACCTGGGAATGATCCGATCCCGGTAAGCCAGTATTGTCAAGAACTGGTCGACCAACTGGAGGACGTACACGCGTTCGCGAGGAGGAAACTGCGGATCGAGACCGACCGAATGAAGACCCGATACGACCAGCAGACGGATGCCGGCGGATTCCACGAGGACGACCTGGTCTGGCTCTTCAACCCATTACGGAAGAAAGGCCTGTCATCCAAACTGCAGAAGTCCTGGGAGGGCCCGTACCGAGTCGTGAAACGGATCAACGATGTCGTCTACACGATCCAGCGGAGCCCGAGGGCGAAGATGAAGATCGTGCATCGAGATCGCCTGGCAGCCTACGGAGGGACACAGACGGACCAATGATTGATCGGGACGATCAGCCTTTTTAGGAAGGGGGTGGTGTTACGGCTGTGAGTTTGTGTCATCAGTCGCCGCGTGAGTCACAACTGCCCCAGGGCTGGGCTGTGCCCTGCCTCCTGTATTGCGCGCGCCTTATGCAACAGGGCTACTAGGACAAAGGGATAGTCCAGAACATTCGTGACTGGACCAGCGCTGGAAACCTCGAGAAGCCGTGGACTCTGGATGGATCTAGAAGCATTTATTGAGTCACCGGCCGGCTATATAAGAGTGACCCGTCAAGCAGTGGTTGTTGTTGTGTTTAACGAGCTAGTGTGAGCGATTATCGTGAGCGACAGAAGTGTGGTGACGAAGTGCTGTGCGAGTTACGAAATCCTGTGACATTGTTTCTCCCAGATTGTGAACAGCGTTACATCAAGTGCTCGTAAGTAACTGTATTTGTTGTACCTGAGGAAGAGGGGCAGGTAGCTTCTGCCAAGGCCACCGGGCTCATTAGGACGGATTAACTTCTGTAGTCTGTTGCAAGTGAAAGGGGCCAAGAGCGCATAAGGAAGAGACTTGAGGAAACTGGAGAAGGCTCCTAATTGCTTGTATTTGCTGATTAGTGTAATTTTCTGGCCACAATAAAGTTAATTATTTCTTTAAGCAGTAAATGGTGTTGTGCTTCCTACCCACCGTAATCCAGTTAACAAAAGTGCCACTAGGGGGTGGCACGTAACATTATATTAGTATAGCCTAGATATATTTGTGTAAGTATTGATTGGCGTATAATTTAAACTTTGAATTCATCCATCAATACGGATATCTACAAACATTTGTGCTATTAATGGCAAGTGTATTTGCATTCTTTTACATATACACATCAAAAAATGTTTTGCATAACACTTGTTTGCCATGATGCAGAGCGCATGTGTGATTGTGGGCGAGGTTATTACAAAAGAGACGGCATTCCAACAAATATCCGAAATACTTTATTCATGTGTGAATAGAAAAAAAATACAAACAGAAAGACATTTGGCCTGTAAATCAGGGACTGATATGTGTAGTAATCTGGCCATCCTGGGACGTTTTAATAAGGAACATGGCCACCACGGACGTCCAACTGGGCTCTTACTCATCCAGGTCCTCTTGAGGCAGACGACCTCCATGATCCCTTGATGGGTTATGGGAGGGCGTGGACGTTGAGCAATAGCACGCTTCAGCATATCCCGGACATGTTAGATACAGTTCATGTCCGGCGACATTACAGGCCATTCCATTCGTGCAATGGTGAACTCCTGGAGGAAGTTTTGCACCACCGTCGCTCGGTGTGGTAAGTAACCTATATGCAAACATTTTTTGATATGAATATTACGTTTGGTTACATTTTACACACATGTACTCAAATGAGTTTTCTTCAGAGGCGCATCTGCAAAATAATCTCTGGGGAGACAGTTGATCTAGATATAGGTAAAGACTGCCTTATGTAGTGACTGGTTAAATGGCCTTTCACTAGGGGTGACAAATCAGACTTTTAGGCAAGCCATATCCCTTACGCTTCCTCTTGCGAACGGTAGACGTTTGCAATCGCCACTACTCAAACTACTACTTGGTCTGTTGTCAGCCATTACAGCGCGCAGAAGTCAAACTTAAGTCATACTTTGCCATTTCTTTGAAGAAGACTCAAATCAAGAAGACGTTTTCTTCACGCCACTGAAAATTTGACTGTCTTCTTCAGTATTTAGATTGCTCTCTTGGCGCTCCAGATGTAACGACTCTGCAGGATGGACGCTACCATCTGAACACTTGCCCGCTGGAAACGAAGAAACCTGGTCAACGTGAAGACCTTCAACAGGCTGCGCACAGGAGTGGGGAGGGCGAAGACAAACTTGAAAAAGTGGGGATTTGTCTGTGACTCGACTTCGTTGAGTGTGGTAAGGAGCAGACTATGAGTCACCTCCTCGTTTGCGGGTTGTGTCCTATCACATGTTCTCCACGGAATCTGATGGACGGAACTCCTGAAGCTTGCGAGTTGGCAATATTCTGGTCTCAGTATTTGATTAGAGTATGAGTGCGTGTATAATATAATCAATTATGCAATGTATACATAGATTTCATGGTTTTCTTATAGTATCAAATGTAATTTTTCTATTGTTTTTGATGTATGTTCTCTGACACGATTAAATTAAATCTCTTTGAAGAAATGAATAGCGTAATTCGCATCATCATTGACATTAGAAAAGCAAAGAAATATGGTTCTATGATCTATCAAAGAGCAGGCAAGTCTACTTTCAAATAATATCGCCTCCAACTGCTGGGATGTAGAACTAAAAGGGCGTGCACGTAGCGACGAACCGTTTCGACATTAGCACCACCGCGTGTTAGAATTGGTGACGAACCGTTTCATCTATATCACTCGGAAGGTTGTAAGGCCTGCTTTTCAGAAGAAACATTTTGTTCATGTTGCTTATTTTATGCCCCGCATATTTGTGTGTGTGGTATTTGCGAGTAATTAGTTGTATTTTGGTGATGGCTGTATTAGTGTGTGTTTTTGTAAATTGGGGATAGGTTTGAGAAGGGGGTGGCTGTGGCCTCAAGTTAGGAAACATCCCATCATTTTCCTGAAGTGAAAGTGGTGAAACCACGGAGAACCACTTCCAGGATGGCTGAGGTAGGAATCGTACCTTCCTCTTGCCAGTGTTGCCACACGAGACTGAGTGTGCCCTGCGCTGGTGGGAGTAAAAGGTGGGGTCGACTAAAAGATGCCTAAGAAAGGTTCTGGGATAGGCTCTAATTAGCGAGAAAGCACTCAGAACTCTACTTTTATTGATGAAAGGAGAAGCCGCCATTAACTCACGAACTATACTCCAAGATGGCTCTGAGATACTGATTTCGAGTCAATTCCTGACTGGTGCACAACTAACTCCCCTGCCCAACGCCTACGAACCCACAACCCGAATATATCTGAGGAAGGAGGTGAGACTCAGGGAGAAAAATCAGGACTTCCCCAAGAGATAGAGGAATGAGTGTCTTCTTGATGTGAGGAGTTACCACGAAGTACGCCGCCCAAATGGACAGACGACGGAGTGCCGAGTAGGAGACATCGTAGTAGTGTGTGTATTTGCAAATTGGGGATGCGATTGGGAAGGAGGTGGCCGTGGTCATAAGTTAGGAAACAATCCTGCATTTTCTTGGAGTAGAAGTGATGAAATCACGGAAAACCACTTCCAGAATGGCTGAGGTAGGAATCGAACTTTCCTCTTCTCATTTTTGCCTCACGAGACTGAGTATACCCCGTTCCAGCCCTCAGACCAAAATTAAAGTTTCTTGGCAGAGCCGGGAATCATACGTGGACCTCCGGGCCGACAGCACGAGGTTGTCTCAATAGAAACAAAACTATTAAAGATAGTGCCAAAACATTTTCAGTATCCTCTTAGCTAATTTCCTAAATAGCTAACATATATAAAAGCGTTCCACCAATTTTTGTAAGCCACATTATTTATATTCGGCCACGGTGATCAACAGCGCTAACGCGCCACCTCGTGCCTCGCTGGCATCAGGAGAGCGTGGGTTCGATTCTCACCTCGGCAATCTTGAAGACTTTACGTAAAGCCTAGACTAGCACATTAAGAGCTCGTGGCAAAGTCCCATCACCCTGTCGTCTTCAAACCATAGTAATTCAGATTGTTGCCAAACATTATGGCTTACGTTATCTTTGTTTACTCTCTAATAAATACGATGATAAAAAATATGCTATGATACAAAAATTTATTAGTCGATCCTCGATGTCTCGAACTTCTACTGCTCGAATTTTTGATAACTCGAGGTAATTATCATTTTCCCAAAAACATTCCTCTTGATCACTATTTTGAACATTTAGGTATTTTTACACTGAAACTTGTCTCATTGTTATAACTAGATTGACAGGGTGCTGGGGGTTACCACCCGTTTCAGGTTACCCGTGAATGGTCCGGGAGTAAAGGAATTCGTATCGTAAGTCCAAACTGGTTGGTTGGTTGGTTGGTTGGTTGGTTCCTTAGTTTAGGGACTGCGACAACGTGGTCATGTATCCCCGTGTACTTTGGGTGTGTGTAGAATCTGTCTGATAACCAGTGTTAATTGTGATGTCTGTATTAGTGTGTGTTATCTGTCTTTAATTCAAATAAAGACTGCAGATATTGAATTTCAAGTAGTTCCTACTTATGCCGCCAAACGCCACCGTCAACAACTACTAGTTCGGAACTTGGCTACTAGACGCCACCACAGTCATCTCCTGGCGACGAACGTAGGAACCCTAAGGGAGTTGTTTAACCACTAATTAATTTAGCTTCACACAGGTGTAATTAGTGGAAGATTCTTTAACATGCCATAAATCTATGACATGGGACCGTCGTCTTTACTTCCCCTCCGAAGGAAGGCATACTGAGGGATTTTTAACGCTCTTAAAAAATGCGACGACCTCGGCCGAGTTTGAACCCGCGATCTTGGGCATAGAAGCTCAGCATGCTACCAACTACGCCACCGAAGCAGCCAAAAAAGTCCAGACTAATTCCGGTTCTAATTCGAATTTTCCACAGATTACTAAAGTTGAGTCAACCGTGTGCAACCTATATACTTAGACTAGCTTCTCCCGGTATCTTGAACGGTTTACCATACGTAAGCTTACGGGTGCCAGACGCAATTCAGAAAAGGCGAGGTGAACAGCGAAACTCCAAATACATTATACAATAAACAATATAGGCCTACACTGCTCTAAAGTCTTAACTCGACACGACTCGATAGTATGATGCTAGCCGAAGCTGGGTGTGATAGGCTCACTCACTCCGAAGCTAGTAATTTAAATTTCGGCTAAATGGAGATTGTTGGAAGAAATGAAAACGTAAACAAACTTATAGTGGGCGATGTATTAAGGATAGAGATTTGCTGTCGTGGACTTAATTGTAGAAGTTGTTATGCTGAACAATTCTTACACGCATAGTATACTAGGTATAGAAATTTTTTACGGTTTACCCAGCGTAAGCTTAGAGGCGCGTGGACGGCAGGTTTTCCTTCGATTAGATTCACTTAAATCGTTACTGCTTGGCTTTCTTTAGTCATGAATGAATGTTGTTCTACAGAAACCATCCTTAGGAAATCCTTTACAGAATGGTGAAAAGTGCATCAAATTCCATCCAGTGGGTCCCGAGATTACCTGTTACATCCATGAATCGGGGACTTTGTTTTATACTATATAGAGATATTGTAATGAAGCTGTTATGATTACGAACATCCATATTTTATCACATAAATTTAGACAACTATGTTAGTTATTGTTGTTTTAAGGGGGCGGAACTAAGAGGTCACCTGCTCCTAGACAACTTTGTTAAAAGACTTCAAACAGTATATTGTGACCAGTATATGACAAATTTAACATTTTTCTTACATATTTCCAAAGTTCTAATTTTCGATAAGACGAATTATTTTGATATCTCTCATCGACTGCATTTATAAGAGTAGAGTTTTGTGTACCAACATCAAACCTTTAGGGAGGACTCGTGCTGGAAGGTCGCTAGGCTCCATTAATGGCTGAATAACTTAGACTCTTGCTGAGGGGCAGGTGAGGCCATGAAATTCAATGTTCTGTCATCACTGTGTGTTGAATGTCCGCTCTAATGTCGGCTGAGTAATGGAGAAGAGAAAGCGGCCTTGTGTCTTAAATTAGATTATTCGGTATGCCCACTGCACCTGTAAATAAATGTCTCATCAAGAGTTTGAACAATTCAGAGATCTCATTTTTCTCCCGCCTGTGCTTGTATCGTGTTAAATCGCATACGAGGAGAAAACCAGGGGGACAAAATTGTTAAAGGTTGGTTGGTTCCTTAGTTTAGGGGCTGCGACAACGCGGTCATGTAGCCCCGTGTACTTTGGGTGTGTGTAGAATCTGTCTGATAACCTGTGTTAATTGTGATGGCTGTATTAGTTTGTGTTATTTGTTTTAATACAAGTAAGGACTGCAGACAATAATTTCAAGTAGTTCCTACTTTTCCTACCACGTCCACGTCACCTAGCTTCCGGGCTTGGCTACTAGATGGTATCGCAGGCAGCACCTGGCGGTGAACGTTGGAACTTATAGAGCGTTATCAATTCTAACCTACAATGTTTGGCTTCACACAAGTGGAAGGTTATTTTTCACGTCATAAATCTATGACATTGGATCGCCGGATTACCTTACCTCTGAAGGACGGCATACTGAGGGATTTTTAACGCTCTTAAAAAATCCGATGACTTCGGCCGGGTTGGAACCCGCGACCTTGGGCATAGAAGCTCGTCATGCTACCAACTACGCCACCGATGCCGTCATTGTTAGAGGTTCCAAACCAGAACTTAGTAGTTTCCGGCTGCAATCCTGAGTGTAGTTTCTTCCCTGGTTTCCGGAGTCATTCAAAGGAATAGGCTATACATTAAAATAAGAAGCTCGCAACCTATTATAAAGTCATCGTTACTTCCAACTTGATGTTTCGGTGCTTCGCTGGAGCTTTCTAGCGGTCAGAAGTGAAATCACTTTAAGTAGCCAATTATAGGCAGCCATTCAAATCGATATACCACCACAATTCGAGTTTCGTTCGCTATCGATTTTAATGACTGCCTGTGATTGGCTAGTTAAAGTGTTTTCACTTCTGACCGCTAGATAGATCTAGCGTAGCACTGAAACGTCAAGTCGGAAATAACGATGGCCTTAATTATAGATTCAAACAACTATAGGCCTACTTGGTCACGTAACTACGGACCACACGATGTTCTACTTCCTGACGATATTCCCGTACTATTACATGGTCTGCTTATAGGAACATCCGTCTCCATTTGGGAAGAACCAAAGCACTTCGGGGATGGCGTTTATAAATTCCATGTCCTCCGTGATTCCACATACCATCTGTTTCATAAGTCTACCACGGTGTCACGAGCCATCAGGTTCGAGATACATGCCTATCTATGTCTCAGAGTAGTTTGCACTAAGTGCAACGTGTTGATACGACCTGAGAGTTTTTTTCCCCTCGGTTTTGCCACAGTTGGTGTGACTCTCAGTCGTCGTTGTTAATGGCTTGGTCGAATTGCGTGAGTCCAGGGCACCATTGGAGCATTCTCATTTCTGTAGAGCAGTGCCGTAACAGGCCAGCATGGATGGAGACTGGTTACACCACCGTTCTGTAGACCGCGAACTTCAGTACTAGGTGCATCTGATGGTCACACAGGATACCATTCAATTGGTATCATAAAGGAGGCTTCGCTAGCATTAGTCAATAAAACACACAACCACCATCTTGAAAACATGCCATCTGCACTATTTGTGCATTACACGATCTAATAGCTTCATTTATTAAACTGGACGTGGTGGCGCAATGACCAAGAATCTTGCCTCCCTCTAAGGCGGACTTGTTTCCAATCCTGGTTAATTCATGTGAGATATCACGTCCTGTGGTTCGGATTCCACGTAAAAAGGAGGTCCTGTGACACATTACAACAAGATTAACGGTCACGTAAAACTACAAGTTTCTTTCCATTTCTTTAAAGAGCTTTCATTTTCAGTTGACCAACTAAGTTCTATGAAGTTATACTGCATGATAGGGACGAGATGACTATACCCATAGTAAGACAAAGTAGGCTATATGAGTCATCCAGTTACAAAACTCGAATAAGGATCATGTCGTAAAATTATTTATTAAATTATTTTATTTTATTTTGTTTTGAAATGTTTTGTTTAATCTTTTGTTTTGTTTTCGTTTTCGTTTTGTTTTACTTTATATTTTTGTTTTTTGTTTTGTGTTATTTTATATTTTTATTTTTGTTTTAAAATTTTATTTTGTTTTTTTTATTTTGTTTTGTTTATTTTGTTTTATTTTTTGTTTTGTTTAATTTCGATTTTTCAGAAAACAAACACAAAACAAAACAAAAAAACGAAGCAAAAAGTAGAAAACAACAAACACAAAAGGTACGCGAGGCGAAGTCCAGAGAAAACGTTTCTCATGAAAATGATTCTTATTCACGAGTGGATTAAACGAGTTTTGCAACTGGACGACTCATATGTTCTTTATTGATCATGTTGTTGATAATTAGACTGGGTATAGCACGAAACTAGAAGCAAAGAATAAATTAACTCTAAGAATACCAACATTTGGGAAGGATATTTTGTGCCCACCTCTGTGTCCTTTAATATTTGAAATAAAACCTTGTAAACATGACTTATTGTTACTAACTAGGTAATAATAATTATAATAATAATAATAATAATAATATCGTATGGCCTCGGCTGCCGGGTGGAAGCTTTGTTACTTGACACCCAGAGGGTAGCTTGGATGTTGAATTTCGTTGTTCCTTGAAGCACTATGAAAGTCAAGGAGGTTAGATACCTAAGCTCCTTGAACACTATAGCGCTTTCTAGTAGAGAAATGAGGAACATTGGTTTGGCGGAAACTCCCATTATGAACACGGCCAACTGAATTCAAATGGGTTCTTTGACATGCCAACATCGTAAGACATGGTGTCGTAATTTTTGCCGCCTTTCAAAAAAATCACTTACGACGGCCAGGAGCGAACCTGCAAGCTTGGGGGGTTAGTAGTCCGACACGTTGACCACTCACCCGCGGTGGCAAGCTACTAACTAGGTTACTAAGGTGGTACAGAGGCATTCAAACAAGTGTACCCTTTCCCATCGGTAGCTGATATAACAAAATATTTTACATTGGTTTGACAGTCTTTTGCTTTACTTGCATCGCAGTTAGCCACAGTGAGTGAAATTATAATTTCTTCTGATGGGCTGCATTTTCCACTTAAGTGGCGATCAATATTTGAGAGTTTATGGTCTACGGATTCAGTGTCGTAGCTGGTAGCAGGCTAAACTGCTATGCCGAAGATCAAACTCGGCCGAAGTCGTCGGATTTTTAAAAGCGTTATAATCCTTCAGTATGCCTTTCCTTCGGAGGGGAAGTAAAGCTGGCGGGCCCATGTCATAGATTTATGGCATGTAAAAGAACATACCACTACGATTGGTAGTGTGTAGCTAAATTTGTAGGTTATTTCGTTAGAAACGCTCTATCAAGTTCCAACGTTCACCGCTTGGTGGCATCTCAGGTAGCCAAAGTAGCCACGGGCGTTCAATTAAAATACCCAGTTATGGCCATTGGCTGTAATTCTAATGTAATACAATTATTCATTATAACTAGGGCCTGGATGTTGATGACATGTCATCTTTTTACTGAGCTGTCTAATACAATGCTGATGTACATATAAACTCTGGACGGGCCACCCCGTTTTCAAATATGTCATTTTTATTTTGCATCTTTTTGCATTTTTTTTTGTGTGCTATTTTTCCATTTTAATAGCATGTTTTTAAGTTTGGTAGATTTTATTGGTCATATTTTAGAGAAATCGGCCTTTAAAGGTTTTTTTTTTCCAATTTACTCGCATCACAGCTTTATATGAGGGAGTTACGTCTCTCAGAGTTAAGAAGAAGCTAGTAGCTGATACAAGATAATTTAAAATATTGAAATAAAATATTTCAGTATTGCTCTTAGTAGAAAATATATATCTTGGATGCAGAAGATTGGTACCGTAGGTATGCAGATGCTTTTGTTTTCGTCGCAAACTATAGAGCATCCAGCGTTTAGAAAAGACTGTGGGTCTTATGGCAACAGTGTTGCTACTCTAGGCAGAGGTAGCGCTGACGTCATACGTTATCTTAACCTACTTCGAGTACTGCCCTTTCATAAGTTAGCGAGACAACACAACCCCAACAACTATCTGAAATAGAACACGCCCAGGAAGGAGCAGTTTGCAGGTGTTAACGGATTTGACCAGTATTAAGGTTACCGTACGCGAAGAGAACCAATAACAGCATTAATTTTGTTGTGATATGACGCATTACTGATTGCCTGACAGATGTCGAGAGCACAACCCTTCCTTCCTTCCTTCTTGGATGTTCTGTATGCTAACGATGTTAACAATTTTTCCGTCAGCAATACTGTTGATCATCACCTTTTTTTGTTATTAGTTAGGCTATAATTTAGTTTCTTTCAATTTTAGTCTTGTTTTGTTTAGATTAATATTTGTACTATTGTATGAGTTAGCCGTGCAGCTATGAGCTTGCATTCGGGAGATAGTGGGTTCGAACCCAACTGTCGGCAGCCCTGATTCGATCGAACAGAAAATGAAACAGACAAATAACACCAATGACGGATAGTGCTTCAGAACTTATGTTGCCGGCGGAACTGAGCACGTGCTCCACTCCGGGCGAGCTTGCAGCACAGGACGAGGCTCTTCTTTCCAGCGTGCTAACCTCGAAAATTTGTAAATTACTAAGACTTGTATGCAATAACAAAGGTAATCAATTGGCTGATAATTGTAGGAAGCTGTTATGAAGAAAAATATATAAGTTTAGAGTTCCTTCATGATAAAAGGTGAGGAAATAAAACCAGTGTAGGGGGGGTTTCCGTTAAAAGTAAGAGCCCAGAAGACCCACAGTCTTTTCTAAACGCTGGATGCTCTATAGTTACCTGTTACCTGCTCTCTTGACCAAGTTCAGCTGTGCCGGGGTAGAAGGGGGAAGGGGTGTATATTCTTGTCTGAGTTCCGCATAGTACACGGTGAGATATATCGTTCATTGTCGCTTTCAAAATGCCTAAAATAAAACAGAGTGTGTCGGAGCATTTAAAACAACTAGTATCTGAATTTGGTGACCATGTGTTTTCTACCGATGGAAGCATATTGTTTTGCAAACTGTGTGGAACTAAAGTAGCTGCTGAAAGAAGATTTAGAAATCTATTTTGATTGACTTTTCAGTTTGAGCTTTAGATGTAATTTTTGAAATATTGGTGAGTTTATTATTATAAGATCATTTTCTCCATTTTATAGTACATTTTTCGAATTTTTAGGTCATTTATTACAGTCATTTTTGCAAATTTTAAGTGCATATTTTAAACTTTTTTATAGCATGAACATCCGGGCCCTAATTATAACTATTGCTGGGCAATATTAGCTGGATATAGATATGTGTCTACTTCAAGAGCATCACAGTAAGTGGTTTGCACATAACGGATACTGCTATACAGTATTCTCCGAGCTAGCTACAGTAGTCAACCGTGTGGAATTCACATTGAAGGTCATAATTCATTAGGCTGAAAGTAGGACAACAGGTGAAACTAAAGGAGTGGAGAACCTTGATTCTACCCTTGCATTTCCGTCGGCTTCGGTGACGTAGTTGGTAGCATGCTGAGCTTCTATGCCCAAAGTCACGGGTTCAAACACGACGGAATTCGTCGGATTTTTTAAGAGCGTTAAAAATCCCTCAGTATGCCTTCCTTCGGAGGGGAAGTATCCGGCAGGCCCATGTCATAGATTTAAGGTAAGCAAAGAAAACCTTCCACTAACTAAACTTGTGTGAAGCAAAATTTGTAGACTAGGTTTGAATTAATGTTCTTAAGTTCCAACGTTCGTCACTAGACGCTGGCTGCGAAGGCATCTAGTAGTAGCCAAGTTCACAGCTAGGTGACGCGGACGGTAGCATTTGCTAGCGAAAGTAGGAACTACTTCAAAATTATCGTCTGCAGTCCTTACTTGAATTAAAAACCAATAACGCACGCTAATAAAGTCATCTCAATTAACACCGGTCATCACACAGATTCTACACACACCCAAAGTACACGGGGCAACATAACCACGTTGTTGCAGCCCATAAACTAAGGAACCAACCAACCAACACTTGCATTTCAATAATAAGCCTATTAACTATTGTATGGCATGTGGTCACCCTCAACTGAGATATTCTGACCTGTTTGAGTGCATCACTACAAAAGCCAAAACTAATGCTTATTTCTGGTAGAGGGCTGTACCAGCTGATTACATCTTGTGGAAGAGAAAGGATGCCGTCGTTCTCCAGCGTACAGTAGCAGCGGTATAATAATGGAGAGGCCTGGAGTCAAGCGGACACATATCGATAATTGGATATCCAAGGCACGATTTCATCAGGCATATGCTAAGATGAGTGTCGCTATCCGGTCCAATCAGGGAGAAGCAAATGAAATTTATGAGCTGTTGGACCGGTATATTAAGATTATCTCACAGATTTGGAAGTACGCTACTAGTAAGAGAGATTTTGTCTTAAATTGGATCACGGAGGAACAACGCACGGCATAGGAATGGATGTGATCTAAAACAGCTCTGTTGAAGATAATGCTCTTCCACATGAGATTTCGTTTGAGATCCTGGAACATAATGTTTTCCTTTTACCGTCAACTCCATTTTGAAACTAGGTAGAGAATTTCTATGCTGGCAGGTGTTATTTTATGGGGCCTTCCTGTCTGCTTGTTGGATCCCAATATGCAAATGATGATATAGTCAAATCAAATTAAATCCTTCAAAAATGAGTGCAATAGTCTTGGAATTAATGAATGCCGAGTTATATTAAGGTGGTATGTGGACACTGGATTTTCATGATCCCCATATAGCCTACACAATTGGATTTGGTTTAAATGGAACTCGTGTAGTTGACGAGGCACATTTGTAATTCTGTATGTATGAATGTGGATCAAAACGTTAGTTGCACTAACGCGCTGCAGCAGCGCGCTCTGTGTTACAAACGTGGACTTAGCGGAGAAAGGGACAGACACTGCCCACACGTCTGTGAAGGTTCCAATATGCGTAGTGAGTGAAGTGACCAGAGCATAAGACTTAGGTCCGATTATGCTTGCTAATATCCCCTTACCCTTGAAATTCATACCCGAATCACTGTAGTCCAAAAATTACTGATAGTCACATAAGCGACTCCATGTATCAAACTGAACACCAATTCCTGCGATCTAGCGTCTAACGTTATCAGGTTGGCACCTCCGTAGAAATTGCATTAACACTCCCTACCGATAAACAATTCAATTCGTCTGTTTCTGTCGTGTTATCTGTTTCTATGGAAAATGTTCGCGATTGTCATGGCAATTTGCCTCGTGAACTAGGCAATTTCCGTTTCAAATTATAGAAATTACTTTTGCGCAATATTATTTTCAACTGAAAAATCACGTGACCTCAGGAAAGCTATCAGGTTCAAATACCTCAGCCAACACCCAAAATGATCCAGGTTGATTCCAGTGATCCCAGAAAATTGGGATGCTTAATTTTTATTACTTTTAGATTCACTACGCTGTAGTTGAAAGGATACTCAAGATGGAAATACGGCATGGTAGCCTATAACAAAGGATATCTACAGTAAATACTGTTTCACTAAAACCTTAAAGTAGACTACAATATTATAATACAAGTGAAACCGGAATGCCTATACGCGAGGGAATGTTTAGTACTAAATTACAAGCTACATAAATTAGAAGCAGTAGAAAGAAACATTATACGATAAATAAGAGTTTAGTGCTTTTCAGTCGGTCAACACGAATGTACCCAAAAGAGATGGGTTATGCCCTAATCCTGAAATAAATTACATGAGATTAATAAAACACTAGGATGACCAGTTTCGATCGTCAAGCGATCATCATCAGATCCATTACACTTAGGCTACAAAATCTATGTTTGAAATACAGGTGAAAATATTTATAATATGTACAATTATTTAGTTGCAGTATTGGTACTGCAACTGTCAGTGTATGCTAAATGCAGTATATATGTTAGGTGAAATGCTAAATGGTGATAGCTATCCGTAGATTGTACTTTAGAGAGATTATATGGTTGTAAACTATGGTTAAACTATAAAATTTTAGGCTAACTACTTATCTGATTGTCTTCCGTACAACAGCTACTCGCAGTTTTCGTGCTCACTGGAACTCACTGTGCGGTCGACTGCGGTGGTTATCTTAACGACTGGTTTTTCCTGCATTCTCCCCCCTGCCCCTACGTGCTGTGGGGAGTGATAGCGATGTGTTTATGTGAGGTGTTGCCAACCTAGATAAGATGTATGTTATTGAATGAGGTGGGTCTACAACTATTAAAGACCGTGGATTAGCCCTCGCTAAGTTAGGAGGTGCCTAGCGGTTGTGTTTTTCGTCGTGAAAGCTATCTTAATGCCTTGCTTTTTGAATAGGTTAGTGATTTTATATGTATTCGCATTCACATAGTTGAAACGCGCAAATTTTTTCTCATTACTGTCCGGTTTGGGAATCGTTTTATCGTTATTTTTATGTAATCTAAATAAACGTGACCCGTATTCAAGGTCAGGGGTATATTCTATAACGTGCCAAGACACCGATTGTCAAGCAAATTACATCGGGCAGAGTGGAAAGCGAGTAGACACACGTTATAATGAGCATAGGAATGCGATAAGATACGGAACACATTCAGCCGTGTGCGAACATATGTGTGACGCAGGGCACAGTTTTACCAACATAGAGTCGGACCTTAAAATAATCCATCACGAATCGAAAGGCAGAGCTCTTGACATAAAGGAAGCACTCGAGATACACCTAGCCAAACGAAACAATCCCAACAATCTAAATGAACACACGTTCATGGAGAGCTCACCCCTCTTCACGCTACTAAAAACACACCCTGTCGGAAACAAAACACAATTTAGCGACACAGCCAAGCTAGATAAAAAAGGGGGGAAATTATGGGGTTTTTAATAGGTAAATGTTATCTGGATCAGGTGTACGATGTACTTTTCTTCTGCAATAAACCAAGGCCCATATTCGTGGCAGTATTAAAGGTGCCGGGACGTCCTCATAAGACCGTCAACGCTTAGTTCGAATGGGTTATGCTCCACGCGTGGAGAGGGCTAATCCACGGTCTTTAATAGTAGTAGACCCACCTCATTCAATAACATACATCTTATCTAGGTTGGCAACACCTCTCATAAACACATCGCTATCACTCCCCACAGCACGTAGGGGCAGGGGGGAGAAAGCAGGAAAAACCAGTCGTTAAGATAACCACCGCAGTCGACCGCACAGTGAGTTCCAGTGAGCACGAAAACTGCGAGTAGCTGTTGTACGGAAGACAATCAGATAAGTAGTTAGCCTAAAATTTTATAGTTTAACCATAGTTTACAACCATATAATCTCTCTGAAGTACAATCTGCGGATAGCTATCACCATTTAGCATTTCACCTAACATATATACTGCATTTAGCATACACTGACAGTTGCAGTACCAATACTGCAACTAAATAATTGTACATATTATAAATATTTTCACCTGTATTTCAAACATAGATTTTGTAGCCTAAGTGTAATGGATCTGATGATGATCACTTGACGATCGAAACTGGTCATCCTAGTGTTTTATTAATCTCATGTAATTTATTTCAGGATTAGGGCATAACCCATCTCTTTTGGGTACATTCGTGTTGACCGACTGAAAAGCACTAAACTCTTGTTTACTAAGGCAACACTGAAAATATGGCTTCAGACACCACAATACGATAAATACTCGGTCCACTAAGAACTACCGATTCCTGGAAATTAAGAGCTAATGATGAAATATACCGGAGCATGGAAACTAAAACGGAAACAATACGAAAGAGGCAATTGATATTTTTGGGGCATTTACACAAAATGGATGACAGCAGGTCATCAAATATCTTTTTCATTTGTAGCTCTTCAGTCAGTCAAAACGAATTTGCCCAATGACTGGGCGGGCTACAAAGTAAAAATATGTAAATACACTTTTGGAAAGAATTGTGTGTGTTAGTTAATTACCACAATTAAATGGGGCAATAATTAACAAGGCCTAATACATGTATTTTTTCCTGTTAGTATATTTACATAATATGTTTACTTTGTAGCCCGCTCATTCATTGGGAAAATTCGTGTAGACCGAATGAAGAGCCACAAATGACACATTGTATCAGGAACATTGAAAGAATGGCTTCAAATATTTACATTTCAAATGTCTTTGGAACAAGAAGTCAACAATAAATTGGACGGAAACTAAGTTAGAGAAGAAGGAGAAGAGGAAGCAATAGCACGAGATATTTTCAGAAAGGGTGTGTTAAGAAAAGGTGGATTCCAATGTATAAGGTGCGTTCAAAAAGTAACGAGCCGGAGGCTGGAATGCGCAAACCGGTGACGACATCGGCTATTCGTGGCGTGTGTAACGAGGTGTGGTTCCGACCAGAGCGTGGAAGGTCACAGCCCGTCGCTAGAGGGCACGCGTGCACGTCACGTGACGATACAATGCGAGCAGCAGCATGCATCAATCGTCCAACGCTGCCAGTCACATTGAAAACAGTGTCATGGAGGCGTCAATCGAAGAGCAAAGAGGTGTTTCTGACAGCGTAAGGAGTAGGGAGAACGGACATTCATCGCCGAATGTCACAAGTGTACGGCGAAAACTGCATGTCCCTTGCAAAGGGTCAAGGCGTGGCACAAGCGCTTCAGGGAAGGACGGGTGTCATTAGCCGATGATGCCCGGTCTGAGGCACGCCCCTGCATTACCGATGACAACGTCCAGCTGGTTGATGCACTCATTACCCAGGACCGCCGAGTGACAGTGAACGCCATAGCCGCCGTGGTCGCTCCACGACAATGCACGACCTCATACGGCCAACACAGTCGCGGCACTCCGGCAGAAATTCAAGTGGGAAGTTCTCGGCCACCCTCCATAGAGTCCAGACCTCTCTCCCTGTGATTACGCCATGTTTGGTCCCCTGGAAAGGGCTCTGCAGGGCCAACGATTCACCTCGGATGCCAACGTCCAGCTGTACGTGCGGAATTGGTTCACATCGCAGCCCAGGGAATCTTATGCGACAGCCATTCTGGGCCTCGTGTCACAGTGGGACAAGTGCCTCAACAGCCAGGGCCAATACTTCTAACATAAAGGTACTGGTTTCTGTAATTATGCCTCTGGCTCGTTACTTTTTGAACGCACCTAATAGAAAGGAAATGACAACAGGCTCGGAATGGTGCAAGGAGAGGAAAAACATACATTGTGAGAAGATGGTGAAACATTGTAGAGAGAAGAAGGAACAACAAAGGATGACACATTGAAATTGGCACAGAAAAGAAAGAAAGAAAGAAAGAAAGAAAGAAAGGAACAAACAAACAAACAAACAAAGATAGAAAGATAGAAAGAAATAAAGGAACAAATAATAATAATAATAATCACTAACCTTGCACCAAGATACTGAATATATTGAATAAACGTTTTGAGAGGAGTTAGGCCTATGTGTTCCTTGTTGGAGGCAAGTGATACAAATGGAAGTGTGTCAGGTTGAGAGAGGAATCATGAGAGCAAGAGGCTCTAATGGTAAACGGTATAGTTGAATTAAATATTATCTTGAACACTCATTGCCCTGGTGTGCATTTACAGGGTAATCCATTAAAAAACTTTCCCATGGATATAAAAACACAGTTTGGCCAGCACCTTCAGTACTGTACTGCCTTCGTCGGCGCGTCTTTGAGTGAAGTTGCTGGTGATAATTAAGAAGCATAGCGCACACTGGGGACGCGTCCTTGCTTTCGTGAAGCAGTCACGATTGCTACGACTCATTGACTGCATTTGAATTGGATAAGTTTCTTGTTTACCTTTTTGCTGAAACCCATTGTCAGTACAGAGCTATTCCTTTTATTGCCCTCTCTGATTACATCTTTGAAAGAAGACTAATGTGTTCATTTGTATTGCTGTAGTGGCTGGATCCAGTTGGTAAAACTAGGTTGCTCTTAGGCTGGATGACCTCTACATCCTAATTTGAATAACTTTGTACAATGTGATAAGAATTCCAGTGCTACAAAATCGTGTTTTCAAAGAGAAGACTAGGTAGGAAGGTAGGCAGGGGCGTGCTGGACTACGATGTTGTTATTTGAGACTTCAGTCTCTTGACTGGTTTGATGCAGCCCTCCATAAACCCCTGTCCTGGGCTAATCGTTTCATCTCTACATAGCTACCACACCCAACATCAGATGCAATCTGTTTAACATATTCTAACCTTGGTCTACCCCTACAGTTCATGTCCTCGACCCTTCCTTCCATAACTAAGCTTGCTATTCCTGGGTGTCTTAGTATGTGTCCTACCAATCTATCTCTTCTCTTCATTAGCAGTCGCCAGAAGCATCTCTCCTCTCCCACTCGTCTTAATACCTCTTCGTTTGTAACCCTATCTACCCATCTGATCTTCATAATTCTCCTGTAACACCACGTTTCAAACGCTTCAATTCTCCTCTTCTCTGCTGCACCAATAGTCCAAGTTTCACTTCCATATAGTGCCACGCTCCAGACAAAGCTTTCAAAAGTGACTTCCTAATACCTAAAATATGTAGTAGTTCAGCGTCCCTTGACATACCGAACCATTATTATTACATAAATGACCATTGGCATGGTTCTCCAGCATAACTGCCCGATATACGGCATGCAACTGCCAAGCAGTGATCGAGCCGAGTTAGTGCCCAGTGCGAGAGTTGTGCGAGGTGGTTGTGTTAAGAGGTGAAACATATTTTCATTTGTCCATCTCTATATATATAAAAATGAAAGTTTGTCTGTTTTTTTCTGAATTTCCACGGAAATTTGCGATATTATCCTGCCTGTCTGTTTGTTTGTGTGTCTGTGGACAATTTTTTGTGTCCTTATAACTCGAGAACGGCTGAGTGGATCAACGTAAAATTTGATACAGATATCCTTCAAAACGCACGACACCAATCATTGATGTAACTCTTCTCCGTACCTCTCATAAAAGGGGTCCTACCCTCTTAAAATACATGCTGAAATAGGCGTAGAAGGGTGAAACAAAGCTCATTTTCAGCCCCTCAATGTGAGAAACGAAACTCGAAGGCCCATATTTGAAGGCCCTAAAACCAACAGTTTTTGAGATATTCCCAGAAAACTAATTTCACTTAATAAATTAATGAAAGAAAGCATGCCGGTAACCATGGCAACTGAATCTCAGAGGTCCATCTATTTCTGTAAGACGCAATGAAATTCCATTTATTACATTACTGTGAAGGTTTGCAAACGGCTATAAGGTTATAACGGATCCAAATTAAGCTGAAATATTCATCAATACATACAATGCGCTTAAGGGGTCAAGGGGTACTCTAGAATTTTTTCACGCGATTTACACGTGCGGGTGTGGTACGGAAGGTCTATTACACCCCATCTCTATTATATAAAAATGAATGTTTGTTTTTCCTGCATTTCCACGGAAATTTGACATATTTGCCCGTTTCAGACTGTTTTGTGACGGATGCACGCATTTTTGTGTATGTCTGTCTGTTTGTCTGTGGACAATATTATGTGTCCTTATAACTCGAGAACGGCTGGGTGGATTAACGTAAAATTTGATACAGATATCCATCAGAGGCACGACACTAATCATTGATGTAACTCTTCTCCGTACCTCTCATAACAGGGTGCCTACCCCCTTAAAGTACATGCTGAAATAAGCGTAGAATCTCTATATATATAAAAATGAAAGTTTGACTGTTTTTTCTAAATTTCCACGGAAATTTGCGATATTTGCGCGTTTCAGACTGTTTTATGATGGATGTGCGCAAAAATAAAATTTTTGTCTGTCTGTCTATCTGTTTGTTTGTCTGTGGACAATTTTTTGTGTCCTTATAACTCGAGAACGACTGAGTGGATCAACGTAAAATTTGATACAGATATCCTTCAGAGGCACGACACTAATCATTGATGTAACTCTTATCCGTACCTCTCATTAAAGGGGCCCTACCCCCTAAAAATACATGCTGAAATAGGCGTAGAAGGGTGAAACAAAGCTCATTTTCAGCCCCTCAATGTGAGAAACGAAACTCGGGGGCCCATATTTTAAGGCGCTAAAACCAACAGTTTTTGAGATATTCCAGGAAAACTAATTTCACTTAATAAATTAATGAAAGAATGCATGCCGGTAACCATGGCAACTGAATCTCAGAGGTCCATCTATTTCTGTAAGACGCAATGCAATTCCATTTACTACATTACTGTGAAGGTTTGCAAACGGCTATAAGGTTATAGCGGATCCAAATTAAGCTGACATATTCATCAATACATACAATGCGCTTAAGGGGCCAAGGGGTACTCTAGAATTTTTTCACGTGATTTACACGTGCGAGTGTGGTACGGAAGGTCTATTATATCCCTTCTCTATTATATAAAAATGCATGTTTGTTTTTTCTGCATTTCCACGTAAATTTGACATACTTGCCCGTTTCAGACTGTTTTTTGACGGATGCACGCAATTTTTTTTTGTATGTCTGTCTGTCTGTTTGTCTGTGGACAATATTTTGTGTCCTTATAACTCGAGAACGGCTGGGTGGATTAACGTAAAATTTGATACAGTTATCCATCAGAGGCACGACACTAATCATTGATGTAACTCTTCTCCGTACCTCTCATAACAGGGGGCCTACCCCCTTAATATACATGCTGAAATAAGCGTAGAATCTCTCTATATATAAAAATGAAAGTTTGTCTGTTTTTTCTAAATTTCCACGGAAATTTGCGATATTTGCGCGTTTCAGACTGTTTTATGATGGATGCGCGCAAAAATAAATTTTTTGTCTGTCTGTCTGTCTGTCTGTCTGTTTGTTTGTCTGTGGACAATTTTTTGTGTCCTTATAACTCGAGAACGGCTGAGTGGATCAACATAAAATTTGATACAGATATCCTTCTGAGGCACGACACTAATCACTGATGTAACTCTTCTCCGTACCTCTCGTTTAAGGGGCCCTACCCCCTTAAAATACATGCTGAAATAGGCGTAGAAGGGTGAAACAAAGCTCATTTTCAGCCCCTCAATGTGAGAAACGAAACTCGAAGGCCTATATTTTAAGGCCCTAAAACCAACAGTTTTTGAGTTATTCCCAGAAAACTAATTTCACTCAATAAATTAATGAAAGATTGCATGCCGGTAACCATGGCAACTGAATCTCAGAGGTCCATCTATTTCTGTAAGACGCAATGCAATTCCATTTATTACATTACTGTGAAGGTTTGCAAACGGCTATAAGGTTATAGCGGATCCAAATTAAGCTGAAATATTCATCATTACATACAATGCGCTTAAGGGGTCAAGGGGTACTCTAGGATTTTTTTCACGCGATTTTCACGTGCGGGTATGGTACGGAAGGTCTATCATATCCCTTCTCTATTATATAAAAATTAATGTTCGTCTGTTTTTTCTGCATTTCCACGGAAATTTGACATATTTGCCCGTTTCAGACTGTTTTGTGACGGATGCACGCATTTTTGTGTGTGTCTGTCTGTTTGTCTGTGGACAATATTTTGTGTCCTTATAACTCGAGAACGGCAGGGTGGATTAACGTAAAATTTGATACAGATATCCATCAGAGGCACGATACTAATCATTGATGTAACTCTTCTCCGTACCTCTCATAACAGAGGGCCGATCCCCTTAAAATACAAGCTGAAATAAGCGTAGAAGGGTGAGACAAAGCTCATTTTCAGCCACTCAATGTGAGAAATGAAACTCGGGGGCCCTAAAAGAACCCAGAAAATCACATTTTAAGGCCCTAAAGCCAACATTTTTCGAGATATTCCCAAATAACTAATTTCACTTAATAAATTAATGAAGGAATGCATGCCGGTAACAATGGCAACAGAATCTCAGAGGTCCATCTATTTCTGTAAGACACAATGCAATTCCTTCTAATATATAAAAGTGAAAGTCTGTATGTATGTATGTATGTATGTATGTATGTATGTATGTATGTGGGTTGGTTCCGTATACAAATCTACACTGTTCCACCAATCTCAACCATATTTTGCATACACATAGTTTAGGACCCAGAAGGAACCGCTGGCTACATGAATTTTCTATAGTCTTTCTCATTCTTATGATTTCGGCCTTTTTTCACTCGAGCAAAGGCAAATAAAGTCAGAAAATATACTGATAAAATAATGGCAAGGTCGGCCATCTCCATGGCAACACTAGCTCAAGACGGGGCCACCAAGTTTCTATCTATCTCGGTGAGAGGCCATGCTACACCCACTGCCAGCTAGATCGCATCCCTCCAAGCTGCTTTAAACTGCCTGTCCATTTAGCACAAGATAGGTTGCAGCATCAACCCACTGTGATCACCGCGGGATTTTCACTGCCAGCTGGATCGCATCCCTCCTGGCTGCTTTAAACTGCCTGCCCATTCAACACTCAGACGCGTACTGGATATACTGTATATTAATTCACCACTAGGTTGCAGCGCCAACCTTCCGCGGCTTTTTAAGGGGACGATACCTGAAAAGAAGGGTTTTTAATTTTGGAAACTTAATATCGAGATCGAAAAAACGCGAAAACATGGCACTAAGTTAGTTCTTTTGTTATTCAATCAGCATAAAGTATATGCTATTAATTCAGACACATACTTACAAGCAAATTTTCAGTATAAAGGAAATAAAAAAAATACAAAACGAAGGGTTTTTAAGTTTTGAGGCTTAATATGGAGATTGAAAACACGTGAAAACATGGCACTAAGTTAGTTCTTTTGTTATTCAATCAGCATAAAGAGTATGATATTTATCATTTAGACGTTCACGGCCCGTGACACTATCGATAATGTAGAATTTTGGGCTTATGCCGTGTTTTATTTAATCAAACTCGACGAGTTTCGAAAGAAACCATGTTTGTCTTTATCAGGAATAAATGGAAATACGACTAAATTGTTGCTAAGAGACAGCAACAAAGAAACTAAAAAAGGTGCTTGAAGATGGACGCCATTATAGCCCCATGTTAGGGACAACGAAAAGCAGCAGTGGGTATCTACAGAGGTCCCTGTAATTGTGGCGAGGCTTATATCGGGCAGACTTCGAGAACGATATGTACTCGCATTAAGGAACATAATAGATGTATCAGGCTCATTCAACCTGATAAATCAGCTGTTGCTGATCATGCTTTATCGCCATGATGTCATGTTCCATGGAGTGGATGTTCTTGCCCGTATAAAGCAATATCGTCCCAGAATCATCAGGGAGGCGGTTGAAATACGTAAACACCCAGATAATTTCAACCGCGACACCGGCTACATTCTCAGTGTGTCCTGGCTACCTATTATCAGAACCCTCAGAAAGTAATGCACTGCTGCTTTTCGTTGTCCCTAACATGGGGCTAAAATGGCGTCCATCTTTGGGCACCTTTATTAGTTTCTTTGTTGCTTTCTCTAGCAACAATTTAGTCGTATTTCCGTTTATTCCTGATGAAGAAAGACATGTTTTCTTTCGAAAGGAGTCGAGTTTGATTAAATAAAACACGGCATAAGCTCAAAATTCTACATTAACAGTATATAAATCACAAGAACATAGGTTGCGTTCGCATTCACAAGCTTTTCGTTGTCCCTAACATGGGGCTATAATGGCGTCCATATTAGGGCACCTTTTTTAGTTTCTTTGTTGCTTTCCCTTAGCAACAATTTAGTCGTATTTCCGTTTATTCCCGACGAAGAAAGACATGGTTTCTTTCGAAACGCGTCGAGTTTGATTAAATAAAACACGGCTTAAGCTCAAAATTGTACATTATGGATAATATATTTATTTATTATTTAACGTATGGCTAGCAACTAGATGAATTACAACATAATAAATGTATATATAAATAAGTAAATCATATGTACAATATATAAATCACAAGAACATAGGTTGCGTTCACATTCACAACGAGATGTCCGGTTGTTGACGCCAGTTCAGAAAGGGAGATGCAGCAGAAATAACATATTGAGGTGATCCAGCATACTTCCTCATCGGACATTATTGAATAATATGCTCTACGGTTTGAAGAGGAGCTCCGCAGTCACAGGCAGGAGAATCATGAAGTCCCCATTTATGTAGCATGGCGTTACATCTGGCGTGACCTCTTCTTAGGCGATTTAACTTTACCCACTGGTTTCTCTTCAGGTTAAATCCCGGAAGTCTTATAGTAGGATCTAGAATACCGTGATGTCTCACAGGAGCAGACTTCCAGTTTTGGCGCCATTGTTCCGTGCAATTAATATCAGGTATGTTATGCCATATTGGGTTCCTTGATCTAAGACGACTGGAGGAAACATCATTAAGCCTTCATGAATTGGGAGATTCTGTAGGTGATTTTGTTGATGTACCTTTCTCCACTCACGTACTGTTGCTTCCTGTCATCTTAGGTCTGGAGGTGATATGATACTGATATTGTTTAACCAGGGAGTTGGGGGTGGATCTCAGTGTACCTGTTATGACCCTCATACTTTCATTCAGATGAACATCGATCTTTTTAGTATGAGCACTACGGTGCCACACTGGGGCACAATACTCTGCTACAGGATAAACCATGGAGAGGGCAGTCGTGCGTAGTGAAGTTGCATCAGCACCCCATGATGTGCCAGCCAAGTACTTCATGATATTGTTCCGCGATTTGAGTTTTTGGCCTGTGTATTCCAAGTGTTTCATGAAGGTTAAGGAACGGTCCAAGGTGATGCCAGATACTAGGGCTGAAATTGTGCTTAACTCTTTCCTGGCAGAAGGTCACTTTCAGCTGTTGGTGGGCAATGCGGTTGCAAACATGATATTAATTTAGACACATACTTACGGGCAAATTTTCAATTTAAAGGAAAGCGAAACATACGTGGTGGTGGAGGTGATTGTTTTCAAGGGGCGAAATGTTTAGCTCATTTTCCCGTAATTATACTGTAGGGATGATTAAAAAAATACAACTACTTCCAAATAATTTAAATTTAACTTACATACTAGACGATATGATAAGAAAAGAATAAGGGAAATAAAAGACAGGGAAAAGAAATGCCTCCGGCCGCCGAAGAAAGGGATGTTGATTAATTTAGGGGCTTTGGAACATCGTGCTCATGTAGCCCCGTGTACTTGGCGGTGTGTTGAATTTGTCTGATAACCCGTCTTATTGTGATGGCTGTATTAGTGTGTATTTATAAGTCCAGTGAATTGTCCGATGGTAACTCATGAAATGAGATTCCTCGGCATTCAAACTTGACCTGTTCTGATTTACAAAAGCACACACATCAATACGCCATCAAAAAATACAACACAACTTCACCATTAACATCAATACAAAACCAATGTCTGTAACAGTGACTTGAAAAAGCTGCGAACACACCGCCTATATTTGGAAACGAGGTTGTACGAATAAACCAATACTGTAATATTTTTTAATAGGCAGTCAGTTTAAAGCAGCCAGGAGGGATGCAATCCAGCAGGCAGTGGCCACACCATTTATTATCGAAAGTACGATAAAAACATTAGAAACTGAACGCAATAAAAATCTGAAACCGTATCTCTTTTATTAACAGGGGTCGTAATAGGGAAATGAAATTAAACAAGATGTTCAGTAAAGAACATATAGCCTACTTTCTCCTAAATGCATGGGTATTGTTATAACTCTTTGTCCTTTTCAAGGAGTATGATTGAATGTTGGTTGTAGTAGCTTGTTGAAATACAACGTGCTATAGGGATATTAAACATGAATATGAGGTGCTCTTTGCTAGTGCTACCTCTGTACCAAATTTCGTTCAATTCGGTTTCACCGTGTTTGAATTGATAGGGGGAATCGATTTGCACACATACTTGGCCACCATCTGCAAACTATTGGGCTGATGTTCTTGCAGTTTGGTCAGAATCTGTTTCCCACATAAAGATATGGTGTTGCAAAATTTGGTAGAGACTAGATTATTAGGTTGGTCGTAATTACATTTTAGCTTTTAACATTTGGGTGGCCACGATTACGTTTCCGTCAAGATAGCGGTGGTATAAAACATGACACTGAGGTGCCCTTTGCTAGTGCTACCTCTGTACCAAATTTCGTTCCATTCGGTTCCAGCGTGTTCGAATTAATAGGGGGAATCAATTTTGACATAAACATGGCCGCCACCCGCAAACTATTAGGCTAATAACCTATTAGATTGGTCAAAGGATGCTCCCTCCATAAAGGAATGTTGTTGCAAAGATTGGTAGAGATCGGATGGTTATGTTAGTCGTAATTCAACTTAACCTTTGAACATTTGTGTGGCCGCCATTACGTTTTTGTCAAGATGGCGGCGATATAAAACATGACACTGAGGTGCCCATTGCTAGTGCTACCTCTGTACCAAATTTCGTTCATTCGGTTCCACCGTGTTAGAATAAATAGGGGGAATCAATTTTGACATAAAGATGGCCGCCATCCGCAAACTATTAGGCTAATAACCTATTAGATTGGTCAAAGGATGCTCCCTCCATAAAGGAATGTTGTTGCAAAGTTTGTTAGAGATCGGATGGTTATGTTAGTCGTAATTTAACTTAAGCTTTGAACATTTGTGTGGCCGCCATTACGTTTCTGTCAATATGGCGGCGATATAAAACATGACACTGAGATGCCCTTTGCTAGTGCTACCTCTGTACCAAATTTCGTTCCATTCGGTTTGACCGTGTTTGAATTAATAGGGGGAATTGATTTTCACACAAAGATGGCCGCCATCCGCAAACTATTAGGCTAATGACCTAGTCACTTGGTCAAAGGATGCTTCCTCTACAAAGGTATGTTGTTGCAAAATTTGGTAGAGATCGGATGATTAGGTTAATCGTAATTTGATTTAAGCTTTGAACATTTGTGTGGCCGCCATTACGTTTCCGTCAAGATGGCGGCGATATAAAACATGACACTGAGGTGCTTTTTGTTAGTACTACTTCTGTGCCAAATTTCGTTCCATTCGGTTGCACCGTGTTCGAATTAATAGGGGGAATCTATTTTCACACAAAGATGGCCGCCATCCGCAAACTATTAAGCTGATGGCCTATTGGTTTGGTCAAAGGATGCTCCCCCCATAAATGTATGTTGTTGCAAAATTTGGTAGAGATCGAATGATTAGGTTAGTCGTAATTTGATTTAAGCTTTGAACATTTGTGTGGCCGCCATTACGTCTCCGTCAAGATGGCGGCGATATAAAACATGACACTGAGGTGTCCTTTGCTAGTGCTACCTTTGTACCGAATTTCGTTCAATTCGCATTCACCGTGTTCGAATTGATAGAGGGGGACAGACATTCAGAGTACACACACTCACACACACACAGACACACACACACATACACACACACACACACACAGACTCACACACACACATACACACACACAGACAGACACACTTTTTTCGCCCTGTGTTGATCTCATAAGTCTACTTTCATTTTTTGCAAAAATCGAAAGTAGGCTAAAAAGAAATACATTGGCAAACCCTGCATTCGACATACTATTGCAGATTATTCTTAAAGTAGCATTATTTTCTTTGTGATTAGATTTTGGATGATAAGGACCAAACAGTAGCTACGGCGGTAGTAACACAATTTGCCACCAGGACCGATGTGGCGGTGGTAACAAAGAATGACACCAGGTTCCGCAATGGACAGAGACAATCCAAAGATATTAGTGTTGACCAAAGAGGATATAAATAAAGTGTTGACTAAGGCTAGCGGTAGCCATAACAACACTTGGGTTATTGACAAACGAGTACTGTTCTTTGTACATATATCTGATCTATTACTTCTTCAAATAAAATGGGTGTTCATCCCACATTTTGCTGATTTCCTATGTCTTAGCCATTTTAGTGCTTACTGACGAATGATATTGTGTAATGGTGTAGTTATCACGAATTCCCTGAACTCCGCTATAGCATTTTAGTGATCATTACGGTATGGATTTAGAGAATATATTTCTTATCTTACGAAATATTTTAGGGGCTAAAGAAGCCCAATGTGTTCTTAATCAATGCATCGTATTTAACATTAAACTGGGATTATACGTTGTTGCATTTACTTTAACTAGGTGAGATAGGTTGGATGGCTCCTCGGTTTGTTTAGGGGCTGAGACAACGCGGTCATGCAGCCCCGTGTACTTTGGATGTGTGTAGAATCTGCCTGATAACCAGTGTTAATTGTGAAGGCTGTATTATTGTGTGTTAAATGTAATTCAGGTAAAGACTACAGATAGTCAGTTTTAAGTAGTTCCTACTTTTGCTACCAAATGCTACCGTCAACGACACCTAGCTGCAAACTTGGTTATAGGTACCACCGCTACCACAACCTGACGGTGAACGTTGGAACTTAATAGCGTTAATCAAATTTAAACTACAAATTTTACCTTCACACGAGTGTAGTTAATGGAAGGTTCTTTTACACCACATAAATCTATGACATGGGCCCACTGGCTTTACTTCCCCTCCGAAGGAAGGCATACTGAGGGATTTTTAACGCTCTTCAAAAATCCGATGACTTTGGCCGGGTTTGAACCCGCGACCTTAGGTATAGAAACTCAGCATGCTACCAAATACGCCACCAAAGCCGCCCAATATGAGATAATAGGCATGGAAATACAGCAATACTGTTCCCTAATATGCAGCTATAGTAGCCTACACACTGACTTATGTACATGAATAAGCCATTTCTCATTAATCACACCATTTGTGTGGGGTTAAAAATCGTAAGTATATTTGACTCCAGAATGATGACTTTATATTCCAAACATTGAATCATTTAAATATTGTTTCCTTTCAAAAAAGTGGATGCAATAATTTAAAAATTAAAGAGCTCTATGTGAACAAAACGTCTAAATTACACCCATTACAACAAAAATAAAGACTATCAGGAAAGTACTGTAATTGTCAGACTAGATCCTTGAGAAATGTGCATATACAGCCCCCCCCCCCTTTTTTTTTTGTTATTGATGCATTCTCTACTACGTTATTGTACTCTACAGTACTTTTCGCCTAGATTTACAGTGAGTTAATATTGCACTTGATTAACTTCAGAGCCCTGGAGAACTATGTTTTAAACTCACTTAGGGGCAAAGTGAATATACTTGGCGAAATATATTGGCATGTATCTTTCTATAACAAATAAATACACCTCCCGGGCAACGCCGGGTAAAATAGCTAGTTTATTATATTACTGTGAAGGTTTGCAAACGACAATAAGGTTATAACGGATCCAAATTAAGCTGAAATATTCATCAATACATATAATGCGCTTAAGGGGGTAAAGGGGTACTCTAGAATTTTTTAACGCGATTTGCACGTGCGGGTATGGTACGGAAGGTCTATTATATCCCTATCCCTATATTGTTATATTATTATTATTATTACTATTATTTTAATTATTATCATTAATAAGGCATACAACGACGAGACAAACTCATTTTCAAACCCTTGGTGTCAGAAACAAAACTCCGGGCCCCTCAAGAGCCGTAAAGGGTCCCCGAAAACTATATTTTAAGGCTCTAAACTCAACAGTTTCTTAGATATTCCCAGAAAACAAATTTCATTTAATAAACTATAGAAGGAATGCAAGCCACTAACCATGAAAAAAGTATCTCAAGAGGTGGCATCCAACTTTCCATCTATTTCTGGAATAAGTAATGCCACTCCATTTATTATATTTCTGTGAAAGGTTGCAAGTGGCTATAAGGTTATCACGGAACCAACTAAAACTGTAAAAATTATCAATGCGCTTAGGGTGTTCAAGGAGTACCCTAGATTTTTTTTCACACGACTTACACGTGCGATATGTCGTACAGAAGGTCTATTATATCTCCAAACAGCAACATTATTTTCAAAAATTCCTGATTTGAAATAGTAGACTTTTTTTTTGTTGATTTTAGGAATTTGGGCCATTGGAGGCTAAAGAAAACTGAATTTTCATGCACCACAAGCCTTTATAATTTATAAAAGGGGTCTTCCTGTAGTTGAGCACTTGACACAACCGTTAGGGTCAGTTCGTATTTGATGTGTATTGCGATTCGTCTACGAGGTTTTCAATTTTATTTTCACGCCAGGAAGAACACGTTAGGTAAATTTAGTTTGAGAGCACATTTTAGCTAATCATTTTTCTTTGCCAACAAACAGGTTCCAAGCCCCTAAACATTGCAACAGTAGATCAATTGGTAACATCTGGTTATTAATACCGAAGACCGTTCGAAGAATGGGTACTTCTGCTAGTTAATTATATAAAATGCGTTTACCATATTGAACTGGTAAAGGTTGATCAGTATCTATTAGTAATTATTTATTTTATTTAAACCGCCTTGTTAATCTATATATATAAAGCTCAATGTTTGTCTGTCTGTCTGTCTGTCTGTCTGTTATGTATACAAATCCACACTGTTTCACCGATCTGAACCAAAATTTGTAGACTTACCCTTCGGAACCCTGCGGGTAACCCTGTCCACTTGAAATTTCCGACAGACCACCCCATTCCCTGCATTTAGGCCCTTTGGCCCAAATCTACACCGTTTCACCGATCTCAACCAAAATGTGTATACTTACCCTATGTAACCCTGTGAATAACACTGTCCACTTAAAATTTCGGACAGACCACCCTATTTCCTGCATTTAGGCCCTTTGGCAAACATCTACACCGTTTGACCGATCCGAACCAAAATTTGTATACTTACCCTTTGCAACCTTGCGGGTAACCCTGTCCACTTGAAATTACGGACAGACCACCCCATTCTCTGCATTTAGGCCCTTTGACCCAAATCTACACCGTTTCACCGATCAGAACCAAAATTTGTATACTTACCCTTTGGTACCCTGCGAGTAACACTGTTTGCTTTAAATTGCGGACAGACCACTCCATTCCCTGCATTTAGACCCCTTGGCTAAAATCTACACAGTTTCACCGATCTGAACCAAAATGTGTATACTTACCCTTTGTAACTCTGTGAATATCACTGTCCACCTAAAATTTCGGACAGACCACCCCATTTCCTGCATTTAGGCCCTTTGGCAAAAATCTATATCGTTTCACCGATCCGGACCAAAATTTGTATACTTACCCTTTCGAACCCTGCGGGTAACCCTGTCCACTTGAAATTGCGGACAGATCACCCCATTCCCTGCATTTAGGCCCTTTGGCACAAATCTACACCGTTTCACCGTTCAGAACCAAAATTTGTATACTTACCCTTTGGTACCCTGCGAGTAACATTGTCTGCTTGAAATTGCGGACAGACCACTCCATTTCCGGAAAGAGGACAGGGTCCGTCCCAAAGGCAATGGAAAAAAGGGGTAAAACCGGACCCGCTCAGGAAACCCTCAGGGTTGCCATCTCCCGAACTCACCGGCCATGAGCCCTTGAGGATGTAGCACTATCCAGGGTGCACCAGAAGTGATGGGGCTACACACACCCTGCCTCCTTGAGGGTCTTGAGCAGAAGACATGAGATATTAAGAAAAGAAAAAGAAGGCTGACACCTCGAAGAATGAGGCTATCAGGAATTATTAGACAAGGGCCAATTAAGGCGGGAAAGTGAAAGAGTCGCTAGGCCTCGGATACCCTGATACCATCGGGGTCGGAAGAGAACAAGAGTTTGACCAAGGAAGGCTGACAGTAAAGAGAACTGAAAGGAGCCCGGCACCAGTAATTAGAAGCAATGCCGGACTCAGTTGGGGTCCCGTGGTCGCAAACCCACGTCCCACAAGTTGAGAGACCCTGGAGGGTGGAGGGTGGAGGAGGGGGCCAGGTGTGAGAATAGCTTGCTGATTCATCGCGAGTTGACATGAGAGAAATGTCCAGACCCCGCCGTGTTACCTGGTATTTCTGACTATGCTGATGTTCATACAGGGTCTTTGCTCAAACCACTGTAGTGTTACGAAAGAGTGAGTGATTCACCGGTCAATGTGAATAGGACCGGGAACCCCCCGAACGTCTGTCATCATATATCGTCATCATCTGCGATTCGTGCAGCTTGGACCCGGACAGTACTCGATAAGCTCTTTCACTACACGCATCGAGTATAGGCCTAAGCCAGAAAATAACGTTCAGACTTTGGAAGACATCGAAGGTAGAAATCTAAATTGCCTATATCAGATTTAAAATTACACCATGTTCGTTTAGTAGTCATTTTTCATTACCTTATTATTATCATAATGGCAAATGACCTAGATGTTACGCCCATTATACCACTAATCACCACACACAATAAGTCTTCATCGCCTGTGAATTTTGAAATATTTCTTTCTATCACGGTAGTTTGTAAGTTTGTCGTGTCAATTCAACAGTAGTTTTCATTATCATCCTCATCAAAAGGGCAAATGACCTAGATGTTACGTCCATTATACTACTAAGTAACACCACAGTCTTCATGGCCTGTGATTTTAAAATGTGTATTTCCATTAGTTTGTAAGTTTGATATACCCGTTCAGTAGTAGTCGTCTTCATTATCATCCTCATCAAAAGGGCAAATGACCTAGATGTTACGTCCATTATACTACTAAACAACACCAGAGTCTACCTAGCCTGTGATTTTAAAAATATGTATTTGCATTAATTTGTAAGATTGATATACCCGTTCAGTAGTAGTCGTCTTCAATATCATCCTCATCAAAAGGGCAAATGACCTAGATGTTACGTCCATTATACAGTACTACTAAGCAACACCACAGTCTTCATTGCCTGTGATTTATAAAATGTGTATTTCCATTAGTTTGTAAGTTTAATATACCCGTTCAGTAGTAGTAGTCTTCATTGTCATCCTCATCAAAAGGAAAAATGACCTGATGTTACGCCCATTATACAGGACTACTTGGCAACACTACAGTCTTACTCGCCGGTAATTTAAAAATATGTATTTCTATTAGAGTGTAAGTTTATTATACCCGTTCAATAGCAGTCGTCGTCAGTATCATCTTCATCAATGACGTTGAGTGTTAAGGAGACTGAAATATTATCATCATTCCACCGGGCGAAGCCGGGTACTACTGCTAGTACTATATACAGTCGAACTTCAATAAGTCGAGGTTCTATATCACAAATTTTCGATAACTCGAAGTTTTTTTAAATTTCCCAGCGAAGATATACGCAATTTATATATCATGTTTTTTTCTCTATAATTCGAAGTTACATTATTCGAATATTTTTAGCCTACTTTCGATTTTTGCAAAAAATGAAAGTAGACTTATGAGATCTACACTGGGCGAAAAATTGTGTGTCTGTCTGTGTGTGTGTCTGTGTGTGAGTGTGTGTGTTAGTGTGGGTACTCTGAATGTCTGTCCCCCCCCCCTATCAATTCGAACATGGTGTAACCAACTTGAACGAAATTTGGTACAGAGGTAGCACTAGCAAAGGACACCTCAGTGTCATGTTTTATATCGCCGCCATCTTGATGGAAACGTAATGGCGGCCGCCCAAATGTTCAAAGCTTAAATCAAATTACGACTAACCTAATCATCCGATCTCTACCAAATTTCGCAACAACATATATTTATATGGCGAGCGCCTTTTGACTAAACTACAAGGTTATCAGTCCAATAGTTTGCATATGGCGCCATGTATGCGTGAAAATCGATTCCCCCTATCAATTCAAACACGGTGAAACCGAATTGAACGAAATTTGGTACAAAGGTAGCACTAGCAAAGGACACGTCAGTGTCATGTTTTATATCACCGCCATCTTGACGAAAACGTAATGGCGGCCACCCAAATATTAAAAGCTTAAATCAAATTACGACCAACTTAATCGTTTGATCTCTACCAAATTTTGCAACAACATACATTTTTGTGGGAAGCATCTCTTGACTTAACTACAAGCTCATAAGCACAATAGTTTGCAGATAGCGGCCATGTATGTGTGCAAATCGATTCCCCATATCAATTCGAACACGGTGAAACCGAATTGAATGATTTTTTTTTTACAGAGGTAGCACTAGCAAAGAGCACCGCATATTCATGTTTAATATCCGTATAGCACGTTGTTTTTCAACAAGCTACTACAACCAGCATTCAATTATACTCCTTGAAAAGGACGAAGGATTATTACAATGCCCATGCATTTAGGAGAAAGAAGGCTATATATTCTTTACTGAACATCTTGTTATAATTCGAATTACATTTTGTTCCCCAAAAATAAAATATGTGTCTTTATTAAGAAGTTGGTGAGAAAATGCATTGAATTACATTCTTTAGGTGTGACACGGGAATTACAATATGGATCCGTGGCTTAGGCAGCAGCACGCCAGCCTCTCATCGCTGGGTCTGTGGTTCAAATCAATGTCACTCCATGTGAGAATTGTGCTGGACAAAGCGGAGGCAGACGGGTTTTTCTCCGGGTACTCCGGGTTTCCCTGTCACAATTCCATTCCAGCAACACTCTCCACTATCATTTCATTTCTTCTTTCATGCATTTAATCATTGCCCCAGGGAAGTGCGACAGGCTTCGGTAGCCGGCACAGTTCATATCCTCGCCACTAGATGGGGGCTTCATTCATGCCATTCCCTGACCCGGTCGGTCGACTGGAAGCAGGCTGTGGATTTTCATTTTTTCATTCCGTTGTGTAGGATACCTGGACTGTGTATTTCTTTCAGTAGCTTATTTTGCTATTTACGGCTGGAGGACGCCATATGCTCCTCAGACAGTGACAGTAAGTGGGTAAACCCATCTAACAATAGTAGCCACAGTTGACTATGTACAGTAGGGTATGTACTGTATTTATGATAATAGAACCCATTTTTTGATGTAATTCTATATATCGAATATTCGATAACTCTAAGGAATTTTTATCTCCAAAGGCGCTTCGAGATATCGAAATCGATTGTATGTGATATTAATAATTATATACGTCATATATTATATAGTATTGTCAAGACAGATAAAATAAAATAAAGTAAGGTGTAAGTTTCAAAAAAGCTCTTATAACAGAGGAAATTAGAAGGTGCGGTTGTGCCGAAATCTTCCAAATTGTCTCAATAGTATAGGAAAAATCTTACAATTCTTGAAAAGTCAACGGAAATATATATTTAATTAAAAAGTAAGTTTAAACAAATAAGAACAAGACGATAGCCCCTGCAAGTACTGTGTTGCCTCGCGTCCACATAACAGTAATGCCGGGTGGGTGGTCTATACATATAGGCTGTTACAACTAACCGATCATGCATTCAAAAGATAGAGAATTACCCGCAGCAGCAACGAATTGCACTCTGATTCCATATCGACAATTTGTTTTCAATGTGCGTTTAACGGAATGAATAAGAAACACGAATTAGAGTTAACCGGCTTCGGTGGCGTATTCGGTAACTTGCTGAGCTTCTATGACCATGATCGCGGGTTCAAACCCGGCCAAAGTCGTCGGATTTTTTAAGAGCGTTAAAATCCTTTAGTATTCCTTCGGAGGGGAAGTAAAGCTGGCGGGTTCATGTCATAGATTTATGGCATATAAAAGAACCTTGCACTATTTTTTTTAGTCAATTGGTGGATCCCACGGACTCAGCGAGGGAACTCACCACTACCGCCTCTATGGGCGGTGTCCTGGAGCTTGGAACATCTGGTCGGAATGGATACAACTGGGGAGGTGTGATCAGCACTTCGCCCAGGCGGCCTCACCTGCAAAGCGAACAGGGGCCTCATGAGGGATGGGAACGGATGGAAGATTGGGATGGATAGGCTAGGAAGAGGGAAGGAGGCGGCCGTGGCCTTACAGTAGGTACCATCCCGGCATTTGCCCGAAGACGAAGTGGGAAACCACGAAAAACCACTTCGAGGATGGCTGAGGGGGAATCGAACCCCCTCTACTCATTTGAGCCACCCGAGGCTGAGTAGACCCCGTTCCAGTCCTCGTACCACTTTTCAAATTTCGTGGCAGAGCCGGGAATCGAACCCAGGACCTCCGGGGCGGCAGCTAACCATGCTGACCGCTACGCTACGGAGGCAACCTGAAGCTAAATATGCATGTTAGATTCCATTGAAGTGCTCTATCAAAGTTCCAACGTTCACCACTAGGTGTCAGTGACATCTGGTAGCAAAAGTTGGAACTATTTGAAATTGAACGGAACTTGTAGCTCATTATATGGATGTCCGCGTTGAAGCAACTACAGCCTCTGGCCAGCCGAACATGTCCTCGTACACTCCCGGCACTAAAAGCCATACGATAAATATAAGTAAATAACGAATGACAGTTAATCCGGGCGGGTGGTAGATGAAGTATGGCGTTATTATGTTCGTCTGTGTGAACATCATGGATTAATCTAAAGCAGCCAGCAAAACGAATGCGTTATCTCAGGAGCACAAAAATGAAGTAACAACAACAAATTTTCTTCATTGACCTATATTACTCTAACTACAAAGAATTATTCATCTTTGCTAATGAACTCCATACTTGCTCATCTATTCTGGAAGTGAGGTACTATTAAAACTTGTTCTCTTTCATTAAAGGTAACTGACTAATTCGCGAATTCTTTGAGATCGTCACTCTTTTGTTGTTCGGTGACTGTACCACGTAGCCAGGCAGGCAGACAGAGGCAGGAGTCATGCTTGAAGGAGCACCTCCGGCAGTAGAAGGGGGTTTCTACAATGAAAACAGCAGCGACTTTTCAAAAACCGGATGAGAATTTTTCTATTGCAAGGTTTCCCAACCTTATCGCTCTGAGATTACTTCTGTTCATCAGGTCTTTTGTTCTCCGCACAGGGCTACTCTTTCACACCGGCAATCGCTCGCTATTCGCCAATTCCTTTTGTTTCTTTGCTCCCGGAATGTCAACTTGATTTAAGAAATGAGAAGTAAAATGTCTTTCCCACACGCACACATTTTCATTTCTTTTGTCTATTCAGTCTTCATTAATTTTCTATGCCAGGCTAATCAATAAGATGTTTTAAATTTCCTTCGTTTAATTTCTTGCCATTTAATTCATTAGGATAAAAGTGAGATTTACCATAATAACGTCACACAAATGTATTTCCCAGTTCTGCACTGCGAACCGCAATGCTCTGACAGTGAATGCGTTAGAGACCCTTGACTACCTAGTGGTGTAGTGGCTAGCATTTTTGGCTGTCGCTCTGGAGGTTCGGGTTTGATTCCCGGCTCTGCCAAGAAATTTAATTCTGGTTTGAGGGCTGAGATGGGGTGCACTCAGCCTCGTGAGGCAAAACTCAGAAGAGGTAGGTTCGATTCCCACCTCAATCATCCTAGAAGTGGCTTTCCGTGGTTTCTCACTTCTACTCCAGATGAATGCCGGGATGGTTTCTAACTTGAGGCCACGGTTGCTTCCTCCCCAGACCTCACCTGAATTACAAATACACACTAATACAGTCATCACAATAACACAGGTTATCAGACAACATTTCCACACATATCCAAGTACACGGGGCTAAATGATCACGATGTCCAAGCCCCTCAAATGAAACAACAGAAACGTTAGACTCCCGACAGATAGGAGCAAGGTCCGAACCCGGAATTCTTTACGGGTTTCTGACGATCCAGACTGAATGTTTACCCACCTTCGTGTCTGAGTCCTAGCTGAGGGCTGGGTGGCTGCAAATTTAGAGATCATTGGTTCAATTGCTTTCCTTGCAATATTTTTTTTCCCTACATGTGGTATTCTCTATTCCTATTCCACAATAATCACAAGGACTTATTGGCTCCAGGAATATCTAACTCAAGCATACTGACCCTTCAAACCATTGGTGTTGTTGTTGTTGTTTCCTTTTGAGGCTTGGACATCGCGGCCATTCAACCCGTGTACTTCGGAGTGTGTGCGTGCAGAATTTGACTTATAACTTGTGTTATTGTGGTATCTGTAGGAACCTTTGCATTTGCGTTGATTATAAGATTGGTAAGAAGGCGGCCGTAACCTAACATTCTACCCAAAGTAGAGGTAAAAAGCCGAGGAAAACCACTTCCAGGATGACTAAGGAAATAATTGAACCCACGTATTTTCAATTTTTATTCACAAGGCTGAGTATACTCCATTCCAACCCTCAAAACGTAATAACATTTCTTGCCAAAGCCGAGAATTGATTCCCAGCCCCTAGGTTGACAGCGAATAATGCCAGACAACACACCACGAGGTGGTCTACGCATAACTTCAAGTCCACCTCATCATGGTTTGTCTGTCATACGGAAAAGGATGGTAGAGGGCAACACTATCTACACAGTGGAGTTCGCACGTGCATTGACAATAGGCCTATGTAACAATTCATTATTAAATTAAAGTATAACCAACGTTTTAGAAAAGAAATACTGTACAGTATAACTATATAAAACAAAACCCAAGCTCTCAAACCAGTGGGAGTTAGATAGTGTGGTTTATGCCAAAATCGTTTCAATAATACAGGAAGAATCTTGCATTTCGTGAAAAGTCAACGAAAAAACAAGACGATAGCCCCTGTCACGACTCTGTCGCGTCCGGCCCGCATAACACATAACACATAACGCATAACGTGGTCTGAACACACGGGGCTCTTACAAGCAACCGATCGGGCATTCAATAGGCACAGAATTACCCGCAGTAGTGACGAATTGCACTCTGATTACATAAATATCGACAAATATGTTTAAAAAGTGCGTTAAACAAAAAAAAACAAAAGGCACGCTTAACACCGTATGAAGCCAGGTGCGTGGTTTACGCACATGCTATTGTGCATAAATAGCCAAATATTGTATCCGATTATATCTTAATATCATGTACATTCTGCCTGTTATGGACAATCACCTGAAGATTACGTCATTACCTCAGAATTGTCACTCATTGAGAAACAAATCTGAGTGGAAACTTCCGAGGTAGTGAGGATTGGCCTTGAATCTTAATTTTGGTAAGCAGCTACAGCACATACGTGAGTTTGAATTAATTTAATTAATTTTAATTATAACATTTGGAGTCATTTTTTTAGAATAGAAAAGTGTTATGCGTATAATTTTTGCCTACAAACTCTCCAATATTCGAAGTTAATTTGGAGATCATCCGACGGGCGACGGCACAGTAGAATCCATGGCAGGGCATGACTGTTGAGGAACACCAATATTACCACCGGGCTTTGAGTTCCCCACTGAGTTACGAATCATAACCGACAGTGGCGTGAGCACTTCAGGGAGTCTGGGAACTGAATACTGGCTCCCAGTGGTTAGGAGCAGTACATTGCCAAACCGGTGTTTCTGTGCAATTTAAACTGGCCAACATTATATCGCAAAAACCACGTCTGTCAACAGTGTTGGACAAGGACGAGAAGTATTCATTTAAGTATATTTTAAATTGAGAATATTCGCAGGCAGATAGTGAGAACAGTTTCTCGTCTTCATTCATCAGATATCTTCACACCTCGTTCATGACCATACAGTACCCACTCTACTCAGCATAACGTGAGAGCAAGCCATAGTAGTACAGTCATTTCCCGTAAAACAGTTTCCATGAAGTCCATCTCGTGATTTAGTGGTTAGTATTGGGCTTTTTCTCCGGAGGCCCGGGTTCGATTCCGACCCTGTCAGGAAATGTAATTATGGTCTGCGGGCTGGAACGGGGTACACTCAGCCTCGTGATGCGAAACTGAGAAGAGGTGAGTTATTGTGATGGATGTATTAGTGTGTGTATATATAATTCAGGTGAGGATTCAATCAATCAACGTTTAATATCCGTATAGCACGTTGTATTTCAACAAGCTACTACAACCAACATTCAATTATACTCCATGAAAAGGACAAATATTTACAACTATACCCATGCGATTAGGAGAAAGTTGGCTATATGTTCTTTACTGAACATCTTGTTTTATTTTCAGGGCGGGTCAGGGAAGGAATTTTGGAAGGAAATCAGCCATGGGCCTAGTTAAATGGCCATTGGCTGCAATAATAAAAAAATGAAATGATAATGTAAGTTAGTTATATAAAATGACAAACTCCCCTGACTATGTAAACGTCTATTAATAAAGAGTGCATACTGAAATGAGCACGCAAAGTTATTAAAAGCTCCATGGATATAGACTATCGTATATTCTACGCTCATAAAAAGAGAGAAGCTCTCATAACTTTCCTCTTAAGTTTTAGTATCAGCGATCTTCCGTTACAGGCAGCTCTTTATTTGGTTGGCTGGTTGTTTGGCTTTGTAACAGTATCGACTCAATATAAGCGCCACATCAAAGGGTCAAACCACGATCTCGATGTAATTAAACACACACACGCTCACAAAGATGAGGAAGCTATTTTATATAAAATAGCAATTAAAGTTAAGGTTAGTTTTCCGTTCCTTTAACTGCGATACCACAGCCATATTTGTGATAAACATAGATCGCTGAGCGGTGTATGTAGGCATTTTCTACCCTCTATTATTACCAAGTATACAGGGTTGGAGATGAGATAATAATGGCGTGCTGTCTCCGAAGTGACCTGGTTGTGGCCTTTTGAGTTGGAGCATGCGTACGACCTTCCTGTCATAGTGACGAAATGAATGACGACGACGTCACTAGCAACCAGTTCCTGATTAACTGTGAAATCTCACGACTCGGCAAGGAATAAATAATTTATTATTATTATTATTATTATTATTCATTCATTCTTTCTTTCTTTCTTTCTTTCTTTCTTTCTTTCTTTCTTCGTTTTGCCCACTTAGGGAGGGCGTTTGAACTTGTTGACTCGGGTTGATTATGTTTTCCTCTTCTTCTTCTTCCCCCAAAATCTCCTCATGAACTCACTATGCCCCTTCTTACGTTCCTCAGTCCATTTTTTTTCAGTGGCCTTTTTAGCTTATTCAGCGAAAGAGTGATTTGTAACTAGAGATCCAAAAGTCTTGTGATTGATGATGATGTCTTCTGTAATGTTTATTTCTTTTAATTCCAGTTTGATTTCTTCTAACCAACTGATCCCTTCTTTGAATTAATTATATCAAGCAGTTTTTTGCATATCTGGTGTTGTCCATTCTGTAGATGTGATCAAAAAATTGCAATCGTCTCTTACGCACGATATCAGTGAACTTATTAATTACTGTAATATTATTATTATTATTATTATTATTATATTACAATAACAATAAAATAATATAACAATAACAATAATATTAAAATTATAATGAAAAGAGTAATGCATATATTTACATTTGATACGGATTTTCCTTTCAACTTCCAGTCTAGTCTGCGAGCCTCTGTTTACAAACAAGTCGCCTCCATGATCCCTTATTAGCAGTTAGCACTGCGGCTTTCTCTGTTTTTTACACCGCTCACTTTGAAATCGTTCAACACTGTATCTAACCAACGCATCGTATGTCTACCTCTGCTTCTCTTACCCTCTACATCCAGCATTATTAATCTCTTAGGTAATCTCTCTTCCCCGATTCTCATCACATGACCCCACCATCTGAATCGGCTCATACGGACAGCTTCGTCTAGTTTGTTCATTTCAAATTTAGTCTCCATCGCTTCATTACGAGCAACCTCCGGCCATTTATCCCATCTCTTCGTCCGGGCAATCATTCGTGCTACCCTCTTATCAGTTACCTCTAGCTTATGTATCGGATACCCTTAATCTACCCATATGTCACTTCCATACAGCAATATCGGTCTAAATACTGATGCATGTAGGGAGAGTTTCGTGGCTACACTAACGACTTTGTTGCAGAATTCTGTAGATCGCAACTGAAAAATCACTGCTTTAATTTCTCTGCACCTCGACCATATTTCTTTCGCCATATACAATACATACTGTGTACCTTCATTTGAAGGTGGCGGTGGATCTATGTAATGCACACATGATGCCCAAGCTTTCATGCAACATCTATAAAAGAAGGACCTTCCAACCTGAAAAGAGCCAGGGCATATTTAAGGATGTACAATTGTACACGTCCAGTTGCCACATGTCTTACAATTAAGATTCTCAAGTGTACTGCATGAAGGGCAGATTGGGCAGAGTGGGCATTCAAACAATATTACAACACTGAACATCTTAAGAACCACACCCAACACATAAACAATAGAAGAACATTTATATTTGTATTTTAACATGTAATTAATATTCCTTTTAGTTGTACAAATTACAAATTCAATCTGGTTTTTAAATCTTGAGGACAACACAGCACTTTTATAATTTAAATAACTTTGTGTAACAGATCTGATTTCGATAGTGTTGGTATATTTTATTATACTGTATATCAATTGCAGCCAATGGCCATAGCTGGGTATTTTTGATTGAACGCCCGAGGGCTCCCGACAAGTTCAATTTCAATTAGTTCCAACTTTGGCTACAAGATGCTACTATCACTAACACCTAGCAGTGAACGTTGGAACTTGATAGTAATTTCTAACTAGCCAAATATATAACTTACAACTTTTGCTACACACTACCACACTACCAGTTGCAGTGGTAGGTTCTTTTACGTGCCATTAATCTATGACATGGGCCCGCCGGTATTACTTCCCCTCCGAAGGAAGGTATTCTAAAGGAATATTCAGGCTCTTAAAAATCCGACGACTTCAGCCAGGTTTGAACCAGCGATCTTGGGCATAGCAATTCAGCATGCTACGTTGTCACCGAAGCCACATATTGGTATATTTTAACAGCATCTCAAACCTGGCTGCATATTAATCGCAACTTTATTTTTAATAGTATCTTCCACAACTCGTTAAGATTTCTGATGATACCACACTGTGGTCGAAACTAGTCCTAGTACATTAAACAACTAATAATAATATATTAATTGACTATTTGTGGTTTTATACAGTACCATTTAGATTTCAAATTTAATTTAATCGTATGGTAATATATGCAAAATACAATTATACATAACAAGGTAATATTCAAACTTTAAAGTACATCCTTCTCAACCGTTCGGTTAAACGGGTGTGAGAGCGAACAAATCGTCAGGAATGCCAGGGTACGAATAAAGAGGACAGCATTGGACCAGATGTTCGATCGTCTGTTCTTCCAGATTACACTCACACATTGGTGAGCTGATCCAGCCCCACTTGTACCTGAAATAATTGCAGCAACCATGTCCAGTCTTCAGCCTGTTGATGCGGCACCAGAAGTTCCTCGGTAAGTCAAAACCGTTTGGTTTCTTTGTGAGATCAAGATGGTGGGCATTTGTTCCCAATGTTTTAGTTGACCACTCATGCTTCCAGCTTCCAGATATCAAATTAATTTTGTTAATATGATCCAAATTTGTTTCAAATATGGTTCATTTCATTTCTAAAACATGATAATCTAATTAATAATAATATGCTATATGGATGGTTGTCCAAAATTTCGAATATACAGTAATAGGCTTGTTCAGTAACTGATGGAAAGAACATTCCATTCCTCCCCCAACCGACCTTACCAGGGGATTAAACGCACAGAGACTAGAATCTAAAGCCGTGTATGAGAAGATAACGCCGTGAACAAACTCTGTTCCTTTCCTTTGTTACTGTCTGGAAGCTGTATCTTTCTTTTTTCTCTCTCGTTAATGGTGAACATTATTTCTGTACTTAACCGGCACCACGTTTTGTTTGACAAGGCCTTGTTAAAGTCCAAGATAGATTGTGTTTAAACGGATTTTAATAAATGAACCAACACGCTAGATACAGTAATTATAGCTGCATCATCGGTGAACTGGGTTACGGTTTCTCTGGAGATGCTTGGAATGTTTCATCACACATGGCAATCAAGAGTTTACAATGTGAGGTTATGTATAATTCAGTTAATTCAACTACAGTAATTTGCTCCTAACTACTTAGCTTACGCGAGAAAATGATTGATTCAATTCTGTATGTATTTCTACACCTTATTGTTCCCGCTCCAACTAAATTTGGTGCGGGGTGAGACGAGATGAGACTTCACGGCATAATGTTTACGGTCGGATGTCCTTCCTGAGCCTTATTACATTTGGGAGTGTGTGTAATTTTGTCTGGATAACCTGACTTATGGTGATGGCTGTGAAGATGAGAATTGGGAAGGAGGCGGTCGTGGCCATACGTTAGGAACCATCTAGGCCTTCATCTGGAATAAAAATGGAAAACCACAGAAAAGCACTACCAGGATGGGTAGTTTTGCCTCACGAGGCTGAATGTGCCCCGTTTCGTCCCTCAGACAAGAAAGAAGTTCTTGGCAGAGCCGGGAATTGAACCCAGACTTCCAGGACGATAGCAAAGAATGCTAGCCGTTACACTAGGAGGTATATTTAACTTAATGTTTTGCAAGGGACTTATTTTATTGAACTAGTTTAAGAAAAGCAATAAATAAGCTGTAATATGCAAACAAGGCCTTCGATCGTGTTCCTCATGAGTTGATTTGGTATGCGCTCCGCAACCATGGTGTGCCAGAGTCATTTGTAAATGTGGTCAAGATGTTATACACGAACACCAGCAGTAGAGTACGTTGTGCTGTTGGCACCTCGGAAAACTTTCCTGTAAATGTCGGCGTCCACCAAGGCTCAGCACTATCACCGTCCCTTTTTGTTCTTGTGATGGACACCATCACTCGTGACCTGCAACGGAATGTTCCTTGGACCCTTCTGTATGCAGATGATATAATGGTTGCAGATGACACCCGAGAAAAACTCCAATGTCAAGTTGAAGATTGGAATAACCGCCTCTCCCAGTACGGCCTATGTCTGAATGTGAAAAAGACGGAGTATCTGGAGTTAAACCCAAGCGACGGTACCATTCAAGTCGCTGGACAAAATCTAGTCAAGACAGAATGCTTCAGGTACCTTGGATCTCGTCTTCAGAGTGATGGCAACTTCAATGATGAAGTAAGAGCCAGGGTAAACGCAACCTGGTTGCGGTGGACGGAGGTCACGGGTGTGCTTTGCGACAAGAAAATGCCACTTCGTCTCAAATCGAAAATATATCGGACAGTGGTACGGCCAGTTGCGCTGTATGGAGTTGAATGTCGACCACCCGACAAAATTTCAGAACGTCGCCTGCACGCCATGGAAATGAGAATGCTCCGTTGGACAATGGGCATCTCCCTTATTGACCATGTCAGAAACGACACAATTCGGGAGCAAATGGGTATCGCCCCAATTGTTGACAAAATGAGAGAGAAACGGCTCCGATGGTATGGCCATGCCCTGCGTGCAGCACCTAATACTGTTAATAACTCTGTTCTTCATTTTGAGGTTGAAGGCCTACGCCCCAGAGGACGACCGAAGCAGCGTTGGCAAGACACAATAAATGGTGATTTAAAAATTACCGGCCTAAATCCAGCTGACGCACAAAACCGGACAAAATGGAGGTCAATGACCAAAAAAGCGGACCCTGCACCAGCGGGACAACGCTAGGAAGAAGAAGAAGAAGAAGAAGATGCAAAAAATTAATGATACAGCATTGGAATTTGGTGTACTGACAAATTATGTCACTATTAATGTGTGGTATACATATAATTAACATGGTTTTCTTAGTTTAAAATCTGAGCGATTTAGCCATGGTCGTTACGGCGTGGCTGCAGGCAGTCGCTCACATTCGGCAGGTGAGGAGGTTTGAATCCCCCCGCCAGCAACTTTGAAGATGGTCTTCTGTGGTCTCCAATCATCCTTCCAGGCAACTGCCGGTGTTGGTCCCTAACTATAGGCCACATCCGCTACCTTCCAATTCCTCGTCCTTACATTTACACGTTCCTCCCCAGACAACACTTCACACGCGACGGTACTTGTAGCTCACACCATGGGTGTCCGCATAGAAGCAGCTACAAACTCTTGCAAGTCAAACATGTCCTCGTACACTCCTGGCACTAAAAAGACATACGCTAAAAGAATAAAAAATAAAAGTAAAAAATCAGTTTAAAAGTTTGAAATTTCACAATTTAAATGCAGAACCTGATAAAAGTTATAAAGGGCGATTTAAGGTGGCGCTAAGTGAATAGTTGAACAAAATAGTTCAGTTTCTTAATATGATCCTACCACACCAACTACTGAATCAATTGTTATGTAAATTTATCAACAAATACCTTTATAAGATAAAATAGTTAAGTTACTGGAAAGGCAATATAATTCACTGTTACAAACATTACAATATTTGATATGAAATCTTTAAGCATCCGGTACATTTATGACCTAACTATTGACGTTAAAGGTTTGAAACTAAATACAATTGAAAAAGATTTCATGGCTTGCAATCCAACTTTCAGTAGAATTATGATTCCAGTGCTTCAAACTTTATATTTGTAAATTTTGCTCTTTGATAAGTTTAAAAAGTTTTCAAGCAATGATTTTTTCTCAAGTTACATGAATACTGTAGCCATTATTCTACGTCAGAGTAAGGCACATAAGCAGATCTATGTAGTAATTTCGGAGATAATGAACATTATTTGCATAAAAATGAAAGTTCTAAGAAATGGCTGTCAAAGGAACGTTTTCAAAGGTAGACTTGGTAATGTTTGCCAAAGTTGACAAACTTCGAAAACCCTTATCTTGGAAAAAGATTAATATTTTTGCTCCAAACAAACTCCCAGGCAAGGAAAGCATTTCTACAGAAAAGGAATCTGTAGACATCGAATATAGATTTAGATATTAGGAAGTCATTTTTGAAAGCCTTTATCCCGAGCGTGGCACTATATGGAAGTGAAACGTGGACTATTGGTGCAGCAGAAAAGAGGATTTATTTATTTATTTATTTATTTATTTATTTATCGTATGGCTTTTAGTGTCGGGAGTGTCCGAGGACATGTTCGGCTCGCCTGAATCTGTTGATGCTTCCAGCGGACACCCTTAGGGTGAGCTACAAGTTCCGTTTCACTACCAGATGTCAATGATACCTAGTGGTGAACGTTGGAACTCTTGATAGAGCGTTCCGACGAAATCTAACCTAACAATTTAGCTTTACACAAGTTTAGTCTGTGAAAGGACCTTTTACATGCTATAAATCTATGACATGGGACCGCCGGCTTTACTTCCCCTCCGAAGGAAGGCATACTGAAAGATTGAAGCGTTTGAAATGTGGTGTTACAGGAGAATGATGAAGATCAGATGGGTAGACAGGGTTACAAATGAAGAGGTATTAAGACGAGTGAGAGAGGAGAGATGTTTGTGGCGACTGCTAATGAAGAAAAGAGATAGATTGGTAGGACACATATTAAGACACCAAAGAATAGCAAGCTTAGTTATGGAAGGAAGGGTCGAGGACAAGAACTGTAGGGGTAGACCAAAGTTAGAATATGTTAAACAGATTGCCTCGGATGTAGGGTGTGGTAGCTATGTAGAGATGAAACGATTAGCTCAGGACAGGGAGGCATGGAGCGCTGCATCAAACCAGTCAAAAGACTGAAGACTCAAACAACAACATGATATTTTAATATGCTGAGAACCCAAATCATTAAAAGAAAATATTTCTTTCCACCGAAACCTTAGTTAGCGCCCCCTTTAAGCGTTCAGAGGAACACATAAATAGACGTCAATAAGACCAAATGATTTCATCATTGAATAGCAAATTAATTTTAAGTGAAGCAGTCCATCAACTTATGGCAATATGACATTTAGTGGCAAGGATTTTGCTGACGAATGTGTTAATAACCCTAATGGAAATGTTCCTGTAGCACCTTGTTCGTGTGACATATGGACTATATCTTGCTGTGGTTGAATTCTCTCGACAGCCAGGCATCTGTGACTGTGTTATATAGGCCACAGAGAGGCCTTGCCTATTAAGACTTGGCCCAACTCCTGCGTCAACTTACCCCTAATAATGACGTAACTTGTGACGGTTGAAGTATTACCATAGCAAGCCAGACCACCAAATTGTGCGCCGGACTGCACTGCAGTGTACTGTATATAGAGAGATGTTAACCGCATAGCAACATCACCAACTTATTTGTACATACAGTTCAACAGTGGTCACGTTCATCAACAAACTCAAGCAATACAGTCACCACTAATACTCAGATATACAGGGTGTTATAGAACTCTCTAGACAATATTTTATGGAAGATGCAGAACACTAAGGTAAACTTTCTTTATTTCAAATTATTTTCTTTTCAAGCATACACATTTTACTCATTCTCCCCCAATTCACTGATATTTTGAAAAATGCACGATGGCGAATGAAAATCCACAGCCTGCTTCCAGTCGACCGACTGGGTCAGGGATGGAATGAATGAAGCCCCCATCGAGCGGCGAGGATATGAACTGCGCCGGCTGCCGAAGCCTGTTGCATTCCTCTGAGGCAATAATTAAATGAATGACAGATAAAACGAAATGACAGTTGAGAGTGTTGCTGGAATGAAATATTGACAGGGAAAAACAGAATACCCGGAGAAAAAACTGCCTGCCTCGGTTTTGTCCAGCACAGATCTCACATGGAGTGACTGGGATTCGAACCACTGACCCAGCGGTTAGGCTAGAGGCCAGCGTGCTGCCGACTGAGCCACGGAGGCTGTGAAAAATATACGATACGGTACTTAATATTTTGCTTGTGAATAACGGTCATTTTTGTCATTATTTCCCGTATTTCAAACTGTCAAATTTCACTTGCTATTTTGTTTGTGAATAAGGATCAATTTTAGTAATATTCTTCCCGTAGTTATAACAAATGACATTTGAAAATTTTACTTCCTATTTTGTGAGAAATGGGGTAATTTTGTGAATAATTATCTGATTTCAAACGTACTGAAATTATGAATTTGGACATGATACATTGAATTAATGATGAAAATGAGTAATTGTAAAACAAGAACTGTGGGATGTAGCCGGAAGAAATCAGTCACTTGACATCGAAATGACTGGTGAAAGACGGTTGTACACTCTCATCAATTACTCCACTATACATTCCAAAATATCCAGTCATAGACGAAGCAATGATGATATAAATACAATAGTTCTGCACTCGAAAGGAAAGGTTTTCCTACAAAAGGAATTATGTTGGCGTCAAATGTCTACAGATGTGTAACTTCCCGTTTGACCATACTCATACTTTGGTTGCATTAATTGCGATTGCCATTTGTGTAGATAAAATAAAAACAAAACAAATAATTTGATATTTGGTATCTTTTATGTTTATTTGCTACTGCATGCTACGTTATGCTCACGATGTTCCCATGCAGGATACATGATTTATTGATTGGTTGATTATTTTAGAACTCCGTACGTGAGCGTGAAAATTCACATTCTGTGTACATAATCCACTCTCTTACAAAATAAATAGAGCATAATTATTCAACAATATAACAAACAACGCATTAGAAGATGAGATTAGATCTCATATTTTTAAAACATGCAAAATATATTTTTAACATAACTATTCGGTTCTTGTCTGAATATCTGGGTGTATCCTTTAGGTTATTGATCAATGTGTGTACATTTTAAATTTTGCTTAACACAACAACATGTCCGCATCCTTTGATATGTATATTGACAGTTTAGAAACCATATCATCTAGTAGGCTGTGGTTTTGTTTGCTTCTCTTTGGAGTCATTTCTTATACTTTGGTTGCATTAATTGCGATTGCCATTTGTTTAGATAAGACAAAAACAAAACAAATAATTTGATATTTGGTAGCTTTTATGTTTATTGTGAAATGTTTTTGTGTTTTCTCTCATTTTACAATGACTAAAAATAATCAATGTAAAAACCATTGTGATCTTGGCTTGATCTCGTAATCATCGTCATTACTTAATGCACATGATACTAAACAATGAGAAATCCCATAAGTATACAGCTTGTACAAATTATACATGCGTGATTTTGCGGTACAAATGAACGACCTTGTATTTGAACGTAGGATAGTTGAGTATTTACATCGTGGCTTGTGTGAATCGATTACATCGACCATAAACGTCCTACATGGCCTCGGGTGCAGGGTGCAAGCTTTGTTATTTGACGCCCAAAGGGCAGCTTGCATAATGAATTTTCTTGTTCCTTGGAATGCTATGAATGTCAAGGAGGTTAGATATCTAAACTCCTTGACACTATAGTGCTTTCTAGCAGAGAAAGGAGGAACTTTTGTGTTAGTGGAAAATCCCGAGATTAATTTTGCCATTATGAACATGGCCTACTGAATTCAAATGGGTTCTTTAACATGCCAACATCGTATGACATACGTTCCGTAATTTTTGTCGCCTTTCAAAAATCACTTACCACGGCCAGGAGCGAACCTGCAAGCTTGGGTTGGTAGTCCGACACGATAACCACTCACCAACCGTGGCAAACACTGCTTGTAATCTTTGCTCATTTAGTTTAAGCCACTGAAGCTCAAGGAAGTACAGTGTTATATATGCTCATCCTTAACGAACATCAAGGATGAATCTAGCGCAGATATTCTGTGTGGAAAAATCTGTCAACGATAGGTACGACAGCTACTCTCTCGTATAGAGATATTCTGATTAAACGAGACAGAGAATTTTGTGTCCTCTAAAAGAGTAATCTTACTTAAGCGTGTCACGATGTCACTTAGCATCCACCCACGCTCTAACTTCAGGACATACCTGTTGGGCCCCATTATAATGCTAGTGTTTCAAGAAAGATGGGATTTAAAAGATATTTTGTGGAGGTGTTGTCTTATTACCTTCCCCTCTCTCTCTCTCTCTCTCTCTCTCTCTCTGTCCAAATGACCGTCATTACGATATTTCAGAGAAACAACAGTTTAAGGAGCATCTGCCACTGTGTTCAAAATAATTCGTTACAATATGGTGGGGGTTATTACCGAGATGTAAGATAGGATATGATTTATGAGAATCGTCATCACGAATTCTTCACTCTTCTTTTGTTATCATTTTCCATGTCCATTAAGGTGGTGGCTCAGATGATCAATTCATATTCTTAAGAGCAGCAATTTATGACGAGATGGGACTTGCGATGTAGATACTACATAACAAAGTGTCTGCTTCTTATTAGTCTCGCAGATAATCCCTTACAGGAACAATCTTAATCCATGGTGTTTATAATACAGTTGCTGTTGTTAATTCATCTAGGGTCCTTGTGACATCGTGATCATAGCCCCGTGCACTTGACTGTGCATGTGGAATTTGTCTGATTGTGATAGCTGTATTAGTGTGTGTATTTGTAACTGAGATGAGTATTGGGAAGGAGACGGCCATGACCTGAAGTTAGAAACCATCCCGGCATTCACCTAAAGTAGAAACGGGAAACCATGGAAAACCATTTCCAGGATGGATGAGGTGGGAATCAAACCCACTTCTTCTCAGCTCTACCTCACACCCTTTTAACCCTCAGAATAGAATTTCATTTCTTAGCAGAGCCGGGAATCATCCTATTAACTAAAAGCCTAATTTTCAATCAATGCGGTTGTGAAATTCAATTCATGGAATCAAAGCCAACAGTGCGCTACTATCTCAGATTGACTGCGCCAGTATAGGCTGACGTCACAGATTTGCTCTTTGATATGAAAATTAAGCCGTCTTCGCATTACCCTACAATGTACCGGCATAAAAATTGGGAGATCACGATTTCGAGTAGGAAATTTTAAATCTCAACCTTCTATTTAAATTATTGTACTATTTTTACGGTACACAACCTGACAGCTGAAATCCCTCGTTAGTCATCAATTGCTGTCGTAAACATGCAACTCCTAGATACGGACATTCCTCAAAATTAAAAAAAAATATGTGTCAGGTGAGTCAAATTAAAATCAAATGAGAAGCAGAATCTCTTATCTTATTGATAATCACTCAGCCCATGTGCTCTGTAAGCCTGCTCTATATCGGTGCGTTCATAATTTCCATACCACTAGTCTTGCTTTGTGTTATGTACTGTATTATCCAGGCCCTCTTTAAACAGGGAGAAAAGTTCTTCGTTATTACCTGGTATGAAACAAGCGGTGGCAATACAGTGGTTGCTTTCGTCTCTTTTCTATTGTCTTTGATCTTTCGGGATCAGCGGCAACGTATCAGCGAATTTAGGCTGGAGTTATGCTAGAAAAACGGCTCCACGCTGGCCATTTTCATTACCTCTGTGGTGGTCATCTGGAAAGTTTCAAGTGGCGATACGTTCACTTGTTTGAAAAGAGATGATTCGGGCTCTTAATTACGGCTAGAAGAGATTGACTACTATAGCTGATATTAATAATAATAATAATAATAATAATAATAATAATACTTGTAATCATAAAAATGAAGGTTAAGGAAGTCACCCTGGTTGACGTACCAATTCCCAATACCAACAACTTAAAGGCAAAGCACGATGAAAAGATCTCCAAATATTAAGACCTAGTGGAGCCTATCAGGAAGCAATGGCAGATTGGAAAGATGAATATCACACCAATAGTTTTATCAAATACTGGCGTTGTAACATGGAGTCTACTGCAGGGGTTGAAATAACTTGATGTAGACACACATTTCTACAAGTCAACGCAAAAGTCATCTTTGTGACAACCAGAATAGTTCGAAAATTCATGGATTAGTGAATATATTTTTATAAGATGGTGATTATGCTTTGATTTCTAATAATCTGTATAGTTGCCATATATTTGCCAGATAATGAAGTAATAATAACAATGGAAATTATAACACTAATAGTTATAATAATAATAATAATAATAATAATAAAACAATAGTAATAGTATAATAATTACCCTGACTAGATCTCCCAAACACAACAGGACCCCATACTTAATACGCTCCACAAAGCCGAAAGACGATCACTGCACGCTATATTGAGATCACCAACGAGCTTGGGATCACAGTATCCTTAAGATAGACCAGACATAACTTTAACTGACAAGAAAAACCAGCATTGACATCATCATACTATACTCCATAAAAACGGGTAAAATATGGAAAAGTTTCCTACATTACCTAGATGGAAGTTGCGAGAATATGGAAAAAATGTTTCACTATTTCCCTTCATCTTTTCTCCTACTGTTTCCACTTCTAAATATTTTCCAGTCAACCTAGCTATACTAAATCTACCTATGTATACCTACACTTGCAGGAATGGCTGCAAATCTGAAAACGTGCAGCATGTCATAGCAGTTCTTAATAATACTCAGAACAGAATTCCTTGAAGCATATTGGACGAAGATATTCCTGGAAACAATTTCACTGTGAAACTTTCTGGTGTAGTGTATAAATGTACAGGATACAGGCTCTAAACATTGTGAGCATTCTTAGTGTCCCGTACTTGACGTAGTCTATCAATATTGTCATGGTACGTACTGAAACTTAAGGAAATAGTGAAATAAGTATATTATTATTAATAATATTAGTAATGCTATTCAACCAGAAGAGACCAAGTCGTTGAGATGGTAAACATTCATGTCAAAATTTATGATATTCATTGGTTGGAATCCTAATATCGCTCATCCTTGTGATTTTACATTTCATATCCAGGCAAAATCTGCTTGTAAAATGACGTTCCCTCAGGTGTCTTCTATTTACTGTACATAAATACAGGGGGACACATCTGGTAACTAGGCGAGTTATTGAAGCTCAGATGTTCTTGGCTGGTTCTATGTACGGAACTGTAAGTTCTGTATTTCAAGAGCCCTCCTATTTATCCGTTTAAATCCCATGGGCATTGATCGTCTTTTCATGGATGGGAAAATATAGAAAATATATCTACTGGAAAGTAATTTTGTTCCAACAAATGCGTGAACTGGCCTCGATGACCAAGAGTGCTACTGCACAACCTCGTGCGTCGCAGCCGTCAGCAGAGTGTGGGCTTGAATCCCACTTCGGCTGTCCTGAAAATGGTTTCCGAGGTGTCTCATTTTCACCACAGGCGAATTCCGGGGCTATTCATTTCAACATGTCGACAGTCGACTTCCTTCCAGAATCCCTTCCCTCACCCTTCGTTAATTAGACCGAAGTTAGCGGTCACCTGGACGATCGGCCTGTCACTATCCCCAGTTGTATCTGCTGACAAAGTGTGATAAACTCCCAGATACCGTCCTTGTGATAGTAGAGGAATGATCCCTCTCAAAGTCCGTGGGTGAAGCCGAGCTGGGAGGATTAGTGGCTTAACCTTAGCAATACCATGCTATTTTTCAAACCACAGGCTACCAGCGGCGGGTATTTTGTGACCACCATAATAAATCCTTTTGTGTGATTTGCATTATCCATTAATCAACATATCTTTTATTTTGAACCTTAAATTGCATCAATATAGCTTAATTAACAACAGTTGCAAACAAAATCAAAAAATCATGAAAAAAGAAATTAAGAAAGTAAATTATTCACTGATCATACTCTTCGCCATCTTTAACACACGAGGAACATACGACTGTCCTTAACTGTGTTTTCCGCATGTGTATCTCTTGAAATCAGAAAAAATTATGGTAGTTTGCCCTTACCACAGTGCACAGTATGACGAGGCACACGAACAACCAATGGGGGGAAGGGGGTTCCGTGCCCACCAAAATATAATTGTTAATATCTTATAAAAGAATTAAAATTTAAAAATAGTAAATGTGTGGTTAGGTAACCGTATTCAAAATAGACAATGACTTTCTGTACAGATGGGGCTTGGTGGCTCAGCGGTCTAGCTGTATGCCTCTCACCAAGGCGGTCCGGGTTCGATTCCCGGTCAATGCATGTGAGATTTTTGAAGTGAAATGCCATGTCCCGTGGTTCGGATTCCACGTAAAAAGGAGGTCTCGTGGTTCATAATCACAAGATTCACGGTCACGTAAAACTACAATCTTCCTTCCTTCCTTTTTCTGTACAGTAAGCGTAGACAATAAATACCATGAATTAAACGTAAAAAAACGGAACTGGTGGGCACGAAATACTTCCCCCCCCCCCTCACCGTTTGTATTTCTAGGGTTAAAAAACTTCCTCCGCTACACTGAAGATCATCGAATCACGGATATGTTTTTCTAGATCTAGATGATGAATACCTGTTAACCTTTCTAAAAGCTTATTTTACAGGTGAGCACGTGTTAACGCCACTCACAGTTTTCACGAGGATAGGTCTGTAAACCAGTTTCTTTATAACGTTGTTGACACACAAAGTTAACTATTTTTGCATTGGAGTTACGGGGACTAGTACAATTCCATAAGAAGTTGAGATGGGGATAGTACCTGCGCGACCACTTAGGGGCAAATCGCGGTATAGTGCGTCTCTACCTTAAAAGACAGTATGGAATTAAATGGAGTATTTGCCTCTCACTCGCACTCCTATGTCCTGCAATTAGTTTCGTCCTCTTCTACGCCGGCGATGTTACCGTTTCCCAATAATTGAAAGTGACAAATCTAAAAAATTGTTTGCGTGGTCTTATAGAGAATTTTTCGCTCTTTATTATGATGTAAAAATAACAATAAAACTTATCACGCCATAGATAATGAATTAATGATCGCAACAGATCAAGAATTTATTTTTAGATTGCCTGATGTTGGTAGAAGATACCCTATATCTCAGAGCAATAATTATTTTCATAATAAGAAAGTTATGATTTTTTTTTCTTAAATGTTACTTGAAAAATCTGGGATGGTGTCACACAAAAGTTACCTAGCGAGAAACATTTTTGCTGTTGACTTTACGTTGGTGACTAAGCGGGAAGAAATGTTCAGTAATGTCTGAAATAGTTTTTAAAACATACCAGAGCTGGATATCAGATAGCATTCATAAGTTATAGCACTTTGCGTACACCTCCCGCCCAGCGCCGACACACCGAAAATCTGTTTACTAATGTGGCCCGTAGGCTATCTGCCCGACTGCGTTTGAAGTGATGGTGTGAAGTTAAACTGTGAAATGAAATGGAGCTTGTGTTCTTTATAAATTGTCCGCCTCGTTGCGTAGTGGCTACCATTCTTGGCTGTCACTGTGCTGTCACCGTGGAGGCCCGGGTTTGAATCCCGGCTCTGCCAAGAAATTTAATTCTGGTCTGAGGGCTCGAACGGGGCGTACTCAAATTCATGAGACGAAACTGAGAAAAGGCGGGTTCGATTCCTACCTCAGCCATCCTCGAAGTGGTTTCCGTAGTTTGCCTTTGTTCGTCTCGGGAATGAACAAGGGTTCGTGAATGGTGCAGAGTTAACGTTTCTGTGCCAAAGAACACGGCACACACCCACGACGAAATGACAGGTGAAGTGTATGAAAAGTGCTCGCCCGAGCAATTATTGCCCAATGTTCCCGAGGGATCAAACCTAGTAATAGACAATGCACGCTATCACAGCAGATAAATATGTTCGTTGCTTGCCAAAATACTAGAGTGAATTTAATCCCATCGAAATGGTATGTGCGCAAGTAAAGAACTAGCCTATATAAAATTGAACAACGTCTCATTCAAGAAACAAACAAGATGTTCAGTAATGAACATATAGCCTACTTTCTCCTAAATGTATGAGTATAGTTATAACTCGTTGTTATTATCAAAGAGTATAATAGAATCATTTCTTGGTTGAAGACCTTAGAAACTATTTACCTCAGCCAAACGCCACAACCTAGAAAAAAAAACTACTACCATCATTGAAGAAAGATAGATAAGAAGTATCTCAAGAATGTTATGGATCTGGAGACATAATCGACCGGACTGGCTGCGTGGCTCTGCGGTAACGTTCTCGCTTGCTGGGCCCTAGGTTACAGGTTCGTATCCTGGCGCAGTCAGCTGGCATTTGAGGGTGCACAAATGCGAGGGAGCCGTATCAGTAGATTTACTGGCACGTTAAACATCCCCATCGGGCCAAAATTCCGGCACCCCGGCGTATCTAAAAGCAGCAGTAGTTAAAAGGGTCGTAAAACAAATAACATTATTATTATTGTTATTATTACATAATCGACCAGCCGTGGGCAACATCCAACATTGAGTTGAGGCATGTCTTTACACGTCTGGTTGTGCATGGCTTTCACAACCCTAAATGATTTAACAAATCTTTCCATGTCCCTACAGAGACGTGTGTATACAAACTATGTGGATATTTTCGATTGCTATTTGCCTGAAATAAAAGTATTAATAACCTGAACTAGTACCAGCGGCTAGAATTCAGTTACTATGTGAAATCGTTTTGTTCTTTACTTCAAATAACATTTTCAAATAACGCACAATAGGCTGTAACAAACCCTTTAAAATAAGAAGTAAAAATGTATCATAGTATCATCCTGTCATTCTTCAAATTCGATGCGCATAGAATGCCAATGGTATACTATCAATGGAGTCCCATGTAGACCAGTCGTGAAATCTAGTGGAGAAATATCGAACAATATAATCCTAACAGGGCGAGTGCATTCTAGCGGCCATAAGAAGAAACTTTTCAATAAAATCTGGAAGTTAATAAGTAGGCCGGCGTGCAGTTACCTTTTTGGCTGCTAGATGTCTCGAGCAAATCTGCTGACGAATTATGTTTTAATTAAATATATGTTTTGCACCGTAATATGCACAATATAAGGCTTAATTTTAAAATGTCTGAGTCATTACAAAGCAACAAATATGTAAAATTTCAAGCAAAAACCAAACTCTGATGGGGTTTGAACCTTAGGCATATGAATGACAGACTAACGCTTTACCACGGAGCCATTTGTGCCAACGAACATTGATCTATATAAAATGACTTACATGGAACTTGTTAGCAAATAATGATTTAGACCTAACGATTTCATCAGTGGAGTATGTTATTTATGTATAAAGCATTTCATACTAAGTTTATTTATTTTGTATCAGTACGCTATATTGCATGCAATACTCAAATTAGTGAAATATAAGTGAGGCACAAGATATCCGCTGCCATCTTGTCTTCTTACCGAGACGGCTCAGCTTTTTAAAATCACTTCTGCACTATAGTATTACAAAATAAACTTTTAATTTCGAACGTGCCTCTTCCTTTAGAACAGTAAAATCGATTCTCGGCTCGATAATCGGAACTGGTGGGTCCCATGATATGGATTATAAAGTTTGCATAATTCGCACGGCAGCCATCCTGAAATGGTACGGCGGATGACCCTGTAGTTTGGTCACAAGACGCGTCCTATATGAAGGTATGTTATTACCAAATTTGGTAGAGATCGGATAATTTGTTTAGTCGCTATTTGATTTTACGTTTTGAACGTTTGAGTGGCCGCCATTCAGATTTGGTAAAGATGGCGGCGATATAAAACATGACTCTGAGGTGCCCTTTGCTTGTTCTACCTCTGTACCAAATTTCGTTCAATTCGGTTTCACCGTGTTCGAATTGATAGGGGGGGACAGACATTCAGAGTACACACACTCACACACACACACACAGACTCACACACACACATACACACACACAGACAGACACACAATTTTTGGCCCTGTAGTGATCTCATAAGTCTACTTTCATTTTTTGCAAAAATCGAAAGTAGGCTAAAAATGAATAATTTAATTTCGGCTCCATACCACCACTTGACCCCACAAAATTGGGTAAATTACGTGGACCTCAATATATATTATTTTATTATCATTAAAATTATTATTATTATTAAATGTCACATTATAATGTATTATAACCTATGATATTCGAGAACATGTAATATTATAACGTTATAATATTATCATATTCATGGAAAATTGGAAATTATAAATTATTATAATGTGTGCATTAAAATCGCGCTCTGAGCTTCGGTGTATCATATCTAAATATTGTACCGTCGTTCGCTTCAAGGCATGAGGTAGAGTTATATACAACAAATAAATATTTTGGAAATTTCCACGAGTTTTGCGTAGAAACTCGCCTGTATACGAGATATGTTACATCATGTGCCCGGCCTTGCAGAACTTGGTATATGCAGCAGATCTGGCATCAGCGCGCTCCATTTAATGCGTACTGTCTTTTAAGGTAGAGACGCACTATATACCGTTACACTTACCTGTTTACAAGTGATCACATCACGCAAAGTTTGCCTTGAACCCAATCCCAAGAACATAATAATGTTAAAAATGATAAGCAATAACATTGAGTACCAGTAGATGAAAATTAAAGATAGCTGTTAGGTACATTGAATTACTCGGCATGAATGTCATCCCGTTAACTGGTGCAGTGTTTTATACTATGCTATGTGAATACCGTTCGGGTAAAATGGTAGGAATTTGTGAACCTCCCAAACAAAAGCCTCATTAAATTATTTGAAACTGCCGCACCGCACCTCATAGTTCTCCGTCGCTGTCACATTCCCTGCGGTTATAATCATTTCCTGTCGGGGAGTAGTCACCTCAGGTGCCATATGATTGACAAATAGTGTCTGGCCACAGCGCCTTCATTAGCACTGAGAGCTTTCTGCGGTCTGCCTCTGGTCTATCAATCTTATTGAGCAAGCCTAGATCTTCACTGGCGATAACAAATAGATGTAAACTTGTTTTCCATAAGGGATGACTTCACTCCATTAAATTCCACTCACACCAGGATGGGTCTGATAATCGGCTTTCGTCCACCTTGAGGCGTAGTTACAAGCATTCTAGGCTATCTCCATGGAGGTCCGGGTTCGATTCACGGCTCTGCCTCGGAATGTTTTTCTGGTTTGAGGGCTGGAACAGGGATCAATCAGCTTCGTTGTTTCCTACTGTTACTCTTGGCAACTAAACTTGTGTGTAGCAAAATTTGTAGGTTAGGATTGATTATTGCTCTTAAGTTCCAACGTTCGTTACTGGGCGCTGGTTGCGATGGCATCTAGTAGTAGCCAAGTTCACAGCTAGGTGTTGTGGACGGTAGCATTTGATAGTGAAAGTAGGAACTACTTGAAATTATCGTCTGCAGTCCTTACTTGAATTAAAAACAGACTAGATGAACCCCGTCAAAACATGACGGACAATGGAAAACAAAATTACTGAAGAAGCTTCTTATATAAGTTACATTCTTTGTACGATTACTTTTTAGCACTATTGCAACTTTAAGGGCGTCAAAAGATAGCACTCTCAGCATTGCAACATATTGCTGGTCATGACTGAAAACGTGATGAGGTAAATAGCCCAATACGTTCAAGAGTTTCTCCTTGAGCTTGATTGATTGTGATAAAGTAGGCCGAGCGAATAGGGCATTGTTGCCTATTAAAAGAAAATGTACTGTACCTGCAAGTGTTTTATCGGAACGTGTTAAATCAAGTCGTAGGATTTGATCTCTCTGCCTAATATTACTGCACCTATTATATCCGAATCCAAGAAATTTCTTACATATATCTTACAATTAATATATTAGCATATATGAGTCCTTGGGAAACGTTCAGATTTCTAAGGAGCATAACTATGGCTCAAACGTTCGGAGTATGTGGAGGCGAATCACTTAATTCCAAGGAATTGAAAAAATCAATAATAGGGAAATGAAGTGGCTGGCTTTCATCTTCAGTATTCAATCTGTTAACGCTGATGTATGTGTTTGAACTACTGGATATAAGTTCAATGACTTTTAAATTAATATCATTACATTGTTGCTGCTTGGCAAATATTTTATATTCCAGCAGATCAATTTTACCCTCACAACAGTAAAGACCAAAGTAACCACGCGTAGATTTTACGCAAGAGAAATACAATGTAGAACAATGTTTACATTTGATCGTCAAAGACCTTACAGTACACTGTACTGCATAATATCTGGAATTGTTTCTGAAATGGCCTATTTATCTTGGATTTTAAATGTGGCTTCGTATTATTCGATAACACTATAGTGTTCTGCAATAACGGAGCCGCTAAATATTAAATGGCAAATAATACTTCCATTGCCGACATCAACTGCGTAGTTAGACTCAGTACTTTAAACAAATAATCATTAAACAATTGTCTTATACAATGAAGTTCAACATGACCGTCCAGAGACTTTCATAATCAAGTTGGTTGGTGAGGAGAATGCGATGAAACTGATCGCTTAAAATAAATTCCTTATAATTTTACCTGCCAGCGAAATTTTTGCAATGGCTTGAAAACGCAGCTCAGAATGACGTTCTTCATTTTGTTATAAACAGTACGAAACAGCTCTAAATAAGCAATTTCCATCACCTATTATAGGTTATGGCGGTACATTTTGCAGGGGAACATAGAATCACTTCGCCAACTACTGGAATGACCATAGGCCTATACTCAATACTCACTTCGGCAGTCACCCTAATGGAGGCAGTTTTTGAATTCTATGTCTCGTGAATGTCAAAAATCGTATTAACACATGGAAGCCCACCCTTTCTTGGCTATCGCCTCGGAGACACGGGTTACATTTCCTGCTCTGCCAAGAAATTTAATTCTTGTCTGAGGGCAAAAACGGGGCACATTCAGTCTCTTGAGGTATAACTAAGAAGAAGAAGGTTTAATTCCCACCTCGGCAATCTTGGATGTGGTTTTCCGTGGTTTCTCACTTCCACTCAAGGCAAATACCGGGATGGTTCCTAACTTAAGGCCTTGGCCGTCTCCTTGCCATTTCCCACCTTAATTACAAATACACACAGTAATGCAGCCATCACAATAACACAGGTTATCAGAGAAAATTTTACACATACACACCAAAGTACACGGGGCTGAGTGACTACGATGTCGGAGCCCTTCAAACGAATTATGTTTGCCAAGTGTCTCTCATGGCGAAAGCAATTGTGGACACGCGCGAGTGCCTGGAAAACTACTTTTTTCTTTAATAATTTAAGAGTATATCGACGATGCATAATTATAACTTTCAGTCTAGGACGCTAATAACTTGACCACCGAAGCATTGGGAAGAAATTGCAATATTAAGGTACATAAACAACATAGCCTACACATTCAACTGTCAGTTAATGTTCTTCGGCATTTCCCTTCTTAAATATTCCCCTCCTTTATAAATCTCCATCACGTGAATACGCGCCGTGTCTTGTGTTTTCAATATATCGATGCAATGTTGCTGCCATCTTGCTGCCACCTGTTGTCAGTTACTGGAACTATATGGGCGAGGTACTGGCAACTGTTGTCAGTTACAGGAACTGATTGCAGATATTCAAACGGCGTATTGAGGACAACAGTTAGCTCTTTTGATCACATGCTGTCATGCAATGGGAAAACGGAAATAAAACGTATTGAGAGGGAATGTAGAAATATCTTTAACTGACATAAAACGTTACTAATACTCCTTGATAAAACAATATTTAACTATCACGTGAAAACGCGCCATGTCTAGTGTTTTAAATATATTGATGCAATGGTGCTGCCATCTGTTGTCAGTTACTGGACCTATATGGACGAGGTACTGCCAACTGTTGTCAGTTACAGGAACTGATTGCAGATATTCAAACGGCGTATTGAGGACAACAGTTTGCTCTTTTGATCACATGCTGTAATGAAATGGTAAAATGGAAATAAAACGTATTGAGAGGGAATGTAGAAATATGTATCTTTAACAGACATAAAACCTTACTAATACTCCTTGATTAAACAATATTTCAGTGGTAAAAAAAAGAATACTGGCGAGAGCTTAACCACATAGCTACTCTCGCACTCTTGTTCAGTAGCAGACGCAACCATTCACTATATTCAAAAGCCGCTGTCTGAAGGAAATAATCCATTTCATTATCCCTAAAAACCAATGTTGCACATTCGTGTAGGCCTACGTTCATACTGTTATTATATTTTATTGTCAGTACTTGGTTAATGTATGTTTTCAATTACATGGAAGCTTATTAAATAACTTACATTTTAATGGACTTCTCTCCGCCATTTTGTCATGAGCCCAGGCCGATTATGGGCATGCGTGAGGGGAAAGAATTCTGCTATTTTCTATATTAATTTAAAAATATACCGTAATATATTTGTTTATTTTAGAGACACTCTGCAAATCTAGAGGCCAAGAGATTTCGTTAGACTGCTCTACGAAGTAAATCGGTTCTGTCGTTCTCTCAATCTCGTGGTAACAAAAATCACCTTACTGTTTTAAATATATAGATAACACACACTAATACAGCCATCACAATTAACACCGGTTTTCAGAGAGACTCTATACACACCCAAAGTACACGGGGCTACATGACCGCGTTGTCGCAGCCCCTAAAACTGAGGAACCAACCAACTCTTGGCAAATGCCGAAATGGTATGAACCTAATTACAAAAATACACATACTAGTTCAGCCATCACAACGACGCAGATTACCAGACAGATTCCACACACATTCAAGTAAACGGTGCTACATGAGCTACAACCTAGGGAAAGAAAAAGGTCACGAAAATTGACCCAACTCTTTGTTTTGAAGATCATCACAACCAAATAGACGGAAAAGGAAGGAAGCTTGCAGTGTTACGTGACAGTTAATCTGGTGATGAGAAGCCACGGGATATCCATATTCACGCGGAACCTGAACAACAGGATGCGATATGTCACTTCGAAAAACTCACATGCATTGACCGGGAATTGAAATTGGTTCATTTTGGCGACATGTAAGCAGCTTAACCAAAATTCATCACACACCCAACTACACTAGGCTCATGACCAAGATGTCCCAAGCCCTTAAAATGATTTAACGACAAAATACTTTGCAGCCCAGCTTCCCGCATTTCCCTACATACTTGATTGCATCACAAAGGCTATTGTGCTCTTTCGTTACTGTCTTCAAATACAATATTTCAAAGCAATAAAATAAATAACTCTTAAGTAATTTACTAGCAACTCGCTCCGGATTCAACCAGTATCTTTAACGGTTTACCCAGTGTAAGCTTATAAGGCACACGGACGGCATGTCCCAGGCGTAATTTAGAAAAGCCGAGGTGAACAGTGAAACTCCAAACACATAATATAGGCTACTCTTCTCCGATGTCTTATCTCGACACGACTCGACAGTTTGATGCTGGCTGAAGATAGGGTGATATGCTCGCTCGTTAGCTCGCTCCGAAGCTAGTAATTAAATTTCCATTGAATGGAGATTGTTGGAAGAAATGAAAACGCAAAAACACTTATAATTACAATGGACGTTGTATTTAAGATAGCGATATGCTGTGCCGGACTTCTTTGAAGAACTTTTCATGCTGAACAATTCTTACACTCATAGTATAGCCTATAGATTCTTTAACGGTTTACCCAGCTGAAGCTTAAAAGGAGCACGGACGGCAGGATTCACTGAAATCGTTAGTGTATGGCTTTCTTTGGTAATAAATGAATATTTTTTGACAGAAACCTTCCCCGAGAAATCCTTTATTGAATGGTGAAAACCGCATTAAAATCCATCCAGTGCTTCTCGAGATGAAGCCTACCCGTTACAGCCAAGAATCGGGGAATATGTTTTATACTACTGTATGCAGAGATTAATTAAGTATATTCTGTTCCTCCAAGCGGAGGTTGCTTCACACAATGCATACCAAAATTGCAATACAAATATGACGATTAATTATTGGCAATTCATAACAATAAACAAGATGTTCAGTAAAGAACATATAGCCTACTTTCTCCTAAATGCATGGGTATTGTTATAACTCTTTGTCCTTTTCAAGGAGTATAATTGAATGTTGGTTGTAGTAGCTTGTTGAAATAGAACGTGCTATAGGGATATTAAACATGAATATGAGATGCCCTTTGCTAGTGCTACCTCTGTACCAAATTTCGTTCCATTCGGTTCTACCGTGTTCGAATTGATAGGGGGAATCGATTTTCACACAAAGATGGCCGCCAACCGCAAAATATTAGGCTAATAACCTATTAGTTTGGTCAAAAGATGCTCCCCCCATAAAGGTATGTTGTTGCGAAATTTGGTAGAGATCGGATGATTATGTTAGTCGTAATTTGATTTAAGCTTTGAACATTTGTGTGGCCGCCATTACGTTTCTGTCAAGATGGCGGCGATATAAAACATGACACTGAGGTGCCCTTTGCTAGTGCTACCTCTGTACCAAATTTCATTCCATTCGGTTTCACCGTGTTCGAATTAATAGGGGGAACCGATTTTCACACAAAGATGGCCGCCATCCGCAAACTATTAAGCTAATGACCTATCAGATTGGTTAAAGGATGCTCCCCCCATAAAGGTATGTTGTTGCGAAATTTGGTAGAGATCGGATGATTAGGTTAGTCGTAATTTGATTTAAGCTTTGAACATTTGTGAGGCCGCCATTACGTTTCTGTCAAGATGGCGGCGATATAAAACATGACACTGATGTGTCCGTTGCTAGTGCTACCTTTGTACCAAATTTCGTTCAATTCGCGTTCACCGTGTTCGAATTGATAGGGGGGGACAGACATTCAGAGTACACACACTCACACACACACACACACACAGACTCACACACACACACATACACACACACAGACAGACACACTTTTTTTCGCCCTGTGTTGATCTCATAAGTCTACTTTAATTTTTTGCCAAAATCGATAGTAGGCTAATGACGCTTAATATCTTTTCTGCGTAGGCCTAATTTATGACAATATTATAATGATCCACATGCCATTTTGAGCCTACTTTTCGAATTTTGTAAAAATTAGGGAAAAGTAGACTTATGAGATCGATCCGGGAAAATGGGTGTGCCTGTCTGTCTGTCTGTCTGTCTGTCCTTGCGTCTGTCTGTCTGTCTGGTTGTGTGTGTTTGTCCCCCCTATCAACTCCTAAACGGCTGTAGCAATCTAAGCCAAATTTGGTATGAGTAAAGATCTCTATCTGAATATCTCAATGCCGTAATTGAAAATGATGTCAGTGCTACCAACAGCTGAAAAATCGCAATTGAAATTTCAGCTCCATGTTGTAAATCTTGGAAGGTGTGCATGGAAGCTATACCAAAATTGAAACACATATAGATAATAATATTTCAGCTTAATTTCCAGGAGGCCATACATGACAGTGTTACCAAAATGATTTAAGCCTGCTGATAGGACCGATTGTAAACACATGTAACTTCTATACTATCAATTGGATTTCAACCAAACTTCGTATGTTCTATGTGTACTATAACAGATGTGACTATGCATATTCTTAAGTGCAACCAGGGCTGCCAACTGTTAATAAATGCTGTCTCTATTTTTTACCCTAATATCAATATATCAGAAAGTATTCAAGCCAACAGCTCTAAACTTTGCACACGTATAGTACCTTTCATTCTAGATTAATTTGGAGTAACTAATATACGGCAGTGCTTCCAACATGATTCTAAGCCTGCTGTTGGTCTAGTTTTAAAATACATGTAACTTCTATACAAATAAATGGGTTTCATCCAAAATCGGCACAACAATAGATCATAACATTTCAGATTATTTCTGTCCCACACATGCATGACATTGTTGCCAACATGATTTTATACGCGCTGATAGGTCCAAAGTCTAATTACATGCAACGTCCATGCTATCAATTGGACTTCAACCAAATTTTGTATTCTGTAGGCCTACCTTAAGAGATGGAATTAAGATTATATTCAGTCACCAGGTCTGCCAACTGTAGTGCTTTATTAGGCTACATTATGCCAGTTATATTTCGAACTAATTAGAAATGTCGATATTAACAACTCAATTTCGTCATTATTGTAATTAGGTCCATATAGATTTATCATTGGAATGAATCTTACATTTCGAGAAAAGTAGGCTCTTTAGTTCGTCACGGAACTTCTTGTTTTAAATGAGTAGTAATATTATGTTATTATAGGCCTACTGTACAAAACACTATTTTATTAACACATTAATTTACAACAAATTAAAATAACGCTCCTCTATTCATTGATTTAATTCGTTTATGTAAAGACTAACTTGTGGCATAGTGACTAGCATCCTTAGCTGACAGACCAGTGGTCGAGTTCGATTCTCGACTCTGCCAAGAAAGTGAATAAATTGTGATCTGAGGGTTACAAATGCACAAACTACTAAGGCTCTCAGAATACCACAGGTGGTTGTGATATATCACACACACAAGTACACGGGGATAAATGATCACGATGTCGCAAAGCCCCGCAATGAATACAGGAAACACTTATTGAATGGAATCTTATACCTTGTATTTAGTGGCAGCTTGCAATTATTTTGTTGGTAAATAAATTAATAATATTGTTGTATGCGAATAACTGGATGGAAATTGAGTAGATTTAGCCTAAGAATCCGTAGATTATACATCCATGGATCATACAATGGTGTACAAAGTGATGTTATAACAGTTACATGTGAGGTTTATGAGCTATCAGGTCGTGATCTGTATACGAAGATCAAGCTATCAAGATGGCAATCAGAAAGTTGAAATATCTGGCGTGACTTGAACACAAACCAGAGACCTTCGTATTTCCAGCCCCATAATATATTGTTGTCCTTAATCTACAGTATTTAGGGCTTTACAAAATAGTGACCTATAGTTACTGTATATGTACTCGTACTTGGCTACTGCGTGCATGCAATAAGTTTTGCAAGCAGTATTTTCGTACCTGTTCCCTTTCACTGAATATCTTCTTTTCTCCTTCCATTTAAAATGCAAAATCATCAATTTTGTTGCAGCAAACTTGAGCAAGGTAACAGATCTCCGAATAAAAATCAAATGTCGTATGTGTTGAAGTTCTTTATTTTATAACTATCATCAGGATGTTTGTTCTGTCATGTTGGATCCCTTCTTGCAGAGCAGCATTCACCAATCACATCTTTGTTGAGTGTGTGTGTCACAGTCAATTACTATACTCTCCTCAGCTACTTGTGTGGCAGCCTGTTTTGCTTCACAACGTCATGTTGAATCAAAACACACGCATTAAATGTAGCATTAGCTGCTAAATTCTTGTGGAGGACGTGACAAACACTATGACTCTAACAGTTGCCAATTCACAATTACAAAAATACACCAAGTTTATAAACGAAATATAACCAAATTCTTACATTATCAATAAATGGGATTCAGTAATCCACTAAATTCCAATCCAAATAATTGAAAAGCCACAGTATCTTATAACGAAAAGATGCTCACAATTCGTTGGAATTGTAATAGAGTTGTCACCCTGGAAGTCCGGGTTTGATTCCCGCTTCAGAGGCAGATGACCTCGTAGTTCCGCCACTTAAAACAACACTCACCCAAGTAGGGACGGACCTGATTTGACCACGATATCCACGGCCCAAAAATCAAACTACAACAATAACAACAACAACAACTCGTATTCAAATGTTTAATGGATAAATATTAACAGTTGTAGCTGCGCAGCCTAAGGCGCAGCATTAGCCCATGAGGCAGGGCTATCAAGAGACTCGGTTGACATATGGATTCGAACCCTATCGTGATCCATTATTGAAGTGGTTCACCGTGGTTTCCAAGACTATTACTTTCAGTTGGTCACGGCTGCTTCCTTACAACTCTTTACTCTCTTACAATCATCTTCCGTGGATTCTTTTCATCTGTTATTAACTCTTCTGAAGGAGTCTGTAAAGTTCACCCGCCACATCGAAAATCATCGCATCTCATCCCCGACTGTGTACAGTAGACGGGGTAGATGTAGTCAATATCTATTTGTAATTACAGTTCATGCTCAGTCGGTGTCATTGATGAGCAAGTAGTGGGACCACCTCGTAGTGTAGCAGCTAGCATACTTGAGTAGTGGTTTTGTAGGTGCTAGAACTAGCACCTCCTCCTCCTCACCCTCCTCACAAGATGGCGGCGGCGCGATATCTCTCGAACGCATGGTCGGATTTTGACGAATGAGGTGTCATTGAACTCGGGCTGACACCCCCTTTCCAATTGACAACATATTTTAACCCCAAAAGTAAAACCTACCCCTACTAGGGGGTGAAATTGTAATTTTTTAGAGAATCTCTGTTTCCAATTGCATCATGTGAGAGTTTGAATGCCGATATGGAATAAAACGTTGTTCCACATAAAGTGCATATGTTCGGTGGAAAGCCACTATGAATTAGCATGCACACTCATGGCTTTTGAAGAGGGTGGGGGGGGGGCGGATCTCTGTGGACGGGTCCTTGTTGACAGGTCATTGATGACAAGTCCTTGTGGACGAGTCCTTGTGGACAGGTACTTGTGGATGAGTCCTTGTTGACAGGTCCTTGTGGACGAGTCCTTGTGGATGAGTCCTTGTTGATGAGTCCCTTTGGACTTATCCCTTTAGACCGGTCCCTTTGGATTGGTCCCTATGGACTGGCCCATGGTCCCTAATGCTATGATGAAATTAAACGTTGTTCCACATGAAACGCATGTGAAGAGCCGATTGCTACTATGAATTAACATGTTTGTTTTTTGTTTTTACGCATGCGCACATGTTTTTTCTTGTAAGCGGGCGGGCTTTTTGAATAATGATTTATAGATGATTTATTTAAAAAAAACCAAGTAGTTCCGTGAAGAACTATACAGCCTATTTTCATATATCCTACTTATGTTAACTGCCACAATCAACATACAAAATTTCAGTTTAATTGCTGTAACAGATTCGTAGATATTGAGAACCGTCTAAATATTTCAGATGTTTGCCAGGTTGGATTTTTATTTTTGTACTATTACATTAAGATTATTGTGTACGTGTGGTATTCAAACTTCAATCCCATGATTAGACAACAAGAAGTAAAAACGAGATTTTAAAATTACGCACAGCAGCCATCTTGTGATAATGCAAACCATTGAAATAAATTAGATGCCAGTGGATCAACATTTGTATAAGCATTTAACGTGCAACGTTTCACGGCACTCGGATAGTTAATTCGCGAGAAACGTCCATTTAAATATTTATACTTCGCGTCGCCGCCATGTTGGATTTGTGCTCACCAGGTTCCTGAAAGTCCTATAGGTGAACATATGTTCATAGTCTCTATGAACATAAAAAAAATCAGTTTGGTTGCTGTAAAAGATTCATAGATATTGAGAACCGTCTAAATATTTCGGGAGCTCACCATTTAGGAGTGTTATGTGTATAGGCCATAGAGTTAAGTACCATTCAAGGACAATTATTGCCTAGGTTCATTATTCAAACTTTCACTTCGATCGCATGATTACGACACAAGAAATTAGAACTTAATTTTAAAATTTCGCACAGCCGCCATCTTGAGGTTATGTAAGCAATTGAATTAAATTAGATGGCAGTGCATTACAATCTGCAAAATCAATTACTGTACCACATTTCACTGCGCTCAGAGAGTTAAATCACGAGAAAAGTCTATTAAAATATTTTAAATTCGCTCGGTCGCCATGTTCGTTTCGTACTTTACAGGTTTATGAAATATACGTAGGTATACCTGTATCAGTACCCTTTATCACCGTACAAAATTGCAGGCTGATATCTGTAATAGTTTCGGAGATATAGAATGTCAGTGAAATATTTCGCACAGCCGCCATTTTGAGGTTATGTAAACAATTGAACTAAATTAGACTCCAGTGCATTGCAATGTGTATAAACATTTGCTGTACCAAGTTTCTTTACATTTAGATAGTTAAATCGCGAGAAAAGTCTATTTAAATGTCTCAACTTCGCTTGGCCGCCATGTTGGTTTTGTAGTCACCAGGTTTTGGAAAGTCTCATAGGTGAACTTTTAGTAGTGCCCTTTATCACCTTACACAATTTCAGGGCAATATCGGTAATAGTTTAGGAGATATTGAATGCTAGTGAAATATTTCGCACAGCCGCCATGTTGGATTGGAGAGACGTAACAAAATTTGAAGGGCACGGTCGAGGTCGCCGGGAATAGTGCTATGAACATTCCGAGTTTTATTGAAATCGCTCCAGCCGTTTCGATTTTATTAGGGGGGGACTTACACACGAATCACACACACACACACACACACGCACACACACACGGACAAAAGGTGATCTCATAAGCCTATTTTTTCAAAATTGAAAATAGGCTAAAAATACCAAATCCAAAACTAATATCTCATGAATCAATATGGCTAGGGACCTGTATTAGAGGTCGTTGGACTTGAGGTGACATTCTGTTTTTGAATATATTATTTATTTATGTCAAAAGGGCCTAACTACACTTTTGTTGATATGTCGCTAACTAATAATCAGAGAGGGTCAAGTGAGGTGTCATAGGACTCAGGATGGTCAACCCTTTTCCATGATCAACGAATTTACCCAAAAGATTCAAAACAGCAAGGTCATTGACCTTTGATTTTATAAACTAATAATCAGAGAGGCTCAAGTGAGGTGTCATGGGACTCAGGATCGTCAACCCTTTTCCTTGACCAACGAATTTACCCAAAAGATTCAAAAAACAGCAAGGTCATTGACCTAATATTTTATAAACTAATAATCGAATATCTACATGTGAGGTGTTATAGGACTTAGAATGGTCAACCCTTTCCCATGGCCAATGAATTTACCCAAAATACCCAATACATCAAGGTCATCGACCTGAGATTTTATAAACTAATAATCGGATACGAACATGTGAGATGTTTACCATGTGTGTGATGAAACATAGCTAGGTAGAGAAAGAATTAGTGTAGGCTACATGTATGGTGATTGACAAGTCTTTTACCATTGAAACTTGTTTTTCAGATCAAACTGCAGTATTGAGAGAGTATAGGTTGTAGGTATGGGTTAATAAATGACGAACGGTGTACACACAAACTCTGATTTATCGATTCAAGAATTAAGAGTAGACTATCTTTAATTGGTTGGTTAAAGAGGATAGCTAAAACACAAAAATGCTCAGTGGTTACCGGGGCAAGATGGTCGCTACACACACACACACAACAAGCTTTAAATACGTGAGGCTAATAATCTATACACACTCGCTTGTTCTAAACTAAACTGTGTTGCTGTCAGTGCTCAGACAGTAGGCTGACGACAAAAAATGCATTGCTAACAGAAATACAATCATTTCCGGTTGTATAATGTTACCAGATATCCATTTTGTGTTGCAGTGTTAAGCACTTTTAGCTCTTGTACTGGTGGTCTTAACTCAATTTCCAGGTCTGATGCCTAGAACGAGTCAAACTAAGAAACAAGGGCAAGGTGGTGTAGTGGTTAAGCTGTTAGCCTTTTCACTAGGGTTCGATTTCAGGTTAATATGCATGTCATAAACATATTAAACGAAACAAAACAGAGTTAACGTTCAAAACAGATTACATTTGTGTCTTTCCAAATTATTACTTGGATTACAAATACAAAGGTGAACTGGGTTTGATATACATTAATGCTGTCTATCACACACTAGACTGTAAGAAAGCCAAAAGAGCAAAAGCGTAGGTAGAGCAGTGGTAAAATTGCTATATGTAGAGAACTACCTAGCGGTTTTATGAACTGGCAAAGCTATATATCGCATAAACAGTGTAGGATACAATCCAGCAATCAAATTTGTATCTTGTGGAACAGAAAAAATGCACTTTTACCTTGATGGATAGCAAATGAGTGCAGATGAATGACCTATGCATTAGCCTACCATAGGGTTATAACCACGAGGTGGAGGTGTGACTTCTATATTTTATTGTTTAGAGACATGGCTTTTTTGTAACCAGTAGGTTTAGTATTTTGTAAATATTCATTTTTGTAATTGTAAAAATAGTGGAAACTTTTTTTGTAATAGTAAATGTTAAATGTATAACTAAAAGTTATTTGGGATAAGCGTGCATGTCAAGGATAAATAGCGTGGTTGTATTTGTTTTTCAAAGACAGGTATGGTTGTGTGAATGTATGACTATAGATAGAATGATAGAGAGAGAGAGAGAGAAAGTGTGTGTGTGTGGGGGGGGGGGGGGGGGTAGCATTGATTGTTCAACCAAAGCAAACACGGCAAGGTAGGATGGTGGGGTAATTAATGTATATAGCAAATGGTAAATAGTATACTGTAGTTTTTTTAACACTTGTGTTTCTTTTAAATGCAGCGGTAGATAGGTGTTATTTTGTAAAACAGTCTTACCTACAGTAGTAGTATTAGTAGTAGTAGTAGTAGTAGTCCTATACGTTTTTGGAAACAAACAGAAAGAGAATGCACTATTGCCATGGCCAAGCACTTCCATTTAAATAATTTCAAGAAAATTTTAATCAGCAAATGTGTGTTTTACAAAACTAAACTTTCAGCATGGACTAAATTATAAACGTGTCGTCTGTGATATGGAAAAATAGGAAATCCATGTTTCCATATCAACACAATGTAAAAACTTAAAAATGACCTTTAAAAAATGGAAATGGGAAATTGACAAATGTGTAAACAACAACAAAATGGAAAATTCTTGTTTCCGTATCATGAAATCCAAAAACTTTAAACTGACATTTTCAAATCGTGTACATGGAAAATTGACAAATGGCAATGTGTGAAATGTGAAAATGAAAAACAAATGAACAAATGGCTATCATTATTTAAAAAATAAAAAAACCGTCGTGTTCTATCGTTAAAGTGTGAATCAAACCACATCTACTTATTTGAATCACCCGAGACTGAGTAGACCTGTTTTAGTTCTAATATACTTTTAAAATTTTATGTTAAAGCTCGAATTGAACTCAAGAGCTTTAGAGTGCCAGCTAACTATTATAACCGTTACGTCACAAAGACAACTTTACACTACTCTTAATGAACAATAATAATAAAAAGAATAATAAATATTGATTTTTTTTAAGAATGAACATGGTGACACTGTTTCTGTTGCACTGTCTGCTAGCTACTAGCCACCAGCTGGGGTCTTAGAAAACGATACAGTTGACATTTTGCAATGAGATGTGACATCATTCAAAGTATAGTATTATGGGTTGCTGTTGAGTAAAAACTAATCCTGTACAAGGAAGCAAGGGTTCGAACCCCTTACCTAACATTACTTTTGCCTGAACATGGCTTGACGACACTGTATTATTATGATACTCGATACACAAACCATAGATAGAGTGTATTGTTTAAGATCACTTTCTTTCTGAACATAGGTGGAGATTGTTGATGGTTAACAATGACATTAATATAGTAGGACGTGGGTATAGCAATTAAGAAAAACAGACAATACCCATACAATATTTATTAGCCTACTTTCGATTTTTGCAAAAAATGAAAGTAGACTTATGAGATCAACCCAGGGCGAAAAAAGTGTGTCTGTCTGTGTGTGTGTATGTGTGTGTGTGAGTCTGTGTGTGTGTCTGTGTGTGTGTGTGTCTGTGTGTGTGTGAGTGTGTGTACTCTGAATGTCTGTCCCCCCCTATCAATTCGAACACGGTGATTGCGAATTGAACGAAATTTGGTACAAAGGTAGCACTAGCAAAGGACACCTCAGTGTCATGTTTTATATCGCCGCCATCTTGACGGAAACGTAATGGCGGCCTCACAAATGTTCAAAGCTTAAATCAAATTACGACTAACCTAATCATCCGATCTCTACCAAATTTTGCAACAACATACCTTTATGGGGGGAGCATCCTTTGACCAAACCAATAGGTCATCAGCGTAATAGTTTACGGATGGCGGCCATCTTTGAGTGAAAATCGATTCCCCCTATAAATTCGAACACGGTGCAACCGAATGGAACGAAATTTGGTACGGAAGTAGTACTAACGAAAGGCACCTCAGTGTCATGTTTTATATCGCCGCCATCTTGACGGAAACGTAATGGCGGCCACACAAATGTTCAAAGCTTAAATCAAATTACGATTAACCTAATCATCCGATCTCTACAAAATTTTGCAACAACATACCTTTATGGGGGGAGCATCCTTTGTCCAAACTAATAGGTCATCAGAGTAATAGTTTGCGGATGGCGGCCATCTTGGTGTGAAAATGGATTCCCCCTATTAATTCGAACACGGTGCAACCGAATGGAACGAAATTTGGTACAGAGGTAGTACTAACAAAAGGCACCTCAGTGTCATGTTTTATATTGCCGCCATCTTGACGGAAACGTAATGGCGGCCACACAAATGTTCAAAGCTTAAATCAAATTACGATTAACCTAATCATCCGATCTCTACCAAATTTTGCAACAACATACCCTTATAGAGGAAGCATCCTTTGACCAAATGAATAGGTCATTAGCCTAATAGTTTGCGAATGGCGGCCATATTTGTGTGAAAATCAATTCCCCCTATTAATTCAAACACGGTGAAACCGAATGGAACGAAATTTGGTACAGAGGTAGCACTAGCAAAGGGCATCTCAGTGTCATGTTTTATATCGCCGCTGTCTTGACGGAAACGTAATGGCGGCCACACGAATGTTCAAAGCTTAAATCAAATTACGATTAACCTAATCATCCGATCTCAACCAAATTTTGCAACTACATACCTTTATGGAGGGAGCATCCTTTGACCAATCTAATAGGTCATTCGCCTAATAGTTTGCGGATGGCGGCCATCTTTGTGTCAGAATCGATTCCCCCTATTAATTCAAACACGGTGAAACAGAATGGAACGAAATTTGGTACAGAGATAGCACTAGCAAAGGGCATCTCAGTGTCATGATTAATATCGCCGCCATATTGACAGAAACGTAATAGCGGCCACACAAATGTTTAAAGCTTAAATCAAATTACGACTAACATAACCATTCGATCTCTACCAAACTTTGCAACAACATACCTTTATGGAGGGAGCATCCTTTGACCAATCTAATAGGTCATTAGCCTAATAGTTTGCGGATGGCGGCCATCTTTATGTCAAAATCGATTCCCCCTATTAATTCGAACACGGTGGAACCGAATGAACGGAATTTGGTACAGAGGTAGCACTAGCAAGAGGCACCTCAGTGTCATGTTTTATATCACCGCTATCTTGACGGAAACGTAATCGCGGCCACCCAAATGTTAAAAGCTAAAATGTAATTACAACCAACCTAATAATCTAGTCTCTACCAAATTTTGCAACACCATATCTTTATGTGGGAAACATATTCTGACCAAACTGCAAGAACATCAGCCCAATAGTTTGCAGATGGTAGCCAAGTATGTGTGCAAATCGATTCCCCCTATCAATTCAAACACGGCGAAACCGAATTGAACGAAATTTGGTACAGAGGTAGCACTAGCAAAGGGCACCTCATATTCATGTTTAATATCACTATAGCACGTTGTATTTCAACAAGCTACTACAACCAACATTCAATCATACTCCTTGAAAAGGACAAAGAGTTATAACAATACCCATGCATTTAGGAGAAAGTAGGCTATATGTTCTTTACTGAACATCTTGTTTATGTATTTAATATTTGTACAATAGTTACGTTCAAATACATTTCTTTTTTCTCTATTACTATTTAGTCCTTTTTGATTCTCTTGCATATGAAGGGTAGATAACCTTGTAGTTCAGCCCCTTAAAACAACAACAACAACACAACCTTTTTGCATAGTTTGTGAGGTTGATAACTCTTGAGATGTGGAAGATGGATTAAACATAACTTTTACAGCAGGGGTTAAATGTTGCTCAATAAACACTGCACTATTTTGAGTAGCAACATTTTTTTCTTGTACTAGCTTTTTAGCATTGTCATGATTAATTGTTGACACCAACAGTGTTTCATTTGGTGCACCACATAGATGATCACTCACACTTAAAGCCTTACCATTTCTACTTTTTAGATTGCCTCGACATCTTTTTGACCTCTCTTTTGAGCATCGCCAAAATATTATTCCTTTTACATTTTGACGATTATAGTTATAAGAGTAGCCTTTATAGAGTACACGTTGTTTACCTTTGTTAGTTGTAGTAAGTTCCATAGTAGCAACTAACCTGTTAGTATGATTTGCTCACTACAAAGGTTATAACTGTTCTGATAATAAAATCATTTAGCTTTGGCTTTTATATTTAATATGTACAGTTTGAAGTGATAGCAAAAGTGAGAGCAAAATGGTAGCATAGTGGTAGAAAATATAACATGTATTGTTAAGAAATAGTTTAAGCGGTTATGTGGATCCATTACATAATAATTTTAGCACGACGAAGCTCATTTTCTATATCCAATAGTTCTTCCTCATATTAAGTATAACCAGCCTGTTAATAGACATGCAGTTGCTGAAGCCGCCGGATTAGCTTACTTGGATTTTTCCAGTAGGCAAATTTAACAAATGATTTTTTAGGTGTAAACAAAGCATTACCATTTTCATTATTATCTTCATCATCAACATCATCATCATCATAACCATTATCATTATCATCATCATCATCATCATCATCATTATAATCCTCATCACTATTACTGTATAGTCCTTTTTGATCCTTTTGCAATACCACATTTTGCACAGTTTGTGTTGCCTTTGATAATGTTGGGAATTTTTCAGACATTAACAACTGTCCTAACACGACTTTCTGAGGAGATGATACATGCTTCTTAACAAACAATGCACTATCTTGAGCTGCAATATCTTTTTCTGGGACAAGTGTTTTAGCATTTTGAAGAGTTTTTTTAAACAGCAACGATGTTTTATCTGGTACACTACATTGATGATCACTCACACTTAAGACATCACTATTTTTAGCCTATTTTCAATTTTGAAAAAATAGGCTTATGAGATCACCTTTTGTCCGTGTGTGTGTGCGTGTGTGTGTGTGTGTGTGTGTGATTCGTGTGTGTGTCCCCCCCTAATAAAATCGAAACGGCTGGAGCGATTTCAATGAAACTCGGGAAGTTCATAGCACTATTTCCGGCGACCTCGACCGTGCCCTTCAAATTTTGTTACGTCTCTCCAATCCAACATGGCGGCTGTGCGAAATATTTCACTAGCATTCAATATCTCCGAAACTATTACCGATATCGCCCTGAAATTGTGTACGGTGATAAAGGGCACTACTAGAAGTTCACCTATGAGACGTTCAAAAACCTGGTGACTACAAAACCAACATGGCGGCCAAGCGAAGTTGAGACATTTAAATAGACTTTTCTCGCGATTTAACTATCTAAATGTAATGAAACTTGGTACAGCAAATGTTTATACACATTGTAATGCACTGGAGTCTAATTTAGTTCAATTGTTTACATAACCTCAAAATGGCGGCTGTGCGAAATATTTCACTGACATTCTATATCTCCGAAACTATTACAGATATCATCCTGCAATTTTGTACGGTGATAAAGGGTATTGATACAGGTATACCTATGTATATTTCATAAACCTGTAAAGTACGAAACGAACATGGCGACCAAGCGAATTTAAAATATTTTAATAGACTTTTCTCGTGATTTAACTCTCTGAGCGCAGTGAAATGTGGTACAGTAATTGATTTTGCAGATTGTAATGCACTGCCATCTAATTTAATTCAATTGCTTACATAACCTCAAGATGGCGGCTGTGCGAAATTTTAAAATTGAGTTTTAATTTCTTGTGTCGTAATCATGCGATCGAAGTGAAAGTTTGAATAATGAACCTAGGCAATAATTGTCCTTGAATGGTACATAACTCTATGGCCTATACACATAACACTCCTAAATGGTGAGCTCCCGAAATATTTAGACGGTTCTCAATATCTATGAATCTTTTACAGCAACCAAACTGTTTTTTTTAATGTTCATAGAGACTATGAACATATGTTCACCTATAGGACTTTCAGGAACCAGGTGAGCACAAATCCAACATGGCGGCGACGCGAAGTATAAATATTTAAATGGACGTTTCTCGCGAATTAACTATCCGAGTGCCGTGAAACGTTGCACGTTAAATGCTTATACAAATGTTGATCCACTGGCATCTAATTTATTTCAATGGTTTGCGTTATCACAAGATGGCTGCTGTGCGTAATTTTAAAATCTCGTTTTTACTTCTTGTTGTCTAATCATGCGATTGAAGTTTGAATACCACACGTACACAATAATCTTAATGTAATAGTACAAAAATAAAAATCCAACCTGGCGACCATCTGAAATATTTAGACGGTTCTCAATATCTACGAATCTGTTACAGCAATTAAACTGAAATTTTGTATGTTGATTGTGGCAGTTAACATAAGTAGGATATATGAAAATAGGCTGTATAGTTCTTCACGGAACTACTTGTTACTTTTCAGCTCACCTCGACACTGTTTTGAACGATGTTTTGAACAACGCCAAATAACAGTTCCATTTTTATTGGTTCGTTTTACAATATATGTATATCCTTTATATAATGCGTATGGCATACCATTGCTATTTGTTGATACTTCCATGTCAATTGTCAAGCATGAACTAATCTCTAGCAAAGTTCACTCGATAATATAAATAATAGTTTAAAGTGAGAGGAAAAGTGGGTGCAAGAGTGGGTGCAAGAGTGGGTGCAAGAGTGGGTGCAAGAATGGGTGCAAGAGTGGGTGCAAGAGTGGGTGCAAAAGTGGGTGTAAAAGTGGGTGCCGCTTATAGTAGACATGAATTTTACTAGAATGTGATTTGAGTAAATGTAATTTCTAAGCCCAAGTAGTGAATAGTCAGTTGGTTTTGATCTATGCAAGCGTAAACATGTCACATACACTGGTGATGGATACTCAAGGCTTTAAGGTCAACGAAAACATGTACAGTATATATTTAAAGAGGTGGCTATCATCGATTGCACAACACGCGGGTTACCATATCTTTTTTTCGGACTAGTGTTTTAGCATTTTGAAGAGTTTTTTTAAACAGCAACGATGTTTTATCTGGTACACTATATTGATGATCCCTCACACTTAAGACATCACTATTTTTACTTTTATTTCTCTTTGACACTGTTTTGAACGATGTTTTGAACAACGCCAAATAACAGTTCCATTTTTATTGGTTCGTTTTGCAATATACGTATAACCTTTATAGAATGCGTATGGCATACCATTGCTATTTGTTGATACTTCCATGTCAATTGTCAAGCATGAACTACTCTCTAGCAAAGTTCACTCGATATTATAAATAATAGTTTAAAGTGAGAGGAAAAGTGGGTGCAAAAGTGGGTGCAAGAGTGGGTGCAAGAGTGGGTGTAAGAGTGGGTGCAAGAGTGGGTGCAAGAGTGGGTGCAAGAGTGGGTGCAAGAGTGGGTGCAAGAGTGGGTGCAAGAGTGGGTGCAAGACAGGTGCAAGAGTGGGTGTAAAAGGGAGTGCAAGAGTGGGTGCAAAAGTGGGTGCCGCTTATAGTAGGCATGAATTTTACTAGAATGTGATTTGAGTAAATGGAATTTCTAAACCCAAGTAGTGAATAGTCAGTTGGTTTTGATCTATGCTTGCGTAAACATGTCACATACACTGGTGATGGATACTCAAGGCTTTAAGGTCAACGAAAACAAGTACAGTATATATTTAAAGAGGTGGCTATCATTGATTGCACAACACGCGGGTTACCATATCTTTTTTTCGGACTAGTGTTTTAACACTTGAAGTATTTTTTTAAACAGCTACGATGTCTTATCTGTCACACTACATTGATGATCACTCACACTTAAGACCTCACTACTTTTACTTTTTAGTTCACTTTGACACTGTTTTGAACGATGTTTTGAACAACGTCAAATAACAGTTCCATTTTATTGGTTCGTTTTGCAATATACGTATAACCTTTATAGTATGCATATGGCTTACCATAACTATTCGTTGATACTTCCATATCAATTTTCAAGCATGAAATAATCTCCAATAAATTTCGCTCGATAATAGAAATAATAGTTTAAAGTGAGTGCAAATGTGGATGCAAAAGTGAGTGTAAAAGTGAGTGCAAAAGTGGGTGCAAAAGTGAGTGCAAAAGTGAATGTAAAAGTGAGTGCAAACGTGGGTGTAGTTTATAGTAGGCATGATTTTACTAGAATGTGATTTGAGTAAATGTAATTTCTAAACCCAATTAGTGAGTAGTCAGTTGGTTTTGATTTATGCAAGCGTAAACATGTCTCATACACTGATGATGGATACTCAAGGCTTCATGGTAACAAAAACAAGTATACAGTTAAAGAGGTAGCTATTATTGATTGCACAACACTGAATCTATTTTTGAAATTTTGACAAAGGGCCTAAGTGCACTTTTGTTAATATCTCGCGAACCAATAAGACTAGGGCATTGTATGAGGTATTGTTGGACTTTTTGACGAAGACTGCTGGTAAACACCTATGTTCCCACGACCTTTTTAAAGAGAGCGGCTAACCCACGAGGGGTGATTAAAAAGTGATCCAAGCGGCGCTTGTCGATAAGCAAACCAATAATCAAAGGGGGGAGGGGGTATGACGGAGCTTGAGGCGATAACCCCTTTTGATTGATCCCTGTTGATTTGCCCCTTTGGCCTGGTCCCCGTTGACTAGTCCCTGTGGACGGGTCCTTTTTGAAGGGTGTCATTTTTGACGGGCCCGGGCTGACGGGTCACTGTGGACGGGTCCCTGTTGACAGGTCCTTTTGACTAATCCCTTTGGACCGGTCCCTTTGGACTGATCCCTATGGGTTGGCCCACGCATTTAGCCAAATTATGTCAAAGGGACGGGTCCAAAGGGATTAGTCAAAAGGACCTGTCAACAGGGACCCGTCCACAGTGACCCGTCAGCCGGGGCCCGTCAAAAATGACTCCCTTCAAAAAGGACCCGTCCAGAGGGACTAGTCAACGGGGACCAGTCCAAAGGGGCAAATCAACAGGGATCAATCAAAAGGGGTTATCGCCTCAAGCTCTGTCATACCCCCCCCCTTTGATTATTGGTTTGCTTATCGACAAGCGCCGCTTGGATTACTTTTTAATCACCCCTCGTGGGTTAGCCGCCATCTTTAAAAAGGTAGTGGGAACATAGGTGTTTACCAGCAGTCTTCGGCAAAAAGTCCAACAATACCTCATACAATGCCCTAGTCTTATTGGTTCGCGAGATATTAACAAAAGTGCACTTAGGCCCTTTGTCAAAATTTCAAAAATAGATTCAGTGTTGTGCAATCAATAATAGCTACCTCTTTAACTATATACTTGTTTTTGTTGACCATGAAGCCTTGAGTGTATGAGACATGTTTACGCTTGCATAAATCAAAACCAACTGACTACTCACTAATTGGGTTTAGAAATTACATTTACTCAAATCACATTCTAGTAAAAATCATGCCTACTATAAACTACACCCACGTTTGCACTCACTTTTACATTCACTTTTGCACTCACTTTTGCACCCACTTTTGCACTCACTTTTACACTCACTTTTGCACCCACATTTGCACTCACTTTAAACTATTATTTCTATTATCGAGCGAAATTTATTGGAGATTATTTCATGCTTGAAAATTGATATGGAAGTATCAACGAATAGTTATGGTAAGCCATATGCATACTATAAAGGTTATACGTATATTGCAAAACGAACCAATAAAATGGAACTGTTATTTGACGTTGTTCAAAACATCGTTCAAAACAGTGTCAAAGTTAACTAAAAAGTAAAAATAGTGAGGTCTTAAGTGTGAGTGATCATCAATGTAGTGTGACAGATAAGACATCGTTGCTGTTTAAAAAAATACTTCAAATGTTAAAACACTAGTCCTAAAAAAAGATATGGTAACCCGCGTGTTGTGCAATCAATGATAGCCACCTCTTTAAATATATACTGTACTTGTTTTCGTTGACCTTAAAGCCTTGAGTATCCATCACCAGTGTATGTGACATGTTTACGCATGCATAGATCAAAACCAACTGACTATTCACTACTTGGGTTTAGAAATTACATTTACTCAAATCACATTCTAGTAAAATTCATGCCTACTATAAGCGGCACCCACTTTTGCACCCACTCTTGCACCTGTCTTGCACCCACTCTTGCACCCACTTTTGCACCCACTCTTGCACCCACTCTTGCACCCACTCTTACACCCACTCTTGCACCCACCCTTGCACCCACTTTTGCACCCACTTTTCCTCTCACTTTAAACTATTATTTATATTATCGAGTGAACTTTGCTAGAGAGTAGTTCATGCTTGTCAATTGACATGGAAGTATCAACAAATAGCAATGGTATGCCATACGCATTCTATAAAGGTTATACGTATAATGCAAAACGAACCAATAAAAATGGAACTGTTATTTGGCGTTGTTCAAAACATCGTTCAAAACAGTGTCAAAGAGAAATAAAAGTAAAAATAGTGATGTCTTAAGTGTGAGTGATCATCAATGTAGTGTACCAGATAAAACATCGTTGCTGTTTAAAAAAACTCTTCAAAATGCTAAAACACTGGTCAGAAAAAAAGATATGGTAACGCGCGTGTTGTGCAATCAATGATAGCCACCTCTTTAAATATATACTGTACTTGTTTTCGTTGACCTTAAAGCCTTGAGTATCCATCACCAGTGTATGTGACATGTTTACGCTTGCATAGATCAAAACCAACTGACTATTCACTACTTGGGTTTAGAAATTACATTTACTCAAATCACATTCTAGTAAAATTCATGTCTACTATAAGCGGCACCCACTTTTACACCCACTTTTGCACCCACTCTTGCACCCACTCTTGCACCCATTCTTGCACCCACTCTTTCACCCACTCTTGCACCAACTCTTGCACCCTCTCTTGCACCCACTCTTGCACCCACTTTTGCACCCACTTTTCCTCTCACTTTAAACTATTATTTATATTATCGAGTGAACTTTGCTAGAGATTAGTTCATGCTTGACAATTGACATGGAAGTATCAACAAATAGCAATGGTATGCCATACGCATTCTATAAAGGATATACATATATTGTAAAACGAACCAATAAAAATGGAACTGTTATTTGGCGTTGTTCAAAACATCGTTCAAAACAGTGTCGAGGTGAGCTGAAAAGTAAAAATAGTGATGGCTCAAGTGTGAGTGATCATCAATGTAGTGTACCAGATAAAACATCGTTGCTGTTTAAAATAACTCTTCAAAATGCTAAAACACTTGTCCCAGAAAAAGATATTGCAGCTCAAGGTAGTGCATTGTTTGTTAAGAAGCATGTATCATCTCCTCAGAAAGTCGTGTTAGGACAGTTGTCAATGTCTGAAAAACTCCCAACATTATCAAAGGCAACACAAACTGTGCAAAATGTGGTATTGCAAAAGGATCAAAAAGGACTATACAGTAATAGTGATGAGGATTATAATGATCATGATGATGATGATGATGATAATGATAATGGTTATGATGATGATGATGTTGATGATGAAGATAATAATGATAATGGTAATGCTTTGTTTACACCTAAAAATCATTTGTTAAATTTGTCTACTGGAACAATCCAAGTAAGCTATTCCGGCGGCTTCAGCAACTGCATGTCTATAAACAGGCTGGTTATACTGAATATGAGGAAGAACTATTGGATATAGAAAATGAGCTTCGTCGTGCTAAAATTATTATGTAATGGATCCACATAACCGCTTAAACTATTTCTTAACAATACATGTTATATTTTCTACCACTATGCTACCATTTTGCTCTCACTTTTGCTATCACTTCAAACTGTACATATTAAATATAAAAGCCAAAGCTAAATGATTTTATTATCAGAACAGTTATAACCTTTGTAGTGAGCAAATCATACTAACAGGTTAGTTGCTACTATGGAACTTACTACAACTAACAAAGGTAAACAACGTGTACTCTATAAAGGCTACTCTTATAACTATAATCGTCAAAATGTAAAAGGAATAATATTTTGGCGATGCTCAAAAGAGAGGTCAAAAAGATGTCGAGGCAATCTAAAAAGTAGAAATGGTAAGGCTTTAAGTGTGAGTGATCATCTATGTGGTGCACCAAATGAAACACTGTTGGTGTCAACAATTAATCATGACAATGCTAAAAAGCTAGTACAAGAAAAAAATGTTGCTACTCAAAATAGTGCAGTGTTTATTGAGCAACATTTAACCCCTGCTGTAAAAGTTATGTTTAATCCATCTTCCACATCTCAAGAGTTATCAACATCACAAACTATGCAAAAAGATTGTGTTGTTGTTGTTGTTTTAAGGGGCTGAACTACAAGGTTATCTACCCTTCATATGCAAGAGAATCAAAAAGGACTAAATAGTAATAGAGAAAAAAGAAATGTATTTTGAATGTAACTATTGCACAAATATTAAATAATTAAAAATATTGTATGGGTATTGTCTGTTTTTTCTTAATTGCTATACCCACGTCCTACTATATTAATGTCATTGTTAACCATCAACAATCTCCACCTATGTTCAGAAAGAAAGTGATCTTAAATAATACACTCTATCTATGGTTTGTGTACCGAGTATCATAATAATACAGTGTCGTCAAGCCATATTCAGGCAATAGTAATATTAGGTAAGGGGTTCGAACCCTTGCTTCCTTGTACAGGATTAGTTTTTACTCAACAGCAACCCATAATACTATACTTTGAAAGATGTCACATCTCATTGCAAAATGTCAACTGTATCGTTTTCTAAGACCCCAGCTGGTGGCTAGTAGCTAGCAGACCTTGCAACAGAAACAGTGTCACCATGTTCATTCTTAAAAAAAATCAATATTTATTATTCTTTTTATTATTATTGTTCATTAAGAGTAGTGTAAAGTTGTCTTTGTGACGTAACGGTTATAATAGTTAGCTGGCACTCTAAAGCTCTTGAGTTCAATTCGAGCTTTAACATAAAATTTTAAAAGTATATTAGAACTAAAACAGGTCTACTCAGTCTCGGGTGATTCAAATAAGTAGATGTGGTTTGATTCACACTTTAACGATAGAACACGACGGTTTTTTTATTTTTTAAATAATGATAGCCATTTGTTCATTTGTTTTTCATTTTCACATTTCACACATTGCCATTTGTCAATTTTCCATGTACACGATTTGAAAATGTCAGTTTAAAGTTTTTGGATTTCATGATACGGAAACAAGAATTTTCCATTTTGTTGTTGTTTACACATTTGTCAATTTCCCATTTCCATTTTTTAAAGGTCATTTTTAAGTTTTTACATTGTGTTGATATGGAAACATGGATTTCCTATTTTTCCATATCACAGACGACACGTTTATAATTTAGTCCATGCTGAAAGTTTAGTTTTGTAAAACACACATTTGCTGATTAAAATTTTCTTGAAATTATTTAAATGGAAGTGCTTGGCCATGGCAATAGTGCATTCTCTTTCTGTTTGTTTCCAAAAACGTATAGGACTACTACTACTACTAATACTACTACTGTAGGTAAGACTGTTTTACAAAATAACACCTATCTACCGCTGCATTTAAAAGAAACACAAGTGTTAAAAAAAACTACAGTATACTATTTACCATTTGCTATATACATTAATTACCCCACCATCCTACCTTGCCGTGTTTGCTTTGGTTGAACAATCAATGCTACCCCCCCCCCCCACACACACACACACACTTTCTCTCTCTCTCTCTCTATCATTCTATCTATAGTCATACATTCACACAACCATACCTGTCTTTGAAAAACAAATACAACCACGCTATTTATCCTTGACATGCACGCTTATCCCAAATAACTTTTAGTTATACATTTAACATTTACTATTACAAAAAATGTTTCCACTATTTTTACAATTACAAAAATGAATATTTACAAAATACTAAATCTACTGGTTACAAAAAAAGCCATGTCTCTAAACAATAAAATATAGAAGTCACACCTCCACCTCGTGGTTATAACCCTATAGTAGGCTAATGCATAGGTCATTCATCTGCACTCATTTGCTATCCATCAAGGTAAAAGTGCATTTTTTCTGTTCCACAAGATACAAATTTGATTGCTGGATTGTATCCTACACTGTTTATGCGATATATAGCTTTGCCAGTTCATAAAACCGCTAGGTAGTTCTCTACATATAGCAATTTTACCACTGCTCTACCTACGCTTTTGCTCTTTTGGCTTTCTTACAGTCTAGTGTGTGATAGACAGCATTAATGTATATCAAACCCAGTTCACCTTTGTATTTGTAATCCAAGTAATAATTTGGAAAGACACAAATGTAATCAGTTTTGAACGTTATCTCTGTTTTGTTTTGTTTAATATGTTTATGACATGCATATTAACCTGAAATCGAACCTTAGTGAAAAGGCTAACAGCTTAACCACTACACCACCTTGCCCTTGTTTCTTAGTTTGACTCGTTCTAGGCATCAGACCTGGAAATTGAGTTAAGACCACCAGTACAAGAGCTAAAAGTGCTTAACACTGCAACACAAAATGGATATCTGGTAACATTATACAACCGGAAATGATTGTATTTCTGTTAGCAATGCATTTTTTGTCATCAGCCTACTGTCTGAGCACTGACAGCAACACAGTTTAGTTTAGAACAAGCGAGTGTGTGTATAGATTATTAGCCTCAAGTATTTAAAGCTTGTTGTGTGTGTGTGTGTAGCGACCATCTTGCCCCGGTAACCACTGAGCATTTTTGTGTTTTAGCTATCCTCTTTAACCAATCAATTAAAGATAGTCTACTCTTAATTCTTGAATCGATAAATCAGAGTTTGTGTGTACACCGTTCGTCATTTATTAACCCATACCTACAACCTATGCTCTCTCAATACTGCAGTTTGATCTGAAAAACAAGTTTCAATGGTAAAAGATTTGTCAATCACCATACATGTAGCCTACACTAATTCTTTCTCTACCTAGCTATGTTTCATCACACACATGGTAAACATCTCACATGTTCGTATCCGATTATTAGTTTATAAAATCTCAGGTCGATGACCTTGATGTATTGGGTATTTTGGGTAAATTCATTGGCCATGGGAAAGGGTTGACCATTCTAAGTCTTATAACACCTCACATGTAGATATTCGATTATTAGTATATAAAATATTAGGTCAATGGCCTTGCTGTTTTTTGAATCTTTTGGGTAAATTCGTTGGTCATGGAAAAGGGTTGACCATCCTGAGTCCCATGACACCTCACATGAGCCTCTCTGATTATTAGTTTATAAAATCATAGGTCAATGACCTTGCTGTTTTGAATCTTTTTGGTAAATTCGTTGATCATGGAAAAGGGTTGACCATCCTGAGTCCTATGACACCTCACTTGACCCTCTCTGATTATTAGTTAGCGACATATCAACAAAAGTGTAGTTAGGCCCTTTTGACATAAATGAATAATATATTCAAAAACAGAATGTCACCTCAAGTCCAACGACCTCTAATATAGGTCCCTAGCCTTATTGATTCATGAGATATTAAAAATCTAATGACCTTAGATCTTTTGGTTATATTCGTTGGTCATGGAAAAGGGTCGACCGTCCTGAGTCCTATGACACCACACTAGACCCTCTCTGATTATTAGTTAGCGAGATATTAAAAAAAGTGCAGTTAGGTTCTTTTGACATAAATAAATAATATATTCAAAAACAAAATGTCACCTCAAGTCCAACGACCTCTCATACAGGTCCCTAGCCTTATTGATTCATGAGATATTAGTTTTGGATCTTTTGGTAATTTTTTTAAAAATAACTCATCTATAAATCATTATTCAAAAAGCCCGTCCGCTTACAAAAAAAAAACAAGTGCGCATGCGTAAAAACAAAAAACAAACATGTTAATTCATAGTAGCAATCGGCTCTTCACATGCGTTTCATGTGGAACAACGTTTAATTTCATCATAGCATTAGGGACCATGGGCCAGTCCATAGGGACCAATCCAAAGGGACCGGTCTAAAGGGATAAGTCCAAAGGGACTCATCAACAAGGACTCATCCACAAGGACTCGTCCTCATGGACCTGTCAACAAGGACTCATCCACAAGGACTTGTCCACAAGGACTTGTCATCAATGACCTGTCAACAAGGACCCGTCCACAGAGATCCGCTCCCCCCACCCTCTTCAGAAGCCATGAGTGGGCATGCTAATTCATAGTGGCTTTCCACCGAACATGTGCACTTTATGTGGAACAACGTTTCATTCCATATCGGCATTCAAACTCTCACATGTTGCAATTGGAAACAGAGATTCTCTAAAAAATTACAATTTCACCCCCTAGTAGTGGTAGGTTTTACTTTTGGGGTTGAAATATGTTGTCCATTGGAAAGGGGGTGTCAGCCCGAGTTCAATGACACCTCATTCGTCAAATTCCGACCATGCGTTCGAGAGATATCACGCCGCCGCCATCTTGTGAGGAGGGTGAGGAGGAGGAGGTGCTAGAACCCCTATAAAACCACTACTTACTTGGTTTTCGTCCAGGAGGTCTATATTTCATTCCCGGTTCTATCAAGGAATTTAATTCTGATCTGGGGGCTAGAAAGGAGTACACTCAACCTCGTGAGGACAAACGGAGAATATGTGGGTTCACATGAATAACAAATTCACACACTACTACAGACAACAAAACACCACAGGTTATCAGACGATTCTACACGCAGTCAAGTACACGGAGCTAAATGACCACGATGTCCAAACCCCTCAAATGATGCAACAATGAACAGTTAAACTCTGGTGATAATCGTCTTGAAACCCGGACTCTAGAAGCTCCTGACTCACCCGTGACATTCGGCCAATGACCTACTAGATCTCTCCGTATTAGTTTATTACCGTTTTTCGTCTTTATTTTACTTTTATTCGTTCTTTTGGCATTCTCCCAAAAGGAACAGACCTTCGACTCCAACAATCAATCGTGATTTGTTCCAGTATTCCTCGCTCGAAAATACCTGACTTCCCTCCTTTTATTAGCACTGAAATCTGGAGCATACCAATTGGTGTAACGAATTGCCGTCGGTAATAGAGGGCAAGCCATAGTCCACTGAGGCTTCAGCAATGGAATTTTTGTGCCAGCGTTAAAGTTAAGCTAGATGTACAGCAATTTTATTTCTACCTCCTAACAGATCGGCATATTTCAATCCTGGTGGAAGATTGCCACATGTCAAGATGAATACATTTTTAGCCTATTTTCAATTTTGAAAAAAATAGGCTTATGAGATCACCTTTTGTCCGTGTGTGTGTGCGTGTGTGTGTGTGTGATTCGTGTGTGTGTGTGTCCCCCCCCCCCTAATAAAATCTAAACGGTTCGAGAGATTTCAATGAAACTCGGTAAGTTCATAGCTCTATTCCGGGCGACCCCGACCGTTCCCTTCAAATTTTGTTACGTCTCACCAATCCAACATGGCGGCTGTGCGAAATATTTCACCAGCATTCAATATCTCCGAAACTATTACCGATATCACCCTAGAATTGTGTATGATGATAAAGGAAAATACTAGAAATTCACTTACGTGACCGTTGAAAACCTGGTTTCTACAAAACCAACATGGCGGCCAAGCGAAGTTGCGACTTTTAAATGGACGTTTCTCGCGATTTAACCAACCAAACGCAATGAAACTTGGCACAGTATATATTTATATACATTGTAATGTACCGACATCTAACTTCGTTCAATTGTTTACATAACCTCAAAATGGTGGCTGTGCGAAATATTTCACAGCCATTCACTATCTCCGAAACTATTTATGATATCAACCTGAAATTTTGTACGGTGATAAAGAGCACTGCTACAAGTTTATCTATGTAACTTTCATAAACCTGTAAAGTACAAAACGAACATGGCGGCCAAGCGAATTTGAAACATTTTAATAACCTTTTTTTTGTGATTTAACCATCTGAGCGCAGTGAAATGTGGCACAGTAAATGGTTATACAGATTGTAATGCACTGGCATCTAATTTAGTTCAATTGTTTACTTAACCTCAAAATGGCGGCTGTGCGAAATTTTAAAATTAAGTTTTTATTTCTTGTGTCGTAATCATGCGATCGAAGTGAAAGGCAATAATTTTCCTTTAATGGTAAATAACTCTATGACATATGCATATAACAATCCAAAATGGCGAGCATCCGAAATATTTAGACGGTTCTCAATATCTACGAATCTTTTACAGCAATCAAACTGAATCTTTTTATGTTCATAGATGCTATGAACATATGTTCACCTATAGGACTTTCAGTAACCTGGTGAGCACAAATCCAACATGGCGGCGACGCGAAGTATAAATATTTAAATGGACGTTTCTCGCGATTTAACCATCTGAGTGCAGTGAAACTTTGCACGTTAATGCTTATACAGATGTTAATCCACGTATCGAATTTATTTCAATTGTTTTCATAACCACAAGATGGCAGCTGTGCGAAATTTTAAAATCTCGTTTTTACTTCTTGTGTCCTAATCATGCGATTGAAGTCTGAAAACCACACGTACACAATAATCTTCATGTAATAGTACATAAATAAAAATCCAACCTGGCTACCATCTGCAATATTTAGTCGGTTCTCAGTATCTACGAATCTAACATAGCAATCAAACTAAAATTTTGTATGTTGATAGTGGCAATTAATATGAGTAGGATATATGAAAATAGGCTGTATAGTTCTTCACGGAACTACTTGTTAGTTATGCGGTGCATACCTCCCTTTAATCAAGTCTGTGCCCAGAAAAACTGCCACAACTCAAATCGTAAAGAGAGCTAATCCAATAGCCTACATGACATTCAGTTTTCTTCTCACGTCATCTGTACAAAACAAGTAGTTGAAAACTTCCACAATTTGGTTGTGATAATATTCTTCGCATTATTTCGTGTGTGTTATGAGAGGTTACTTACAGTATTCAAAAGAATGAATAAACAACCAAATAAATGGATTCGAATCCGGCCCAAGTCGTCGGATTTTTTAAGAGCGTTAAAAATCCCTCAGTATGCCTTCCTTCGGAGGGGAAGTAAAGCCGGCGGGCCCATGTTATAGATTTATGGCATGCAAAAGAACCTTCCACTAACTTCAAATGTGTGAAGCTAAAAGATGTAGGTTGGATTTGATTAACGCACTGTAGTTCCATCGTTCACCGCCAGGTTGCTGTGGCATCTAGTTGCCAAGTATCACAGCTAGGTGTCTTCGACGGTAGCATTTGGTAGCAAAAGTACAGTAGGAACGAATTGAAATTGATCGCCTGCAGTCCTTGCTTGAATTGGTCGACTGAAAAGCATTAATTTCGATTTTGATCCATATTATTACTGGAGGACTCTACTTCACATCAGTTAAAATACGTAGTACTACTGACCGATGAGATTAGTATTGCAGTATGGCTCTCGTTTGTCACTCCTTAAGAGAGAGTTGTTGTTAATAATTTTAGGGGCTTGGGACATCTTGGTCATCAGACCCGTGTACTTGGGTGTGGTTTTTAATTTGTCTGATAACCTGTATTTTTGTGGTGACTGTAGTAGCGCAAGTACAGTAGCTGTATTAGGGAGAGGGATGGGGTAGGTGTCCCGGCATTTGCCTGGAGAGAGTGTGTAAAGACGTAGGGAAAACCATACTCAGGATGACCGCTGTCAGCGCCGGGATTCAAACCTACAATATCCGGACTTGCCGCAGCTGCCCACGCGGTCGTGATGGACGATCGAAGTAGCTACGCCGCGGGCCGTAAGAAGAGGTGGCTAGTCAAGCCTATGAGATTTCATTTCATTTTACACTGGAACTAGTGACTGGGAGGTATATCTCACCTAAATAAGGAACTTCGTAGTTTACCTTGACCGTTAATCTCGCGATCATATGCCACGGGACCTCCTTTTTATAAGGGGAGTTCACATGAAAGGTACGAAACGATACTGCGGGTACAATTCATTCGTTATTCAAAAGTAATCACCACAGGCCTGCGCACAGGTGTCCCATTGCTTCACTAGTCGCAGGATTCCCTGTTCCCAGAAGTCTTGCGGTTGTGACAGGTGCCAATCCTGTACAGTGTCCTTTAGTTCGTCGTCCGATTGGAAACGTTTTCCCTTGAGACGAACCATTAACAGTGACGTGCACTGTGCGACACTCCGTAGCCTGCGCAAGTCCATCAAGAAAAAACGGCCTGGCCTGCTCACGAAAGGACTGATTCTTCTCCATGATAACGCTCGCCCACACGTCTCTAACGTCACACAAGATGTATTGGCCACGTTCAACTGGGAGCAACTTGAGCATCCGCCTTACAGTCCGGACTTGTCACCCTGCAACTTCCATCTGTTTGGTCCGTTAGAAAAACATCTCATACGTGGAATCCAAACCACAGGACGTGGCATTTCACTTTGAAAATCCCCTAAGAGGACTTTATATTAAGTTAGAACTAAGCTTTTGATATTAACAAGAAATGAAAGTATGGTATCATTTTATAGGCCTTGTAGTTTCCACTCACATGTTAAGCACTTCCGTATCCCTTTTCATACTGCGAATATTTCTTCGAAATATAAAGTTATTTTTATGTTAAAGCTCAAAGATTTTTCTCTAGTTTACAGGAAAAATAAAGCATACTTTTACACTAGCCACTTTCATGCTAATTAACCCCCACAGTTTTGATAGAGGGGTATTATTCCATTATCACTGATGATAAATTCATGATTGGTTGTGTACGCTATTTGAGTTATTTTGTCACCTGATTGTATTGAGGTGGAGAATTGCAAGATCATTTCAGCATTTCACAGCTTTGTAGCTTTTATTTCATTTCAACGATGTTAACGTTCCGAACATTTCGGTTCTCCAGGAAGTTGGATCTTGTCTCGGCTTCAACAATGAAGGATAAAATCAGTTTGACACACTACAGTTAGAAAGATTCCTGCCGACAAGCAGACTATGACGTTGCAGAATATATGGGAATACAAGTTCGATAAATACAACAGAATGGTGGCTGTGTAAGATGAGTAACGTTCTAAGAGAATGTATTGACGTTTCATAAAAAATGCCTATAACTCAAATCTTGTGGCAGATTTATTTCCTACACGTCCTAGTAACATTTTTCTGATCAATCATTGCAGTTTTTCTCGAAGAAAGGTTTACATTCAATTGGTGGGAAATCCTAAAACGAGATTTTAAAATACAAAATGCAAGCTCTTATCTGCATTTCCTGTACTGAAATTATTGGCAGTATACATAATAGTCTACTATCTAGGTAACATCGAAGAATTCAAGTTGGATCTTGTCTCGGCGTCAACAATGAAAGATGAAAAGTTGCAAACATTCATCAACAAAAAAACATAAAATATTCATTTCCAAAAGATTAAAGCAGGACCCACCAAGAGCACCAATCACAGCACACCTAATTATCCCACCACAAATGCAACACACTACATTCAACACATAGGCTACAACATAATAAAGTAAATCACAAAAGCAAAGCAAATACTAATACCATCACAAGCCGGGAGCTGGAGGCATTTTAATGCGACTATATCACCGACAAGCGCCTAACCTACTCCAGGTCTTACCTCAGGTCTACCTCATTTAGCCAACTCCGCACAGACCATGGAGGCCCTGGGAGTAGTGGAAGTTAGAGACTTCCACTTTTTGTGACATCGGCACTAGATGGGATGGAGTCCTTAGCTCCGTGCCCGGTCATTTTTGTCCCCAGGAATTACCCTGGTACTCATTTCTGGTGTAGGCTGAGTGAACCCCAGGGCTATTTGCGTTTCCGAAAGTGGTAGTTTTTTTTTCTATAATCCACTACCTGGATTGGGATCGAATCCACTTCTTTTCAGTTTGACGCTCAGCGCCTCTGCCGACTGTGCCACGCAGCCCCCTCGTGGTACAAATGGCCCTAAGATGTTCAAGCCCCTGAAATGTAACAAATAGCTCTTCAGGCTGACGACGTGTACCATCCCAATTAAAAACAAGAAGTTCCGTGAAGAACTATACAGCCTACTTTTCATGCCTATGATTACTCTACAGTATATGAACTTATCTAGAATAGACGAAATTAAATTGGTAATATCGAAATATCTAATTAGTTCAAAATATACCTGGTATAATGTAGCCTAATAGAGCACTACAGTTGGCAGCCCTGGTGACTGAATATATTCTTAGTTCCATCTCTTAAGGTACAGAATACAAAATTTGGTTGAAGTCCAATGGACGTTACATGCAGTTAGACACTGGATCTATCAGCACGCGTAAAAGCATGTTGCCAAAAATAACGCGCGTGTGCTGGTCAGAAATAATCTGAAATATTATGATATCTTGTTGTGCTAATTATGGATGAAATCCATTTGTTAGTATAGAAGTTACATGTATTTTAAAATTGGACATATCAGCACGCATTGAATCATGTTGGCAGCACTGCCTTGTATTAATTACTCCACATTAATCTAGAATGTCAGATGCTATACGTGTGCAAAGTATAGAGCTGTTGGCTTGCATATTTTCTGATACATTGCTATTAGGGTAAAAAATTATATAGACAGCATTTATTAACAGTTGGCAGCCCTGATTGCTCTTAACAATACTTATATTCATATCTGTTATGGTACACATAGCACATACGAAATTTGGTTGAAATCCAACTGATAGTATAGAAGTTACTTGTATTTAAAAATTGGTACTGTCAGCAGGCTTATAATCATGTTGGTAGACCTGAAGTATATAAGTTACTCCAAATTAATCTAAAATGTCAGAATATACGTGTGAATAGTTTAAAGCTGTTGGCCTGCATACTTTCTGATATATATTGGTATTTGGATACAAAAAAATAGAGAGAGCAATTATTAACAGTTGGCAGCCCTGGTGGCTCTTAAGAATACGCTCAGTCATATCTGTTTATGTACAGATATTACATACAATATTTGTTTGAAATCCAGTTGATAGTGTAGAAGTTATATGCATTTAAACATTGGACCTATCAGAAGGCTTAACATTATTTTGGCAACACTGTCATGGTTGGCCTCCTGGAAATTAAACTGAAATAGTATTATCTACATGTGTGCCAATTTTGGAATAGCTCCTATGCATACCTTGCAAGATATCCAACATGGAGCTCAAATTTCTAGTGCGTTTTTTCAGCAGTTGGTAGCACTGACATCATTTTCAAATATGGACGTGAGATATTCCGGTGCACATATTTACTCATACTAAATTTGGTTTTGATTGCTTTAGCTGTTTAGGAGTTGATAGGGGGACACACACACACAGCCAGACAGACAGACAGACAGAAGGACAGATAGACAGACAGACAGACAGACACACATTTTCCCGGATCGATCTCATAAGTCTACTCTTTCCTCATTTTTGCAAAATGTGAAAAGTAGGCTAATAATTTCCATCACCATCAATTTAACACTTCCTTCACATTAGCATATTTACTCACCTCTTTTTATTTAAAATGCTATTTTAATACCAAGTGGATTATTTTATTTACTCAAATTGTGGTAAAGTGTAACTTTGAAGGGGACTGCTACGGCGGTAATGTTTGGGAAGTGCTGGTTTATCGGATTCCATGTTCACAGAGGCAAGTGACGGGTGATGAGCTACCCCAACCCTCTGCAAAATGTTACACTTTAATGACACCACTTTTAAAGTCTACTTAACCTGATTCCAGCCAAGTGCCAGCCGGGCAAGGGGTTGATGTCCATTGAGTGCCGCACAGCTTGGTGACCCTGTCGCGTCGCTCTGATCCGGGCTGGACCGCCGGCGCACGGAGCTGATGGTCATGGTGTCCAAGCCCCTCAAAAGAATTAACAACAGAAGTTCTGACTTTCAGTCTGAGCCCTGTTTAAATCTGCCACACTTACCGTTTGATTTGTGGCAACAGACATAAAATATAGTGATAATGATAATAATAATAATACTGTAATGCTTAACGCTTTCCAATATTGGGAAAATACGCTGTAAATAAATAAATAAATAAATAATAATAATGTTATCGGTTTTACGTCCCTTTTAACAGCTGCGGCTTTTAGAGGCGCTGGGGTGCCAGAATTTTGTCCCGAAGAGAATATTTTACGTGCCAGTAAATCTTCTGACACGGTTCCCTCGCAGTTGGGCACCCTCGAATGTCAACTGACTGCGCCAGGATTCGATCCTGCAACCTAGGGAACAGCAGGCTAGAACATTACCGCTACACCACGCAGCCAATTGTCTGCACTAGTGTAACCTATGTATTAGTTATTCAGGTCAGGATTCAGAAGGAGGCGGCCATGGCCTTAAGTTAGGAACCATCTCACATTTGCGTGGAATAGAGGTGGAAACCCACGGAAATCCACTTCTAGGATGGCCAAGGTAGTAATTGAAACCTGCTCTTCTCAGCTATGCCCTACGAGGCTGAGTGCACCCCGTTCAAAACTTCAGACCAGAATTATATTACTTGGCAGAGCTGGGAAATGAACCCGTACCTCCGAGGAGACAGCCAAGAATGCTAACCGCTAAACCTGCGAGGTGGTCACTCATCCACAGGAAATATAATATATTCAGAAAAAAAGTTAATGGTTCATTCATTGCATCCATTCCTCCTGTCTTATTAACATTATGCAGAAGACAGAAGCGAAAGTTTATTATTATGTCTTCATTGACAGTGATAAAAAGACTCCGTGAAGGAATTTCATTGGACAGTGAGATCGACGATCTTGGAGACCTCCCAGTGTATTATGACGGCCAAGGTCACATTTAAACAACCCACAGACTGTACCGTCACGAATTTGTTATTACTGGCCAAAAGGCAACAACATCCAGTTTTTTGTCATACGGATCCGAAACGAAATAATACCACAACCACGAACTGTGTGATTCATATCTCTTCTTCAACTCTTCCCCTTCTGTTTATACATCCTCCCTTTCATTATTTTACTCTTCCTTCACAAACTTTTATTGCTGGTGACGAAGAGGACAATGAAACAGACACACACAAAGACACTATTTTACAATGAGCTCATGTAATAAGAAACAAACAGACCGTCTGATTGGAGAATACCAGGCAGGTTTCCGAAAAGGAAGATCATGTACGGAACAAATTCTCAATCTCAAAACTATCCTACAAATGCACAAAACCAGACAGACAGTCATTACCTTTGTAGATTTCAGAAAAGCATATGACTCTATAGATCGTCAAACACTTTTCAATACTCTAGAAGAATATCAAGTTGATCGAAAAACAAGAGAATTAATCAGACAAACACTAACTGGCACTACGTCAAAAGTTAAATTCCTCGGCGAAATATCTGAGCCTTTTGCAATTAACACTGGGGTCCGCCAAGGAGACGGATTATCTCCGTTACTGTTCAGCCTCGTACTTGAGAAGATAATCAGGACCTGGGAAAAGGAAACTAAGGGAATAACCCTTGGCAGACTACTCAAAGATAGAATTCATGTACATTGTTTGGCCTTTGCTGATGACATAGCAATCCTTTCTAATAACAGACAAGAAGCAATTCATTCCATTGAAAAATTACATGAAATTGCCATCAAAACGGGACTTCAAATTTCTTATGAGAAAACTCAGTACATGGAAGGAGCCTCACGATACTTAGACGGACAACCTATGAGAACTAAATTCGGCAAAATCTTTCAAGTGAACGAATTCAAATATCTGGGAGAAATTATTCAGCCCTCTGGTTTAAACCGTGAAGCAAATAAAGAGAGAATTTCCAAATTACAGAAAGCTTACAGAATCACTTGGAATAGGTATAACAAAAAATCAATATCTCGGAAAGCAAAACTTAGACATTATAATACAGTAATCAAACCGGAGGCGTTATATGCATCAGAAACCTTAATCATTGGTGGCAAATCTTTAACCAAAGAGATTGAAAAACAAGAAAGGAAAATTTTACGAAAAATTTTTGGCCCAGTTTTTATAGAGGGAATCTGGAGGAAAAAGTCATCCCAGGAAATATATCGCCAATGTGAAAAAATGTCTCATACTTTTCGGAAAAGACGATTGAAATTTTACGGGCACATTATCAGAATGAACAATGGCAGATTGACTAAAAGAATTCTCAACTTGGCCCTCTCACTAAAAACCAAGAACAGCTGGCTACGTGAAATTGAAACAGATCTCCAGGAAATCAACATTTCAGACAATATTATACAGGACAGATGCAAATTCAGAACCCTAATCGACAATCACCAATTTGAAGACAAACCCAACACCAGGGCCACCATAACTTGGACAGAAGACCGAAGAAAGGCGCTCAGCGAGAGGATGAAGAGATTTTGGAAGGAAAAGAAGGCCAACACATCAGCTAAACAGGTTCAACCGTGCTCCTGAGTCGGGCATAACGATGCAAGAAGGCTACCTTATTAACATTAACATGACGGCATCCGCTGCTAAGTGACCGCCGAACCACGCCGTAGCGCGCCGTGCCGATCTATCTCGCCAATTTAAAATGTTCATCAAATATCTTACGTGTGTCTGCATATGTGTGTGTGTGGTTTTCTTTTTTAGGGTAAATTCGGGAGAGATGGCGCACAGTTTTAAAAACTTTCTTGGAGACTACACCTTACCTTAAAAATAAGATGACATTCATGAAAGCTTTGTGGACACACTGTTTATATGTAATGATATTATGAACTTCATGTTTTTAGCCTATTTTCAATTTTGAAAAAATAGGCTTATGAGATCACCTTTTGTCCGTGTGTGTGTGCGTGTGTGTGTGTGTGTGTGTGAGGTGTGTGTGTGTGTCCCCCTAATAAATTCTAAACGGCTGGAGCGATTTCAATGAAACTCGGTAAGTTCATAGCACTATTCCGGGCGACCCCGACCGTGCACTTCAAATTTTGTTACGTCTCACCAATCCATCATGGCGGCTACGCGAAATTTTTCACCAGCATTCAATATCTCCGAAACTATTCCCGATATCACCCTGGAATATTTAACGGAGATAAAGGGAACTACTAGAAGTACACCTATGTGACTTTTGAAAAACTGGTAACTACAAAAACAACATGGCGGCCACGCGAATTTGCGACTTTTAAATAGACGTTTCTCGCGATTTAACCAACCAAATGCAATAAAACTTGGTACAGTATATGTTTATACACATTGTAATGCACCGACATCTACCTTCGATCAATTGTTTACATAACCACAAGATGGTGGATGTGCGAAATATTTCACCGGCATTCTATATCTCTGAAACTATTTGCGGTATCACCCTGAAATTTTGTACGGAGATAAAGGGCAATACTGGAAATTCATCTATAAGACTTTAAAAACCGGTTAAGTACAAAACGAACATGGCGGCCAAGCGAATTTGAAAATTTTAAATAGACCTTTCTCGCGATTTAATGTTCCAAACGCAATGAAATCTGGTACAGGAAATGTTTAAACACATTGCAATGCACTGGTATGTAATTTAGTTCAATTGTTTACATAACCTCAAGATGGCGGCTGTGCGAATTTTAAAATTAAGTTTTTTATTTCTTGTGTCGTAATCATGCGATCGAAGTAAAAGTTTGAATAATGAATCTACGCAATAATTTTTCTTTAATGGTCCATGACTCTATGGCATATGCATTTAACAATCCAACATGGCGACCATCCGAAATATTTAGACGGCTCTGAATATCTACGAATCTATTATAGCAATCAAACTGAATTTTTTAATGTTCATAGGGGCTATAAACTTAAGTTCACCTATAGGACTTTAAATAACCTGGTGATCGCAAATCCAACATGGTGGCGACGCGAATTATAAATATTCACATGGACGTTTCACGCAATTTAATCATCCGAGTGCAGTGAAACTTGGTACAGTAAATCCTGGCATCTAATTTATTTCAATTGTTTCCATAATCACGAAATGGCAGCTGTGCGAAATTTTTAATCTCCTGGTTACTTCTTGTGCCCTAATCATGCGATTGAAGTTTGAATGCTACACGTACACAATAATCTTCATGTAACAGTACATAACTCTAGGACCTACATCAATAAAATCCAACATGGCGACCATCCGTAATATTTAGTCGGTTCTCAATATCTACGAATCTATTGCAGCAATCAAACTGAAATTTTGTATGTTGATAGTGGCAGTTAACAAAAGTAGGATATATGAAAATAGGATGTATAGTTCTTCACGGAACTACTTGTTTATTTCCTTATTGACATTCAATCTAAAAAGAAATACCCACAGGTATTTAATAAATCTAATATGATTAGTCAATACAATTTTTAAATTAATACAAGTTTCGACCTCATTATGGCCTTCTTCAGTTTTTCAAAGAAGAAAATAAACAAGTAGTTCCGTGAAGAACTAAAGCCTATTTTCATATATCCTACTTATGTTAATTGCCTCTATCAACATACAACATTTCAGATTTGATTGCTGGGGCCGATAACCTCGATGTTAGGCCCCTTAAAACAACAATTATCATCATCATCATCAGTTTGATTGCTGTAATAGATTCGTAGATATTGAGAACCGACTAAATATTGCGGATGGTCGCCATGTTGGAATTTTATATAAGTAGGTCTTAGAATTATGTACTGTAACATGAAGATTATTGTGTAGTATTCAAACTTCAATCGCATGATTAGGACACAAGAATAAAAACAAGACTTTAGAATTTCGCACATCTGCCATCTTGTGGTTATGGAAACAATTGAAATAAATTAGATGGCAGTGGATTAACATTTGTATAAGGATTTAATGTACCAAGTTTCACTGAACTCGGATGGTTAAATTGCGAGAAAAGTCCATGTGAATATTTATACTTCGCGTAGCCACCATATTGGATTTGTGATCACCAGGTTATTCAAAGTCCTATAGGTGAACTTACGTTCATAGCCCCTATGAACATTAAACAAATTCAGTTTGATTGCTGTAATAGATTCGTAGATATTGAGAACAGTCTAAATATTTCGGATGGTCGCCAATCCTCAAAATTTCGCCTCTTAAAAAGAAAAATCACCACCACCACCACGATTAAGCAGATAAAGGTCGAAAGTTCTTGTGCTCAGGGATAGCTTTCACCGCAGCTCTAAATAAAAATCAGGGGCCGATAACCTAGATGTTAGGCCCCTTAAAACAACAATTATCATCATCATCATCTAAATAAAACATTGAAAATGTAGCCTCATTGCGTAATGGCTAGCATTCTTAGCTGTCACCACAGAGGCTCGGGATCGATTCCCCGCTATTTCTAGAAATCTAATTGTGGTCTGAGGGCTAGAATGGGGTACACTCACCCTCTTGAGGTAAAACTGAGAAGAGACGGGCTCAATTCCTACCTCAGCCAAACCTGGAAGTGGTTTTCCGTGTGTTCCACCACTTCTACTCCATACGAATGCGGGATTGTACCTCACTTAAGGCCACCGTCGTTTTCTACTGAAATCCTACCTCAACTACAAATACACACACACTACGACAGACATCACAGCCAAATTTTAACACACACCCAAGTACACGGGACAAAATGACAACGATGTCGCAAAGCCCCAAAAGGAAGAAACAACCACATCTTTCTGGTATGGTGCAGGGAAGACCCTTCTTAATCCATGTATCGTCACAGAAACCACTGGCTTATAATATGAGACATTGCATTTCGAGTTAGCGCATCATTAGATTGCTGAGAGCTTTCTCGTGTTCCCTACAGATTCAAGAGGTTATTGTATACCAGTACACTACTTAAATTTTTAGAAAAAGCAACAGATGATATGGCATCGTGAAAATATCTCCAGTGCAATTAGCGCCCAGGTATTGAGCTTCCAAACTCATTCATGACCCAATCAAGTAAATGATTTGTTACAGTAATTGTTCTCATTCAGACTGTTGCTATAAATTTCGATTCGGTACAATGTCCTTTGTATAGGCTACATCTTGCGCTCCTTTTCAGCTCATTCGTTTCTTTTTTATCTTGCCGATCACTGTTAAATGAATCCAAATAAAAGAGAGATTGCGTTTTTGTCTATTCCTCTTTTAACTGTGGAGCTATAAATTTGTCTTCCTATGGCTCCATATTCCAACCTAAGGGACAAATCATCGCACGGAATGCAAATGTATTTGAAAGGTTTCGTATTTTTAGCCTACTTTCGATTTTTGCAAAAAATGAAAGTAGACTTATGAGATCACTACAGGGCGAAAAAAAAGTGTGTCTGTCTATGTGTGTGTATGCGTGTGAGTCAGTGTGTGTGTGTGTGTGTGTGTGAGTGTGTGGACTCTGAATGTCTGTCCCCCCTATCAATTCGAACACGGTGAGCGCAAATTGAACGAAATTAGGTACAAAGGTAGCACTAGCAAAGGACACCTCAGTGTCATGTTTTATATCGCCGCCATCTTGACGGAAACGTAATGGCGGCCACACAAATGTTCAAAGCTTAAATCAAATTACGACTAACCTAATCATCCGATCTCTACCAAATTTTGCAACAACATACCTTTATGGAGGGAGCATCCTTTGACAAATCTAATAGGTCATTAGCCTAATAGTTTGCGGATGGCGGCCATCTTTGTGTCAAAATCGATTACCCCTATTAATTCAAACACGGTGAAACCGAATGGAATGAAATTTGGTGCAGAGGTAGCACTAGCAAAGGGCACCCCAGTGTCATGTTTTATATTGCCGCCATCTTGACGGAAACGTAATAGCGGCCACCCATATGTTCAAAGCTTAAATCAAATTACGACTAACCTAATCATCCGATCTCTACCAAATTTTGCAACAACATACCTTTATGAAGGGGGCATCCTTTGACAAATCTAATAGGTCATTAGCCTAATAGTTTGCAGATGGCGGCCATCTTTGTGTCAAAATCGTTTACCCCTATTAATTCGAACACGGTGAAACCGAATGGAATGAAGTTTGGTACAGAGGTAGCACTAGCAAAGGGCACCTCAGTGTCATGTTTTATATCACCGCCATCTTGACGGAAACGTAATGGCGGCCACACAAATGTTCAAAGCTTAAATCAAATTACGACTAACCTAATCATCCGATCTCTACCAAATTTTGCAACAACATACCTTTATGGAGGAAGCATCCTTTGACAAATCTAATAGGTCATTAGCCTAATAGTTTGCGGATGGCGGCCATCTTTGTGTCAAAATCGATTACCTCTATTAATTCGAACACGGTGAAACCGAATGGAATGAAATTTGGTAACGAGGTAGCACTAGCAAAGGGCACCTCAGTTTCATGTTTTATATCGCCGCCATCTTGACGGAAACGTAATGGCGGCCACACAAATATTCAAAGCTTAAATCAAATTACGATTAACCTAATCATCCGATCTCTACCAAATTTTGCATCAACATACCATTATGGAGGGAGCATCCTTTGACCAAACTAATAGGTCATTAGCCTAATATTTTGCGGATGGCGGCCATCTTTGTGTGAAAATCGATTCCCCCTATTAATTCGAACACGGTGAAACCGAATGGAACGAAATTTGGTACAGAGATAGCACTAGAAAAGGCCACCTCAGTGTCATGTTTTATATCACCGCCATCTTGACGGAAACGTAATCGCGGCCACCCAAATGTTAAAGGCTAAAATGTAATTACGACCAACCTAATAATCTAATCTCTACCAAATTTTGCAACAACAAATCTTTATGTGGGAAGCATATTCTGACCAAACTGCTAGATCATCAGCCCAATAGTTTGCAGATGGTGGCCAAGTATGTGTGCAAATTGATTCCCCCTATCAATTCAAACACGGTGAAACCGAATTGAACGAAATTTGGTACAGAGGTAGCACTAGCAAAAGGCACCTCAGTGTCATGTTTTATATCGCCGCCATCTTGACGGAAACGGAATGACGGCCACCCAAATGTTAAAAGCTTAAATCAAATTTCGACCATCCTAATAATTCGATCTCTACCGGATTTTGCAACAACATGCCTTTTTGTGGAAAGCATCTTATGACTGACTACAAGGTCATCAGCCCAATAGTTTGCAAATAGCGGCCATGTATGTGTGCAAATCCATTCCCCAGATCAATTCAAACACGGTGAAACCGAATTGAATGAATTTTTTTACAGAGGTAGCACTAGCAAAGGGCACCTCATATTCATGTTTAATATCCCTATAGCAAGTTGTATTTCAACAAGCTACTACAACCAACATTCAATTATACTCCTTGAAAAGGACAAAGAGTTATAACAATACCCATGCATTTAGGAGAAAGTAGGCTATATGTTCTTTACTGAACATCTTTATACTTCTGTTTGTGAACGAACTTTCGTGCCACTGATATTTTATTTTGTACAAAAACCTTTATAATTTATGATCACACTGAATTGTCTACACTTTTTTAAACTACCGTACTTTCTTTTTGGGTTGTTGAAGACCATCAATCGGTACGCGTTATTTTGCCGATGTAATGTTATATTTATAGAAATCACAGAATATACATATGAATGGTACGAAATGAAAATGAAAATCCACAGCCTGCTTCCAGTCGACCAACTGGGTCAGGGAATGGAATGAATGAAGCCCGCATCTAGTGGCGAGGATATGAACTGTGCCGGCTGCCGAAGCCTGTCGCACTCCCCTGGGTCAATGAATACATGAATGACAGATGAAATGAAATGACAGTGCAGAGTGTTGTTGGAATGAAATTTGTGACAGGGAAAACCGGAGTACCCGGAGAAAAACTTGTCTGCCTCCGCTTTGTCCAGCACAATTCGCACATGGAGTGACCGGGATGTGAACCATGGACCCAGTGGTGAAAGGCCGGCGTGCTGCCGCCTAAGCCATGGAGGCTCATGGAACGAAATAATAGTTGCTATTTGCCTCGGATAGAAGAGCTCACAAGTATTCCGGATAAGCAATGCACCACTGTTGTGATTTTATATTGTTTAACAGGAGTAACATTTCACTCTTTTTTCGAATTTGATGATATGTGATGTGTAAGAGCATGTGCTTTTTGAACCTGTGCGAAGCGTGCAGAAGTGTCCGCGTGCGTTACCTTCCCTCATTCTCCAATAACAGAATGACCTACGTGCCACGTCTTTGGTAGACAGCAGATTATCTTTCTCAATCAGTATCAGTATGTGGGCAAAATACTAATTAATTAGGTTTATGATACAAAATACACTAGCAAAATCACTGGACATACATGTTACAAACTAATATTTTAAAATACAGTTGAATATATCAAAGACGTCCTGTAAAGTATGCTTCCGTTCCATTGAATGGAACAATTTACATTCCACTATTTTGAACAGTTTCCATTCTGTTGCAATGAACAACTTCCATTACATTGAACTCAAGAGCATCCATTCCATTATTGAACAACTTCCATTCCATAGAACTCAACCATTTTCATTCGACTGAACTGATTAACTTCCATTCCATTGAGCTGAACAAATTACATTCCACTGAACTAAACAACTTCCATTCCATTGAACTGAACAAATTACATGCCACTGAACTAAAACACTTCCTTTCCATTGAACTGAACAAATTGCATTCTAATGAACTGAACAAATTCTATTGCAAACAAATGAACAAATTCCATTTATAGAACTGAACACCTTCCATTCCATTCTGTTGAACAAATTTAATGGAATGGAAGCATGTTTGCTGGAAGTCATTGGTAGTTTAAATTGTATTTTAAAATTCAATTTTATTTTGTAATTCAGGGGTTTATTACTATGTTTTGTATTTCACATCGAAGATAAATTTTGTGAGTATTTTGTCCAACTCTGGTAGATATTTGAGATTTAATTTCAGAGATTTGTGATGCTGTGTTAATTGTATTAAAATACATAGCATTCAATTAACTCTAATGACTGAAGCTATGGAGTGCTATACGGTCAACCACCAAAGCTCTATGACCTTGCTTGGTGATGAATGTGCACTCTTGTAGCTATTGTCTTGACGAAACATTGGAAATTTTCATATGGTACTACAAATTGTTAGCCATGATATAAAGAGTTAACATATGAACCTCCATTAGGGTAAGGGAGAATGACCTTCACGGTGTAGCCTATTCATTTAGAGCAATTGCCCGAAATGCAGGACATTTGGGTTTGAATCCCGACTATGGATCCAATTCTTTACGTTTAAAGGTATGTACTGTATGTCATAGTTCCACCATGGCTGGTATGGAGCATAGGTGTGTATTTTAGGTTACTCTGTTTAATACAGAAGTGAGGCAGGTGAAATTAATCTGCAGATATTCTCCACCACATGATCTGGTTTACAAATTTGCAGGCTGATGTGTTGCCAATACACAATGATTAGCACCTAAATGAAGTTGTACACTGGTATGTTGTTTAATCAAATAGTTTATTATGATCGCTAATCTTGTTGTTTTCTGTTCCATGATTTATTACTCTGCTAATCTAAATGTAATGCAGCGTTAGCTTAACATTGCGCCTCATTTCAGTTCCTGTATTCCATATTAGCGTGTTTAAAAGAATTATTGTGAAATGAATACTGAATAACCCTTTGAATTTACATTCATTTTTATAAGTTACTAGCTATTGCACCCGGCATTGCCCGGCAGGTGCCTTTATATTTTATAGAAAGATACATGCCAATATATTTCGCCTAGTAGGCTATATTCACTTTGCCCCTAAGTGAGTTTAGAACATAGTTCTCCTCGACTCTGATGTTACTCATGTGCAATATTAACTCACTGTGAACCTAGTCGAAAAGTACTGTTAAGTAAAATAACGTAGCAGAGCATGCATCAATATCAAAATGGGATGTATATGCATAATTCCTCCAGAACTCAGTCTCGCAATTACTTTCCTGATAGTGTATATTTTTGATTTAATGTGCTAATTAAGACGTCTTATAGCAGTGTTCATATAGTCATCTCTATTATTTTTAGCCTATTTTCAATTTTGAAAAAATAGGCTTATGAGATCACCTTTTGTCCGTGTGTGTGTGTGTGTGTGTGTGTGTGTGAGAGAGAGAGGTGTGTGTGTGTGTCCCCCTAATAAATTCTAAACGGCTGGAGCGATCTCAATGAAACTCGGTAAGTTCATAGCACTATTCCGGGCAACCCCGACCGTGCCCTTCAAATTTTGTTACGTCTCACCAATCCAACATGGCGGCTGTGCTAAATATTTCACCAGCATTCAATATCTCCGAAACTATTACAGATTTCACCCTGGAATTTTTTACGGTGATAAAGGGAACTACTAGAAGTTCGCATATGTGACTCTTGAAAAATTGGTAATTACAAAACCAACATGGCGGCCAAGCGAAGTTGCGACTTTTAAATAGACGTTTCTCGCGATTTAACCAACCAAACGCAATAAAATTTGGTGCAGTATATGTTTATACATTTTGTAATGCACCGACATCTAACTTCGTTCAGTTGTTTACATAACCACAAGATGGCGGCTGTGCGAAATATTTCACCGGCATTCTATATCTCTGATACTATTAGTGGTATCACCCTGAAATTTTGTACGGAGATAAAAAGCACTGCTGGAAGTCCACCTATAATATTTTCAAAAACCGGTTAACTACAAATCGAACATGGCGGCCAAGCGAATTTGAAAATTTAAATAGACCTTTCTCGCGATTCAATGTTCCGAACGCATTTAAACTTGGTACAGGAAATGTTTATATATGTTGTAATGCACTGGTATCTAATTTAGTTCAATTGTTTACATAAGCTCAAGATGGCGGCTGTGCGAATTTTAAAATTAAGTTTTTATTTCTTGTGTCGTAATTATGCAATCGAGGTGGAAGTTTGATTAATGAACCTACGCAATAATTTTCCTTTAATGGTACATGACTCTATGGCCTCTACATTTAACAATCCAACATAGCGACCATCCGAAATATTTAGACGGCTATGAATATCTACGAATCTATTACAGCAATCAAACTGAATATTTTTTATGTTCATAGGGGCTATGAACATAAGTTTACCTATAGGACTTTCAATAACCTAGTGATCACAAATCCAGCATGGCGGCGACGCGAACTATAAATATTCACATGGATGGTTCTCGCAATTTAACCATCCGAGTGCAGTGAAACTTGGTACAGTAAATCCTTATATGAATGTTAATCCACTGGCATCTAATTTATTTCAATTGTTTCCATAACCACAAGATGGCGGCTGTGCGAAATTTTAAAATCTAGTTTTTACTACTTGTGTCCTAATCATGCGATTGAAGTTCGAATGCTACACGTACACAATAATCTTCATCCGAAATATTTAGTCGGTTCTCAATATCTACGAATAAATTACAGCAATCAAACTGAAATGTTGTATGTTGATAGTGGCAATTAACATTAGCAGGATACATGAACATAGGCTGTATAAATCTAGGACCTACATAAATAACGTCCAACATGGCGACCATCCGAAATATTTAGTCGGTTCTCAATATCTACGAATAAATTACAGCAATCAAACTGAAATGTTGTATGTTGATAGTGGCAATTAACATTAGCAGGATACATGAACATCGGCTGTATTGTTCTTCACGGAACTACTTGTTTAAATGTTGCAACTATCTTCTTGATAGGAAATAATATTTAAATTATTCAATGTTTGGAAGATAAAGTCATCATTGTGGAATCAAATATAATTATGATTTTCAATCCCGCACGAATGGCGTCGATAATGAGAAATTACTCATTCCTGAACATACAGTAAGTCAGTGTGTACCATAGCTGCATATCAAGGAACAGTATTGCTGTAAATTAGTTTACATGTATATTATCTCACCCTCATCAAGTTAAAGTAAATTAAGCAACGTATAATCCCAGTATAATGTCAAATAAGATGCATAGTTTTTGAACACATTGGACTTCCTTGGCCCCTAAAGTACTGTATTTCGTAATATAAGGAACTAGCAGTAGTACCCGGCTTCGCCCGGTGGAATGATGATAATGTTTTAAGGTCTCCTTAGAAATATACTGGACTTAAAATCTAAGTCATTTGCCCCCAAAGACAATGAGGGAGTAATATCTAGGTCATTTGCCCTTTTGATAAGGATGATAATAAAAACTACTGTTGAATTGACACGTCAAACTTACAAACTACCGTAATAGAAATACATATTTCAAAATTCACAGGCGAGGAAGACTTATTGTGTGTGGTGATTAATGGTGTAATGGGCGTAACATCTACTGTAGGTCATTTGCTCTTATGATGAGGATGATAAGGGAAACTACTACCGGTATTGAATTGACACTTCAACGTATAATGTACACAATATACTGTAATAAAAATAACTATATGGCGGCTTCGGTGGCGTATTTGGTAGCATGCTGAGCTTCTATGCCCAAGATAGAGGGTTCAAACCCGGCCGAAGCCGTCGGATATTTTAAGAGTGTTAAAAATCAGTCAGTATGCCTTTCTTCGGAGGGGAAGTAAAGCCGGCGGTCCCATGTCAGATTTATGGCATGTTATTGAACCTTCCACTAATTACACCTGTGTGAAGCTAAATTGGATAAGTAAACAACGCTCATAGATGTCTACGTCCGTTGCCAAGAGCCGACTGCAGTGGCGTCTAGTAGCTAAGTTCCGAACTTGGCCTAGTAGTCGTTGACGGTGGCACTTGGCGGCAAAAGTACGAACTATTTGAAGAATTCTAAGTTGCAGTTTGTACTTAAATTAAAAAACAGATAACACACACTAATACAGTCATCACAATTAACACCGGTTATCAGACAGATTCTACACACACCCAAAGTACACGGGGCTACATAACCGCATTGTCGCAGCCCCTAAACTTAAGAACCAACCAACCAAAAATAAATATTTTAAAAATCACAGTCGAGAAAGACTTTATGCGGCGGTGATTATTGGTATGATGCGCGTAACATCTAGGTCATTTGCACTTATGATGATAATAATAAGGTAATGAAAAAATGACTACTAAACGAACATGGTGTTATTTTAAAACTGATATAGGTAATTCAGGTGTCTAGCTTCGTTGTCTTCCAAAGTCTCAACCTTATTTTCTGGCTTAGGCCTGTACTGGATGCGTCTAGTGAAAGAGCGTACTGCTTGGCAAAGACAAAGAATATAGGTCCAAGCTGCACGAACCTGAGATGATCGCAGATGATGATGAAATATGATGACACACGTTCGGGGTTTCCCGTCCTATACAGATTGACCGGGAATCACTCACTGTTTCGCAACGGCCCTGTGCTGGCATCAGCATAGACAGCAGGAGATAACACGGCGGGCTCTGGAAAGTACTCTCAAGTCACCTCACGATGAATCAGCAAGCTATTCTCACAACTGACCCCCCCCCCCCCCAGGGTCTCACAACTTGTGGGACGTGGGTTGGCGACCACAGAACCCCAGCTGAGTCTGGCATCGCTTCTACTTCCTGGTGCCGGGCTCATTTCAGTTCTCTTTCCTGTCGGCCTACCTTGGTCAACTCTTGTTCTCTTCCGACCCAGACTGTATTAGGGTATCCGAGGGCTAGGGAGTCTTTCAATTTCCCGCTTTAATTGGCTTTGTCTCATCTTTCCTGATACCCTCATTCTTCGAGGGGTCTGCCTTCTTTTCCTTTTCATAATATCTCCTGTCTTCTGCTCAAGGTCCTCAAAGAGGCAGGGTGTGTGTAGACCCACCACTTCTGGTACACCCTCAAGGGCTCATGACTGGTGAGTTAGGAAGCTGGCAACCCCGAGGAATTCCTGAGCTACATGCAGGGAATGGAGTGGTATGTCAGAAATTTCAAGTGGACAGTGTTACGCATCGGGTTCCAAAGGGTAAGTATACACACTTTGTTTTCGATCGGTGAACGATGTAGATTTGTACCAAAGGGCCTTAATGCGGGAAATGGAGTGGTCTGTCCGAAATTTCGAGTGGACAGTGTTACTCGTCGAGTTCCAAACGGTAATTATGTAAAATCTGGTTGAGATCGGTGAAACGGTGTAGTTTTGTGCCAAGGGCCAAAATGCAGGGAATGGAGTGGCCTGTCCAAACTTTAAAGTGGACAGTGTTACTCATCAGGTTCCAAAGGGTAAGTATACACATTTTGTTTTCGATCGGTGAACGATGTAGATTTGTGCCAAAGGGCCTAAATGCGTGGAATGGAGTGGTCTGTCCGAAATTTCGAGTGGACAGTGTTACTCGTCGAGTTCCAAAGGGTAATTATGTAAAATCTGGTTGAGATCCGTGAAACGGTGTAGTTTTCTGCCAAAGGGCCAAAAAGCAGGGAATAGTGTGGTCTGGCCGAAATTTAAAGTGAACAGTGTTACTTGTCGGGTTCTACGGGTAAGTATATAAAATTGGGGTCAGATCGGTGAAACGGTGTAGATTTGTGCCAAACAGCCTAAATGCAAGGGATGGAGTAGCCTCGCCGCAATTTCAAGCAGACAGTGTTAGTCGCAGTGTTCCAAAGGGTAAATATACAAATTTTGGTTGAGATCGGTGAAACGGTGTAGATTTGGGACAAAGGGCCTAAATGCAGGGAATGGAGTGGTCTGTCCGCAATTTCAAGCAGACAGTGTTACTCGCTGGGTACCAAAGGGTAAGTTTACGAATATTGGTTCTGATCGGTGAAACGGTGTAGATTTGTGCCAAAGTGCCTAAATGTAGGGAATGGGGTGGTCTGTCCGAAATTTTAAGTGGACAGTGTTACTCGCAGGGTTCCAAAGGGTAAGTATACAAAGTTTGGTTCAGATCGGTGAAACGGTGTAGATTTGTGCCAAAGGGCCTAAATGCATGGGATGGAGAAGCCTCTCCGCAATTTCAAGCAGACAGTGTTAGTCGCAGTGTTCCAAAGGGTAAATATACAAATTTTGGTTGAGATCGGTGGAACGGTGTAGATTTGGGCCAAAGGGCCTAAATGCAGGGAATGGAGTGGTCTGTCCGCAATTTCAAGCAGACAGTGTTACTCGCAGGGTTCCAAAGGGTAAGTATACACATTTTGGTTCAGATCGGTGAAACGGTGTAGATTTGTGCAAAAAGGGCCTAAATGCAGGGAATTGCGTGGTCTGTCCGAAATTTCAAGCAGACAGTGTTAGTCGCAGTGTTCCATAGGGTAAATATACAAATTTTGGTTGAGATCGGTGAAACGGTATAGATTTGGGCCAAAGGGCCTAAATGCAGGGAATGGAGTGGTCTGTCCGCAATTTCAAGCAGACAGTGTTACTCGCTGGCTACCAAAGGGTAAGTTTACGAATATTGGTTCTGATCGGTGAAACGGTGTAGATTTGTGCCAAAGTGCCTAAATGTAGGGAATGGGGTGGACTGTCCGAAATTTTAAGTGGACAGTGTTACTCGCAGGGTTCCAAAGGGTAAGTATACAAAGTTTGGTTCAGATCGGTGAAACGCTGTAGATTTGTGCCAAAGGGCCTAAATGCATGGGATGGAGTAGCCTCTCCGCAATTTCAAGCAGACAGTGTTAGTCGCAGTGTTCCAAAGGGTAAATATACAAATTTTGGTGTAGATCGGTGGAACGGTGTAGATTTGGGCCAAACGGCCTAAATGCAGGGAATGGAGTAGTCTGTCCGCAATTTCAAGCAGACAGTGTTACTCGCAGGGTTCCAAAGGGTAAGTATACACATTTTGGTTCAGATCGGTGAAACGGTGTAGATTTGTGCAAAAAGGGCCTAAATGCAGGGAATGGCTTGGTCTGTCCGAAATTTCAAGCAGACAGTGTTAGTCGCAGTGTTCCATAGGGTAAATATACAAATTTTGGTTGAGATCGGTGAAACGGTATAGATTTGGGCCAAAGGGCCTAAATGCAGGGAATGGAGTGGTCTGTCCGCAATTTCAAGCAGACAGTGTTACTCGCAGGGCACCAAAGGGTAAGAATACGAATTTTGGTTCTGATCGGTGAAACGGTGTAGATTTGGACCAAAGGGCCTAAATGCAGGGAATGGGGTGGTCTGTCCGAAATTTTAAGTGGTCAGTGGTACTCGCAGGGTTCCAAAGGGTAAATATACATATTTTGGTTGAGATCGGTGAAACGGTGTGGATTTGGACCAAAGGGCCTAAATGCAGGGAAAGGGGTGGTCTGTCCGAAATTTCAAGTGGACAGTGTTACTCGCAGGGTTCCAAAGGTTAAATATACAACTTTTGGTTCAGATCGGTGAAACGGTGTAGATTTGTGCAAAAGGGCCTAAATGCATGGCATGGGGTGGTCTGTCCGAAATTTAATGTTGACGGGGTTACCCGCAGGGTTCCAAAGGGTAAGTATACAAATTTTGGTTCAGATCGGTGAAACGGTGTAGATTTGTATATATAACAGACATACAGACAGACAGACAGACAGACAAACTTTGTGCTTTATATATATAGATGAATTCTCTAAACTCAACCGTTAATGGTCTCTAAAATGCTATAGCGGAGTCCAGAGTAATTAGAACTCGTGACAATTATAACATCATTCGATAGCTTTGTCGGTAAGCACTAAAATGGCTAATATAAATACATAAACATAGGAAAAGACGTGTGAACGAACAGAATCGAACTATATAATATCCGCTATTCTTATATAAAAGTATAATTACTGACTGTTTGGTCCTCATCATCCGAAAACTATCGCATAATAGACTAATATATATTTGTAGTTTAATTATGTTATTAACTAGTTATCAACTAAATTCATAATTTAACATCCTGTCCCATTATACTAATTAGCATAGTCATAGAGCAGGATAATTGCCAATTACAATATAACCCGAATCACAAAGACAAAAAATCATAGAACAATCTGCAATATCACCAAAAAGTTACTATATTTCTGATTTACAATACAAAAGACGGCCGGTAAGGGAAAGACTGTGAACAATAAAATAAATGTTCATAAAGACAATAGGATTAATAAAACATAAACGTCAACATAACAGTAGTAGAACAAACATTAACGGAGATGATAACACTACAATAGTAGATATTACATACAATATATTGCTCGTGATGCCTTCCGTCATAAGGTAAAGATTCAAAATCTCCCGTAACAGCAGCGGCATCAAGAGTATAAAGTTAGACCCAAAATGTCGCACAGGTTGCGGTGCCCTGAAAATAATAAAAATTAAGTTCTTATATCTAAAACAAGATGTTCAGTAAAGAATATATAGCCTACTTTCTCCTAAATGAATGGGTATTGTTATAACTCTTTTCAAGGAGTATGATTGAATGTTGGTTGTAGTAGCTTGTTGAAATACAACGTGCTATAGGGATATTAAACATGAATATGAGGTGCCCTTTGCTAGTGCTACCTCTGTACCAAATTTCGTTCAATTCGGTTTCACCGTGTTTGAATTGATAGGGGGAATCGATTTGCACACATACTTGCCATCATCTGCAAACTATTGGGCTGATGTTCTTGCAGTTTGGTCTGAATATGTTTCCCACATAAAGATATGGTGTTGCAAAATTTGGTAGAGACTAGATTATTAGGTTGGTCGTAATTACATTTTAGCTTTTAACATTTGGGTGGCCGCGATTACGTTTCCGTCAAGATAGCGGTGATATAAAACATGACACTGAGGTGCCCTTTGCTAGTGCTACCTCTGTACCAAATTTTGTTCCATTCGGTTTCACCGTGTTCGAATTGATAAGGGGAATCGATTTTCACACAAAGATGGCCGCCATCCGCAAAATATTAGGCTGATGACCTATTAGTTTGGTCAAAGGATGCTCCCTCCATAAAGGAATGCTGTTGCTAAATTTGCTAGAGATCGGATGATTAGGCTAATCGTAATGTGATTTAAGGTTTGAACATTCGTGTGGCCGCCATTACGTTTCCGTCAAGATGGCGGCGATATAAAACACATGACACTGAGGTGCCCTCTGCTAGTGCTACCTTTGTACCAAAATGTCGCACAGGTTGCGGTGCCCTGAAAATAATAAAAATTAAGTTCTTATATCTAAAATGCAAAATCATTTCGACGACCACGTGGATTAGCGGATAAGATTCTCGGCGGTCGCCTAGGAAGTCCGAGTTTGAATCTCGGCTCTGCCAATGAATTTTAATTCTGGTCTGAGAGCTGGAACGGGGTACGCCTCCCGAGCCAAATCTTGGAAATCGCTTTCTTTGGTTTCCCACTTCTACTTGAAGCAAATACTGGGATAGTTCCTAACTGAAGCCCACAGCAACCTCCTTTCCAATCCTCATCTGAATTACAAATACATAGACTAACACATCCAACACAGTAACACAGCAACATTCCATACACACTCAAGTTCATGGGGTTAAATGGCCATGATGTCGTAAAGTCTCTAAATCAATCAACAACAGAATCATTTAAGCTTATTTAATCTGAATACTAAGTTTCGTGATGATATCTGTAACGTTATGCCGTGAGCAGGGCTAGCCAATCTATTTCTTTATTAATTTCGATTCCCTACAACGACCCCTGTTAATAGTATCTTTTTAAAATCCGTTCAGATTCCTTATGTTCATATTGTGGTTTGGATAGAAAATGGAGAGCCATGGTCTCTTACAGAGATAGATGAAAACCTGGTGGCCACGTCTTGAGCTACTATTAGCGTCGAGAAAGTGGAGTGGCATGGCCTCTTATAGAGATAGATGGACACTTAGTGGTCACGTCTTGAACTACTGTTGCCACGGAGACGGTCATGTCATTCCTTCATCAGTTTATTTTCTGACTTGATTAGCCTTTGCTCGAGTGCCAAAAGGCCAAGATCAGAAGAATGAGAAAGACTATCGAAAACGCATATAGCCAGCGTTTTATTCTGGGTCCTGAACTATGTATATACAAAATTTGGTTGAGATTGGTGGAATAGAGAACAATCACACATACATACTTAATTCATAAAGATGCAACTATTATTTGCCGCAGATTGATAGGAACGTGTTGTAATTGATGCTGCTAATGGGAAACATATCTATAGCGTAAGAGTCGAAATAAATCACGTTGTTGTTTTTATGACTGTATCTGTCATGAAACTTGGACAATAATAATACTCCTTTGAGAATAACAACTGGTTGTGTTTAATATGTTACTACTCTCCAACTTCTGTCAACACAAAGCACCGCATCGAACGTTTTTTGAGGTTTATGAAAGTTCCTACAATTAATTTGGTGCCAGGGCACCATCTATCGATAAGTTGCAGAACTGTTCTAGAAGTTTGACTTAGAATAGATAGCTCTTGCAGAAAACATCATTGCTGACTATGTGGCCATATTACAGAACCATATCTACAAGAATGATAGCACCTGACATATATGATAATTTGAAAATGATTTCAAATTTGTTCCACAAATTGTGTGTCAATGAAATGTCCTAACAAAGACTGAGGGGTATGCTGTGTCTTGAGGCATCTTCGTAGAAACCTAGCAGGTCCAGTGTTTTTTTAATTTCATTGTAAATCATTGTATTTAATGCAGAAGACCAGTGAGATATATGAAACTAGGCTATTTAGTTCTTTAGGTAACTATTTGTTTTTGTCCTAAAAACCGAAGCGTTTCCCAAATAACTGGCCTCCTCATCCAGCAAGCAATTAGCATTGCACCACCTTGCAACATTTGGAATACTTAAGTGATTGTCATTGTAAAATCACTTAACACATTGTCTCGTTAGAGTGTCTTTTTCATCATGGTTGTATTTATGTGACATTTTGTGAAAATATGACCTTTGGGGATATTCTTAGGTAATGCTGTCGGTGATTGCCTTCAGCCAAAAATGTAATATCAAACCACTTAAGATTGCTAGGAAAGATTTGGATGTCGAAGAAGAGTGGACTTCTAACGAACGAGCCTGAAGGAGACTAGAAATTTATTTTCAGAACAGCCATGTAATTATCTCCCAAGCTCTGTTGTCGTTCGTCTCAATGTTATTGATGTCAGTTACCCAACGTCCTCAGAATTCTCCTGTCTTCTGAATAAAGGCTTTTCTGCTTGACCTTCTTCATAGGGCAGATGGGAAGCTTTGTGGGCCAAGTGATCGTTGGAAGGTTAACCTCATGTCGTAATCACTAGCACTCTTTACTGTCAGCCAGAGGTCCGCGTTCGATTCCCGGCTCTGCCAATACATTCAATTCTGGTCTAAAGCTTGTAACGGGGCACACTCAGCCTCGTGAGGCAAAACAAAGAAGAGGTGGGAGGATCGTATCGCATCTGAGCCATTCTAAAAGTAGTTTTCCGAGGTTTAAAATTTCTAGTCCAGGTTCCTAACTTAAGGTCACGGCCACCTCCTATTTAAATTCCAGCCCCGATTACAAATATTTCAACAGCCTTCACTATGACACTGACAAGTACATAGGCTACTGGAACAGGATATTGCAAAGGCCCTAAATGAATCAACAAAAACGAAAGCAGAAATGTCAGACGACGTAATTATATTTCCATTTTACACATTTACGAACCAACGTACTGAAATAAATCTTCGCATATTACTGGATTATTAATGTAATAAGTTATGTCTAAGGAAAAAAAAAAACATTATACATTTTCTTTACTCACTTAGTTGAACATGATTTAAACTAATTGATATTACAACTTATCAGAGAGAGAATGTTTCGTACATCCTTGAATTTGAAAATTAGAAGTATTTACAACTTCTATGAATTGATAGAGTGGAAAGAGACGAAAACAGATATGCAATAAAACACGTCAGACACTCAGCAGTTTGCGCGCACCGTTATGGAATAATCATAAATTCACCAACTTAGGGAAAGATATACGAAGTTACACGAGTCAAAAGTTAAGGAAAGGAAGGAAGGAAGATTGTAGTTTTACGTGACCGTGAATCTTGTGATTATGAGCCACGGGACCTCCTTTTTACATGGAATCTGAACCACAGGACATGACATTTCACTTCGCCAAAAGTTAAGGCTTTACACATCAAGGAATCGATCGAAATACATTTACGTAGAATAATAACCCGTTAAAATGAAATTATGTGTATTTGGAAGGATCATCTTTATTCTTTTTAGAAACATGAAAAGAAGTTATGCTACTTTATAGTAGTGGGTATGGTTGCGAAGAAGGAATCGGGAAGGTAACATATAAAGATGAACAAGTAGTTCCGTGACGAATTAAAGAGCCTCCTCTTCTTAAAACTTAAGATTCATGTAAATGATATATCTATATAGACCTATCTAGGATAAAGACGAAATTAAGTAGGTAATACTTAAATGTTTAATTAGTTCAAAATGCACCGGAAATAGTCTATCCTAATAGAGCACTACACAGTGGCTGCCCTGGTGACTGAATATATTCTTAGTTCAATTTCTTAAGGTACAGAACACACATATTGAATTTGGCCGAAGTCCAATGAATAGTATGGACGTTACATGCAGTTAGATATTGAATGTATCAGCGCACGTAAAATCATGTTGGCAACAATGTTATGTAGGCTATGTGTTGCTCAGAATTAATCTGAAATGTTATTGTGCCAATTTTGGATGAAATCCATTTTGTTAGTATAGAAGTTACATGTATTTAAACATTGGACCTATCAGGAGGCTTAGAATCACGTTGACAGCACTGACGTATATTAGTTACTACACATAAATCTAGAATGTCATGTACTATACCTGTGAAATGTTTAGAGCATTTGGCTTGCATATTTTCTGATATATTGATATTGAGATAAAAATATTGAGAGAGCATTTATTAACAGTTGACAGCCCCGCTGGCTCTTAAGAGTGCGCATTGTCATATCATATCATAGTCATAGCCATACGAAATTTGGTTGAAATCAATTTGATAGTATAGAAGTTACATGCATTTAAACGTTGGACTTATCAGCAAGCCTAGAATCATATTGGTGCCACTGATATGTATGGCTTCCTGGAAATTAAACTGAAATATTAATATCTATATGTGTGCCAATTATGGAAATGCTCCCATGCATACCTTCCTAGATATCTAACATGCAGCTCAAATTTCAATACCGATTTTCCAGCAATTGGTAGCACTGACGTCATTTTCAAATACGGTCGTGCAATATTCATGCATAGATCTTTACTCATACCAAATTTGGTTTCGATAGCTGCAACCGTTTAGAAGTTAATAGGGTGTTACACACACTGACAGACCCACATTTGCCCGGATCGATCTCATAAGTCTACTTTTTCCTCACTTTCACGAAATGTGAAAAGTTGGCTAAAAATGTAAAAGAGTACAATATTGTATTTCAATCACAATAATTCTTTTCAGGTTATTTTTTGCATATCCCAGTTATTGGGATTATATTTATTACATTGTCTTCGCCGACTGAAAGATGTAATTTGAATTATCAATAAGGCAACACTGAAAAATGCCTTCAAATCCATCTATGATTTAAACTATGAAACTTAAACTGTATCTCTTCTACGACAAACATGACCATGAGACCACGAACCTCCGAGCTGAGACTCGGTTTCTCCTTCTACAGAAATGGTGCCATATTTACCGCTCTACTTTTCTTATGGTAACTAAAGATAGCTTCGGAGCCATTTTTCAGTGTTGCCTTATTAACAATTAATATTATATCTTGCCACGGTGGGTGAGTGGTTACCGTGTTGATCTATTAACCCCCAAGCTTGCAGGTTCGCTCCCGGCCGTGCTAAGTGATTTTTGAAAGGCGGCAAAAACACGACGCGCATGTGATACGATGTTGGCATGTCAAAGAACCCAATTGAATTCAGTAGGCCGTGTTCATAATAACAAAATTAATCTCGGGAGTTTCCGCCAACGCAAAGTTCCTCATTTCTCTACTAGAAAGCGCTATAGTGTTCAACGAGATTAGATATCTAACCTCCTTGACTTTCATAGTGCTTCAAGGAACATCGAAATTCGACATGCAAGCTGCCCTCTGGGCGTCAAATAACAAAGCTTGAACTATAGCCTATAATTTGTTTAATCACATGTAAATCATAACTATCTCAGGATTTTTCACATATTCGAGTGATTGGAATGATTTTTTCTGTTGACCGACAGAAAGCTATCATATTAATTATGCTAACTACTTTACAATATACATTCTATTCAGGAATTGGTTGGTTGATTCCTTAGTTTAGAGACTGCGACAGCGTGGTCATGTAGCCTCGTGTACTTTGGGTGTGTGTACAATCTGTCTGATAACCGGTGTTAATTGTGATGGCTGTATTAGTGTGTATTATCTGCAATTCAGGTAAGGACTGCAGACGATCAATTTCAATTAGTTCCAACTTTTACTACTGAATCCTACCGTCAACGACATCTAACCGTGAACCGGGCTACTAGATGCCACCGCAACCGGTGCCTGGTGGCGAACGTTGGTACTCAATAGAGCGTTAATCAATTCTAACAAAAAATAGCTTCACACAATTTTAGTTACTGGAAGGCTCTTTTACACGTTGGGGGCGTGGTAGCGCAGCGGTCAAGCTGTTGGCCTCTCACCAAGGTGGACCAGGTTCGATTCCCGGTCAAAGCATGTGAGCTTTTCGACGTGAAATGGCATGTCGTATGGTTAGGATTCCACATAAAAAGGAGGTCCCTTGGCTCATGATCGCATGATTAACGGTCACGTAAAACTAAAAGCTTCCTTACCTAACTTCCTTTTCATGCCATAAATCTATGACATGGGACCGCCGACTTTACTTCCCCTCCGAAGGAAGGCATACTGAGGGATTTTTAACGCTCTTAAAAATCCGACGACTTCATCCGGGTTTGAACCCGCCATCTTGGGCATAGAAGTTCGTAATGCTACCAACAACGACACCGAAGCCGCCGAAAGATGACGATAATGATGAATCAGTCACTCTAATATTACATATAGCCTAGTAGTTTCGATCATGGTAGTCTAGTCCGAAGGTGAGTCTAACTTAGAGGATAGAAAAGACTATGGAATGTAGATTAAATAGGTGAAACTCCAGAGGTGCCAGTGCCCTCTTAGACTCCCCCGCCTTGCATGCCCATCAACACCGTTTCTAATTATCACACCTTAAGGGCAACTTACTTTTTACTCCTAGAATTAGAGAATGCGTGATATGTTTCAGCATACACGTTTCTAATAACCTGTGGTTTACAGGTGCCTGCCAGCGTTTTGTATTAATGCAAACCTCGTTTTAGTTGGAGGCACGCGTGACATTTGCTGCACGTTGCGCCTAGGGTAAGGCACACGCAACTAACGTTTGGGAGGGAGGGAGGGAGAAAAAAGTTTTTAAAAGTGATTAGAGTGTTCCCACAGGTTGTGGAATTTAGGTCAGATTTTAGCTGCAAGCGACAGAAATACAGTATGGACTGTTTGGAAGGAAATCACCGCAGGCAACTGTGTTTACTTTATGGAATCAAATAGACGTTTTATCTATTCACAGAAACCTCATATCAAAGTATGTTCTTAAATAATATAGATAGTTGACAGTGTTGAATAAAATCACCCATCTCTGTACAATTGTACTCTCCAAATCTCGGAGCATTGTTTGCTCGGTAGTGAATGATATTACTATTACTACAGTAAGTTATTACTATTACCGTTACTCAGGGACGGCTCCTGACTAAAATGTTAGGGTGGGCCAGATTATATTATTGGCGTTTCATATTAATCATTGTTTCGTATTTGAATTTTATTGTTGCCAATATCGCCATTATCATCATTCCACACAACACTACATATGGAACAAAATTGAGTAGCCCAGATGCAAAGGCCGCTAAGTGCACTTCTTGTCGATTTTGAGTTGAGCATATCGTCACGTTCGTCTTTTAACTGGCTACACGATGGAATAAGTTTCAGGGTGCATATCCCGCTCAAAATCGTTGAAAATGGCCAACAAAGATCGCATTCGTTTGCAAAAACCGCTAAATGCAAGTTGGCTACGGTTGCAAAGCCAGTTTAATGTTCCACGTGTCCAAAGGCCGCTAAGTTCCATAAGTATGGCGTCTACCTTGCCACATACGGCTGCAAAACACGCTAACTGGTACAAGAACTGCCAATATTCCTCCCACAGAATTTCTTTACAAAAATAATTATTTATTTCGATCGGGAAGGATAGTTTTTTGTTTCAGATTTCAGTTGGCTGCACTATCGAGGAAGCGTACACAACAATGACCTGCTGCCTTGTCGAAATACACCGTGTATAAGCACATTTGATTGACAGGTTGTTTCTTGGTTGTGGGCATTTCAAGCCAGAAAAATGAATGATCTTGTTGATTTAAGTGAAGCAGTTATTGCATTTGTGGACTGTAATACTATTGTGGATGTTACAAATACGGAGAGAAGAACAGAAACGGCAGAAGTAGTGGGAGAAATAGTGCAAGTTGAAGTAGTTGAACCCGTTGATATCGGGAGTTGGGAAAAACTTATTACGTCTGGTTAGAATATCATCAACATGCCAAAGGATCAAACCAAATAGCGTCGACATTTCTTCACAAACTGGCCAGCATAATTTTTTAAGGTGGAAAATATTTCGGTTATTCTCTGATGGCTGTGGGGATCAGAACAAAAACATGACTATGATCAGCATGCTATCTCACTGGTTACTGCTAGAAGCTCCCGCATGTCTACAGTTATGGTTCCCAACTGTGGGCCGCTAATTTATCCCACCTGACAGAGTTTTTGGAAATATTAAACGGCAAATTCGCAAAGTGAGTGTCTTTGAAAATCCTTTCGGATTCATCAAGCACATTAACCGACTGTAGTGGCTACGCGCGCTAAAGCGCTGCGTTAGGTCAAGGGGCCAAGCTCTCTGCTGACTCGGTAGACGCGTGGGTTCGAGCCCCACCGTCGGCTGTCCTTGAAATGGTTTTCCGTGGTTTCCCATTTTCAACACCAGGCAAATGCTGGGACAGTACCTTCTGACAGGCCACGGCCGCTTCCTTCCCCATCCTTGCCCAGTTTCATTCATCTTCATCCATTCCATCTCTCATCCCGACGCGCAGGTCGCCCACGGGCGTCGACTAGAAAGACCTGCACTCGGCCTCTCAGGAGGCTACACGTCAAAAAAAAAATAATAATCAAGCACATTGAGAAATTTGCGACAGTAGTTCGCCTGGAACAAGATGAATGTCCTGTTAGGGATTGGAAGGCGTATGTGGATGGCATGGTAAAAAAATCCGGGTAGTAAGCATTTCCAATTCCAAAAAGCGAAGAAAATCATGTTCACATTTGGCAAAACAAAAAAATAACATGTCTGGTCCGAGGGGAGCTGTTCTACAATTTTGAGGTGGTATGTATTTTAACAAAACATCCTGGTCCCTCACCAATTCAAGAAGGTGTTGTACTCAAAGAAACTAAACTACAAGACGTCTGACTGCTTTTAGAGATGAACTTCGGCTAAAACTGGCCAGCGAACGGCAACCTAAAATTCTTCAGTGAGGTCTTCCAGGAACAAGAAACCATTCGCATCAATATCGTCTGACTTCAAGCGGAAGAAGACGAAGAACTAGCAGATTTTGAGCTGATGGACGGTGTCGAGGATGACCTGACATAACTTAAGTGCCATTTTTTCTTGTTTTGTGCACCTTCTTAATTTGTAAATTTTTATGCTGTCTAAATGACGTTGCACAGTGTTTAAGATGTATTTAAAAAAGAAAAATCCTTTTATCGCACCCGACATGGTCTATTTTTTCAAAATATACTTTTCCTGATAAACCAAATTGAAACTAAAATAGTTCATTGTTAAAAATCTCATCCAAATGACATTCGTGAAACAATAAAATAGCGGGTTTTGCAACCTAAGTTTCACTAACGACTCTTGTTGTCACGGGTGCAAATGTCGTTAACTGCACAAAACGTGTGCAAAAACTGCTAAGTCAATATTTTAATTTATGTTTCGGGACAGAAGATCCAACCGTTGATTTCACAGATTTTAACTGAATAATAAATGTTTTTATGTTGATTTTCAGGGGTAAAAATATGGTATTAGCTTAAATAGTTTGGCCGTAGCAGTTTTTCGTCATTTACTCGGTTTCGTTTATAATGCACTTAGCGGCCTTTGCAAACGGACTACTCAAATATTAAAGTATTCTATGAATAACTATATAGCCTATTTTCATACAGTATGTCCACAAAGTCTCTCCGCAACGTGTGTCTCGCCTTGCGGGACGTGTTGGGTTGGCAGTACATTCGTGATATATTGTTACAATGAAAACAATTACATTAAATTAAGTAATTTATTTATTTATTTATTTATCGTATGGCTTTATTGCCGGGAGTGTCCGAGGATATGTTCGGCTCGCCTGAGTCTGTAGCTGCTTCCAGCGGACAGCCTAAAGGGTGAGCTACAAGTTCCGTTCAATTTCAAGTAGTTCCAACTTTCGCCACCAGATATCAATGATACCTAGTGGTGAACGTTGGAACTTTGATAGAGCGTTCTGACGAAATCTAACCTAACAAATTTTGCTTTACACAAGTTTAGTCTGTGAAAGGATCTTTTACATGCCATAAATCTATGACATGGGACCGCCGGCTTTACTTCCCCTCCGAAGGAAGGCATACTGAAGGTTTTTTAACGCTCTTTAAAAATCCGACGACTTCGGCCGGGTTTGAACCCGCTATCTTGGGCACAGCAGTTCTGCATGCTACCAGCTACGCCACTGAAGCCGCTAAATTAAGTAAATTTAGCACTCATCACTATCACACTGTGCTCCGTCAAGTTTCCTCCAGCAAGGAAAACCTCATCCACTAAAATCACACGCTCTTCAGTAGTAGCCACTGCAGAGAGACTTAGCGGACACACTGTATATCCTCTTGGTCTTCTCTATTAAAAATTCCCCCGCTTATGAAAAGGATCGCTATGTTGGATTGATCTGTATGTAGGCCATAGAGTTATGCACCATTGGATAAAGATTATTGCATAGGTTCATTATTCAAACGTTCACTTCGATCGCATGGTTAGGACACAAGAAGTAAACATTTCAATTTTGAAATTTCGCACTTAGCCATCTTGGGGTTATGAAAACAACTGAATTTAATTAGATGCCACTAGATTAAATTATGTATGAACATTTACCGTACAAGTTTTACTCCGCTCGGATGTTCAAATCGCGAGTAAATTCCAATTAATGTTTAACTTCGCTTAGACACCATGTTGGAATTGTGCTCACCAGGTTATTGAAAGTCCAACAGGTGAATTTAAGAATATTGTATATTAATACATACAAAATTTTAGTTTGATTGCTGTAATAGATTCGTATATATTGAGAACAATCAAAATATTGGGATGGTCGCCATGTTGGATTGTTATATATGTAGCGGCTTCAGTGGCGTAGTTGGTAGCATGCTGAACTGCTGTGCCCAAGATCGCGGGTTCTAACCCGGCCGAAGTTGTCGGATTTATTAAGAGCTTTAAAATCCTTCAGTATGTCTTCCTTCGGAGAGGAAGTAAAGCCGGTGGTCCCATGTCATCGATTTATTGCATGTAAAAGATCCTTCCAATAACTAAACTTGTGTGAAGCTAAATTTCTAGGTTAGATTTCGTTGAAACGCTCTATCAAAGTTCCAACGTTCACCACTAGGTGTCAGTGAGATCTGGTAGCTAAAATTGGAACTACCGTACTTGAAATTGAACGGAACTTGTAGCTCACCCCATTGGTGTCCGCTTGAAGCAGCTACAGCCTCTGGCGAGCAAAACATGTCCTCGGATACTCCCGGCACTAAAGGTCATACGATGAATAAATAAAATAATAATTATTCGAACTTTTACTTTGATCGCATGACTAGGACACAATAAATAAATTTTAAAAAAATTAAATTTAGCACTGCCGCCACCTTGAGGTTATGAAAACAATTGAATTAAATGCGATGCCAGTGCATTAACATGTGTACATACATTTACTGTACCAAGTTTCACTGCGCTCGGATGAATAAATTGCGTGAAAAAAAACATTAAAATGTTTCAAATTCGATTGGCCGCCATGTTTGTTTTGTAGTTAATAAGATTCTGAAAGTTACATAAGTGAACTAGTAGTAGCAGTACCTTTTATCACTGTACAAAATTTCAGGGTGATATCTGTTACCGTTGCGGAGATATAGAATGCCAGTGAAATATTTCGCGTGGTCGCCATGTTGAATTGGTGAAACGTATGCACATTTGAAAGGCACGGTCGAGGTCGGAGAAGGTGGTAGTATGTACTTACCGAGTTTCAATGATATCGCTTTGACCGTTTAGATTATATTTGGGGGACACTCACATACACACACACACATGGACTAAAGGTGATCTCATAAGACTATTTTTGCATAAATGAAAATAGGCTAATAAAATGAAAACAAAACAAAAAACAAAAATCACTTATTCATCCGTGGATAGTTTGTGAGGCGTATCAATCCATCATTGTTCACTGTTGGAACATACATGCACACGTCTCCTTGGAATGATTCCTAACTTAAAGCCGCACCCGATCCATCCCAATTCTATCCCCAATTTACAAAACCACACACCAATAGAACCATCACAATAACACAGGTTATCACACAAATTCCACATACACCCAAAAATGCACGATACCATATGACAGCGATGTCACAGCCCCTAAAATAAGCAACAACTACAACAACTCTTAGATAAGGCACAGTGTGTTAATTAATACACATGATAAACCGTAATTAATTAATTACTTTACATTTTCTTGAAGACAACTTATAAAACATGTTAAAACAAGCGTTAGGAAATCGAAAACATGCACAATAAACCCGAATGTCTCAAATATGCATACAAAATTATGCACTATTAAACTTAATAATTCGTCCAATTTTACCTTCGAACACACATCCTTGTCGATTTGGGAAGTCAACAGATCGGGAAACAAAATATGCATTTGCATACAAATCCGATGTCTAGTCATAACCAACTTTATTCAAATGGCTACCCACTACCCACTGGGAGCGTGTTGGTACAGCGGTCAAGCTGTTTGCCTCTCACAAAGTTAGACCGTGTTCGATTCACGGTCAATACATGTGAGATTTTCGAAGTGAAATACCAAGTCCTGTGGTTCAGATTCCATGTAAATAGAAGGTCCTGTGGTTCATGATTGCGAGATTGGTTGGTTGGTTCCTCAGTTTAGGGGCTGTGAAAACGCGGTCATGTAGCCCCGTGTACTTTGGGTGTGTAGAATCTGTCTGATAACCTGTGTTAATTGTGATGGCTGTATTAGTGTGTGTCATCTGTTTTTAATTCAAGTAAGGACTGCAAACATTGGATTTCCAACTTTTGCTACCAAACGCCACCGTCAACGACGAACTTGTTCTGGAATTTGTTACTAGATGCCACCGCAGTCGGCTCCTGGCGACGAACGTTGGAACCTAATAGCGTTACTGAAAGATAACCTATAATTTAGCTTCACACAGGTGTAATTAGTGGAAGGTTCTTTATCATGCCATAAATCTATGACATGGGACCGCCGGCTTTACTTCCCCTCCGAAGGAAGACATACTGAGGTATTTTTAACGCTCTTAAAGCATCCGATGACTTCGGCCGGGTTTGAACCCACGACCTTGGACATAGAAGCTCAGAATGTTACCAACTACGCCACTGAAACCGCCGATCGCGAGACTAATGGTCGTGTAAAACGAACAAGTTTCTTTCCACTATCCACGCTCATAATTTTAATTTCTCAATAATTCCAGAGAGGAGTTTGGTGTCAGGAAGAGCATCCGGACAAATACTACTCATATAGTGATTCATCTTATCTCATCCCTCTTCCCGTGGAGTCGGAAATTACAAGGGGTAGACATTCATATTCTCTAAATTGAATACCCTACCGCAGGGGTTCTCAACCTTTTTCAACCATCGCACCCCTTAAAAAAACATCCTGCGTACCCCCAACTAACCTTTCTTAGGTAGTAATAATGGTTATTAAAATGTAAAAGGTATTTAGTTAGTATGGTTTAACCTTTGTAATTTTATAAGGAAAGATATTTTAATAAAACAAAATATAGTTGTTTTTCAGTTCTCTTTCCCAAAGGGTGATTTTAGCAATACTTGCGTTAGTTTTCATTTCAACATAGAACATATCAGAAACACTACCTTGCATACACTTATTCCAAATGTTCAGTTTTTCAAAAATATCACTTAAATAGGCTAATTTTAAAAGCCAACCAAAGTCATTGAGTACTGATGATAAATTAGAATTGTGCTCCGTAAAGAAAATATGCAATTCTTTGTGGAGTTCAAATACACGCGTCGTAAATAACTCACTCAGTAGTCACGGCACGAATCTCACTGCGCATGTGGATCGAGTAGAAGGATGGCCTCCCGAGTACCCCCTGAAATGTTTCACGTACCCCTAAGCGGTACGCGTACCACAGGTTGAAAACCCCTGCCCTACCGTCTGGAAAATTGACGACTACAGTATCGGTGAGCACTACGGCATATCGCAAATCATGTTGCCAGGTAATGGCTCATGTTTGGCATCTCTCTTCATACAACGTACATTTTGGCGGTTTTGCCATGCTTTCATCACCACTGATAACAGTGTAGACGACTACTACAATAGCTGTATACTCAACCGGCCGTCATAAATTCACACATTCATTCCTAGTGGTGTCGCTAGGAGCACTCGTAGATTAGGCCGTGGGCTGAATCCAAGAGCAGGAGGGCTGTGAAGAATGTGTTATTCAATTGCTACAATTTGTTCTGTCAGAAGGACTCGACTCCATATTTTGCTGCCACCTCTAATATGATCGTGTGGAAGATTTGTGTGGGGGCGGGTAGGCGAGAAGAAGTGCTGGCACCTGCTGGACACATGGGCTTGCTGACGGGCGCCAAGGGTACAGACTGGTCCACAATTACAGCAATGGAAACTGTGAGGAACAACAGACTGGTGTCAAGAGGGGAGATGATAGCGCAGCGGTTAAGTTTCTTGCCTCCCACAAGGTGGGCGGGGATCGATTCCCAGTTAATGTATAGCCTATGAAAGTTTCAGAATCCACCTACTGACGTTGAGTCTCGCAGACTCCGGAAGATAATAAATCATTCGCTACGGTTCACACTTTTCAAATTTGCTTCCTTGTCTTTCCTGGTACCTTCGTCTTTCAACATAAACAATAGCGCAGCTTATCATTATTGAACAATAATGTGCAACCGAGATAACATTGTCTGAAGCAGTGGATGAGTCTCATAGACCCCATGTCAGTAAGAGCGGCATTACTGTGAGTTGTGAAGCTATCAGTGCCCGCACGTGGAACTTGCTTGTTATGTTATGTTATGTTATGTTATGTTATATTATGTTATGTTATGTTGTGAGTGAAATCGAAATGGACTCGAAACATGGTCCATCTAGTGAGACAGTAAATGTTGCCGATGCTCAATCTGAAGAGACTTTCACGATGTGTTGAGCACTGTCATAGCGATGAAAAACAATGAGCGATGAAGTACGTGTGAGTTTCTTATCGTGTATGAGAAAAGGCATATAGCCTTATATGCTGTAATTTCACTGTATTATACCTTACGGTTTAGTGTGTAGTATTTATTAATTTATGCACATTGAAGTTTGTACTTGATAGGAAAAAATGTGAAGCCTAAAAATTTGTTCTGTCATAAAATATACAGTATGTCGTGTATTACAGCCCAAAGAGTACGTCTTGTCGAATCTTACACTAAAACGATTCATTCAATGTGTGTTAAAACGATTGTTAATACTTTGTTCATTAAAACTTATATTAGATGACTATAATTTGAAATTAATTTTGTGGAGTCCCTCAGGCTGAACGTCAGTAATAACGTTACTGATTTCTCATAGCTAACACCTTATTCAATAACCACAATAGAAGAATATACACATGGATGAGACCAGGAGATACAGGGCGTTACCAAATCGACTTCATTATGGTCAAGCAGAGGTTTCGAAACCAGATTTTGGATTGTAAAACATATCCTGGTGCTGACATAAACTCTGACCACAATCTGGTTGTAATGAAATGCAGATTCAAGTTGAAGAAACTATGGAATAGTCAAAAGCCAAAAAGGTGGGCAATAGACAGACTGAAAGTAAAGGATGTAAACGAAAGATTCAAGAAGAGTATAAAGGAAGGACTAATGAAAAACCCTAAACAAACGTCAATTGCAGACGAATGGGCACTTTTGAAGAATGAAATAACAAAATCCGCAGAAGAAAACATTGGTAGGAAAGAAAGAATAGGTAGAAAACCATGGATCACTCAGGATATACTAGAATTGATGGATGAAAGGCGGAAACACAAGAATGTAAGAGAAGAAAAGGGGAAAGCAGAATACAGACGTCTGAGAAATGAGGTTAACAAGAAGTGCAAGGAAGCGAAAAAAGAATGGTTGAAAGAGAAATGTGCAGGTATAGAAAATTTTCTGAAATTAGGAAAAGTAGACACAGCTTATCGAAGGATTAAGAATACTTTCGGGGAAAAGAAGACTAAGTGCTGTAATATTAAGGACACATATGGAAAGCCCCTAACAGATGGGGAAGAAAAGGTTGAGAGATGGAGAGCTTACATAAAGAGTTTGTATAAGGGAAAGGAGATTGAGAATCATGTAATGGATAGGGAGGAGGAAATTGGTGAGGATGCGAAAGGAGATTTAATATTGAGATCAGAATTTGATAGAGCTTTGGAAGACTTAAGCAGGAACAAAGCACCAGGCATAGTTGATATACCGATTGAGTTGCTACGCTGCATAGGAGATGAAGGTCTGATCAGGTTATTTCACTTGGTGTGTAGGATTTATGAGACAGGTGAGGTACCCCCTGATTTCAAGAAGAATGTAATCATCCCTATACCAAAGATAGTGGGAGCTGACAGATGTGAAGATTACCGTACGATCAGCTTGATTACTCATGCTTCAAAGATCCTGTCTAGAATAATTTACAAGAGGATTGAAAGCCAGATAGAAACGGAGTTGGGTGAAGACCAGTTTGGTTTCAGGAGAAATGTTGGAACAAGGGAAGCTGTACTAAGTCTTAGGCTGATTTTGGAAGGTAGAATAAGGAAAGATAAGAGAACGTTCATGGCATTTGTAGACTTAGAAAAGGCTTTTGATGACGTTGATTGGACTAAATTGTTTGACATTTTGAAATCTATTGGAAAAAAGTACAGGGATAGGAGGGTAATCTACTATCTATACAGAAACCAGACAGCAGTCATTCGAGGTGAAGGACATGAGAGAGAAGCTGGTATTCAGAAAGGTGTTAGGCAAGGCTGCAACTTATCACCCATACTTTTCAATCTTTACATTGAAGAAGCAATGAAGGAAATCAGAGAAAAATTTGATGTGGGAGTAAAGATTCAAGGAGAAATGATTTCAACTCTGAGATTTGCTGATGACATTGTCATCTTGGCGAACAAGCCTGAGGATTTGAATGAGTTTATGAATGGTATGGACTCCGTCTTACGGAAAGAATTCATGATGAAAATTAATAAATGTAAAACAAAAATACTGGAATGCAGCCGAAATAAATCAGAAACCTCTATGGACATCAAATTGGCAGGTGAAAAGCTGAAGGAAGTAGGAGACTTCTGTTACTTAGGAAGCAGAATAACCAGTGATGGACGAAGCAAAGAGGATATAAAAAGTAGGTTAGCTCAGGCAAAGAAAGCATTCCTACAAAAAAGGAATCTGTTGACATCGAATATAGATTTAGGTATTAGGAAGTCATTTCTGAAAGCCTTTGTCTGGAGCGTGGTGCTATATGGAAGTGAAACTTGGACTATTGGTGCAGCAGAAAAGAGGAGGATTGAAGCTTTTGAAATGTGGTGTTACAGGAGAATGATGAAGATCAGATGGGTAGATAGGGTTACAAACGAAGAGGTGTTAAGACGAGTGGGAGAGGAGAGATGTTTCTGGCGACTGCTAATGATGAGAAGAGATAGGTTAGTAGGACATATACTAAGACACCCAGGTATAGCAAGCTTAGTTATGGAAGGAAGGGTCGAGGACAAGAACTGTAGGTGTAGACCAAGGTTAGAATATGTTAAACAGATTGCCTCGGATGTAGGGTGTGGTAGCTATGTAGAGATGAAACGATTAGCCCAGGACAAGGAGACATGGAGGGCTGCATCAAACCAGTCAAAAGACTGAAGACTCAAACAACACCTCAGTAGCTAAGGGTTAAATGAGGTCTTGTGGCTCATGATCACGAAAGCAATGGATACGTAAAACTCAAAGCTTTTGACTCTTTGAATCTCCTAGGGCAGGATTTTTTTTTCCTTTTTCCTACTCGGGAATTATTCATGGCTATATGTGTAGTTTGTAAATATTGACCGTATTTTAACATACAGAAACTTACATATACTGAACCCTTTACCCTATGTTGGTTAAATGATTCTACTTTTTATTTCTTCAATTAATAAATATTTCAACCAGCATGATGAAAGTAGCCAGACAGTGATGAGGAAATTTCAAGCATTTGTTGGAGACAGTAGGGACATACCTGCGACAGTTTAACAAAAGGCTAAATACTTGAGCTATGAAACGAAATAGCTTAGCTATGTATCATAAGGACAGGTGTGGCTACCTCAATTTTAGAAGCGACGCGCGGTGAGACATGGTTCTGGTATGTTCATTGTGATTTTCGCGCCTAGAAGAAATATGATGCAGTAACGTGAATGGCTGATGAAGAAAATAGACACTCCCAAGACGCCAAGATCTACTAGAAACCGCCAAATTACAGAAAATGGAGAACCAATGAGAAGAGAATGCCTACTTGCGCGCCAACTCCGGCTGGGGTACGCGGCGGCTAGCATTCACGCGGGAAATCGCCTAGACAAAATCTCTACGATCGATTCTAGGATTAATGGGCATATTCTTGACCTGTGCAATATTACGAGTTCAGTGATATTTATTTCATTCCTGTATCACAATTATTTCGAGAAATTTTTACATAAAATCCCCCTCCATCTAGACCCAAGGGCCAGTTCATTTATAAGTGTGTCGAAGAGCCAAGACATTACTATTATTATTCTGTTCGTCTGAGGACGTAGACTTTTATTCCCTGTGTCGAGGACACAGGACTTTGATTCTGTTCGTCTGAAGAGATAGACTTGTATTTTTGTGTGTCGAGGACACAAGATATTCATTGTAAAGTGTTAAATTCAGTGATAGATAGTCATTGTACTATAGTTATAGGGGCAGTATCGTCGATAATTCGCCAACGAACAGTGACAGGGAATTTAGTACCTGAACAAGCGAATTTAATAGTCAGACATAAAGTGTATAATAACCTAATTTTTGTATCAGCGCAAGGATGACATCGATGAATGCAGAGGAAGTTTGGAATTCTCAACACTCCGTCCAGATGGCTGATATGAGATAAAGAAGCATCCAGTTGGGGAATGGCGTCTGATGTTCTTTGACGGGTGACTACAAAAAGAGATGAGTACAAAATAATATTTTATTATTTGTTAAATTAACTTATGGTTTATGGGACATATTTTTGTAAATACTTTGCTTGTGTGATTAATGTAGTATATTTAGTTTCGATCTGACACACTTTTGTTTGGAAGCAGCTCGCACAATTGTAGTTTTTGGAAGGTTCTTTTCTTTGTGTTGTGTTAACTAACGTATCTATGTGAACGGCCGTGTTCGCCTACGTTACGAAGTGCGGTTAAAAACGTCTCTCGGAGATATGTCGTGTTTCAGAAGTAGGACTGAATTAATCTAATTATATAGTAGATTGGAGGGTAATTAAAATTTTGTTGAGATTTATTATTGATCAGATTCAGTGTGATTATTGCCTTTGGAGCAATGTAATTTGTGACGAAGAGTATTCAGCTCTATCGTAAGTTTAAATATTGTGTTAAATGTTGGCGAGCTCTAATTCAGCAGACCCGTGTGAAAGGCGTTATGTCAGTCCCAGATGTGTGTATAGTGAGTATATTTTTGTGGTATTACAAGCGGGAACTTGAGTAGAGACTGATTTCTGTCAGCTTGGTACCAGATTCATATTGTATCCTTGCGAGGACAATTATGGATATGTGATTATTGTCTGACCATATGTTGAGTTGGAGGAGATGTTAGTTGCTGTTGATTCCTTGAGATAACAGTCCAGCTGGTCGGCTATTTATATACACTGGAAGGGGGACATGACAGGTATTGTGGAAAGGGTGAGTTGTGGTCACAAGGGCTGGCTGAGTTTCGCAAGCAAGCTCATCATTAGTGGAGTGCACGTCTGGCTCCCAATTTACTTGAAAATAAATATAAATGTGAGAAACTGATCAATGGTAAAATTGTTTAAATAAATGGGAGTTGCCTACGAAACACGATAACCTTCGAAGCGTTTCTTTAACATGCAATTTTGTTAATATAAAGTAATCTTAACCACTCAGGTTGTTTGTTGTTGTTGGTTTATTCTATGTTTATTTTCCATGTCAGTGACCCGTGAGTCACGTGCGGCGCTGTTTTTCCTTGTTGTTGAGTATCTGGCCATTGTGGCAGCTCATTTGGTTAAGTGTGTCACCACACTAATAAGGGTCTCAGAGAGATGCCTGTAAATAGTAGAGTTGTAATATGTGTGTCAGAGTTAGATTTAAGGATTTTTATTAATGTTATGCCCATATCCATAAACGTTGATTTACGAGATGATTGTTCGTGAGCACCGTGGCTGTTAACCCGTTGTGAACGAACGATCATCCAAGTACTCATTTCTCGTAGATAGTCACCACGCGAACATAAATTCATATGCAAAGGTAGTGGAACTTGGATCCACATTTTATTAGAACAGGGGAGATCTGTCTGACTCCTCAAAGTGATAAATATTCCTGTCAGGGGAAAATTCAGGGAGGATTTGTTTATTATTGTTTGTTTTATTCTTTTATGCACAAATTAGTTATTAAATCTTGTTATTATCTTACGTTTTGTCTCCTTTCTTTCTTAATTATAGTTTTTATCCTATAACCCTTGCCTCAGAAAAGCACGTAGTTTGGCGGACGTAAACACCACACTATGAACTGAACGCGACCCCTTGATCTAAGATTCTTGCACAAAACACTGCTATTCTGAAGGGTTCAATACTTACCTGTTAACATTTATTTATTTATTTATTTGCCTCAAATTAGGGACCATATCCAGGTGGCAATAATGAGCACATTTGCTATTAGTTGGTGACTCGTTTAGCTCAGCGCATTTATGCGGTCATGGGGGACCAGGCTGCACGAATGCTGATATCCGCAAAATGTTTCACCTTGTGAATACAGTTTTCATGGCTACGCGGATAGCGGATAAGCTGCGGATAATGTTTGGAGTAAATATGCGGATAGTTTTTTTAAAATACAATCCGAACTTGTTGAATATCATTACTATGTCCCGGATGTTCGACATAAATATTTTTCATGACAAATGTAAGATGATTTAAATTATTCTCAAATTATGTAAAGCATACAGTAATTAACACTACGAACAGAAAAGGGTTGCAATTCTGGCTGTATAACATTCATTTTAAATAAAGCACATGCCATACAAAGTCTAGGGGAACGACTTTCTCCTCAAATGTCTAAAAGTGTTGCTTTAATACTTTATGCTTAATCTAATTAAACTATTATTGTATTGCCTGTAGATTCGGGTAACAAATGGCCGGATGCGGATAACAGTCGCGCTGATGCGGGGCGGATGCGGTTAACAGTCGCGCTGATGTGGGGTGGATGCGGATAACAGACGCGCTGATGCGGGGTGGATGCGGGTAACAGTCGCGCTGATGCGGGGTGGATGCGGATAACAGTCGCGTGGATGCGAAGCAGATGCGGATAACAGTCGCGCTGATGCGGGGTGGATGCGGATAACAGTCGCGCTGATGTGGGGTGGATGCGGATAACAGTCGCGCTGATGTGGGGTGGATGCGGATAACAGACGCGCTGATGCGGGGTGGATGCGGATAACAGTCGCGCTGATGTGGGGTGGATGCGGATAACAGTCGCGCTGATGTGGGGTGGATGCAGATAACAGTCGCGCTGATGTGGGGTGGATGCGGATAACAGACGCGCTGATGCGGGGTGGATGCGGATAACAGTCGCGCTGATGTGGGGTGGATGCGGATAACAGACGCGCTGATGCGGGGTGGATGTGGATAACAGACGCGCTGATGCGGGGTGGATGCGGATAACAGTCGCGCTGATGCGGGTTGGATGCGGATAACAGACGCGCTGATGCGGGGTGGATGCGGATAACAGTCGTGCGGATGCGGGGCGGATGCGGATAACAGTCGTGTGGATGCGGGGCAGATGGGGATAACTTTTTCTGTATCTGCGCAGGGCTCTAGCTATAGGCTATTTGAACCCGATAGTATAGGGATTATACATACAGCCTCCGTGGCTTAGGCGGCAGCACGCCGGCCTCTCACCGCTGGGTCCGTGGTTTAAATCCCGGTCACTCCATGTGAGATCTGTGCTGGAAAAGATGGAGGCAGACAGGTTTTTCTCCGGGTACTCCGGTTTTCCCTGTCAACATTTCATTCCAGCAACACTCTCCATTATCATTTCATTTCATCTGTCATTCATTTGATCATTGCCCCAGAGGAGTGCGTCAGGCCTCGGCAGCCGGCATAGTTCATGTCCTCGCCGCTAGATGGGGGCTTCATTCATTCCATTCCTGACCCGGTCGGAGACTGGAATCAGGCTGTGGATTTTCATTTTCAGTATAGGGATTATACAAGGTTAGAAGTGCGGATGATATTCAAGAGTTACATAGAGAAGGTTGGATTTAGACATGCAAGTTCTTCATATTATTGATACGATTCTTTATTATCTGTATCGACCATTTCAATACGTAGAGAGCGGTATGCTTGCAAACCTCGAGATGGATGCCATCAGTTTTGATGAAACAAACAACTGATTTTGGGATTATTTCAATAATCAGCCCAAAGACACTTAGGCCTAATCATTTATATTCTGGGCCGCCAGAAAGTAGAGTATGATCAGTTCATAGATCAAGGGCGAACTCTGAGGGCTGATGAAAATGAAAATCCAGAGCCTGCTTCCAGTCTCCGACCGGGTCAGGAATGGAATGAATGAAGCCCCCATCTAGCGGCGAGGATATGAACTGTGCCGGCTGCCATGGCCTGACGCACTCCTCTGGGGCAATGATCAAATGAATGACAGATGAAATGAAATGATAGTGGAGAGTGTTGCTGGAATGAAATGTTGACAGGGAAAACCGGAGTACCCGGAGAAAAACCTGTCTGCCTCCGTTCTGTCCAGCACAGATCTCACATGGAGTGACTGGGATTTGAACCACGGACCCAGCGGTGAGAGGCCAGCGTGCTGCCGCCTAAGCCACGGAGGCTTCTGAGGGCTGATATTTACTTATAATGACTGAACTATGCAATGCAATAGAATTGAGTAAGGTAATCCCACACTGCATACCGCATAGTAGTTTAAGATTGATACTGATGCTGATAAGGAAACCGTACCATCTGGTCTCCGTTTCTTCTTTGTTTTTTACTCACTCCCAGGCATTTGTATTCCTCGTGGAGGAAAGAGAAGTCAAATTATTGTCCTTTGTCAGAAGTGTCAACTTTTGTTGTAGTTATGTCATTTTATTGTGGCAGTATACTGAGGATGTAATTGTTACACTTGTTTAAGACTAGTCTAGCTCTGCCTTATGACATACTTTCATTCATTCATTCATTCATTTATTTGCAATGGGGGGTGTGCCCCCGGTGGCAAATTGGATATACATAACAAATACATAATTATACATAAAAATACATAATTATACATAACAATTCAATAACAATTATACAACAATTAAACTGGAGTATTTACACAAATAGTCAGTCTTTTCTTAAACACACCTATATGTTTGGGAAAAGGCTCTAAGACTGCGGCAGGTAGAGAGTTCCAGTTATCAATGGCACGGTTTACAAAAGAATATTTACCATAATTTGTTCGCTGTGGTCGGCCCTTAACTTTGAAAGGATGATCGCTCCTACCCATGTAAGTGGGCTTTCCCAATCGTTTGCTAAGCTCACCCCATGCTGGTTGATTTGTATACGTGTTGTACATAGCGCAGAGTCTAGATTTCATCCTCCTAGCCTCCAGTGATTCCCACCCAAGTTTCTTTAACATACGGCTCACACTGCTCCTGGGATTAAAGTCACTGAGCACAAATCTAGCGGCCTTTCTTTGTACCATTTCCAACTCATTGATGAGCCCTACTTGATATGGATCCCAAACCGCCGAGGCATATTCCAGAATAGGTCTTACAAGTGATAAATAGCCTAATTCTTTAGCAGAGGTACTACTTCCTTTTAATACCCTCATTACAAAGTGCAGGGATTTGTAAGCTTTTGAAACTACACATCCTACATGACTACTCCATTTCATATCATTCCTTACGTGAACGCCCAAATATTTGCAAGAATCTTCTTCTACAAGTATTTCCGAGCCAATGTTATATTGAAAATCCTGCCTCCGCACTTTCCCTATTTTTAAAAGACTACATTTTCTTGTGTTTATTTTCATTTTATTTACAATCGCCCACTTATAGACCAGGTTCAGGTCCTCTTGCAGCACTGCATTGTCTTGTGAGTCATGTATCTTTCGATATATTACACAATCATCCGCAAACAATCGACAGTCACTGCGAATTCCATTTGGTAAGTCATTTATAAACGCCAAAAACAACAAAGTTCCGATTACGCTGCCCTGAGGGATACCCGACGTTACGGTAATTTCATCCGAGAATATGCCATCGACTTTCACTTTCTGGGAACGACCCGTCAAAAATTCTTGGATCCATAAAATTACTCTTCTATCAATCTTCGTCGAAGCTAATTTATGGAGTAGCATGTCATGCGGCACGACATCAAATGCCTTCGCAAAATCTATAACCACGGCGTCGACTGAAACTCCATGGTCTAACGATTCGCTAATGTCTTGAAAAAGTGATAACATCTGACTCTCGCATGAGTAACCTTTCCGAAATCCATGCTGCCTATCATTAAACCATGATAATGTTTCCCACTGTTCCCTCAAGTAGTCGCAAATGAGATGCTCCATCTGCTTACAAACGATGGACGTAAGGCTAACCGGCCTGTAGTTGCCCAATTCAAGTCTGCTCCCTCCCTTAAATATTGGGACTACCGTAGCTCTTTTCCAGTCATCTGGGATTTGCGCATTGTTTATGGACACATTAAATATCACCTCCAAGTATCGTGCCACGGCCCTACCTCCTAATTTAAGTACTTCACTAACAATATTATCAGGACCCTTTGATACATTGAAACGCAGTTTTTGTATTAGCTTTACAATTGCTGACTGGTTTATTTGGAACAGGGGAGCCCCTGATTCGTCGTTAAGGTCCAACACACGGCTATTGGATTTATTGAACACACTACCGTAAAAGACATTTAATTCATTAGCAATGGCCTGTTTCTCAGTAATTAATTTACCGTCACCGGACATTATCATCGACAAATTATTTGAATTTCCCTTTCTTCTCCTAACATAACTGTAAAAATTTTTCCACCCACCCCCTCCCGAACCAAGTAAACCTTGCATATAACTGTCATGAGCAGCCCTCTTTTTTAAGACGAGCTCTCTTGATAAGGACTTAAATTTCAACATATACTTGTCACTATCATGTCTTTTATTGTATAATTTCCTAATTTTCCGTTTTAATCTCCTAATTTCTCGTGTGTAATACTCAGGGTCTGGGTTTTGTTTCAGCAATTTAAATGGGACAAATTTATCAACAGCGCTATTTAAAATTTTCAAAAAGTTAGTCCACAGGATATTAATGTGATTTCCTTCCGATGCCCATCCTACAAATAGCTCGTTCAAATACCCCTGAAACTTGCCCTGATCCGCCCTGCGATACTGGAATATGATCTTTTTTGCTACATCAGAGTCTAATTTTGTAACGTCACCATATCTAATATTTAATTCAACCCCAGAATGGTCACTAATTCCTGGTACTTTCAGACAGTTAATATACAGCTCTACAGGCCTTACGAGATAAACATCTAAGGTATTATTGTCTCTAGTTGGGAAGTCAACTACTTGGGAAAATCCCCCCTCCCTTAAGAATTTATTTGCAGCGCTCTGAGCTTGACCACAGCTAGTTGACTCACCAGACCAGTCTACTTTGGGGAGGTTTAAATCTCCAGCAATTATTATGCTCATTTTCATAGCATTACCCGTACAAGTTTTATCATACAGTGTTTCGAGGAGAGAAAAGTTATCTTTCGGTGCTCTATACGCCCCTATCACCTGAAGAGGGAATTTATTTCCTTTATCCGAAATTTGTACACATAACATTTCATGATCCATATCAGCCCACTTTAAGAAACTAGCTATATTTTTGCGCACACAAATAAATAGCCCACCACCTCGCTTCCCCCGATCCCTTCTGTACATTTCGTAGGTCCCTTGAATTATTTCGCTACTATTTATGTCCTCATATAACCAAGATTCAGTTGCAATGACAATGTCCGGAGAATACGTCTCTACAAGATTCCAAAATTCAATTAATTTACTTCCTAAACTCTGACAATTAACCTGCAGTAATACTGTGGGTATATTTGCCATGGCCAAGACACCGGGTGATCCAGAAGTAGATAACGCAGTAACTATATGAAAGCCTTATTCTTTCACTGCGAATAACCATTGAGACTGGTCTAATTCGTAAGATTGTATAAATCACAGATCCTTTTGTTACTCATTTTTGTCTGGAGGCTGGAAAGGGTTACACTGGACAACGAGTGGGATAGATTCTTATCTCAGCCAATCTAGAGTTTCGATGTTTTGATATGACTTCTGGTGATGAATGAGAATTGACAACCATCCTCAGGTCACGGCCACCTCCTTTCCATTCGTTAGCCTAATTACTTGAACACATGCTTGTAAATATACAAATTATCAGTGAGATTACACATACAAGTACGTGGTGAAGTTGATCACGATGATGACAAACAAAGCCCTCCAAAATGAAAGATGGAAGAAAGATATATTTCTTAAATACTACATGGATATCAATGCGGCTTTGTTGAGGAAAATGTTCGATGGACATAATTTTTGATTTCTTCTAATTTGAGAGTTATCTCAACTCAACCTCGTGAAAGAACTAAGAATAAGCTGTCTGTCTCCACTAAGGTGGGATTTTTGAGGTTAACTCTCACGGCCAATGGGTCAGATTCCACGCAGAGAGGAAGACCACTAGTATATGACCGCAAGATATATCACTTAAAACTACAATCTTCCTTCCTTCCTTCCTTCCTTCCTTCCTTTCTTCCGTCTTTCCTTCCTTCCTTCCTTCCTTTCTTCCTCCCTTCCTTTCTTACTTCCTTCCTCCCTTCCTTCCTTCCGTCCTTCCTTCCGTCCTTCCTTCCTTCCGTCCTTCCTTCCTTTCTTCCTTCCTTTCTTCCTTCCTTCCTTTCTTCCTTCCTTTCTTCCTTCCATCCTTCCTTTCTTCCTTCCTTCCTTCCTTTCTTCCTTCCTTCCTTCCGTCCTTCCTTCCTTTCTTCCTTCCTTCCGTCCTTCCTTCCTTCCTTCCTTCCTTTCTTACTTCTTTCTTCATTCCTTACTTTCTTCCTTCCTTTCTTCCTTCCTTCCTTTCTTCCTTTATTCCTTCCTCCCTTTCTTCCTTCCTTCCGTCCTTCCTTTCTTCCTTCCTTCCGTCCTTCCTTCCTTCCTTCCTTCCTTTCTTCCTTCCTTTCTTCCTTCCTTACTTTCTTCCTTCCTTTCTTCCTTCCATCCTTCCTCCCTTCCTTCCTTCCGTCCTTCCTTCCTTTCTTCCTTCCTTCCGTCCTTCCTTCCTTCCTTCCTTCCGTCCTTCCTTCCTTCCTTTCGTCCTTCCTTCCTTTCTTCCTTCCTTCCTTTCATCCTTCCTTTCTTCCTTCCTTCCTTTCTTCCTTCCTTCCGTCCTTCCTTCCTTCCGTCCTTACTTCCTTCCTTCCTTTCTTCCTTCCTTTCTTCCTTCCTTACTTTCTTCCTTCCTTTCTTCCTTCCTACCTTTCTTCCTTTCTTCCGCCCTTCCGTCCTTCCTTCCTTTCTTCCTTCCGTCCTTCCTTCCTTCCTTCCGTCCTTCCTTTCTTCCTTCCTACCTTTCTTCCTTTCCTCCGTCCTTCCTTCCATCCTTCCTTCCTTCCTTCCGTCCTTCCTTCTTTCCTTCCGTTCTTCCTTCAATTAAGAATGAGTGATTTTCATTTCTCTCTCAGTGTTACTGAAAACGATTAGCCACGACATAGATGAGCATTGTGAGGCTAAACTGAGAAGAAGAGGGTTCGAGTTCCATCTGAACCATCTTAGAGTGTTTTTTCCGTTTGTTTCCCACTTCCACTAAACCCCCACGGAAAACTGTTTCTGGGATGACTGACGTGGGAATCGAACCAACCTCATCTCAGTTTTACCTCACAAGGCTGAGTGTACCCAGTTCCAGCCTTCAGACCAGAAAAACATTAGTGAAATGATAAACCCCCGTGGCACTGCAGCCCATGAAGAGCCTGGACCTATCAAGCGACCGCTGCCCTACCATTTAGCCTACAGAGTGCGGGGTGACGTGAGGTCAGCGCGTCAGGTCCCCTTTTGCCTTTAGTCTTGATTTCCGTGACCGGGGTGCTGCCTCACTTTTAGCTACTCAATTATCCTCACGAGGTCGAGTGCACCCTGTTCCAGCCCTTACGCCAGTTTCTAAAATCCCTGATGGGACTGGGAATCGAACCCAGGAACTACGGGTGAGAGGCAGGATTACTACCAAGGCACTGGCTGCATAAATCATGAAATAAATAAGAGAATTAATAATTTCACAGCCACCAATGATAGAAAGAAGGGAGGAAGGAAGTATGACTTCGGTGGACTAGTCAGTAGGATTCTTCAGTATGCCTTCCTTTGGAGGGGATGTAAAGCCGGCGGGCCCATGTCATAGATTTATGGCATGAAAAAGAACCTTCCACTACAATTGGTAGTGTGTAGCAAAATGTGTAGGTTATAGCCTAATTGGCTAGTTAGAAACTCTCTATCAAGTTCCAAAGTTTGCCGCTAGGTGTTTTCGACAGAAGCATTTTGTAGCGAAAGTTGGATCTACTTGGCATTGAACTTGTTGGGAGCCTTCGCGCGTTCAATCAAAAATACCCAGCTATGGCCATTGCTTGCAATTCATATATAATAAAGAAAATATCTAAAAACAGAGGGATAAGTTCTTCATCAATTTGCAAACATATGGGAAAATGAGTTGTTATTTTAATAGCTTGGCCACATATGTACGGTTCTTGAACTTGGAAGAATAGGAATCATATTGCTTTCAATGTACAATGCACACCCCACTCAGCCTGTTTGATATGCGGGTATGTGCGTGGCCATTTAATAAGGCTACGGAAGCAAAGGAGGGACAATGGATACAGGCGGCGATTCAATGATAGCAAACACATTGTAGCAACTGCACGTATCACAACGTGAAATCGAACCATTGCGCGTTATCTATAATAGTCGTACCTCATGACATAATAGCGCGGCCCGGATATGAACTCCGCACCTCACCGTGCACATCTCTGCTCCATGATCTACTCATTGGCAATTCTATTCGGTAATTGGACCGTCAGCTCCGTCCGTAAATAGCTGATGAAATTGAAAAGGTCTACTCACACCGTGTTTGTAAAGGACACATCCAAACGGGTGTTAATTTCATTAATTATGCTTTGTTCTATTTGTTCAAGAAACTTAAAGAACCTTGTTTTGAACCTTGGTAGTGGAAGGGATTTTTAGAAATGCCTCTAACTTTCCTGGCTGTTCGTAGTAGATTCGAAGGAAATGAGCTTGTAGTTTTACGTGACTGTTAATCTCGCGATCATGAGACACGAGACCTCTAGTTTTATGTGGAATCCAAACCACAGGATGTAATAAGCAATTTCACTTCGTTAATCTCACATTCATTGACCTGGATCGAACCCGGTACCCCTTGGTTAGAGGCAAGCAACTTGACCACTGCACCTAGCCAGCAATAAAAGGAGTGCGTTAGCTCAATGATTCGTCTTGTCTTCCCAATATATCTTCATTCATGCGCTCTTCTGTCCGTCCTTTATACTTCCGTGTAGGCTTCTTGGTAAATTCGTGTCTGTTTATTATGGCTCTCCTTGGTTGGGCATAACGAATCAAATAATAATACATTGACGTGTAGCCTTCGAAGAGGCTTGGTGTTGGACTTAAAAATGACGCCTATAGGTACGGTGACCATATTTTTGACATTCAAAATCAGGACAGTCTTTTTGGGGGGAATTGTTGGAGGATAGAGAGATTATAGTTTGACTCTAACATATAGAGTTGTTTAAAGGTTATGGCCATTTACAAAATTTAATTTTATGAAGTTCCACAAAAATCGATCCACCAAAGATCCATTATAGAGGGATAAATGAATACAAAGTTTATTTTAGAGATCTTTTTATTATTTATGCAAGTACCTTACAAGTTTTGTGAGAAAAAAAAAAGAAAACGTTAGTAAGTTTATTTGTAAGTTTCTTACTTTACATCTTATGATTAAAACAAAACCATATTCTTACTGAGTCTTTACAAGCGCCTGATGTCTTTGCGAACTAGTACAGGGTCGTAGATATTTAAAAACAAAACGTATTTTTCGTTTAATTGCGCATATTTTTCAGAGAATTATTACAAATATTTTCATACGGTACTTAAAAATCAGGACACATTTATTAATGTTTGGGATGCCATGACATGCTCCTTTAAATCGGGACGTTTGGTCACCGTACGTATAGGGGACCTGCACCTCGTGATTAGGATGAAATGCCATATGATGACGTCACAAATTCCCAAAGGAAAAGGCAGGGGAATTACCCGGACGAACTTAAAATCCCAGAAACTAAATGGAAATATTCGGACTATACCATAGACTAGCGACCTATCCACTTGGCTACGAAGCCGGACAGAGATGTAATGAATGAAGATGACTGGAACTGGCTAAGGAATTTGAGGAGAATGTGGCCGAGACCTATTGGAAGATACCATTCAGATAATTGTCTGGACTTGGGACCCACGTCAAATCATTTCAAGAATGGTCGACGGTGAGTTGCCAACCCACTCACCTATCGAGCCCGGAAATGCCTGGTCTCATGGTCTTATGCCTTGGCGTGCGTAGCTACACAAGTCGATCTCTGAAATAAAAATATTAGAAGAATGCAAAATATACTGAGCTAAGAGAAAAAATAGACATCAAATTCAGTAAAGAAGAGAAGAATGTGCCTGCTAAAAATGAAGGAATATAGGTGTGAGACGGGGAAAGAATAATACATAATTGATCTAAAAACATACTGTAATATCCCTGGGGACGAAGGGGGAAAACATGAAAGGGAATGTGTAAATAAAGTGTATCAAAAGCAAGGAAAAACAAATGAGGATGACAAGGAAGATGAAATATACGCGTCGAGTATGACAGATGGAGAATGACATATTAGATATCCAAAAGGAAGAAGGACAAGCATATAACATTAATGTTTCTTTGAGGGTTAAGGAGTAAAGGGAGAACGTCAAGCTTCTTCACAGGGGTGAGGGGATGTTGCTCTTTGTTTTTCATAAAATCGTGTTAGTATTTCTTGAAATTTCCTGGACTTAAGTCTTTCACCATGACAAGAAAATCTGGAGTTCATTTTCATTTCTTGGGAACAACAGTTAGGTAGATTTCATTAGAAAGCTAACTATTGCAATGGGTCCCATGTTTCGACTTCCGGAAAATTTCGACATATCTTCGCGTTTCACATCCCCCAGACCCCAAAACCACCGTCAGTTCAAAAGTTTATATATAATTTATGTATATATATATGTATATATATATGTATATCAGTTTCTTGTGGACACGATAACTGCCGTAATTTTGCACCAATTACTTCGAATTTTTTACCGAAGATGTATACCTATAAAATCTCGGTCGAGTTCGTTACTGGGCTAAATCGGCCGAAGGGGGTGAAAATGGGGGGCTTTTTTCGAAAAAGTGAAATTTCGCTATAACTCTCTTAATACGTGCAATATCGAATCCATTCAAAGTTCATAATATGTGTCGGATAAGTGCCAAAAATTTATGTCAAATAAGATTTTTGATAGCACCAACCATTGACCAAAGGGGTGGAAAAAAGTGGGTTTTTCGGGAAACATTAATCATATCTCTCTTAATAGGCACAATATCAAAACCGTACAAAATGGACAATATTCCCCTAATAATTACCTAAAACTTTTGTCTGAAAGAATTTTTGATATGACCCACCATTACGCCAAGGGACGAGAAAAATGATTTCGGAATTATAAGAAAATGCCAAGAGCTATCAGTGGTTGCCATGGCAACACTACTAAATTGATGAGGCATGGACCATCAGACGTTGCCATGACAACGCACTTGCACGAGATCAGATTCAGTGGCTTCGGTGGCGTAGTTGGTAGCATGCTGAGCTTCTATGCCCAAGATAGCGGGTTCAAACCCGGCCGAAGCCGTCGGATTTTTTAAGAGCGTTAAAAATCCCTCAGTATGCCTTCCTTCGGAGGGGAAGTAAAGCCGGCGGTCCCATGTCATAGATTTATGGCATGTTAAAGATCTTTCCACTAATTACACCTGTGTGAAACTAAATTGGATAGGTTAAGAATGTAAACAACGCTCTTAGGTTGCTACGTTCGTTGCCAAGAGCCGACTGCGGTGGCGTCTAGTAGCTAGTTCTGAACTAGGCCTAGTAGTCGTTGACGGTGGCGTTTGGCGGCAAAAGTAGGAACTATTTGAAAATTCAAAGTTGCAGTCTCTACTTGAATTAAAAAAACAGATACACACACTAATACAGTCATCACAATTAACACCGGTTATCAGACAGATTCTACACACACCCAAAGTACACGGGGCTACATGACCGCGTTGTCGCAGCCCCTAAACTAAGGAACCAACCAACCAAGATTCAGTATTTCCATCTGATTAAGTGGTTGGTTGGTTGGTTCTTAAGTTTAGGGGCTGCGACAACGCGGTCATGTAGCCCCGTGTACTTTGGGTGTGTGTAGAATCTGTCTGATAACCGGTGTTAATTGTGATGACTGTATTAGTGTGTGTTATCTGTTTGTTAATTTATTTAAGTACTGCAACTAACAATTTTTCAGATAGTTCCTACTTTTGCCGCCAAGCGCCACTGTCAACGACTACGAGGCCAAGTTCAGAACTGAGCTACTAGACGCCGCCGCAGTCGGCTCTTGGCAACGAACATAGAAACCTAAGAGCGTTGTATACATTCTTAACCTATCCAATTTAGCTTCACACAGGTGCAATTAGTGGAAGGATCTTTAACATGCCATAAATCTATGACATGGGACCGCCGGCTTTACTTCCCCTCCGAAGGAAGGCATACTGAGGGATATTTAACGCTCTTAAAAAATCCGACGGCTTCGGCCGGGTTTGAACCCGGTATCTTGGGCATAGAAGCTCAGCATGTTACCGACTACGCCACCAAAGCCGCCTGATAAAGTGGGAAGCGGCTTCGGTGACGTAACTGGTAGCATGCTGAATGTCTATGCCCAATGTCGCGGTTTCAAAGCCGGCCGAAGTCGTCGGATTTTCTAAGAGCACTAGAATCCCTCAGTATGCTTTCCTTTGGAGGGGAAGTTCCAACGTTCGTTGCGAGTTGATGGTTGGGGTGGCATCTAGTAGCCAAGTTCACAGCTAGGTGTCGTTGACGGTTGTACCTGGTAGCAACATTAGGAACTACTGCTTGAAATTGACCGTTTGCAGTACTTACATGAATTAAGACTAATACAGCCATTACAATTCACACCGTGTATCAGACAGATTCTACACTCACCCAAAGTACACGGGGTTAGATGACCGCGTTGTCGCAGCCCCTAAACTGAGGAACCAACCAGAGGTAGATTTCGTTAGAAAGCTAACTATTGCAATGGGTACCATGTTTCGACTTCCGGAAAATTTCGACATATCTTCGCGTTTCACATCCCCAGGCCCCAAAACCACCGTCAGTTCAAAAGTTATATATAATTTATGTATGTATATGTATATCAGTTTATTGTGGACACGATAACTGCCGTAATTTTGTACCAATCACTTTGAATTTTTTACCGAATACGTATACCTATAAAATCTCGGTCGAGTTCGTTACTGGGCTAAATCGGTCGTTGGGGGGTGAAAATGGGGGGCTTTTTTTTTTCGAAAAAGTGAAATATTGCTATAACTCTCTTAATATGTGAAATATCGAATCCGTTCAACATTCATACTATGTGTCGGATAAAGCCCAAAAATGTATGTTTGAAGAGTTTTTTTTTAGCACCAACCATTGACCAAAGGGGTGGGAAAAAGTGGGTTTTTCGGGAAACATTAATCATATCTCTCTTAATAGGCACAATATCAAAACCGTACAAAATGGACAATATTCCCATAATAATTACCTAAAACTTTTGTCTGAAAGAATTTTTGATATAACCCACCATTATGCCAAGGGATGAGAAAAATAATTTCGGAATTATAAGAAAATGCCAAGACCTATCAGTGGTTGCCATGGCAACACTACTAAATTGATGAGGGATGAGCCATCAGACGTTGCCAAGATAACGCACTTGCACGAGATCAGATTCAGATTTCCATCTAAGTGTGAAGCGGCTTCGGTGACGTAACTGCTGAATGTTTATGCCCAAGGTCGCGAGTTCAAAGCCGGCCGAAGTCGTCGGATTTTCTAAGAGCGCCAAAAATCCCTCAGTATGCTTTCCTTTGGAGGGGAAGTTCCAACGTTCGTTGCGAGTTGCTGGTTGCGGTGGCATCTAGTAGCCAAGTTCACAGCTAGGTGTCGTTGACGGTAGTACCTGGTAGCAACATTAGTAACTACTGCTTGAAATTGACCGTCTGCAGTCCTTACCTGAATTACAGACTAATACAGCCATCCCAAAGTACACGGGGTTACATGACCGCGTTGTCGCAGCCCCTAAACTGAGGAACCAACCAAAATCTCGGCGGTAGATATAATTTTGCGTGAAGAAGTAACAGACCGTTACATAGTTGCACATCAGTGTCGAAACCTAGCATAAGGACAGTGTGACCACAAGTATAAAAATGGACCCCAAATGACAAGAAGGTTACCGTTCCCATAAGACAATAAAATGTTTAAAATAAGCATAAAATGACGAAAAACAAAGTTAATTAAGCTCCAATTATAAAATACCTTCTCGCATTAAATGAGGTCTGATCCTTCTACGAAAATCTGCATATTCTGCCTATTTTCGCCTATCCCCAAGTTTGTCCGGTGAAATCTACCTCCGCCTTCCGGCGTGCCGAGAGGACTTTTTTTATATATTTATTGTACATATTCATTTGTAAGTTCATCATATTAGCCTACTTTCGATTTTTGCAAAAAATGAAAGTAGGCTTATGAGATCAACACAGGGCGAAAAATTGTGTGTCTGTCTGTGTGTGGGTGTGTGTGTCTGTGAGGCTGTGTGTCTGTGAGTGTGTTTACTCTGAATGTCTGTCCCCCCCCCCCTATCAATTCGAACACGGTGAAACCGAATTGAATGATATTTGGTACAGAGGTTGAACTAGCAAAGGAAACCTCAGTGTCATGTTTTATATCGCCGCCATCTTTACGGAAACGTAATGGCGGCCACCCAAATGTTCAGAGCTTAAATCAAATTACGACTAACCTAATCATCCGATCTCTACCAAATTTTGCAACATCATACATTTATGAGGAGAACATCCTTTGACCAAACTACAAGGTCATCAGCCCAAAAGTTTGCGGATGGCGGCCATGTTTGTGTGCAAATCGATTCCCCCTATTATTTCAAACACGATGAAACCGAATGGAATGAAATTTGGTACAGAGGTAGCACTAGCAAAGGGCACCTCAGTCACATGTTTTATATTGCCGCCATCTTGACGAAAACGTAATGGAGGCCACCCAAATGTTAAAAGCTTAAATCAAATTACGACCAACCTAATCATCTGATCTCAACCGGTTATTGCAAGATTATAACTTTAAGTATGTAGAATCGTTTGAACAAACTAATAGGTCATCGGACCAATAATTTGCGGATGTCGGCCATGTATATGTGCAAATCTATTCACCCTATCTATTCATACACGGTGAAACTGAATTGAACGAAATTTGGTACAGATGTAACACTAGCAAAGGGCACTTCATTGTCATGTTTTATATCGCCGCCATCTTGACGGAAACGTAATGGTGGCCACCCAAATGTTAATAGCTTAAATCAAATTAAGACCAACCTTATCATCTGATCTCTATCAATTTTTTCAACAACATACCTTTATGTGAAAAGCGTTCTTTGACAAAGCTACAATGTCGTCAGTCGAATAGTTTACATATGGCGGCCATATATGTATGCAAATCGATTCCCCTATCAATTCAAACACGGTAAAACCGAATTGAACGAAATTTGGTACGTAGGTAGCACTAGCAAAGGGCACCTCAGGGTCATGTTTTATATTGCCGCCATCTTGGCGGAAACGGAATGGCGGCCACCCAAATGTTAAAAGCTTAAATCAAATTACGACCAACCTAATTATTTGATCTCTACCAAATTTTGCAACAACATACCTTTTTTTGGGAAGCATCTTTTGACTGAACTACAAGGTCATTAGCCCAATAGTTTGCAGATAGCGGCCATGTATGTGTGCAAATCGATTCACCATATCAATTTAAACACGGTGAAACCGAAGTGAATTAAATTTTGTACAGATGCAGCACTAGCAAAGGGCACCTCATATTCATTTTTAGCCTACTTTTCACATTTTGCAAAAATGAGGAAAAAGTAGACTTATGAGATCGATCCGGGAAAATGTGTGTCTGTCTGTCTGTCTGTCTGTCCTTCTGTCTGTCTGTCTGTCTGGCTGTGTGTGTGTGTCCCCCCCCCCTATTAACTCCTAAACGGCTGCATCAATCAAAACCAAATTTAGTATGAGTAAAAATGAGCACCGGAATATCTCACGTCCATATTTGAAAATGATGTCAGTGCTACCAACTACTGAAAAAAGCACTAGAAATTTGAGCTCCATGTTGGATATCTTGCAAGGTATGCATGGGTGCTATTCCAAAATTGGCACACATATAGATAAGACTATTTCAGTTGAATTTCCAGGAGGCCAACCATGACAGTGTTGCCAAAATAATTTTAAGCCTTTTGATAAGTCCAATGTTTAAATGCATATAACTTCTACACTATCAATTGGATTTCTACCAAATTTTGTATGTAATATCTGTACATAAACAGATATGACTCAGCGTATTCTTAAGAGGCACCAGGGCTGCCAACTGTTAATAATTGCTCTCTCTATTTTTTATCCAAATACAATTATACATCAGAAGTATGCAAGCCAAAAGGTTTAAACTATGCACACGTATATTCCGACATTTTAGATTAATTTGGAGTAACTTATATACGTCAGTACTACCAACATGATTATAAGCCTGCTTATAGTACCAATTTTTAAATACATGTAACTTCTATACTATCAGTTGGATTTCAACCAAATTTCGTATGTGCTATGTGTACCATAACAGATATGACTATAAGTATTGTTAAGAGCAATCAGGTCTGCCAACTGTTAATAAATGCTGTCTATATTTTTTACCCTAATATCTATACATCAGAAAGTATGCAAGCTAACAGCTCTATACTTTGCACACGTATAGCACCTGACACTCTGGATTAATTTGGAGTAATTAATACAAGGCAGTGCTGCCAACATGATTCTATGCCTGCTGATAGGTCCAATTTTAAAATACATGTAACTTCTATACTAACAAATTAATTTCATCCAAATTTGGCACAACAAGATATCATAATATTTCAAATTATTTCTGACCAGCACACGCATGACATTGTTGGCAACATGCTTTTACGCGTGCTGATGGACCCGGTGTCTAACTGCATGTAACGTCCATTGGACTTCAACCAAATTTTGTATTCTGTACCTTAAGAGATGGAACTAAGAATATATTCAGTCACCAGGGCTGCCAACTGTAGTGCTCTATTAGGCTACATTATACCAGGTATATTTTGAACTAATTAGATATTTCGATATTACCAACTTAATTTCGTCATTATTCTAGATAGGTTCATATTCTGTAGAATAATCATTGGCATGAAAAGTACGCTGTATAGTTCTTCACGGAACGTCTTGTTAATATCCGTATAACACGTTGTATTTGTACAAGCTACTGCAACCAACATTCAATTATACTCCTTGAAAAGGACAAAGAATTATAACAATACCCATGGATTTAGGAGAAAGTAGGCTATATGTTCTTTCCTGAACATCTTGTTTCATATACAATCGTTCAGATCTGATTAAGGGGAGAGTTATACTTTTCTGTGATTAACCATTTTGTATATTGCTGAATTATTTATCCACGCGTATTATTTTCGGTTGCCTATTTATGAGGTTACCAGCTCTGCAGAAGAGTAAGTCAGTTACAGAAGTAGTTTTCCACGTGTTTTGAATATAGCGGAAGCACAATATACCGTGGTTGTTCGAAGAGACCTTCTTACTTCTGAGGAGACAGCCTCCATGCTAAGCCTGCAGGACACACTTATACATAATACTGTATGCTGTAGTCTGTTGTCTGAACAGGGGTGCCATATTCACTCAGGGATGATGTGAATTTTCCCTACTTGACCAGGGAGTAGCCACAGACTCGACACCCAGAACAGATCCTGTTGAGCATTTTCCTTGTTCTTCTTGGAAGGCCTGCTCCCGAAGAAGTGATATCATTCATGATGCTGGGTGGTGGCCAGGGATAAGGGTCTAATCTTGGTCCAAACTTCTTTCCACTGTATATTGGGATTGAAACTGCTTGCAGATAGTGTGTGAGAATATCTGATCGGTGGAGATCTGGACTATATCCTATTTACTGTGCATTAATGATATGAATGCCATCATGAATGGGAAGAGTAGAGTCCCGCTGGATATTTTGTCTGTTATCTCAAATACTGAGCTGAACGTCAGCACTTGGCTGCCAAACTATTTTTCTAAGATCTGGAAAATGTAAACAATGAGATTCAACAAGTATTTCTGTGCCGAACAAATAGTGCCTATCGGTCCTTTCAGTCTCACAACCTACTCTTCTGTCAAATAGCATTTACATGTGATGGACTAAATAGTTATCGGTTGACTGTAAAATGTTAGTAAGTTAGTCAGTTATTGTTGTTTTAAGGGGCGGAACAGCAAGGTCATCTGCCCCAACTGTAAATTGTGTTAAAATATAGAACAACATTTCAAATTCGTAAATCAGTATCCAAACTATGCAGCAATATTGTAATCATGCTGCCACCGTTGCTCAAGATACCTCCCATTAAGAAGGAAAACATATGACCAAAGTCACATGATGGGGTGCTATCTACAACACTGCGGGCCAGGACGCCATGTGACACCCGTCAACCACGCCTAAAATCACCTTGTAATTTACAATTATAAATATGGTAGTTCTTCTAGAATGAAACAAAGAACGTAGAGTATACAAATTTTACCATTTCGTTATGTATCTTCGTTTGTTATATGGAACACCAGTGCTTAATGTTAGAAGGGTTATAGTGTACAAATATTTAGGATAGGGAACTTTATCTTTGGCTCATCAAAGTGTTCTGTCTCGCGCGAATACGCTGCAAGCTTTTTTCAATCATCATCATCATTAGTCGTTTTATTTACTAATTGCTGAGCGCCGTGGCCTAATTTCTTCACTTCATTAGTAACTATATCCTTCAATAGCCACATTAAAATCAAATGTGAAAGATACTTTGGCATTGTGCAGTGATTTAGCACAATCCCGCAATTTATGTATATGGCCTGATGAAAATTTTCCTTTCTCAAACAGTGTAGGTTGATGATGATGATGATAATTGTTGTTTTAAGGGACTTATTTTTTATTTATTTAATAATTATTAGATACAACCATGAAAAGGTCATTCTACACTAATATTTTAACAATTTCAAATAATAATAACAAAAACAACAACAACAACAATAACAGGTAACAATTGGCAGTGATGGCAGAAAGGATAAATCTCGGGAAGGACGCAGGGAGTGATTAGGGTAGTGAGTGATTAGGAGGGCGAGGGGATAGGAAAAGAGGGTTAAAGGGATCTTCTAATGTTATGTTTGAATGCTCGATAGGGAGAGAATATGTCAATGTTTGGAAGGGAGTTGCTAAGGGTAGGTAGACGGTGGAAAATAGAGCGCTTCTGTACTTCAAGACGTGGGCGAGGTACGTGGTGTAAACATCTAGGTTATCGGCTCAACAGTGTAGATTGTCGAGTGAGATTTACAAAACACTCGAATAACAAATATTTATATTACACTCGCTATAATAATATTCTTCAAATAATTAAGCCAGATTACATCCCATTAAAGAAATGTTAAAAATATGTACACGTCCAGCACTGGAATACTCCCGGCCGCGTGAGAGCACTGTCGTTGCGCGGGAGGAAAAATATGAGGTGAGCTTCGCGACTGTGTATATTAGAATGTGATCTGGAGTAGAACATATTTATACCAATCTCTTAATATGCGCTTTCTGTAATGAAAATTTAATAGAGTTTGTAGTTTTAGAATCTGAACGTGAAAACATTGGAATTAATTAGAACTAATTACACACATTCACTAGAAAAGGTAATGAAATAATAAATTAATAAAAAATAAGTGTATTAATTTTTTAAATATTTCCAGAAACCAAAAATAAATTTTTGCAGCAAAAATTAATTTTTGCATTATTTTAAATGTATTGTAAATTTAAAAGTTGATTTATACTGTATTTTTAAGTAGCAATTGCATTCTAATTTTAGAAAATATGCTCAAGACTCACGTATCATTCTGAGTTCAAATGAAGCCCTTAGCTGTAATAATGGCAATGTTCCCTGATGTATGAGCCAAGACTGTAGTTAGGCGTTTTACAGAAGGGAAACAAATTTTACATAAATGCTCGCCCTGGTTGCCCAACCATCACAAACACTACTTACCCCAAGAAAAATATCCGAAAGAAACTCTGCTAGCAATGAATGCCACCTCAATTTTCCCACTATTGTACACGTAGTGGTAGCATGATTTCTGTGTGAATACTATTAATTAGCTATATTGGCATGAATAACGTCCTGCTAGCTGAATAGATTGGCTATCGATTGTCATCGGCCGGTTGGACATTTGTCGACTGCGAACAATACCCTCCCAAATGGTCTCACTGGACCGCTGAATACTCAGCACGCTAAATCGAGCTTCATGAATAACCAGACAATTGCTACAGAATGTTAAAAAAATACACGAAGAGGGATATAATAATTATTTGCAATTATTATTTGCCTTTATTTCATAAAATTGGTATTGATATTTTTTAATGAAAATTGTCGAATTGATTTTTTCTATGGTTATTATGTATTTGAGTATATGCATATAATGAAAGTAAGGATTTAATAATAATTGTCAATCAAAATCAGTGTGAGTTTAACTACAGAACATTGTAGAGAACAAACGTAGTCCATGATGTGTAGGGCTAGGATTTTTAGGTAAATAATTATTTTTTATGTAAATACATATTTTAAGCATTTTTTCTATAAATACATAAATTCCCGTTTTTCTCTTATTAGCACATAAAAAGACATAATATTTACATTTTTTAAAATCAGTATGCTAGATCATTTAGTTTATGGCATTTTTTTTCTGTGTTACTTCAACGGGGAAGAACCTGTGAGCTATCTATCTTCATGCAGAGCGTATGTCAGCTTGCAACTGTGTTATTCTTAACTTGTCGCCGCGTGCCACTCGCTGTGGAAGCCGGGGATTTTCTTGTCCATAGCCATATTAAACCACGTGCCAGACCTTCCCCCCAGCTACCTGGAACCAGTGTCACTCACATTTCAGTGTAAGGCAGTTCTACGATGCCTAAATTAAAAACAACTACAAGATATCGCCTGTTGCAGAATTTAAAGATAATTTTACTCCTGATCGGGGCGTTCTGTTCTGCCAACCATGTGGGAATGCAATCAAGGCTGAAGAGCGATCTCAAGTTACACAATACCTCAAGGGCAAGACACTTATAGCGGCAGTTTTGCGCCTTCAGAATAAGCGTTTCGCGATAATCATCGGTCATTTGTGATGGACAACGTGAAGATGTATTGTAATGCTTCAGCAGTCAGTGAGACATAGAATAAATTGTATTCATGGGTACTGCATATTGTTTATAATCACATTAATAAACTAAATTATAATTAAATATTTTTACTTTTTTGTCACATATTTCAGGTATTTTTAGCCTACTTTCGATTTTTGCAAAAAATTAAAGTAGACTTATGAGATCACTACAGGGCGAAAAAAAGTGTGTCTCTGTGTGTGTGTGTGTGTGTGTGTGAGTGTGTGTACTCTGAATGTCTGTCCCCCCCCTATCAATTCGAACACGGTTAAACCGAATTGAACGAAATTTGGTACAGAGGTAGCACTGGCAAAGGGCACCTCAGTGTCATGTTTTATATTGCCGCCATCTTTACCAAAAGGTAATGGCGGCCAATCGAATGGTCAAAACTTAATAATGCATTACGACCAAACTAATCATCGGATCTTTACCAAATTTGGTAACAACCTACCTTCATATGGGACGCGTCTTGTGCCCAAACTACAAGGTCATCAAACGTACCATTTCAGGATGGCGGCCGTGTGAATTATGCAAAAATTATATTCCATAACATGGGACCCACCAGTTCCGATTATCGAACCAAGAATCGTTTAATCTGTTCTAAGTGACGTGGTTCGTTCGAAATTAAAAGTTTATATTGTAATATTATAATCTAGAAGTGACTTTAAAAATCTGAATCGTCTCGGCTATTTGACAAGATGGCAGCTTATCTCTCGTTCTGACCTATATTTTACTAATTTCAGTATGTTGCATGCAATATAACCTACTGATAAAAATTATATGAACTTAATATGAAATGAACTCGGTTTGAAATATACTCCAGTGAAGAAATCTTCAGTCCAAGTGATTATTTGCTAATACAGTACGTTATATGTATTTAATCGATAACGCGTGAGTTATGAGTGTACGATTGGCTGTGTGGTTAGAGCTCCCGTCTCTCACGTGGCTGGCCGGGGTTCAAATCCTATCAGAGTAGAACTTTTTTGCTTGATTATTTTTATATTTATTGTTTCTTGAGTACTGAGACGTTATAAAATAAAGCGTTATATGGTGCGTTTTGCAATGGAAATTATATATTAAAAAAAACGACATTCTCCACCGCAGTGATATCTACCAGCCTTCAGTTGTACTATGCAGAAACTATAGATTCGAGCAGCGCTCTATACCGGCCAGTTAGTGAACCCAGTCTTAACGACTGCTAGGAGTAATAATACAGTAACATTCGTTTATTCCTTGTGCACATCGAACCAAGAATCGTTTAATCTGTTCTAAGCGACGTGGTTCGTTCGAAATTAAAAGTTTATATTGTAATATTATAATCTTGAAGTGACTTTAAAAATCTGAATCGTCTCGGCTATTTGACAAGATGGCAGCTGATCTCTCGTTCTGACCTACATTTTACTAATTTCAGTATGTTGCATGCAATATAACCTACTGATAAAAATTATATGAACTTAATATGAAATGAACTCGGTTTGAAATACACTCCCGTGAAGAAATCTTCAGTCCAAGTGATTATTTGCTAATACAGTACGTTATATGTATTTGATCGATAACGCGTGAGTTATGAGTGTACGATTGGCTGTGTGGTTAGAGCTCCCGTCTCTCATGTGGCTGGCCGGAGTTCAAATCCTATCTGAGTAGAACTTTTTTGCTTGATTTTTTTTATATTCATTGTTTCTTGAGTACTGAGACGTTATAAAATAAAGCGTTATATGGTGCTTTTTGCAATGGAAATTATATATTAAAAAAAACGACATTCTCCACCGGAGTGACATCTACCAGCCTTCAGTTGTACTATGCAGAAACTATAGATTCGAGCAGCGCTCTATACCGGCCAGTTAGTGAACCCAGTCTTAACGACTGCTAGGAGTAATAATACAGTAACATTCGTTTATTCCTTGTGCACAGAGGCGTTGTTGATAACCTCAAAACTTGCAATATGGATGATATGGAGATGGATTATTTTGTTATACCGTGTATTTAAGATTAGCCTATAAATTAATGGGTTGCGAAGTTACTTCACTTAGTCCTATATCATTCGTATACGACACAGAACAACAACGTGACGTCAGTTTCTGATCTGCTCTGATTGGCTATTACATTGCTGCAGTCGGGTAGTTGGCAGTCAAGGATAAAATTCGCGACTGCCAACTGCCAGCTACCAACTGCAACTTCATGTTGTGTATGGTGCCTATAGTATACACAGAGTCGATCGCGATTGCCGACCGAGGACTACCAACTACGGACTGCCGACTGCGCATTGTAGATGGGCCTTAATAGAGCAACGAAGTTTCAATTATTGTAAGTAGTCGGTGTTTGGAGTGTTTGCTGATGAAATTGCAAAATGCTGGGGTAAATTATAAACTATGGTTTGAACGTCACTGTTCAAATCCTGTGTGCCAATTTGCACTTCAAATAGGAAGAAATTAGGAGATGATAAGGACAGAGAGTTATAACTATACCCATACATTTAGGAGAAAGTAGGCTATATGTTCTTTCCCGAACATCTTGTTAATACATAAAAAATAAATATTTTCCCGATTTTAGCACCTAAAAATCCGAGCCCTAATGATGAGTTCACGTTACGTTATGTCTGTTGGCAATAAATACAGCAAATTCTTCTACAGAGTGGGCCCTTTCTATAGAACGGAGCTTTGCATAGGCCGTGCTATGGACAGGTCGCAATGACTCATGGCCAGATTTATAGCATGCACCGATTACAACAGCGGTTTGGAATTCCTGAGTGCTGTCATGGCATTTATTATATACCTTAGTTGTGATAATTATGACTTGCTGTGAAGTACTATTGCCTACCTAGTATCCCGTGAACATATGTATAGAACAAAACATCGGTTTTTCCTAGTGGAAACTTTTTTTCTCAAGAAGCAGTTTGCAGTAAATTTATTCAGCGCCGTGCGATTTGTATTTAAAGGGGATCCTCGAACAAAAGGTATAGGCTCCGTGCGTTGGGGTGAGAAATGCGCCGCCGCGCTACGAGTGGCCAAACTTACAAGCTAGTGAATGTTACCATGGCCGAGGCGGAGCGATGTGCAGGTAAATTCTGAAGATGAGCATGTGTCAATGAGGGATTTCCAGACATCCTAGAAATATGAAACTAAGTACCAGTGAAGCTGATACTCACAAGATCGCTATAAGAGTCTAAAATATTCTATTTTTTTGAGGGAACTGAGTTGGAGGGATTTCAAATGGCGGCTTAGAAGAAGAACGAAGCAAGCATTTTTTAAACCGTAGATTAACCCTTTTTCCAAAGCGATGACCTATAGGTTAGTACTTAAAAGTTCCCTGAATGTCCAAACTAAATTTTAGCAACAAACTCCGAGGAAGTGTTGAGGAAAATTTCTGAAGTATTAAGGAGGTAATGTCGTGGTGTAACGATGTATAATAACGACAATAATGAAACAAGACTTGAATTAATGCAACGCTTCCAGGTATCCTAGAAACTTAAAAGTGGATACCAGAAAAGCTGATGTCCCCAAGATCCCTAGAAAGATCTAAATATCTATGAGTTTTGCTAGGGGACCGAGCTGATGAGCTTATAAATTGGGTTTCAGAAGCAGTTCGGCGTAAGTAGGCCTACGCTAGCGTATTTTCACCCATAGGTCAACTTGATTTCCAAAGCGATGACCTATAGATTTCGTGAGCTCAAACGATTGCTGAAAGTCCAAACTAACTTTTAACATCCACAGACCTAGTTAGAGATATGCTAATTAAATCTCAAATGCACAATTTAAACTCACTGCTTGCGATTCCCCGTCCATATCCACCGTGTTTTCAAATCAATTTTATGAGTTCTTGAAGGGGAACATTGTAGAATTTTACATTGTTCTGTGTGTTACAATATCTATTATTGCAACCAACAATACTACACAACGTTTTGACATCGTTTCTGCATAAAATTATAGAATAAATGCTCGCACGTTTTCGATGTACATCAATAGCTGATCGCGGCACATAACAGCTTCTCGGAACGTCCGCTTACAGTAGCACTTCAGCCTATCCAGAAACAATCCGCGTACTCTGGAGGATCTTGAGAACGAAATAACTGCACTGATACGAACTTTCAGTCAGGATGAATAACAGCGAGTGTACTAAACATGTTGGGCGCTACGCTGCTGCTAGTGCCAATGCCTTGCTCGACACGCTGCAATACACAGTACCCCCCCCCCCCCCGCGCTGCCGCCACATGGCGCCTGTGAGTCTCCGTTTTATAGGGAGACATATCACTGTAGATAATATGCCACCGTTAACTGTATGTTGGGATTTCGCCAGTAGACGTCGGTATATCCTGTCTGAACTCTTTGTGGGATTGCAAGTACTCGCTATGTCCCATCTAAGAAGCGCATTGCGGTGCCTCTTGGCTAATCCTTCAATCCTTTCGCCAGGAAGCTCTGTAATGCTCTTCTTAGATAGGACATAGCAAGTTGGAACTATGTGAGCTGCTAGAATGGTATTGACATTTGGCCAAAAATTCAACGTCAGTCATCACCCCTCTGCGTCTTGACCAATCCGCATTCGCATAGTTGATGTCATAATACTCTGCGTTGCAATATTACAGTCCACGTGCTTCCGTGCCTGGTCAGCTGTAGCTCTGGCTTGTACAGTTTGGCAACCTCGTTCTCAGACCACACGGCGAAGCGAGAACTGTCAATTCCATTCTGGCAGCTCACAGACTCTAGTTGCTATAGAGCATCCAGCGTTTAGAAAAAACTGTGGGTTTTATGGGCTTTTACTTTTAACGGAAACCCTCCCTACACTGGTTCTGTTACCTCACCTTTTATCATGAACGAACTTTGAACATATACATTTTTCGTCATTATAGCTTCCTACAATTATCTGCCAATTGATTACCTTTGTTATTGCACACAAGTATCGTTTATATTACGTCTTAGTGATTTAAAAATTTTCGAGGTTAGCACGCTGGAATGAAGAGCCTCGTCCTGTGCTGCATGCTCGCCCGGAGTAGAGCACGTGCTCAGTTCCGCCGGCAACATAAGTTCTGAAGCAACTATCCGTCATTGGCGTTACTGTTGTGTATCTGTTTTATTTTCTGTTCGATCGAATCAGGGGTGCCGACAGTGGGGTTCGAACCCACTATCTCCTGAATGCAAGCTCACAGCTGCGCGCTCCTAACCGCACGGCTAACTCACTACAATATTACAAATATTAACCTAAACAAAACCACAAGAATAAAATTGAAAGACCCAATTAGCCTAGCTAATAACAAAAAAGGTGATGTTCAACAGTATTGCTGATGTAAAAATTGTTAACATCGTCAGCATACAGTACATCCGAGAAGGAAGCAAGGGTTGTGCTCTCGACATCTGTCAATCAGTAACGAGTCATATCACAACTAAATTAATGTAGTTATTGGTTCTCTTCGCGTATCCTTAATATTAATACTGGTCCAATCCGTTAACACCTGCAAAACTGCTCCTTCCTGAGCGTGTTCTATTTCAGGTAGCTGCTGGGGTTATGTTGACTCGCTAACTTATGAAAGGGCAGTACTCGAAGTGGGTGAACATAACGTGTGACGTCAGCTCTACCTCTGCCTAGAGTTAGCAACACTGTCGCCATAAGGCTCCACAGTCTTTTCTAAACGCTGGATCCTCTATATACCACAAGGGGTCCCGACAGGGTGTACCACCGTCTGCTGAAAAGCCTAATCGTTACATCAGGGCAAGGCCTCAACATACAAAGTAAAATACCTTCTTGTATTTAGTTACTCTGATCATGAAAGCCAAAATATTCTATCTAATTTTTTGGCATTATTAAGTACAGCATTTCGCTCTGGAGGTCTGGGTTCGATTCCCGGTTGTGGGAAAAAACGAGTCTGAGGGTTGGAGCGGGTTACACTCAACCTCGTGAGGCAAAACACTGAGAAGAAGTGTGTTTGATTCTTACCTCAGCCATCCTTGAATTGGTTTTCCCTCTTCTACACCAGGCAAACGCCGGGATAGTACCTAACTCAAGGCCACAGCCACCTTCTACACAAACTCTACCTCGATTATAAGAAGACATTATCATGGGACACTAAAATTAAACATTACGATTCTGTGGTGAGATCTGAAGCACTCTTTGGAGCTTAACATTAAAGTTAAAGTGGAAAGGTGACATAAACAAAATCATGCTCATGGAAAGAAGATTGGATCGATGCATCCTTGGCCCAAGGAAAAGAGAAACGGACTATAACAGACCACGACCTAACAAGGAAATACACACCCATGTGGAGAACATAATTCACACCATGCGCAAACGATGGATGTCATTTTTTGGGAATTTAAATAGAATGAATAATGACGGGCTAACAAAACAATTTTTTAATAAAATTTGAAAACTTAAAGTTCAACCAGCGTGGTTTACACAGACATTAAAGGATCTTAAGGAATCCAACATTGAAATGACAGATACATATAGGCCTAATAGGAATTTATTTCGGGACTAAATTCAAAAAGTGATCTTCAGGGAGAAACAAGAAAGACAACGAAAGCAGCCACGGAACATTGAACAGCTCCGAAACCAGAGATCAGTGAGGATGAAGCGAATATGGGCAGATAAAAAAAAGACATGTGGCAAGATTTGAAGTATTGATTTTACGTGCTCTGTAATAGTGCTATTCGATTAAATAAATAATAAAATATATTTCAACCTTGCTCTTCATTGGAAGTGTCCAACTGCTCGAGAAGAACGAGGGGGTTTTAATAAGTGCGCTACGGTACTAGACCTGAATTTTTCATGCAGGTTATTTCTGTCAATGCTGCATTTAAGACGTCCAACTTAAGGGAACCACGCTCTGCATGCCAGCTGATATGTTTCAGCTGGTCCACAGCACTACATCTCATCTTCCGACACAAAACACCTTGCCCTCATCATATTACACCCCGGGCTCATGTCGCGTATTATCTTGCCTTAATTGAAATTACACATCCCAACACATTTTGATTTATACGATAAACCCGAGTAGGTTTACTTTACGCTCTCGTACGTTTTCTCGTTATTGAAACAACTGCCTGCATATCATGAATACCATATACTTCACTCCTAGAACTAGACGTGATTTATGATTTATAAGAGCCTTTGTATCCACTGTGCTTCTTAAGTAAAATATGATTATATTTTCTTGCAATCGTATCTTCTGTCCATTAATTAATTAATTAATTAATTAATTAATTAATTAATTCATTCATTCGTTTTTTCGATTATTCATTGATTCATTCATTTCTTTGTTACTTTATTTCCTTTTCCATTCTTACTCACATGCATTCTTTCGTTCATTAATTAATTCATTCATTCATTCATTTATTTTTCTTTATTTTTTTCTTTATTTCTTCATTTATTTAATCATTCTTATTTCATTCACTCTTTCATTCATCCATTCTCTTTCATTCAATCGCTCATTCATGCTTTCATCCATACATTTATTATTTCGTTCTTTCATCATTTCATCTCACCAAGATTACCGGTCAATGCATGAGAGATTTCCGAAGTGAAATATCACGTCCAGTGGTTCAGATTGCACGTAAAAATGGAGGTTCCCTAGATAATCCCAATAAACGGCAATCCTTAGTGTGGTGTTTCCCCAGGTTTTTCCACACTCCCCTCAGGCAAATGGCAGGAGAGTAAATGTTATTTCAAGCTACAGGGCACCTACCCAAACCATGTCCATAACACAGTTATACACATCACTACGGTCATCACAAAATACAGGTTATCAGACAATTTAAACAAACGCCCAACTACATGGGGCTTAAGACCAAGATGCCTCATGCGCTTAAAATAAATTAACAACAACAACAACCGGAATACAGAGGATTCGGGTTAGCGTGTCATTTTAAACTCTAGTGCTACTAAATAGGCTACACTTTAAAATCATTTTACTATTATTAATATTATTATCATTATTAGACTATTATTATTAGATTGCATCTACGGTATAAATGCAGTAGATATTGCTGATCACACCTTATTCTCTTGTTGACGGTGGGTCCAAAATAGACAGTCTCTTCAAGAGCACATTGCGGTAGATATATATCCAGATAACATTGTTGCGGCGATGCTACAGAATGATGAAAATTGGAAGCTGGTAGCAATGTTTGTTGAAAATATCCTCAGAACAAAGAAGATACATGGTTCACCACTGAAGATAATTCACTATGAAAGTGTGCTCTAGGGGCAGAGATAAAATGGCTCTAGCATGAAGTAATGTGATAAACGTTTCCAGGCTAGTGTTCAGAGGTAACGGAGGAGTTTTAATCGGTAGTCTGCTACTCAGGAGCCCGACACTATGTGCTTAAATGCATATCTCCTCCGAAAAAAATATTTATTATTATAATTGAAGGAGAAAGGAACTCGTGTGGCCAGACTAGCCTGGAGCGAGATTTTGAAATTGACACCGTTTGTGTTGCTTGCATGTTAACAATACAGATCCAGTAACGCTTGGTACGGTGGATTAGTGGTTATCGTGTCGGACTTCCAACCCCCCCCCCCAAGCTTGCAGGTTCGCTCCTGGCCGTGATAAGTGATAAGCGATAACAATCACGGTACGCAAGTCATACGTTGTTAGCATGTTAAATAACCCATTTGAATTCAGTAGGCCGTGTTCATAATGGCAAAATTAATCTTGGGATTTTCCGCCAACACAAAAAGGCTCCTTCTTTCTCTACTAGAACGTGCTATAGTGTCAAGGAGCTTAGATATCTAACCTCATTGACTTTCATGGCGTTCCAAGGAACAACAAAATTCGCCATGCAAGCTGCCCTCTATGCGTCAAATAAAAGCTTGCACGTGGTACCCGAGAACATACGTTATTGTATTATTATATTATAGTTCCAGGAACTCAAGCTACAATGAAATTTTCGCAGAGTTGGGGATCGTGCCGGGGCCTCCTTAGTTACCAGCTACATCAGTGGTTCCCAACCTGGGGGTGATTTGGGTTATCAGGGGGGCAATAAATAAGTCGGGGGCGATTTGGGGGCGATGAGAATTCAAAGAGAGAAAAATTAAAATAGTACTGTACTGTAGAAGTTGCCGGGTAGTAGGCTACACGGAAGAAATGTGACAGGAGCGCCTCCCGTTCGCGAAGACTGACTCCGGTTTGCGCGGGAAGTATTCCCCTGCCCCTCCCGCCATCGCAACACACTTGCTATTGATCTACATTCGACCTCAGTCTTCCTTATGGACACTTATCCACAACTGTGGGGAGAAACAACCACTTCTAAACTCGTTCCCGTCAACATATTTAGTTGAAAAAGGATTTATTTCTGTTGTCTAGCTCCTTATAAGTTGGACATTTGCTTCAAAGGAGACTTGCACCTAAATTTGACGAACCTAAAGACGGATATTCGCCGGATATTCAATCTTTAACTGAAATCCACCAAGCGCAAGGCAGCCATTGCAAAGGTAAAGTAAAACAATAAAATAGTTTTCAAACTTTCATCTATTTTTTAAAATTTTATATGCCAACTTTCTTAATTTTCCAGATTCCGATTTAAAACGGAAAACATGTACTCCTGGTTTTTAAATGTACAGTACGTCAATTATCTTTGATCACTTCTTTGACCTTTAAATATCTGTAAGAAATGTACATTTTATTTTTTCCTATTTTATTTAAGAGTGAGCGGATGAAACTGCTTTGGTTGTTTTTATACCAGTAGTGACATTGTTTAAAATAATAAAACTGCTTTATTATTTACACGTTACTTCAAATTACAATTAGGCGTACAATGAGAATGAAAAAGGGGAGATAGGTGTCAGTCAACCTCCAGAAAGGGGAGATGGGCCACAAAAGGTTGGGAACCACTGAGCTACACCATGAGGCGGAAAGGAGTAGGATCGTATTCAAACAGGACATGACGACTTCTCTCGAAGTTCTCATTAAGAGGTCTGGAAGGAAGTAAGTCAATAGTCATTCATTGCTATTATTGATCCTGCTCGAGTGTTCATTCAGCGTTACATCACTTCCTGCGGTGTGCCTTGCTATACTTCCTTTTTGCTGGTGTTCCGTCACTTCACAACTCCCACTACCTCCTCTAGAGCCGCTAGCGCACTTGCAAACAGTATTTTCTTATTCTACTTCCGGCTGCGTCGTCATAAACGAGGTCATCATCTTTTTCTGCAAAATGCATCTTAATGATCCACGATACCATCTAAAAAGAGTTAATTACTGTCGTTGTTATGCTTGTATTTAGAATGTCAACTTCCTCGGCATAAGAAAGATATTCTTCCTGTCAGTTTTTTAGAGCTTGTCCCCAAGAAAGATCTTTATCTTGTCATTCGGTTGTCCGCCCGTCTGTCACATCCCTTTATCTCGGGAGCCTTCTTTTAACCAACAGTTTAAAATATGTTAAAATATGTTTGCATGCCTTGGAGTTCATCCAAAAACAATCATGATCGTTACTTATAAATGCGGGTGCATGTATATTTCATAAATGAAGACGTATTTCCCTCTCTCGTCCTGCTAGCTCCCCTGGTTCCTCTATCTTAATTCGCTTACTTCTTCTTTTTAAATACCCTCACTTATTCTCTTAGCTTTTTCGTCTCTTCGTTACTTTGCACCAGCTTTACTGTAATAATTCTCTTATCTCCCTATACTCATGGCTCAAGACCACCTCGTGGTGTAGAGACTAGCTTTCTTGACTGTCGCCCTGGGGGGTCCGAATACGATTACCTGCCCTGCCAAGAAATTTTAATTCTAGTGTGAGGGCTAAACAGGAGTACACTCAGCCTCGTGAGGCAAAATTGAGAAGAAGAGAGCTCTATTCCCACCTCAGCCATCCTGGAAGTGGCTTTTCGTGGTTTCTCCCACTTCTCCATGCAAATGCTGGGATTGTTCCTAAATTAAGGCCACGGCTGCCTCCTTCCCAATCCTATCCCCAATTTAGAATTACACACACTAGTACAGCCATCACAATGACACGGGCTATCACGCTGATTCCACACACACCCAAATACATGGGGCTACATGACCAAGATGTCACAGCTCCTAAAATAAGCAACAACCAAAACATGTATTAATTTCCTTAATTTGCTTGTATGGCTCACCTAAAATGTCACGGATCTGCTCTGTGTGGGACGCCTATTTTACGATTCCCTTAATTTTTTTCCATTTCCCTGCCATCCAAGCCTTGAGTTCAATTCAATTCATCCAATCATCAATAGTGCCATAACAATCACCGCTGCCATCACCATTACCATACTCCCCATTTGATCAAAGGTATTTTCCATTATTGCTTTCCAGACACCGGTATCGCACTCGATTCCAGCCTGCAAGCAGCCTTTATTGTACTGTTGAATAGCGATGGTAATAGTTTCGTACAATCACCACATGGATACAGGTTATCAGACAAATTCCACTTACAACAAAATACACGGGAATGATGACCCAGATAACCCAAAGCCCTTATTATGGGTGTATTAAGTACCATTTTGGCAGACCCCGACCTAGTCCAATTTTTTTTACGTCTCACCAATCCAACATGGCGGCTGTGCGAAATATTTTACCGGCATTCCATATCTACGAAACAATTACTGATATCACCCTGAAATTTTGTACGGTCATAAAGGGCACAACTAGGAGTTTCCCCATGGGACATTCCAAAATCTGCTAACTACTGAACCCTTTATCCACAGGCTATATAAAGGATTCTAATAATTATTCATCATCTTTTGATACATTTATACAGACAACAGATATGAGAGCCAGACGGTGTTGGGAAAATATTGAGAAATCAGTGGCCGAGAGGACACAATGGTTTAAGCTCCTGTGGTATTTTAGGAGGATGCGTTTATATTCTTGGGACACAGGACAGGTGCAACTTTTAGCGCGAATGTTGGCGTGGGCACGCACAATATGGCCTGTTGCTAGGAAGATTGGCGCCAAGAAGGAAATCGAATGCTACGAAGCAATTGGTCTATCATCATGTTAACCACTCCCTACTGCTGGAAAATATGTAAAAGCGCGCAAAGACATACATAAGTCTGGGCCAATAATATCAAGACGCCTTGTCTTAGCGTGAACTCGGCTTGGGAACGCGCACTGGTAAATTAACGCGGGAGTTATCTACAGATTAATTCCACGATCGATTCAAGCCGGCTACAGCATAATCGTAACCTCCACACTGCTACGAACTCAATGATACCGATCGCATGCTAGTCTGATAGTTATTATGGAATATTTTTAGCCTACTTTCGATTTTTGCAAAAAATGAAAGTAGACTTATGAGATCAACACAGGGCGAAAAAAGTGTGTCTGTCTGTGTGTGTGTATGTGTGTGTGTGAGTCTGTGTGTGTGTGTGTGTGTGAGTGTGTGTACTCTGAATGTCTGTCCCCCCCCTATCAATTCGAACACGGTGAATGCGAATTGAACAAAATTTGGTACAAAGGTAGCACTAGCAAAGGACACCTCAGTGTCATGTTTTATATCGCCGCCATCTTGACGGAAACGTAATGGCGGCCACACAAATGTTCAAAGCTTAAATCAAATTACGATTAACCTAATCATCCGATCTCTACCAAATTTTGTAACAAATTACCTTTATGGGGGGAGCATCCTTTGACCAAACTAATAAGTCATCAGCGTAATGGTTTGCGGATGGCGGACATCTTTGTGTGAAAATCGATTCCCCCTATTAATTCGAACACGGTGCAACCGAATGGAACGAAATTTGGTACAGAGGTAGTACTAACAAAAGGCACCTCAGTGTCATGTTTTATATCGCCGCCATCTTGACGGAAACGTAATGGCGGCCACACAAATGTTCAAAGCTTAAATCAAATTACGATTAACCTAATCATCCGATCTCTACCAAATTTTGCAACAACATACCTTTATAGAGGAAGCATCCTTTTACAAAATAACTAGGTCATTAGCCAAATAGTTTGCGGATGGCGGCCATCTTTGTGTGAAAATCAATTCCCCCTATTAATTCAAACACGGTGAAACCAAATGGAACGAAATTTGGTACAGAGGTAGCACTAGCAAAGGGCACCTCAGTGTCATGTTTTATATCGCCGCCATCTTTACAGAAACGTAATGGCGGCCACACGAATGTTCAAAGCTTAAATCAAATTACGATTAACCTAATCATCCGATCTCTACCAAATTTTGCAACTACATACCTTTATGGAGGGAGCATCCTTTGACCAATCTAATAGGTTATTAGCCTAATAGTTTGCGGGTGGCGGCCATCTTTATGTCAAAATTGATTCCCCCTATTAATTCGAACACGGTGGAACCGAATGGAACGAAATTTGGTACAGAGGTAGCACTAGCAAAGGGCACCTCAGTGTCATGTTTTATATCGCCACCATCTTGACTGAAACGTAATGGAGGCCACACGAATGTTCAAAGCTTAAATCAAATTACGATTAACCTAATCATCCGATTTCTACCAAATATTGCAACTACATACCTTTATGGAGGGAGCATCCTTTGACCAATCTAATAGGTCATTCGCCTAATAGTTTGCGGATGGCGGCCATCTTTGTGTCAACATCGATTCTCCCTATTAATTCAAACACAGTGAAACCGAATGGAACGAAATTTGGTACAGAGATAGCACTAGCAAAGGGCATCTCAGTGTCATGATTTATATCGCCGCCATATTGACAGAAACGTAATGGCGGCCACACAAATGTTCAAAGCTTAAATCAAATTACGATTAGCCTAATCATCCGATCTCTAGCAAATTTAGCAACAACATACCTTTATGGAGGGAGCATCCTTTGACCAAACTAATAGGTCATCAGCCTAATATTTTGCGGATGGCGGCCATCTTTGTGTGAAAATCGATTCCCCTTATCAATTCGAACACGGTGAAACCGAATGGAACGAAATTTGGTACAGAGGTAGCACTAGCAAAGGGCACCTCAGTGTCATGTTTTATATCACCGCTATCTTGACGGAAACGTAATCGCGGCCACCCAAATGTTAAAAGCTAAAATGTAGTTACGACCAACCTAATAATCTAGTCTCTACCAAATTTTGCAACACCATATCTTTATGTGGGAAACATATTCAGACCAAACTGCAAGAACATCAGCCCAATAGTTTGCAGATGGTGGCCAAGTATGTGTGCAAATCGATTCCCCCTATCAATTCAAACACGGTGAAACCGAATTGAACGAAATTTGGTACAGAGGTAGCACTAGCAAAGGGCACCTCATATTCATGTTTAATATCCCTATAGCACGTTGTATTTCAACAAGCTACTACAACCAACATTCAATCATACTCCTTGAAAAGGACAAAGAGTTATAACAATACCCATGCATTTAGGAGAAAGTAGGCTACATGTTCTTTACTGAACATCTTGTTTAATATATCCCCTTCCACACCTACCCTAGTCAGTGTCATTTATTAGGATCCAAGATGCTTCGAGGATCATTACTTATTTCTGTGCGTCTGAGGACGTAACTCAGATCACTCATTTTGTACGTCTGTGGACGTAAGGTTCATACTCTGCATATTTTCATGTTTGTGAACATGGAACAGTGTCGTCAAATTATAAGTGTAACTTCAGTGATTTATTTATAGTCCCAGCACTATCAGTAGGACCAGTTCATCGAAGAAATTCACCAAATAGACTGTCAAGGAATATAGTACTTGATAGGTGAATATAGTAGGAATTATATCGTGTGTGTATCTGACAAAAGTTTATTTAATTCAGCACGTGATGACGTCTAAGAACGAGAATGGATCTGGGTACCAGCAGGACATTTGCCTGAAGATGTCAATGACAAGATAAACATCTTAAAGGAGATGGCTGCAGACGTATTCCTGGCGCTGTTTAAAGGATTGAGTACCAAATAAATTTATTTATTTATTAAATCAGCTACGGTGTTATGGGATATTTTTTTTTGTAAATATTTGTTTGCTTGCTTGGTAATGTAGATTATTAGTTTTTGTTTTACTGACACATTAAATATGGGACTAGCCGAGCGTTGCGTAATTTATATATATTGTGATTGTATTTGGTTTATCTGTACGGGGCGACACGCGGAGCCCGTGCTCGCGTTCGCTTGCGTAAATCGCGGTCAAGCATTATTATTCGGAGATATGCCTTACAACAAAAATGGAACTGAATTAATTTTGAGATTAAAAATAGAATGTGGAGGGTAAAAGATTATTTGTGAGTAGAATTTTATGACGGATCAGGATTATTTTGATAGTTGCTTTCCAGCAGATTTGGACGGGATGGCACTTTGCACCCGAGTTTTTGTTGTGTATTTTTTGTTAATGTGTCAATGGATGCAGTATGTTGATCTGTTTCGAGCCGACCCAGTGTGTGCATATGAGAGTCAGTCCAAGCTATGGGTGCGTAATGTGATTTTTTTATGATGTGCTAGCGAGAATATATCATGGCGATTATTCTGACTTGCTCCTCGTCAACCCAGTTCATGTCCTTGCGAGGCTGGACTTGTGGTATATATTTGTGTTTCGTCATCCAAGGGGATGGGCGAGATCTGTTGACTTTTCCAGTGGGAAACCTGCACCTAGCTTGCCAGACTGAGAGACGTATTTGAAGGGCAGCATGACTCATACAAGTAGGGGAGCGCTCAATCAGTTAACGTGTCTTGTCATTAAGAACAGGCTTGCTTCCTGTACTGCAATTTAAGATGTTGTTTAAATTCACAAAACCTGATCGGTTATAATGGGTATTGTTGATTAAATGGGTGCTGTCCATAGTTGTAAGGGAGCTTCCGAGATTCGTGTTTGTCTGGCGTTTTATATAAATGCGAACATCGTTTTTCAGCCGTTAGGCTTGTATTTTTGTTGTTGTTGGTTCATTTTTTTGGTGTGTTTATTTTTGACGCGTTCTTGACCCGTGTCAAGTTAGGGTGCGCGAAGCTATGTTCCCAAGTTATGATGAGAGCTTTTTGGGCCTATTTCTGGCATGCTCTTTTTATTCTGTGTGCTCTGGCACCAGCTAGGATCTCAGGGAGATTCTTCATTCTGTTAATATGATTAGGTCTTGCATGTGTCAGTATTAATTGTGGTGTATTAATTAAGGGTGGGTCCCATTGCCGTAGTGTGATTTAAAGGATGCACTCCGTAAGCAACATGACTGTTTCAATTGTAAACGGACTCGCATCAGTACTCAGTTTCTTATTAACGAGCAGTACACCACACGTTATATAACTTCTTGACCAGAAAATAATGGACGTGTATCCTTATGTTGACGAGTGAGTTCTTACCGCTCAAACGCTTATGTTATGATTTTTATTTATGTGAAGCTTCATTCACATTGTCTTGTTGTGACGAGCGAGTTCCTACCGCTCAGTGTTATTATTATTATTTATTAAGGGGGTGAAAGTCAGGGAGGATTTGTTATTATTTATTATTATTATTATGCACATACCTTTCAGTCATTAAATTTCTTTTATTCTACTTGTTATTCATTTTATTTCTAGTATAGCCTCTGTCATGAACCTTTCTATTCATTAGAGCATGTTGTTTTAAGCGAACTTTGCTGTGTAACGCAGTCAGGACTGAACACGACCCCGTAGACGACTCTCGACAAAACCATGCTTTATTGAAGGGTGCATAGACATGCTATAATAGGTAATTGTTTGATATCATCGTTCCGTGGTATTACAATCTCCTCCAGGCATTCTTCCGGCAAAGCTATCCATTCTTGTATGTGTGCCACGACCCATCCTTCTTCACGATCCCGCTGTTGCTCTCTCAGGGTGAGTCCTTTTTCAATTATAGGGATTTTTTTACAACCCCCGCGACTACCATCATCCTTCTGTCGCGTATTTCCCTGGCGTTCTTCCTGCTTCAATAAACTCTCAGCCCCCTCAATGTGAGTATCTGGATTTGACCTCCTATTTATTGCATTTTCCCAATGTTTTTGTTCGTCCCCTCCATTAGCGTGTAACTCTTCCAGGTAGAGCTGCGATTATGCGTGCCTGTCATTCCAATCATTTCTATAATTCTGATAGTCCCCCTGGTTCTGATATCTTCTTTCACGCCACTGTCGATTATCATTATTGTTATTTTCATAACGTCTGTAGGGTCCCTCATTTCTCCTATTATTTCTCCATTGTTGGTATCCTCGCTGCTGATACCTATTGTTGCCCTGTGTCTGTCTATCATTGTTATTTTCATGACGCTGGTGTAACCTATTTTCGTCACCCTCCTGACCTCGTCTTGGTGTTGTTGACACACTTGTATTTGTGGCCTGCGACATGGTGTGTATTTGAGCGGGTTTAACCACCTCCGTTGTGTTTACAAGTTCCAGCTGTCGTCCCCCTCTTTGCTGCAAGTGAGATGTTGTCTCGTCAATCTGACGTAAGATTTGATCGGCTCGAACCGCTGTGTCCACGTTTGCTGCTACTAAAACCTGCTGAACATTTACTGGCAACTGCCGTGAAATCGTCATAACCAGATCTGATTCTTCTAAAGGGTGATCCAGATCCCGAAATTTTAAAAATTGTAGCGAAAAGAAATCTGAATATTTTGTCTGCTGAGTCGACTGATATTTTCTCGAATAAAGTTCCATTCTGAGACTTTGTTGTAGAGAAGCCGACCAGTACTTTTTAAGGAACGCAATCTTGAAATCATCCATCCCTCCGAAAGTGTACTTGAAACTCAAGAACCACGTAAGTACATTTCCCGAAAGAAATCGTTCCATCAGTCTTAAACGACGCGCGGGCGGTATATTATTATCATTAAAATAGTGATCCATCTCTTTAAGATACGCCTTCGGTGTGACACCAGAATTTTCTGTGAATTTATTAGGTTTAAATTCATTTGATCGAATTACTTGTATGACTTGAGGGTGCTGATAGCCATGTTGAGGGGTAGAAGTTCCTCCAACGTTGTTGTGAAATCCTTCTGTGTTAGTCGTTAATGGGCTGCCTGTCAGTCCGTGGCCACTTTCCGCGCTAATTGCCCCCTGGCTCGTTGTGTCAACTCCCTTATCTTTAGTGTGCTCTGTCTGAAATAACGTGTTCTGTCCTAATGAGCGCAACTCTGCCTTTATGATTCTGTCCGACTGTTCTTTCATTTTATTCTTGATTTCTTCCTCAAGTGCTTTAATGCGCGTATGATTTTCACCTACGGTCTTTATAATAGTTAACAGTTCTTCTTTAGAGTCGCAGCTCATCTTGCGCCAACCCTTTCTGATGCTATCTTTAATCGCTCCCAATTTTTCTTCCATCTGCTGTTTCGTGACCTCCTGCTTCGCTTCTATCTTCTCAAGCCTGTCTTCAAGACGTAGATTATTCTCATCTATCGTACTCTTTATATTATCCTGGTCCGATTCTAGGTTTTGCCATCGCTCTGCTGATTGTATTTCTAATTTATCCATGTCCTTTATTAGGCCCATAATGCTTTCATTTACTGCCGACAATTGTCCCTGGATAAACGCAGAATCCTCCTCCATTTTATCAAATCGCTTTTCAAGACCATCCTGTGCCGTTTTAACCTCACTGTTATTTACCGTGCATGCTAATTCTATCTGAGCTAGTTTTGCTAATACAGTTTCGTCCAAATCATTTAATTTACGGTTGAAGGTATACTCTAATTTTTGTATCTGACCTAGCTGTTTGTCATTATTCTGACTTATATCAAGCGCGAATTGAACCATCTGCTGTGTAGTGTATTCTTTCATCTCCGCAGATAATGTGGCTAACTGACTCATATTTCTGTTTTCTTGCGCCTCTAACTGTTTATTTATATTTTCATTTACTTGCGCTTGTAATGAGTTACCCTGTTCAATTAATTTAATTTCTAATGACTCACTCTGTTCAATTAATTGTGCCTTCTGTTCAGATAATTGTGATTTTATAGTGTCATTCATTTGAGTCTGGAATGACTCATTCTGTTCAGATAATTGTGCCTTCTGTTCATATAATTGTGTTTTTATCGTGCCATTCATTTGAGTCTGGAATGACTCATTTTGTTCCGCTAATTTAATGTCTAATTTTTCACTCTGTTCTTTTAATAGTTTCTGGGTTCGTGCCGTAGCACTTTCAATAATCGCCTGGATCTCTGCGACCGTCGCCATTATCACACACAAAAATATATCACTGAGAAAACAGGATGATGGCATGCAAACGTCTCCCTGACACACACATATATACTTCTTGACATACATTTACTTCATTTGACCACATTCAGTTCATTTAAACTTATTCCCTTTACTCCCGCAAATCAAACATCACTGAATGGTTCTAACTTTACTTAATAAATTTTTAACCCCGCACATATTCAGTCATAAATTACTATCCAGATCTGATGTTAACACTGACTAATTAACAAAGTATTAATTGTCATTTAAGGCTACCAGCCTCCTGACATATTCATGAGTTTGACTTTCTAAACAAATCTAATTTTATATTTAATCAATGGGCGCCCGATTTCACGTACATTACTTTACTAATTACATCAATAAACAAAACGTGAATCGTATTTTAACTTGCAAACTCGTGATTCTACAGTATATTCCATTTTCTTGGCGGTACTTCTCTTCGCCGTAATTACGTTAACAAAATATCACTTCCGGTGATCTCAAACAGTCAAAAACAGCGAAACACCACATGTAGGGTAACAGCTTGTTTATGATCCGCTAGAAAAGCCCAAAACAACGAAACGCTCCACGGTATGACACCAGCTTATCTATGATGTCTATCCCCCGTGTTCTAGTAGTGAACTAGCAACGAACTAGCCCCACTTGGCGCGCCAGCTTGTCTATGCACCCTTCAATAAAGCATGGTTTTGTCGAGAGTCGTCTACGGGGTCGTGTTCAGTCCTGACTGCGTTACACAGCAAAGTTCGCTTAAAACAACATGCTCTAATGAATAGAAAGGTTCATGACAGAGGCTATACTAGAAATAAAATGAATAACAAGTAGAATAAAAGAAATTTTGTGACTACCAGGCAGTCATAGATTTGCATAATAATAGAGTCAGTTTTAAGGAGTTTGATAAACTGAAGGATGTGGGCTTACACATGGATGAAATCACTACAGGGAAAGACGTGAGTTCATGGGCATTGGAGGCAATAGCAGAGGAGACAGAAGAGGAGACACGAAAGGCGGAAGATGACCTTATAGATGTGGCTGTTGTGGAACTAAATGAAGAGAGTGACTCTCAGGAGATATGGGCCTTACTAGCAGAAGGAGAGGACGGTGATACTCAGTTTGAAGAACTATTACAGGAGCGGATCAGTGACATACAACTAGGGGTGGAACATAGGAAGAAACTTGAGGAGATCTTAAGAAGACACAAGGCAGTGTTTGACACAGTTCCAGGGAAGATAATAAACTTTCAGTATTCTATGCAGGTTGAGGATTGGTCCCCATTTCGAAGCAAATTGTACCCTATACCAAAAAAACATCGGGAGCAAGTAAAACGGATTATTGATGATATGTTGCAAGCTGGAGTGATTAAGAAGACTCCTACACCTTATTTAAATGCGATTTTGGCAGTAACAAAACCAAATGGATCCATTAGACTTTGTCTAGACGCCAGAAATCTAAACATGCGCCTTATTTTTCCCGAGTATGACAGAGCGCCAATCATCAGAGACGTCTTAAAAGGATTTAAGAACAAGAGCATCTATTCATCAGTAGACCTGACGAGTTCGTTTCACCATCTCGAACTGGATGAGAAGTCACAGCTTCTTACTGGCTTCTTGTTCGATAATCAGACATATTGCTTCGTCCGCATGCCCTTCGGCGTTTAAACTGCTGGATGCGCATTAATTCGAGCCTTGGATCGGAACCTGACTGAAGAAGTGAAGGAAATGACGGTACGATATATTGACTCGAACTGGATGAGAAGTCACAGCTTCTTACTGGCTTCTTGTTCGATAATCAGACATATTGCTTCGTCCGCATTTCTTCAAGGAGATTTTATACTTGGGGCACATCATTGACCAGGAGGGAGTGAGAACAAACCCTGCCAAGATAGAGGCGATAAAGAATTTCCCTACACCAACGAGAGTGAAACATATCAGAGCTTTCCTTGGCGTGACGGGTTTCTTTAAGGAAAACTGCCCAGGATATACTGAAACCGTAGCACCTATGCAGGAAATGCTGAAGAAGAACAACAAATGGCTTTGGAACGCTGGGTGTGAGAAATCATTTCAAGAGACAAAATTATTACTGGAAAATTGTATCAAACTAGGTTATCCAGACTTTCAACGGAAATTTATTATCCAAGCGGATGCTTCCATGGTTGGTATAGGAGCAATGTTATACCAAGAAGATCCAGCTAACCTTCAACGTCGTGATTATTTAGCATTTGTGAGCCGCAGATTGCGTAAACACGAGTGCAACTATACGTTCACGGAACTCGAATTGTTGGCAATACTTCATGCGTTACAACAATGGAAACGAATTGTGTATGGTTACCCCATTGTTATTAGAACAGACCACAAAGCACTAACTTTTTTGTTCAAGACATCTATGGCTAGCGAGCGTGTGACACGTTGGTCCATCTACATACAACAATTTAACATCGAAATTGAGCATTGCCCAGGAAAAAATAATGTAATTCCGGATGTATTAAGCAGGAACCCCTAGCCTGATACCGAAGAAACAGCGATAGTACAGCATATTGAGTTAACAGCAAAGGACCATGCATTCTTGGAGGAATTACGGGAGATAAGACGAGAGCAGGAAGCAGAATCGTGTGTGTACCAAATGATCAAGTACTTTAAGAAGGAATTACCAGCAAGAACCCCGGCCTACAGAGAAGCAAAAGCCAGAGAAGGAAGATATGTCTACCTTAATAATTTACTGCATAAATGGATAGATGAAGAACACACCAAATTACGTATCATGGTACCTGCATCATTACAAAGAGGACTTACTTGGCACATACATGAAAGTTTTGGTCACGTGGGATTAGATAAGGCACAGGCGACCATAGGAGAAACGTTTACATGGCCGAGAATGAGGACTACCATTTGTGACGTAATAAAGACTTGCAATCCTTGTCAGAGGACGAAGCCGAATAACTACTTAATGAGGCAGTATCCTAGACCATTGCTACCTCAGAAACCCTGCGAGCTAGTGGCCCTGGACTGTTTCGGTCCAATCCCGAAAGGTAGGCGAGGTTGCCGTCACTTGCTAGTGTGTATTGATGTATTTTCTAAGTTTGTCGTATTGTGCCCCATTCAGAAAACTACATCGAAACAAGTACTCAGTCGTATTCGAAATAGAGTTATTCCAATCCTTGCAAAACCAGAGTTCATATTGTCGGACCACGGAAGCTATTTTACGAGTGCCGAATTCAAGAAAGGTATGGAGGACTTGAATGTAAAACACATGTTTAGTAGCATTCGCCACCCTCAAGCTAATCCAAGCGAACGCGCTATAAAATGTGTTACTAAATACTTAAGGATCTTCATTCCCAATGAACATCACAAGTGGGTAGACAGGATCAAAGATGTAGAGACCTGTATGAACACAACTAGACACGAATCGACAGGCCAGATTCCCATGGTCTTGCACATGAACGAATATCCAGTAAGATCGTGGAGCAACATCATCAATTGCCCACAAGATCGCATGGTTGGTCATGAGTTGAGAATTGAGAGAACGAGAGTCCATATGAGAAACCAGGCGGATCGCAGATTACGTCGTGCCAGAAATAAGAGGTATCACAGAGAACTATTAGTCAACGAGCTTGTATTAGTACGGAAGCCAGCGACATCTGATCCAGAGAAGAAGGTATTTAACAAGTTCAGTCCAAAATGTATTGGCCCATTCTGTATTGTACGTAATCTCGGTAACAACGCATACAGAGTGAAAGAATTGAGTATAGGTACAATGTCTGTCTATAACGCGGCGAATTTAAAATGGTATTTTACTAGCGAACCGTCGGAACGCAGAAATAATGCTGCAAATTAAATATATGGACGTCCTTTTTGCACATGCAACTGTACGTGCGTCAGTGATTACGTCAGTTGAACGAGTACATAGGGAGCAGCCTGTTGTGGTCATACACTAATGAGCTCTGACGTTGACGACACAGCGAGAGAGCGGGCGAGAGAGATAAGGACACTGGAAAGGGGAGACACTAGCCTTAGGCGATCAGACAAGCAGGCAGGCTTGGGGAATGTCTGAATGAATGAGGAAGCTGGATGTAAACACGATCACGTGTTGTGACTCCAACGCCAGTGGCGGCAAGACTAGACTGATGAGAGGGAGATTTCTGTAGGATTGGCAGAAATGGATTACAGATGATATATGTTTGTAAAAAAAATCGACTATTTGTTATGTTCGATTTTTTCCATGCAGGGAGGTTGTGAACCCTTTATCCACAGGCTATATAAAGGATTCTAATAATTATTCATCATCTTTTGATACATTTATACAGACAACAGATATGAGAGCCAGACGGTGTTGGGAAAATATTGAGAAATCAGTGGCCGAGAGGACACAATGGTTTAAGCTCCTGTGGTATTTTAGGAGGATGCGTTTATATTCTTGGGACACAGGACAGGTGCAACTTTTAGCGCGAATGTTGGCGTGGGCACGCACAATATGGCCTGTTGCTAGGAAGATTGGCGCCAAGAAGGAAATCGAATGCTACGAAGCAATTGGTCTATCATCATGTTAACCACGCCCTACTGCTGGAAAATATGTAAAAGCGCGCAAAGACATACAAAAGTCTGGGCCAATAATATCAAGACGCCTTGTCTTAGCGGGAACTCGGCTTGGGAACGCGCACTGGTAAATTAACGCGGGAGTTATCTACAGATTAATTCCACGATCGATTCAAGCCGGCTACAGCATAATCGTAACCTCCACACTGCTACGAACTCAATGATACCGATCGCATGCTAGTCTGATAGTTATTATAGAATATTTTTTAATATATCCCCTTCCACACCTACCCTAGTCAGTGTCATTTATAAGGATCCAAGATGCTTCGAGGATCATTACTTATTTCTGTGCGTCTGAGGACGTAACTCAGATCACTCATTTGTACGTCTGTGGATGTAAGGTTCATACTCTGCATATTTTCATGTTTGTGAACATGGAACAGTGTCGTCAAATTATAAGTGTAACTTCAGTGATTTATTTATAGTCCCAGCACTATCAGTAGGAACAGTTCATCGAAGAAATTCACCAAATAGACTGTCAAGGAATATAGCACTTGATAGGTGAATATAGTAGGAATTATATCGTGTGTGTATCTGACAAAACTTTATTTAATTCAGCACGTGATGACGTCTAAGAACGAGAATGGATCTGGGAACCAGCAGGACATTTGCCTGAAGATGTCAATGACCAGATAAACATCTTAAAGGAGATGGCTGCAGACGTATTCCTGGCGCTGTTTAAAGGATTGAGTACCAAATAAATTTATTTAATTATTAAATCAGCTACGGTGTTATGGGATATTTTTTTTTGTAAATATTTGTTTGCTTACTTGGTAATGTAGATTATTAGTTTTTGTTTTACTGACACATTAAATATGGGACTAGCCGAGCGTTGCGTAATTTATATATATTGTGATTGTATTTGGTTTATCTGTACGGGGCGACACGCGGAGCCCGTGCTCGCGTTCGCTTGCGTAAATCGCGGTCAAGCATTATTATTCGGAGATATGCCTCACAACAAAAATGGAACTGAATTAATTTTGAGATTAAAAATAGAATGTGGAGGGTAAAAGATTATTTGTGAGTAGAATTTTATGACGGATCAGGATTATTTTGATAGTTGCTTTCCAGCAGATTTGGACGGGATGGCACTTTGCACCCGAGTTTTTGTTGTGTATTTTTTGTTAATGTGTCAATGGACGCAGTATGTTGATCTGTTTCGAGCCGACCCAGTGTGTGCATATGAGAGTCAGTCCAAGCTATGGGTGCGTAATGTGATTTTTTTATGATGTGCTAGCGAGAATATATCATGGCGATTATTCTGACTTGCTCCACGTCAACCCAGTTCATGTCCTCGCGAGGCTGGACTTGTGGTATATATTTGTGTTTCTCGTCATCCAAGGGGATGGGCGAGATCTGTTGACTTTTCCAGTGGGAAACCTGCACCTAGCTTGCCAGACTGAGAGACGTATTTGAAGGGCAGCATGACTCATACAAGTAGGGGAGCGCTCAATCAGATAACGTGTCTTGTCATTAAGAACAGGCTTGCTTCCTGTACTGCAATTTAAGATGTTGTTCAAATTCACAAAACCTGATCGGTTATAATGAGTATTGTTGATTAAATGGGTGCTGTCCATAGTTGTAAGGGAGCTTCCGAGATTCGTGTTTGTCTGGCGTTTTATATAAATGCGAACATCGTTTTTCAGCCGTTAGGCTTGTATTTTTGTTGTTGTTGGTTCATTTTTTTTGGTGTGTTTATTTTTGACGCGTTCTTGACCCGTGTCAAGTTAGGGTGCGCGAAGCTATGTTCCCAAGTTATGATGAGAGCTTTTTGGGCCTATTTCTGGCATGCTCGTTTTATTCTGTGTGCTCTGGCACCAGCTAGGATCTCAGGGAGATTCTTCATTCTGTTAATATGATTAGGTCTTGCATGTGTCAGTATTAATTGTGGTGTATTAATTAAGGGTGGGTCCCATAGCCGTAGTGTGATTTAAAGGATGCACTCCGTAAGCAACATGACTGTTTCAATTGTAAACGGACTCGCATCAGTACTCAGTTTCTTATTAACGAGCAGTACACCACACGTTATATAACTTCTTGACCAGAAAATAATGGACGTGTATCCTTATGTTGACGAGTGAGTTCTTACCGCTCAAACGCTTATGTTATGATTTTTATTTATGTGAAGCTTCATTCACATTGTCTTGTTGTGACGAGCGAGTTCCTACCGCTCAGTGTTATTATTATTATTTATTAAGGGGGTGAAAGTCAGGGAGGATTTGTTATTATTTATTATTATTATTATGCACATACCTTTCAGTCATTAAATTTCTTATATTGTACTTGTTATTCATTTTATTTCTAGTATAGCCTCTGTCATGAACCTTTCTATTCATTAGAGCATGTTGTTTTAAGCGAACTTTGCTGTGTAACGCAGTCAGGACTGAACACGACCCCGAAGACGACTCTCGACAAATCCATGCTTTATTGAAGGGTGCACTACAAAACCAACATGGCCGCCAAGAGAATTCGAAACTTTTAAATAGACTTTTCTCGCGATTTAACCATCCAATCGATATGAAACTTGCTACAGCAAATGTTTTAACACATTGTACTGTACTGGCATTTAATTTAGTTCAATTGTCTACATAACCTCAAGATGGCGGCTGTGCGAAATATTTCACCGGCATTCTATATCTCCGAAACTATTACTGATATCACCCTGAAATTTTATACGGTAATAAAGGAGACAGGTTGGTTGGTTCCTTAGTTTAGGGGCTGCGACAACCCAGTCATGTAGCCCCGTGTACTCTGGGTGTGTGTAGAATCTGTTGGCTGTATTAGTGTGAGTTATCTGTGATTCAGGTAGAAGGACTGCAGACGATTAAATTTTTCAAGTAGTTCCTACTTTTGAAACCAAATGCTACCGTCCACGACACCTAGCAGTGGACGTGGCTACTAAATGCCGTCATAGTCAGCACCTGGCAGCGAACGTTGGAACTATCAAACTAACCCACAAATTTTAGCTTCCACAAGTGTAGTTAGTGGAAGGTTCATTTTCATGCCATAAATCTATGACATGGGACCGACGGCTTTACTTCCCCTCCGCAAGAAGGCATACTGCACCCTTCAATAAAGCGTGGTTTTCTCAAGAGTCATCTCCGGGGTCGTGTTCAGTCCTGACTGCGTTATACAGTAAAGTTCGCTTAAAAACAACATGCTCTAATGAATAGAAAGGTCCATGACAGAGGCTATATTAGAAATAAAATGAATAACAAGTAGAATAAAAGAAATTTAATGACTGAAAATTATGTGCATAACAATAATAATAATAAATAAAAAGAAATCCTCCCTGACTTTCACCCCCTTAATAAAATAAATATATTACTGAGCGGTAAGACTCGCTCCACCAACAAAACAATGTGAATACAGCTGCACACAAAATAATAAATCATAACATAAACTTTGAGCGGTAAGAACTCACTCGTCACAACATATGGATACAAGTCAATTTTTCCTGGTCAAGAAGTTATATAATTGTGTGGTGTACTGCTCGTTAATAAGAAACTGAGTACTGATACGAATCCGTTTACAACTGAAACAGACATGTTGCTCACGGAGTTGCATCTTTTAAATCACACTACGGCTATGGGACCCACCCTTAATTAATACACTACAATTACCACTGACACATGCAAGATATAATAATACAAAAGATGAAGAATCTCCCTGAGATTCACGCTGGTGCCAGAGCACACGAAATACAAAGAGCATGCCAGAAATAGGCCAAAACGCTCGCATCACAAATTGGGAACATAGCCTCGCGCACCCTAATGCCAATCGGTTCATTTAACGCGTAAAATAAACACACAAGAATTAAAGCAAAAGCAACAAAATACAAGCCTAACGGCTGAAAAACTATGTTTACATTTATATAAAACGCCAGACAAACAGGAGTTTCGGAAGCTACCTTACAACTATGGACAGCACCCATTTAATCAATCAAATACTCATTATAACCGATCAGGTTTTGTGAATTTTAAACAACGTCATAAATTGAAGTACAGGATCCTGGCCTGTTACTAATGACAAGTCGCGTTATCTGATTTGAGCGCGCCCCTCTTGTATGAGTCATCGCTGCCTCAATTATCTCTCTCAGTCCTTCAAGCTAGGTGCAGTTTCCATCTGGAAACGCAAACATATCTCACTCATCCACCTGGATGGCAAGAAAACACAAATATATACCACAAGTTAAGCCTCGCGAGGTCATGAACTGGGCTGATGTTGAGCAAGTCAGAATACTCACAATGATATATTCTCGCTAGCACATCATAAAAATCACACTACGCACCAAAAGCTTGGACTGACTCGCATAAACATACCACTGGGTCGGCTCAAAATAGTTCAACAATATTGCGTCCATTGACACATAAAAAAATACACAACAAAAATTAGGGTGAAAAGTGCCATCCCGTTCAGATCTGCTGAAAAAGCAACTATGAAAATAATCCTGATCCGTCCTAAAAATTCTGCTCAAAATAATCTTTACCCTCCAAATTCTATTTTTAATCTCAAAATTAATTCAGTTCCATTTTTGTTATAAGGCATACCTCCGAATAATAATGCTTGACCACGATTTACGCAAGCGAATGCGAGCACGAGCTGCGCGTCGCCCCGTAAAGTTGAACCAAACACAAATCACAATATTTACAAATTACACAACGCTCGTCTGGTCCCGTACTTAATGTGTCAGTAAACAAGAACTAAGAATCTACATTACCAAACAAGCAAACAAATATCTACAAAAATTTGTCCCATAATACCATGGCTGATTTAATAAATAAATAAATTCATTTGTACTCAATTCTTTAAAACTGCGTCAAGGAAAACGTCTGCAGCCATCTCCTTTAAGATCTTTATCTCGTTATCGACATCTTCTGGCAAATGTCCTGCTGGTTCCAAGATCCGGTCTCGTTCCTAGACGTCATCTCGTGCTGAATTAAATAAAGTTTTGTCAGATACACACACGATATATTTCCTACTAAATTCAACTATCAAGTACTAAATTCCTTGACAGTCTATTTGGTGAATTATTTCGATGAACTGGTCCTACTGGTAGTGCTGGGACTACAAATAAATCACTGAAGTTACACTTATAACTTGACGAAAATGTTCCATGTTCAACAACATGAAAATATGCAGAGTATGCCTCGTGTCCTCGGACACCTTACGTCCTCAAATGCTCAAATAAAAATCTACGTCACGTCCTCAGACGCATAAACTAAAGAGTGTACGTTACGTCCTCAGACGCACAAAAATAAGTGTGTCCTCTCGAAGCATTTAGGATTCTTATAAATGAAACTGGCTAGGATAGGTGTGGAAGGGGATTTATGAAAAAATATTCCATAATAATTATCAGACTAGTATGCGATCGGTATCATTGAGTTCGTAGCGAAGTGGAGGTTACGATTATGCTGTAGCTGGCTCGAATCGATCGTGGAATTAATCCGTAGATAACTCCCGCGTTAATTTACCAGGGTGCGTTACCAAGCCGAGTTGCCGCTAAAACAAGGCGTCTTGATATTATTGGCTCAGACTTTTGTAGATCTTTGCGCGCTTTTACATGTATTTCTGCCGTAGGGAGTGGTTAACATGGAGGTTCACCAATTACGTCGTAGCATTCGATTTTCTTCTTGGCGCCAACACTCATAGCAACAGGCCATATTGTGCGTACCCAAGCCGTCTACGCGCTAAAAGTTGCACTTCTCCTATGTGTCATGAATATTATGCTACCTCCTAAAATACCACAGGAGCTTAAACCATTGTGTCCTCTCGGCCACTGATTTCTCAATATTTCCCAACACCGTCTGGCTCTCATATCTGCTGTCTGTAGAAATGTATCAAAAGATGATGAATAATTTATTATAATCCTTTATACAGCCTGTGGATAAAGGGTTCAATACTAAGGGTTTTTTAACGCTCTGTAAAAAATCCGACGACTTCGGACGGGTTTGAACCCGCGATCTTGGGTATAGAAGCTCAGCATGCTTCCAACTACGCCACCGAAGCCGCCGATAAAGGAGACTATTACAAGGTAATTTATTTAATTTAAAAACATATTTAAAGTACAAAACCAACATGGAGGCTAAGCAAAGTTGACATATTTGAATGGACTTTTCTCGCGATTTGACCATCTGACCGCAGTGGAATATGGTACAGTAAATGTTTATACACATTGTAATGCACTGGCATCTAATTTAGTTTAATTGTTTACATTACCTCAAGATAGCGGCTGTGCGAAATTTTATATTAAGTATCTAATTCTTGTGTCGTAATCATGCGATCGAAGTGAAAGTTTGAATAATTAAACTGCGCAATAATATTCATTTAATGGTACCGGTACATAACTCTATGGCCTAGACATATAACAATCCAACTTGGCGACCATCTGAAATATTTAGATGGTTCTCAATATCTACGAATCTATTGCAGCAATCAAACTGAAAATTTGTATGTTGATAGAGACAATTAACATATGTAGGATAATGAAACTAGGCTGTTTAGTTCTTCACGGAACTACTTGTTCTAAATGTATTTTAAAATATTTTTGTTATTCTTTTAACTGTATCTTACACTATTTTTTTTTTCGTTAAAAATTTTTCTGCTTTACTTATTTTAGGTTTTTCTTTCATGATGGTGTCACAAACACTCAGTCCCCGAGCCAGGGGATTTAACCTGAGAATATAAGAATCCCTACGGTCCAACCGGGAATCGAACCAGCGATCTGTGGACTCGGCGCATCAGCTCTCTCGGCCGTCGTGCACAATTTAATGAGAATGGTGAAACTGCTGGACAATGGTTGAACAAATTTGTCTCAATCTGATAATGGAGACTATCAGCAGCCAACTACGTTAAAAACTGGAACATAGGCCTGTCGAGTTGTCGAGAAAAGCTTTTGTATTGCTCATAATGGATCAACAAGGCGTGTTGACACTCCAGGGTAGAGTATCAAAACAAAACAGGACTCTATTATAGATCAGTGAGAAGATAATAATTCATAATCACACCATTCCATACTTCAAGCGTAAACATGGTCTGGAGAAGTGTACATATCCCTGTAGAAGCTCAGGGACCTATTACAAAACTCAATGAGAGGTTCAGAAATCGAAAAGGATTACCAATTACAGTTGTTGATTCATTTATGGACTATGCGACATCGTGGTCAGTAGCATATTTTACATTTACCGGCAGTTAGCTCTGCATTTCCCCATCCCATCCCGGTATACAGTACTACTGCAGCGTAAAACATTTGTCACGATCAGCGTGTCTGTATCTGATCGTGAGAACCTACTGTCATTTGCGCCAATTTTCTCAGATAGGGAAGTATTCGGCCCCCTCTCCGCACCACTTTACACCCCGCTCCTACCGCTGAGCTCTCAAGGTCAATTGTGTATGTATTTAAAAACTGAGGTACAAATTTGGAAGGAGGTGGCCGTGGCCTTGGGTTAGGGTCCATTCCGGCATTTTCATAGAGTAGAAACCCACGGAAAACAATTTCTAGGACAGCTCAAATAGGAATCGAATCATCTCTGCTCAATTTTGCGTCACGAGTTTAACTGGGAAGAAGACAGTTCGATTCCCACCTCAGCCCCATCCTGGAAGTGGTTTTCAATGGTTTCCTCACATCTGCTCCAGGCAAATGCTGGGATGGTTCCTAACTTAAGGTCACGGCCGACACTTTGTCAACTCTATCCCCAATTTTCAAATACACACACTGGTACAGTCTTCACAATAACACAGGTCATCACACAAATTCCATACACACACACACACATAAATACACGGGGCTTATGACCACGATTTCACAGCTACTAAAATAAGCGACAAAAACAAAATCTGATATACAGCAGCCTTAGTGAAAATTGTTCAACACCCAGAACAATAATGGTATTATTATTCGTCAGCAGCCACTGCCTTAGACTGCTCGGACATGCTGTTAGGTAACAGCCTAACCGATGGTTTAACGATTGAAATCGGGTGAATGAAATCTCATATAAGTGGGGAACTCTATGTAAGTTATTAACCTTATTCAATCTTTATCATGAAAATACAGTAACTTAACCGGGTGAGTTAGCCGTGGTCGTTACGGCATGACTAATGGCAGTCGCTCACATCCGGGAGGTGAGGAGGTTCGAATCCCCCCGCCGGCAACCTTGAAGATGGTCTTCTGTGGTTTCCCATCTTCCTTCCAGGCAAATGCCGGGGTTGGTCCCTAACTATAGGCCACAGCCGCTACCTTCCAACTCCTTGCCCTTCCCTTCCAACTGTCCTCCCCAACGGTACTTGTAGCTCACCCATTGGGTGTCCGTCTCGAAGCAGCTACAAAACTGGCGAACCGAACATGTCCTCGGACACTCCCGGCACTAAAAGCCATACGCTAAAAAAAAACAGTAACTTAGTAACATTATAAACCAAAAAGAATTGAAAATAAATTCACTTAACATCAGATTAGATTTAAGTAGTGGTTAAACTATTGTGTCACCACTGTATCTAGCAGTGATAACCTCTCAGCTGGGAAATGACGGTGGTGTGTGCGTGTCCTGGTTATCATTAGTGGCCGAGGCAGCTAGGCTTTGAATTATGGGCTCGAATCTACTGAAGACGGCATTCCACGCGCCGCTGGGCTACCAACACGTCCGTCTCAGTTTCCCCGACCTGGGGGCTCTTAAATACACTCCCTTAGGCTGTTGTGTTATATACGTCCTGCTCTGCTTGTCTTTCACGTTCTCTTCTTCGACTTTCACTTCCTCAAGTATGCCGATCTGGAGTCAATGGAACCTGTACTGAAAGAATTTTGCTCATTTGACGAAGTCTGCAGTAAAGAAAGTGAGACTGTTTCGTTGTTGTTGACAATTCATGTAGGGGCTTTCAGACATCGTGGTCATGTATCCCTGTGTACTTGGGTTTGTGTGTGTGTGTGTGTGGGATTTGTCTGATAACCTTTGTTATTGTGATGGCTGTATTAGAGGGTGTACATGTAATTCAGGTGAGCATTGGGAAGGAGGCAGACATGGCCCTAATTTAGGAACCATCCCGTCATTCACCTGGGGTAGAAGTGGGAAGTCACGGAAAACCAATTCCAGAATTGTTGAGGTCGGAATCGTACCCAAGCCGGGAATTGAACCCGTATGCAACGAGGTGGTCAATGTTAGTAACGTAGTGACATTGATTACAACTTGCTTACTATGGGTGTGCCATAGGTGAAAGTGAAACAGTTCCTTTTGCTTCACATTGGCAATTACCTTCATCCTGCTTCAAGATAAAAACTTGATACCTACTGTCGGTTATTCAATACATCCGTTGGTGTCTTGAAAGTAAGAATAACAGTTATGATTGTTACATCATACATTTATTATTATTATTATTCAAAATTGGCAGATCAAATGGGAGCAAGGAGATCAAAGCCAATGGACTAAGAGAATGATCCCTCAGGTGCAGGTTTGGACAGAGAGGAAACATGATGAGGTTGGTTACTATCTCACTCAGTTCTTGACTGGCCATGGGTACTTCTGTTCCTATCTTAAGAAGATGGAGAAGGCGGATTCATCAGATTGCATCTGCCGTATCAACGAATTAGATAATGCTAATCACACCTTCTTCTCTTGTGGACGGTGGGTCCAAAATAGGCAGTCTCTTCAAGATCACATTGATGTAGAGATATCCCCGGACAATATTGTTGCAGTGATGCTACAAAATTAGGAAAATTGGAAACTGGTAGCTAGTTTTGTTGAAGATATCCTCCGAACAAAGAAGACGGATCTGGCTCGCCACTGAAGATGATTCATTACGGAAGAGTGCCCTACAGGCAAATATAAAATGACCCTAGCCTGAAGTAATGTGATAAACGGTTCCAGGCTAGTGTTCGGAAGTAACGGGGTAGTTTTAGTCGGTAGTCTGCTACTCAGGAGCAGGAGCCCGACACTCTGTGCGTAAATGCATTTCTTCCCCTTAATATATATATTATTATTATTATTATTATTATTATTATTATCAGTGCTTGTCTTCTAACCAAAATTTAAGGGCTACACTCAGCTGTAGTCGACAAAACATCATGATCTTGCAATTTTTGGCAATTTGCAGAGTCCGGTTATTACTTTATGGGCTAACATGTTAAATGAAAGGTTGCATTGGGTTAATTTATTAACTCATTAACTTTCAGCTTTTTCAATGCCTGGGAGGATGTAAAATAGTTCGTTATTTTCTTCATTATTCATAACTAACCTCACACACAAACTAACAACCTACCTCACCTCCAAACACAGGCCTGCGTGCTCATAAGAGCAGAACTTTCTTTTCAAAATTGTTGGAGTATATTACTTATTGTTTCCTAAACAAGTAAATTTCTTCGAAAAAGCCAGCAATTACACAAAGCTTTTGTCGAGCAGAACATAATATGGCCTATTGTTTCGATTATGCTGCTGAGTGCCGAGTTTCCGACCAAAAGAAACTGATTATATACTCGTAGATCAATTTAAATCGAGGATTACTCGAAATCTCCTCCAGCTATTGTGAACAGCGCTTTGACGCCAGCTGATCGATGAACTTTCAAGTCAGAAGTTATATTTGCCGGACTAGATACAAATGTACCAACATTTTTCCTTAAACAGTTTTCAATTGTTTAAGGGGTACGCGTACCCCCGCGTTCCCCTGAAAAAAAAAGCATTGTTTATTATTATTACTATTTTTTTTCACGCGAATTGACCACTTAGGATCACGCAACAACTTTATTTCTTTTTCTTATTCTTTGCCTGGAGTTTCCTCTGTCTCCAATATTCCTTCATGCGTTCACTGGCATTTTTTCTTTGGTCTTCTGTCCAAGTTCGTCCACTTCTCTTAGGTCTTCCTTCATCTTGAAACCCTTCCAGATTGTTCACTTTGCTCTTAAATACATTTCTTTCTAGCATTTGAGATTCTGTGATGTTTAACTTTTCTAAATCTCTCCTAACTTCCTTATTCCATGTTGTGGTGGTCTTTTTCTTCCAGAGATAGTCGAATATTTGTTTAGTTAATCTATGGTCGTTCATTCTATAGAGATGTCCGAGGAATGTCAGCCTTCTCTTCCGCATAGACGCGGAGATTCTTTCCACGTTCTGGTAGACTTCTCCGTTGCTTCTCAGTCTCCATCCATCTTCAGTCTGAACTGCACCCATGATTTTTCTAAGAATTCTCCTTTCCATGACTTCTAGCTTTTCGAGGCTATAGTTCATCGAGAGGCATTCACTGGCAAAGAGGCACTCTGTTTTTACGACAGTGTTATAATGCCTTATTTTGGCATTCCAGGAGATGCACTTTTTGTTGTAGATATTTTTTGTTAATCCATACGCTCTTTCCATTTTTATAATTCGATCTCCAACAGCTGCTTTTTCTAACCCATTCTCCTGTATAGTCTCTCCTAGGTACTTGAACTTTTTTACCCTTTCAATCCGTCCTATCTCCGTGTCAAGGAACTTTGGTCCATGTTTGTCATTTGTCATAAATTTTGTCTTTTCAATTGATATCCTTAGTCCTGTTTGGCTAGCGATCTTTTCCAAGAGGTTGATTTGTATGACTGCTTCTTCCGTGGTTTCCGATAGTACTGCAACATCATCTGCAAACGCCAGGCAGTTGACTTTAATTCCTACCGACTTCCTCCCGAGGCAGATTGGGTTTATTCCTCGACTCTCCAATTCCGAGTTCCAAATTCTCACAACCTTCTCTAGGACACAGTTGAAAAGGATTGGTGATAGGCCATCCCCTTGCCTGACTCCTGTCTGAATTTCGAACGGCCGAGAAAGCTCACCCATGAACTTCACCCTGGAAGTTGTGTTTGTTAGGGTCTCTTTGACTATATTTGCTAGTTTGGTTTTGATTCCAAATTCCCTTAGGATCCTGTCTAAGGTCTCTCTGTCCACTGAATCAAATGCCTTTTTAAAGTCTATGAAGGATACCACAATTTTCTTATTACTCAGCAGTCTGTGACGGATTATTGATTTCAAGTTGAAGATCTGCTCAACACAGGAGCGTCCTTTCCTAAACCCTCCTTGGTACTCGCCTAGTTGTTTGTCCAGCGTATCTTCTATTCTGTTTAGAAGAATCTTGGAGAGAATTTTATAAGCAACTAGCTGAAGTACCCGTGCTTCGCTACGCGTCATAAATAAATTAAAATGTGAAGGTGACAGTTAAAACAGGGGATAGGCGAGGTGCTGCGCAGAGGGAGATTAAGGAGGGAACATTTTGTCCAACTACACCGCTCGGCGTTGACCGTGTTTTATAGCACAAATTTAGGTTTTACTCGCTAACAGTTGCAGATACCTTTCGGATAGAAAATGTAATTTTAAACCTCGCATATGCCATCAAAAGTTTGCTATTTCTTAGCGTTCTCTTTTTATTTGAAATGGAAATATGAAAGTTAGAAACCAAAGGGTGTAGTGACGTCACTAAAATGGTCGCAATTTTAAATAGTGCAAAGTATTGAAATCAAAAGTAACCTATATGTTAACCAGATAAATCAGCTACTTCCATGTAAAATTCACGTAAATCAGACCAGTGGTACTTGCGAGATTGAGTAATACACAGACACACACCATCTCAATTTTAGCCTCGCATCGCTCCCGTCATAGTCGTATCATATTGTTTTTCAATGAAATGCAGGTTTAACCCCGTTAACACCACTTTAGAACCTGAATACCCAAAAATCCCTCCGTAGTAGACGTTTTCGACACACAACAAACAAACATATCCCCAAAATATCGTTCTTCTAACTTTAATAGTTTTGGTTGGTCGATGAGAGCAAACATCCAAAAATCCTTCCTTAGTGGACGTTTTTCTTCCAGAAAATCACCCCTCCCTATATGCCCCTTAAATTGCATTTATGAAAACACGGTCGAACACCTATTTATTTTATTTATTTATTCATTTGTTTATTTATTTTTAAGCTGATAGATTTCCTCCGAGTTTCAGACTCCTCCCTATGTCGTTTAAGAGATACACGCTCAGTTAGGAATCTTTCAACCCCCACTTTTCATCCCTTTCACCTCATAATATACACTACATCGAAAAACCATTAGACATGTGTCAGCTTATTTTTAATGATTAGTATATGTGCCAAGTATCACATCCCCAAATGAAACCACTCGTGAGATATTGTTATTCAATGGAAAGCACGTTTACCCCCTTAACACCTCTTTAGAACCTGAATATCCAAAACTCTTTCCTTAGTGGACGTTTTCGACATACAACGAACATATCCCCAAAATTTCATGTTTCTAACTTCAATAATTTTGGCTTGGCGATGAAGAGTGAGTGAGTCAGTCAGGACATTTTCTTTCATTTATTTTTGATAATTTCACCCCATCCCATTAACCCCTTAAATTGGATTTATGTAACAAACGGTCGAACACCTATTTACATATTTAAAGCTGTTTTCCCCCTGAGTTTGATGAGTGAGTGAGTCAATCAGATAGGACACTTTCTTTCCTGTTTTCTTTTTTCAGAATTTCACCCCTCTCCAAGGGTCCCTTAAATTGGAATAATGAAAAAACGTTCGAACACCTATTTACCTGTATTTTAAGCTGTTTTTTCCCACCGAATTTCAAACTTCACGCCTATGTCGTTTCAGAGATACACGCTCCGTCAAGAATCCCTCAACCCCCAATTTTCACCCCATTCACCTCATAATATACACCACATCGATAAACCCTTAGACATATGTCTGATTATTTTTAATGATTAGTTTATATACCGAATATCACATCCCCAAACAAACAACTCATGAGATATCGTTATTCAATGAAATGCACGTTTACCCCCTTGACACGTCTCTAAAACCCGAATAAACAAAAATCATTCCTTAGTTAACGTTTTCGACATACAGCGAACATCTTCCCAAAATTTCATGTTTCCAACTTTAATAGTTTTCGCTGGGCGTGATGAGTGAGTGAGTCAGACAGGACATTTTCTTTCATTTATTTTACCAGAATTTCACCCCTCCCCATGGGCCCATTTAATTGGATTGATTAAAAAACGCTTGAACACCTATTAACTTATTTCTTAAGCTGTCTTTTTACCCTGAGTCAGTCGGTTAGGACACTTTCTCTCCTTTTCCCCCCAGAATTTCACCCCACCCCATTGGCCCCTTAAATTAATTTATGAAAAAACAGTCGAAAACCGATTTACTTACTTTTTAAGCTGATTTTTTTTCGCTGAGTTTCAAATTTCTCGCCTATGTCGTTTAAGAGATCGGCCTACACGCTCCATTAGGAATCCTTCAACCCCCAATTTTCACCCCCTTTCACCTCATAATAATACACCACATCGAAAAACGCTTAAACACATGTCTGCGTATTTTTAATGATTAGTTTATATGCCGAGTATCACATCCACAAATGAAACCACTCGTGAGATATTGATATTCAATGAAATGCAGGTTTAACCCCCTTAAGACCCCTTTAGAACCCGAATATCCAAAAACCCTCCCTTAGTGTACGGTTTTGACATACAACGAACATATCCCCGAAATGTCATGTTTCCAACTTCAATATTTTTGGCTGGGCGATGATGAGTGAGTGAATGAGTCAGGACATTTCCTTTCAATTTTTTTTTCTTCAGAATTTCACCCCTCCCGATGAACCCCTTCAATTTGATTGAAAAACAAACTGTCGAAAAGCTATTTACTTACTTTAAAGCAGTTTTTTCCTGTGAGTTTGATGAGTGAGTCAGTCAGTCAATCAGTTAGGACACTTTCTTTCCTGTCCCTCCCCCCGAATTTCACCCCTCCCCATGGGCCCCTTAAATTGGATTTTTGGAAAAGCGGTCAAACACATATTTACTTATTTTTATGCTGATTTTTTTTCGCTGAGTTTCAAACTCCTCGCCTATGTCGTTTAAGAGATACACGCTCCGTTAGGAATCTTTCAATCCCCACTTTTCACCCCTTTAACCTCATAAACACATCGAAAAACCTTCAGACACGTGTCTTGTTACTTTTTAATGATAAGTTTATATGCCGTGTATCACATCCCCCAATGAAACCAATCGGGAGATATAGTTATTCAATAAAATGCAGGTTTAACCCCCTTAAGACCCCTTTAGAACCTGAATATCCGAAAATCCTCCCTTAGTAGACGGTTTTGACATACAATGAACATATCCCCAAACTGTCATGTTTCTAACTTCAATAATTTTGGCTAGGCGATGATGAGTGAGTGAGTAAGTGAGTGAGTCTGGACATTTTCTTTCAATTTTCTTTTTTCAGAAATTCGCCCCTCCCCATGAACCCCTTAAATTTGATTTATGAAAAAAAAACTGTCGAACAGCTATTTACTTACTTTAAAGCAGTTTTTTCCCCCTGAGTTAGATGAGTGAGCCAGTCAGTCAATCAGTTAGGACACTTTCTTTCCTGTTCCCCCCCCCCAGAATTTCATCTCTCCCCATGGGCCACTTAAATTGGATTTATGAAAAAACTGTCAAACACATATTTACTTCTTTTTTATGTTGATTTTTTTTCGCTGTGTTTCAAACTCCTCGCCTATATCGTTTAAGAGACACACGCTCCGTTAAGAATCTTTTAATCCCCACTTTTCACCCCTTTCACCTCATAATATACACCACATCGAAAAACCCTCAGTCACATGTCTTCTTATTTTTAATGATGAGTTTATATGCCGAGTATCACATCCCCCCATGAAACCAATCGGGAGATATTGCTATTCAATTAAATGCAGGTCTACCCCCTTAACACCCCTTTAGAACCTGAATAGCCAAAATTTCTCTCTTAGTGGGCATTTGCGGCCCTTGAGGAAGCTGCATACCAGATTTCATTCCAATCCGTTCGGTGGTTTCTGAGATTTCGTGATGAATAAATGAATGAGTGAGTGAGTGAGTGAGTGGTATTTGAAAAATATATAGTAGAAAGAAGATAGTGTCAAGTCTTTGTTGTGCTAAACTCGGTTGACAGTGCTGTGTGAGCAGCTGAGTAACTAACGGGATTTCAAGTAAAGATCCTCATTTTCTATACCGGTAGTGCTGAGCGCAATTGGCATCAAGTCGGCCGTGTCTCGACTTGAGCTATGTTGCCATGGAAACTATCTGCCTTGCCATTCCTTCATGAGTATATTTTATGATTTGATTAGCCTGTTTTTGAGTGAAAAAGGGCCAAAATCAGAAGAATGAGAAAGACTATCGAAAATACATGTAGCCAGCGGTTCCTTCTGGGTCCTAAACTATGTGTATGCAAAATATGGTTGAGATTGGTGGAACGGTGAAGATTTGTATACGGAACCAACATACATACATACATACATACATACATACATACATACAGACTTTCACTTTCATATATTAGATTGAAAGGAGGGACACACCTCTGTAGTTGTTCACGTCTTGCTTATCCCCTTTCTTGTGGAGCGGATGGATCAGCGCTGTTTTCCCTTCTTCTGGAATTTTCTCGGTTTCCCAGACTGCAACAAGGATTCTGTGAAGGTCGTCTAGAATTTCTGGCTCAGCCCATTTAATCATTTCTGCTGTTATCGAATCTTCTCCATTGCTTTGTTGTTCTTTAGGTTCTTGATGACATCCCTGATCTCTTCTTTTGTTGGTGGTGCATCCTCTTTTGAGTTTGCTGGTGAGTCTGCTATTTCTAATCTAGAAGTGGGGGTTGGACAGTTCAAAAGATTTTGAAAGTATCCAGCTAGTATTTCGCAGTTTTCATGGTTGTTCAGTCCAATTTTTCCCTGCTCATTTCTAAAACTCATACTTGGGGCTTGGTAACCCTTAAGTTTGTTTTTGAATGTCTGGTAAAAGTCTCTGGAGTTGTGTTTAACGAAGTTGCTCTGAAGATTTTCTAACTGTGCTGCTTCAAAAGATCGCTTGGTCCTACGGAAAATTCTGGATGTTTCTTTCCTCTGTTGTCTGAATTGTTCCAAGTGTTCCCTTTTTCCAGAAGATTTCCATCTTCTCCATTCCTCAGACCTCTTACTGAGAGCTACATCGCAGTGTTCGTTCCACCAGATTTCTCTTTTCCTCTTTGCCAACCCCAGTGTCTTCTTTGCGGCGTCATTGATTCCTGTACAGAGTTGTTGCCAACTTTCCTTTTTGGTGCTGCGGATTTCTTCCCTAAAGTTCTTAACAATGTCGTGGGAAATATTCAATTTGCTCATGTTATATTTGGTTATTCTAGGTGGGTCTCTCTTTTGTCGTAGCGGAAGGAAGCGGATTTTGGCTTTGGAAAGGTAGTGGTCTGAATCGAAGTCACCGTTTCTAATCACCTTGACATTCATTACCTCTTTTGCGTTTTTCCTTGATATCGCTACATGGTCCAGTTGGAATTCCCCTAAATTTGGATTTGGGGATACCCAGGTTTTCGCTTTTCTTGGGAGTTTCCTGAAATTTGTTGACATTATTCTAAACTGGAATGCTCTGCAGAGTCTTATGAGCCTTTCCCCATTTCTGTTTGTCCTCCTATGCGCTGGGTAATCTCCCACGATGTCCCTGTATTTTCTCTCTTTTCCTATTTGTGCATTAAAATCTCCCAGGAGAATGTTTATGTTTTTCTCGGGTATCTGCAAGATTTCAGTGTCTAAGAGATCCCAGAAATCGTCCACCTTCTGTGGATTCTTTGTTGTCTTCATTAATGGGAGCATGGCAGTTGATAAGCGTGTACTTCTTGTTTTTACACTTGAATGTAAGTAGCGATAGCCTTTCTGATTTCGATGTGAATTCTGTGACACTAGTCACTATCTTTTTGTTTACGTAAAAGGCAGTCCCTAGTAGAGGCATGTTTCCCATTATTTTTATTGCTGGCTTTCCTTTAAATACTCTGTAGTGTTCAGTGTCCACAACATTCTTGTCTAAGAATCTGGTCTCTTGCACAGCTAGGATCTGGATTTGATTCTTGTCTAAAAGCTTTTCAAGTTCTTTTTGCTTTCCTACTTTGAGGAGCGAGTTAACATTTATGGTCCCAATGAAGTACTTATGTTTAAATCTCAGCTTGGAAGGTATTTCAAGACGCTCCGACTCGTCTTTGTTGCAGTTGTTGGGACTCCCCAGAACCCTAGGTCCCGATGCATTGCATAACGCAATGGTGGATTTCTCTTTCGAGCTACCACCTGGGGTAGTGCTTTCTTTCAGCGGACTTTCCATTCTGCAAATAAAGTTGTGATTTGTTAGGGGAGGAATTATCTTCCGAAGTAAGATCGGATTGTGAGTCCGAAATGATTGTTTTTTCGTGGTTTACTCCACTAGGTTCTTCCGCTCTCTCTGCCGTTGGGAAATACTTTGTTTCCTCTTCCGCATTTGAGACCGTTGACCAGTTTCGCCTAGTAACCCTAGGTAGGGGCCCTATGACAGGGTGCTACCATCCGGAGCCAGATGAACCTTGTTTTCTTTACGAGGTTGATACTCCTCCTGCTCCTCCTTCCTCTCCACTTGCGAGATGAGGCCCCGGGCTTGCAACCGGCACTGGCGGAGTTATTATTACTATTATTATTATTATTATTATTATTAACGTTGTTTTCATTTCATTGTCTATTAAATACTAGGTAAGTATACAAATAACATTGAAATAAAGCACAACTATCAACTTAATTTAAATCGTTGCCAATGAATTTGCTGACTGTTCTAGTTGTAACCAATGATACTGCATTCTGAATTAATTTATACTAGATCAAGTTCTTTTAGACCTTGCAGAAGATGTTTGGGAACCTAACCATTGGTACAATTTGAACTTTCCTAACCTGCTTTTGTCTGTTATTAATATTACTTATTTTACCGAATGTTCCCCTTTAGGAGAGCGATTAACCTTGAATTCACGTTTTCCCTCTTTTCTTCCCAAAATCTCTTCATCCTCTTGAACTACTCCTACTTCCGCTCAGCCCTCCATTTTTCCAGGTTGTCGTGATGTTCATTGTTCAAACTTAACATTTGTGATTTTATTCCGGCACTCGGTGAGGTTCTCGAGATTGTTTATGTTGATCTGTTTTAGGTCCCTTTGGACCTCTTTCAGCCATTCCGTAGCGCTTTTACTCTTTGTTATGATGTTGAGTAGTTTTTTTCCGGTTCTGGATTTTCCCAACCTGTACTGTAGATGTGTGCGTAAAACTCTGTTTGGGGTTTTCTGATTTCTTCCGTTATTGTGTTGGTCTTTTGATAGAGTTCCTTCTGAGGTCTCATCATCCAAATACCGCTTTTATTAACTGCCCCGTAAATCTTCCCGAGAATTTTTCGTGCCTGCTTTTCCATGTCCTTAATTTTGGGATGACCGTCGATCATCATTGTATAGGCTGCGTAGGTTGCTTCTGGAAGAATCGTTGTTTTATAGTTCCTTAATTTTGCGTCTATCAAATTGTACTTCTTGTTGTAGTGAGCTCATGTTAGGTTGTAAGCCTTCTGTAGTTTGGTGATGCTTTGTTCACTGGCGATTCGGTTTTGTCCCGAGGACTGTATGGTTTCACCAAGGTATTTTATTATTATTATATGACGTTTCCGAGATCTACTGAGCAGGGTGGGAAGTATGAGAAGTTGGACAGGGATATGGAAAGTTAGTAGTTTATTTGTGCCCCATACATAGGTGATAAGTATTATTATTTATTCGTTATGGCCAACTATGGACCACGTTTGACAACTTTTACATTATTTGTTGTCTTCACTCTCTGCCAATATCGCTTCATCGTAATAATATTGAAAAAAATCCACAGCCTGCTTCCAGTCTCCGACCGGGTCAGGAATGGAATGAATGAAGCCCCTATCTAGCGGCGAGGATATGGACTGTGCCGGCTGCCGAGGCCTGACGCACTCCTCTGGGGCAATGATTAAATGAATGACAGATGAAATGAAGTGATAGTGGAGAGTGTTGCTGGAATGAAATTTTGACAGGGAAAACCGGAGTACCCGGAGAAAAACCTGTCTGCCTCCGTTCTGTCCAGCACAGATCTCACATGGAGTGACCGGGATTTGAACCACGGACTCAGCGGTGAGAGGCCGGCGTGCTGCCGCCTAAGCCACGGAGGCTCCCGTAATAATATTAATAATAATAATAATAATAATGATATAGAAAATCCACAGCCTACTTCCAGTCGGCCGACCGGGTCAGAGAATGAAATGAATGAAGCCCCCATCTAGTGGCGAGGATATAAAGAGTGCCTGCTGCCGAAGCCTGTCGCACTCCCCTGGGGCAATGATTAAATGAATGACAGATGAAATGAAATGATAGTGGAGAGTTTTGCTGGAATGAAATTGTGACAGGGAAAACCGGAGTACTCGGAGAAAAACCTTTCTGCCTCCACTTTGTCTAGCACAAATCTCACATGGAGTGACCAGGATTTGACCCACGGACTCAGCGGTGAGAGGCCAGCGTGCTGCCACCTAAGCTACGGTGGCTCGATAACCATAATAATAATAATTTTTATTTTATTTTTCATAGCGTTTCAGCTACCTGAAGCAAACCTTTTCATTTGGAGCCATACAGGTGATCTGTTTTGAATTTCGACATTCCGTTTTGTCCTGCCATCTGGTAGAAACACCGTAACTCATGTTGGCGATCTATGGCTGAGATTTAATTAATGTTGTCTTGTCAACATGGAATGTGTCACGAGAGATCTTTTACGAGCCGAAATACTACTTAGAGTGTCATGGATTATTTCGACCATTTAAACGTTCAAATGTTTTAACTGGGAATCGAACCCGTAAACTGGGAATTATGAAGCGGACTGATGTACCGATGAAGCTGTAAAAAAAACTGAAAAATGATCATTGATGATGTTTGGATTGAAATCCACCTGTCTTCTTAACTGTTGTTACTGTTATCTCATTTTTGCTTGGACATCGTTGTCATTTAGCCCCGTGTACTTGGGCCTGTGAATGTCGAATAGCCGGTGTTACTGTGATGGATGTATTGGTGTGTGTATTTGTAATGCAGGAGAGGATTGGAAAGAAGGCGGCCGTAACCTTAAGTTAGGAGCCAACCCGGCTTTTACCTGGAGCAGAAGTGGAAAACCACGGAAAAGTACTTCCAGGATGCCTGAGGTGAGAATCAAACCCACCTCTTTTTAGTTTTGCCTCACGACACTGAGTGTACCCCGTTCCAGCCTTCAGACCAGAATTAAATTTATTGGCAGAGCCGGGAATCAAACCCGGATCTCCAGGGTGGCAGACACGAATGCTAGCCGCTACACCACGAGCTGGTCTACCTGTCTTCAGAACACATAACTTGCCACTTCTAGTAATGAGTTATGCCGGTTGATAGGCAAATAATTACGCACCGTACTGTAATGGGTTTCCTTGATCACAATGTCTCAGAGCCGCTAGATGAATCAACAACAACTAATAAAATGTCAGGTTGTAGGTGATCACCACACCGCTGAGTGTGTTTGAGTCTGCAGACATTTGAATGGTTTGATGCAGCTTTCCATGTCTCCCTGTCCTGAGCTAATCGTTTCATCTTTTCATAGCTACCACACCTTACATCCGAGTCAAACGTTTTAACATATTCTAACCTTGGTATACCCCTACAGTTCTTATCCTCGACCCTTCCTTCCATAACTTAGTATGCTATTCCTGGGTGTCTTAGTGTGTGTCCTACCAACCTGTATCTTCATTAGCAGTCGCCAGAAACATCTCCCCCCCCCCCAGGCGTCTTAATACCTCTTGATTTGTTACTCTATCTACCCATCTGATCTTCATCATTTTCCTGTAACACCACATTTCAACCACTTCTAATCTCCTCTTTTCTGCTGCACCAACAGTCCAAGTTTCACCTCCATTGAGTGGCACGCTCCAAACAAAGGCTTCCAAAAATGACTACCTAACACCTAAATCCTTATTCGATGTCAACAGATTCCTTTTATGCAGAAATGCTTTTTTTTTGCCAGAGCCAGCCTACTTTTTATATGCTCTTTGTTTTGTCCAACACTGGTTATTTTGCTTCCTAAGTAATAGAAATCTCTTACCTCACTTAACATTACACCTGCCAATTTGATGCCCATAGGGATTCCTGATTTATTTCGTCTGCATTATGTGAGTTTTACAGTTGTTGATTTTCTTCATAAATTCTTTCCTTAAGACCATACCGCTAATACGGGTACATTTATGCAAAGTTAAAGGGATGTACACAAGTAAAGGGGGGATGCTCTGTTATGTAATGTCCCATTTGCTCCGAGTGTATGTCCTGGGGTTGTATTGGGGCACGAATATTAAAAGGAGCGATATATCTCGCTTTCAATATGTATATCGGTGACAGGTATTTATTGATTTATGCATACCATAATGGAACTATCTCATTCCTAACGTGCCTTCTATATATTTATCACGACACACTTCAATTGATAAACATAGATTTTAAACACAGTCGTAAATCGTGGCCTGCGAAGCAGAACAAGCCTACTTAAATCAGCTCCGATCAGTTCTGTTTTAACTTCAGTTCCAAGTCACGTTTTATAAATATTCACCATCATTTGATTTAATATTAAAAGGAAGGATGAAATGAAGGAAGGAAGGAAGGTTCTAGTTTTTACGTGAACATTAATCTTGCGAACTTGAGCCAAGGGACGTCTTTCTCCACGTGGACTCCGAACCACTGGACATGATATCTAATTTTTAAAATATCTCATGCATTGACCGGGAACAGAGCCTGGTACACCTTGGTGAGGGGCAAAAAGCTTAACTACTACGCTACCACGCCACCTGATTTAATTATCATGTAGGCCTAGAGCTGCATTTGTACACAATTTATTGAATTAAATTCCCAGTGTTTATTTCATACTATAGTCTCTCTCCCTCTGATGATTACACCCGATAGCGTAGCCATGCTCGTTAAATCGTGCACCACGGCCGTGAGGGCAACACTAAGTTCAGAGTTCACAGGTTCCAATCCCGGCACTGATAGCGGTTATACTGAGTGTGGTTTTTACTCACTCCCTCCAGGAAAATGCCGGGATAGTACTTTGTCTCAAGTACCGGTGCACCTTCTTCATTTCGATCCCTAATATACTGTAGTTACACACACTACTACAGTCATCACAGAAATACATGTTTTCAGAAAAGTTCAAGACACACCCAACTACGAGGGGGTGATGACCAAGAAGTTCCAAGTCCCTTAAATTAATTAACTTGAACAACTCGAATGATAGTATTGCTTTGTTGTTGTTTTGTTAATTCATTTTAAGGGATTGAGGCACATAGGTCATCAGCTCCATGTACTTGGGAGGGTGTTAAATTATTCTGATAACCTGCGTATGTATGCTGACTGTAGTAGTATGTGTAACCAGCCAGGTCGTGGGGATTTTAATCTCTACTGGTTAGTTATCGTGGCTTATGGGCTGTTTTTTTTTTCATGAAAGAAAGACCGAAAATAAGTGAAACAGAAAAAAAACAGTTGAAAAAAATTAAAAATATTTTAAAGAACCACTAAAAAATGTCGCAATGGTTCTAATAATGCAGCGCAAAGACTCACCACATGCTGCTTCAAGTCCATATTCAAATATGCACCATATCCTCCTCTCTTCGAATACCAAAATTAATTTAGGGATGAAACTTCACAGATGGTTTATGGCCAACATGTAAGCAAAGTTTCACCGATATCGGGACCTTCAAGTTCGTAATTTTCCCTCGTTAGATCCAGAGTCTACTATTACTCACCCGAGTCCAGTATATTGTATACGTAGGGATATAGATTTGTAGTAATATAAAATGTTCCAAGTGGTGAACAAATATATCCATAGCGGGGAAATAATAAAAAAGAGTGAGATGAGAGTGTGCTTAATAACAATGTGTAAGGTGCACGGATTTGGTTAAATAATGAACACTATAGAAATATTAGGAGGAATAACAAACAATTAATCCTAGGTTTTATTTTTCCAAAGATCTAAAACTCAAATGAATTATATTTATCGGTTTCGGTGGCGTAGTCGGTAGCATGCTGAACTTCGATGCCGAAGATCGCGGGCTCAAATCCGACCGAAGCGGTTAAATTCGTCAGTATGCCTTTCTTTAGAGGGGAAGTACTGTAAAGTCGGTGGGCCTATTTCATAGATTTATGCCACGTAAAAGATCCTACCACTGCAATTGGTAGTGTGTAGCAAAATTTGTAGGTTATATTTGGCTAGGTAGAAACGCTCTATCAAGTTCCAACGTTCGCTGCTAGGTGTTAGCATCTGGAAGCCAAATTTGGAACTACATGAAATTGAACTTGTTGAGAGCCCTCGGGCGTTCAATCAAAGATACCATTGGCTACAATACATATAGAATTAAATGAATAATATTTTTTGTGTTTAATACCTATCGTAACATTTATTTCAACAAATATTCTCCGTGACTACGATAGTAATTTTCTCACTAACTCGTGAAACGTGTGCTGTCCCCAAAGTAAAAGCAGAGCATTGTTTCCATGATTCCTGGGCTTCAACCATTCAAGCTCGAGAAGGAGTTTGTTAGCCCGTATTTTATAAAACGTGTATTTCCTATTTTCTATCAAACGACTGATAGTGGAAGTATTTCAATTAAATTTAAAGTAAATAATATAAAAAAAATCTTATTACCAGCATTTTGTTGGTATATAGCATTTTAGAGTGAATGTGCCACTTTTCTCAAAATAACTTCATTTCGCGGTTTCAATATTTGGGGTAAATATATCAGTGTGATAACATATTTATGTTAGCTGAGATGTTTTGTGGATATCGTTAAAAACAAAAATCTGGGACTCTACGTATACCCTACACCAGGCGTTTTCAACCTGGTGCTCGCCCGCACCACGGTGCACTTTAATTGAAATTTGGTGCTCTCCTCATGTGCTCGTGAGCTTAAGCTCCATGAGATCTATTTTTAATTCAATTTCTGTTGCACGAATAAGAATAACAGTTGCAATAATAATTACACATTTTCAAAGTCATTTATCATTTTGTGAAATAGTATTCTTAATCTACAGTAAAGATAATAAAACATCTCTGTTTTATGAGTAACACGAAAGTTGCATTTTTTCCCACAATATTGGAAAGCGTTAAGCACTTGACTCAATTCTTGACGATCTTCTTATTTTGCCAGTATTGTTTCATTCTGTTGGAGAATGCCAATTTTCTTTCGTCAGACCATTGAGGTCTGTAAGATGAACTGCTCGGTTCCAAGCTCTGTGAACTTGCGGGGTGTGGGGAAAGAGCAGGGAAAGGTCAAGCGAGAAGAGAAGGGTCTGTCAACAGCCCGCCATGATATCTGGTATTCATTTCTATTCCAATACTGCTAACATAGGGCCGTTGCTCCAACCACTGTGGTATTACGAATGAATAAGTGAGTCACTGACCAATGTATTTGGTTCTGTACTAAGCACGGACCGAGGAACCTCATCACTCGTCAACACCACTTCCCATAGTTCGCGATGCACATTCCTCTCAGGTTCACGCAGCTTAGACCCGAGCAGTAGGTTTTTCTTGCTCTGGTTGGACTTCCCACTTCACTTTGTTACGGAAGGAGTCTCTGTCTGATGTGTCGGTTATGTTACCAGTTCGCAAGTCTTTTTGTACTTCTTTCATCCATGGTGTTGTACTTTTGAGTGATGAAATGTAATCTAGTATTCTATTGGTTAGTCGGGTATTCCGCAGTCTACTTATGTGCCCGAGAATTTCAATCGTCTTTTTCTGATGTCGACTTCGATGTTCGAGTATTTTTCAGTTGTCTTGATTGACTGTAGTCAGTACCCGTCAGGAGTGAGTCTTGCTCCTAGTAATTTCTGAATGATTTTTCTTTCTTCTTTCTTGATGTTTTCAAGTTCATATTTCTTATTGAGTGTAAGTAGTTTCACTTGCGTAGAGACTTGCCGGATTGATGACAGTGTTGTAGTGTCGAAGTTTGGTTTGTCTTGGCATGCATTGTTAGTTATAGGGGTTTTGGATAAGTCCGAGTGCTCTCCTGGTTTTCGGGAGACGGTTTTGTTGTGAGATTTTTTCGGATCCAGTTGGTTCGATAAATTCCCCCAGATATTAGAAATGTGGGACTCTTTTGATCGATCCGTATTTTGTTTGCATGTTGTCGCATTTGTGAATTAGCACTTGAGTTTTATTATTACTTATATTTTACATCAGTATGACCATCTGTGGAGCACGATAGAATTTATTCTTCATTTCTTCTCCCTAAATATCCTCTGCTGGGCACTAGCTTCCCGATTTTGAGATGTGTGTAGATGTTCAAAGTCTCAAGAAAACGTTTGAATTTTGGGCGAAGAGATTTATGGAAGCTCCAATACATTCCCAGATGATGATCTTAGTACACCAGGATACGATGACCGAGATAATCTAGTGCGTCCAATAGGGCCTGCGGTAGTTACTTCGTTTAAAAACGAAATCATGCTGATAAGTTGAAGATACTGGGAAGTTTGATCGTAATCAACCTCAGAGTGTTACAACTAAGGTAATGAGCATTAGAGGTTGTCTCAAGATATCTTCTGACTGTTATTTTACGGCTTTAAGCAATCCGCCCTCCTTTCTCCGGGCTTGAGACTGGTAACAGCAACTACTGAAAATGACAATCCACAGCCTGCTACCAGTCGACCGACCGGGTCAGGGAATGAAATGAATGAAGCCCCCATATAGCGGCGAGGATATGAACTATGCCGGCTGCCGAAGCCTGTTGCACTCCCTTGGGGCAATGATTAAATGAATGACGGATGAAATGAAATGAGAGTGGAGAGTGTTGCTGGAATGAAGTTGTGACCGGGAAAACCGGAGTACCAGGAGAAAAACCTGTCTGCTTTCGCTTTGTCCAGCACAAGCCTCACATGGTGTGATCGTGATTTGAACCACGGGCCCAGCAGTGAGAGGCCGGCGTGCTGCCGCCTAAGCCTTGGAGGAGGCAGGTTCTGCTGTTGGAGTTATTATTATTATTTTTATTTTTATTTTTATTTATTTTTTACATCGAGTTGAGCCTCTATGGACTGCGTGGTAACAACCAACTTCACTTTAGTGTCTATGTCTTGTTCTTGTTCCGGCTTTGACTTCCTGCCAGTATCTTCTGACCCCGGCGACGAGTGCCTGTTTATGTTTTTCGGACAAAGGTGCTCTCCGTCTTCCGGAAGTTGATACCATTTTTAAACCTTAGTAGTTGTTCGCCAATCTTCTAAATGTGTTCCTGTCAGGAATGTCTTGGTCTTGAATACCAATTTGCCTGAGATCTTTTTCGCATTCCTCGAACCATCTCTGCCTTGTTGCCTTAGACTTGATGAAACTCCATATTCTTTTGGTTAATCGATCTTCATTCATCCTCAAAAGGTAACCGTAAAACAGTAGCCGTCTCTTCTTAATTGATGCTGTGATAGGGTCTATGTTGTTGTACAAGTCCTCATTTGCTCTCATTCGCCACTGTCCATCAACCCATCTATTACCTAGGATTTTTCTTAATATCCTACGCTCTCTTTTTTCCAGTTGGTCAGCTTGACCTTTACTATTCATGGTCAAAGTTTCGGACGCATATAATCCCTCAGGTTTTACAACTGTGGTATAGTGTCGGAACTTGGCCCCTATACTCATAGACTTTTTGTTATAGGTATTCTTTGTAATGTGGTATGCCTGGTCAAACTTCCTCATCCTGCCATTAATTGCTTCCTCTTCTAATCCATTCTGCTGGATGACTTCACCAAGATATCGGAAATCTGTGACACGACTGATCTTTCCAAGATTAGTGATCATCCATTCTGGTCCATCGCAGATGTTTGTCATATATTTTGTCTTCTGAATAGAAATCTGGAGTCCTACCTTTTCAGCAATTTCTGACAGCCTATTGATCTTGTTGACTGCTGAATCTATGTCGTTAGCGAAAATGGTCAGGTCATCCGCAAAGGCCAGACAGTCAATGTATATCCCTTTGTGCTTAGGACCAAGTCTGAACCGATCTTCTTTTGTTTCTTCTTGGTCTAACAACTTCCTCCATTCTCGAATGACTTTTTCCAAAACACAGTTGAAGAGGAGTGGAGATAGTCCGTCTCCCTGTCTCACGCCCGTTCTGATTGTAAACAGTTCTGATATCTCTCCCATAAATTTGACTTTCGACACTGTGTTGGTTAGAGTTTGATTGATCAAATTTCTTGATGTATCATCCACTCCAAACTCTTCCAAAATATTCATTAATGACTCCCGGTCGATGGAGTCATAAGCTTTCTGAAAGCCAACAAACATGACCACGTAACTATGTCCTCCTGTCTTATTATTATTATCATTATTATTATTAGCGGCTTCGGTGGCGTAGTGGGTAGCATGCTGAACTGCTATGCCCAAGATAGCGGGTTCAAACCCGGCCGAAGTCGTCGGATTTTTTAAGAGCGTTAAAAATCCTTCAGTATGCCTTCCTTCGGAGGGGAAGTAAAGCCGGCGGTCCCATGTCATAGATTTATGGCATGTAAAAGATCCTTTCACAGACTAAACTTGTGTAAAGCAAAATTTGTTAGGTTAAATTTCGTCAGAACGCTCTATCAAAGTTCCAACGTTCACCACTAGGTATCATTGATATCTGGTGGCGAAAGTTGGAACTACTTGAAATTGAACGAAACTTGTAGCTCACCCTTTAGGGTGTCCGCTGGAAGCAGCTACAGACTCAGGCGAGCCGAACATGTCCTCGGACACTCCCGGCACTAAAAGCCATACGATAAATAAATAATAATTATTATTATTATATTTGATTTAATTGTGCTCGGGTACTTCATATAGCTTGAGTTTGGTGCTCACAGTCTCAAAAAGGTCGAGAACGCCTGTCCTAAACGAAGCTGAAGAAATTGTATGTAATGTATTTAATGACTTCCATCGTGTTACTTTATCGGATTCCTTATCACCATGGTAGCTGAGGTTAACGTTCATTAACCTGTTGAATAATAATTTATAGAGTAATATTATGTCTATCTTTAGCGAATTATTGCTTTAATGACATGTTTTATGTGCGCATAATGTTCACTTTTATAGGCATGGGTTTCAGTTACACTGTGACTGGCAAAGGATAGGATCACACATAAAACGCGCAATAAAAACTTGTTCCGAAATACACACTTGTGTGCATGCCGTACTTTCAACGTTAATGACTTCAATAACTACAGTAACCCGTTTGTTTGAAACCGGATGGTGTGACCAAATATCCTGGTTGATGCCTAAATTAACCATTTTTACCGTTAGTAGTGGCTGCGTACTGTCAATCCGAATCGAGATGAATATCTCTATTTATTTATTTATTTATTTATTTATTTATTCATTTACACATGTTACGCCCTCATTGGAGCACTTACCCAAAACAAGTATATACATGTCTCAAAAACAATATTAAAGATTCAGCTTCTTATTTTTCTTCTTTTCCCAAAACATTTTCATTCTAGTCGACCTTGCCGCTCTCTCTGCATCGCTTACGGTGTAAGTTTTGCGGGTAAAGGTTTTTAAGGGAAGTCGGATGTTCTTGTTTTTCAAGATATTCTTCTCATCTTTGTTAGCAATTTGGGACATTGTCAAGCCGAGTTCATCCAGATCATTTTGAATTTCCATAAACCAAGAGTTCTTTGTTTTACTTTTGAAATAATTATTAAATAATACTTTTAATTGTCTGGTATCCGGCAGGCGTGAGATATGACAAAAAAAAGCAATTCGCCTTTTTCGCATAGTATCGACTATAGACTCAGTTTCTTTATAAACCACTTCATTTGTTAACAGACGCCATTGACCATCCACCTGATGTTTTTTTTTATTAATTATAGTTCTGAATATCTCTATTATATAAAAATGAATGTTAATTTATTGTTTGTTCGTTTCTCAGTCCCGTATGCGTTCATATAGGCTACCATTCATTGCGATTGCGATTAAAGTTGGGTAAGTTGCTGAGTGCACTCCAGCGAATATTTCTTAATTATAAATCATTTTTACAATAGGTGATGCACGATTCGTTTCGACAAATGAGTGTTGGTGCGCGAATCGTTTCAACAAATCAACATTGTTTAGTTGTCGTGTCCTCGCCCGAGAAAGTTTCTGAATTAGGTTAATCAATTTCGCAATAGTTGGCACGCGAGTCGTATCAACAAATGAGTTTTGGCGTGCTTATCGATTCAAAACATGAACTATGGTGAGGAATTGTGTGCACGCCCGCCATGGTGTTGAATTAGAATATCCATTTTACAATAGATGGCACGTGAGTCGTTTCAACAATTGAACTTTCGTCAGCTGTTGAGCAAGATCACGAAGGTTTCTGAATTAGTAATTTCATTTTACGATAGGTTGTTCATAAGTTGTTACAAAAATTGGTATAGGTTATTTCATACACTGTACTGGCAGTTTGTATGTTTCCAAACGTTTTCAGTTTCCGGTGGGAGTCACATTTACAGTGACCATCAACAAAGCACAGGAGCAATCCGTACCATTGTATGGATAAAATTTGGAAAATCCATGTCTCGTATGTTTGAGTGTAACGCTCTTCTCCTAGACTCAAGACTACTTCAAGGAAGTAATAAGCCTACTGTGGAACAATGTATTTAAGCATTCATGCTTACTGATACGGAGAAACACCAAGAATGCCTCAGAAGACAAATAGAAATTGTACCATTCATCTCTTTATCTAATTGGCTACACCTCTTCCACGCCTGTGAAGTGCGGGTGGACTGACATATCCTCTCCGAGGTCATCATTCTGCGTTTCCGCACACGTTTCGTTGGCAAGGGCTATCACTTCGTTCACCATCGCTGCCCTAGGATAGGGTCAGAAGGAGAGAGAAGAGATATTGTAACGGTAGCACTACTCTGGGTGAGTCTAACGGCCTGGCTATTGCCAACCAAATTGAGATCCCAGTTTAAATGATGCATGATGATAAATGAACTTTTTTTGAAATTGAGTGTTTTTGATGCCTTGATGTACGAGCAAAACTGGGTCAGACAACTTAATCTCTAACTTTCAAACATATGACTAGCACTATTTGTGTTTTTCATATGGTATTTTAAGAAACTAGCGGACCCATGCAAGGACTATTGCATGTTTATAAACCCCCCGCACGGCTTTATAAGTGTGCGGACTCGTCTTCTTTGTTTAAATATTTATGAAATCATAGTGAAATGCATCACTATATATAAAAATAACCGCTGGAACTACAGCCCTTGAAGGGCCTAGGCCTACCAAGCGACCACTGCCCAGCCATTTGGCCTGCAGATATTGGTGTGACGCGTGGTCAGCGCATCGGTTCCCCTCGGCCATTAATCTTGGTTTTCGTGACCGGGGCGCTGCCTCACTGTCAGATAGCTACTCAATTGTCCTCACGAGGCTGATCGTACCCCGTTCCAGCCCTCACGTCAGTTTCTAAAATCCCTGACGGAGCCGGCAATCGAACCCGGGGCCTCCGTGTGAGAGGCAGGCACGCTACCCCAACACCACAGGGCCGGCGAAATGCATCACTGCTGCTGGCAATTCTCTGTCTTGTGAACGCTGAATTGTTACGATCTGTTACTTGTGAGCACCCCATGTCTATACACTACCCGCCCGGCTTTACTGTTCCCCAGCTCGACGCGACATAGCTCTGGACAGGCGCTATTGTCTTCTTTATTTGGACGTGAACAGATGTCAAAAATCACTTTTTTTTCTCGTTTTATATATAAGCGGAAAACCTCTTGAATCTTTTCTGCTGCACCAACAGTCCAAGTTTCAATTCCATAGAGCGCCACGCTCCAGACAAAGGCTTTCAAAAATGACTTCCTAATACCTAAATCTATATTCCATGTCAACAGATCTCATCCTGTACTACTTGACAATTTGGAAGATTTTCGCACAAACCTTCCGGTTTAAAAGCTTGAGATTTGTGTTACATACACCTTAGTTTTTTTTATATGCAGATGATTTTAGTATTTACAATTTGTTGTTATGGCTTGCTTATTATGTTGCCACTGGCTGTAGGAGAAATAAATACAAGAACATCTGAAAAACTTCACTTGTAACATTTTTCCTTAATTATACATCTCTTTTCGATTATTAGTGTGTGTTGACCACAGGATGTTAATTAATTAAATAACTGTATCTCGTGATGCAGTGGCTAGCATTGCTGGCTGGAGGTCCCGGGTTCGATTCCCATCTCTGATAAGAATTTAAAAGTCTTGGTATGGTCTGGTACGGGGTCTGCCAACCTAGTGATTCTAAATAGGAATCTTCCGGATACTGTGGCAGGAAGAGGAGTAGAAAGGAACTGGCCAATCTACCGCACAAAAATTCCGTTAGAAGACGCCTGGTTAATGATTCTTTGACACAGCCAGAGACTCTAATCGGGACACCTACTTTCGTTGTGGATATGGTACACTTTGATCTTGATTATATCTCAGCAGACAAAAACAAAAGCACCAAGCTTTTGTTTACTAAGGCAACACTAAAATATGGCTTCAAACCACAGAATCTCAACACACAATTATTTCTTCAAGCGTAAGCTTACGTAATCATTCCTAATAAAAAGTAATACACTGCCTGTCGGTCCAGGCCACTTATGAATTTTCAAAATCTGAAATGGTTCATCCTCAGCGACGTTATTGATGCCATTTGTGGTCTCCAATTAGACAAGTCATTGTGATAACGTAACACTCTTCATAGCATGTGATAAACATCTTTCTTTGTAAAATCTATAACTTTAACGTGGTCTTAACCATAATAAATATTAAATAGAAAATAGTTTATGTGAAGCACCCCGTGCGATAGCATATTATCTCAAAAGCTTAATCATGGATATAGACAGGTGCTTGTTCAGTTTCAAAACCATTGACATTTTTTTTGAAATGTGTATAGATTTAAAAAAAAAAACACACAGCAAAATGATGCTTGTGCAAATTAAGGAAAACACCGAGATGTTTTTAAAGAAGAGAAATAAAACCAAGGCACTTAGCCCCTAAATACCTTAGCCTACCAAGCGACTGCTGCCCATCACTTTGGCTTACAGATTGTAGGATATCATGTATTCAGCATGTCGGTTATCCTAGGTCGTTAATCTTGGTTTCTTGACCGGGGCTCTACCTCTATGACCGAAATACTACTCAATTGGCCCCACGAGGCTGAGAGCACCGCATTCCAGCCCTCACATCTGTTACTAAAATGAGCTGGCTGCGTGGTTCAGCGGTAACGTTCTCGTCTGCTGTTCCCGAGGTTACAGGATCGTATCGTTGCGCAGCCAGCTGGCAATTGAGGGTGCGCAAACGCGAAGAAGCCGTGTCAGTAGATTTACTGGCACGTTTAAGATCCCCTTCGGGTTAAATTCCAGCATCTAAGCGCCTCTAAATACCGCAGTAGTTAAAAAGGACGTAAAACCAATGACATTAGTATTATTATTTGTTTCTAAAATCCCTGACGGAGCTGGAAACCGAGTCGAGGCCTCCGGCTTAAAGACAGGTGGCTACCTCAATACCACGGAGGTGGCTTAGATATTCTTAATATATCTTTTAATTCACATTAGGGGTCATTGGTCATCAGTTCCATGTACTTTGTGTTGTAGCCTACTTGTCTGATAAGCTGTTCTTCTGTGATGACTGTAGTAGTGTGTGTAACTGTACTAAGGACAGGGATAGAGTACGCGCTCCGGGACTTGAAATAAGGTACTATCATGACATTTGCCTGGAGGAAGAGTACGTGCTCCGGGACTTGAAATAAGGTACTATCATGACATTTGCCTGGAGGAAGAGTACGTGCTCCGGGACATGAAATAAGGTACTATCATGACATTTGCCTGGAGGAAGTGTGGAAAAATACGGGGACAAGCCAACTCAGGCTAGATATTGTTAGCGTCCGGAATGCGATGCATGGCTACGACGAGAGGTGTTGTTTTCATATGAGGGGCTTGGATATCGTGGTCATTTATCCCCGTGTACTTGTGTGTGTGTGTAATTTTTTGTCTTATAACTCGCGTTATTGACTATAGAGGTAATTAAGACACTCGTATGGAAATTATAAAACTCGAAGCCGTCGGATTTTTAAGAGCGTTAAAAATCCCTCAGTATGCCTTCCTTCGGAGGGGAAGTAAAGCCGGCGGTCCCGTGTCATAGATTTATGGCATGTTAAGGAACCTTCCACTAATTGCACCTGTGTGAAGCTAAATTGGATAGGTTAAGAATGTAAACAACGCTCTTAGGTTTCTACGTTCGTTGCCAAGAGCCGACTGTGGTGGCGTCTGGTAGCTAAGTTCTGAACTTGGCCTAGTAGTCGTTGACGGTGGCGCTTGGCGGCAAAAGTAGGAACTATTTGAAAAACTCAAAGTTGCAGTACTTAAATTAAAAACAAGAAGTTCCGTGACGAACTTAAGAGCCTACTTTTCTCAAAATTTAAGATTCATGCCAATGATTAATCTATATGGATCTATCTACTGTAGAATAATGGCGAAATTAATTTGGTAATATCGAAATTTCTAATTAGATCGAAATACTGTTTACCTCGCATAATGTAGCCTAATAGAGAACTACAGTTGGCAGCCCTGGTGACTGAATATATTCTTAGTTCCATCTCTTAAGGTACAGAATACAAAATTTGGTTGAAGTCCAATGGATAGCATGGACGTTACATGCAGTTAAACATTGGATCTAACAGCGCGTAAAATAATGTTGGAAACAATGACATACATGTATTGGTCAGAAATAATCTGAAATAATATGATCTATTGTTGTGTCAATTTTGAATAAAAGCCATTAGTTAGTATAGAAGTTACATGCATTTTAAAATTGGACCTATCAGCAGGCTTAGAATCTTGTTGGCAGCACTGGCGTAGGCCTATATTAGTTACTCCAAATTAATCTAGAATGCCAGGTACTATACGTGTGCAAAGTTTAGAGTTATTGGCTTGCATACTTTCTGATATATTGACATTAGGGTAACAAAAATAGAGACCGTATTTATTAACAGTTGGCAGCCCCGGTTACTATTAAGAATCGGCATAGTCATATTTGTTATGGTACACATAGCTCACACGAAATTTGGTTGAAATCCAAATGATAATATAGAAGTTACATGTATTTAAAGTTGGACCTCTCAGCAGGCTTAGAATCATGTTGGTAGCACTGACGTATATAAGTTACTCCAAATTAATATAGAATGTCAGGTACTATACGTGTGCATAGTTTAAAGCTGTCGGCTTGCATACTTTCTGATATATTGGTATTTGGATAAAAGAAATGAGAGCATTTTTAACAGTTGGCAGCTCTGGTGGCTCTTAAGAATACGCTCAGTCATATCTGTTTATGTACACATAGCACATACGAAATTTGGTTGAAATCCAATTGATAGTGTAGAAGTTATATGCATTTAAAATTTGGACTTATCATCAGGCTTATAATCATTTTGGCAACACTACCTTGTATGGCCTCCTGGAAATTAAACTGCAATATTATTATCTATACGTGTGCCAGTTTTGAAATAGCTCCCATTCATACCTTCCAAGATATCCAACGTGGAGCTCAAATTTCAATTGCGTTGTTTCAGCAGTTGGTAGCACTGACATAATTTTCAAATATGGCCGTGAGATATTCAGGTATAGATCTTTACTCCTACCAAATTTTGTTTCGATTGCTGCAGCTGTTTAGGAGTTGATAGGAGGAACACACACACAGCCAGCCAGACAGACAGACAGACAGACAGACAGAAGGACAGACAGACCGACAGACACACATTTGCCCGATCTCATAAATCTACTTTTTCCTCATTTTTGCAAAATGAGAAAAGTAGGCTAATAACAGATAACACACACTAATACAGTCATCACAATTAACACCGGTTATCAGACAGATTCTACACATACCCAAAGTACATGCGGCTACATGACCGCGTTGTCGCAGCCCCTAAACTTAAGAACCAACCATCCAAATTATAAAACTCGCTTCGGTCGTTTTATAATCATACTCGTGTCGTAATTATTGCCATTATAGGCTCGTTGCGTTGGAAGGAGAAAGATTGGCTCAAGTAAATCTTTTCAACTACCTGGGAAGCATTATTACTTTCGATGGGAGATGTGAAAAGGATATTCGCTCTCGAATAGCCCAGACTAAAGATTTTTTCAACAAGAAGAGAAGTCTCCTGACATCCAAAGCCATATCCCTACAAGTCAGAAAGCACTTCATTAAAAGCTACATTTGGAGCATTGCGACCTATGGTAGCGAAATCTGGACACTATTGAAGGCCGACAAGAAACGATTATGTGCATTTGAAATGTGGTGCTGGTGACGAATGCTACGGATACCTTGTACCCTAAGGTTAACTAATGAAGAGGTTCTAAGAAGAGCAGAAGAAACCATCAATCTGACAGAAACAATCAAAAAAAGAAGAAATAATTGGATAGGCCACCTACTCCGGCATTCACCATGCTGCATCACACTGCTTGAAGGGAAAATGGAAGGCAAGGCAGGAAGAGGACGACCAAGAGCAGAGTTCTTTGATGACATCGGAGGAAGATGTCCGTACCACCTGATCAAACAGCGGGCTCAGGATAGAAGACCTTTGGACGAAGACATTCATGCTACCCACCAACCGCCAGGTTGAGGAGAGAAAGAAGAGAAGGCTCGTTGCATAATGTACTATTATTTAATCTCTGACAATAAAGCTGATGGCATTTTTACTTTCATTGTTCAGTAGGTCATGGATACTTCATTTTATGAATTGGATTTTTAAAACGCATACCAACGTAGCCAGGGGCTTAGACCCACTCCAGACTGGACCGGTTATCTGGCGTTCAGAGATCCGAGGTTTGAATATTGGTGCAGACAAAGGCTACCTTGAGTATGAATTTCGCCAAGTTTTAAGTTTTACTAAGATCGTTTTATGATGTGTTTTTTAAATCAACATCCAAATCATCGTGTGCAGATGACCTAGATGTTTTACCCATTAAACATCACCAATGTTCATAATTTGCACACATTACAATAAGAATACAGTGTGCATTCACGACACTTGGAAAACTAGAGACGATTTAAGATGACGATGATGATGATGATGATGATGATGACGTTGATGATGTTAATTATGATGATGATGATGATGATATAATAAGAGTCTTTAATTAAATTTACCCATTCTGAAAAGAAGCGCAGTGGCTCAACATGTGCCGTACCGAATTGGAAGGACGAGGTTCGTTACTCGCTAGTCACATGCATTTCAGAATAATTTGTCCACCTCCTTCTAAGAGGCTTCTAATCGACTCAGCCAGATGGAACTTGGTACCCGAGAGATTTTCACAAATGATGGATTCTTTATGTGGGTCAAGGCCGTTTGACGCGCTAAGTAGAGGTACACGGAATCTCGGTCGATGATCACTGGTTAGTTTTATCTCCATCCATTTGTATTTCTAATTAGGTTAATTTATTAATACGTCTAGGAAACGTGGGTGGATTGACGTATCCTCTCTGAGGTCACTGTCCTGTGTTTCCTCGGATATTTCCTAGGGAAGGGAGATCGTTCACTATCACTGCTCTAGGATATGTTCAATAACGGAACGTGTGTGTTCAATGGCCTGAAAACCTCGGTCCCTCCATGCATGTTCTATATCAATAGCATTAAAATATGTTTTTTATCACGTGCCCCCAGAACTATCTGTTTGAAGTTAGAACCCCCTGAAGTATATGAGTGTTTTAGCAGAAATAATAATAATAATAATAATAATAATAATAATAATAATAATAATAATAAAAGATATGAGCCTTACAGCTGTCGCATATGATGTGTAACATCTGACATGTTATCCTACCTTGAAGTTGTTACCGTTTTTATTATCCTTGACATTCATCAACACACACATTTTTTTAATTTTTTACACTCTCATAATACATAACAATTCCAACACTTTTTTTCTTCACTGCCTACTTGATATTTCTACTCTCGCACTGCCGTCTTGATACTCTGCTGTTACAAAGTAATCCGTATGTGATAAACATTCCACATGGTACCACTGCCAGCTGGATCACATCCCTTCTGACTGCTAATTGGTTCAAAATACAGTATACCTGGAAGAATGTTGCTTAATGGATCACTACAGTTGGCAGCCCTTAGTTCCATCTCTTAAGGTACAGAATACAAAATTTGGTTGAAGTCCAATGGAGAGCATGGAATTTTAGACAATGTCATGCATGTGTTGGTCAGAAATAATCTGAAATAATCTGATCTATAGTTGTGCCAATTTTGAATGAAATCCATTAGTTAGTATAGAAGTTACATGCATTTTAAAATTGGACCTATCAGCAGGATTAGAATCATGTTGGCAGCACTGACGTATATTAGTTACTCCAAATTAATCTAGAATGTCGGGTACTATACGTGTGCAAAGTTTAGAGCTATTGGCTTGCATACATTTTTTCTGCACTGCCTACTTGATATTTCTACTCTCGCTCTGCCCTCTTGCATACTTTTTTTCTTCACTGCCTACTTGATATTTCTACTCTCGCACTGCCTTCTTGAAAATCTGCTGTTACAAAGTAATCCGTATGTGATAAACATTCCACACGGTGCCACTGCCACTATACGTGTGCATAGTTTATAGCTGTCAGCTTGCATACTTTCTAATATATTGGTAGTACTGACATTATTTTCAAATACGGCATTGAGATATTCAGGTATAGATCCTTACTCATACCAAATTTGGTTTCGATTGTTTCAGCCGTTTAGGAGTTGATAGGTGGGGACACACATACAGACAGACAGACAGACAGACAGAAGGACAGACTCACACATTTTCCCGGATCGATCTCATAAGTCCACTTTTTCCGCATTTTTGCAAAATGTAAAAAGTAGGCTAATGAAAAAAATAACAACGCAAAATTAAGACATTATGCACAGTAATCAAACCTGAAAGAATATACGCCTCAGAAACCTTGGACCTAGATCTCTTATTAAAGACGTAGAGAAACAAGAAAGTAAAATATTGAGGAAACCCCTTAGTCCAGTCTGCTCAGAGGTAGTCTGGATGAAACAGGAATCGTAGGAGCTTTATCAGTACGCTGAAAAGATCACTTAAACCTTCAGGAAAAGGAGATTGAAGTTCTACGACCACATTCACAGAATGAATAATAACATGCTCGCCGGACGGATTCTCTTCTTTGAACTAACTGGCTTAGTGAATTAGAAAAAGACCTTCAAGAAAATTGGCATCACATGGAGAATTATACAAGATCGCCTTCAGTTCAAAATGGCAATCAACAACTAGCATTTTGCAGAGAAAATTAATACTAGAATAAATAAATCATGAACTGAAGAACGGAGGAAGATTTCGGTGGCCAGATGGATAGAATTTGGGATAATATCGAAACATCATGCGCTAAATAAAATCTATCGTGCTCCACAGATTGGCATAACGATGTGAAAATAATCATCATTGAAAATCCACAGCCTGCTTCCAGTCTCCGACCGTGTCAGGAATGGTACGAATGAAGCCCCCATCTAGCGGCGAGGATATGAGCTGTGCCGGCTGCCGAGGCCTGAATGACAGATGAAATGAAATGATTGTGGAGAGTGTTGCTGGAATGAAATGTTGACAGGGAAAACCGGAGTACCCGGAGAAAAACCTGTCTGCCTCCGTTTTGTCCAGCACAGATCTCACATGGAGTGACCGGGATTTGAACCACGGACCCAGCGGTGAGAGACCGGCGTGCTGCCGCCTAAGCCACGGAGGTTTTTGAAAATAATCCTCATTATTATTATTATTTATTTAGCCTATGGCTTTTAGTGCCGGGAGTGGCCAAGGACATGTTCGAGCCAGAGGTTGTAGCTGCTCCAAGCGGACACCCATGGGGTGAGCTATAAATTCCGTTCAATTTCAAGTAGTTGCAACTTTCACTACCAGATGTCACTGACACCTAGTGGTGAACGTTGGAAATTTGATAGAGCGAATAATAATATTAATTATAATAATAATTAGAAGAAGCAGAATACGAATTGAACGAACCTTTTTACTTTTCTGGCTGAGTGCCAAAACTTTTCTTTGAAGGAATTCTTCAAATTGCTGGTACATCTAACGACGCAAGGTTGTCGCATTTATACATCCTTAGCTCCATTACAGAGATCTGGGAACGAATCCAATATATTGGGATTCAAAACAACTGTGCCACTCAACCCGCCCCATTGCATTGTTGAGGTTGACTGTTAAGGATTGTCACCAGCTATTTCGGCTTCTAATGGGGTTAATTTATTTTACGTGTAAGGTGTGGGTGGAGTGACGTTTCTTATTTGAGGTCATTATCCGCAGATTATTTCCTTGGCAGGGGATATAAATTCGTTGAGCATCACTGCCCTAGGATGTGTATCATAACGGTAGCTTAGTGGGTGTGTGTAACGGCTGGAGTACCTCGGCACGCCCGCACACAATCTAATGTTCCGTGCCAAACGCGCACGGGTCGGGTCGACCGTCATGGCTTGATGCACCCAAGTAGCGGACCCGTTCCTTCGTGTGCACTTCACAGCGGAAGTGGCGTTCGGTTCTACTCCACCAATAACAAAACTTGATCGACAGCCTCAATAACAACAACACACCTGCACTCAGAGAAATTGAAGTCTGCCAGGTAAATTCACCTGTGTGTACTCAGAATATTGCGGCGTTATTACAAGGTACATGTGCACATGAAGGACTTATTGCTATGGAATTCTGAAACATCAATCGATTGAAAGCTGCCTTCGTGAATCAGTGATAGTGTACGCAAAGTTTTGTAGCCATTTTTTCAGTGTTACCTGTACGAACTGTTAGTTGTTACTCTTCAGTCGGTCAACACTAATTTGCCCAACGACTGGGTGGGGGTGGGGGTACAATGTATATAATATAAATTAATTAATTAATGAATCAATAAATAAATAAATAAATAAACACCACTGAAAAATATTACATGTATTAGTTTTAATCACTATTAAATGATGGGGAATTTCAAATTAAGCGTTTTGACCGTCAAGTGGTCGTCATCAGATCCTGATCACTAGGGGTAAGGTATACATTAAATGTAAATTTTATATACAAACTAGCAACCCGACCCGGCTTCGCCCGGTATCTTTAACGCTTTACCCAACGAAAGGTTAAAATGCACACGGACAGCAGGTCCCAGACGCAATTCAGAAAAGCGGAGGTGAACAGCGAAACTCCAAACACATACATGCTTCTTTGTTGGAATTTTCATGCTGAACAATTCTAAAAGGAAGCTTGTAGTTTAACGTGACCGTTAATCTTGAGATCATGAGCCACGGGACCTCCGTTTTACGTGGAATCCGAACCACAGGACATGGCATTTCACTTCGAAAATCTCACATGCATTGACCGGGAATCGCAGAGACAGAGACGTGTGTATACCAACTATGTGGATATTTTCGATTGCTATTTGGCTGAAATAGAAGTATTAATTAATATCCTGAACTAGCACCAACGGTAGAGTTCAGATACTATGTGAAATCGTTTTGTTCTTTACTTCAATTAACATTTTCAAATAACGCACAATAGGCTGTTACAAACCCTTTAAAATAGAAAGTAAAAATGTATCATAGTATCATCTTGTCATTCTTCAAATTCGATGCGCATAGAATGCGCAATGGAGCCCCACGTAGACTAGTCGTGATATCTAGTGGTGAAATATCTAACAATATAATCCTAACAGAGCGAGTGCATTCTAGCGGCCAGAAGAAGAAACTTTTCAATAAAATCTGGTCGGCGTGCAGTTACCTTTTTGGCAGCTAGATGTCTCGAGTAAATCTGCTGGCGAATTATGTTTTAATTAAATATATATTTTACACCATAATATGCACAATATAACGCTTAATTTTAAAATATCTGAGTCATTACAAAACAATAAACATATAAAATTTCAAGCAAAAAAACTAGCTCTGATCGGGTTTGAACCATAGGCATTTGAGTGATAGGCTAACGCTCTACCACTGAGCTAATTGTGTCAACGAATATCGTTCTATATAAAATGACTTACATAGAACTTGTTAGCAAATAGTGATTTATACTAAACGATTTCATCACTGGAGTATATTATTTATATATAAAGCATTTCATACAAAGTTTATTTATTTTGTATCAGTACGCTATATTGCATGCAATACTCAAATTAGTGAAATATAAGTCAGGCACAAGATATCCGCTGCCATCTTGTCTTATTACTAAATCAGCTCAGCTTTTTAAAATCACGTCTGCACTATAGTATTACAAAATAAACTTTTAATTTCGAACGTGCCTCTTCCTTTAGAACAGTTAAAACGATTCTCGGCTCGATAATCGGAACTGGTGGGTCCCATGATATGGATTATAAAGTTTGCATAATTCGCACGGCCGCCATCCTGAAATGGTATGGCGGACGACCTTGTAGTTTAGTCACAAAACGCATCCTATACGAAGGTATGTTGTTACCAAATTTGGTAGAGATCGGATGATTTGGTTAGTCGTTATTTGATTTTATGTTTTGAACGTTTGAGTGGCCGCCATTCAGTTTTAGTAAAGATGGCGGCGATATAAAACATGACACTGAGGTGTCCTTTGCTAGTGCTACCTTTGTACCAAATTTCGTTCAATTCGCATTCACCGTGTTCTAATTGATAGGGGGGGGGGGGACAGACATTCAGAGTACACACACTCACACACACACAGACACACAGACACACACACACACACAGACACACAGACACACACACACACAGACTCACACACACACATACACACACACAGACAGACACACTTTTTTCGCCCTGTGTTGATCTCATAAGTCTACTGTCATCTTTTGCAAAAATCGAAAGTAGGCTAAAAATTGAGCGTGGTATCTATCAAGGAGACTCGCTAAGCCCATTATGGTTTTGCTTAGCCATCAATCCTCTCTCAAAAATTCTAAAATCCACCGGCTTCGGATTTGACATCAATTACTACAATAGGAAATACAGAATATCCCATCTCCTTTATATGGATGACCTCAAAGTATATGCACACAGTGAGACTCAAATGAATGCCATGCTAAATATAATAGATTCATATTCATCCGATGTCCGAATGACGTTGGGAGTGAAGAAATGCAAGCGTCTGACAATTGAAAGAGGTAAATATGCAACTTCTGAACCACATGAGCTACGCAAAGGATCTCTAATTGAAGGAATGACTGAAATAGAAACCTACAAATATCTGGGATTTGCTCAAAATACAACTTTGGATCATAAAAGTATCAAAGATGAACTCATTGGAAAATATACCACAAGACTACATCAAGTGCTGCGAACCAATCTATGTGCAAAGAACAACATTAAAGTTATCAACACATACGCTATACCAACCCTAGTATATTCATTTGGGATTCTGAAATGGTCAGCAACCGAAATGGAAAGCCTGTAGAGAAAAACAAGGACCCTTCTCACTACTTACCGTTTACATCATCCAAACGCCTGCAAAGAAAGGGTCACTCTTCCACGAAAGATGGGAGGTCGAGGAGTACTGGATTTACAAATTTTGCTCCAGAACCAAATTAAAACCCTTAGAAGGTATTTCTATCAAAGAAAGGAAAACAGCATTCTCCATAAAGCCATTGTACTTGCTGATAAACACACTGTATTGAACCTTCGTACATCCTCTGATGATCATATCAGCCAGCTACTACACTTACATGAAAAAGAAAAGGCATGGGGAGAAAAGACCCTCCATGGAAAATACTACAGCAACCTATCCCAACAGAGTATTGATAAAAACGCATCGTGTATGTGGTTACAAAGTGGTCGACTGTTTGGAGAAACAGAGGGATTCGCAATTGCCATCCAAGATCAAGTCATTGCTACAAAAAATTACAAGAAGTACATCATCAAAGATACCAGTGTAATTTCAGACAAATGCAGGCGATGCGCCATTCATCTCGAGACCATTGACCATGTCACTGCAGGTTGCCCAATACTAGCATCAGTTGAATATCCAAAGCGGCACAATCAGGTTGCAGGCATCATTCATCAAGTACTCGCACAGAAATATAAATTAACTGAGGAGTATATCCCTTACTACAAGTATCATCCACCATCCCTCCTCGAAAATGAACTGTGTAAAATATACTGGGGCACTGGTATTGTGACAGATAAAACAATAGATCACAATCGACCAGACATCATATTAGTAAATAAGATTGATGGCACTACATTTATCATAGACATAGCAGTCCCAAACGACACCAACATCGAACGTAAACACAATGAAAAAATCTCCAAGTATAGACAGCTTGCAGAGGAAATCAAGAGGATATGGAAGATGAACTGCGTCCGGATAGTGCCTGTAATCTTGTCAGTCAACGGCCTCATACCTCACACACTCCACAAGAGTCTGAAGGAATTGGATCTTCCGCCGACCATCTACAAGAGTATGCAGCATTCGGTCCTATTGTCCACATGCAATATTGTGCGATCCTTCCTTGCTAGTGAATGAGTGATAATGAACTCTTATATTTTGTATATATATGATATGTATTATAGTTTGTATTATAGTTTTTATGTATTGTTGTAAAGCACTTGGTTTAACCCGTGCTTTAGAGCAACCCATGTTTATAATGGTGAATTGAATAAATAATAATAATAATAATAATAATGTTGGTATAGGCCTGTTGGCTTTCACGGCCAATGAATTGTGCGGGGTTTCGCCTAGGAACACCAAGATAGACTCACGGCCACCAAGATCACACTGATGAGCCTATCTTGGTGTTCCTAGGCAAAACCCCGCACAAGACACGGCATAAACCTAGAAAAACCGGCCTCGCTGGCATCGGGAGAGCGTGGGTTCGATTCCCACCACAGCCGTCCTGAAAATAGTTTTCGTGGTTTCCCATTTTCACCACTAGGCAAATGCCGGGACGGGTTCTTTCGATTTCCTTCCAATATCCCTTCCTGAAAAGAAAAGAACATGGCCATTGGCTGCATTAGGCCTAATAAAATTAATAAACCTAGACAAATTGCTGAGCTTTAGTAATAATGTTTATGTTCGACCCTGACTATTATATGTCTGAAAACTGTATCATAATGATGGTCATTATAACACTATTTTTCATTATGAAACAGTTTCTCCCACCAATCACAGCTCAAGAAACAGTTGTTTGACCAATTAGATAAGGATACCTTCGCGCATGCGCTCAAAATCCAACATGTCTATATAAATTACCGAAAGTGCATCGCCCATATGTTCGCGTAAATAAACTGGTGAATACGAGACAAGAAATAGCACTCTACCTTAATTTCCCAAAATCCAATTTCTACACAGCGCGTTGTTTTCAAACGCATTCGGTGACATTTTTACTGAATACTGGTGCTCAATCTGCACATATGTCATTGAAGCACACAAAGCGCATGCGTCGGTCGGTCAGAGAGCTTGGAAATCAGAGATATCCTACCCAGCGCAGCACCCGATCACAAAATTCTAGTGACAATCTCAACAGATATTTATGAATATTTATGTTAAAACATATAATAAAGTTATAATTATCGTCGAATAAAAACAGTCGTATGCAACTCGCCTATAATGGTAAGATACGCTCGTTTTATAAACATACTCGTGTCTTAATTATAGCCATTATAGGCTCGTTGCATAATGTACTATATTGGTTTTACGTCCCTTTTAACTACTCAGGCTTTCAGAGACGCCAGGGTGCCAGTAATTGTACTGAGACGGCCCCCTAACATTTGCGCACCCTCAAATGCCAGATGACTGCGCCAGGATTCGATCCTGCAACCTTGGGTGGGATCAGCAAGCGAGAACGTTACCGCTGGGTCACACACCTAGTCTGTTCATACATTTATATACACTTTATAAAATAAAATAAAACCACGCACCGGGAAGGCGTTGTCCGATTGTAAGGAAATTACGTATGCAAATACATTCGGACCGAACATGCAACTGATTGAAGCTTCGTGTCCAATGAATGAATAGCGGGAGCTCCCGCGCATCCGAACTGCGCATGCATCAGGTGTAGCCTATATAAGGCGCGATTCTGAAGCGTATGCTCAAAGTAGCTGTTGCATTTGACTGCGATATCTGAACGTCGGCTGTAAGAATACCACGCCGAAGGATTCGTGCTCATTACGAACAGATATCAGAGTTTGAAAGAGGTCGTGCGATCGGATTGAAAGAAGCTGGTTTGTCGAATCGAGCTGCCACTGGACATTTGGGTCGAAGTGATGTGGCAATCAGACGATGCTGGCAAGCGTGCGTCAGCAACGGCAGGCATCAGCGTCAGGACGGCAGTGCAGTGGTCGACCGAGGGCCACAGCAGTTCGGGCAGACAGAGCGATTGTCAGTACAGCTATCACAGTCCCGGAGTCGTCGTTATCAACCACCCAGCGTGTGACCCGCACACATGTATCCACCATGACCATCAACAGACGCAAGAGCGATAGGAATTTGCGCCCGCGCCGCCCGTTACGCCGCTTACCACTCACGCCTGTTCACCATCAAGTCAAATTACTGTGGTACCGCGTTCGAGCAACATGGAACTGCGCTGACTGGGGACGTATAGTCTTTTGGGACGGGTCCCGTTTCCAACGGTGACCCGACGACAACAGCAGACGTGTTTGGAGACACCCAGGCCAGAGTGGGGATCCTGTCTTGACTATCGAACGCCACACTGCCCCACAACAGGGGGTGATGGTCTGGTGTGCCATCTCCTTTGATAGCCGGACCCCTCTGGTAGTCATTCCTGGCACACTGACAGCACATTGGTATGTTGATGACATTATACGGCCGGTTGTGTTACCGTTCCTTCAGTGACATCCAGGCCTTACTTTCCAACAGGATAATGCCCGGCCGCACACGGCACGTGTTGCTATGGACTGTCTTCAGGCTTGCCCTATCCTTCCTTGGCCAGCTTGGTCGCCTGATCTCTCTCCCATAGAGCACATTTGGGACGTCATGGAAGGCAATTGCGAATATTCCTAATGTCTCCGATTTAGCCCAACAGTTGGAGACCATTTGGCACGAAATTCCGCAGGACACCATCCGGGAACTTTACCAGCCCATGACACGTCAGCCATGACAGCTTGCATCTAGCCCAGGGGTGGACCAACACCTGAGTGACGTCCTCACTCTGTTTCTGCAATAAATCATTCGATTGTTGTTCTACACTTTTGATCGTTTGTTTTTCTATGTCTGTTACTCACATCCACCGATTTTTATCGCCATCAGACAATTCCTTCCTGGTGCGTTTTTTGTTGTTGTTATACAGTGTATTTGTTTAATTTCGCAGAATACTCACAACTCTCGAACTTCTCAACATATTGTTTGAAATATCTTGACGAGATCTGCGCACATTGCCCATGGTGTCCAAAACGACCAGCAAAACTGTGAGCCTTTGGGCGGTAGATTAGATCAAATGTTCTTGTCCTTACCACGCGGTGTAACACTCCGTAAAATTTAACTCGAAAAATGACCATGCAGAGACCGGTACAGATGTGACGAATTATATCTCAATATAATTTGAATAAAAGTGTGACTTCTTTCGCAGAAATAAATATTTATTAATATTCATCACATATTATATGGGAGGATACGCCTCAACTGTGCACAGGTTTTGTTTCTTTTTAGTTGCGCTCTTGTCCGGACCACACACGTTGTGTCTCCTCGCGTCTTGTCCATGACATTGGATGTAATATTCTGGTAGGTCACTTTTTAGTACACCTTTGAAACTCTATCCACCTGGCCTAGTCCGCTTTTAATGTGGAAATTAGTTCCAATTTACAGCTCACCTGCTAGTCTTTTCGTGGTAATGATTTGGCATGAGATAGTATAAGAAGTGTAAATGACTTTCCTGTCAGATATAAAGCCACACTCAATGAAGAAATTAATGGTAGTATGTAGATGAAATGTGTCACGTGCCAAGACAGGAGAGAGAGGTGTTATGGTTGTAACGGGTTCAAATTCTCCCAATCCCTTCACATTCATAGGATTACAATAAATAATAAAGTTGTAGAATATTGAGCTTTTATGCACAAGATCGCGGGTTCAAACCTGTGCGAAATCGTTGGTTTTTTAAGAGCGTTAAAAATTCCTCAGTATGCCTTCCTTTGGAGTGGAAGTAAAGCCGGCGGGCCCATGCCATAGATTTATGGCATGTAAAAGAACATTCCACTAACTAAAATTGTGTGAAGCTAAATTTGTAGGTTAGATTTCATTAACGCTCTATTAAGTTCCAACGTTCGCTGCCAGGTGCCGGTTGCGGTGGCATCTAGTAGCCAAGTTTACAGCAAGGTGTCGTTGATGGTAGCATTTGGTAGCAAAAGTAGGAATTACATGAAATTAATCGTCTGCAGTCCTTACCTGAATTACACATAACACACACTAATACGGCCATCACAAGTAGGCCTAACACCGGTTATCAGATTCTACACACACCCGAAATACACGGGGCTATATGACCGCGTTGTCGCAGCCCCTAAGCTGAGGAACCAACCACCAACGAAAATAAATAATAATTGAAGTGAACTTTGTCAAGATTCTCTCTGTTAACTGGCTGGACCCTGGTTGGATATTATTAAACAATAGTTCAACGCAAACACGCCAGCGTTAATCGTACCGGTACTATTTTTATTGCGAAGACTCAAACAATCAGTTAGTGCTAATCAGATGATTCTCGCATACTATGCATTTTTCCATTCACATTTAACTTATGGTATAATATTGTAGGGAAACTCAACAGGGGCACAAGATGTTTTCAGATGGCAGAAGAAGGCAATAAGATGTCTACAAGGCAAGCCTAGTACAGAATCCTGCAGAAATCACTTCCAAGAACTTGGAATTATGACTCTTGCATCAATATACATATTCCATAGCTTAGTGTATATTAAAGAAAATCTAAGTGTATATAAAAATCGAAGGGATGTGCATTCACACACCACAAGAATAAGAAACCAGCTAGATACACCTCATGTCAGGTTAAAGAAAACACAAGACCACTACAAATACTATGGAATTAAAATCTTCAACAAACTACCAACACAACTACAGCAGGAGTCTATAAACATTTTCAAAGCATCCATTAAGCGATGGCTCATTAACGGCAGTATTTACACTTTGGTCGAATTTGAAGAGAAAATTACACTCTACCCAGATGGACTATAGAAGATCAACTTCTTCTTACTGTATTCGTGTTATTTTATTCTTATTTTATTTTATAGAATTCAGTAAGCTGGTAATAATACTTGTAATATATTATACATAACTTTGTGATTTTATTGTAAATTGAAAATGTATTTTTAACAATGTGACGTAGTCTAATACAACGATAAGTTGTTAAATGACAATAAATATTGATTGATTGATTTATTTTACTCCAAACGACCAAGAAAAGAAATGTGGATATCTGAAGCCATTCTTTTTTCAGTGTTGCCTATACAAATTTTCTTTTGCTGCTTTTCAGTCGGTCAACACGATTGTGCCCAATAAATAGGGTGGGGTACAAGTTATACATATGTAAACACACTCCTGGAAAGAATTACATGTATTAGTTAGTTACCACAGAGCCTCCGTGGCTTAGGCGGCAGCACGCCGGCCTCTCACCGCTGGGTCCGTGGTTCAAATCCCGGTCACTCCATGTGAGATCTGTGCTGGACAGAACGGAGGCAGACAGGTTTTTCTCCGGGTACTCCGGTTTTTCCTGTCAAAATTTCATTCCAGCAACACTCTCCACTATCATTTCATTTCATCTGTCATTCATTTAATCATTGCCCCAGAGGAGTGCGTCAGGCCTCGGCAACCGGCACAGTCCATATCCTCGCCGCTAGATGGGGGCTTCATTCATTCCATTCCTGACCCGGTCGGAGACTGGAAGCAGGCTGTGGATTTTCATTTTCATATAGCTTTGGGATTATGCCTCCGTGGCTTAGGCGGCAGCACGCCGGCCTCTCACCACTGGGTCCGTGGTTCAAATCCCGGTCACTCCATGTGAGATCTGTTCTGGACAAAACGGAGGCAGACAAGTTTCTCTCCGGGTACTCCGGTTTTCCCTGTCAAAAATTTCATTCCAGCAACACTCTCCACTATCATTTCGTTTCATCTGTCATTCATTTAATCATTGCCCCAGAGGAGTGCGCCAGGCCTCGGCAGCCGGCAAAGTTCATATCCTCGCCGCTAGATGGGGGCTTCATTCATTCCATTCCTGACCCAGTCGGAGACTGGAAGCAGGCTGTGGATTTTCATTTTCATATAGTTTTGGGATTATTAGGTCGAGTGGAATTTTAAAAGCCGACGATTTGAGACAACTGTTTGTCAAGAAAAGAAAGAAAGAAATAAAGAAAGAAAGAAAGAAAGAAAGAAAGAAAGAAGGAATGAGTGAACAAAGGCCATAGATAAATGGTTTAAGATAGGAAGCCATGTCGAAACCAAAAATTACTCCATGAGCTCCTGAGACCAAGAGGATGTTGGTAATGAAACTATAGAAGGCAGCCATATCTTACTTAAGGGATAACCATCACCTCTGTTAAAGTTATGTGGTTCTTTACTTATTTCAATCGCCTACCACTACAATTGGTAGTGTGTAGCTAAATTTGTAGGTTATTTGGTTAGAAACACTCTATCAATTTCACCGCTAGGTTTCAGTGACAGTGGCATCTCTGGTAGCCAAAGTTGGAACTACTTGAAATTGAACTTGATGAGGAGCCTACGGGCGTTCAATTCAAGAACCCCGCTATGGCCATTGGCTGCAATTCAAATATAATTAAAAAGAAATCGAATTCTTAAACAACCCGTATTAACTCAATGTAAGAACCTGGATCCCAGCCTTGTCAAGACAAAATGCCCAATATTGTACTCAAGTGTACAATCATAATGAGGTATACGATTTATCTAAGTATTTATCTGTCAGTACGGACCATTACAGCCTACCATGAGGAATATATAGAAATCGAAGGCGTCTCTCTCTAGCTCAATTCACCATATCATCTGCATGTTGTACGTGGTGGATTTCATGAGCAGTCTGGATAGTCTCTATCTATGTCGTCCATGAGTGAGACAGAAAGTAAGCCGTACCCTTCCAATGAAAACAACAGTTTTGAAAGACGCAGACAGATCTTGCCATTAGGCTCATTATTGAACATATGTGAGGACAGCGAAGACTGAGTGGCACACGTAACATCCGGTGCTGATGCTTGAAATGGAACACATGCCATCCGTTTTAAGAATGTTTGAACTGTTCTTCAGGACAGGCTCATGGATCATTCATAGGGTTAAAGGTGTTTTATAAATGGAAAATATTTAGCTAAATATCCAGAAATACTATTTAGCAATTTTTATATACCTACGATGGCCGAAGACATTAACTTAATTCTGGGTTCCGTTAGATCTAGTCTACTTATTATTTATTTAGCGTATGGCTTTAGAGACACAATACGTACACAGACGATAATTAATTTAGGAAAGGATGACTACTTGTACTTAATAATAAATTACGAACCTTACAGTAGTCGCATATGATGTGTAACATCTGACATGTTATCCTACTATGAAATTGAGACGAAATATATGTGAATTCAATTCTTTTCGGCGGTACTCCTCCAGTTCTTAATTTCTTCTCACGTTTCTTTTGTCGATAATTTCGCATGTATTCTGCTCTGGATTTACCCATCTCTGCAAATTTCAAAATCATTAAAAAAGGGGCATCACCCCGAGTCCTACAACACCTCATACAAGTCCCTAGCATTATTGGTTCGCGAAATATTAAAAAGCCGATGACCCTTTTGTTTTTTGTCCTTTGGTTAAATTAAGAGGGGGATCGAAAAATGGGGGGGGGCACCCCGACTCCTAGGACACCGCATAGAAGTCCCTAGTATTATTGGTTCGCGAGATATTCAAAAGCCGATGACCTATTAGTTTTGGGACCTTTGGTTAAATTAAGAGGGCTATAGGAAAATAGGGGGCGTCACCTCACGCAAAATGGGTTGGCACCATCTCACAGCCATCTTTCCGCCACCGCGCGTGCTCATTAGTCAAATCAAGTAGCACGCGCTTCCCCGGTTTCCTGTTACACATTTCCGTCCCTTTTCCAAAATTACTCCCACAAAAAATATCCAGCAACCGTGAGGCAAAACACTGTTGGTCGACAGTACGGCGTGGTACCAATCTCCGCCACCGCACGTGCTCATTGTTTCTTGTACGTTGGCCGACAGTACGTCGTGGTACCAATCTCCGCCACCGCGCGCGCTCACTCTTTCCTGTAACACATTTCCGTCCCTTTTCCTAAATCAGTCCCACAAAAAATATCCAGCAACCGAGAGGAAAGATGTTACACATCAATAATAATAATAATTTTATGTCCTCAAATAAGAAACGCAGAATTAAAACAGTAGGTTATAGCACGGTAATTCAAACTAAAGCATTGTACGCATAAGAAACCCTGAGCATTGGAGGCAGATCACTAACTAAAAATTTGGAAAAACAAGAAAAGGAAATCCTGAGGGAAATCTTTGGCTCTGTTTGCATAGAGGGAGTGAGAATGAATAGGAGGTCTCAAGAGTTATACCAACATTCCAAGAAAAGAATATATATTTATAGGCTATGTACTGTTATAGTTAGGCGAAACCTGGTGGTAACAAGATATTTACAGGCATATCAATTTCTCTCCAAAATATCGCTATGTTACCTGAATACAACATTTATTGTCTTCTTGAGATCTTTTGAACTGTTAGGTAACTCATTCCATAGCGGCTTGGGTAGCGTAGTTGGTAGCATGCTGAGCATCTATGCCAAAGATCGTGGGTTCAAACCAGTCTGAAGTCGTCGGATTTTTAAGAGCGTTAAAATCCCTGAGTATGCCTTCCTTCGGAGGGAAAATTAAGGCAACGGGCCCATGTCACACATTTATGGTATGTAAAAGAACCGTCCACTAACTACAATTGTGTGAAGCTGAATTTGTAGGTTGGATTTTATTGACTCTCTATTAAGTTCCAACGTTTGCCACCAGGTGACATCTAGTGACAAAGTTCACAGCTAGGCGTCGTTGACGGTAGCATTTGGTAGCAAAAGTAGGAACTACTTGAAATTGATCGTCTGCAGTCCTTAACTGAATCACAGAAAACATACATTAAGACAGCCATCACAATTAACACCGGTTATCAGCAGGGGCGGTCCCAAGGGGGGGGGGCAGGGGGGCCGGGCAGGGGGGCCATGCCCCCCCCCCAAAACGGTCTTCCAAAATAGAAAAAAAATACAAAATGAGAAAGAAAAATGAGAAAGAGAAATGCAGAGGAGAGAGAGGGAAGAGTCGAAAGCGGCGACGAAACTCTTCGTAGCCACCTTGAAAATGCATCAGCACGGGCTACGTTTATTAGTAATAGAACACAAAATGAACTGATTAAGTGCTATCGTGAGGAAATCCAAGGAGACATTGTTCGGAAGGTGAAAGTAGCAGGCATCTTTTCCGTCATGTTCGATGAGACATCAGACATTTCCCTAAAAGAACAGCTTGCATTGTCACATCGCTACGTCCACGAAGAGATGGTGCAGGAAGATTTTTTGTCATTTGTGGACGCCTACGAGTCTATTAGGGAGGACGATATTCAAGGCGGGGAACCAAAATTGTCAGGCTTTGCTCTTGGTCAAGTTGTACAAGATCTCACTACAAAGCTCTCACTCGATCTTAAGCTTTGTGATGGAGTAGGCACGGATAACTGTTCGGTGATGTCATCGGAAACGAAAGGTGCAGTACAGGAACTTTTGGAAGCGGCACCTTGCGGTTCTAGGTATCCATGCTACAATCACGCCCTTAACAGCAGCTTTGCGAAAACTTCAAAAGTAGTGCCCACTCATAATGGTACAGCATTGATGAAAAATACAATTAACTTTGCTAGCTCATCTCCTAAAAAATACTGAGTCATTTTTGTCAGTTTAGGGCGAAGACTTTCGCAAACTGTGTGAAACGAGATGGAGTGAAAAAAGTCCTCTCGGCACGCCGGAAGGCGGAGGTAGATTTCACCGGACAAACTTGGGGATAGTCGAAAATAGGCAGAATATGCAGGTTTTCGTAGAAGGATCAGAACACATTTATTGCGTGAAAGTATTTTATAATTGGAGATTAATTAACTTTGTTTTTCGTCATTTTATGCATATTTTAAACATTCTATTGTCTTATGATGACGGTAACCTTCTTGTCATTTGGAGTCCATTTTTATACTTGTGGTCACACTGTCCTTATGCAAAGTTTCGACACTGATGTGTAACTATGTAACGGTCTGTTACTTCTTCACGCAAAATTATATCTCCCGCAGAGATGTTGGTTGGTTCCTCAGTTTAGGGGCTGCGACAACGTGGTCATGTAACCCCGTGTACTTTGGGTGAGTGTAGAATCTGTCTGATAAACGGTGTGAATTGTGATAGCTGTATTAGTCTGTAATTCAGGTAAGGAATGCAGACGCTCAATTTCAAGCAGTAGTTCCTAATGTTGCTACCAGATACTACCGTCAACGACACCTAGCTGTGAACTTGGCTACTAGATGCCACCGCAATCAGCAACTCGCAACGAACGTTGGAACTTCCCCTCCAAAGGAAAGCATACTGAGGGATTTTTAGCGCTCTTAGAAAATCTGACGACTTTGGCCGGCTTTGAACCCGCGACCTTGGGCATAGGAGTTCAGCATGCTACCAGTTAAGTCACCGAAGCCGCATCACACTTAGTCAGATGGAAATCTGAATCTGATCTCGCGCAAGTGCGTTGTCATGGCAACGTCTGATGGCTCATCCCTCATCAATTTAGTAGTGTTGCCATGTCAACCACTGATAGCTCTTGGCATTTTCTTATAATTCCGAAATCATTTTTCTCATCCCTTGGCGTAATGGTGGCTCATATCAAAAATTCTTTCAGACAAAAGTTTTAGGTAATTATTAGGGGAATATTGTCCATTTTGTACGGTTTTGATATTGTGCCTATTAACAGAGATATGATTAATGTTTCCCGAAAAAAACACTTTTTCCCACCCCTTTGGTCAATGGTTGGTGCTATCAAAAAAACGTTTCAAACATAAATTTCTGAGCTTTATCCGACACATAGTATGAACTTTGAACGGATTCGATATTTCACATATTAAGAGAGTTATAGCAATATTTCATTTTTTCGAAAAAAAAAGTCCCCCATTTTCATCCCCTTCGACCGATTTAGCCCAGCAACGAACTCGTCCGAGATTTTATAGATATACATATTCGGTAAAAAATTCAAAGTGATTGGTGCAAAATTACGGCAGTTATCGTGTCCACAAGAAACTGATATACATATATATACATATATTACATAAATTATATATAAACTTTTGAACTGACGGTGGTTTTGGGGTCTGGGGGATGTGAAACGCGAAGATATGTCGAAATTTTCCGGAAATCGAAACATGGTACCCATTGCAATAGTTAGCTTTCTAATGAAATCTACCTAAAATACTGCCGTCAACGACACCTAGCTGTGAACTTGGCTACTAGATGCCACCTCAATCAGCAACTCGCAACGAACGTTGGAACGTCCCCTCTGAAGGAAAGCAAACTCAGGTTTTTTAGCGCTCTTAGTAAATCCGACGACTTTAGCCGGGTTTGAACCCGCGACCTTGGGCATAGAAGTTCAGCATGCTACCAGTTCCGATACCGAAGTCGCTTCCCAATGACATATGAAAACTGAATGTGATCTCGTGCAGTGGCGTTGTCATAGCAACTGCTGATGGTCATCCCTTATCAATTAAAAGTAAAGTTGTCATGGCAACCTCTCTTGGCACTTGGCATTTTCTTACAATTTAAATCATTTTGTTCACCCAGTGGCGTAATGGTGGGTCATATCAAAAATCCTTTCAGACAAAAGTTTTAGGTAATTATTGGAGGAATATTGTCCATTTTGTGCGGTTTTGATATTGTGCCTATTAACAGAGATATGATTAATGTTTCCCGAAAAACCCACTTTTTCCCACCCCTTTGGTCAATGGTTGGTGCTATCAAAAAACTTATTTGACATAAATTTTTGGCACTTATCCGACACATATTATGAACTTGGAAGGGATTCGATATTTCATGTATTAAGAGAGTTATAGCGATATTTCACTTTTTCGAAAAAAGCCCCCCATTTTTACCCCCCTTTGACCGATTTTGCCCATTAACGAACTCGACCGAGATTTTATAGGGATACATATTATGTAAAACATTCAAAGTGATTGGTGCAAAATTACGGCAGTTATCGTGTCCACAAAAAACTGATATATATATATATATACAGGTGTATTTGATATGATGGAAGTCTGTTACACTGGTGATAGAAGAGACTATTCTAAGCTTCCTAGGTAAAAAATTTGTCACCTATCTTGAAATTGATAATTAATCATTAAAAAGTCAATGTTTTTAGTTATTTCAGAAACTAATCAGGCAGAAAGTCGTGCGGCTGGCTGGGGAAACGAGGTGGAGCCAGATGTGACGACGCGCGAAGGGGAAGTTGTTACGTAATCGGAGCATTGACCTTACCGGTTGACTTGAGGGGTGGTAGGCTATCAGCTGTTTGAGCTCTACCGTCTCGTAAGAAAATGTGCATTGCCGTTGTTCTTGTTGTTGTTGTTGACGACGCACGCAATGGCTTGGGACGTCAGGACCGGTAGTATTGTGTAGCCTACTTTGTAAGTGTGGAATTCATTGATTGATGTTCATGTATAAAATAATTTCGATACTCAGCCCTGATGTATCATTGGCGTCCGTGTCGGACCTTCTGTTGACTAGTTTCTGAAAATACTAAAAACATTCTCTTAATGAAATGCAGTGTGACAAAATTCCGACATCCCGCAGTCTGTTCAGAACTAGGCATTTAGGACGGAAGTAAAAAACTTGATGTTTTGTTTGAGAGGCTTGGCGATTTTGGTCATTTAGCCCCATGTAGCTGGGTGTGGGTAGAATTTGTGTGATAACCTGTGTTTTGTGGTTTCTGTAGTAATGTGGGTATTTGTAATTCAGGTGAGGATTCGGAAGAAGGCGCCGGCCCTGTGGTGTTGGGGCAGTGCAACTGCCTCTCACCTGGAGGCCCTGGGTTCGATTCCTGGCTCCATCAGGGATATTAGAAACTGACGTGAGGGCTGTAACGCAGTGCACTAAGCCTCGTGAGGGCAATTAAGTAGCTGTCTGACAGTGAGGCAGTGCCCGAGTCAGGAAAATCAAGATTAATGGCCGAGGGGACCCGATGCACTGACCACGCGTCACCCTAATATCTGCAGGCCAAATGGCTGGACAGCGGTCGCTTGGTAGGCCTAGGCCCTTCATGGGCTGCACTGCCAGCGGTTATGATTATTGAGAAGAAGGCGGCCGTGGCCTTAAGTTAGGAACAATCCCGACATTTGCCTGGGGTAGAAGTGGGAACCCATGGAAACCTACTTCCAAGATTTAATACTAGTATGGTACCACATGTTCATATTGTGAATTGTCCCATCCCATCTCCAGCCCTCGGGTGGCCATTAACTGGAGAGGGGGGGGAGGGAGGATTGATTTATTGGTCCATCAACAATGTAAATACATATGAAAATACACGAAAATGAAAATAAAATACAAATACATTGTTATAATACAGTGTTATAATAATAATAATAATAATAATAATAATAATAATAATAATAATAATAGTCTAATAATAATAATAATAAGAGTCAGCATGTGTAGTTCTGGTGGTAGAGTGCTAACCTTCCCGAGGGTGCGATCTACGTTCAGTCATGTAGTAAATGAATGGGATCTAATAAGATCATCTCCATGGATTTCATGGCACATACAAGAAATCCTACGTACATTAAAGTCTGGCAACTCGACATACCAAAAAGAAACATAAAATAAGTTAGTGTGTCTAAAAGCCTACTATTACTATTATTAGTATTATTAATAAGTTTATTACAGTTGTTGCACTATCTTCACACAAAGATAGATCAACAGTTCCTTAAATTAATTTACTAAATCTTTAGGATTTCTATTTTCTATGCATAGTTCATGAAGCTGGAAAAATCCTAGACAGATCCACCATCACTAGTCATGTAGCCACTCCCCATGAAGGTGTGAATCAGCTGTTCATAGGCTCGGTTTGTGTATTTCAATGTCATTGGCAGACAAGGCGAGGAGGTCACTCAACTGCAGACTCTGGTCAACATTCCTCAGCGTAGGAGGGGAGGGAGACGGGGAGAAGTCAGCTCTGCTGCTGAGGGGAACGAAGTGAAAGCCCGTTTCCAAGATATTGACCGACGATTTTTGTGATTTAATTCCACCTACACTAATTAAGATCCGACTTAATTTCATGAAGATATTTGCTTAGAATACCATCTTCTATCACCAGTGTAAAGGACTTCCATCATATCAAATACACCCTGTATACATATATACATAAATTATACAGGGTGTATTTGATATGATGGAAGTCCTTTACACTGGTGATAGAAGATGGTATTCTAAGCAAATATCTTCATGAAATTAAGTCGGATCTTAATTAGTGTAGGTGGAATTAAATCACAAAAATCGTCGGTCAATATTTTGGAAACGGGCTTTCACTTCGTTCCCCTCAGCAGCAGAGCTGACTTCTCCCCGTCTCCCTCCCCTCCTACGCTGAGGAATGTTGACCAGAGTCTGCAGTTGAGTGACCTCCTCGCCTTGTCTGCCAATGACATTGAAATACACAAACCGAGCCTATGAACACCTGATTCACACCTTCATGGGGAGTGGCTACATGACTAGTGATGGTGGATCTGTCTAGGATTTTTCCAGCTTCATGAACTATGCATAGAAAATAGAAATCCTAAAGATTTAGTAAATTAATTTAAGGAACTGTTGGTCTATCTTTGTGTGAAGATAGTGCAACAACTGTAATAAACTTATTAATAATACTAATAATAGTAATAGTAGGCTCTTAGACACACTAACTTCTTTTATGTTTCTTTTTGGTATGTCGAGTTGCCAGACTTTAATGTACGTAGGATTTCTTGTATGTGCCATGAAATCCATGGAGATGATCTTATTAGATCCCATTCATTTACTACATGACTGAACGTAGATCGCACCCTCGGGAAGGTTAGCACTCTACCACCAGAACTACACATGCTGACTCTTATTATTATTATTATTAGACTATTATTATTATTATTATTATTATTATTATTATTATAACACTGTATTATAACAATGTATTTGTATTTTATTTTCATTTTCGTGTATTTTCATATGTATTTACATTGTTGATGGACCAATAAATCAATCCTCCCCCCCCCCCCCCCCCCCTCTCCAGTTAATGGCCACCCGAGGGCTGGAGATGGGATGGGACAATTCACAATATGAACATGTGGTACCATACTAGTATTAAATCTTGGAAGTAGGTTTCCATGGGTTCCCACTTCTACCCCAGGCAAATGTCGGGATTGTTCCTAACTTAAGGCCACGGCCGCCTTCTTCTCAATAATCATAACCGCTGGCAGTGCAGCCCATGAAGGGCCTAGGCCTACCAAGCGACCGCTGTCCAGCCATTTGGCCTGCAGATATTAGGGTGACGCGTGGTCAGTGCATCGGGTCCCCTTGGCCATTAATCTTGATTTTCCTGACTCGGGCACTGCCTCACTGTTAGACAGCTACTTAATTGCCCTCACGAGGCTTAGTGCACTGCGTTACAGCCCTCACGTCAGTTTCTAATATCCCTGATGGAGCCAGGAATCGAACCCAGGTTCTCCAGGTGAGAGGCAGTTGCAATGCCCCAACACCACAGGGCCGGCGCCTTCTTCCGAATCCTCACCTGAATTACAAATACCCACATTACTACAGAAACCACAAAACACAGGTTATCACACAAATTCTACCCACACCCAGCTACATGGGGCTAAATGACCAAAATCGCCAAGCCTCTCAAACAAAACATCAAGTTTTTTACTTCCGTCCTAAATGCCTAGTTCTGAACAGACTGCGGGATGTCGGAATTTTGTCACACTGCATTTCATTAAGAGAATGTTTTTAGTATTTTCAGAAACTAGTCAACAGAAGGTCCGACACGGACGCCAATGATACATCAGGGCTGAGTATCGAAATTATTTTATACATGAACATCAATCAATGAATTCCACACTTACAAAGTAGGCTACACAATACTACCGGTCCTGACGTCCCAAGCCATTGCGTGCGTTGTCAACAACAACAACAAGAACAACGGCAATGCACATTTTCTTACGAGACGGTAGAGCTCAAACAGCTGATAGCCTACCACCCCTCAAGTCAACCGGTAAGGTCAATGCTCCGATTACGTAACAACTTCCCCTTCGCGCGTCGTCACATCGGGCTCCGCCTCGTTTCCCCAGCCTGCCGCACCACTTTCTGCCTGATTAGTTTCTGAAATAACTAAAAACATTGACTTTTTAATGATTAATTATCAATTTCAAGAATGGTGACAAATTTTTTACCTAGGAAGCTTAGAATAGTCTTTTCTATCACCAGTGTAACGGACTTCCATCATATCAAATACACCCTGTATATAAACTTTTGAACTGACGGTGGTTTTGGGGTCTGGGGGATGTGAAACGCGAAGATATGTCGAAATTTTCCGGAAGTCGAAACATGTGACCCATTGCAATAGTTAGCTTTCTAAAGAAATCTACCTAAAACATGATGGCCATTTACAGTTCGAGAGACTCTTAGTTAAGATAATTCGAGCTTTAGAAATCATAGCAGAATGGGAGGACAGCGACACATCGAGTGCAGCCGAATCCCTCATTCAATCATTGTGTGATACGCAATTTGTGGTTTCAATGTTGGTTCTGTGCGACGTCCGAGGTAAATCCCGGCCTTTGGACACCATCGAGGCGCTTTCGATTGCACGTGAAAATGCTGAACCGTACTGCGAGATAATATTTTGCCGAAGAACTGGAGTTTGAGGTGGCGTTGCCCCGAAGAGCAGATAGGAGGAAGCGGTCCAACGTTCCAGCTGACACTGACGCACCCGAAGAGTTCTACCGCCGAACTGTCTTCATTCCGCTGATCGAGCATGTGGTGCAGGATCTCAAGGAACAATTTCCAAATTAATCTTTGGCCGCATTCGACTTAAATTTGTTGATGCCTACAATCTGCGTTGACAAACCGGCCGAAGACCCAACAGTGGTGCAAAGTTTGGAGGCTCTTCGTATTGTACCCGATACCTAGTTTAGGCTATCGGCTACGCCAGCAGACATTAAGCCGTAGTTGAGGTTTTGGGAAGAGTTAGGAAAAGATAGCGCACCGATCGAGTCAAGAAGAATGTCAAGATGACGTAGGAGGTCTAGGATCAAGGAGGCACTGACATCTGTAAGGAGATGGAATTATGGATAGAGATGTGAAGCTTTATTGAGATATGTATGGAATATGGTATTTAAACATCTTAGAAGAGAATATATAACATGCATTATATGTGGAAATAATTCTAAGGAAGTTAGATAACCCTTAAGTATTTTATAACGGAATAGCCGAGATGATGTGGGTTCGAGACTATGATCGTGACGCGAGAGCACTGTGGTGGGGGACAACACCACGTGTCTGCGCCAGGCAGATAAGAGAGAAGACAGTGCCAGCACATTCAGTGGAGCTCTGTCAGTCGAGCAAGTAGGGTCGAGCTCTGTAGCGCAAGCGAGACGCACGGTGAAGGTCGCGTAGCATACCGAAACTGTCACGGCAGAGTGTAGGCGACAGTTTCAGCATCGCCGAGCAGTGAACGCCAAGCAGGTCATTGATCCAGGGGGACTTGCCGAGGAAGCAATCACAGACGGCCGGGATATGTTAGAACAGCACTGCAAGTAGTTGGAGACTTTATTACAAGCTACATTTCAACGCAGTTTGAACACAGTTCTTATGAATAACTTTATGACTATGCTTTTCTATAACGCATTCAAAGTTACTTTAACAATTTCAAGCAAGCGGAATGTTGTTAGCATAGGCACTGATGAACATTAGATCGTGCATTAATGAAGTTTATTTCTTATGCAGTTTCATGAATTACCAAATACAGACAACTACAGGGTGTTTCGTAAACTTGAACACTCTCATGTAAAATTTTATTTTACGAAAGTGAGACTCAGCAGTTGTCGGAGATTGATCTTTCAATACTCAAACTGAACATTTAATGGAACAGTGGCGTAACTTAGAAGAGGAGTAGGGGGTCCGCTGTTTCCATGAACATTTTTCGAGAGGAGTTGGACAATATCCGCTATGGGTAATCCGAAGTTCAACATGTCAGAGTAGACGCAGATAGAGACAAGATGGCACCGCAGAGCGATGGATTCGATTCCTGACGAGAGGAGTCCACCAGCTGATTCACTTGGGATTTCGAAGGCAATCGTCATTTCATGGATGGAATGATATTCACGCCGATCTTTCGAGAAATTCATTATGTAGGGAAAATCGACGATCTTTCGAGAAATTCATTATGTAGGGAAAATCGACGATCTTGGAAATTTAATTACAGCTGATTATGAAAGGTACTGTAAGAGTCATAACTACCTGATACGATTATTTTCATGAATACTGGGCACACATGTATATTTTTCTAATAGGAGTGATACGATTATTAAGACATGGTTTGACTTTATATACTTCGAATTTGCTAGAATATGGAGTGACCATATGATATGGCAGGCATCATTATACGAAATTCTCACCATTGGTTGGCTTTATTAAGCAGATGTTTGGTCTTTTAGACATTTTTCCAGCTAGGATATTTTTCATGAATAGTTTTTTTGTGTAACGAGTATTTCAAACTCGTGATCTGCAATTGATTATCTAAAATTACTTCGTCAGATCATTGCATACTAGCGAGTGTGTATTATTCATCAGTAGGGATTTTTTCCATTGGATTGTTTGGAGATATTAAGAAGTTATTCACTTTAGTGAATGAACATCACTTTTATATGACAACTAGAGACTTGTTGATTCCTATCTGGTACATTCACTCATATAGTCTACGAGATGGGGTCTTTCGTATTTATACGATTGTATGGTGGTACTCATCTTACCCATCGTTCAGGGCAATATCATCCAAGTCGACGGGGCGAGGTCTTTCGTATTTATACGACTGTACGGTGGTTACACATCTTACTCGCCATTGAGGGACCCATTTTTATCATCCGAGTGTACACGAGATTGTAAGTGAATCAAACAAGGAACTACTAGTCACATATCAGTCGAAATTTTGTTAAATAAAGTAACGATAAATGTCAGCAGGATTGCGTTTAGTAATTCTTGTTTGCCAATCCAATATTTTGTTGCTATACTCTTTTGAGAGTAATTTCAGTTTAACAGCTGTTACAGCTGATGCTTTTGATGAGTTTTATAATTGTGTTTGATACCTTTGAGAAGGATTTAAAGTAATTGAATCTTGTAAGATGAATCATTAATGGTCAGAATTATTTTAAGGCAGGTCAGTATTGCAGATTTTGATATGAGAGATTATAGCACATTGGTGTTTTTCTGTGATGTGAGTTATGAAAATTGTAAGAGAATTTATGCTATTTGAAAGCAGATCTTAAATTACTGAGGTAATATATTTTTCCAATTGTTTAAGAAGTTGTCTAGATGTGATCAGATTAATTACAGTTATTGGAGATTGTGTGCGTTGATAATTTGAAGCCAGTTATATATTTTTGTAGATCATGCAACATGGTTAAGTGGAGTTTGTGATAGGCATTTTGTGGAAGTTGCCAAGTGATAGTTGCAACGTTGATAATGTATTTTGAGGCAGACATGAGGTCGTCGTACCCAGTCTAGCGTAATTGTTGAGATTCATGCTGTATGTGCTGAATATTTATGGAGTTTTTGTGGAATAATTGTTGTATTCAAATGTGATATTTGAAGTATTGAGGAAATGTAATGTCGTTGTGGATAGTTAGATCCAACGTGATGTCGTGGAGGCAATAATATTTTTTGGCATGATAAATTAAATACGAGATATAACTTGGAAGTGATAAAACTGTAAGACAACGTTCTATAAACCATATTAAACAATTTGTTAGGAAATTAAACAAATAAATAAAGTTGATAATACAAGATTTTCTGAAAATAATAATTAATGAAATAATAATCTGAGATTTAAGCATATTAACGATCTGACCTAATGAAATAAAAATCAGAATGACTAGATGAAATAATAAAAATCTAAATAACCAGATGATTGAAATTTAAATAATTTGATAAATTAAATTTTGAAATGAATCAATGAATTAAATAAATGGATGAATTAAAGATTGGATAAATTAAACTGATTGAAATTAATTAATAGACGATTGTAATGATGATGAATAACTGAATTAGAAGGTGATAATTAATTAAAGAAGCTGATGATTAATGAATTTACATGGAATTAAATAAATTTAATTAAGATATAATTTGAAGGAATTGCAACTTGAGTTGAGAATTTAAATGATGTAATGGTGATGAATTAACGATTCTGACAGGAATATGTAGAATTTTGAAATGAGAATTAATGTGAGAAATGTTTAATTTTGATGATGACGATAACGATGACCAATTAGCCATGAATTTTCTGTAATTCACAGATAAGTGATTATGAATGACAATGTAAATAGTGTAAATTAATTATTCGATGTTTAGGAACATTTGACTAACATGTTCAACATTTAAATTATGCCATGCAAACCATAAATTACGTGATGTTTAATATATGTGATTATAATATGTGTATGTTTAGACAGATTAATAATTTTTTAAATCCACATATATGATGTTAAATTAAAGAGAAATTAGGTCTCAGGTTTCACAAATGTCAGTGACGAAAGACATAGTGCTACTGTGATCCTGAGAACCCAAGAGAACTTTAGAGATTTTTCTTGTTATGTGGATGAAATATTTTTGGATTAGAAAAGAGATGGTTCGATTTTTGGACAATGACAATTTAACTTTGGCATTCGACCATACTCTTAGGTAGGAGTTATATTTAAAATGTCTGTCTGACTATCAAAGTAAAATAAATTTGTTTTTATCTTAGTTGTGATCTGATGATGGTGTGATGTTCCTTTTTCTTTCCTTGTATTGAGTAAGGCTTATCCGGAAAGGAAGTGGTTTGCTAGGAATTCAGTTGATGGCGCCCATTTATATTTGCATTATTTCTATTAAACTTAAGCCCGTAACGACCCTAGAGATACTTTGTCTCGTGATACCCACTGCTTTTTCGATAACTCAGCAGAATTTCCGACACATTCCTTATTTGACTAGAGGTTCATTTAACTCCGCTCTGTCCCGGAACGCCAGGAATGCGATGTTATAGCAGATGGGTCATCGCATCCCCAGGACGAACGGGTACAGAGAGAGAGGGAGAATTGGCTTTATCCAACTAGTGGGGCTTCGATTTTGTTTATTCTATGGAATCACATCAGATTTAGATTACTGAGAGATTGATCTCAAGTTCATTTAAGTGTGTTACAAAATTTATTAAACTTAGTCAGACAATGTACTTGTGGGCCCATTCCAGTGTTCATGTTAATCGTATTAGTAATATCATGTTAGTTATAAGACATTTTTTTCCTATACCCAAGTGAATGCAGGAATTGAGACATTGTGATGTGTTGTTGTCTAACGTCTCTGTATAAAACGTATATTGAAAATATAATTATGTAGCCAGAAGATTTAGCTAAGGTGTTAGGAGAGTTACAGACGGGTATGTCTGGTATTGCAGAAACTATTTCTAAAATGGAAACGGAAGTTAAAGAACAAATTAATAATTCAGAAGCTAGATTAGAAGCTAGATGTACAGAAAATGTGCAATCATTAGAGACTAGGCTACAGGCTAGTACTGAAGAAAATTAAAAATTATTACAGTCAAATAGCAAAGATGAGTTGATGTTATTAGAGACTAGGCTACAGTCAAATAGCGAAGTCAACTTGAAGGATAATTTTAAATCATTAGAAGAAAGATTACAGTCAAATAGTGAGGACAATTTCAAATCGTTGGAAGAGAAATTACAAGCTCGTAGTGAAGAAACTAACACTGAATTAGAAAACAAGTTAACTAGATTAGAGAATAGTTTAACTTTAAAGAATAATGAAATGCTGAAGACTTTACAATTAGACATAATTGCAGTAAACATGAAAGGAGAGGAAAATGTTCAAATATTAAGAAAAAATATTATTGAATTAGAAAGTAGAGGAGAAGAAAATATTTTACTTTAAGAACAGACGTTATGTCCATACAGAAAGACATTAAATCAGATGTATCGAAGTTGAGATTCGACATCGATGGTTTAGTGGCAGATGTAGGCAAAATTCAAGAGTGGTCTACCGAAGTATCTTTCGAGACTAAAATTAAAGGTCTAGAAACGAATCTAGGTAAAGAGATTAAAGATTTAAAGACAGTAATTGGGACCATTAAAGAGGAAGTCTTAGGAGAGGTTAATTCTAATTTAAAATCATTAGAAAATCAATTGCAGAAAGATATTAGGAAGATGGATGACGATATGGAGCAAAAGGTTAATAAAAACTTAGCTTTGTTCAAAAATAGAGTCGGTGCAATTGTGGAAGAACGGTATAGTGAGGTCGATGCCGAAGCAAAAGAGAAACGTGAAGGGTTAGATGAAAAATTAATCGCATGTATGGCAAACTTAGAAGCGAGGTTTACGGAGAACAAGGAAGCGATGAAGATAGATTCAACTCTATTTACAACAGATGTTGATCTGTTAAAGGAACAAGTCGCGTCAGTAAAGAACACGTGCGAAGGCAAAATTGACAAGTTAAAAAACGATTTAGACGAGAGTAACAAAACGCCGAATGTTACATCGCTAGATGAATTGAAAACTCAGGTCAAGACCGTGGAGAAATTAGCAGAAGACAGGATAACTAAACTAGAATCCATGTTTAACAGTTTCACCAGTCAGAACATAACATCAGGGGAAACATTGATAAATCAAACAGCGATAGACCGCAGTATGAGTAATCAAGAGGCGAGCATGGGAGAAGACCGTCAAATGCAACCGAATGTGACATTCGAAAGGGCCAGTTCAACCCCTCAGGATAATCCAAGTTCGAATAGGAGTACGTTGGGTCCAAGCGAACGATACTCAGGTCCAGTCACCATTATTAGAAATCTGGATGACAAGCCGAGAAAGTTTTCGGGAAATACAGGAGTCACACCAGTCGAATTTCTGCGAGATATTCGAGACTACATGGCGGAACATAGGGTAGCCAAAGAAAGAGAGCTAAGGATAGTCGAACGCGCCTTAGATGGGTCTGCGCTTACTTTGTTTAGAGCGTTCAGAAGCAATTTTGCGAACATGGAGCAATTTGCCATAGCTTTCTTGAGGAGATTTTGGAGTGCCGAGGATCAACTTAACGTAAGAGCGGAAATGTACTCAAAGCGCTATTCTACGTCACATCCGACGCATTATGCCAATTATTTCACGTCACAGCTAGCTAAATTACAGTTTCTGATTCCTCCATTGCCAGAAGAAGAGCTTTTGCAAGCTATAGCGAGACAGTTACCGATTGATGTACAGCGATCACTAATAGCGTCGGGAGCCAATACACTTGAGCATTATGACGACATTTTACGGCGATTGGACTATACAAGCGCTCAAGTTACGCCTAGAAATACCAGAAACGACAATAGAAACACGCAAGAAGTGAATGCGGTAGTCGTAGACAATGCAGCTCAAACGGACAGAAGAGATTCCTGGGAAAACCGACGGAACGAAGGGAATCGAGGAAACATCCGTAACGCTCGAGGAAATGATCGATATAGAGGACCATATGAGAGGCCATACGATCAAGAAGCAAGAGATAGCCGATATAGAAATTATAACCAGAATTCCAGATATCAAGACAGGAATCGATATAACAATAGATATCGGGGCAGAAATAAATGGAGCCAAGGTCAACAGTATAATGGGAACGACAGGCAGGATGGCCGAAGAAACGATCCTAACGACAGACGAGATAATCGTGGACATGAGACGTCGAGACAAGAAGATAGACAGCCTAATGCACCACCCGAAGAGACAGTGAGAGATGTCAATCGAGCAAGCACGAGTGGCGAAGGAAGAAACAAACGTCAGAATAACACGGAATCAAGATGCTAATCATTGGAAGTCAATCATCATTATTGAGAGTCAGAAAGAACCATCATGCTGAGTAAGGGAATTGTAGAGCTATCGTGTACATGTATTATATATAGAATGCCTGAGAGTGTAATTTTTTTTCTCAATCCTGATAAAAAAAAAAGGAGATGTACGGGAGAGATGTACCCGATACCTAGTTTAGGCTATCGGCTACGCCAGCAGACATTAAGCCGTAGTTGAGGTTTTGGGAAGAGTTAGGAAAAGATAGCGCACCGATCGAGTCAAGAAGAATGTCAAGATGACGTAGGAGGTCTAGGATCAAGGAGGCACTGACATCTGTAAGGAGATGGAATTATGGATAGAGATGTGAAGCTTTATTGAGATATGTATGGAATATGGTATTTAAACATCTTAGAAGAGAATATATAACATGCATTATATGTGGAAATAATTCTAAGGAAGTTAGATAACCCTTAAGTATTTTATAACGGAATAGCCTAGATGATGTGGGTTCGAGACTATGATCGTGACGCGAGAGCACTGTGGTGGGGGACAACACCACGTGTCTGCGCCAGGCAGATAAGAGAGAAGACAGTGCCAGCACATTCAGTGGAGCTCTGTCAGTCGAGCAAGTAGGGTCGAGCTCTGTAGCGCAAGCGAGACGCACGGTGAAGGTCGCGTAGCATACCGAAACTGTCACGGCAGAGTGTAGGCGACAGTTTCAGCATCGCCGAGCAGTGAACGCCAAGCAGGTCATTGATCCAGGGGGACTTGCCGAGGAAGCAATCACAGACGGCCGGGATATGTTAGAACAGCACTGCAAGTAGTTGGAGACTTTATTACAAGCTACATTTCAACGCAGTTTGAACACAGTTCGTATGAATAACTTTATGACTATGCTTTTCTATAACGCATTCAAAGTTACTTTAACAATTTCAAGCAAGCGGAATGTTGTTAGCATAGGCACTGATGAACATTAGATCGTGCATTAATGAAGTTTATTTCTTATGCAGTTTCATGAATTACCAAATACAGACAACTACAGGGTGTTTCGTAAACTTGAACACTCTCATGTAAAATTTTATTTTACGAAAGTGAGACTCAGCAGTTGTCGGAGATTGATCTTTCAATACTCAAACTGAACATTTAATGGAACAGTGGCGTAACTTAGAAGAGGAGTAGGGGGTCCGCTGTTTCCATGAACATTTTTCGAGAGGAGTTGGACAATATCCGCTATGGGTAATCCGAAGTTCAACATGTCAGAGTAGACGCAGATAGAGACAAGATGGCACCGCAGAGCGATGGATTCGATTCCTGACGAGAGGAGTCCACCAGCTGATTCACTTGGGATTTCGAAGGCAATCGTCATTTCATGGATGGAATGATATTCACGCCGATCTTTCGAGAAATTCATTATGTAGGGAAAATCGACGATCTTTCGAGAAATTCATTATGTAGGGAAAATCGACGATCTTGGAAATTTAATTACAGCTGATTATGAAAGGTACTGTAAGAGTCATAACTACCTGATACGATTATTTTCATGAATACTGGGCACACATGTATATTTTTCTAATAGGAGTGATACGATTATTAAGACATGGTTTGACTTTATATACTTCGAATTTGCTAGAATATGGAGTGACCATATGATATGGCAGGCATCATTATACGAAATTCTCACCATTGGTTGGCTTTATTAAGCAGATGTTTGGTCTTTTAGACATTTTTCCAGCTAGGATATTTTTCATGAATAGTTTTTTTGTGTAACGAGTATTTCAAACTCGTGATCTGCAATTGATTATCTAAAATTACTTCGTCAGTTCATTGCATACTAGCGAGTGTGTATTATTCATCAGTAGGGATTTTTCCATTGGATTGTTTGGAGATATTAAGAAGTTATTCACTTTAGTGAATGAACATCACTTTTATATGACAACTAGAGACTTGTTGATTCCTATCTGGTACATTCACTCATATAGTCTACGAGATGGGGTCTTTCGTATTTATACGATTGTATGGTGGTACTCATCTTACCCATCGTTCAGGGCAATATCATCCAAGTCGACGGGGCGAGGTCTTTCGTATTTATACGACTGTACGGTGGTTACACATCTTACTCGCCATTGAGGGACTCATTTTTATCATCCGAGTGTACACGAGATTGTAAGTGAATCAAACAAGGAACTACTAGTCACATATCAGTCGAAATTTTGTTAAATGAAGTAACGATAAATGTCAGCAGGATTGCGTTTAGTAATTCTTGTTTGCCAATCCAATATTTTGTTGCTATACTCTTTTGAGAGTAATTTCAGTTTAACAGCTGTTACAGCTGATGCTTTTGATGAGTTTTATAATTGTGTTTGATACCTTTGAGAAGGATTTAAAGTAATTGAATCTTGTAAGATGAATCATTAATGGTCAGAATTATTTTAAGGCAGGTCAGTATTGCAGATTTTGATATGAGAGATTATAGCACATTGGTGTTTTTCTGTGATGTGAGTTATGAAAATTGTAAGAGAATTTATGCTATTTGAAAGCAGATCTTAAATTACTGAGGTAATATATTTTTCCAATTGTTTAAGAAGTTGTCTAGATGTGATCAGATTAATTACAGTTATTGGAGATTGTGTGCGTTGATAATTTGAAGCCAGTTATATATTTTTGTAGATCATGCAACATGGTTAAGTGGAGTTTGTGATAGGCATTTTTTGGAAGTTGCCAAGTGATAGTTGCAACGTTGATAATGTATTTTGAGGCAGACATGAGGTCGTCGTACCCAGTCTAGCGTAATTGTTGAGATTCATGCTGTATGTGCTGAATATTTATGGAGTTTTTGTGGAATAATTGTTGTATTCAAATGTGATATTTGAAGTATTGAGGAAATGTAATGTCGTTGTGGATAGTTAGATCCAACGTGATGTCGTGGAGGCAATAATATTTTTGGCATGATAAATTAAATACGAGATATAACTTGGAAGTGATAAAACTGTAAGACAGCGTTCTATAAACCATATTAAACAATTTGTTAGGAAATTAAACAAATAAATAAAGTTGATAATACAAGATTTTCTGAAAATAATAATTAATGAAATAATAATCTGAGATTTAAGCATATTAACGATCTGACCTAATGAAATAAAAATCAGAATGACTAGATGAAATAATAAAAATCTAAATAACCAGATGATTGAAATTTAAATAATTTGATAAATTAAATTTTGAAATGAATCAATGAATTAAATAAATGGATGAATTAAAGATTGGATATATTAAACTGATTGAAATAAATTAATAGACGATTGTAATGATGATGAATAACTGAATTAGAAGGTGATAATTAATTAAAGAAGCTGATGATTAATGAATTTACATGGAATTAAGTAAATTTAATTAAGATATAATTTGAAGGAATTGCAACTTGAGTTGAGAATTTAAATGATGTAATGGTGATGAATTAACGATTCTGACAGGAATATGTAGAATTTTGAAGTGAGAATTAATGTGAGAAATGTTTAATTTTGATGATGACGATAACGATGACCAATTAGCCATGAATTTTCTGTAATTCACAGATAAGTGATTATGAATGACAATGTAAATAGTGTAAATTAATTATTCGATGTTTTGGAGCATTTGACTAACATGTTCAACATTTAAATTATGCCATGCAAACCATAAATTACGTGATGTTTAATATATGTGATTATAATATGTGTATGTTTAGACAGATTAATAATTTTTTAAATCCACATTTATGATGTTAAATTAAAGAGAAATTAGGTCTCAGGTTTCACAAATGTCAGTGACGAAAGACATAGTGCTACAGTAATCCTGAGAACCCAAGAGAACTTTAGAGATTTTTCTTGTTATGTGGATGAAATATTTTTGGATTAGAAAAGAGATGGTTCGATTTTTGGACAATGACAATTTAACTTTGGCATTCGACCATACTCTTAGGTAGGAGTTATATTTAAAATGTCTGTCTGACTATCAAAGTAAAATAAATTTGTTTTTATCTTAGTTGTGATCTGATGATGGTGTGATGTTCCTTTTTCTTTCCTTGTCTTGAGTAAGGCTTATCCGGAAAGGAAGTGGTTTGCTAGGAATTCAGTTGATGGCGCCCATTTATATTTGCATTATTTCTATTAAACTTAAGCCCGTAACGACCCTAGAGATACTTTGTCTCGTGATACCCACTGCTTTTTCGATAACTCAGCTGAATTTCCGACACATTCCTTATTTGACTAGAGGTTCATTTAACTCCGCTCTGTCCCGGAACTCCAGGAATGCGATGTTATAGCAGATGGGTCATCGCATCCCCAGGACGAACGGGTACAGTATCAAGTATCAGCCTTTGCTAATTTCCTACGCTCACCACTTGCAGGAAGAGTATGCTGTGTGGAGACAGCGATGGTTGAGATTGAAGTCGGCAGGGAAGAAATTGCCATCAACTGCAATTGAGTCAGTGGTAGCTGCGTCTCAATGCTTGACACCTACAGTCAAAACTCTCCTGCAGGTTTTGGCGACGTTGCCTGTGAGTAACGCCACTCCCGACATTGCGGCGGCTGAAGGACTGGCTACGGTCCCGAATGTCGGAAGAAAGGCTAACCGGACTGGCTCTGTTACATTGCCATCGGTCAACGAAAGTCAGTGTGGAGAAAGTAATTGATCGGTTTGCCAAAATGAAGACAAGGCGATTGGATTTTGTTCTTTGATCAGATACCTACAATAAATAGATTTAAATTTTATTATGTCTGTTCTCATTCGAGAGTCTATTCGACCCTCTCCTCGATTTTTATAAAACTAATAGGTTATTATACGAATTTCAGTCCTTATGATATTATGAGACATGCTTCCAGCCGTAACCGTAAAGCAAAACCAAAGCATATCGAGAAGTTGACAAGATCATTTGAAGTGATAAAACATAGTTTGTTAATTTAGCGATGACTTCTAGTGAGGACGTCATGGTTTCATGCTGTATGATGTTGATTTTATATCACAATTTTACATAACGAATATATATTTTCACATTTGATTCAATTATTTCCTCATTTCGATGTTAAATTTCCATGTTAGAACCTAAATGAATGGAGTGAAATATTCACATTTCATTCGTATTATTAATATTGACCTTTCAACAGTATGTCCTTTATAGTCCATACCCGGTCCTCGTAGGCCCGGCATATGTAAATCGTACAAAAAAATAGGCTTATGCACTCAAGGGTTAATATAGCAACACTGATAAATGGCTTCAAATTCAGCTTTCCTCACTAAACGTCTAGAACAACTGGATAATTGAATTTGATAATGGCATTCAAGAAATCAACGAAACATACTATTTTTTTGAACAGCTTCAGAACGTTGGTGAAGTAACTTCAATTTGCTGTAAAACCTTGTGTGGGAGGCCCTACTGCATGGGTAGCAGAAAGGAGGGTAAATCATAGTGAGAGAATGAAGAAATTTGGGGAAGAGAAGAAAGCAAATTAATAATCAATTGTTAAATAAGTTCAATCGTACTCCTTCGTTGTGCATAACATTCTTAAAAGTAAATAAATAAATAAATAAATAAATAATAGTAATAATTTTCCTTACGAATGCAAATATAATGGACGTGATATTTAATAGGAAATGCCTGCCCTCAATAGTTACCATCTTCCTCTTTGAGTAGCGAATTATGTTTAGCCAGGGCCTCATCTAATATCGTTTTATCTATGAAGGCGATGTGACATTGCTTGCTCATTCTTTCTCTTTGCATCTAAAATCGTTAAGCGGAGAAGCTCTTGTCCCGGAACGCGTTGGTTCGTTAATTTTACATCTCCACGTAACAGCTTCAATGCTACCTCATGGTAATAATAAAGTAATTTAAAGTTTGAGGAAACAATCAAGATAGGTCAGCTATGTCATACCTTATTGTGTTTCTCCATAATACTTGAAATTATACTTCCCAGATTCTTGTGATCTAATTAAACCTTCAGGCAAATTGGCGATGTATGATAAACTTATTTGGGAATTAATTGACGAGCATGGAGCTCTCAGAGATAATACCCGGAAAACAGACGATGTTCCATCCTTTATAATATTAAAATGCCTTGTCCTCCTTCTTTGAGTCACCATCTCTACCTATGCAAACGGAGGTGATGTCAGTCTGTAAGAGGTAGGAAAATTAGAGCACTAATATGTCTTGCATAATATTGGTGGATCTTCCTTAAAGTGCGCGAATACATGTAATGTAATGTAATGTAATTTAAGGAAATATAATATAATATCCACTGCACATCGTATGTCCTCAGTTACCATGGCGTGTAGATCCTATGAGATCGAGCGAATGAGGCGATCTACTCACCAATTTCGGCGTTCTGTTAATACTGTCATCTGGCAGTGGAACCACCTACTCTGCTGGAGACCTCTGACTGACATTTAATTAACTTAGTCTTGTACACCAAATGTGCTACAAGAGATCATTTACGAGCTGACATCGTAAGACTCGGAGCGCAGTGCTGCAAGAATCCAACTTCCTCGACCGGGAATCGAACCTGCGATCTAGGGATTAAGAGACGCACACTATTGGCCCACTGGACTGTACAAGCATCTACAGGGCGTCAGGAAATGTTCTCCGCAGCGGCTACGTGTAGCTGTGAGAGGTAGCGTCATCAGTTTAGTTGGCAGCACAGTGTCCTTGATAGAGTGAAGGCCACATGTGTGGGCTGTGGGCTCTCTAAATCGTCAGTGCGTATAGTTATATTATTGTAAGAGTGCAACAGTATGTTATGAATGGCTGTGGTGAGTATAAAGTTTACTGTTTGTTTGTTTGTTTGTTTGCTTTGATACAAGCGACAGCCGTGTTGCCAACGTAACTGGTGACACTATCTCCCGCAGCAGCTTGTAGGCACTGCGGAGAATATTCCCTCGCGCCCTGTAAAATTGTCACCACTCAGGTAACTTGCACGTTAACTATACAGTTCCAGTACCTCAAACCAGAATTCAAATTTTTGCAGAGTCGGGAATCGAACCCAGGCATCTCAATGGTGGCAGTCAACATTGGCAACCGTTACACCATGGGGCGTACGATAGGCAGAACAAGTAGTTCCGTGAAGAACTAAATAGCCTATTTTCATATATCCTACTAATATTAATTGCCTCTATCAACATACAAATTGTCAGTTTGATTGCTGTAATAGATTCGTAGATATTGAGAACCGTCTAAATATTTTGGATGGTCACCATGTTGGATTTTTATATTATATCCCTTAGATTTATGTACCATTACATGAAGATTATTGTGTAGGTGTTTTATTCAAACTTCAATCGCATAATTAGGACACAAACATAAAAGTGGCATTTTAAAATTTCGCTCATCCGCCATCTTGTGGTTATGAAAATAATTTAAATGAATTAGATGCCAGTCGATTAAAATTTGTATAAGCATATATCGTACAATGTTTCACAGGGCTCGAATGGTTAAAACGCAAGAAACGTCCATTTGAATATCAAAATTTTGCGTCGCCGCCTTGTTGCATTTGTGCTCGCCAGTTTATTGAACGTCCCATAGGCGAACTTATGCTTATAGCCTCTATACACTTACAAAATTTCAGTTTGATTGCTGTAGTAGATTAATAGATATTGAGAACCGTCTAAATATTTCGGATGGTCGCCATGTTGGATTTTAATATAAGCCCATAGAGTTACAGGTATGTACTATTAGATGATGATTATTGTGTACGTTCATTATGTAAATGCTGATTTCGATCACATGATTAGAACACAAGAAATAAAAACTTAATTTTAGGAATTCCCACAGCCGCCATATTGAGGTTACGTGAACAATTGAACTAAATTAGATATCAGTGTATTACAATGTTTATAAACATTTCCTGTACCATGTTTCATTGCGTTTCGATCATTAAATCGCGAGAAAAGTCTATTTATAACTTTCAACTTCGCTTGGCCGCCATGTACGTTTTGTAGTTAACCGGTTTTTGAAAGTCTCATAGATGAACTTCCAGTAGTGTCCTTTATCCCCGTACAAAATGTCATGGTGATACCGGTAATAGTTTCAGAGATATAGAATGCCGGTGAAATATTTCGCACAGCCGCCATTTTGAGGTTATGCAAACAATTGAACGAAGTTAGATGTCGGTGCATTACAATGTGTATAAACATATTCTGTACCACGTTTCATTGCGTTTGGTTGATTAAATCGCGAGAAACGTCTATTTAAAAGTCGCAAATTTGCTCTGCCGCCATGTTGGGTTTGTAGTTACCAGGTTTTCAAAAGTCACATAGGTGAATTTCTAGTAGTTCCCTTTACCACCGTACAAAATTGCAGGGTGATATCGTTAATAGTTTCGAAGATATGGAATGCTGGTGACATATTTCGCACAGCCGCCATGTTGGATTGGTGAGACGTAACAAAATTTGAAGGGCACGGTCGGGGTGGCCCGGAATAGTGCTATGAACTTGTCGAGTTTCATTGAAATCGCTCCATCCATTTAGAAGTTATTAGGGGGTGGGCACAAAAATACACACACACACGCACGCACACGCACACACAGACACACGGACAAGAGGTGATCTCATAAGCCTATTTTTTTCATAAATGAAAATAGGCTAAAAATCATTAACATTTTTCTTGTTGACCGGCCAAAGTGACCGAGAGCGCTAACGCACTACCTCGTGTGTCGCTGGCATCGGGAGTGAGTAGGGTTTGAGTCCCATCTCGGACGTCCTGAAAATGGTTTTCATGATTTCCAATTTTCACCACCAGGTAAATGCCGGGGCGGTTCTTTTCAACAGGTCCAAGGCTGACTTCCTTCAGAAATCCCTTCCCTGACACTTCCTTAATTAGACCCAAGTTAGCGGATCTGGCCTGTCACCATCCCCAGTTATATCTGCTGACAAAGTGTGTACAGCTCCCAGACACCGTCCTAGAGGAATGATCCCTCGCAGAGTCCGTGGGCGAAGCCGAGCTGGAGGATAATCGGTTTAAAAAAATTATTATTGTAAATAATTCTGTTCAGAGCCCACACAATATAGCATTATACTAAATCTAAAACATTTTAAAATATGCCACATGTATTCTTCATATTTCGTATTAAGTGTTGTTGAACTGACAATGGTAGGATGATCTTCACATTCTGAACGGAGTTAGCAAATACACCCCCATGCTTTTAAAATGCACTTTCACCGTTCAATACTTGAAAAAGCAAAGAATGAAAATCAATCTAGTTCTTACTGTAAATGCTTTCACAGAAATATCGCAGACTATACACATTCAGTGAATGCTCTCAATAACGCGTCCTCTCAAGAATCGAAGAAAAGACCTTCAAGTCAAGCAAATGTGAAATGCCGCCACATTCAGTGTTCCTTCCAGCAATACACATGCATCAGCTTATTATTCTCTCCCATTTTCGTTCCTGGTATACACCTGTTCTCCAACGGAATAGCAAAAGAGAGAAAGAGAGAAATGCCGAATGATAACCATTTTCTTCCTCTTTGAATTTGATCTCATCCATATATATCTCATGTTATTTTTATTTTACTTCAACTGAATATTCTTTTTTTAACTTGGCATGTGGGGTGATAGGTCTCTCTCTCTTCTGTCAGAGATTGAAGAGGAAGTACGCGTGTGCGTGTGTGTTGGAACGCACTCCCTCTTCCACCCCATGCACCCATTATTGATCTCTCTTCTCTAGAGTCGAGTCGAGTCGAGTTAAGCCTCATATACTTACTTAACTTTCCTTTCATAATTAGCACATCTGTACTCTGTCTCGGTTCTGCTGATGTTGCACTATATGCTCACTGACATTGTTAGTTCCAAACCGGGGATGTTATCAGAATACCTTGCTGAACAAGCAGCGGGGATACGAAAGACAAACATCACGTAAAGCACTAATTGCCAAATCTAGGCTAAATAAATGATTTTGTTTTATCTGATCTAGACAATATGAGGCTATTAGTATCAAAAGGAACAATCTCCATATTTCATCGAAATTGAGTTACTGACACCGTTGTATTGTGCAACTAGCCCTCTACCACACTATGCTGTTTGTTTCTTTCAAAAAGAACAAAATCCCATCGTTTCAGGGCATGAAAATACAATGTTGCTTTCAAACAGAACAATCTCCGCCATCTGTTGGAATCAAGTGGGACAATCTCCACTACCACCAATCAGCTTCGTCCGTTCCGGTCATGTGAGTGCTGCCATGTTGGTTCAATGGAGTGATAAGAGAGACTGTCCTGCTCACGTGTGCCAATTTATCATGTTTTGCGGTTATATTGCAGGAATTTTTTGTGTTTTAAGACTATATGAATGTGGACTAACATATTATGCTATCAAAACAAACTGTAACTTTCTTCTACGTGTTCTGTGATGGATACGGTACCGCAAAACGTGACACCTGTCTCACCCACAAAAGCGAGGAATCGGAGTCGAGATCCAAGGAAATGGAAATCAGTTGTTGTGAAAGAAGATTTCGTGAACTACTACCCTGTCAGGGAAATTATTGTTACCCCTAGACGAAGAGCGGGACTGTTGTGTATACATTACATCAGCTCACCAAGTTACGGCTGCCACGGGCAGGTGCGGGGCAAGAATGGGAACACATGTACAGTCATACAATGTGAACACACCGCACAGCGCACGACCCAGCTCGAACCATGCACACACAAGACATGCGATGAGGTTTCGCTGGCAACAACTGCTGCACGTCTATCGCTGACGTGTGGCTGTGCGGAGTGCATTAGTTCCGATTTCCACCACTGGCAACAATTCACTGGTAGGGTAGTACATACAACAAAGGATGTGGTCTAATGCTTAGACATAACTACGAGCGCTTGAGTCAACACATACATGGTCAAATCAAAATCGAAATATCTACTTCCGATTTTAGAAATTCGAAAATCTGCTTCCCACAATTTGAAGTTAAAGAATATATTAAAACAATCTAACCTTAATTTCATTTGAATCTGTAGAACAAGTTCTTTAAAAAAAACAAGCGTTTTGAAAAAAGGAAGGAAGCTTGTAGTTTAACGTGACCGTTAATCTCGAGATCATGAGCCACGGGACCTCCTTTTTACGTGGAATCCGAACCACAGGACATGGCATTTCACTTCACAAGCGTTTTGAGCAAGGTTTCTCAAAAATATCATTTAATCTGGAAGTAATTTTCACAATTTTGCAAAATGATAGAGATATTCAATAAATACATTTTGACACTTTTCCGGGTCTTCTAGCTTTTCAACTTGTCGCACAATTATCAAATTAGCCTAACTTAACGTTTTTGTTAAACTGGACCTGAATAGCCTGAGTGCCCTTAGTGTCATTAAAAATATTTTCAACATTAAAATAAGTAGAAATGAGGATTATTAGATCGATCACGGAGTGATTTTGTCCAGTGTTCTCATTAGCTTCGGTGCTGTAATTCAAATCAAGGAATGTTGTGTTCTTAATTTACATATGAGTTTTGTTTAATCGGTAAATTTGTGTTGAAAATTAAAGGGCACTTCATTACAACAGTTATCCTTAGTTTAAAAATTTCTCCTCTTTTTTGTTACCGTAAATGACATTTATGCTAATAGAAGGAGTGTAGGTATCACATATTTCTATGTCAATAACAGAAAGAGCAATCTCCATGCATGTTGATATCAAATAGAGCAATGTCCACAAAAATCTTACAGTTAGTATCAAAAGGGACAATCTCCAAAATAAAATGTAAAATATCTCATTAACTATTAATCATATGCTTGGTTTTCTTTGGCTACTCGCATACAACCGCTTACTTTATGTATGAGACAAAAACCATCCACATAGAGTGGATACAAATGCATTAGATAAAAAATTACTCCTACTGTAAAATGTAGAGAGGTGGAGATTGTTCCTTTTGATACTAATAGCCTCATATATTAAATGCTTGTGGATATTTCATAGTCATATTATGTTGATTCACTGACTCAGCTGGTACACTGTAAAATGATGTTGAGGTCAGTATATGTGGAGTGGATTTAGTCTATGGGATGTTCTGCTTATCACAAAGGAATAGTAAGCAGTTTGTGACATCTTGGTCATCAGCCCCATGTAGTTGGGTGTGTGGTGAATTTTTCTGATAACCTTTAATGCTGTGATGACTGTAGAGGTGTGTGTTACTGTATCAGGGACAGGTACAAGGTAGGCACCCCGAGACTTGAACGATCTCCAGACTCAGTGAAGCTGCCCCCACGGCCGTGGTGCACGATTTAATGAGCACGGCTCCGCCGCTGGACGATGGAGAGTTATAGTCGTAAGACACTCTCCGTACTTCTGAGATGTAAGCAATTTAATACCTATGCAGTAGAGTTTGTGAGCGAATCATTACATTGACAATTAATGTGATATTAGGGGTAACAGAGGGGTATTGAAAAATACGAGTTTATTTTAGAAAGCGTAATAAGTTCTTTTTAGCAAGCCTCCGTGGCTTAGGCGGCAGCACGCCGGCCTCTCACCGCTGGGTCCGTGGTTCAAATCCCGGTCACTCCATGTGAGATTTGTGCTGGACAAAACGGAGGCAGACAGGTTTTTCTCCGGGTACTCCGGTTTTCCCTGTCAAAATTTCATTCCAGCAACACTCTCCACTATCATTTCATTTCATCTTTCATTCATTTAATCATTGCCCCAGAGGAGTGCGTCAGGCCTCGGCAGCCGGCACAGTTCATATCCTCGCCGCTAGATGGGGGATTCATTCATTCCATTCCTGACCCGGTCGGAGACTGGAAGCAGGCTGTGGATTTTCATTTTTCAATAAGTTCTTTTTAAATCCTCCCAGCTCGACATCATCCATGATAATTGCTCTATCACCACAAGGGACTGGGCACCCTTAGTCAGCAGATACAACTGGGGATGGTGACAGGCCAATAGTCCAGGCAACCGCTATCTAGGGCGTAATGAAGGACAGGTCAGGGTAGGAATTGGGAAGGAATTCGACCGCGGACCTGCTGAAAGTAACCATCCTCCCCTTTACCTGGGGTTGAAAATTGAAAACCATGAAAACCATTTTCATGATGGTCGAGGTGGGATTAAAATCCCACGCTCTCCCGACACCAGCAAGGCCCGAGGTAGCGCGTAGTGCATTCAGCGTTTGCGGCCGGTGTGTTAGAAGTTACCATGAAAAATTGTAAACTTCACTTTGCATAACAACCATCATAGACTAAACGCTGGATATCAGCTAGTGTATTTGTGTTCCTTAAGCATTAATTAATAGGCCTTACTTTTATATTTTCAGGATCCTTATCGAAAATTAACTGCAATCGTAAATGGACTTGGGTTGTACGTCTTATACAATAAATAGTAGTAAATGATCAGGCCAAGAGATATACCCTACGCACGAAAAGGTTCAGGTAGAACGATGAGATGCTCCTGATGCCCGCTATTCAAAATAAATTATTACGGCAAGACTGATGGCAGTCGCTCACATCCGGGAGGCGAGGAGGTTCGAATCCCCCCGCCGGCAACCTTGAAGATGGTCTTCTGTGGTTTCCCATCTTCCTTCCAGGCAAATGCCGGGGTTGGTCCCTGACTATAGGCCACAGCCGCTACCTTCCAACTCCTGGTCCTTACATTCCAACTTCCCTCCTTCCCTCCCCAACGGTACTTGTAGCTCACCCATTGGGTGTCCGTCTCGAAGCAGCTACAAAAACTGGCGAGCCGAACATGTCCTCGGACACTCCCGGCACTAAAAGCCATACGCTATATATATATATATATATATACTTTTGCGATTTATGATAAAATAAGTTTATTAATCAATGGAAATGTCTGGGAAGTTTACACAGGCAAGAGCAAGCATTTTGTCCTGAGCATGAGGTGGTCGCATTGTATTGTGTGGAGAATTCTCAAGTCCTTCTATTAAGTTTTGTCGACGCTTATGCGATCCAAAAGGAACGGAAACAATACACTGCCGGCCCAAAAAATAAGCGTAACACTAGCAGGATATTTTCAAAGAATGAACAAAACAGGATTTTTACTTGCAGTATTTTTAAACACATGCAAGGAAGATAAAAAGCAACTTCATTTTAAGGGAAATGTCTTGTTTCACTTATATGTTTACTTCCAGATTAGTAGCCTATAAATGACGTTCTTTGATTTTTGGCAAATTTTCATGAACAGACGTCGCTACTTTATTTCCAATACGTTGTGCTTAAACCAAAATCACTACCGTTAAAACGACACCAAACATCCTTGCATATTCAGTTTTCACTCATTTTTACTGCAACTAAACTGCTCGATGCTCTATGAAGTACTGAATAACAATAAAATTCATTAGATGAGGCCAACAATGCCACAACAAACCACCATTCTCACATTCCAATAATAGCGGAGCGCGAAGCTGAAAAGTTAATGCAGATACCAACATTAAAATTCTTATCCAACACTAGGCGACAGAATCCCATTATAAATCGCCGTACATTTTCATATTCTTGATCCCACACGTACAAAATATGATCCTTTGCCCCGAGACTTAAAAGAAAACCATTATAATGGACGTAATATTAAATACTTTTCGACAACTTACATTCTCCTCAGTGTTACGGTTTTTGGCCGGCAGTGTAATAATGATCGTGAAGTAATCACATATGTTGAGAAGAGTAGTAAGTTTATTTCGTTTCAATCTGAAAGTCATCCATTTTACGATACCAGTAATGTAAATTTTAAAGTTGTTTTGATAAGAGTTGCATGCTTGGAATTATTGAATAATTTGATCTAATAAAAAATAATCTGTCCTAGTAAATCATTTCTAATTGAGGATTTTCATGGCATGGTTTCCTGATTACAGAGTTTTCTGTAGAATTATCTATCTATAGTTGAGGTTATGCAATGCGTAATATAAGCCATGTACATTTTTAATTAATACACTACCAGAAACAGTAACAAGATGTTCGGGAAAGAACATATAGCCTACTTTCTCCGAAATGTATGGGTATAGTTATAACTCTCTGTCCTTATCATCTCCTAATTTCTTCCTATTTGAAGTGCAAATTGGCACACAGGATTTGAACTGTGGCGTTCAAACCATAGTTTATAATTTACCCCAGCATTTTGCAATTTCATCAGCAAACACTCCAAACACCGACTACTTACAATAATTGAAACTTCGTTGCTCTAATAAGGCCCATCTACAATGCGCAGTCGGCAGTCCGTAGTTGGTAGTCCTCGGTCGGCAGTCGCGATCGACTCCGTGTATACTATAGGCACCATACACAACATGAAGTTGCAGTTGGTATCTGGCAGTTGGCAGTCGAGAATTTTATCCTTGACTGCCAACTACCCGACTGCAGCAATGTAATAGCCAATCAGAGCAGATCAGAAACTGACGTCACGTTGTTGTTCTGTGTCGTGTACGAATGATATAGAACTAAGTGAAGTAACTTCGCAACCCGTAAATTTATAGGCTAATCTTAAATACACGGTATAACAAAATAATCCATCTCCAAATCATCCATATTGCAAGTTTTGAGATTATCAACAACGCCTCTGTGCACAAGGAATAAACGAATGTTACTGTCTTATTACTCCTAGCAGTCGTTAAGACTGGGTTCACTAACTGGCCGGTATAGAGCGCTGCTCGAATCTATAGTTTCTGCATAGTACAACTGAAGGATGGAAGATGTCACTCCAGTGGAGAATGTCGTTTTTTTAATATATAATTTCCATTGCAAAAAGCACCATATAAAGCTTTATTTTATAACGTCTCAGTACTCAAGAAACAATAAATATAAAAACTAGTCGTGATATCTAGTTGTGAAATATCGAACAATATAATCCTAACAGAGCGAGTGCATTCTAGCGGCCAGAAGAAGAAACTTTTCAATAAAATCTGTTACCTTTTTGTCAGCTAGATGTCTCGATTAAATCTGCTGGCGAATTATGTTTTAATTAAGTATATGTTTTGCACCGTAATATGCACAATATAACGCTTAATTTTAAAACGTCTGAGTCATTACAAAGCAACAAATATGTAAAATGTCAAGCAAAAAACATATCTCTGATGGGGTTTGAACCATAGGCATATGAATGACAGACTAACGCTTTACCACTGAGCCATTTGTGCCAACGAACATTGATCCATATAAAATGACTTACATAGAACTTGTTAGCAAATAATGATTTATACTAAACGATTTCATCACTGAAGTATATTATTTATATATAAAGCATTTCATACAAAGTTTATTTATTTTGTTTTAGTACGCTATATTGCATGCAATACTCAAATTAGTGAAATATAAGTCAGGCACAAGATATCCGCTGCCATCTTGTCTTATTAATGAATCAGCTGAGCTTTTTAAAATCACGTCTGCACTATAGTATTACAAAATAAACTTTTAATTTCGTACGTGCCTCTTCCTTTAGAACAGTTAAAACGATTCTCGGCTCGATAATCGGAACTGGTGGGTCCCATGATATGGATTATAAAGTTTGCATAATTCGCACGGCCGCCATCCTGAAATGGTATGGCGGACGACCTTGTAGTTTGGTCACAAGACGCATCCTATACGAAGGTATGTTGTTACCAAATTTGGTAGAGATTGGATGATTTGGTTAGTCGTTATTTGATTTTACGTTTTGAACGTTTGAGTGGCCGCCATTCAGTTTTAGTAAAGATGGCGGCGATATAAAACATGACACTGAGGTGTCCTTTGCTAGTGCTACCTTTGTACCAAATTTCGTTCAATTCGCATTCACCGTGTTCGAATTGATAGGGGGGGACAGACATTCAGAGTACACACACTCACACACACACATACACACACACAGACTCACACACACACATACACACACACAGACAGACACACTTGTTTCGCCCTGTGTTGATCTCATAAGTCTACTTTCATTTTTTGCAAAAATCGAAAGTAGGCTAAAAATGCCTCTAGAGGCACGTGATACTTGATTGAAAAAAATAAGTATATCGTCAAGCTTAATAGAAAAGCTAAATTCTTTGCTCCAATGTTCTTTTCAGCCCAAAACATACATACAGGTAGGCTAATTACAAATATATGTTTCCACATAGTCTCAACATTTGTCCGGACATTTGTCCCACCGCAGCACTAAATTTGAGATGCCCCCGTGGTAGAATTCAGCCAGCTGACTGTGGAACCATCGTCGGACTGCTGTCTTGGCGTCATCGTTGCACGTGAATCGCTGTCCAGCCAGGAACATATTCAGCGGACCATGACAATGCGTGACCACATGTGGCAACCAGAACAAGGTCCGGTCATTTCACTGGGAGGGTCTGGACCATCCACCATCAGGCCGGATCTCACCCCTTGTGATTTCCACGTTTTTGGTCCGCTGAAGAAGTTGCTGGCAGGACAGCGATTTACGTGCAACGACGACGGAGACACGTCCAGTAATGCCATCAGTATCATGATCTACAATATACTAATCTCTATATGTAAAGCAGATCTGTTTGCCAGTCTGTTGTTGGTCTGCGTCTGTTACCTATACAACTCTACATCGTTTCATCGATTTGAACCATATTTTGCATACTTACCTTTTGTAACCCTGCAGGTAACACTGTCTACTTGAAAATTGGACAGCACTATCCATTCCTTAAATTTAGCCCCTTTAGGCTAATTTAGGCAAAACATCGAATTTGTCATAAAAGGACGAGTACTACCTGTGACATTTAAACACCCTTAAATGTCGTCAGACTAAGTCGGGATCAAATCCCTACCTCTAGTGTTTTGAAAGCCAAACCATAAACGGTCGCCTCCGTAGCGTAGCGGTCAGCATGATTAGCTGCCGCCCCGGAGGTCCTGGTTTCGATTCCCGGCTCTGCCACGAAATTTGAAAAGTGGTATGAGGACTGGAACGGGGTCTACTCAGCCTCGGGTGGTCCAAATGAGTAGAGGGGGTTCGATTCCCACCTCAGCCATCCTCGAAGTAGTTTTCCGTGATTTCCCACTTCGTCTTAGGGCAAATGCCGGGATGGTACTGTACCGTTTTCTTTTTTGGTCAGATTTACGGTACATTTTCCCTTGGCGAACCGCTGCTGCGAATGACAGGTTTTGACCTAGTTTTGGAGAGATCCAGAGACAACTGGCTGAAACATGTGAGCATTCGGCTCAGCTCGAGTCTCAACGACCACCTTCGGAAGAGTGTTTCTCTTTTAGACCGCCAGGAGGAGCGCGGGAGACCTTGATCCTTGAAGTAGTGGGAAGATTGACATTTATATTCGAACATTATATGGAAATAAGGAACAGTTATGATGTCAAATGTATATTGAAGTACGATAATACTGCTGTCTTGCTTTTACAAATAACGTCAAGAATATGGATTTATTAAATCGACCTATCACAGGTAGATCGTTACGTCATGCACAAGGAGTGGGAGAATTCCAGCTGTGGCCTGCAAGCGAACACTCACGGGCTACAGGCAGATCTTTTTTAAACTGGGACAAATGGACATCTAAGCAAAGATTCGTATCGCTATGTTGTTTCGGGCAGCAAGAAAAAGTGCCAAGTTATCACAAGTCCACGGCGGTGCCGGTTTATGGTTATACTTCGTATTGTGACGTATTGAGGCCAATATACATCAAGTTCAGTGTCGAATAAGAACTTGAATATACAGCGTGCCTGGCATTTTATGCGGACGACATTCAGTTATAGGAATCCGTCTCATTTCATGTTATTTAAATGCATGTGTAGATGAGAAGCGAAGCGAAGTGCAGTGATACATTATGGGGCTTGTTACTGAAGCCTATGCTCACTGAGAAGGTGTTCTTTCTTTTCTCACACCAAGACTATAGCAATTCAACGTCATGTACATTTCGAGTGAAGATATTTAACCATGTATAGTGTATGGAAACCTGAGGTGTCGGGAGAGATGTTTTCGATGTATATAAACATATTAGCCATGTGTGGCTAGGTATTTGAGTGTGGACACCGCTCTCCAACCAATGTAGTGGACGTTACGAGTGACTACAATGCTATCTGCGAAGTGGAACATAGCCTACTCGCGATGCGGACTATTGGCCTGTGGAACATTAACTTTTGGTAACATGCAACCAAAAATAACTCAGGCTACCGTCATGTATCCATCTGATTATCGCGATGTTGCGTCCGCGTGCGTGATGTCTTTCCGGGCCGGGTTGGAACTATTCGAAATTCGGGCTAGGACAATTTCCGGTATGAGGGAGCAGTTCGGTTACCAGCAGTGGACTTGGGACATTGGAGTAAGAAGTTCCCAGATCGTTCATTGGAAATTGGAATGGATCCGTGCAGTCCTGCTATACAATGTTGGAATCAGATGGTGGGCATTCTCATGCTTCATATCGCCTTCGAGAGTCTTCACCCAGGTAGAGGAATTGTTTTTCACGTAGCGTTGCAAAGTAGACAGTCCAGTAACAACACATTGCCACCTTTTATACATTTTTAGCCTACTTTTCACATTTTGCAAAAATGAGGAAAAAGTAGACTTATGAGATCGATCCGGGAAAATGTGTGTCTGTCTGTCTGTCTGGCTGTGTGTGTGTGTCCCCCTATCAACTCCTAAACGGCTCCAGCAATCAATACCAAATTTAATAGGAGTAAAGATGTGCACCGGAATATCTCACGCCCATATTTGAAAATGATGTCAGTGCTACCAACTGCTGAAAAAACGCACTAGAAATTTGAGCTCAATGTTGGATATCTTGCAAGGTATGCATAAGAGCTATTCCAGAATAGGCACACATGTAGATAATATTACTTCCGTTTAATTTCCAGGAGGCCTACCATGACAGTGTTGCCAAAATAATTTTAAGCCTTCTGATAGGTCCAATGTTTAAATGCATATAACTTCTACACTAACAATTGGATTTCAACCAAATTTTGTATGTAATATCTGTACGTAAACAGATATGACTGAGCGTATTCTTAAGAGCCACCAAGGCTGCCAACTGTTAATAATTGCTCTCTATATTTGTTTTTATCCAAATACCAATATATCAGAAAGTATGCAAGCCAACAGCTTTAAACTATGCACACGTATATTCTGACATTTTAGATTAATTTGGAGTAACTTATATACGTCAGTTCTACCAACATGATTATAAGCCTGCTGATAATACCAATTTTTAAATATATCTAACTTCTATACTATCAGTTGGATTTCAACCAAATTTCGTATGTGCTATGTTTACCATAACAGATATGACTATAAGTATTGTTAAGAGAAATCAGGGCTGCCAACTGTTAATAAATGCTGTCTATATATTTTTTTTACCCTAATATCAATATATCAGAAAGCATGCAAGCCTACAGCTCTATACTTTGCACAGGTATAGCACCTGACATTCTAGATTAATTTGGAGTAATTAATATAAGGCAGTGCTGCCAACATGATTCTATGCCTGCTGATATGTCCAATTTTAAAATACATGTAACTTCTATACTAACAAATGGATTTCATCCAAAATTGGCACAACAAGATATAATATTTCAGATTATTTCTGACCAGCACACGCATGGTATTGTTGGCAACATGCTTTTACGCGTGCTGATAGATCCAGTGTCTAACTGCATGTAACGTCCATTGGACTTCAACCAAATTTTGTATTCTGTACCTTAAGAGATGGAACTAAGAATATATTCAGTCACCAGGGCTGCCAACTGTAGTGCTCTATGAGGCTACATTATACCAGGTATATTTTGAACTAATTAGATATTTCGATATTACCAACTTAATTTCGTCATTATTCTTGATAGGTTCATAAGTTAAGTTTGTCGCTTAACAGTCTTCTTTAGTGATGTACTAAGAACTTGTTGCTACTGCTAAGTCAGTAGGTCTCGTGGTTCTTTCTTCTGATGAGTAGTATCTGCTTTCTATGAATGAGAACTCGTTGGTTAGTTTTGTAGATGTATTTATTAATCTTTGACAATCCAATATATACAAGTTAACACCAGACAGTCAACCTGTTCGGTCGCTGCTGTAACTGGAAGAGGACCTTTGCTTCTCAGCCCAGGTCTTTTATACAAAATCACTTCATAACAAAGTGCGTCACAGTGGAGGGGCGTACTAGATAACATGTATGTGGAAATATATATCTTACAGGATATGGACTCATGTCTTTGATAACAGTTCCGTGAATTTGATCACTCATAGCTGTTGCTGTTAATACATCTGGAAATAACAGATTAAGTAATCATATGAGGAAATGTACAGGGCCATTTCCTTAGTCCTTCTAGGAAGTATTTGATAAATAATAATCTACAGATAGTAAACCACATGTGTTGAAGATAACATGTTTGTGAAGGAAGCATTTCCTTGTTTCCTAGAATGAGCATTGTTCCAGTTAACACGTTGATAATAGCATATTGAGAAATACATTGGGCAATGGTGTTCCTTCTATAGGAAGAATGACCATAACCTTTAGTTTAGAATGGAGTCTGGGGTTCGACCCTGGACTGGATACATAACTCCTCCACCCTTTGTTGCTCGTTATCGTCCTCGATAACAATTTTCTTAAATCTATTATTTGCAGATTTAATACCTTGATATATTCTTGTTCTAAATATTAACATAATAACACAAAAAATGAGTATTATAATACTTGTGTTCACAGACACAAAAATTTTCATTTTAGTATTGTATTCTGGAATGGGTTTTAAATCTAACTTCATTCCTTTCACATCGAGGTGGGATGAATGGAAATGTATTTCGGTTTCAACGTATGGATCATTTGGAGTTGACAGGAGTGGAAACAGGTGCACATAATTTGTAGGTTGCTGTTGCAAAGTTATGCCCATACTTGTAATAGGGCAAGACTCATTTGAGTAGATAACATATGATCCTGCTAATTTTATAGTTCTCTGAGATTCTGGGGAGGTTTGCAAGATTATTTGAGGATTTTTACTAGAGAAAAGGCTATGCTTCTTATTTAGTGGTTGAAATAGTTGTACCTCGTTTTTGACAGTGGCAAATTGACATCTGGTAGTGTCCGTTAAATTACATGAAGTTATTCTAGTATTAAAGAGTATACATGCGTAATATTGAGTAATTTTTATACAAGGTGCGTTGGACCATCTTAAGGTAGGTCCTTGCAAGTAATATTTTTCCGGAGGGATTAATATTAGATTATTGCTAGGTACAGGAGAAATTTTATACAATGTATAAGTTTTAGCATCAGTGATTGGCATATATAATATTACAACCATTTCTTCGTTCATCATGAGAACTTGCGTTTTGACAGTTTAAGGTTCTCAAATTGATGATACTGGTCAGTATGAATTATAGTTTTTGTTGGGTAGATTAGTTGTAAATGTTTTACAACATTTGTTAAATCCGTTTGGGAGAACATCTTGATATTTGTCATTTCATTAAATGACAAGCTAATAGTATCTTGCATCACTTGTATGATTTTATCTAATTTGATCGTACACAAGAGCACATATTGTTGATGTTCCAGAAGGTTAATCTTGAAGTCTTCTTCTTGTAAAATACCTTTAATTACCTTCATATTATAGTTTTACATGGTTCATTTCATTATAGAACTTTAGAGCAATGGAGTTACTGAATGATACTAATTTATTAATATGTTTAATTTCTTTGGCGTTACTTTGTTATAATGCTTTTAATTGTTCTTGTAGATTGTCTAGATCATCTTGGTCTAGATTACCTGATATGAATTTAATTATACTACCTAAACCATTTATAAGGCCTCTCTTACTTCTAGGTGTAGCAGGTAGCAACTTATTTAATTCCTTTTTTGTTTCTTTAATTGATTCTCTTAATTCTGATATTAGATAAGGAAAAGTATTATTGCTTCGTGATACGAGACTTGAGATAGTGTCTTGAATATTATTATAAGATTCTTTTAAACTCGTTAAATTGAAATGAAACATGAACCGGTGATAATCGTTAATTATTAAGGCTGGTCCTAATGAGTCGGCATAGAATCCTTGTGTTTGGATGGGCTGTGCGATGATGGTGCCATATCCAGGGAGGAATCTGGAATAAGAAATTTTCTTTTTGGTTTAATGTCCCGAAAATTCCTTACATGAGTTTTACCGTTTCTCATTTTACAGTATACCCTGTTTTCTTCGATTTTGGTAATGATACCTTCGTTGTACAGGTCTTTTGATTTCTTGTTTCTGGTGAGGGGATCTAATACGTAGACAGTTTCATTAATTTGGTAATTATGATTGAAAGTGTCGGTGTTTGGTTTAGTATGACTCTCTTTTACAATTTTCAACTGATTTCCTTGTCTTTCAATGTACTCATTGATTTTGGGACATGGCGAGAAGACGTGGTCTAAAGCCTTATAGTATGGTCCATATAGAACGTTGAATGGAGGTTGTTTAGTTGTGGAATGGATTGAGGAATTGTAATTCGTGATTATGGTGGTCACGAGCTCTGAGAGCGGAGTGAACTTATCGTGATCTCTGGAGATACGAAGTTTCTCTAGAAGGGTCGAATTTAGTCTTTCTACTGGAGAATTAGATGAAGAATTCAAAGGGGTAGTAGCGTGATATTCGATGTTCGTGGCTTTACAATATTCTTTTATGACATTGTTTTCGAACTCTCCTCCTTGGTCATGTGTGATTTTCCTTGGTAATCCATGGTGGGAAAAGTAAACTTGTAATTGGCTTAGTGTGGCCAGACCTGTACCATTTGGTAAAATGTAGGCTTGTCCATACTTTGAGAAAATGTCAATTATAGTTAATATGCGACTTTGCTCGAAGTGAAACGTGTCGATGTGAATTTGAGAGAAAGGGTGATCGGTGGTGATGGGACCTTGGTTCGATACCTCGTTAGGGTGTCTCTCGTATTTGTTTCTTTGACAGAGGTTACATTGATTGATGATTGTCCTAATTTGTTCTCTTAAATGAGGCCAGTAATATTTGGTCTTAAGATGTTCGTAAGTTTCTACTATACCATTGTGGTTTTCAGAATGATAGTGTGAAATCAGCTGTCTCTGAGTTTCGGGGCTTTCAATGTCTTCCAAGAATTTGGATGACCTGATAATGATTAGTTCAGAAGTAAATAGCTTCTGGCATGCCCTGATGAATGGGATCTCGAGAGTGATATCGTCAAAATAAGTAGCGTACTTGTTTGAGGTTACTATTATTTTGAGGAGGTGATTTGCTAAATCTTCCTGAAGATTCTTCTTTGTGACAATCATTATGTGTCTGGTACATTTTTTAAACAGGTTTTGTTTAAGTACCTTGGGATAATTACCATATTTTACAATAATCTGATTGCGGTTTTGGTTTAAGTTCCGTTCAGATATTTTCAATGTGAATATGGGGTCTGCTTGGTTTGAATGGACTGTTTCATTATCCATATCATTTTGGTAGGTGTCATCTCCGGGGATGGCAATGATTGAAGCTGCTTCATCAGCCATGTTAATCTCTACTCTAGAGAGTGTGTCTGCGACATAGTTAGTTTTGTCTTTGACGTAATCAGACTCTCCTGGTTTTGTGTGGGGATATTCTTGAATGTTACCGTATGTAATGGAATTTATTTCCATTGGCTCAACTAAAATTGGTTCCTTAAACTCGTGTTTTAGTTGTCTCTCTGTGGGCTGTATGGCTTGGTGAGTTTTGGCATCTAAGAGATACATTTCACCATATTTAAAATTCAGAACATACTCTTCTTCTTTTTCGATATTGACGGGAATCGCAGTGTTAGCTGTATCTACCGTGGGTTGAAAATGATTTACTTGATTATGTGAAGAATGAAAGTGAAACGGTATGTCTGTGCTGTTGAGAGTGACTAGGTTCGAGGCGTAGTCAATCTTTGCGTCTAATTGAGCGAAATCTGCGCTACCTAAATTATTTAAGTCTTCGATTTTGATGGCTGGGCCAAGCGAAAATCCTGAGACTGTTCCTCTGTATCGTACTCATATTCATAGTACTGAGTGTCGTACTCTTTCGGGTAGTTTTGTATGTTGTACTCATCTACATACTCTAGTGATTGCTGTATGGGACCTAAAGCTTCCTGTTCGATGTCTTCTGAAGGTTCTAAGTGAGCATTCAGATTACCTCTAATGGTTGAAACACCTGACATCGGCTGTGGAAATCTTTGCTGGTTAGTGGGTGTGAAACGTCGGCCAATATTATTGGGAGTTGGGTAAGGACGATTCATGGAGTTTGGTGGCTTGAAAGGCTGAGTGTTCGGAGCTTGAGCGTGTCCGAAAATTGGTTGTGGTTTATCTTTAAAGAAGGGTCTGTGGGTTTGATTTTGCATGAAAGGTTGGTTAAATGGGTTCCTTGGTGGAGCTGGGTTAAAATTCGAGAATGGATTGTGTGCTGAGTGGCCTAGTGGTCGAGCTGTTGGAAACTTGCTAGGAGGTAGTTTTCCTCTTAGTTGGTCCATGTAATCTTCATGGGAGCGATCGTTATCATAAGACCTGCATAACCTGAGGCAATGATTCAGGTCTGTAATCTGTGCATATCTTAAGTATGAACGGTAGGGTTCCAAAACTCCTGCTTTAAACGTGTTTAGGCTTAACTCTTCAAGTTCTCTTAATTTCAATTCCAAAATTTGATTTTGGTAATTGAGTTTGCATAAGCTTTTGCATTGCAAAGTCAATCCTTCTAATTTATCATGATAGTCATTGTATGATTCGTTTCTTTTCTGGTAGCAATTAGAGATCTCCTGGATGAGAAGTCTCTCGTCTTTGACGTTACCGTATTTTCTTATGAGTTTATCTTTAAATTTTTCATAAGTACTGTTGGCTTCTAAGTCAAGAATGCTACATGCTTCACCTTTTAGTTTTGACTTTATGACGTTAAATAGGAAGTCGTTTATTAATACTGAGTTTGTAGCTGACGCTATTCTCTTATGAGTGTTTAGAAACGATTCTGTTCTTGCTAAGAAATAGTCAAGACTGCAAGAATTAGTGCCGTTAAATTCAGGCAAAAGCTGTATCTGAGCATATTCGAATTTTGAAAGTAACTCGGTTTCAGGCATTTTGTTTGAATTTATAAAGACGGTTTTCAAAATTGTTTATAATAAATATTTAATTTGCTAGATTAAATTTTGTAACAGTGGTTACTTTTAAAAGTTAATTACTTACTTATAAGTGTTAATATTAATCAAAATATATGTGAAAGAGCCCCGGTTAGGTTTTCACAATAAAGGAAATAACTTATTATTATTATTATTATTATTAATCAAAATATATGTGAAAGAGCCCCGGTTAGGTTTTGACAATAAAGGAAATAACTTATTATTATTAATAATCAAAATATATGTGAAAGAGCCCCGGTTAGGTTTTCACAATAAAGGAAATAACTTATTATTATTATTATTATTATTATTATTATTATTATTATTAATCAAAATATATGCGAAAGAGCCCCGGTTAGGTTTTCACAATAAAGGAAATAAGTTATTATTATTATTATTCTAAAATTAATGATATGTGGATATCTCGTTTAGATTCTCCGCAATATGAACTAGTAAAATGATAAAATTAATTATATGTCTTCTGAAATGAGGATGATGATTGATGATGATAATAAATATTTAATTATTTTATTAATTCCTTTAATAGTGACAAGCGAAAGACCAGTATGGGCTGCACTAACTCACTTTTGCTAGGAAATGATATAACTTTATTATTATTATTTTTTGTTTTAATTGTTTAGTTACAATATTAATTCAAAAGTAAATAAAGAGTGTAAGGTCTGCTAATTAGAGCCCACTAAATTATTTCCTCTTGAAAGTCATGAATATTTATTATTAAGTATTTATTATTTGTTTTACGTTTATTAATTTTAATTCAAATCGAAATGACAAGGCAAACTCTACTAGTTAAAGTTAACTGTAATTTGTTTTCGTTTGAAAGGAAAAGAATGTATTATTTAGGTTTTATTATTATTATTGTTGTTGCTCTCCCAATTTGTCACTTGAAATATTGAACCATGCTTCACTAATAATACTCTAGTTCACAAATAAGGTATTATTTGGAGTTTGACTTACAGACAAGAAAAGATGATCAGTGCTGGCTGCATCCTCTTGGAACTGCGGAGTCGGTTGGTTCTCTCGTGTCGTCGTGTGGTCGGAAAGCGCTTCTGGAGCGTTGTCGGCACGCACGGCGATGGCGGTCGGTTGTTGCGAAAGGCGTTTACTTGGAACGTTGTCGGCGAACTTCCTTCCTTCCGTTAAGTTAGCAAAGTTGGTTGTGGACGAAAAGCGTCTCTTGGTACGTTGTCAGTTCCACTTCTAACTTGCTTCCTTCAAGCTGGCGAAGTCATTTGTGGACGAAAGGCCTCCCTGAGGTTGTCAGTACCACTCCTGGCTTGCTGGCTGATTCATAGAAACGATGACTGCATCTAGTACTGAAGATAGGTACCTTGGTGTCGCTAGTATAGTGACGAAAGGCCTCCTTGTGAGGTTTGTCAGAACACAGTACTAACTTACTCGTAGATTATCTGGCAAGGATAATCGTTACCTATCACGGACGGGCCCCCAGTTAAGTTTGTCGCTTAACAGTCTTCTTTAGTGATGTACTAAGAACTTGTTGCTACTGCTAAGTCAGTAGGTCTCGTGGTTCTTTCTTCTGATGAGTAGTATCTGCTTTCTATGAATGAGAACTCGTTGGTTAGTTTTGTAGATGTATTTATTAATCTTTGACAATCCAATATATACAAGTTAACACCAGACAGTCAACCTGTTCGGTCGCTGCTGTAACTGGAAGAGGACCTTTGCTTCTCAGCCCAGGTCTTTTATACAAAATCCCTTCATAACAAAGTGCGTCACAGTGGAGGGGCGTACTAGATAACATGTATGTGGAAATATATATCTTACAGGATATGGACTCATGTCTTTGATAACAGTTCCGTGAATTTGATCACTCATAGCTGTTGCTGTTAATACATCTGGAAATAACAGATTAAGTAATCATATGAGGAAATGTACAGGGCCATTTCCTTAGTCCTTCTAGGAAGTATTTGATAAATAATAATCTACAGATAGTAAACCACATGTGTTGAAGATAACATGTTTGTGAAGGAAGCATTTCCTTGTTTCCTAGAATGAGCATTGTTCCAGTTAACACGTTGATAATAGCATATTGAGAAATACATTGGGCAATGGTGTTCCTTCTATAGGAAGAATGACCATAACCTTTAGTTTAGAATGGAGTCTGGGGTTCGACCCTGGACGGGATACATAACTCATATACTGTAGAATAATCATTGGCATGAAAAGTAGGCTGTATAGTTCTTCACGGAACTTCTTGTTAGTAGTATGATTGCAAAGTGAGATTGATGCATGGCTATCCCATGGTCTGTGTGACTTCATTTTCAGTCGAATTTAGGCTTGATTATTCAGGTGCACTCATTTCATAATATTTTATTATGAATTAATTGTTTCTTTTTCTGCTTAATCATTTAATTGTAGTTAATTAAATTCATTAAATGTATTCCGAACTTCTTGATTGTGGAGAACAGATCTACATAGGAGAAGAAATTTACGTTATTCCTGGGGGAATTTTCATTTTTTTAATGGATTTGATATTTTCCATTTTTTTGAAGTACTTCTTGTAATTTGTTTTTTTTATCAAGCAATGGCTTGAGGGGTTGTCGTTCTATTATTTTGTGTTCGACAATTGCGAGCTTCGAATTTGCCTATGCGTTATTGCATTATAATTATTACAATACAGTATAGAATGTGAAGTTTGATCATTCTTTTAGAATTGGGATATTTCTCTTGAGAATGAACGCTGTCATACTGGATTCTAATATTTCAACAGTTGTTAACTTGAGTCGGTACCTGGATACATGCTGTAGACCCAGTCTGATTTTCGTAAATTCTCTTGAGGGGACATTTCTGTTTTCGTCTGATAAACTTTAACTTTGGATTTTGTAGTCACGTGTACTTGGATACACCTTGATGATCTTTAAATTAATTAATATTGCTATAACTGAATTTTGATTCAGTCTTTCGAATGTTTCTTGAGTAGAACGTTGTTTAAGAGTACTATTTGAAGTACAAGAATCTTTTTGAGATAAATCCCAGCGATTAACTTTAAGGGGAAGCGTATTCTCATGTGACTGTAAATACAACTCTGTAAGGCAAGCTTTTTGTAATCCAGTGGATTTTATTAAATAGCCACCCATGCTAAATTTATGATGCATTGAAATGAGAAAATATATAGTTAAGAAACACAGCTCAATATATCTGAATACTAGTTATTGAATAAAATAATCACCATGTGAGTGATAATGTGTGAAGAAACGTCAGTGGGCGTACAATATTTTATTTACGGTAGTACTCGTTGAAGTACGTTAATGTTATAATGCTAGTGAAATATAATCTTTGTGATGTTGGTGGTAATGCCCACCTGATTTCAGAAATCGAGGTCATGTGTGACCATTATAATTACAGTACTTCAGTGCAAGGTTGTACTAATTTCCAAATGTTTTTGAAAGAACATAGTGTTTGTTCTCTTTTGCATTTCTTGTTACGATTTATTGTTAAATTGGTAATTCCAATTATGGATCTAGTTTTGGTCTAGCCTCAGAGTCTGTTTTTTGTGTGTGTCACCCCCATTTAATTAATTCTTCGGTGGTACTCATTTTATATGATTTAAGCAAATGTTAGATATGATTCATGATCCATTAACTATACATTCTGGATGAATTTAAATGAGTACATTAATACTGAGAAATTATTGAATCTTTAGAGATTTTGAATTACGAATTTCACGTCTTTTTAGCTTAAGTGCTTGATTGATAAAATAGATTTTGACTACATTGCTAAGGCAATATAATTTATACAATATCAGTTATGACAAAGCACCAATGAGGAGTGTAGAACTATCTGTTTGGAATGGCATTTACACTTGAGGGTGGAATAAAGTTAGTAATGATTTCGCTGTAAATAAGTATATATATATATATATGAATTAATTTGCGTGTTTGATAATGTTAGAATCGGTGGAAGAACCATAAAGGTGATCTCTTTGATTTGTTTTTTTCGTTTTTTATCGGATCACCTGTTGTACATATTATTAATAATTTCAATTGAGGGTCAAATGCATTCTTGGTCCATGGGGACTGCTGATGCATTTATTGGCATGATATTAGTTCCTACTTTCTTTGTTTTCGTGTCTAGCCATGGACGTTTTGGTCTGACCTTCTGTTAGATTTTCGCTTTGGAAATAAATATTTTGTCATTTCATTTAATCGCGCGATGTGATGATTTATAGAAGTATAAAGAGGTCGCATTAGGAGGGCCACAGCTAGGTATTTCTAGAGTTTCCCACACTCCTGAGAGGGTGATTTCCCACGATTCTCGTGTTCTTAGAGCAGTTTACTGCTATGCTTTGGTCTTGCTTAATGCCACCTCTGTTAGGATTTGCTGCACCCTGATACTCCCTTCTCCTGTTGGTAGGATCTGGGGATTTTTCTTAGCCGGAGGTTTTCAGGTTCTACGATCCAGTTACCATCGAGGGATATCAACAGGTAAAGGGTAGGTATTTTCGGGTACAGTAAATTGGCGCCCAACGTGGGGTTTCGAATAGAGATATCGTGTCTTTATGGGAAGTGCCAATTGAGTAAAATGGCATACAGATGATGTACTCGAGAAAACTGGAATATCAGAGACAAGAACATAGTTTGAGGCCATTATAGAAGTCGAACCTCGTGGAAGGGCATCTGACTGGTGATACGACGCCATTTCATGATCGTTTCGAATCTTGCCTTCGAACACGAGGTGGCGTTATGGGCTAGTCAATTCCGACAACATTACAGCGGTCAATTGTGAACTCGTTGAATGAACGTCGGGAAATAATGGTTCACCAATGTTTTTAGCACAAGACGTTGGAATTCATTCGTGAATAAAGCAATTACGAGCATTCTCGATCTACACGGCATACGTGTAGAGTTGCAACCATTAACAGATTTTGTGGATTTTCAAGTGGTGCTACACTGATTTGGAAATAATATACGACTAGAGCCGAGATCAATGAAAGTCATTCTCGGAAAATCTGTATTGACTTGATCAGTCGAGTAGGGCTTTGTGATGTAGCTCGTGGGTGAGCCTCATTCAAGGTGTCCCATTTTCTCGCAACCGGCGGATGGGTGTTTCTGAGCCCATTTCAAATGTAAAATCATTTTCATTAATTTAAAGATGGTCATAATAGGATTACTTAGGATATATACTGATGTAAATCATCACCCGTAGTATGAATAGGTTCTGGGAATTCCTAGATTCTAACATTAAGCACTGATTGGTAATTTTAATTATATTTTAAGTTAACGCAACACAATCAAGAAGTTCGTATGATGGCAAATGTGGTTTACTCTGTGATGTCTATGCTTTGTTTGGTGGAGTGGTGTCCATGTTTTTCAGTTTTGTGTGATATATATTTGATATGTGTGGGAGTGAGGAGAAAGGGTCTCCTATTGACTTTAAGGTGCTTTATAAATTAATCCATGCCCAGTTTGACGGCATTCATGAGAGCATGAATAAAGTAGATAACGCTGTGATTAATTACAACAACAATCTGTGTGAGCAGAGAGAAGCTTTCACAAATAGCGTACTGAGCTCTTTAAACGACCTTCAGTACAGTAATAATGATATTCAAACTAGTATGAATCAAACGCTAACTACTGAAGTCTAACTGAAATAAAGTCTAACGTTGAAAATGTTCAATCAAACTTAGGAGAAATTGTCCAATCTGACTCAGGTGTAACGCAAACTTGTAAAAATGTAACAGTAACTAGATTAAATTGTATGCAGACAGGTATAACAGATATCTATTCTTATGTTAACACCGTAGAAGCTAACCAGAATCATATGCAGATTCAATTAGGTGTTAAGAATCATCTAAAACAAGAACTTGCCACTAGCAAATTAAAATCCAATAAGGATTTAATCAATGCATTCATAGGATAAAGTAGGTTTATGTGTAGTGATAACCAATATGAGTCGCCTCCGTAGCGTAGCGGTCAGCATGGTTAGCTGCCGCCCCGGAGGTACTGGGTTCGATTCCCGGCTCTGCCACGAAATTAGAAAATTGCTTTGAAGACTGGAACGGGGTCTACTCAGCCTCGGGTGGCCAAAATGAGTACCGAGGGGGTTCGATTCCCACCTCAGCCATCCTCGAAGTGGTTTTCAGTGGTTTCCCACTTCGTCTTCCGGCAAATGCCGGTATGGTTCCTACTGTAAGACCACGGCCGCCTCCTTCCCATTTCCTTGCCTAACCGTCTCACTCTTCCCATCCCTTCATCAGGCCCCCTGTTCGCTTTGCAGGTGAGGCCACCTGGGCGTAGTGTTGGTCACACACCCCAGTTGTATCCCTGACTCAGAGTCTCAAGCTCCAGGACACTACCCTCAGTGGCGGTGGAGGTGGGATCCCTCGCTTAGTCCGTGGGAAAAGCCAACCCTGGAGGGTAAAACGATAGCGAAAGCGAGCGAAAGTGATAACCAATATGTTTAGCTGCTAAACAAGGACACATGAACAGTGAGCCTGTATAGCGACGTGGTTACTAAACACGCTGTACTCCGCTTGACCTTGTATCCCACTCGTCACTCACATCTGTAGCATATGGAACAATAAGGTCGTTGCGTTGGCGGTATTGTTTAGTTATAAACGAACCTCCGTACAAGGCCCCATGGTGTAATGGTTAGCACTCTGGACTTTGAATCCAGCGATCCGAGTTCAAATCTCGGTGGGACCTGCGATTTTTTTTTATTATTTCAAAGTGAAATACATGACTTATTGAATGTAATGTATGCTCTCTATCAGATTACTAATTGCAGTAAGTAAAGTAGTAAATGATCCAACCCTTTCCCGGTCTCGATGGCCCAAGACCTGGGAAGGCGAGGTTTAATTTATTAATAACAAACAGTGTACATACCTACAGTAGGTACATGAAAATAAATTTACAAATACATTTACAGTGTTATAATTACAATGATTTTTTTTTATTTAGTCAATTTACCCTCTAGGTTGGTGGTTCCCACGGACGCAGCGAGGGAACTCACCGCTACCGCCTCTATGGGCAGTGTCCTGGAGCTGGGAACATCTGGTCGGGTTGGATACAACTGGGGAGGTGTGATCAGCACTTCGCCCAGGCAGCCTCACCTGCAAAGCGAACAGGGGCCTCATGAGGGAGGGGAGAGGATGGAAGATAGGGATGGATAGGCTAGGAAGAGGGAAGGAGGCGGCCGTGGCCTTACAGTAGGTACCATCCCGGCATTTGCCCGAAGACGAAGTGGGAAACCACGGAAAACCACTTCGAGGATGGCTGAGGTGGGAATCGAACCCCCTCTACTCATTTGGGCCACCCGAGGCTGAGTAGACCCCGTTCCAGTCCTCATACCACTTTTCAAATTTCGTGGCAGAGACGGGAATCGAACCCAGGACCTCCTGGGCGGCAGCTAACCATGCTGATCGCTACGCTACGGAGGCGACACAATGACAATAGTAACACAAAATAGCAAAAATAATTTAACAGTCTCTTGTTCTTGTTGTTGTTGTTGTTGTACATGTATTCATATAATGATACTTTCGATTAATATATTATACTTTTTATACATACTGTATGGACATACTACTTACAATATTAAGAGTAGGCCTATCATGGCCCCATGAATCCTTCGGATGTGGCTTCACTGTTGGACAAATTTAGAAATATTACTTAAATTTAAAAGTAGTAGTAGTAGTAGTTTGGTAATAATAATAATAATAACATCGTATGGCCTCGGTGCCGGGTGCAAGCTTTGTAATTTGACACCCAGAGGGTAGCTTGCATGTCGAATTTCGTTGTTCCTTGAATCACTATGAAAGTCAAGGAGGTTAGATATCTAAGTTCCTTGAACACTATAGCGCTTTCTAGTAGAGAAATGAGGAGCTTTGTGTTGGCGGAAACTCCCGAGATTAATTTTGCCATTCTGAACACGGCCTACAGAGTTCAAGTGGGTTCTTTGACATGGCAACATCGTATGACATGCGTGTTGTATTTTTGCCGCCTTTGAAAAAAAAAAAAACTTACCACGGCCAGGAGCGAACCTGCAATCTTGGGGTTGGTAGACCGACACGCTATCCACTCACCCACCGTGGCAATCTAATAGTTTAGTATTAGTAGTACTAGTAGTTGTTGTTGTTATTGTTGTTGTTGTTGTTGCTGTTGTTTCTTATTTTAGGGTCTTGAGTCATCTTGGTCATTAGACCCGGATAGTTGCGTGTGTGTTGTGAACTTGCCTGATAACCTGTATTTGTGTGATGACTGTATTAGTGTGTGCAACTGAATTAGGGGTACGCATGGGGTAGGTGCCTCGGGACTTGAGATACGTTAAGGTACCATCCCAGCATTTGTCAGGAGCGAGTGTGGGGAATCTCGGGGAAAAGCACAATCAAGATAACCGCTGCTAGTGCCGAAAATCGGACCGGCGAACTCCAGACTTCATGCAGCTTCCATCGACCAAATAGAAAATAGTTTGGAAATGCATTCATAGGATAAAATAGGTTTCTGTGTAGTGATAAACAATATGTTTATCTGCTAAACAAGGTCACATGAACAATGAGCCTGTATAGCTAAAGCTCTGCGTGAATGCGGATATACTGTAGTTTGCATGGCTGTGCGGATAGCGGATAAGCTGCGGATATTGTTTGGAGAAAATTTGCGGATAGATTTTAGAATACACCCGAACTTGTTTAATAACATTATTAGGACCCGGATGTTTATGACATATGATACTTTTCCGTTATGTTTTTGATGTGTAACATCTTTCCACTCGGTATCTGGATATTTTTGTGGCACTCGGTAGCTGGACAATTTTGTGGGAGTGATTTCGGAAAAGAGACGGAAGTGGATGGGACGGAAGTGGATGGGACGGAAGTGCATAGGACGGAAACAATGAGCGCGCGCGGTGGCTGAGATCGGTACAACGACGTACTGTAAGCCATGTGACTATGTGGAATGTAAATCGCATACGGTTTACCTCAAGGTTTGGAGGCCCCATCAAAGAAATTCCTACAATAAATTATCTTCAAGTTGTCGTTCTTTGGTGTGAAAATATTCATTATATCATATTTGCTGAAAACAATTACGATTTATTAAATTTTCTTACTTTTGCTGTATTCTTATTTAATGTAAGCACTCGATACCTCGAGTGCTATATCGAATCAACCAACACTCAAAACAACGTAGGAATTCAGTATATTAACATCAACTTCAAACAATAATTGAAACTTCGTTGGTCTAAACGTATCACTTGGAGAAACGCATTTAATATACCTACTGCACACCTAATTTGTAATCGCGCCTATACTTGGCAGTGCGCTATATCGGCAATAAGAGGCCATTTTCAATAACACCGCTGGCATGGGTTCACTAACTGGCCGGTATAAAGCGCAGCTCGCATCATGTAGGCAGTGGATTGCTCCCGCATACAGTTGCAGATATATGTCACTACTGCAAATGCATTGGAGAATCCTTTCATGTTTGCTGGCACAAGGTAGCACTATGAGTTCATTATTTAAAAAAATGCGAGTAAGTAATATGGAATTATTCGAATAACATGTCAGATGTTACACATCACATGCGACTACTGTAAGGCTAGTTTTTTTTAATGTGTAACATCTTTCCACTCGGTTGCTGGATATTTTTGTGAGAGTGATTTTGAAAAATGGGAAGTAAGTGGATCGGACGGAAGTGTGTAAGACGCACTGCCAGTTGCGTCGCATGCCTTGGCTGCTTTAGCAGCCAGAAGGGAAGTGATCCAGCTGGCAGTGGTACCATGTGGAATGTTTATGACATACGGATTACTTTGTAACAGCAGAGTATCAAGAAGGCAGTGCGAGAGTAGAAATATCAAGTAGGCAGTGAAGAAAAAAAAGTCAGTCTCTGTTATCGTAACTTAGTTACTGGCAGGAGAGTTATGTAACAGCAGAGTATCAAGAAGGCAGTGCGAGAGTAGAAATATCAAGTAGGCAGTGAAGAAAAATAGAGAGTCTTGGAATTGTTATGTTTTATGAGAGTGTAAAAAATAAAAAGATTTTTTCTGTATTGAAGAATGTCAAGGATAATAAAAACGGTAACAACTTAAGGTAGGATAACATATCAGATGATACACATCATATGCGACTATTGTAGGCTCGTATCGTTTTAGTCTATTTTCATTTTATGAAAAACAAAATAGGCAAATGGATTGCCTTTTGTCCGTGTGTGTGCATGTGTGTGTGTGTGTGTGTCCCCTAATAACTTCTAAACGGCTGGAGCGATTATAATGAAACTCGGTAGAATCATAGCACTATTCTGGCACACCCCGACCGTGCCCTTAAAATGTTATTGTGTCTCACCAATCCAACATGGTGGCTGTGCGAAATATTTCACCAGCATTCAGTATCTCCTAAACTATTACCGATATCGCCCTGAAATTGTGTACGGTGATAAAGGGCACTAATAGAAGTTTACCTATGAGACTTTCAAAAACCTGGTGACTACAAAACCAACATGGCGGCCAAGCGAAGTTGAGACTTTTAAATAGACCTTTCTCGCAATTTAACAATCCAAACGTAATGAAACTTGGTACACCAAATGTTTATACACATTGTAATGCACTGGAGTCTAATTTAGTTCAGTTGTTTACATATCCTCTAAATGGCGGCAGTGCGAAATATTTCACTGACATTCTATATCTCCGAAACTATTACAGATATCACCCTGAAATTTCGTACGGTGATAAAGGGTACTGATGCAAGTTTATCTATGTGATTTTCAAAAACCTGTAAAGTACAAAATGAACATGGCGCCCAAGCGAATTTGAAACATTTTAATAGACTTTTCTCGTGATTTAACTCTCTGAGCGCAGTGAAATGTGGTACAGTAAATGATTTTACATATTTTAATGCACTGGCATCTAACTTAGTTCAATTGTTTACATAATATCAAGATGGCGGCTGTGCGAAATTTTAAAATTAAGTTTTTATTTCTTGTGTCGTAATCATGCGATTGAAGTGAAAGTTTGAATAATGAACCTAGGCAATAATTGTCCTTGAATGGAAAATAACTCTATGGCCTATACATATAACAATCCAAAATGGCGAGCATCCGAAATATTTAGACGGTTCTCAATATCTGTGAATCTTTTACAGCAATCAAACTGAATTTTTTTAAATGTTCATAGAGGCTATGAACATATGTTCACGTATAGGACTTTCAGTAACCTGGTGAGGACAAATCCAACATGGTGGTGAAGCGAAAGATAAATATTTAAATGGACGTTTCTCGCAAATTAGCAATCCGAGTGCAGTGAAACGTTAAATGTTAAATGCTTATACAAATGTTAATCCACTGGCATCTAATTTATTTCAATTGTTTGCATAATCACAAGATGGCAGCAGTACGAAATTTTAAAATCTCTTTTTTACTTCTTGTGTTCTAATCATGCGATTGAAGTTTGAATACCACATGTACACAATAATCTTAATGTAATAGTACAAAAAAAAGTCCAACCTGGCGACCATCTGAAATATTTAGACGGTTCTCAATATCTACGAATGTATCACAACCTTCAAACTGAAATTTTGATAGAGGCAATTAACATGAGTAGGATATACACACATCAAAAAAAGTTTTGCATCACCTCGGTTCCCAGATCTCCGGCATATAGACGTTGACTGTGTATATTGTATCAAAGATACAGTCCCTTTGACTGTTCATAGATGTCACTAAAACTGCTCAAAGATGTAAACAACCATGCATGAGCAGGGCCTATTAGACGGAGGGGGTACGACAGCCGATCAGTTCCAGTCATTCCACCAGGACGAAGGTACGCTGCTCATGTTGTCTGTAGTTCTACCATGCCTAGAAGGTCAATACCGCAGTTCGATCGCGTCCGCATTGTTACTTTGTGTTAAGAAGGGCTCTCAACAAGGGAAGTTTCCAGGCGTCTCAGAGTGAACCAAAGCGATGTTGTTCGGACATGGAGGAGGTACAGAGATACAGGAACTGTCGATGACAGGCCTCGCTCAGGCCGCCCAAGGGCTACTACTGTAGTGGATGACCGCTAGTTACGGATTGCCGCTCGGAGGAACCCTGACAGCAATGCAACCATGTTGAATAATGCGTTTCGTTCAGCCACAGGACGTCGTGTTTCAACTCAAACTGTGCGCAATAGGCTGCATGATGCGCAACTTCACTCCCGACGTCCATGGCGAGGTCCAGCTTTGCAACCCCGACACCATGCAGCGCGGTACAGATGGGCCCAACAACATGCTGAATGGACCCCACAGAATTGGCATCACGTTCTCTTCACCGATGAGTGTCGCATATGCCTTCAACCAGACAATCGTCGGAGACGTGTTTGGAGGCACCCTGGTCAGGCTGAACGTCTTAGACACACTGTCCAGCGAGTGCAGCAAGGTGGTGGTTCCCTGATGTTTTGGGGTGGCATTATGTGGGGCCGACGTACGCCACTGGTGGTCATGGAAGGCTCCGAAACGGCTTTACGATACCTGAATGACATCCTCCGACCCATAGTGCACCCATATCGGCAGAATATTGGAGAGGCATTTGTCTTCATGGACGACAATTCTCGACCTCATCGTGCACATCTTGTGAATGCGTTCCTTCAAGATAACGACATCGCTCGACTACAGTGGCCAGCATGTTCGCCAGACATGAACCCTATCGAACATGCCTGGGATATGTTGAAAAGGGCTGTTTATGGACGTCTTGACCCACCAACCACTCTGAGAGATTTACGCCGAATTGTCGTTGAGGAGTGGGACAATTTGGACCAACAGTGTCTTGATGAACTTGTGGATAGTATGCCACGACGAATACAGGCATGCATCAATGCAAGAGGACGTGCTACTGGGTATTAGAGGTAGTGGTGTGTACTGCAATCTGGACCACAAATGCTGAAAGTCTAGCTGTATGATGGTACAACATGCAATGTGTGGGTCTCATGAGCAATAAAACGAGCTGAAATGTTGTATGTGTTGATCTCTATTCCCTTTGTATTTAAAGGTTCCGGAACTCTTGGAACCGAGGTGATGCAAAACTTTTTTTGATGTGTGTATGAAAATAGGCTGTACAGTTCTTCACGGAACTACTTGTTGTTGTTTTTTTTTTTGTTTTTTTCATAACACATGGAAGATGCTTTAAGCTAATCTCATTAGAATTTTGTCATTAAGCATAATTAACACTCCGAAAAGGAAAGAGTTGCAATTCTGGCGGCGTAACATTCATTTAAAACATAACACATGGCATACAAAGCCTGAGCGAACGACATTTTCCTCAATGTATAAATAGGTTGCATTAGTAATTTATGCTTTATCTAATTAAAAATATTATTTTAATGCCAGTACATTCGGATAACAAACTTGCGGAAAAAGTCGTGCGGATGTGGGGCGGATGCGGGGCAGATGCTGGGCAGATGCGGATAACGTTTTGTTTATCCGCGCAGGGCTCTATGTAAGCAACGTGGTTACTAAACACGATGTAGGCCTACTCTGCTTGACCTTGTATCCCACTCGTCACTCACCTCTGTAGCATATGGAACAATAAGCTCGTTGCGTTGGCGCTATTCTTTAGTTATGAATTCCTAGATTCTAACATTAAGCACTGATTGGTAATTTTAATTATATTTTAAGTTAACGCAACACAATCAAGAAGTTCGTATGATGGCAAATGTGGTTTACTCTGTGATGTCTATGCTTTGTTTGGTGGAGTGGTGTCCATGTTTTTCAGCTTTTGTGTGATATATATTTGATATGTGTGGGAGTGAGGAGAAAGGGTCTCCTATTGACTTTAAGGTGCTTTATAAATTAATCCATGCCCAGTTTGACGGCATTCATGAGAGCATGAATAAAGTAGATAACGCTGTGATTAATTACAACAACAATCTGTGTGAGCAGAGAGAAGCTTTCACAAATAGCGTACAGAGCTCTTTAAACGACCTTCAGTACAGTAATAATGATATTCAAACTAGTATGAATCAAACGCTAACTACTGTAGTCTAACTGAAATAAAGTCTAACGTTGAAAATGTTCAATCAAACTTAGGAGAAATTGTCCAATCTGACTCAGGTGTCGTAACGCAAACTTGTAAAAATGTAACAGTAACTAGATTAAATTGTATGCTGACAGGTATAATAGATATCTATTCTTATGTTAACACCGTAGAAGCTAACCAGAATCATATGCAGATTCAATTAGGTGTTAAGAATCATCTAAAACAAGAACTTGCCACTAGCAAATTAAAATCCAATAAGGATTTAATCAATGCATTCATAGGATAAAATAGGTTTTTGTGTAGTGATAACCAATATGAGTCGCCTCCGTAGCGTAGTGGACAGCATGGTTAGTTGCCGCCCCGGAGGTACTGGGTTCGATTCCCGGCTCTGCCACGAAATTAGAAAAGTGCTTTGAAGACTGGAACGGGGTCTACTCAGCCTCGGGTGGCCAAAATGAGTACCGAGGGGGTTCGATTCCCACCTCAGCCATCCTCGAAGTGGTTTTCAGTGGTTTCCCACTTCGTCTTCCGGCAAATGCCGGTATGGTTCCTACTGTAAGGCCACGGCCGCCTCCTTCCCATTTCCTTGCCTAACCGTCTCACTCTTCCCATCCCTTCATCAGGCCCCCTGTTCGCTTTGCAGGTGAGGCCGCCTGGGCGTAGTGTTGGTCACACACCCCAGTTGTATCCCTGACTCAGAGTCTCAAGCTCCAGGACACTACCCTCAGTGGCGGTGGAGGTGGGATCCCTCGCTTAGTCTGTGGGAAAAGCCAACCCTGGAGGGTAAAACGATAGCGAAAGCGAGCGAAAGTGATAACCAATATGTTTAGCTGCTAAACAAGGACACATGAACAGTGAGCCTGTATAGCGACGTGGTTACTAAACACGCTGTACTCCGCTTGACCTTGTATCCCACTCGTCACTCATATCTGTAGCATATGGAACAATAAGGTCGTTGCGTTGGCGGTATTGTTTAGTTATGAACAAACCTCCGTACAAGGCCCCATGGTGTAATGGTTAGTACTCTGGACTTTGAATCCAGCGATCCGAGTTCAAATCTCGGTGGGACCTGCAACTATTTTTGTATTTCAAAGTGAAATACATGACTTATTGAATATACGATCTCTAGCTTGGCTACGCTGCAGGGTACTAAGGGCCGCTTTCACCAAAGTCAATTATCTATTATTATTATTATCTCTTAATTCGTCATTGAAGGTTATTGGACATTTCACGAGCATTTCATCAAACAGAAACGCACCTTAAATTACCACTAACAAGCAATTACATTAAATGGCCAAATCTGACTACTCAACTCTCTAAAGCATTGTTAAAGTGGAGGGAAATAGCTGAATTCCACCTCGTCCATTGGCAATGCCAGAAGAATTGATTTGTTTTCAACTTTCACATGAACTTTCATCCATATGAATATAAAATATGTTTATGACAATGAATTAAAAAAGATCAGAGGCTATTTACACCAAGAAAGAAGAATACGGAATAAAAAAAATAAAAAAAACACATGTCTCATTGTGAGGTTTGAAGCCATTTTTCAGTGTTGCCTAAGTAAACAAAAGTTTGGTGCTTTTCAGTCGGTATGTAATTTATTTCAGGATCAGGGCATAACCCAGCTCTATTTGGGTACATTCGTGTTGACCGACTGAAAAGCACCAAACTTTAGTACACATGTCTCATGTGGGATTCTAACCCCTTCCAGCTCTTTTTAACAAAATCCGAGTCTGCAACGCATCTGCTAACGCTACGAAGAAGGCGAGAAAAAAGTGTCCTATTTAGCTAAGTAAGCGATGTATACACACAACTTCCAATTCTTCTAAATTATTTGTTTATATAATTTTAAGCTTTTGCCATGAATAAGGTCTTCTGCATTTCCCTTGCTTTATAAATTATGTTCTAGAAAATCTCAAGGAAGCATCGCAAACATCGATCAGTGCTGCTTCTTACTCTGTCCGCCATTTCTCTCCAGGGTGAAACCGAGTCCCCGCATGCACGAAAGCCGAAAAGCGTATTTAATTAATTATACTTATTACAAACCCGAATGTCGCCTTCGTGGTGTAGTGGTCAGCATGCTTAGCTGCCACACCGGAGGTCAACGGTTCGATTCCCGGCTCTGCCACGAAATTTGAAAAGTGGTCTACTCAGCCACAGGTGGTGCAAATGAGTAGAGAGAGTTCGATTCCCTCCTCAGGCGTCCTCTAAGTGGTTTTCCGTGGTTTCCCATTTCGTCTCCGGGCAAATGCCAGGATGGTAACTACCGTAAGGCCACGGCCGCCTCCTTCCCTCTTCATTGCCTATCACTCCTAATTTTCCCCTCCCTTCCCATACCTCATGCGGCCCCTGTTCGCTTTGCAGGTGAGGCTGCCTGGGCGAGGTGCTGGTCCCTCCTCCCCAGTTGTATATGCCGATCAGGTGTTTCAAGCTCCAGGACACTGCCCTGGCGGCGGTAAAGGTGGGATCCCTCGCTGAGTCCGAATGGCTTCGTGAAATGCATCGGCAATAACCATGTATTAACTCTTCTATTGAAGTTAAATAGGAATTACCTAACTAATCGTTCATAAAGAGATAGTGAAAACTGCCCTAAGAGCAGAAAGTCATTTCGTTAATTCTTATTTCTTTAATAATTTTATTAATGCAGCCAATGGCCATGTACTTTTCTTTTCAGGACGGGTCAGGGAAGGAATATTGGAAGGAAATCGACCGTGGACCTACTGAAAGGAACCGTCCCGGCATTTGCCTGGTGGTGAAAATGGGAAACCACGAAAACCATTTTCAGGACGGCAAAGGTGGGATTCGAACCCACGCTCTCCCGATGCCAGCGAGGCACGAGGTAGCGCGTTGTTGTTGGCAGGGCTGCCAACCACAATTTATTTTATGAAATTTGTGCATATGACAGCTTTCCTTTGTTAAAATGTCTGCAACAACTGGAAGTCAGAATTTTACCTATCGAAAGAAACCCTGCTTTTTCAAGGCAACTCACTAGAAAGTACAATGAGGTGCGTTGAAGTAATACGACACAGCTTTCCGTGACTCTGTACCAATTTTCATGCGAATGGTAAGAGTCCTTTTTAAGTTTCAGTCAGAATTATTTTGGCTACAGTGGCATTATTATATGAGTTGCTGAAAAGTAACGTGAAATATTACGATCTATATAATACGTGCCAGTTTTAGGAGAAATCCGTTTGTTAGTATGGACGTTACATGCAGTTAAAGACTGTATTTATCAGCACGCGTAGAAGCATGTTGTCGGAACTGTCATGTATGGGTTTCAGAACAATAATATGAAATTTTGTGTGAGCCAATTTTGGAACAGCTCTCATGCATACTTTCAGAGATATCCAAAAGAGCGCAATTTTTAATTGTGTTTTTTTTTCAGCAGTTAGTAACACTGACGTCATTTTTAAATATGGTCGTGAGATGTTCTTGTATGGTTCTTTACTCATACCATATTTGGTTACGATAGCATCAACCGTTTATGAGTTCATAGGGGGATAACAGACAGACACACAATTGCCTGGATTGACCTCATAAGCCTACTTTTTAAAATCATTTTTGCAAAATTTGAAACTTACGCTAATAATTAAATAGCAGCCACAGGTCAGCCTGTAGATTTCTGGTTTCCACGTCTAAATTGGAGAGTAGAGCGCCTCAGTTATAAGGTCTACAGTACGCCATGGTACCTGATGCTATATTATTATTATTATTATTATTATAGTTTATTGTTTGACAACATTATCACGGCAAATACCGGCTACATTTTCTGTTACAGCCTGGTTCGGCCTTAGCAAGGAACCATCTGTAGTGAGATAATTTCGTATACACTGTTCAGGGACTTCACATTACTGTATATCCATGTCGTGCCCGCAGTCTTCATGAGTCTCCTTCATTTGTAGGATGAGCTAAATTTCCATCTGGATCATCGAGCCTTGCTGAGTATTCGGCCAGGGTATTGTCACCAAGGAACTTCCTAACAATATGGCATGTGTTTAACAGAACTGCCTTCTGTAGTTCAATATATATCTGCGGGTGCAGATTCAATATTGATAGACTACTGTGGAGAGTTTTGGGTATAACACCAGTACACGATACAATTATTGGGATGGTAGTCACTGAATCAAGTTTCCACATCTGCTTTATCTCAATTGCCAGCTCTGTGTACTTAGATATTTTAGTAGCAGCTGTTGTTTGGATGTTTTGAGTGTTGGGACATGCGATATCTATCAGTAATGCCTCTCTGTGTTCTTTATTGATGACAATAATATCTGGCCGGTTGTTACTGACTGCGACAACTGTCACAACTCCTCTGTCCCAATAGAGCTTGTGTGTGGCATTTTCGAGTACTGCAGATGGTGTGTATTTCCAATAGGAGACGGAGCTTTGAAGAAGTTTGTACTTCAAGGCCAGTTTCTGGTGGATAATGTTTGCAACTTGTTCGTGTCGATGTTTGTAGTCAGTATTGGCAAGGTGGGAACAACCTGATATTATGTGTTGAATGGTCTCACTACATTTGCCACAGCGGCGACACATCTCACTCTATATTATTATTATTATTATTATTTTATTATAATTATTATTAATTACTCAACTTACAGTTGGTAACATGACTCATAACGGTACATTACGTACAAGAAAATGAGTAAATTCACACTTTGAAAAGCCTATAGCATACAATCTCAAACTATATGTTATTATTATTATTATTATTATTATTATTATTATTATTATTATTATTATTATTATTATTATTACCCTAAGACTGTAATAACTTTCTGAACCTGTTCATCTCCACTGATACAGTAAAATGTTTCGTGACTCCCTTAGGGTGTCAGGATATAATAAATTAGCATACATTTTAGATATCCAAGTTATAGCTCAAATTTCATTTGTGGTTATTCAGCAGTTGGCTATAGCCATCAAGCCATTCAACTTATAATATTTAATTTAATAATATCTACTAGTAAAAATAATATTATATTCCTGAGAAATATGCATTATAGGCCTACTGGTCCATTCAATCTAGTTTTGTATTATGTGCGACAACAGAAATGCCCAGTACAACGGTAATAATTAATGGTACATTGTAGGACAACACATAACAAACACAGCACAATATTTAGGTTAGTAATCAGTTGTTGATTCAGGCTTTCACGACATCAAACACTAGATATGCTAGTCTAGAATTCATAAAGCATAAAGCAAACGTATCCGGTCTTTGCACTGCTATATTCAGTAATTATGCTGTTATAATTTCGCAGATATCTACAAATATATTTGTGTGGTTCTCTAGGCAATCAAGTCACTCGTTATTATTGTTTTATCTTGGGGTTTGGACATCGTGGTCATCATCCCTGTGTATCATTGTGTGTGGAATTTGTCTCATATCCTGAGATATTGTGATACCTTTAATTGCGACTAGAATTGAATGAGACAGCCGTAACTTTAACATAGGAACCACTCTGGCATTTGACAGGAATTGCATCGGAAAACTACTTCCAGGTTGGCTGTGTTGGAAATCGAACCAACGCTTTTTTGAGTTATCGACACTAGGAGGCTCTAACATAGGCTATATCAAGTGCGAAATGGGAATTCCGTCAATGTAATATAATTAAAGTGTACATGGACTGATAAATAAATATAGGGGCCGATAACCTAGATGTTAGGCCCCTTAAAACAACAATTATCATCATCATCATGATAAATAAATATGAATGAAATGAGTTGAAACGAAGCTGAGTGCAGCCGTTACAGCTTTCACACCAAAATTAAATTTCTTAGCAGAGGCGGAAATTAATCCCAGGCCTAGGGGATGGCAGCCACTATTACCGATGTACCGAGAAAAGCTGTCCCACAATTTCCCCCACACGACTTTCCTATATTTTCTTCGGTTATGGGGATATGACCAATAAATTGTCGCTATAAACTGTCTTCACTAATTCACAATAATGTTTCCACGCATGTAGGCTGCATATACAGTATTAAGTGATAAGTTTATAAGATTATCAAGATTATATAAGACATTAAAAGATTCTCTTTACATACAATTCATAATGCAGACATAACCTGCTAAAATCAAGACGTTAACATGAACTAACGATTTATAAAAAATCAAAAGCATGTATACGGAAATCAGAGGTTTCGTTTTAATGAACGGGCATCAAGTCTGAATTGGCTGGAACACCTGTGCTTTCTCACACTAAGAGATTTTAGAACCAACTTCCATTGGCCAAAACTGGAAGTTCATAATTACTCATCCGTAACGACTTCAAGAATTGATTTTTTTGAAGATTACTCTTAAAATTTTAATTAATTAAAACTTCTATGCACTCTATTAATTAATTAATGACATAATTTCAATTTATATTGTTTTTAATTTTTGAATGCACCATGTTTTCTTCTTAATTAATTAATTGCATAGAGTACGGGTCACCGCGAAGGCCCGGATTCGATTCCCGGCTTTGTCAATAAATTTAATTCTGGTCTGAGGGCTGTAAAAGGGTACACTCAGCTTAGTGAGACCAAACTGAGAAGAGGTGGGTTCGATTCCTACCTCAGCAATCCTGGAAGTGGTTATCCGCAGTTTTCCACTTCTACTCCAGGCATATGCCAGGATTCCCAAATTAAGGCCACGGCCTCCTCCTTCCAAATCCTAATCTGAATTACAACTCCAACACACTTATACAGCCAACACTGTAACACAGGTTATCAGACAAATTCCACACACACCTAAGTACACAGGGATATATGACCACGATGTTGCAACGCGCCTCAATGAATCAACCACAACAAAATACATTTCCTTCCCTTTAATAAGTAATTTTTGAAGGACCATTTTTGGAAAAATACTAGCATTACTACATGCATTATTTTCATCTTGTAACTGGCAGTTTTCAGTTATTTTTCGCTGATGAAGGCATTAATATTCATGCCGAAACATGTACGAATTTAACATGGTACAAATTGTTTTTTTTTCCTTCTGATGAGAACCGCATTGATGCACTGTTTTTACGACTTGAGTGCCGATTATCTTTGAAAGCTTTGGCTTTTGGCCGATGTCACTGAAAGCGACAGTTTTATACGAGAACAAGTCTAGATTTATTTAATAAACATGGATTAGATGGATATTGACGAGACGTTTAAGTAGCAAACATTTATAAACTGTCTTCTCTGCTCTATGAATCCGTTAACGACATGTTATGATAGCTTGTATTCAATAATATTAAAAACTATCAGATTTCACTCTCACATAAGTAAAGGAACACCAACAACAGACAGTAACATAAACTCAGTGATCGAACATCTGGCCATGAAAGACAGCATCTAGGGTTTTGATAATGACTGTACCTGTGACTGGAAGGTAAAGAGGTGCATTATAATTCCGGAGTGGCTTGTGTTAAACTGTATAATGCTGCCTCAGCTAACCTACATACAGATCCGTCCACAGTGCACGCTACGCTGCACAAAGTAGGGATCCCATCCTGGTTTAAAATGTATTCCTGAGGTAAATGATAGAGCAGTGTTGCTCAGACACTCATTTTGTTGGGGGTTAGAAGCTAGATTTTGCCCTTGATTCAAACCCTAATTAAACCATCTCATTTACCTAGTATGGTTGGCTTCCGGAGCTGGTGTGGAATGTCACAGACCAGTAAACCGCGGTTATTACCTGATGGGGGATGCGCGCTTTCAGTTTCCTATGTGGACGAGTGCATGTGCTGCAGCGTTATTGAGAGGAGACGAACGTTTACGGAAACGTATTCATCGGCTCCTACTGTAACTGTAGCTGTATCGCACGTTAGTGTGTCTCCCAGTAGCACAGCAGCAGTATTTTGATGATGGGACCAAAATTTCTACACAGTGGGTCCTTGGAAGGACCATCTTGTCTTTGTAACGTGTTTTATGCCAGGAAATTACAAGGATTGTATAGCTGTCAAATGCTAATGCTCAGTTCAGTACTGGAACTTAGCATGTACTTATGTACGAGCACCACAAAGCAGCAGTGCAGCTCCACCTAAGTATTAGAAATTTCCCTGCATTGAAAACCTACCACACAGATTTGGTCAACCACACAAGACCTGGTCAACCCTCAACTGGATCAGGACACATCACATTAAGAGCGCGGACTCCCTTTATAAATAGGCCAAATTTTCTTCCCCGAATTGTAGCTACGGTGCCCCAAATCAGACAGGTCAGCATAGGCTATAATGCTTCCACGATTCAAATTGACACCGAAGCTTATGCATAGTGAACTTCCGGTCCGCAAATATCAATCTGATAATCATTGGCAATGAATCACCTGGAATTATTTTCATTATTATTTAGGATTGTAGTTTTGATTTTGGGTGTTCAACTTATGAAATAAGACATAGAGTAAACTAAAAGTAGTTAGTAAAACTTCGCAACAGAAACGATCCTAACAAACAGCTTAGTATACGAGTTTTGCACAATTCGGACGTTAATATGCAAACATCTCTAGAATTATAATGGTATTAAGTTGGCGTAAATTAAATATGGTATAGGCTATGTGAGAATATTACTGTATAATAATTTGCTATCTGGTTACTATGATATATTCTGCATAACCTTGACCCGTTTAAATACTAAAATGTCGCCGTGGAGTAAGGCTACGAGTTATTCGCCATACCAGTAACATTTAACAATAACTTATCTTTTCTTCTTTAATATTTATTTAATAATTTTTATTATATTGTATAGGCTATTCATAAATATTTAACCAATAATCTTTTATAATTATATACGTATTTAATTTATTGCAAGAAAGCGATATTTGATATCACATGCGGTTCCAACTAAAAATCCAACTGTGCCTAGTTTTCAGTGTGGAAAACATGGAAAATGTTAAGTTACTAGACCAAAAAGCTGACGACAAAATACAAAATTACCACTCTCCCCAGTTGTATCTGCTGACAAAGTGTGTTCATCTCCCAGAAACCGTCCTTGTGACAGCAGTCGAATGATCCCTTGCAGAGTCTATGACTGAAGCCGAGCTGGAAGAATAAGCGATAAATATATTATAGCCTATAGTATTATTTGTAAGTAATCTTGCTGGTAGAAATACCAGCAATCAAACAAGCATTTAAATCTCGTGAGTAAATTGCTAACCCTCCAGAGACTTGTATGTAAATGATTTGTTCATTTCTCCTCCCACCCGTGTCTCGTCCCTCCTACTCCTCCCTCTGATTTCCTCATGTTACGTGATACAGAATGATACATTATTTTCCAGTAATCTAAAGTTCCACATCTAAAAGTCTTGTTGAGTCTCAACTTGTGACAGGATAATGTTCACTGGAGAAATAAGATATTTTCCCTGTGTAGGCTGGCACAGGAACTTTGTGTGAGTTCAGGTGGCGTACAAACTTCCAGCAGGTGTAGGAGACATTTCCAGCATAGGAGCCTCAACACACAGAAACAGAGGTTCCATTCTAACTCTTGAAGAGGCTCTAGGAAGGAGGCTGGTATCAAACCACGCCACGGCTGGGTTTCTTTCGATAGGTTTAGAATGATCGATATGTTAACTCTGCGATGGTTTATGAGATTAATATCGTTAAGTCGTAAAATTCCACCAACGGCTCATATAGGTAATGTTGCTATTGTTGATTCATTTAGGGGTTTTTGCGACATCGTGGTCATGTAGCCTGCGGAGCATTAAGCAACCGAAGAAATAACTCTTTGTATAAGGTACCAACTATGTTTCAAGACTGAGAAAAGACAATCTCATCAACAAACAGTCTCATTCCACTAACTAATCTATGTAGGTGTACCTACTATTGGTGTTATATAGGCTACTTAAGCAATAAGTCCTAACCTACTGTAGAATTGTAAATTAATGCAGAAATGCACTATGAGTGCTACCCTGAGATGATGGTAAAAGGCTAGAACTATTATATATGAATTGAAGTCAATGGCCATAGCAGGGCATTTCAATTGAACGCCCGTAGGCTCCCCCAACAAGTGCAATTTCAAGTGGTTCCAACTTTGGCCACCAGATGCGACTGTCACTGACACCCAGCGGTGAACGTTGGAACTTGAGAGAGCGTTTTCCAACCAAATAACCTGCAAATGTGGGCTACACACTGCCAATTGTACTGGTTGGTTAGAAATGCAACAAACAAAATCAGTGTTTGTCTGCTAATAATGTGTTGGAAGATCGTATATGGAGACTTATCTGAAACTGCTATACTGTTCATACAGATTTTTTCTTTACATCAGAAAATTCGTTGTCAGAGCGTCTTTTAGACATTCCACAATTTCAGTTCTTCTTTCGGATGCTTTAGTATTTTACGAGTAGGTTAATTGTTGCCACACTTTTTTAGTTTTTGACGTTCTTCTGTTTTGTTTTAGGGGGTGAAGGTGGTGTGTGTAATTGTAGGTTTGGTTGCTTTAATAGAGCTAAAGATTCAGATCTGATGATGCTCGCTTGACGAGCGAAACATGTTATCCTTTAGTTTCCTCCATCTTCTGTAGCCCAAAACAAATATATTATTCACATGTATTTTTTCAGATTATTTTTTGCACGTCACAGTAATTAGGATTTACATTGTATTGACCGACTGAAAAGTTGTTATCAATACGGCAAAACTGAAAATGGCTTCAAGGCTCTCTATACTATTGATGTTTACACACTAAGCCACTTCGTCACGTCTCATCCAAAACATGAAATAATTGCTGACTAATTCCCAACTGGCATTTCCTGGATTTTGTTTCAAGCACAGTAGTAGTCATGCAAGCGGCGTTGCCAAATGTAACGAATTCTTCCTCCTGATTTCTTATAGGCCAAAGCTTCTTACCTTTTACTATTCATTTTCATGTTTTTTGGCGCTTTCTGACATGGAGAATAGTAATTTATGTTATTGACTGTCTAGCCATTTTCCACCCACCCTGTATACGTAGTAGACATAATGAAGACTTTTGATATGCTACGCATTTATAGTCATTTAATTATTTTCATACTTATACTGGCCCTGCAGGCCAGTCAAAATTGATAAAATCTAAATGGGACTGATGTCTGCAAATGTAATTTAAACATGACGGAGAGAACTGCTCGAACACTTCAGAAGGGAAATGAATTTGGTCTCTATAATATGTGGAAGTACGGATTGGATCAGTCATTCGTAACTTCTAGTTTGCGGAAACAGAAAACAGAGATAAGCTAAATAAATAAATAAAATAATTTAAAAAAAAAATACCTAATAAAGAAATGAAAGGAAGTTTGCAGTTTTACGTGATCGTTAATCGTGCGGTCATGAGCCACGGGTTCTCCTTTTTACGTGGAATGCGAACCACAGGACAAGGCATTTCACTTCAAAATAAGTAAATACGTAAATAAATAAATAAATGCATTAACCAATTAATTAATTAATTAACTACGGTACCTTAAAATTAATTTAATTAGATCTGTGATGAAATTCACAGGCACAACTGTAGTTGCTCCTTCATTTGAGGGCCTTGTACATTGTGGCCCTTTCGCACCGTGTACTTGGGGATGTGTACAATTTGCCTGATTGCCTGTGTAATTGGTGGTATCTGTACTGGTAGTGACTCACAGAAAATAATTATGAATCATATTTAATAACTTTCTCATATCTTGATTGTTTTCTCCGCTAGATTTCCCACTTTTCAATGGTGTCACATGGGGCTATCCACTATTAGTGGCATCTGTGAATATTACCAATAACCAACTGAAACAGATGACGGGAGAGCTCTGCGTTGAGGGTGAGAGCTTCATTGACCTAGGAAGAAAAGTTAATCAACATTCAAGAACATGATACTGTGATACTCAATCTATATTTTTAGGAAACACAATTAATTAATAGATAATTAAATCATTAATGGTTTAATTATTATCAGATAAATAAGCAAACATCCCCGGATGTTTATTGCTAAACATTAAGCTTCATAATTATAAACAGTAGAGAAATGCCTTGGAAAGATCCTCTAAGAAATCTAGAGCTTAAAGGCAGAAAAATCTCGAGGAAGATACTAGGACCAGTGAAATTCCCAGAAGGATAAAGGAGACACAACCATGAGCTATACCATCATATCGAAGGTATAAGAACTAACATGAGACATAATACACTTAACCTTTATGGTTAACAAGAAAGAACGGATTACCAATGATTAACATAACACATATAGAACACAATCTCCCAGATTCTTAGTAGGCCTACACTTAAGAGTTGAAAAGGATCTAGATCGAGCAAAGATCATCCCGACTGTCATACGGAATAGAGACATACTTAGAAATTGCGTCAGATCTACAGCTTTTCTAGAATCATTAACACCAGCCACACCACAACCAGCCAACCGATGAAAACAGGAAAGGAAGGCAGCACATATAGCAGGAATGAGAGCCTTACTGGTCATGAATATAGGTGCAAGAGAGTTGAAACCACGTGGCCATATTGTTGGTCTAAGATTTTTTTGGATCCGAGGGAAATAAAAAATATATATTCGGCATATGAGTTTAATTGATATCTAAGGTACAGGTTCACTGATAGATGTACTGTAGCTATGTGCGTTAACGTACAAGACCATGGGGTCAGGCTATTTCCTTCCTCAACAGATGAATGGGATTAACCCCCTACACCATTCGTCATTGAAATAGTTTTGCATGATTTACCATTTACGACTCCATGCCAGGGCGGTACCTTATAATAGGCCGCCCCCTTCCAACTTATTGCTCTATTTAATTTGCCTTCAATGACTCATTAACTCCTCTGATGAGGTTGTGGTCAGGAAGGGCAACGTGCCATACAATATTGCCTTCATCTCCGATCCAGTATAAATGGTAGGCTAATTACCCAATCAGCTTATTATCCATGCGTCATAGTTAGAGGTTCGAATCTCTATGGAGGTATCAATTACAACTCTTACATCTCAAGTATGGTCAGTAAGCTAGCACGTAAGGTGACGCTAACTTTTGTTTTGTTTTTTTGTTTTGAAGAAGCTGTGGCCTACAAGGATTTTGAAATAAGTTTGGAGCAAAAATGTTAAATCTATTTATGAGATAATGGTTTTCGAAGTTTGTCAACTTTTTCAAAATCAACCCTTCCTTTATTAATCTATTTTCAGACATTTCTTTGACAACCATTCTCTACAACTTATTTTTATGCAAATAATGTAGGCCTACATTATCACAGAAATAAGTGCATCGATCTACTTGAAATGCTCACAGTATCTTTATATGCATATGTGCAAAAATCGGACCTAGAATAATTGCTGCAGTATTTATGCATTGCTTCAAAAATGAAGCTCTTTTTAAACTTATCAAAGAAAAATTTACAAACCGTAAGTTTCGGGAACTAAGTTAGAAACATATTTCTAAGTTGGACTAAAGTCATGAAGTCTTCTTCAAATGTATTTAGTTTGAAATCTTTAATTTCAATAGTAAAGTCATAAATGTACCTTTTACTTAATATTTTGTTTTTAGGAATTGAGTAATTGTAATGTTGGTAACAGTGAATGATATTGCCTTTTCAGTAACTTAACTATTGTGTCTTATAAAGGTATGTTGTTGTTTGAGTCTTCAGTCTTTTGACTGGTTTGGTGCAGCACTCCATGCCTCCCTGTCCTGAGCTAATCGTTTCATCTGTACATAGCTACCACACCCTAAATCCGAGGCAATCTGTTTAACATATTTTAACCTTGGACTAACCCTACAGTTCTTGTCCTCGACCCTTACTTCCATAACTAAGCTTGCTATTACTGGGTGTCTTAGTTTGTGTCCTACTATCCTATCTCTTCTCTTTAGCAGTCACCTGAAACATCTCTCCTCTCCCACTCGTCTTAATACCTCTTCGTTTGTAACCCTATCTACCCATCTGATCTTCATCATCCTCCTGTAATACCACATTTCAAACGCTAGAATTCTCCTCTTTTCTACTGCACCAACAGTCCAAGTTTCACTTCCATAGAGTGCCACGCTCCAGACAAAGGATTTCCTAATACCTAAATCTACATTCGATGTCAACAGATTTCTTTCTTGTAGAAATGCTTTCCTTGCCGTGGCCAACCTACTTTTTATATCCTCTTTGCTTCGTCCATCACTGGTTATTTTGCTTCCTAAGTAACAGAAGTATCCTACTTCGTTTAGCTCTTCACCTGCCAATTTGGTGTCCATAGAGGTTTCTGATTTATTTTGGCTGCATTCCAGTATTTTTGTTTTACAATTATTAATTTTCATCATGAATGTTGATAAATTTGCATAACAGTTGCCTCAATGATTTGTGTGGTAGGATCATATTAAGGAAAAGAACTGTTTCGTTCAACAATTCACTTAGCGCCATCTTGAAGACTTTATTATGTACTGTATCATGTATTAGTGTGATCAAACAACGCTGGTGTTCCCTGGCCTACCTCAGCGGTGTAGAGTCAAAGGCTAGCCTGTAATCTTGGATGTCATTCCTCATATTTATTGTACTAGCTGGAGAGTTTGTTTTCCCCCTGTCATTAATTTGTATGGTAATGTGGCCAGTATTCAACTGGTGATTATACACTGTACTGTACTTCATCAACAGAGATGTAGCCGCTAAAATATTGTATGGGTACAGCACAATAAATTCAATATTTACTCTTTTCTTTCTGAGATGTGGAGGTTTAGCATTTATTAATGATTCATGAATTATAGGATCACATGCTTCATGTAATTTCTCATACCCACATTAATTATTGAAATAACATTTAACCACAATTATATCATTGGTGTCAAATGTTTGTTGTTATTTCATTTAAGGGCCTTAACAATGTGATCATCAGCTCCATGCACTTGTGTGTGAAATCTGTCCAATAACCTGTATTACTATGCTGTCTGTACATTTATGTGTTTTCCCATTTGGAGATAGGATTTAGAAGAATGCAACAGGCTCTTAAGTTAGGTACCATTCTGGCATTTGCCAGGAATGGGAAAGGAAAACGACGGAAAACCTATTTTAGGATGGCTGAGGTGCGAATCACACCCACCTATTCCCAGCGATCCATACAGCGGTATGTGTACCGAGTTTCAGACCCTCACACCAGAATGAAATTTCCTGACAGAGCCAAGGATTGAACCCTGGATGTCAGGGATGGAAATCAATAACGCTGTCCACTACACCATGCGGCGAAAAGGGGGTAATTTTATCCACAGAAATACCATGGGTGAAGGATAATATTCACTTTCCTTACAGATCCCATTTCAGCGTACATTGACTTATAATATAAGATGTTGATGATGATGATAATATATGTTGTTTTAAGGGGAATAATATTTTGGTTAACGTCGCTTAATGATATGGGTGATGGCGAGAAAAAGGGAATGAAGTGAAACTATGCTTCTGCCTATAAGCCTAAGTAAAACTAACTACAAACTTCTAATTAAAACTAACTACTGACTTATATCCTTGAAGAAGAAATGGAAAACAATAGAAGAATATGGGAGGACTGAGCGCAGAATTTTCAATTGATACAGTAGTGCGTCAAGGAGATGAATTATCTCCATTGTTGTTTAATTGTGCGCTCGAAAAAGTCGTCCGAGAATGGAGACGAGCTGGTGCACCATCCCATAGACTAGGACCAAAACTCAAAGGGATAATACTAGATTGTTTGGCATTTGCGGATGACATGGCGTTAATTTCTCCAAGCATTTCTGATGCCCAGAAACAACTTGAATTACTCCAAGAACAAGCTGCAAAAATCGGCTTACGGATTTCTTTTGACAAAACAAAATTTATGACGGATAATAAAACTGCTTCGAATCCACTCCGCATTGGTAATTGTCAGGTCTCCCGAGTGAAAGACTTCAAGTATTTAGGCGAATGGATCAATGAAACTGGCAACGAAAGAAAAGCTATAGAAGCAAGACTACAGAAAATGGAAACTGCTTTCCATTTGACGAAACAAGTTTTTAACAAAAAATGCCTGTCTTGGAATTGTAAAATTCAACATTATAAAACAGTAGTCTTGCCTGCAGCCCTTTATGCAGCCGAGACACTTAATCTACAACATAAAACACTGAGAAATCAAATGGAGATTAAGGAACACAAAATCATGCGAAAAACTTGGGACCATGAATTAAAGATGGAATTCACCTTCCGAAACCTAATGCTGACATCTATTTAAAAATTACTAAAATCACAGACACAATCCGTATGAGAAGGATCCAATTCATGGGACATTTGGACAGAATGGACCCAACTAGGTTAACAAATAAAATCTATACGTTTTTGCAGAAAAAGGCAACAAGGTCCAATTGGTACAAACAGGCGGAAAAGGACTTGGCTGAATTAGGTTTTCCCAATCTCAAGGATCGGGAGGAAATTAGGAAAATTACTCATACACGGGGTTTTGAGGCAGAAGAGAGAAGACCTACCAGACACGTCTGGTCGCAGCAACGAAGACTCGCTCAATCGTTGCGCATGAAGAGTTATTGGGCAAACATCAAGGCCAAGAAGTGTTGATTCCGCGTGGTCCTAGGAGACCCATTCGCGCAGAAGAAGGAGAAGAAGAAGAACAAGGGAAATAGAAACAGGGAAAATATGTGCCTTCAACCCTCAAAGAAATAGGATTGAAAGACTTGGAAGGAAGTAGAGCCATGAAAGGCAGACAGAAAAGGGGGAAATAGAAGAGGGTTGGCCCCAGAGGCAATGGAAAAAAAAAAGGGAAGGAAACCGGACCCAGCTGAGGAATCCCTTGGGGTCACCAACTCCCGAACTCACCAACCGTGATCCCTTGAGGGTGTAACACCATCCAGGGTGTTCCATAAGTGGTGGGGCGAAGCCGTCGGATTTTTTAAGAGCGTTAAAAATACCTCAGTATGCCTTCCTTCGGAGGGGAAGTATAGCCGGCGGTCCCATGTCATAGATTTATGGCATGTTAAAGAACTTTCCACTAATTACACCTGTGTGAAACTAAATTGTATAGGTTAAGAATGTAAACAACGCTCTTAGGTTTCTATGTTCGTTGCCAAGAGCCGACTGCGGTGGCGTCTAGTAGCTGAGTTCTGAACTAAGCCTAGTAGTCGTTGACGGTGGCGTTTGGCGGCAAAAGTAGGAACTATTTGAAAAATTCTAAGTTGCAGTCTGCACTTAAATTAAAAAAACAGATACACACACTAATACAGCCATCACAATTAACACCGGTTATCAGACAGATTCTACACACACCCAAAGGGCACGGGGCTACATGACCGCGTTGTCGCAGCCCCTAAACTTAAGAACCAACCAACCTACAAACAGCCTGCCTCTTGTAGTGCCTTGAGCCGAAGGGAGGAGAAATCATTGAAAGAGAATGTTATTTGTTTAACGTCCCTTTTAACTACTGTGGATTTTAGAGACGCCGGGGTGCCAGAATTTTGCCCAGAAGGGGATCTTTAACGTGCCAGTAAATCTATTGACATTGCTCCCTCGCATTTGTGCACCCTCAAATGCCAGCTGACAGCGAAAGGATTCGATCCTGCAACTTTGGGCACAGCAAGTGAGATCGTTACCGCTGAGCCACGCCGCCAGCCATGAAATGAGAAAGAAGAGTTTTGATCTCTCGAAGAATAAGGAATCAGGAAAGATGAGACTAGGGCCATTCAAGGCGGGAAAGTGAAAGACTCCCTAGGACTCGGATACCTAATACCGCTAGCGTCGGAAGAGAACAAGAGTTGGCCACGGTAGGTTGATAGGAAAGATGTCAGAGAGGAGGCCGGCACAAGTAAGTGGAAGCAATGCCGGACTCAGCTGGGGCCCCGTAGTCGCCAAAGCACGTCCCACTAGTTGTAAAACCCTAAGGGGCTCATAGCTTAGTACTTGTAATCGTTCAAGTTAGTAGAAATTTTTGTGATGCTGTAGTTCAAAGAGTCATGATACCACAATTGACTTTCTTCTGCACTGTCAACATTTTAGTCCCGGTAACTCCGGGTGGTTTAAACAGTCTGTTGTTGTTGTTGTTAATAATTAATTTAGTGGTTTGGGACATCTTGGTCATCAGCCCCTAGTAGTTGGATGTGTGCTGAACTTGTCATATAACCTGTATTTATGTGATGTCTGTAGTAGTGAGTGTAACTGTATTAGGGACAGGGATGAGGTACGTGCCCGGGGATCACTCTGGGACGCTAGAAGAAAAGAATCGACGTTGAATGGCATCGTCAATATGTCATCTTCTAGGAAAACCCGTATAGGGAGGAGAAAAGCTGCAGGAGCTTTTGCAGTAAACAAGTGCGACGCGCTTCGTATAAAGGACGTAGTGAATGGTCCACTACGCTAGTGGTAGTCCATGCATGGTCACCAAGAGCGCACTGAAGAGCCTGTTTGGTGCACATAGGTGAAACCCCGCAAAAGACACAACCAAGAACTAGAAGATTTGCTGGATTTTAAAGGAATAATAATAATATCTTTCCACTATGCAGGTTGCCTTCAATACAGCTATGGCATCTTGTCTACCCCATTATTATACCAACTGATACCCTCCTGGCAAGAGGGACCTGAGGTTGCTTGGGCAGGGGCACCACTCGCGGAGTAGAGCACTTCCCCAAATTATTCTCATTGGTCACCCATTTATTCATTTCAGTCAACTATGGACCACGTCATTTCAACTACTGTATTTACTGTTGGCTTTAAAATTAGTCCAGCATTACTTCATTCGTAGACGATGTTGTTTCTTTCTCTCTTTTGTCAACGCCTGTCCAGTTTTCAGCGTCGGCTTTGGTTGGAAACTCCGATGTTTGAAGAGTTTTTTCTCAAGCTGGTCACTCTCCTCTATATCTTTACATGGGATCCCAATCTTGTGCAGATCATTTTGTATCTCACTGAACCAGGCTGCTTTTGTCTTTTTTCTCTTGGAGATGATAATAATAATAATTTATTATTATTATTACTTACTATACTCTACTACATGGGACTCGTGACTAAGATACCCCATGCCCTCGAATGAACCAACCACAAATAATGAAAATAACAATAATAATAAAACAATTGACATAAAAATAGATATTGATCCCAATCATCTTAAAATTACCAATGACGCGTAAAAGGTCAGTAACAACCAGTGAAATTTTATTCAACATTGTCTGACTGCGGTGGAATTAATTGTACTTATGGCATGTAAAGTAATTTCCTGCTATTGCAAAAACGAAAAATGGCTTATCCTTATATCTTGCAGCCAAATGTTCAACCTTGGTGATATATTGTGGTGTTTGAAGCCATATTTTCAGTGTTGCCTTAGTAAACAAGAGTTTAGTGCTTTTCAGTCGGTCAACACGAATGTACCCAAAAGAGATGGGTTATGCCCTAATCCTGAAATAAATTACATGAGATTAATAAAACACTAGGATGACCAGTTTCGATCGTCAAGCGATCATCATCAGATCCAATACACTTAGGCTATAAAATCTATGTTTGAAATACAGGTGAAAATATTTACAATATGTACAATTATTTAGTTGCAGTATTGGTACTGCAACTGTCAGTGTATGCTAAATGCAGTATATATGTTAGGTGAAATGCTAAATGGTGATGGCTATCCGGCGATTGTACTTTAGAGAGATTATATGGTTGTAAACTATGGTTAAACTATAAAATTTTAGGCTAACTACTTATCTGATTGTCTTCCGTACTACAGCTATTCGCAGTTTCCGTGCTTGAACTCGCTGTGCGGTCGACCGCACAGCGAGTTCAAGTGAGCACGGAAACTGCGAATAGCTGTAGTACGGAAGACAATCAGATAAGTAGTTAGCCTAAAATTTTATAGTTTAACCATAGTTTACAACCATATAATCTCTCTAAAGTACAATCGCCGGATAGCCATCACCATTTAGCATTTCACCTAACATATATACTGCATTTAGCATACACTGACAGTTGCAGTACCAATACTGCAACTAAATAATTGTACATATTGTAAATATTTTCACCTGTATTTCAAACATAGATTTTATAGCCTAAGTGTATTGGATCTGATGATGATCGCTTGACGATCGAAACTGGTCATCCTAGTGTTTTATTAATCTCATGTAATTTATTTCAGGATTAGGGCATAACCCATCTCTTTTGGGTACATTCGTGTTGACCGACTGAAAAGCACTAAACTCTTGCTTGGTGATATATCTATCACGAACGTGCTTTGAGCTGAAACGAAGTCGTTATGCGACTTCCGGAACTTCTGGTTCTAGTCCATAAACAGCTGAGATCTCAAAGAAGGCTCGTTACTTAAGGGAACATCAGACGAGCTCTGTCCATTCAACATGAACAACACTCAAACAATTGAGACGAGCAAGAGAGAGAGAGAGAGAGATCCATGTGAAGGCACAAGAGAAGGAAAAAAAAAACAGTTCTTTTTCTCTTTCACTTTCAACTTTGACATAAAGGAAGACACTCAGCAGTCAAGACACCCCGACCGCTAAATAAACGGTACACTAGCGAAGAATTCGCGTGTTTGATTATGAAGAGCATTAATAACTAAGTAAATTAGCCTAAGCTGTCATTGAAGTAACACTCTGAAATAAATAAACAAAAATGAATAAATAAATAAATAATTCAAATAGGCAAAAATTGCCTTAACACCAGAAGTATGAGGACTGCGGGCCCTGGAAGGAAGTGGAGCCATGAAAGGCAGATATGAAAGGGAAAGTTCATGGAAAGAGGCAAAAGGCTTCTTCTATAGGTACATGCCTAGTGCTTAAAGTTAGGCATGTGGCGTGTACCTTCGGAAGGGACCCATTTGTAGTTCCTTATCAGTCGAGCATGCACCATGGCAAGGATCTCAGCTGTAGTAAACATTTCCACATACCTTTAAGAGATATTGACGAGAATAAAAAAGAAAAAAAAAAGGCGTTTCAGTGGTCATCCTGTAAACATACACAGAGATGTGACAAGAGTTTTCGAAACCCTCTACGCTTACCTACGATTTTTTTTTTTTTTTTTGGTGAGACAAAAATCATTAGATGAATTATTTGGGAAATTACAATTGCAGTTTCATATTACAAGAGACCATTCCAGCCCATCCCAATATTCATTGTCCAGGTTAGCACTCTTATTACATTGGCACTGTACTGAACACCCAGGACGACGCGTCAACTACAAACATTTCCGTAAGGCCCATCCGCGTGGCGATGACATGCCAGGCGTGGCCGCCGCCTGCTCGTCCCGACCCGCCTCAGTCACATGTCTGGCGGGAGAAAGGAACCGCGAGGTGGGAGCATGCAATTATAAAATGGTCCCATTTAAACAATGTTAATTCTCATGCTTGGCAAGCAGCATGTGGCATGTACCTATAAACGAAACTTCATACCATCAGGACAGGAAGTGAACGAGGATTGACCAAGAAAATGTTTCAGTTGGTGGTTGTTTTCTATTACAAAATATTGGCATTTAGCTTGTTATGAGCGCGAATTATTTAGAAATGAAAATGTTTGAGCTAATAAAACAGCTCTTAAATTGAAAGATTTGAAGCCAGTGTGTTATTCTAAGTTGTATACACGTGCATATACACCTTTACTCACGTAATTCATAAAACCTTGAACACAAAATAAACCCAACGTATAACGAGATTCAAATTGCGATTTGTATTATAATCACCTAACGACTTACTATTGCACTACAGAGCGCATTTACATTAGTGGAAATTTAAACTTTAACAGAGAATCAGGATCTGACGACGGACACTTGAGGGTCAAAACGCGTATTCCTATGCATTATTTAATTATCATAACGCCGCAGTGGCTCACATCTATTGGGACGTGGTTTGGCGACCACGGGACCCCAGTCGAGTCCGGCATTGCTTCCACTTACTTGTGCCGTGCTCCTCTCCATCTTCTTTCCTGTCGAACTCTCTTGGTCAACTCTTATTCTCTTCCGACCCGGACGGTATTAGGGTATCCGAGGCCTAGGGAGTCTTTCATTTAACCGCCTTAATTGGCCCTTGTCTCATCTTTCTTGATACTGTTACGTGCCACCCCCCTAGTGACACTTTTGTTAACTGGATTACGGTGGGTTGAAGCACAACACAGATTGTTCCTTTAAAGAAATAATTAACTTTATTGCGGCCAGAAAGATACACTACTCAACAGCAAATACAAGCAATTAGAACCTTACTCCAGTTTCCTCAAGTCTCTTCCCTGAGCGCTCTTGCCCCTTTCACTTGTCAACAAACCACAAAAGTTAAACCGTCTTAATGAGTCCGGTGGCCTTGACAGAAGCTACCTGCACCTCTTCCTCATGTACACAAACTACAGTTACTTACGATAATCTGCTACACGCTGTTTCGCTGTCCACAAGCTGGGGAAACAATGTCACTGGATTTCGTAACTCGCACGGCACTTCGTCACCACACTTCTGTCGCTCAGGAAAACACGCACTAGCTCAGAAACACTGTCCTCAAAAGCTCGGTCCCCTCACTGTTGAGGCCGCTTATATAGCAGGCTGGCGACTCAATGAATTCTAGAATAGTCCAGGACACACGGCTTCTCGAGATTTCCTTCACTGGCTGGGTCACGAATATTCTGGACCATCCCTTTCACTTCGCAGCCCGTTGCGTAACGCGCACGTAATACACTGGGGCAGAGCATGCACAGCCCGGGGCAACTGTGACTCAACGCGGCGAGGCGACAAAACAAACTCACAGCCGTAACACCACCCCCTTCCTAAAAGGCTGATCGTCCCGATCAATCATTGGTCCGTCTGTGTCCCTCCGTAGGCTGCCAGGCGATCTCGATGCACGATCATCATCTTCGCCCTCGGGCTCCGCTGGATCCTGTAGACGACATCGTTGATCCGATTCATGACTCGGTACGGGCCCTCCCAGGACTTCTGCAGTTTGGGTGACAGGCCTTTCTTCCGTAATGGGTTGAAGAGCCAGACCAGGTCGTCGTCGTGGAATCCGCCAGCATCCGTCTGTCGGTCGTATCGGGTCTTCATTCGGTCGGTCTCGATCCGCAGCTTCCTCCTCGCGAACGTGTGCACGTCCTCCAGTTGGTCGACCAGTTCTTGACAATACTGGCTTACCGGGACCGGATCATTTCCAGGTCGGCCGAAGGCAAGATCGACAGGTAGACGGAGTTTCCTCCCAAACATGGCCCGGGCTGGTGTGCACCCGGTGGCTTCATGCACGGCGGCGCGGTAGGCCAGGAGAAATAGTGGAAGATGTTTGTCCCAATCCCTCTGGTGCTCGCTGACGACTATTCGGAGATGGTTCTCGATGGTGCGATTAAATCGCTCTACCATCCCGTCGGACTGAGGGTGTAGCGGCGTCGTCCTTGTCTTCCGGATTCCCAGCAGCTGGCATAGGTTCTGGAACACCTGCGACTCGAAGTTCCTCCCTTGGTCGGAGTGAAGCTCCAGGGCTACTCCGTACCGGCTGACGAATTCCTTCACCAGGGTCTCTGCGATCGTTGCGGCTTCTTGGTTAGGGAGCGCATACGCCTCCGGCCATTTGGTGAAGTAGTCGCTGACGACCAATATGTAGCGGTTCCCTGCCTCGCTTAACGGGAATGGCCACTCTCTCCATGGGACCGCCCACGTTCTAGGTCTTCAGTGGACCCCGTCGCCTTCGTCCTGGGCCCTTGCTGGCTGCGCAATCGTGTCACCTCGCGCAGTGGTTCTCCACGTCTGTTCGGCACCCGATCCAGTTGAACCTCTCTCTCAGCTTCTCCAGGGTCTTCTTTATCCCTAAGTGTCCACCAGATGAAACTCCATGAACTTCCTTCAGAACTTCCTCCGTCATAGCCTTCGGAACGACGACTTGTTCCCGAGATGTCTTCCCGTCAGTGCTCTCCCAGGTACGGCAGATGAGGCCATCCCTCACAACCAGCGAGTCCCACTGCGCCCAGTAGGACTTAAACTTTGGGCTGCAGTCACTCACAATGTTCCACCCGGGTCTGGGGACACAGGCCCTCTTCCATTCGGTTATCAGCCCCAGGTCATCATCTTCTGCTTGTGCCCGCGTGAAAGATTTGCGGCTCCAGCTCCCTTGAAGTTCCACGGTAGTCCTTCGGCACTGTATCTCGGTGTTCTCCTCTATTCTGGTACAGAAGATGCAGTCTTCGGGACACGGTCTTCGTGACAGGGCGTCGGCGTTAAAATGCAGTTGGCCTTTCCTGTGCTGGATCTCAAAGTTGTAATGTTGAAGCCTCTCTAACCACCGCGCGAGTTAACCCTCGGGCTGCTTGAAGTTCAGGAGCCACCACAGGGATGCATGGTCGGTCCTGATGAGAAATTCTTGCCCGTACAGGTACTTGTGGAAGTGTTCAATGGTCTTCACGATGGCGAGCAGCTCCTTCCTGGTGACGCAGTAGTTCCTTTCTGGCTTTGACAAGGCCTTGCTGAAGTAGGCCACTACTCTCTCCTCGCCGTCCACTATTTGCGACAGGATTCCCCTATATCAAAGTCGCTGGCGTCGGTCTGGGGTAGGCCAGAATAGGTGCGGTGCACAGAGCCTGCTTGAGTTGTTCGAAGGCACTGTGGCATTCTGCTGTCCACGTGAAGAGTTGGTCCATCTCAGTCAGTCGATGTAGTGGTTTGTCGATGTCGGCGAATCCTCTCACGAAGCGACGGTAATAAGTGCTGAGTCCCAGGAAGCTTCGTAGTTGGGACTTGTCCTTCGGAACTGGCCACTCCCTCACAGCTGCGGTCTTCTCTGGGTCGGTGCGCACCCCTCCTCGGAGACGATATGTCCAAGGTACTGGACCTGCTTCTGGAAGAGCTGATACTTCTTGGGGCTCAACTTCAGCTGAGCAGCCCGTAGCTTCATCAAGATCTCCTTCAGGTTGCTGTAGTGCTCCTCGAAGCTTCTTCCCAGAACGATGACGTCGTCTAGGTAGACCAGGCAGGTCTTCCAGTGTAGTCCCCTCAGAATGGACTCCATTAGCCTTTTGAAGGTCGCAGGGGCGTTGCACAGACCGAATGGCATGACGGTGAACTGCCAGAGCCCGCTGCCCACAGAGAACGCCGTTTTCTCGCGGTCCTTAGGGTGGACCTCCACCTGTCAGTAGCCACTCTTCAAATCCAAGGTGGAGAATCATCTTGACCCTGATATGGTGTCCAGGGTGTCGTCGATCCGGGGTAGAGGGTAGCTGTCCTTTTTCGTGACGTCATTCACCCGCCTCTAATCCACGCAGAACCTGGTGGAACCGTCCTTCTTCTTCACTAGCACGACCGGAGAACTCCAAGGACTACGTGATGGCTCGATCACTCCTTGCTCCTTCATCTCTTCTACCATCTGGTCGACTTCAGCTTGCTTGGCGAGCGGGACACGTCGGAATGGGGCCCTAATCGGTGCGCTGCCACCAACGTCGATTCTGTGCTGGACCAAGCTTGTCCTACCGAAGTCTTTGCTCCCCATGGAGAAGACAACCTGGAATTCGCGTAGCAGGTCCTGAAGTTGGCGTGATTGCTCCCCGTCTAAATGATCCTGGGATCCTTGGTACAGCTTCTGTAGTTCTTCCGGCAGGGCGCATCTTCTTCGGTTGTCCGTCTGCAGGTGTCCGTCCGTCGTGTCTGTGATGCGGGCAATCCAGGTAATGGGCTCGCAGACTCCTAGGTTGGTGCCCCGGTGAACCGTAATGTCGTAGTCGTTCAGGTTGGACAGGCGGACGTACGGCCGAGACGTCGTGTTGATGAGGGTCCTGGCAATTAGCAATCCTTTTGTCTGGATGTCCTCATATTTTGGCTCGATGACAGCCGCCACTCCCTCAGCAGTTCCGTCGACAATTACGGCAGCGCTGACCTCGGACCTGGCGGGAACGATGACGTCCTCTCTCAGCCTTACTCGTCGTGCAGTGATGGCCTCGTGTGCTGGTTGCAAAGCAAGTTCCTCACCTCCGAAATGCAGAGTGTTCGTACTCAGGTCCAAGATGATGTCGTTCTGGTCCAGAAAGTCCAGTCCGATGATCACTTTGTTTGATACGTCAGCCACAAGCACTGGATGCTTCACCGCCCGTCGACCAATGACGAACTCCGTGATGCTTCGCCATGTACCGGTGCAGTTTCTCCTGTCGCGGTTATTAGTAGGAGGTTCCTTTGTGTGGGTTGCACTCTACACCTCGGGATCACGGTGGGATTAACGATGGTCCTCGACCCTCCCGTGTCGATCAGCATGGGCCAGCTCACTCCGTTGATGACTCCGTCGACCATCAGGCCGCTATTGTCCCTCCGTAACTTCGTTACACGAACTTGGACTGCCGGGGCTTGACGACTGTCACAAGCCAACCTTTGCCCCCCAAGGCTGGCTAATACTCGTTTCCCTGGGCCGCGCGGTTTTCAGGCGACTGATTTCCCGTCGGATACCCTCGGTGGCGGCGATCACCGCAGCCCTTGCTCAGGTGGCCTTTCTTACCGCAGATCCAACAGGTCGGCAATCCTCTTCCGGGCCGCCTCTCCGGTTGTCTCCCAGCGGTGTCGTTGCTGGTGGCGCCGCGACTATCGAAGAAACGGCTTAGCGCCTCCTTCAATTCGTCGGCCAGGGGCTTGGCCTGGATGGTTTTTAATGGTTCATCGACGTCCACTTGACGCACACGCGCGTGCATTCTGGATGCCTGTTTTGCCTTCTCGAACTCAAGTGCGTGGCTCAGCGCATCTGCCAGGGTCTTAATGCGCGCGAGTCGCAGCGCCTGTTGAGTGTCCGAGTCCCGTAGCCCGCCGGTGAAGGTCTGCATCGCTATATGTTCCAGAAAGTCGGCCGGCGCTGTTGGGTAGGCGAGCCTTACGAGGCGTGCGATGTCCATCTCGAACTCCTGCAGGGTTTCCGCGCTCTTTTGTACCCGGGTCCGGAGCTGCATCTGGTAGGCCTGCTTAAGGTGGCTATCTCCATATCGGGACTCCATATGGGCAATTAGTGAAGCGTAGTCCTGGTATCCAGTCGGGATGGCCTGAAGGACGTTAAGGGCGTCCCCTCTCAGTGTTACAATGAGAGCTGTAGCCTTTTCCGTGCTGTTCCAGTTGTTTATGGAACAGGCTGCCTCGATCTGACGTAAATAGGTGCTCCACGGGACCTTTCCGTCGAAGGTTGGGGGCGTCACTCTGCTCTGTCCCGTTCCTGATATTCCCGGTGTACCTGTGGGCAAGCGTCGGCGCAGCTCGGCAACTCCCTCTTGAAGAGCGTTGAATCTCGCTTCCATCCCCGTCGGCGGGCGTTGGTTCAGCTCAGCAATTTCCTTTTGTAAGGCGCTGAATTTCTCTTCCACCCCCGTCAGCGGGCGTTGGCGCAGTTCGGCAACTTCCTCTTGTAAGGCGTTGAATTTCTCCTCCACTCCCATCAGCGGGCGTCGGCGCAGCTCGGCAACTTCCACTTGTAAGGCGTCGAACTTCTTTTCCACTGCCGTGACTTCCTCACGCAGACCCTGTTCTAATTTCCTTTGGCTTTCCTCTAATTTCGTCAGCAGACACTCTTCCAGATTTTTCTGGCCATCCAGACATTTGGCGGTTAGGTCCTCTGCTAACTTATTCTGGCTGTGCTCCATCTTCCTCTGGCTGTCCTCTAATTTCGCAGTTAGGTCATCGGTTAAATTCTTCCGGCCGTCTTCTAGCTTCTTCTGGCCGTCTTCAAGTTTGGCAGTTAGGTCCTTGGTTAAATCCTTCTGGCCGTCCTCCATCTTCTTCTGGCCGTCTTCCATTTTGGTTTCCATGCCACTTAACTTTTCTAGCAATGCTGCCAATTGCGCCTCCATTTATTTGGTTGTCTTGTAAAGGGCATGCACTCACAGGAAAATTAGAGAAAATGACCTGCTCGGGTTTTGAAACCAGGACCGTCAGGTGTTGTGCTTGAGTTCGTAATCCGGCTTCTGACACCAGTTGTTACGTGCCACCCCCCCTAGTGACACTTTTGTTAACTGGATTACGGTGGGTTGAAGCACAACACAGATTGTTCCTTTAAAGAAATAATTAACTTTATTGCGGCCAGAAAGATACACTACTCAACAGCAAATACAAGCAATTAGAACCTTACTCCAGTTTCCTCAAGTCGCTTCCTTGAGCGCTCTTGCCCCTTTCACTTGTCAACAAACCACAGAAGTTAAACCGTCTTAATGAGTCCGGTGGCCTTGACAGAAGCTACCTGCAGCTATTCCTCATGTACACAAACTACAGTTACTTACGATAACCTGCTACACGCTGTTTCGCTGTCCACAAGCTGGGGAAACAATGTCACTGGATTTCCTAACTTGCACGGCACTTCGTCACCACACTTCTGTCGCTCAGGAAAACACGCACTAGCTCAGAAACACTGTCCTCAAAAACTCGGTCCCCTCACTGTTGACGCCGCTTATATAGCAGGCTGGCGACTCAATGAATTCTAGAATAGTCCAGGACACACGGCTTCTCGAGATTTCCTTCACTGGCTGGGTCACGAATATTCTGGACCATCCCTTTCACTTCGCAGCCCGTTGCGTAACGCGCACGTGATACACTGAGGCAGAGCATACACAGCCCGGGGCAGCTGTGACTCAACGCGGCGAGGCGACAAAACAAACTCACAGCCGTAACAATACCCTCATTCTTCGAGGGGGCAGCCTTCTTTTTCTTTCCATGTTATCTCATGCCTTCTGCACAAGGCCCTCAAGGACGCAGGGAGTGTGTAGCCCTATCACTCCTGGTGCAACCTGGACAGTGCTTCACCCTCAAGGGTGATTTTGGTTGTTGGCGACCCTGAGGGATTCCCGAGTTGGGTCTGTTTTGTCCTCTTTTTCCTCTGACCTTGGGACGGGCCCTCTCCTATTTCCCTTTCCTATCTGCCTTTCATGGCACTCCTTCCTTCCAAGTTCCTCAATCCTCATTCTTTGAGGGTTGAAGGCATTTCTAATCTTCCTGTCCTTTATTTGCCTGTTCCTTTATTTTTTACCATTTCATCTTCTAGCCGATTATTGAACCCATGTACCATTGGCTCAAAAGGGGTCGAATCCATGTATATTTGTAAAAGGAAGGAAAGAAATATACAGTCTTAAATGGAACATAGAAAGATTTCATGCAAGGGATGCTAACATAACGTTGTGTAAGAAGTTAGACCCAGGTGCCCGAGAAATGAGATCTTGCCAGACTCATTGATAAAGAGCCAGTCACGAGTATAAATAGACTGAGTGGAAAGTTCCAGGCGTAAGAGCGAGAAGCACGTTTCGGAATTCGCCCTTACCTTGCATTAAAACGGCAACAGCGCAACTGTGCCAGAAGAAGAATAATTAGATTTAGCCCATTTGGAAGAATAAAAGTAAGTAAATAAATACAGCATTGTGAATGATTTCAGAAGAGAGATTTTTGTGTAGAGAAAAAGCTTTTAATAATTGCCCAGGAGAAAAGTGCAAACGTAGCATACGTCATCGGGGATTTACTGAGACCCGAGGAGTGGGGAATTTAAAAATCAACAGCAACACCCACACAGCTGAAGTCTAAAAATTATTTAATATCTCAGAAATGCACGATCGATTTTCATGTGCAGTGAGGTCATTTGACGTTTAGAAAACGAGCTTTCTGGAGATATAATTTTTATAATTGTGCGACAATTATTTCGAAAGTTGGTCACGAAAAGGACTAGGATTTTATCTTTTTTTGACTAAATAGTAGAAAAGTCGAGGCCAAGCCAGCCCAATCATGCAGTTCACGACAGACTCCGCGAGGGGAGGTGCTGTATCACATCACGCAGTTATTGTCAGCCTGCGGGCGTGACACTGTGTCACATACATCGAATGCAGTTTACCAGTACTCCTTGAGGGGAGATGCTACATCACATCGTGCAGTATTATTCCGTCCAGGGGACGTGAAGCTACATCACGCCGTATTCAAACGTATGAACTTCAGGGGAGGTCATACCGTACAACAAGTAGAAGCAGTAAATGCAGTTTCCGATAGCCTAGGTGGGCGTGGTATCGAGAACCAACGTGCATCCATAAGGAGTAGCCAAGAAGTATTATTACAGTATCGCCGTGTGGATAATTAGGAAAATCCTAGTTACAGGATTTAGTTCCGACAGTATAAAGTTTACAGTGAAAAGTTCAGTAATTACAGTCAAAGCAGGCTGCGAACTTAGAACCAAGGGCGATAGGTCTTAAATTAAACGACCAAAAGTATCATAACGTACTGAAGTACCGTAACAGCGAGATAAACATTCTATCAACTTTAAAGATCCCGAGCAGGGACGGACAGAATAAGGTTCGCAAAGTATTCTGGAAGGATAGGAATTCGTGAACCGAATAAGCGGAGTGGAGAAGGAAACTCTAGACATTGTTTCAAGGAAGCAGACGAACTGTAAAAGGCACTAAGTTACGAGAAGTATTAGTTGCTAGAAATCAATAGGTCACCGATATATTATCTAGGGGACCGTGGACAGAACAGACTTTCGCTAGACCAACCAATAGGGTATAGAAAGGAGCCGTTCGAGTTAATAATCATAGCAGATCGTCAGGAACGGGATTCGAAGGAGTACTATTGCAGGGAGGAAATAGATGGTTCGAGACTTTCACATTCTGGCAAGATAGGAAGCCGACGTTTACTAAATTTCACCCTTGGAGACGGGAGGTCAAGAAGTCACGTGTGATAGGCTTAATAGCAGCCTTAGTGATTAGAATCTGTGAAGTGTAAATATATAAAAATTGTGTTGAGAAGTAATATTTTTTCAGTGTTTTTATCGTGTATTATAAACGAATACACCAGTGTATTTTAAAATGTTATCAGTGTTAAATGTATTTGAATTAAATGTGTGTCAAGATATGTCAGTACATGAAATGAATCTGTACAAAATGGTGTAATCACAAAATAGTGGGCAAAAAAATGAAATATCGCAAGAGAAGGAAGGTCAGGGTCCGACCTATAACATATGAGTAAAGATTTTCATTATGTTTTGGTGTTGGGGAAGTGTTTGTGTACAATCCACCGGAGTTTGAGGTAGAGGGATGTTTCTAAATAACAAATAACAGAATAAGAGCGCGGTCTGAACAAATAAAATTTGAGAAATTATAAATAATTATGGAAAAGAATATATCCTGTAGAGGAAATGTATGGAATAAAATGTCAGTGTATTTGACGAATGTTATAAAAGCAAGCGTACTAATAATAATAATAATATAATAGAAATATAAATAAAGATTAAATTGAATGATATGAAAAAAAGAGCGTTTGAGCCTTAATAAAAGTATAAAGACATGGTGTTAATGCATGTTCTTAAAATATAGCGATTATTGTCAAGGGAAAGGATTAATATAAAAATTGAGATATGGATCAATTGTTGATGTTGAATCTATCAGTTCTTTGGAAGACGCTAGGCCTTAAAATAATGTATAGCGCATTGTAGCGCATTAAAGTAAATTGTCACGCTAGGAATGCGTAGAATATAAAGGTACTTGGTAAATTACTTATGAGGGACAATTGAATGCGGTAATTGAGCCATATTAAAGTCCTCCAATAGTGACGTAGATCACGAGGCCATGTGTGTGTTATTATATTGTAATAGGGAGCAAATATATGGTATTATGAGCGCAGGTAATATAGGCCACGGCCGACCCTAAGTCGCATTTGTGTAAGTCCTCCAATATGGGAATGGTTCCCGAGGCATGTTAAGAGAGTCGAACCTGGACTCGTCTAGTTGAAGCCCCTAAGTATTCGTCGTTGTATGTGAATTACTCTTACCAATCAAGGATGACCCTTCATAATTAATAAATGCCAAGGTTACGAAAGTGGTTTATGAACCTAATAATGTTGTTGAAAGTAAATGAGAGCAGTAAAACGCCAGGTCTCCCCAGAGAACTGAAGAAAAGAAAGATCTGTTTTAAAAGCATTGAGTATAGCTGCCACGCGTGGGCTGGGTAGGAGGATCCCCTCTTAGCCATAAATCTCGCCCAAGTGATTACGGTCCAACCCTTGTTATTGTAAGTTGTGCTAGGTCGGAAAGGAACGTCTAAGAAAAGTAGTAACACACCGTGAGTGTTTAAAGGTTGTAAATGACCCGGGGTTTGAACCGAGGTCCATGTAGATGAAAATATCGCTTGCCAGTTCAGATCGTAGCTTTCTTATGTGATAATGGACTAATAAGACAAATAAATAAATAAAAATCCCTAATGTAATGTTGTATGGATGTAGGATTCCATGAGTTCAATGATGATAACTAGATTCCGGGAGTAATCATAGTTTTTGACTTTGTCAAGTAATCTTTTGTAACTCTGGAGTACACAAGTATTTTCCCGATCACTGTAGTGAATTTGTGAAACTTGAGAGAGATGGTAATGTTGAGAACATTGTTGAATGCCCAAACATTTAAGTAAAGAAGTAACATGTACTTTAAATGTGATTATATATTTGTTTGATGATAAGAAACTCATAAAATAGTTATTGAGGTGTATGGAAGAAAGACACCGTTATTCTGGGAAAATATCGAGTCAGTGGAGCTCGTGATTATGTTGAACTCTAAGATAGATACTTTATGGAAGTGAAAATAATTATGAATTGTTGGTTTGAAGGAAACCATGTATTTTAATACAATGTTTGTTTGATTTTTACATATTCCTTGTTCACTTTGAACAAGTAGAAGGATTGGGTCAATAGTTTATTTGTTTTTAGCGCCATAATTTTGGTTAATTAAATGTTTTGAAATAGGAGTTGATTTTGTTGTTATTTTTGGAAGTGTATCCTCTATTTAATCCAAAATGTGTAAGTCACAGAGTGGGAGAACGTACCAAAACCCCGAAAATCCCGATTTGAGCATTGCTGGCACACTGTGATTTGCATATTTCTTGCTGGAAGGGCACAGTATGTATGTTTGTAGTTAGTATTAGTTATAGTTGTCATTCTCATCTCATCTTTCACAATCACCCAAACCATTAGGGGCCGATAACCTAGATGTTAGGTCCCTTAAAACAAAAATTATCATCATCATAATTATTATAATTAATTAATACATGTAATTTTTTCCAGGGGTGTATTTTCATATTTATTTCTTGTAGCTCACCCATTCATTGGGCACAATCGTATTGACCGACTGAAAAGATGCAAATGACAAGCTCTTAAATATAAAACCGCACAAGAGAGGAGGCGGTCACTCACAAGTTAGTGGGAACATTACCGTGCTTAGCTCGCATGGTTACCGACACACGTCTCTCAGTTTGTGAGCCCCTGGGGTTATCCAGTGTTTAATTGAACTATTTTCCTAAAAAGCATTTGAGTAAATGAATCGCTCGTTGTTGAAAGGCACTAAGTCCAATAATTAAAGTTTAGAGATAAACACAAAAAATGTTTTTCCGCTCTTGTACTGAAATATGAGACGTAGTGTTTTGTATGTGAAAAGTGCACACAAACGCCAATATAACAAGAAGTTCCGTGACGAACTAAAGAGCCTACTTTTCTTAAAATTTAAGATGCATGCCAATGATTAATCGATATGGATCTATCTAGAATAATGACGAAATTAAGTTGGTAATATCGAAATTTCTAATTAGTTCGAAATACTGTATACCTGGCATAATGTAGCCTAATAGAGAACTACAGTTGGCAGCCCTGGTGACTGAATATATTCTTAGTTCCATCTCTTAAGGTACAGAATACAAAATTTGGTTGGAGTCCAATGAATAGCATGGACGTTACATGCAGTTAAACATTGGATCTAACAGCGTGCGTAAAATCATGTTGGCAACAGTGTCATGCATGTATTGGTCAGAAATAATCTGAAATAATATGATCTATTGTTGTGCCAATTTTGAATGAAATCCATTAGTTAGTATAGAAGTTACATGCATTTTAAAATTGGACCTATCAGCAGGCTTAGAATCATGTTGGCAGCACTGACGTATATTAGTTACTCCAAAGTAATCTAGAATGCCAGGTACTATACGTGTGCAAAGTTTAGAGCTATTGGCTTGCATTCTTTCTGATATTGTCTGGCTGCGTGGCTCAGGGGTAACGTTCTCGCTTGCTGAGCCCAAGGTTGCAGGTTCGAAACCTGGCGCAGTCAGCTGGCATTTGAGGGTGTGCAAATGCGAGTGAGCCGTGTCAGTAGATTTACTGGCACGTTAAAGATCCCGTTCGGGGCAAAATTCCGGCACCCCGGCGTCTCTAAAAGCCAGGGTTGTTAAAAGGGACGTAAAACCAATAACATTATTATTATTCTTTCTGATATATTGATATTAGGTTAACAAAAATAGAGACAGCATTTATTAACAGTTGGCAGCCCTGATTGCTCTTAAGAATACGCATAGTCATAGCTGTTGTGGTACACATAGCACATACGAAATTTGGTTGAAATCCAAATGATAGTACTGTAGGGAATTTACATGTATTTAAAGATGGACCTCTCAGCAGGCTTAGAATCATGTTGGTAGCACTGACGTATATAAGTTACTCCAAATTAATATAGAATGTCATGTACTATACGTGTGCATAGTTTAAAGTTGTCGGCTTGCATACTTTCTCATATATATTGGTATTTGGATAAAATAAATTAAGAGCATTTTTAACAGTTGGCAGCACTGGTGGTTCATAAGAATACGTTCAGTCATATCTAGTTATGTACACATACAACATACGAAATTTGGTTGAATTCCAATTGATAGTGTAGAAGTTATATGCATTTAAATATTGGACCTATCAGTAGGCTTATAATCATTTTGGCAACACTGCCATGTATGGCCTTCTGGAAATTAAACAGCAATATTATTATCTATATGTGTGCCGATTTTGAAATAGCTCCCATTCATACTTTCCAAGATATCCAACATGGAGCTCAAATTTCAATTGCGATTTTTCAGCAGTTGGTAGCACTGACATCATTTTCAAATATGGCCGTGAGATATTCAGGTATAGATCTTTACTCCTACCAAATTTTATTTCGATTGCTCCAGCCGTTTAGGAGTTGATAGGGGGACACACACAAACAGCCAGAATGACAGACAGAAGGACAGACAGACAGACAGACACACATTTTCCCGGATCGATCTCATAAGACTACTTTTTCCTCATTTTTGCAAAATGTGAAAAGTAGGCTAAAATAGACAAAATAGCATTGTTCCGTAAGTTACTAACAATTTTATAGACAAAATACATAACTGGACTTAGTCCATTTCAACATGGAACGAGCAATACTTTTGAGCGAGGAATGTCATTCAAATTCTTAGTTCATTTTCTTTATTTCTAAATGAACTGATATATACGGAAGTCTGAAATAAAAGGTAACATGAATATAGTAACTGTTATTTTCTTCATGTTGAAACTGCTGGACTAACTTCCTTTCAACACAAAATAACTGACGGCTGTGGTAATAGCACAAGCACTTCCAGGACATGGTTCCATTCGACACCAAAACATCCATCTTGCTTCCTAGGTTGCAAAATCGCGGTAAATGGGATTTGTCAAAAATATGGACTTAGTGCCTTTCAACAATGAGCGATTCAAATGTTGGAGTATAAATGGTGATTGTTTTCTAATACACAATAATGTCATTTTGATTTTTATGATCAAGAAATGAACATGTTTGAGCCGATAAAACATTTGTTAAACACACAACCACACGAGAGATGATGTCATAAAGAAGAGTTGATAGTAGGGTGGAGGGTTAATGTCACGAGTGTGGAATATATAAGACAGAGGAGGAGGAACTAACTGGATAAGGGGAAAGAAGGGCGTCTACTGATATCTTTATATCCTCACTTGTCTCACCTGGCTTTTGTGTTCACATATTATTTATTACTATTGAAAAGTATTATATTGTGTTTAAACAACAAAAAGAGGAATACTGAAAGCTCCTTTGTGAAACAATTGTTCACCAACTACTTTTTTCCCCTTACAAGTGTCCAATAAATTCTATCAAGAAAGGTGTGTCACCTTAAGTTATGGCGCCATCAGTTGTCCATGGTCAAGCGTTTACAGGCAGATTACAAGGTATAATAGAAAATGTTACAATATTATGTCACGTGTGATATACTGTATCTGAATGAGCTGTTGTTGTAACCTTGACAAAACGGCAAACCGGAATGTGAGTGGTTGTACCTGACCTTGCCATTCTTAACTCACCGTCCAGTAGGAGAGTGCTAATACAGGCTGAGTCAAAAGTATCTTAGTTGTGACGGTGATTGTTGTTTTACCCTATAAGTTACAAGGATGGGTCCCTGGGAACCACAAGTGTTTTGTTTTGTAAATAGCTTTCCATATGTCCGGTCACTAGGTAGTATAATATCGGAAGATGGTGGTGCCGACGCCAATGTGAAAAGCCGCATCCAGAAGGCGAACTCCGCATTTGTCCAATTATATGCAATATGGAAACCACGTGATTTTTCAACTAAGACCCAACTACGAATTTTCCGCACAAATTTGAAAGCAGTCCTCCTGTATGGATGCGAGACCTGGAAAGCAACCACACAGATCAACAGGAGTTTGCAGGTTTTCATCAACCGTTGCCTCTGAAGAATCCTGCGGATACATTGGCCTGAGACAATTACAAACGAGGAACTCTTGAAGAGGACAGGAGAAACCCACATAAAACATCAGATTAAAAGGAGAAAATGGGGAAGGATAGGTCACTGTCTGAGAAATGAGGATGCCATAGAGAAAGAAGCACTTATTTGGAGCCCACAAGGAACAAGGAAAAAGGGAAGACCTAAGGTGACCTGGAAGAGAAGCGTGGAGGAGATGATGAGAGAAGAAGGCAACTCCTGGGCAGATCTAAAACAGATTGCCAGGAGAAGAGACCAATGGAGGATCTTTGTTGCAGTACTTTGCTCCGAAAGGGGACACCACGGAGACCAAGATTAACGGCCAAGGGGATCTGGCGCGCTGACCACGCGTCACTCCACAATCTGCAGGCCAAATGGCTGGGCAGCGGTCGCTTGGTAGGCCTAGGGCCTTCATGGGCTGTAGTGCTACGGAGTTTGAGTTTTGAGTTTTTTCTTCCTCGGGTGCTTGTCAAATAACTCTCTGTAAGCACTTCCAAAATACGTTTGAGACATAACTTGTGAAGAATTTTAATTAGGCCATTTCTCTTTTTGTTTAACGGGCCATTCCAGACGTAACCAATTCCAAACATGCTCCACCAGAGTGACAGATAACAAGTTCCGTAATTTGCTTTATTAAAATAAGAAGATTGGGGAGTGGAAACGGGAGACCCCTCTTCCTTTCTCAAACGCAACTAGTGTGAGGTGATGGAATGTTGTTGTTTTTGTTTTCAGTCTTTTGACTGGTTTATTGCAGCACTATATGCTCCCTGATCTGAGCTAATCGTTTCATCTCTACATACTGTGGCTACCACACCTTACGTCCGAGGCAATGTGTTTAACATTGTGAAGGATTAATGATGCCGTTGTGTTTTCTCTGTGAATTCTGTTTGTACCTTTCTTCTATTGCTACTTCACATCATACAAGGAGAAAATAATAAGGTCAAAGAAAGATACAAACAGAATTCATAGAGAAAACAGAACGGCATCGTATCTTTCCTTGACCTTACTATTTTCTCCTTGTATGATGTGAAGTAACAATAAAAGAAAAACTTGTGTGTGCATACACGACAAACATATTTCAACCTTGTTCTACCTCTACAGTTCTTGTCCTCGACACTCTCTTCCATAACTAATTTCGCTATTCACAGGCGCATTAGTATGTACCCTACCAACCTATTTATTATTTTCATTAGCACGCGATAGAAACTCCTCTCCTCACCCACTCGTCTTAACTCCTCTTCATTTGCGTCCACCCATCCGGTCTCCATCATTGACCATTCTAATGTAACACCACGTTTATATGCTTCTATTCTCCAAATTTCTGCTGTGCTAAAAGTCCAAGTTTCAATTCCATAGTGTCCCGCCGCTGACAAATGCTTTCAGAAATTATTTTCTAGTACCAATAGTTGATGAGAATAGATTTCATTTCTGTAGAAATGCTTTACTTGCCTGAGACAACCTAATTTTTATATCCTCTCTGCTTCCTCCATCACTAGTTATTTTGCTTCCTAATTAGCAGAAGTCTCCTAATTCCTTTAGCTTTCCTCCTGCCAATTTGACGTCCATAAGGGTTTCTGATTTATATCAGCAGCATTCCATTAGTTTTATTTCATATTTATTGCTTTTTATCATGATTTCTTTCCTCCATACAAATTACAGTTAAGTCTTATTCAAATCCTCTGGGGAATCAGCTAAGATGGCAGTGTCATCAGTAAGCCACAGTTTGATGAACTATAGTAACTATTAAACCCTAATATTGCTTGCCTCGGTGGGTGAGTGGTTATCGTGTCGGATTACCAACCCCAAGTTTGCAGGTTCGCTCCTGGCCGTGGTTAGTGATTTTTGAAAGGCAGCAAAAATGACGACACGCATGTCATACGATTTTGGCATGTCAAAAAACCCATTTGAATTCAGTAGCCGTGTTCATAATGGCAAAATTAATCTCGGGATTTTCCGCCAACACAAAGTTTCTCATTTCTCTACTGGCGCTTAGATATCTAACCTCCTTGACTTTCATAGTGCTTCAAGAAACAACAAAATTCGACAAGCTGCCCTCTGGGTGTCAAATAACAAAGCTTGTACCCGACACCCAAAGCCATACGATATTATTATTATTATTATTATTATTATTATTATTATTATTATTATTATTATTATTATTAACCCTAATATTATAAATTAACCTGTCTATGACAGGTATGTCCGCTAGTAACAATTATGGAGATTTTGTATTAGTTAATGAGCTTTATTATTGAAGACAGAAATGTCCCTGGAGACCAGCAGAGTCTATGAATGTTTCTGACTTAATTAAATTTACATTTTCATTAGAAGTGGAATATCACTTAGGTACAAAAAATAAATCCACACCCTTTCTCGTGAAGTTCGTTAGGAGAAGTTATCTAATTAAATCTCTCTTAGATAAGACTCGATAAAGAGGTAAACAAGTATCAGGAGATGGATTTCCAATTCCCCGAGGATGGTTAAGACAGTGATTATTGAATTTATACTTGTCTATCTCCGTGGCAGGAGTGTCCAATCTTAATTTCTTACTTACTGCACAGTTGTTCTCCACGCTTGGTTCGCGAACGTAACTACTGTCGACCAAAGTATTATGTGTACTCGAGTTTGAAGGTTGTTTGTGACGTAACAAATAGGCATACATAAAATCAAATAACATCATCATTTTTGTCGTTCTATTTTACGTGAGTTCATGTAGGTTTGGAATTTTTAGTTTATATTTTATTATTTTTTATCGCAGTTGGAACACAAAACGTGCCCGTTTATAAGCGTGTTTCAACCATGCGTCACATTTAAGAATTATTATCTCACAAACCCGTCATCAGATCGAATCCAAATTTTAACAAAATATACATTGGAATGTTGTATAACTGGTTTATTAATTTCAAAATTTTGCGTGTCCAAGAAACAAAGTTGTTATCATTTGTGTAAGGTAACGTTTTCTCGGCTTGGGGTGGTTGGAATATGTAGTTCTTGGTCGCGTTGCAATTCTTATACATCAAAAAGTTATGCTGTATGACTTTAAAATACGTAAATAAATTCACTTATTTTATATCGGTTTATATTTGAACGGGGAAATACGACCTGGCCTCGCTCGGCAGTGATGGGCTCCATCTCAGCAACGCTGTACAGCTTACCCCGGAGCGGCTGGCTGGTGAATCATGCCTTATTTCCACGAACAAATACAAACCGATATAAAATAAGTGAATTAATTTACGTATTTCACAGTCATAAATCATAACTTCTTGATGTATAAGGATTACAACGCGACCAAGAACTACATTTTCCAACCACCCCGAGCCGAGAAAAAGTTACCTTTCAAAAATGATAACAACTTTGTTTCTTGGACACACAAAATGTTGAAATTAATAAACCAGTTATACAACATTCCAATGTATATTGTGTTAAAATTTGCATTCGATCTGATGACGGGGTTTTGAGATAATAATTCTTAAATATGACGCATGGTTGAAACACGCTTAAAAACGGGCACATTTTGTGTTCCAACTGCGATAAAAAAAAAATATATAAATTAAAAATTCCAAACCTACATGAACTAACGACGAAAATGATGATGTTATTGGATTTTATATAGGTCTATTGGTTACTTCACAAACAACCTTCAAACTCGAGTGCACATAATACTTTGGTCGACAGTAGGCATTTTGTTGGTAGTTAAAAGAGTCGAAATTATGCCTAATCCTGGAGACTAGACATGAGATTATGTAATAAATCATTAAAGCTTCTAGGCCCGAGGTCGCTGGTTCAAACCCGGCCGAAGTCGTCAGATTTTAAGAGCGTTAAAAATCCTTCAGTATGCTTTCCTTTGGAGGGGAAGTCAAGTCAGCGCGGCGGTCCCATGTCATAGATTTATGGCATGTTTAAGAACCTTCCACTAATTACATAATTACAGTTGTGTGAAGCTAAATTATAAGTTATATTAGACTAATGCTCTTAGATTCCAACGTTCGTCAGAAGCCGACTGCGGTGGCTTCTAGTAACCAAGTTCAGAACTAGTTGTCGTTGACGGTGGTGTTTGGCAGCAAAAGTAGGAACTACTTGAAAATTGAATGTCTGCAGTCCTTACTTGAATTAAAAACAGATAACACTCACTAATTCAGCCATTACAATTAACACCGGTTATCAGATTCTACACACACCAAAAGTACACGGGGCTACATGACCGCGTTGTCGCAGCCACTAAACTGAGGAACCAACCAACCAACATTAAAGCCATTGTTCATGATCTAGAGGTTTGTATTAAATCTGATCTCTCGAGGTCCTAGGTTCGACTGCCGGCTCTGACAAAGAATTATTCTGATCTTAGGATTGGAACGAGAAGCCTTATGAAGCTACCCACATTACAATAGGCCACCAGTTTAAATAGGTACGTTTAAATTAAGAGTCATAAATAACAAAATAGTGTAGACATTATCATACCAGATGTTTGTCACAATAATGTCAATAGATCACAGGTTAACATTCTTAAACTACATTAATAGTAACGCATCTCGTCTGAAGACAGAAGGAGAAAAGAAATTCTGGGAGGAGAAAACGAGATTGGCAAGTCGGCCGATTGTTTACCGCGGTCCACAGTAGGCCAAACTTGACAGAATAATAATAATAATAATAATAATAATAACAAAGAGTCGCAAGGGGCGCACCAATTTTCGGTATGGCGTTTCTTGTACACAGATCTATTATCACCTCCGTCAGGGAAATTACACCCGTCAATAGTCGGCTCATGACCATGCGCATCAAATGCGCCAACAAAAATTTCACACTCATCAATGCGCATGCCCCCATCAATGTTGACAATAAGAAGAACCCTGAAACGGTTGAAAGATTCTGGAACAAACTTGAGAACATCTTGAGCAAGATTTCCCGCGACGACGTTAAAATCCTCATGGGAGATTTCAATGCTCAACTTGGAAAATAGAAAATCTATCGAAAAATCGTCGGTAAATATTCCGCACACCAAAACACGAACACTAACGGCACGCGTCTGTTTGACATCTGTCACCAATTCAACCTTAAAATTATGTCCACGCACTTTAGAAAATCACCGCATAAACAGAAAACATGGCGATCTCCGATCCAACATCTCGGTGAGTATCAGATTGATCACGTCGCCATTTCCTACGCCCACTACAGAACCATTCGCGACGTTCAAGTCCGACGAGACGCGAATATCGACTCGGATCACTACCTTACAAGAATCAAAGTAAAGTTCACCCCAAAGAGAGTTCACCGTCGCAAACCACATATCCCGAAATTCGATTTAGCTATGATTCAAGAAACAAATATTGTAGAGGAATGGGAAAAGGAACCGGCGAATAACTGGAACGACTTTCGTAGCAAAATTATCGGACAAGCTAAAGCACTGATCCCGCTAAAAAGAAAGACAAAACATCCATGGTGGAATTCTGAGTGTGATCAAGCCATTGCCAATCGCCGAATCGCATTCCAAAAAAACAATAGCAGTAGATCACCAGGAACCCTGGGACACTTCCTCGACATCCGCAAACAGACAAACAAGACTATCAGGAAAGTCAAGCGTGATTATATCACTGAGCAACTTAAGTCCATGGAGAATGATTTCAGAAACTCCGATAGTCGGAATTTCTACAGGACCTTCGCGAATAATATTAAGGGTTATGCACCGCCAAATTTAACCTTTAGGAAACAGGATGGAAAACTGGCACTTACTAATCGTGAAAATTGCGATGAACTTGCACGCTACTTTTCTGGGCTCCTTAACTGTCCCGAACCAACTGTACGTTTCTTGCATACGACCCCAGAACACGTCAAGCCAGACGCTGATCCACCAACACAAGAAGAAATCACTCGCCATATCAAAAAACTCAAGAATGGAAAGACAGCAGGAGAAGACGGAATTGTCGCGGAACTGCTGAAAAATCTTGGACCACGATCACTGCAGGAAATTACACAGATCATCCAAGAAGTCTGGCGAAGTGAAAAACTCCCAGATGATTGGAAATGCGCACTCATTCACCCACTCTACAAAAAAGGAGACAGATTGGATGTGAATAACTATAGAGGGATACCCCTCCTTTCTGTACCTTACAAAGTCTTCCCTGCTTGCCTCCTACAACGCACACAAGAACAGCTCGAGCCTCTCATTGGTGAATACCAGGCAGGGTTCAGACCAAACAGATCAAGTACTGAACAAATTTTCAACCTCAAGTCCACACTGAAACTTCGAGCTTTACGAAATCTCCTAACCATCTGCGTATTCGTCGATTTTCAGAAAGCTTATGACTCTGTCGACCGCCTATCCCTCTTTAATATACTCGAAGAATACACGCTCGACCCGAAAGCACGACGCCTCATCCAACAGACCCTATCTGAAACAACTTCCAAAGTCAAGTTCCTTAGTGAAGTATCTGAACCTTTCCTCATCGGGACAGGTGCACGGCAGGGTGATGGGCTCTCCCCTCTACTCTTTAATATCGTCCTAGAGAAGGTCATCAAAGAATGGAGAAATGAACTGAGGAGTCGGAATACCTGGAAGCCCGTCATGCTAGGAAGGCAAACGGATAATATCGACGTGACATGCTTCGCTTTCGCGGATGATCTTGCAATCCTCTCCGCTGATGAACGAACGGCAATTCTTCAGATTGAGGTCTTAAAAGAGTGTGCTGAAAAGGTCGGACTACAAATTTCCTTCACAAAGACCGAGTTTATATCGACAAAACACATTCAAGCACAAAATTTACTCACAGAGTACGGTATGATAAACAGGGTTAATCAATTCAAGTATTTGGGTGAAATTATTGAACCCACAGGTATGGAAAGAGTGGCGCAAAAATCTCGTGAACTTAAATTGCGGAAAGCATACGGAAAAATCGCATATTTTTACAACAAGAAATGCATGAGCATCAACACCAAAATTCAACACTACACGACTGTCATCAAACCAGAGACACTTTACGCCAGCGAGACACTAAACCTCAACTACAAAGGGGATCTTGAGAACATCAAGAAGGCTGAGAGAAAAATCATCCGTAAAATATTGGGCCCTAAACTCACAGATGATGGATATCGTCTGCAATCACACACAATCACAGAGAGATACTCTAACATCGAGTCAGATTTCCGCAAGCGACGACTGAGATTCTACGGCCACATTATGAGACTGAATGACGACCGGCTAACAAAGAGAATATTGATTTACTTACGAAAACTTAAAGTGACAACAGTCTGGGTTACCCAAGTCCAAATTGATCTCGAAAGTGCCAACATGTTACCAATAGACATAGACGATCGAATGACATCCCGACATAAGATCCACAGTTGGGAAGTCACACATGAAGCTCGACCAAGGAGACCAGGGAAAGAATGGACGGAGGAACGTCGAGTCCGACTCAGTGAGATGATGAAGGAGTTCTGGAAGAACAAGAAGAACAGCACCAGAACATAATTTGCTTAATGTGATCCTTTGGGTCTAAACAATGTAATTAAAAATAATAATAAATACATTGGCATGTAGAAGGGGTAAAGACCATACCTATCTTTGTCTCCAATACGGGCGTGATCCCAAGTACTTTGCTCCTAGGCCTAAGAACTGGATCTGGATACTCAACTGTACAAACTAATGCAGAAGGCAGTAGTTCTCTCAACAAGCCGAATCGTCCGGAAGTTCATGGGTAGCGACATTCTAGCTTTGAAGTTGCTGTTTCTGTAACTATGCTTTGGTTCCCCGAAGCCCGTATAGTTGTGTTGTAATGTACCAGCAATGTGTTATATGTAGGATAATAATATCGTATGGCCTCGGGTGCCGGGTGCAAGCTTTGTTATGTGACGCCCAGAAGGCAGTTTGCATGTCGAATTTTATTGTTCCTTCGAATGATATGAAAGTCAAGGAGGTTAGATATTGTACCCGATACCTAGTTTAGGCTATCGGCTACGCCAGCAGACATTAAGCTGTAGTTGAGGTTTTGGGAAGAATTAGAAAAAGATAGCGCACCGATCGCGTCAAGAAGAATGTCAAGATGACGTAGGAGGTCTAGAATCAAGGAGGCACTGAAATCTGTAAGGGGATGGAATTATGGAAAAAGATGTGAAGCTTTATTGAGATATTTATGGGATTATAGTAATTAAACATCTTAGAAGAGGATATATAACATGCATTGTATGTGGAAATAATTTTATGGAAATCAGATAACCCTTAAGTTATTTTATAACGGAATAGCCGAGATGATCTGGGTTCGAGACTATGATCGTGACGCGAGAGCACAGTGGTGGGGGACTACACCACGTGCCTGCGCCAAGCACATAAGCAAGAAGACAGTATCAGCAGATTCAGTTGAGCTCAGTTAGACGAGCAGGTAGGAGCAGCTCTATAGCGCAAGCGAGACGCACAGTGAAGGTCACGTAACATACAGAAACTGTCACGGCAAAAGTGTAGGCGACAGTTCCTGCATCGCCGAGCAGCGAAGGCCAGGCGGGTCATTGATCCAGGCGGGCTGGCCGAGGAAGCAATCGCAGACGGCCGGGATATGTCAGAACCGCACTGCTAGTAGTTGAAGACTTTATTACAAGCTTCATTTCAACGCAGTTTGAACATTGCTTTTACGAATAACTTTATGACTATGCTTTTATATAACGCAGTCAAAGCTACTTTAACTATTTCGAGTAAACGGAATGTCGTGAGCATAGGCACTGATGAACATTAGATCGTGCATTAATGAGATTCATTCCTTATGCAGTTTCATGAATTACCTAATACAGACAGCTACAGGGTGTTTCGTAAACTTGAACACTCTCAAGTAAAATTTTATTTTACAAATGTGGGACTTAGCAGTCTTTTGAGATTGAACTTGCAATACTCAAACTGAACATTTAACGGAACAGTGGCGTATCTTAGAAGAGGAGTAGGGGGTCCGCTGTTTCCATGAACTTTTTCGAGAAGGAGTTGAACAATATCCGCTATGGGTAATCCGAAGTTCAACATGTCCGAGTAGACGCAAATAGAGACAAGATGGCACCGCAGAGCGATGGATTCGATTCCTGACGAGAGGAGTCCACCAGCTGATTCACTTGGGATTTCGAATGCAATCGTCATTTCATGGATGGAATGATATTCACGGCGATCTTTCGAGAAATTCTTTATGTAGGGAAAATCGACGATCTTGGAAATTTATTACAGCTGATTATGAAAGGTACTGTAAGAGTCATAACTACCTGATACGATTATTTTCATGAATACTGGGTACACATGTATATTTTTCTAATAGGAGTGATTCGATTATTAAGACATGGTTTGAATTTATATACTTCGAATTTGCTAGAATATGGAGTGACCATATGATATGGCAGGCATCATTATACGAAATTCTCACCATTGATTGGCTTTATTAAGCAGACGTTTGGTCTCTTAGACATTTTTCCAGCTAGGATATTTTTCATGAATAGTTTTTTTTTGTGTAACGAGTATTTCGAACTCGTGATCTGCAATTGATTATCAAAAATTACTTCGTCAGTTCATTGCATACTAGCGAGTGTGTATTATTCATCGGTAGGGATTTTTTCCATTGGATTGTTTAGAGATATTAAGAAGTTATTCACTTTAGTGAATGAACATCGCTTTTATATGACAACTAGAAACTTGTTGATTCCTATCTGGTACATTCACTCATATAGCCTACGAGATGGGGTCCTTCGTATTTATACGATTGTATGGTGGCTACTCATCTTACCCATCGTTCAGGGAACTATCATCCAAGTCGACGGGGCGAGGTCTTTCGTATTTATACGACTGTACGGTGGTTACACATCTTACTCGCCATTGAGGGACTCATTTTTATCATCCGAATGTACACGAGATGTAAGTGAATTAAACAAGGAACTACTAGTCACATATCAGTCGAAATTTTGTTAAATAAAGTAACGATAAATGTCAACAGGATTGCATTTAGTAATTCTTGTTTGCCAATCCAATATTTTGTTGCTATACTCTTTTGAGTGTAATTTCAGTTTAACAGCTGTTACAGCTGATGCTTTTGATTTTTATAATTGTGTTTGATACCTTTGAGAAGGATTTAAAGTAATTGAATCTTATAAGATTAATCATTAATGGTCAGATTTATTTCAAGGCAGATCAGTATTGCAGATTTTGATATGAGATTATAGCACATTGGTGTTTTTTTCTGTGATGTGAGTTATGAAAATTTGTAAGAGAATTTATGCTATTTGAAAGCAGATCTTAAATTACTGAGGTAAAATATTTTTTCCAATTGTTTAAGAAGTTGTCTAGATGTGATCAGAGTAATTAAAGTTATAGGAGATTGTGTGCGTTGATAATTTGAAGCCAGTTATATATTTTTTGTAGATCATGCAACATGGTTAAGTGGAGTTTGTGATAGGCATTTTGTGGAAGTTGCCAAGTGATAGTAGCAATGTTGGTTGGTTGGTTGGTTCCTTAGTTTAGGGGCTGCGACAACGCGGTCATGTAGCCCCGTGTACTTTGGGTGTGTGTAGAATCTGTCTGATAACCGGTGTTAATTGTGATGACTGTATTAGTGTGTGTATCTGTTTTTTAATTCAAGTAGAGACTGCAACTTTGAATTTTCAAATAGTTCCTACTTTTGCCGCCAAACGCCACCGTCAACGACTACTAGGCCTAGTTCAGAACTAGCTACTAGACGCCACCGCAGTCGGCTCTTGGCAACGAACGTAGCAACCTAAGAGCGTTGTTTACATTCTTAACCTATCCAATTTAGTTTCACACAGGTGTAATTAGTGGAAAGATCTTTAACATGCCATAAATCTATGACATGGGACCGCCGGCTTTACTTCCCCTCCGAAGGAAGGCATACTGAGGGATTTTTAACGCTCTTAAAAAATCCGACGGCTTCGGCCGGGTAGCAATGTTGCTAATGTATTTTGAAGCAGACATGAGGTCGTCGTACCCAGTCTAGCGTAATTGTTGAGATTCATGCTGTATGTGCTGAATATTTATGGAGTTTTGTGGAGTAATTGTTGTATTCAAATGTGATATTTGAAGTATTGAGGAAATGTAATGTCGTTGTGGATAGTTAGATCCAACGTGATGTCGTGGAGGCAATAATATTTTTTGGCATGATAAATTAAATACGAGATATAACTTGGAAGAAATAAAACTGTAAGACAACGTTCTATAAACCTTATTAAACAATTTGTTAGGAAATTAAACAAATAAATGAAGTTGATAATACAAGATTTTCTGAAATAATAATTAACGAAATAATAATCTGAGATTTAAGCATATTAACGATCTGACCTAATGAAATAAAAATCAGAATGACTAGATGAAATAATGAAAACTAAATAACCAGATGATTGAAATTTAAATAATTTGATAAATTAAATTTTGGAATAAATCAATGAATTAAATAGATGGATGAATTAAAGATTGAATAAATAAACTGATTGAAATAAATTAATAGACGATTGTAATGATGATGAATAACTGAATTAGAAGGTGATAATTAATTAAAGAAGCTGATGATTAATGAATTTATATGGAATTAAATAATTTTAATTGAGAGATAATTGGAAGGAATTACAACTTGAGTTGAGAATTTAAATGATGTAATGGTGATGAATTAAGGATTCTGACAGGAATATGTGGAATTTTGAAGTGAGAATTAATGTGAGAAATATTTAATTTTGATGATGACGATAATGATGACCGATGAGAATATGAATTTTCTGTAATTCACAGATAAGTGATTGTTAATGACGATGTAAATAGTGTAAATTAATTATTCGATGTTTAGGAGCATTTGATTAACATGTTCAACATTCAAATTATGCCATGCAAACCATAAATTACGTGATATTTAATATGTGTGATTATTATATGTGTATGTTTAGACAGATTAATAATTTATTTAAATCCACATTGATGTTAAATTAAAGAGAAATTAGGTCTCAGGTTTCACAAATGTCAGTGACGAAAGACATAGTGCTACAGTGATCCTGAGAACCCAAGAGAACTTTATAAAATTTTCTTGTTATGTGGATAAAAATACTTTTGGATTAGAAAAGAGATGGTTCGATTTTTGGACAATGACAATTTAACTTTGGCATTCGACCATACTCTTAGGTAGGAGTTATATTTAAAATGTCTGTCTGACTATCAAAGTAAAATAAATTTGTTTTTATCTTAGTTGTGATCTGATGATGGTGTGATGTTCCTTTTTCTTTCCTTGTCTTGAGTAAGGCTTATCCGGAAAGGAAGTGGTTTGCTAGGAATTCAGTTGATGGCGCCCATTTATATTTGCATTATTTTTATTAAACTTAAGCCCGTAACGACCCTAGAGATACTTTGTCTCGTGATACCCACTGCTTTTTCGATAACTCAGCTGAATTTCCGACACATTCCTTATTTGACTAGAGGTTCATTTAACTCCGCTCTGTCCCGGAACTCCAGGAATGCGATGTTATAGCAGATGGGTCATCGCATCCCCAGGACGAACGGGTACAGAGAGAGAGGGAGAATTGGCTTTATCCAACTAGTGGGGCTTTTCGATTTTGTTTATTCTATGGAATCACATCAGATTTAGATTACTGAGATATTGATCTCAAGTTCATTTAATTGTGTTACAAAATTTATTAAACTTAGTCAGACAATGTACTTGTGTGCCCAATCCAGTGTTCATGTTAATCGTATTAGTAATATCATGTTAGTTATAAGACATTTTTCCTATACCCAAGTGAATGCAGGAATTGAGACATTGTGATGTGTTGTTGTCTAACGTCTCTATATAAAACCTATATTGAAAATATAATTATGTTGCCGGAAGATTTAGCGAAGGTGTTAGGAGAGTTACAGACGGGTATGTCTGGTATTGCAGAAACTATTTCTAAGATGGAAACGGAAGTTAAAGAACAGATTAATAATTCAGAAGCTAGATTAGAAGCTAAATGTAAAGAGAATGTACAAGCATTGCAGACTAGTACTGAAGAAAATTTAAAATCATTACAGATTAGTAACGAAGCTAATGTAAAATTATTGCAGTCAACTAGTGAGGATAATTTAAAGTCATTAGAGACTAGGTTACAGTCAAATAGCAAAGATGAGTTGATGTTATTAGAGACTAGGCTACAGTCAAATAGTGAAGCTAACTTGAAGGACAATTTTAAGTCATTAGAAGAAAGATTACAGTCAAATACTGAAAGTCATTTAAAAGCTAGTGAAGCTAACTTGAAAGATAACTTTAGATCATTGGAAGAGAAATTACAGTCTCGTAGTGAAGAAACTAACACTGAATTAGAAAATAAGTTAACTAGATTAGATAATAGCTTAACGTTAAAGAATAATGAGATGCTGAAGACTTTACAATTAGACATAATTGCAGTAAACATGAAAGGAGAGGAAAATGTTCAAATATTAAGAAAAAATATTATTGAATTACAAAGTAGAGGAGAAGAAAATATTTTTACTTTAAGAACAGACGTTATGTCCATACAGAAATACATTAAATCAGATGTATCGAAGTTGAGATTCGACATCGATGGTTTAGTGGCAGATGTAGGCAAAATTCAAGATTGGTCTACCGAAGTATCTTTCGAGACTAAGATTAAAGGTCTAGAAACGAATCTAGGTAACGAGATTAAAGATTTAAAGACAGTAATTGGGACCATTAAAGAGGAAGTCTTGGGAGAGGTCAATTCTAATTTAAAATCATTAGAAAATCAATTGCAGAAAGATATTAGGAAGATAGACGACGATATAGAGCAAAAGGTTAACGAAAACTTAGCTTTGTTCAAAAATAGAGTCGGTGCAATCGTGGAAGAACGGTATAGTGAGGTCGATGCCGAAGCAAAAGAGAAACGTGAAGGGTTAGATGAAAAATTAATCGCAGGTATGGCAAACTTAGAGGCGAGGTTTACGGAAAACAAGGAAGCGATGAAGATAGATTCAACTCTATTTAGAACAGATGTTGATCTGTTAAAGGAACAAGTCGCGTCAGTAAAGAACACGTGCGAAGGAAAAATTGACAAGTTAAGAAACGACTTAGACGAGAGTAACAAAACGCAGGATGTTACATCGTTAGATGAGTTGAAGACGCAGGTCAAGACCGTGGAGAAATTAGCAGAAGACAGGATAACTAAACTAGAATCCATAGTTAACAGTTTCACCAGTCATAATATAACATCAGGGGAAACATTGATAAATCAGACAGCGATAGACCGCAGTATGACTAATCAAGAAGCGAGCATGGGAGAAGACCGTCAAATGCAACCGAATGTGACATTCGAAAGGGCTAGTTCAACCCCTCAGGATAATCCAAGTTCGAATAGGAGTACGTTGGGTTCAAGCGAACGATACTCAGGTCCAGTCACCATTATTAGGAATCTAGATGACAAGCCGAGAAAGTTTTCGGGAAATACAGGAGTCACACCAGTCGAATTTCTGCGAGATATTCGAGACTACATGGCGGAACACAGGGTAGCCAAAGAAAGAGAGCTAAGGATAGTCGAACGCGCCTTAGATGGATCTCCGCTTACCTGGTTTAGAGCGTTCAGAAGCAATTTTGCGAACATGGAGCAATTTGCCATGGCTTTCTTGAGGAGATTTTGGAGTGCCGAGGATCAACTTAACGTAAGAGCGGAGATGTACTCCAAGCGCTATTCTACGTCACATCCGACGCATTATGCCAACTATTTCACGTCACAGCTGGCTAAATTACAGTTCCTTATTCCTCCATTGCCAGAAGAAGAGCTTTTGCAAGCTATAGCGAGACAGTTACCGATTGAGGTACAGCGATCACTGATAGCGTCGGGAGCCAATACACTGGAGCACTATGACGACATTTTACGGCGATTGGACTATACAAGCGCTCAAGTTACACCTAGAAGTACCAGAAACGACAACAGAAACACGCAAGAAGTGAATGCGGTAGTCGTAGACAATGCAGCTCAAACGGACAGAAGGGATTCCTGGGAAAACCGACGGAACGAAGGGAATCGAGGAAACATCCGTAACGCTCGAGGAAATGATCGATATAGAGGACCATATGAGAGGCCATACGATCAAGAAGCGAGAGATAGCCGATATAGGAATTATAACCAGAATTCCAGATATCAAGACAGGAATAGATATAACAATAGATATCGGGGCAGAAATAACTGGAGCCAAGGTCAGCAGTATAATGGAAACGACAGGCAGGACGGCCGAAGAAACGATCCTAACGACAGACGGGATAATCGTGGACATGAGAGGTCAAGGCAAGAAGATAGACAGCCTAGTGCACCACTCGAAGAGACAGTGAGAGATGTCAATCGAGCAAGTACGAGTGGCGAAGGAAGAAATAAACGCCAGAATAACACGGAATCAAGATGCTAATCATTGGAAGTCAATCATCATTATTGAGAGTCAGAAAGAACCATCATGCTGAGTAAGGGAATTGTAGGGCTATCGTGTACATGTATTATATATAGAATGCCTGAGAGTGTATTTTTTTTCTCTCTATCCTGATAAAAAAAAGGAGATGTACGGGAGAGATGTACCCGATACCTAGTTTAGGCTATCGGCTACGCCAGCAGACATTAAGCTGTAGTTGAGGTTTTGGGAAGAATTAGAAAAAGATAGCGCACCGATCGCGTCAAGAAGAATGTCAAGATGACGTAGGAGGTCTAGAATCAAGGAGGCACTGAAATCTGAAAGGAGATGGAATTATGGAAAAAGATGTGAAGCTTTATTGAGATATTTATGGGATTATAGTAATTAAACATCTTCGAAGAGGATATATAACATGCATTGTATGTGGAAATAATTTTATGGAAGTCGGATAACCCTTAAGTTATTTTATAACGGAATAGCCGAGATGATCTGGGTTCGAGACTATGATCGTGACGCGAGAGCACAGTGGTGGGGGACTACACCACGTGCCTGCGCCAAGCACATAAGCAAGAAGACAGTATCAGCAGATTCAGTTGAGCTCAGTTAGACGAGCAGGTAGGAGCAGCTCTATAGCGCAAGCGAGACGCACAGTGAAGGTCACGTAACATACAGAAACTGTCACGGCAAAAGTGTAGGCGACAGTTCCTGCATCGCCGAGCAGCGAAGACCAGGCGGGTCATTGATCCAGGCGGGCTGGCCGAGGAAGCAATCGCAGACGGCCGGGATATGTCAGAACCGCACTGCTAGTAGTTGAAGACTTTATTACAAGCTTCATTTCAACGCAGTTTGAACATTGCTTTTACGAATAACTTTATGACTATGCTTTTATATAACGCAGTCAAAGCTACTTTAACTATTTCGAGTAAACGGAATGTCGTGAGCATAGGCACTGATGAACATTAGATCGTGCATTAATGAGATTCATTCCTTATGCAGTTTCATGAATTACCTAATACAGACAGCTACAGGGTGTTTCGTAAACTTGAACACTCTCAAGTAAAATTTTATTTTACAAATGTGGGACATAGCAGTCATTTGAGATTGAACTTGCAATACTCAAACTGAACATTTAACGGAACAGTGGCGTATCTTAGAAGAGGAGTAGGGGGTCCGCTGTTTCCATGAACTTTTTCGAGAAGGAGTTAAACAATATCCGCTGTGGGTAATCCGAAGTTCAACATGTCCGAGTAGACGCAAATAGAGACAAGATGGCACCGCAGAGCGATGGATTCGATTCCTGACGAGAGGAGTCCACCAGCTGATTCACTTGGGATTTCGAATGCAATCGTCATTTCATGGATGGAATGATATTCACGCCGATCTTTCGAGAAATTCTTTACGTAGGGAAAATCGACGATCTTGGAAATTTATTACAGCTGATTATGAAAGGTACTGTAAGAGTCATAACTACCTGATACGATTATTTTCATGAATACTGGGCACACATGTATATTTTTCTAATAGGAGTGATTCGATTATTAAGACATGGTTTGAATTTATATACTTCGAATTTGCTAGAATATGGAGTGACCATATGATATGGCAGGCATCATTATACGAAATTCTCACCATTGATTGGCTTTATTAAGCAGACGTTTGGTCTCTTAGACATTTTTCCAGCTAGGATATTTTTCATGAATAGTTTTTTTTGTGTAACGAGTATTTCGAACTCGTGATCTGCAATTGATTATCAAAAATTACTTCGTCAGTTCATTGCATACTAGCGAGTGTGTATTATTCATCGGTAGGGATTTTTTCCATTGGATTGTTTAGAGATATTAAGAAGTTATTCACTTTAGTGAATGAACATCGCTTTTATATGACAACTAGAAACTTGTTGATTCCTATCTGGTACATTCACTCATATAGCCTACGAGATGGGGTCCTTCGTATTTATACGATTGTATGGTGGCTACTCATCTTACCCATCGTTCAGGGAACTATCATCCAAGTCGACGGGGCGAGGTCTTTCGTATTTATACGACTGTACGGTGGTTACACATCTTACTCGCCATTGAGGGACTCATTTTTATCATCCGAATGTACACGAGATGTAAGTGAATTAAACAAGGAACTACTAGTCACATATCAGTCGAAATTTTGTTAAATAAAGTAACGATAAATGTCAACAGGATTGCATTTAGTAATTCTTGTTTGCCAATCCAATATTTTGTTGCTATACTCTTTTGAGAGTAATTTCAGTTTAACAGCTGTTACAGCTGATGCTTTTGATTTTTATAATTGTGTTTGATACCTTTGAGAAGGATTTAAAGTAATTGAATCTTATAAGATTAATCATTAATGGTCAGATTTACTTCAAGGCAGATCAGTATTGCAGATTTTGATATGAGATTATAGCACATTGGTGTTTTTTTCTGTGATGTGAGTTATGAAAATTTGTAAGAGAATTTATGCTATTTGAAAGCAGATCTTAAATTACTGAGGTAAAATATTTTTTCCAATTGTTTAAGAAGTTGTCTAGATGTGATCAGAGTAATTACAGTTATAGGAGATTGTGTGCGTTGATAATTTGAAGCCAGTTATATATTTTTTGTAGATCATGCAACATGGTTAAGTGGAGTTTGTGATAGGCATTTTGTGGAAGTTGCCAAGTGATAGTAGCAATGTTGCTAATGTATTTTGAAGCAGACTTGAGGTCGTCGTACCCAGTCTAGCGTAATTGTTGAGATTCATGCTGTATGTGCTGAATATTTATGGAGTTTTGTGGAGTAATTGTTGTATTCAAATGTGATATTTGAAGTATTGAGGAAATGTAATGTCGTTGTGGATAGTTAGATCCAACGTGATGTCGTGGAGGCAATAATATTTTTTGGCATGATAAATTAAATACGAGATATAACTTGGAAGTAATAAAACTGTAAGACAACGTTCTATAAACCTTATTAAACAATTTGTTAGGAAATTAAACAAATAAATGAAGTTGATAATACAAGATTTTCTGAAATAATAATTAACGAAATAATAATCTGAGATTTAAGCATATTAACGATCTGACCTAATGAAATAAAAATCAGAATGACTAGATGAAATAATGAAAACTAAATAACCAGATGATTGAAATTTAAATAATTTGATAAATTAAATTTTGGAATAAATCAATGAATTAAATAGATGGATGAATTAAAGATTGAATACATAAACTGATTGAAATAAATTAATAGACGATTGTAATGATGATGAATAACTGAATTAGAAGGTGATAATTAATTAAAGAAGCTGATGATTAATGAATTTATATGGAATTAAATAATTTTAATTGAGAGATAATTGGAAGGAATTACAACTTGAGTTGAGAATTTAAATGATGTAATGGTGATGAATTAAGGATTCTGACAGGAATATGTGGAATTTTGAAGTGAGAATTAATGTGAGAAATATTTAATTTTGATGATGACGATAATGATGACCGATGAGAATATGAATTTTCTGTAATTCACAGATAAGTGATTGTTAATGACGATGTAAATAGTGTAAATTAATTATTCGATGTTTAGGAGCATTTGATTAACATGTTCAACATTCAAATTATGCCATGCAAACCATAAATTACGTGATATTTAATATGTGTGATTATTATATGTGTATGTTTAGACAGATTAATAATTTATTTAAATCCACATTGATGTTAAATTAAAGAGAAATTAGGTCTCAGGTTTCACAAATGTCAGTGACGAAAGACATAGTGCTACAGTGATCCTGAGAACCCAAGAGAACTTTATAAATTTTTCTTGTTATGTGGATAAAAAATACTTTTGGATTAGAAAAGAGATGGTTCGATTTTTGGACAATGACAATTTAACTTTGGCATTCGACCATACTCTTAGGTAGGAGTTATATTTAAAATGTCTGTCTGACTATCAAAGTAAAATAAATTTGTTTTTATCTTAGTTGTGATCTGATGATGGTGTGATGTTCCTTTTTCTTTCCTTGTCTTGAGTAAGGCTTATCCGGAAAGGAAGTGGTTTGCTAGGAATTCAGTTGATGGCGCCCATTTATATTTGCATTATTTTTATTAAACTTAAGCCCGTAACGACCCTAGAGATACTTTGTCTCGTGATACCCACTGCTTTTTCGATAACTCAGCTGAATTTCCGACACATTCCTTATTTGACTAGAGGTTCATTTAACTCCGCTCTGTCCCGGAACTCCAGGAATGCGATGTTATAGCAGATGGGTCATCGCATCCCCAGGACGAACGGGTACAATATCTAAGCTCCTTCACACTATAGCGCTTTCTAGTAAAAAAAAGGATGAACTTTTTCGTGTTGGAGGAAAATCCCGAGATTAATTTTGCCATTATGAACACGGCCTACTGAATTCAAATGGGTTAACATGCCAACTACGTGTGACATGCATGTCGTGATTTTTGTCGCCTTTCAAAAAAAATCACTTACCACGGCCAGGAGCGAACCTGCAAGCTTGGGGTTGGTAGTCCGACACGATAACCACACACCCACAGTGGCAAGCATAACCATAATAATCTTATTGGTTTTACGTCCCTTTTAACTAGTGAGGCTTTTAGAGACACCTGGGTGCCAAATCGTGCCCCGAAGGGGATCTTTAACGTGCCAGTAAATCTACTGATACGGCTCCCTCGCATTCGCGGCTTCGCGCAACTTCAAATGCCAACTGACTGCGCCAGGATTCGATAATCTAACCCGTGAACACCAGCAAAGATATGACGCTCTGTAATAACAAGAGAGAAAGGAAATGTGGCTTTGTCGAACGAAACGTTCCTTTTTCCCTTCAGACTGCGAAGATAAAAGGATGTTGTCAAAATCTCCACTTGATACTTGACACGCTGAGTCTAGTTCCCGTGGGGGGCGGCATCTTGACATTGTATTCGGGGATTCCCATGTAGTTCGAGTCCAGCGTGGTTGTTGTAATCACTTTCTCCAGATGGGTGGAGTCCTTTCTGTACAGCCCGCTCCAGGCAGCTCAATGATGGATGATGCCAGCCTCAACTCAACATCTGCCTTGCCTGGCTTAGATTATGTTGTCCAAACGAAATCAAAAGTAGGAGAGAAGCACTGCCTTCTCTCAATGAAGTTATAGTACATTTTAAAATAACTGATTTTAATTCCTTTCCATTTTGTTCTTGTGGCTCGTCATAGTGGTTGTTCTATGACATGTAGAAATATTCCTTAGCTGTATATAGTCCTTAAAAGAAATCCATGTATTGTACTGTTTAGATACCCACAATCAATTATGTGATTAGTTGTCGGTAATAGGGTTTTGGTTTTCATTGCCAGATGACAGAGTCAAACAAAATGTCGAAATCTGAGAGTAGATCACCCCAATAGCTCCAAATTAAAGAATATATACTCCATAGTAGCTGACGCCATACGGTTATTTTTATTTATTATTATTATTATTATTATTATTATTATTATTATATTTGAATTGCAGTCAATGGCCATAGCAGAGTACTTTAATTGAACATCCGTAGACTCCCAATCAAACTCAATTTCAAGTAGTTCCAATTTTGGCTACCAGAGATGCCGCTGTCACTGACACCTAGCGGTTAACTATGGAACTTGATAGAGTCTTTCTAACCAAATAACCTACAAATTTAGTGGTAGTGGTAGGTTCTTTTACATGCAATAAATCTATGAAATGGGCCCACTGGCTTTACTCCCCTCCGAAGGAAGGCATACTGAAGGATTTTAAGGCTCTTTTATTGTTAGAAATCTGACTACTTTGGCCAGGTTTGAAGCCGCAATCTTGGGCACAGTAGTTCAGCATGCTACCGACTACGCCACCGTAGCCCCAGCATGCTACCGACTACGCCACCAAAGCACCATTGAATAGAATAAAGTAATAATAATTACAATTATAATAACAATACTAATAATAAATATGTAATTATACCCGTGTTGTCTTTTTGCCTGATCCCCTATCGGGCGCGCCCTAGGTGGCGGATCGGGGGGCTCGCTGGTCTTGTCCGGAGGGCTTGAGGGAAATAAAATACCTCTCGCGGACCAAAAACAGACACAGTCAGAAAACAGCTTGAGGCAACCTCTGAGGCTCAATACCTGTAGTTCTAAATATGAGATCGAAAAAGATCGATCTCCCCATTATCTTCAACTTACTTGCATGATGGTAACGTCAGTCAAGGATACTACTACCCCAGGCCCTAGTATTCATACAATTTTTTCTCGGTCATCGGATTCTGGGGGTTCAAGGACGTCATGCGGGAATGTATCGGAGCTTCCCAAATCTCTTCACCCAAAGGAAAAGCATTCTATTGGCACTTTAAATATCAACATGCTTCGCAGTGTTGGCAAGTTGAAGCACTTACCAGACACATTAGACCAACTGAGCATCCAAATTCTGGCACTCCAAGAAACTAGGTACAGTGATGAAAACCCTTTTGAATCAGAAAACTATAAAGGTAAATCAGCTATCCTCTTCCCTAACAAATATTGCAATTTGGCACTAATTTCGCATTGGGAAAAAAATATCATGAATTCGGTATTAAACTTTACATCACCTTCTGAAAGAATTTCACTAATGACAATCAAATCTGGAAACAAAGCTTATACATTATTCAATGCACATGTACCTACTAATAATTATAATCAAAAAGACCCACAGAGGGTAGATGACTTCTGAGAATTGCTAGAGGAGGCTACAGCTAAGATTCCAAAAAACAATGTCAACATTCTGCTGGGGGACTTCAATGCACAAATTGGCAAAGATAAGAAATTCAGGACCGCCGTAGGACTTCACCGAGCTCACAAAAGAACAAATAAAATGGGGAAAGATTAATTGTCTTCTGCGAGAATCTTGATCTAAAGTTGATGTCAACCCATTTATTGGCACTCCCAAGAAAGAAAATGATATGGAGATCCCCGAACTCGCATTTAGAACAATTTCAACTAGACCATGTGGCTATATCCAAGAAAAATCAAAAAGACATTATGAACGTTAAAGTCAAAAAGGGAATTATTGACTCCGACCACCACCTATCTCTTGTTAAAGTAAAGTTTCAACCCAACAGGAAAAAAATGATCAGGAAACCAGGTATCGACCCTGCATTTCTGAAACAGAACTCAAACAATTTCCTCGCGAATATCTCTATCGATTCTCCTTCAAACTGGTTAGAACTCAAGGACACACTCTTGAAAGCTTCTCAAAACATCAGCCAACCCTCAAGGAAACGCAAACACAGGTGGTGGAATGACATTTGTGACAAGCCCATCGAAACCAGAAGTAGGTCCTGGCTTAACTGGAATTCTCATAAAACTGATCAAAATCGTCACGAATTCTTCAAAACTCAGAAACAAACCTCAAAAATCATCAGATCTGAAAAGCGAAAAAATTATCAAAACAGACTGGCGGAAATCGAAGAAAATTTCAAGAAGAACAACACACGGAACTTCTACAGAACATTTAGAGAATAAATATCTAATTACCAGGCACATAGTCTCTGCTTCAAACGTACAGATGGGGCTTTGTAAACAAGTAATAAGGAAAATTATGCACTCCTTGCAACTATTTCAAGGACCTTTTAAACTGTGAATCTCCGAAAGAACAATTCACCTATGAAAACCCAACACCGAATCCAGATTCAGAACCCCCCACATTACACGAATTCCAAGAAATAATCAGAAATTTAAAAGACAACAAAGCACCAGGAGAAGATGGAATAATCGCTGAAATGTTGAAAATAGGTGGTGACAAACTTGCCCAGAGTATTCAAGAAATCGTACGACACATCTGGTATACTGAAGAAATTCCAGAGGATTGGAAATGCGCATTGATTCACCCACTTCACAAGAAAGGGGACAAATCAGATATTAATAACTACAGATGAATCTCTCTCCTCTCACTCATCTATAAAATCTTCTCTAAAGTCTTACTTAATAGATTAGAGAAACAAACAGACCACCTGATCAGAGATTATCAGGCTGGATTCCGAAAAAACATACTTCAGATTCGCAAAACCAAACAAACGGTAATCACATTTGTTGGCTTCAAAAAGGCGTATGATTCCATAGATCGGCAGACCCTGTTCAACATATTAGAGGAATTCCAAGTCGACCGCAAAACGAGGGAACTGATCAAACAAACTCTGACCAACACAACATCAAATGGTAAGTTCTTGGGAGAAATTTGTGAACCGTTCGATATCAGAACTGGTGTCCGACAGGGAGATGGACTATCCCCATTAATGTTCAATTTAGTTTTGGAAAAAGTGATTCGTGAATGGTGAAAAGTAACTAATGGTATCACAATTGGCAGACGTCTTAAAGACAGAATTCACCTTGGTTGCTTAGATTTCGCAGATGACCTTGCAATCCTTTCAAACAACAGACAAGAAGCAATCCACTCCATAGAAAAATTGCGTGCAAGAACCGGACTCAAATATCATTTGAAAAGTCGCAGTTTTTATCCATTAATCACCAAATACGGAGTAATTTCCCAAGTAGATAAATTCTGGTATCTAGGCGAAATTATTCAGCCACCAGTGTTAAATCAGGAAGCTAACAAAGAAAGAACTGCTAAATTGCAAAGAGCTTACAAAATCACATGGAACAGATAGGCCTACACCAGAAGAATGCAAAATACGACACTACAACACAGTCATCAAACCAGAGGCACTGTATGCATCCGAAACACTGATAATTGGGGGCAGGTCACAAATGAAAAGCATGAAGAAACAAGTGAGGAAAATTCTCAGAAAAATCCTAGGACCAACGTTCGAAAATGGAATTTGGATGAAAAAGAAACCACATGAAATGTTTCAATCCGCATGAAAAATCACAGATAGCCTATTATCAGAAAACGACGATTAAAATTCTATGGACACCTTCACAGAATGGATAACGACAGGCTGACAAAGAGAATTCTAAATCTAGCGCTAAACCTGAAAATCCGCAACAATTGGTTAACAGAAATACATGAAGATCTACCAGAAATGGGTATTGCTGAGAAAACCATTCCAGATAGAGTAAAATTTAGAAGCCTAGTAAGCAAACATAAATTTGCAGAGAAACCTAAAAGGAAAAATACAGGCTGGACAGAAGCACGCAGAAAGAAACACAGTGAACGAATAATGAGATATTGGAAAGAAAAGAAGAAGGAACATTGTGCAAGCGTGCTCCGTATTTGGACATGACGATATAAAAAAATATATATAAAATGTTATAATAATTATTATTATCATGTTTCATCTTGCTTTAAATTTTCTTTTTAGCGTGCATCCTCCCAGATTGCCTTCTCCCACGGAATCTTCGAAGCATCATTCCTCTACCGCCACAAGGACGGTGTCTGGGGGCTCAACACATTTTGTAGCAGATACAACTCAGGATAGTGAAAGGTCGATTGCCCAGGTGACCGCTAACTTGGGTCTAAGTAAGGAAGGGTCAGAGAAGGAATTTTGAATGGAAGTCGTCCGTGGACCTGGTGAAAGGAACCATCCCGGCATTTGCCTGGTGGTGAAAATGGGAAACCACTAAAACCATTTTCAGCACTTCCGAGGTGGGATTTGAAGCACACTCTCCTGATGTCAGTGAGGCACGAGCTACTGCGTTAGCGTTATCCGCAGCCGTGGGCGGTTATTATTATTATTATTATTATTATTATTATTATTTTTTCACATCATTATGTCCATCTAAGGCGCGCGAGAGAACTCATTTAGCAAATGATGTTGGTCTTTTCTTCTCCCAAAATCTCTTCATTTGGGCACTGAAGAGGTTTTCCGTACTTCAGACCATGTTCTTCTGGTACTGAAACTGATTTTTTCCGCAAAATGATATAGTTGTTGACAACTGTTCTGAATTTTGATCTGTTTTGTATCATTTCCTCCACCATGCCAACTTCCTGAAGATCTTCCTCTATTTCCTTAAGCCAGCTGGTCTTGACTTTCATTGAGAGAGCAACGTTGAGAATACTCTTCGTCAGTCTGTTATCGGTCATATGAAGAATATGGCCATAGAAATTTAATCGCCTTTCCCTAAATGTGTCGGAGATCCTTACAGAGTGTTGATATAACTCCTGATACTGCCGTTTCATCCAGATTCCCTCTACGCAGATTGGACCAAAGATTTTCCTCAATATTTTCCTCTCTTGCTTCTCTATGTCTTTAATAAGAGATCTGCCTCCAATGAGCAAGGTTTCCGAGCCGTTTGATGACTACAGGATCTTTCATATAAAGTAAAAACGCCAAGCGGCTGTTTTGTTATCCGCTGCTGCGGTCGCCTTGGCCGAGCTTGTGGCGTACCCTGCCCCCCCCCCCCCCTGCTTTAAGCGTGTGTACAATCCTATATGAAGTATTACCTTATAATAGATGCTGGAAGTGTCGTCCTTCCTGGGTTATGCAGACGTTGTATCTGGTAACCAAATTCTGGCTGATACGAGTGAGTTCTGGCACTGATTTTTCAGATTTTTAGCCTACTTTTCACATTTTGCAAAAATGAGGAAAAAGTAGTCTTATGAGATCGGGCAAATGTGTGTCTGTCTGTCTGTCTGTCTGTCTGTCTGTCCTTCTGTCTGTCTGTCTGGCTGTGTGTGTGTCCCCCCTATCAAGATGTGCACCGGAATAGCTCACGTCCATATTTGAAAATGATGTCAGTGCTACCAACTGCTGAAAAAACGCACTAGAAATTTGAGCTCCATGTTTGATATCCTGCAAGATATGCATAGGAGCTATTCCAAAATTGGCACACATGTAGATAATACTATTTCAGTTTAATTTCCAGGAGACCAACCATGACAGTGTTGCCAAAATAATTTTAAGCCTTCTGATAGGTCCAATGTTTAAATGCATATAACTTCTACACTATCAACTGGATTTCAACCAAATTTTGTATGTAATATCTGTACATAAACAGATATGACTGAGCGTATTCTTAGGAGCCACTAGGGCTGCCAACTGTTAATAATTGCTCTCTCTATTTTTTATCCAAATACAAATATATCAGAATGTGTGCAAGCCGACAGCTTTAAACTATGCACACGTATAGTACCTGACATGTTTGATTAATTTTGGAGTAACTTATATACGTCAGTTCTACCAACATGATTCTAAGCCTGCTGATAGGGCCAATTTTTAATTACATGTAACTTCTATACTATCAGTAGGATTTCATCCAAATTTCGCATGTGCTATGTGTAACATATAAGATATGACTATAAGTATTCTTCAGTGCAATCAGGGCTGCCAACTGTTAATAAATGCTGTCTATATTTTTTACCCTAATATCAATATATCAGAAAGTATGCAAGCCAACAGCTCTATACTTTGCACACGTATAGCACCTGACATTCTAGATTAATTTGGAGTAATTAATACAAGGCAGTGCTGACAACATGATTCTATGCCTGCTGATATGTCCAATTTTAAAATACATGTAACTTCTATACTAACAAATGGATTTCATCCAAAATTGGCTCAACAAGATATCATAATATTTCAGATTATTTCTGACCAGCACACGCATGGTATTGTTGGCAACATGCTTTTACGCGTGCTGATAGATCCAGTGTCTAACTGCAAGTAACGTCCATTGGACTTCAACCAAATTTTGTATTCTGTACCTTAAGAGATGGAACTAAGAATATATTCAGTCACCAGGGCTGCCAACTGTAGTGCTCTATTAGGCTACATTATACCAGGTATATTTTGAACTAATTAGATATTTCGATATTACCAACTTAATTTCGTCATTATTCTAGATAGGTTCATATTCTGTAGAATAATCATTGGCATGAAAAGTAGGCTGTATAGTTCTTAACGGAACTTCTTGTTTATTTTATGTTTTTATTGAGCACTGAGCCAGTAGTGTCAAACTTATTTGCAATTACGTGAATATGAAGAAATGCTTCATGTACCCGCCGAGCTGACTCGTACTTAAAAAAGTTTTACATAAAAAATACGATGTTGTAATGATAACTGTCTCACCATGTTAGAAGCTGAGGTTCAGACTGGCGACTGAATACAAGCACGTTTATTGCAAGGTCAAGTATATACTATGCGCGCACTTTAAATACTACAGCAGGGGGCCGTGGCGCGCCACAAGCTCGGCCAAGGCCACTGCAGCACCGGATGACGAATCTGCCGCTCGCCGTTCTTACTTTATATGAAAGACCCTGTATGTTATAATGTCTTAATTTATCATTTCGGGATATTGATTTTTTGTTATATCTGTTCCCGGTAATTCTATAGGCCTTCTAAAATTTTGAAATTCTCTCTTTATTTGATTCACGGTTCAATCCGTTTGGCTGAATTACTTCTCCTAAATACTTGAATTTATTTACTTGAAGGATTTTGCTGAATTTAGTCTTCAGAGGTTGTCCTTCTAGATAACGAGAGGATCCTTCTAAGTATTGAGTTTTCGCGTATGATATTTGGAGCCCAGTTTTTGCTGCAATGTCGTGAAGTTTTTCAAGAGCCTGAACTGCCCCTAGTCTATTGTTAAAAAGAACAGCCAGTGGTTTTAGAGCTTAAAAGGTTGATTCTGGTTCCGTATTGATAAACTAATTAGTATAAACAGGTTAAAAGTTCCGTCTGATCAATATTTTTACTAATAAAAAAAAATCTTATATCGTTCTCTGACGTATCGGCTGATGAAGGGGCCAAAACTATTAATTAGGCGTCGAAACATGTCCCATTAATGACCACACAGTGATCTTAATTAATACAAGTATTGATCAGGCGGAACTTTTAACCTGTTTATACTAATAAGAACAGCCAGATCATCTGCGAAAGCCAAACACTGCAGGTGAATTTTGGTTTTGAGCAGTCGGCCAATAGTTATTCCTTTTGTTTCATTTTCCCATATCCTGATGACTTTCTTCAGCTCAAGATTGAATAATAACGGAGATAATCCGTCTCCTTGTCGAAGGCCTGTGTTAATATGAAAAGTATCAGAAAGTTCACCTTGAAATGTAACTTTTGAATTTGTGGCTGTCAACGTCTGCTTAATTAATTCTCTTGTTTTCCTATCAACTTTAAATTCTTCTAGAATGTTGAATAGAGCTACTTCGACTATAGTTGGTGATTAACTTCATAGGAAGTTCCAAATGCAGGGAAAGGACAACTGTTTCTACTCGCCAACTCCCATGAATCATGGTCCAGATTATTACTCCGGTTTCAGAATGAAGGAACTCCAGATGCGGCAGTTATTTTCAAATAAATGTCATTGTTTTATCTCTTCAAGGCTTACTGGTTGAGGCTTGTTATATATTTGCGCCACATCGTATAAATAAAGAGACGCTGCGGACCGTGCTATACCGATATTTGGTGCCTTGTGGGCGGACAGTTTGTATCCGGCTCCCACTGAACAGCGCAACATGTCGGCCCGCGATAGAAGTAAGGCACTGGAGCAGCAGATCCAAGGTCGAACTGCGGACCAGTCACGCACGGTTCTCTCAGAGCGCGTGTGTTATGATACAGGCTGTCCCAAAAGGAACCAAGCATAATATTATTAATATTTTCCTTCTCATTTTGTTGAAATCGCAGCAGGGGTAGTCGAAAAAAAATGGGTCAGTCACAAAAAAGTAACATCAAATTGAACTGTGAGTTCAGTTGGTTCCTCAGTTTAGGGCCTGTGACAACGAGATCATGTAGCCCCGTGTACTTTGGGTGTGTGTAGAATGTGTATGATAACCGGTGTTAATATTGTGATGGCTGTATTAGTATGTGCAGTCTGTAATTCAGGTAAGGACTGCAGACGATCAATTTCAAGTAATTCCTACTTATGCTACCAAATGCTACCATTAACGACACCTAGCCGCGAACTTGGCTACTGGATGCCACAGCAACCGGCACCTGGAGGCAAACATTTGGAACTTACAGAGCGTTAATCAAATCTAACCTACAAATTTAGCTTCACAAATTGTAGTTAGTGGAAGGCTCTTTTACAAGCCATAAATCTATGACATGGGACCGCCGGCTTTATTTCCCCTCCGAAGGCATACTGAGAGATTTTTAAGGCTCTAAAAAAACGACTTCGGTAGGGTTTGAACCTGCGATCTTAGGCATAGAAGCTCAGCATGCTACTAACTACGCCAATTGTGAGTTCGATTCTCCCGTTGGACGTGCTCAATGAATCTTTTCCAGGAGAGAGATTTAGGTAAAGGCTAGGAATATTCAAAAGTTCCCAAATCCATTGTGTACCACCTTCAGGCTACTTACTGTATATATGTGCATTGATTTCAGGAATATGTTGTGTTTGGCGCTAAGTATTGCATTCTGTTGTTGTTGTCGTCGTTGTTTTAAGGGGCGGAACTACTAGATCATCTGCCCCACTATTACTTTCTCTGACTACTACTGTACCAATAGCGTTCCGTCCTTCAGACCTTCGTTGTGACAGTCAATAATAGGCCTACTAATATTCTTCTTTATTAGGATTATTCTGGAGCCTCCGTGGCTTAGGCGGCAGCACGCCGGCCTCTCACCGCTGGGTCCGTGGTTCAAATCCCGGTCACTCCATGTGCGATCTGTGCTGGACAAAACGGAGGCAGACAGGTTTTTCTCCGGGTACTCCGGTTTTCCCTGTCACAATTTCATTCCAGCAACACTCTTCACTATCATTTCATTTCATCTGTCATTCATTTAATCATTGCCCCAGAGGAGTGCGACAGGCTTCGGCAGCCGGCACACTTCATATCCTCGCCGCTAGATGGGGGCTTCATTCATTCCATTCCTGACCCGGTCGGAGACTGGAAGCAGGCTGTGCATTTTTCATTAGGATTATTCTACAATACAGTAGTTTTCCTTCAACCCGAAAATACTCTACTCCTCCACAAACTTTGATCTTCAGCATCTTCCACGGTTAAGCCTCTGGTATCCATGCTTCTCTTTACAGTAGGCCTACACCATCCATCCATTGAGCTCTTGGTTTATCCCCCTTTCCGTTTGCCTTCAGCTTGCCAATGTAACATTAAATTTGGAATTCTACTATTCTGCATCCTTTTCACATGTTCAAACCATTGTAATCTTCTTTCTTCAACCACTTCTAGTAGGCTACATTTATTTACCTCCATAATTTCTCTGATTCTCGTATTTCTATTTTATCCAAACTTGTTTTTCTTGCCGCCCTCCCCCAATAATCCATCTCTGTTACTGATAATTTATTTGTCTGCTGTCTGTTTAACGTCCAAGTTTCTGCTCCATATACTATTCACTACGTTAAATTTTTCGTTTTTATTTTTATTTTTTATTTTTATTTTTTGTTTACGGATTACCACCAGTGTTTTCCCACGGACTAAGCGAGGAATTCCACCTCTACCGCCACTGAGGGCAGTGTCCTGGAGCTTGAGACACTGAGTCGGGGGTTACAACTGGGGAGTGTGACTAGCACTACGCCCAGGCGGCCTCACCTGCAAAGCGAACAGGGTGCTTGATGAGGGGTTGGGAAGAGTGGGAGGGATAGACAAGGAAGAGAGAAGGAGGCGGCCGTGGCCTTACGTTAGGTACCATCCCGGCATTTGCCCGAAGACGAAGTGGAAAACCACGGAGGTGGGAATCGAACCCCCTCTACTCATTTGGACCACCCGATGCTGAGTAGACCCCGTTCCAGATCTCATACCACTTTTTGAATTTCGTGGCAGAGCCAGGAATCAAACCTCGTACCTCCACGGTGGCAGCTAAGCATGCTGATTACCACACCGCGGAGGCGACCACTACGTTAAATAATAACAATAATTGTATTAATCCAGATAATGGCCATGTACTTTTCTTTTCAGGATGGGGCAGGGATGGGATCTTGGAAAGAAATCGGCCGAGGACCTATTGAAAGGTACCATCCCGGCATTTGCCTGGTGGTGAAAGTGGGAAACCACGAATACCATTTTCAGGTTGGTCGAGGTGGGGTTAGAACCCTTGCTCTCCCGATGCCAGCGAGGCACGAGGTCGTCTTAAATAGGACCACCAATAATGTATACACGCCTGTACTCCATCTGAGCACAAACACTTTATAGAGTAAGGTAAGGTAAGGTTATTTTGCATGACAGGTAAGTTTGCGGTATTTTGTTACACGCTACCTATAGCTCGCGGGAGTTTTGCAATTAATTCAACAAATATCGCGACATATTGTCTTTAATCTGTGCTGCTGCAGAGATCTCTCGCGGACGTCATTTCTAACTTACTTTGTTGCAGTAAAATATAATTTCGTCAAAATACCTAAGCATACCTTACCTTACGATATTTCATGAAAATCGCTCCTAAATAATTTTGGTAATGTTCAATTTATTGTCAAACAAGCTTAACCCCAGAGAAGCCCACTGAAAGAACGTTCACTTCTCTTCTCATTAGCAGATGAATGCTATGAGCAAAACATTGGGTATTGATTCGTATCTGTATTCATTAATATCGCATTCAACTTTTTGACAGTATCAATCATTCCATATGATTTATCTACATGACTGGACACTTGTAATTGGTGAACTTTCTAGAATGAAACAAACGGGGAAACGTGTTTGACAGTTTTGTCGGACTGTGAAACGATGATTGATTGAGATAGACATCGGGGTCATCAGACACTGTAAGAAGATGGTTGATAGCTTAAACGTGTATACAGTAAATAGTAAATTTGAGAGTTGTTGTTTTTATTTAGATATAGTTTGAGCTCCATGTATTTGTGTGTAAGTGTGTATAGAATGAGTCTGATAACTTGTGTTATTGTAGTGTCTGTATTTTAGTAGTGTATACCGTATGTAATTGAAAAAGGGGCCATTGGCCTCAAGTTAGGAATCATCCCGGTATTTGCCTGGAGTAAAAGTGGCCAACCACAATCACATTTGGGATGGCTGAGGTAGGAATCGAAACCATCTCTTCTCAGTTCCACCTCAATATAGTAAAACCATCGTTACTTCCAACTTGACGTTTCATTGCTACACTAGAGGCATGACGAATAGAAGGACCTAGTGTGAGGACTCCGCCATTTTAGCACGGTAGTTTCTGGTCCTGCCGCTACAAGCACTGTAAGCGATTATGTCCAACACGTGCTGTGTTTCCGTCGAGCCGGGTCGTAGAAAGTGCGCGAGAAGTTACTGTGTGAGATATTTGTGTGAATTAAATCGAATTTTCTTTGCTTTCAGTTCTTAAATTCAGTTCATTGTGTCTTGTGTACATCAGCGTTTTGTGTTTTGTGTACTTCAAACATATTTCTTATGTGGCTTGGTTCATTTAATAGTTCAACATGCCTTATTGTTTTGTACCTGGCTGTAAGTCAGGGTATGGTCGAGTAGTTGACGATATACGATTTTTTTCACCACCGAAGGATACAAATCAATTTGAAAAATGGGCCAGAGCTATTCCACGAAAGGATACGAAGTTAACGCGTAGTAGTAGAATTTGTCAAATTCATTTCTCTGATGATTTGATAGTAAAATCAGATAATTTTATAGTGAATTGTGAAGAAGTGGAAATCTCTCGTGTGTGGTGGAAGTTACGTCCTGGAGCAGTGCCTCATTTCCCCCTAATTTACCAAAGTAGTGAGAATAAGTCCCGTAAAGCTCCCAACAGGAAAAAGAATCTCGACACCACCAGAAAAAGAAGAAAGAAGATTGAAGATGGGAGTGGAGCAACGAATGAGGCATTAAAAGGTCAGTCCAATGTTGACAAGAATTTGGGTCATTCTAGTGTACTTACTGATGCTGAAAAGACTATAATATTGCTCAAAAGGCGCCTAAAGAATGCTAACCGTAATTTAATTCGCGTTAGATCCCGCCTCAACTCAGCAAAATCGAGAATTAATTTGCTGGAGAAGCAGGTTCGAATTTCACAGGCATTTAATTACAAAGATAACGATTACAGTGGCGGATCCAGGCCTTGCGATGCCCTGGGAGATATGATGAGGTGGGGCCCACAACAATAGAAAAAAAATATCGAATAAAATGGAAAATAGTTTGGTAATAATAATAATAATAATAATAATAATAATAATAATAAAATAAAGAATAGTTACAATATTTTGAATACACTACAGTACATTATTTTAATAATATGAAAGAAACCTTTAAGTCACCTTGAATAAGATTATGTAAACAATGAAATATTAAAATATTACTTTGCGACTTTTTTCCCGGCTGAAGAGTTGTATTATTTCACTGAAATCTTAACTTGCTAAACGGTCTCGAGAGGTCATAGCTGCACTGAAGAAAGGAAGATGAATTATAAATTAGTTTGAAAATTATACTTAATTAATTAATTAATTAAATGTAGAAAAATCCATGGCGCGGGGCCCCTAGGACCGCGGAGCCCTGGGCGGTCGCCCTCCTCGCCCTCCCCGGGATCCGCCCCTGTTAACGAACACCTTAGCAAGAAATGCCAGGAAAAATCTCCCAATGGAATGAGGTACAGCAATGAATTCATTTTAGAGTGTTCATTGTTGAGAATAAAATCACCGAAAGGATCCCGTCATTGTCGGCGACATAATCTCTTGCCTGTGCCTTCAGAAAGTCACTTGAGAAAACTTTGTAAAGGACTTAAGTGCCCTTATGGAGTTAATACGCATCGTATAAATGCCATTTAAGACTATTTTAAGGAAGAAAAGAATGATAATTCACGTTACGGTGTTGTAATTTTCGAAGAAGAGAAGCTAAGAGAAGAAATCGAGTTAAATAGCTTTTCTGATAAAGTAGATGGATTAGTTGATTTAGGTGGACACACACCTGACCTCCAGAAGAACGTACTTGCAAATCACGCTCTAGTGTTCAAGTTCGTACCTTTCGTGCATAATTGGGTGCAGCCAGTTGTTGTTTATGCAAGCAAAAATGCTACTCCAGGGGTTTTTCTCGCAAAAATTTTAATATAGTCTAGGTGATTTTGCAGTTACAAGAGGCTGGGGCGAGGGTGGCTGGCTTTACTTGTGATGGTAGTCAATCAAATACAAAGGCCAGGAATTCGTTAGGAGTAAGTGGCAAGACAAGCTCTCTACAATCTCACATCCTTAATCCTGCAGATGTTACGAGAAAGATCTGGGCTTTCTCCGACTGTATACTCCAGGAATCTGTGCGTTCCGTAACATGCAATGAAGACCGTAGTTCTTATTTCCGTGAATTATATTTTCCATTGTGCCCTGCCGTGCTATTTTAATTGTAACCGCTAATTACTTTTTAAAAGAGTATTAGTTACAAAGTAATTCGTTTCCCTTAGCACCATCCCTAAGACCAGCTGACCCCGGCAGTGTGGAACTTGCCCACTCTAGCGCTGCCTGGCGAGGCGCGCTTGAACTTCAGGAGTCTCCTCACTTTCTCCTTCTATTCGTCATGCTAGAGGTATATAGCGGCCAGAAGTGAAATCACTCTAATTAGCCAATCACAACCAGCCATTTAAATCGATGTATCACGACAAATCGAGTTTTGTCCGCGCTATACAAGGTCTATAGGTTGAATAAACCGCAGAACTGAATTCGATTTCTTGGCAGAACTGGGAATCGAAGGTATGTCGGTAGGGAAGAAACGCAAGAAAAAGAATGCGTGGTGGGAGGAAATAAATTGGAATAGGTGGAACATTTTATATACTTGGGCTGTGCTCTCAGGATGGGATGAGTGGTATGGGAAAGGATAGAGTCGAGATGTAGAAATGCCAATGCAGTAAGTTCCCAGTATTCTGCAAGAAAGAAGTTAGTGTAGCGACGAAATTCTCCCTACATCGCTCAGTATTTAGACCGACCTTGCTGTATGGGAGTGAGAGCTGGGTATATTCAGGACAACTGATATATAAGCTAGAGGTAACTGATATGACTGTAGCACAAATGATTGCTGGGACAAATATATGGGAGTAATGGCAGTAAGGTACTCGTAATGAAGAGATATAGGCTAAGTTAGAAATGTACATGCCAGATGAAGTGCACTAGTGTCCGAAAGTTAAGCATAATCACTAAACGAGGCCATACCACCTGATAGGAATGTCAGACGGATTGCTGAACAAACAGAGGCTGAATCACACACCATATGTCACACAACTTGTCCTAAAGAACAGTGTCAGAAAGGTTGTGATAGCTAAGGTACACCTTTGACAACAACTAACAAAACTTGGCAATGTCTTCTACAACAAAATATGCTATTAATAGGGTGTATGGTTACCCCTTACGGCCACACATGCTTCGCAGCGACGTGGCATGCTCGCTATCAGATGGTTCAAGATCTCTTATAGCAGTCGATCCCATTCCTCCGAAAGTGCAATGCGAAGGTCTTGAGGGGTCCTTGGTGGAGGCTGACGGGAAGTAATTCGCCTCCCCAATGCATTCCTGATATGTTCTATAGGATTCAGATCCGCAAACCTCGCTGGCCAGTCCATGGGATGAATTTCTTCCCCAGTCAGAAATGCATCCACCAGAGCAGCGTGGTGCGGTCGGGCGTTATCATCCATTAAGAGGAAATCTGGACCAACCTTACCTGTGATGAGTCGAACATGTGGTCTCAGTACCTCATCCCTGTATCTCCGAGCGTTCACAGTGTTCCTCGGACCACCCATGAAGATGTGCATGTCCGTACGGCCATTCAACGTGATGCCACCCCACACCTTGACGCCACCACCACCATACTGGTCCCGTTCCACGATGTTCCTGTAGTAGTATCGGCTACCCGGTTTTCTCCAGATTAATGTGCGACGGGAATCGTTCTGCAAACTGAAGCGGAATTCATCTGTGAAGAGCACATGCCTCCATTCATTCATGGTCCAGTTCCGACGTTGACGGCTCCACAGTAAACGGGCCCGTCTATGTGCTGGAGTGAGCGGGACGCACACCGCAGGACGTCTGGCAAACAACCCTGCTGCTCTGAGCCTCCGGTACACAGTTTGCCGGGAAACGGCAACTCCTGACACGGCTGAAATCTCCGCCGACAAGAATTGTCTTGCCGGTCCACTCTGATGTCGTCGGGCGGTTTAAGGCCAGATATCGGTCCTGCTGTGGTGTGGTTACTCTTGGTCGACCTGGTACTGGGCTACGACTCTTCTGTGTCTTGAAATCGTCTCCAAAGCCTAGAAATGACCCTTTGTGGCACATTCAAGGAATCGGCGACTTCGGTCTGTGTCTGGCCTGTTTCCCGGAGGCCGAGTATTCCACTCTGCAAAACGGGGTCCAAAAGGCGTCGTTGTGCCATTATGTTTTCACGTTCACCACGAGGCTACACTCCGCACACTATAACAGGGCAAACACGACTGAGGGAATATGGGTCGCAGGCACTGGCTGTGTTTACCTTGTGGTTACGCCACTAGTCAAAGCAGGGAATACTCATTTCCTATACAGAGCAAACACCTAAGGTTGGTAGGTGCATATGTCGTGCGATTTGCGGTCTATTTCCTGTTGCCCTGATTATTCGTAACTCATGATTAACTTTTGGTCACTAGTGTAGTTCGTATGAGCCGACTCAGATGGTGGGGTTATGTGAAGAGAATGAGTGAGCAGAGAATACCTAAGAGGTTAATGAGCTCGGCTGCAGAGGGTAAGAGAAGTATAGGTAGACGGAAGATGTGATGGTTAGATTCAGTGTTGAACGATTTCAAAGTAAGAGGTGAAGTGGAGAAAGCCACAGTGCTATCTGCTAACAGGGGATCATTAAGGTGACTTGTTCGCAAACAGAGGCTTGTAGACTAGACTAGACGCTGGGAGACAAAACTGTCTCGATTGAAAATGTATGCATGTGAGTTAGTATCAATATATGTATGAAGTTTCAAGGGCATTTTTTATACCCTGGGTAGTGTTTTAGAGCTACTTTGGCTATGATTTGAAGACTCCACGGGAAAAAACGGGATAACAACTAAAATTTATGGTTGAAGCCATTTTCTGTGTTGCCTTATTAAACGAAAGTTGGATGCTTTTCAGTCGTTCAACACGATTGTACCCAAATGAGATGGTTATTCCCTAATCCTGAAAGCAATTGCATGAGATTAATATAAATTAATCTCGTATTGTAATATTTATTAATCTCATGTAATGGTTTTCAGAATTAGGGAATAACCATCTCATTTGGGTACAATCGTGTTGACCGACTGAAACGCATCAAACTTTTGATAAGAACTTACGTTAAATTATGAAATAAGTGAGAGGATATGGGACGTTATTTCCGTTTCCACTAAAAATAAAAACCTCTGTATCTCGCTGACTTACCGCTTTATTTGAAATTAATTTCAACTGATCTGTAGTTATGATGGCTGGCCACCAGAATGCACCAAAAACTCATTTCCGAAAATATGAACTTGCCCCGTTCTGTCAGTGGGGTCTTCATTTACAATTGTTCGTTAGGCAAAATGAATACCCCTTTCCTTCTCCAAGCTCGTTTAAGTGAGCCACAGCTTGCTATGGACGTACCTACTGAGATGCCCATACAGCACAACGTCCGAACTCCCGAATGTACAGACATGATCCATTGCTTGAGGGCAGATTATTTCCAGTTGTAACTGACACACACTCAACTCTTTCTGATCTTGTCTCATGCATCCTCTTTCCTTGCTGTCATCTTTCTTTGTTCTGAATAACACTCACCATCCTCACTGAGATAGCTAGAGCACTGACATCATGGTTTCAGCTCGCGGCGACGGCCTTCATTCCTTCATCGCGGCCATATTCTATCTCTCACTCACTCACACACACACACACACCCACAAATACACAAAACATAAAACATTCAACTATTAAAACCCAATGGAAAATAGTTGCTAAATGTAATTACTATTAAAAGCTCAACAAGTAGTTCCTTGAAGAACTATACAGCCTATTTTCATATATCCTACTTATGTTAATTGCCTCTATCTACATACAAAATTTCAGTTTGATTGCTGTAATAGATTCGTAGATATTGAGAACCGACTAAATATTTCGGATGGTCGCCATGTTGGATTTTATATATGTAGGTCCTAGAGTTATGTAATGTTACATGAAGATTATTGTGAACGCAGCATTCAAACTTCAATCGCATGATTAGGACACAAGAAGTAACAAGGAGATTTTAAAATTTCGCACAGCTGCCATCTTGTGGTTATGGAAACAATTGAAATAAATTAGATGCCAGTGGACTAACATTCGTATAAGGATTTACTGTACCAAGTTTCACTGCACTCGGATCGTTAAATTGTGAGGACGTCCATGTGAATATTTACACTTCGCGTCGCCGCCATGTTGGATTTGTGATCACCAGGTTATTTAAAGTCCTATAGGTGAACTTAAGTTCATAGCCCCTATGAACATTAAAAATTCAGTTTGATTGCTATAATAGATTCGTAGATATTCAGAGCCGCCTAAATTATATGATGATCGCCATGTTGGATTGTTAAATGTATAGGCCATATAGTCATGTACCATTAAAGGAAAATTATTGCGTAGGTTCATTATTCAAACTTTCACATCGATCGCATGATTACGACACAAGAAATAAAAACTTAATTTTTAAATTCGCAAAGCCGCCATCTTGAGGTTATGTAAAAAATTGAACTAAATTAGATACCAGTGTATTACAATGTGTATAAAAATTTCCTGTGCCAGATTTCATTGCGGTTGGAACATTAAATCGCGAGAAAGGTCTATTTAAAATTTTCAAATTCGCTTGGCCGCCATGTTCGTTTTGTAGTTAACCGGTTTTTGAAAGTCTTATAGATGAAATTCCAGTAGTGCCCTTTATCTCCGTACAAAATTTCAGGGCGATACCGCTAATAGTTTCAGAGATATAGAATGCCGGTGAAATATTTCGCACATCCGCCATCTTGTGGTTATGTAAACAATTGAACCAAGTTAGATGTCAGTAAATTACAATGTGTATAAACATATACTGTACCAAGTTTTATTGCGTTTGGTTGGTTAAATCCCGAGAAACGTCTATTTAAAAGTCGCAAATTCGCGTGGCCGCCATGTTGGTTTTGTAGTTACCAGTTTTTCAAACGTCACATAGGTGAACTTCTAGTAGTTCCCTTTATCACCGTAACAATTTTCAGGGTGATATCGGGAATAGTTTCGGAGATATTGAATGCTGGTGAAATATTTCGCACATCCGCCATGTCGGATTGGTGAGACGTAACAAAATTTGAAGGGAACGGTCGGAGTCGTCCGGAATAGTGCTATGATATTACCGAGTTTCATTGAAATCGCTCCAGCCGTTTAGAAGTTATTAGGGACACACACACACACGCACACGGACAAAAGGTGATCTCGTAAACCTATTTTTTCAAAATTGAAAATAGGCTAAAAATTACTTTCCACAATGTAGGCCTATTTTATTCTTTTCAGTTTCAAATGTTGCAGGCCTATTGTTGCGTTATGATATCAAAATATGCACACACTTCCATGGACATTATTAAGATATTACTCTAATTGAGAGGTATTTTAGCGGTACTTTGTCCATCTACAGTCAGTTATTTTACCATTCAGTTAGTAGTTAGCTGTTAACCAATTCATTTGAAGTTAGTTATACTTTGAAATAAATAAAATAAATAAATAAATGAATTAATTAATTAATAGCATGGTCAAAAAGGGAAAACTCAGGAATTTGGAACTGAAAGAACGAAAGATTTTGAGAAAAATCATGGGTCCCATTAATTAAGGAGGAAGGTGAATACAGAATCAGGTATAACAATGAGCTTTAGCAACATTTAGAGAGCATAACATCTGCCATGAGAAAGAGGAGACATCTTCTTCAGTCACAGTCAGAATGGACAACAAGAGACTGACCTCAAGAATCTTCAAGATCATTTTTAGAGGCAAGGGGACAAATGCCAAATGGGCGACACTTGTTCGAAAATACCTTGTATTTTTTTTGAAATGTATCCCAAGGATATACTCAACAGGGATAGATTTAGAATGCTGATCAGAACATCCAACACTCTGCACACATTGACAACTAAAACATTGCGTCCTGGAGTGGGAGTGAAGTGGACTCAGGAAAGGAAAGCAACCCAAGAGCAAAGATGAAGGAATACTGGGCTAAGAAGAAGGCTTGGCAGTTAAGAACCACGTGGTCCAAGGGGCGTCAACAAACCATTAAATAAATAAATAAATAAATAAGCCATATAAGGCATTTAATGCAATTTTGGTTGAGATTGCCTTATTGCTATTGCATAAATATTTCTTTCTCATAACGAATTCACTCTTGTTCTTGTGGCTCACAGCGTCTCAAATGATCATCAATTACAGGATGTGACATCGAGAGGTCGGCAATCTGTGAGCCCGTATTTACTTACATCAAGTCCGCCTGGTTGCGTAGTGGCTAGAATTCTTGCCTGTCAAAGCGGAGACAGTGGTCTGAATCCCGGCTCTGTTAAGAGCTTTAATTATGGTCTGAGGGTTGGAACGGGGTACACTCAGCCTGGTGAGGCACAACTGAGAATAGGTTGGTTCAACTCCCACCTCAGCCACTTTGGAAATAGTTTTCTGTGATTTCCCCACTTCAACTCCAGGCAAATGCTGGGATGGTCTCTAACTTAAGGCCACGGCCATCTCCTTCCCAAACCTCATCTGAATTACAAATAGGCTACACACATTGATGATGATGATGATGTTATCCGTTCAGTCAAATCCGACCATCGGTGATTCTATGAATGATCACTCTCCAAGTTGTCCTGTGCCAAACTGCAATCTTTAGTTGTACCAGGGTGAGGTTATAACATGTTTTATTGGTGTATAACCAACGAGTCCGCTGGCGCCTGGTCTTCTAGTACCGCTAATCATTCCTAGCTTGATTGCTTTTTTCTAATGCATCTGGTCGCATAGAGCCTCCGTGGCTTAAGCGGCAGCACGCCGGCCTCTCACCGCTGAGTCCGTGGTTCTAATCCCGGTCATTCCATGTGAGATTTGTGCTGGACAAAGCGGAGGCAGACAGGTTTTTCTCCGGGTACTTCTGTTTTCCCTGTCACAATTTCATTTCAGAAACAAAGGCCAATATCTTTTCATTTCATCTGTTATTCATTTAATCATTGCCCCAGGGGAGTGCGACAGGCTTCGGCAGCCGGCACATTTCATAATCCTCGCCGCTAGATTGGGGCCTCATTCATTCCATTCCCTGACCCGATCGGTCGACTGGAAGCAGGCTGTGGGTTTTCATTTTCATTTTCATCTGGTCGCATAACGTGGCCAAAGTATGCCAGCTGCAACTTCATAGTCTTGCCGACCAATGACATATGGGTTCTAATACTGCCTTATTGGTGACTTTTGCAGTCCATGGTATTCTAATACAGACAAATTCACGCACACTCAAGTACACGACCACGATGTCGCAAATACTCTAAATAAATCAGCAACAACAAACGCATGTGGTAACCATCAAGTTTGTCACCGCCCAGCCCGTTCTGTTCTCCTCATTACTGGTGGAAGTGTTAGCACTCACCGCTAATCCTGGACGATGTGATGGGGCAGCACTGACCTAATAACCCCACACACCCACAGCCGTTGAGAATCCAAGGTTACATTCCTGTTTTGTGCTGGACACTTGAGTGGCACGCTACATAAGAGAAGGCTTTTGTTGCCTCTCATGCTTGGCCATTTAGTGGGACCCCACGCTGGGTGCTCGCTTACTACTGAACACGACCAATAAAATAAAGGCAAGCCCTGTTATATATTTTAGACTGAGAGAATCGTGTCTCATAATCAGAACAGTTTTACGGGTTTTTGTGCTACAGAATGAAGTAAAAGGACGTGCTTAATTCTTTTAAAGACATGTTTGAATGCCCTTGTGCGTTGCTACTTGCTGGTGTCCACTTTATTACTCTCGGAGAATGATTCAATAAAAAAGACTTTCAGCGAGGTTGGAGGTGGAATTGTGTTTTTAATCCTTTGATGAAGGAAACGTCGAAACATTTTGTCGTAAGGCATGATTTATATGAATGTAAATTGAACTTAGGAGTGGTTATGCTAGCCTTTTGGCTTGTAATATAAACGAGGATTTTTATTAACGTAAGCAAGAACTTCGTGAGCTGCTTGAAACATTATGAAATGTTGAACTAGATAAGGGTTCGCACGTTAAAATAATAATAATGATAATGATAATATATATTAAAAAACAAGAAGTTCCGTGAAGAAATAAAGAGCCTACTTTTCTTAAAATTTAAGATTCATGCCAATGATTAATCTATATGGATCTATCTAGAATAATGACGAAATTAAGTTGCTAATATCGAAATTTCTTATTAGTTCGAAATACTGTATACCTGGCATAATGTAGCCTAATAGAGCACTACAGTTGGCAGCCCTGGTGACTGAATGTATTCTTAGTTCCATCTCTTAAGGTACAGAATACAAAAATTTGGTTGAAGTCCAATGAATAGCATGGATCTATCAGCGCACGTAAAATCATGTTGGCAACAATGTCATGCATGTATTGGTCAGAAATAATCTGAAATAATATGATCTATTGTTGTGTCAATTTTGAATGAAATCCATTAGATAGTATAGAAGTTATATGCATTTTAAAATTGGACCTATCAGCAGGCTTAGAATCATGTTGGCAGCACTGACGTATATTAGTTACTCCAAATTAATCTAGAATACCAGGTACTATACGTGTGCAAAGTTTAGAGCTATTGACTTGCATACTTTCTGATATATTGATATTAGGGTAACAAAAATAGAGACAGTATTTATTAACAGTTGGCAGCTCTGGTTACTCTTAAGAATCGGCATATACACATCTGTCATGGTACACATAGCACACACGAAATTTGGTTGAAATCCAAATGATAGTATAGAAGTTATATGTATTTAAATTTGGACCTCTCAGCAGGCTTAGAATCATGTTGGTAGCACTGACGTATATAAGTTACTCCAAATTAATATAGAATGTCAGGTACTATACGTGTGCATAGTTTAAAGCTGTCGGCTTGCATACTTTCTGATATATTGGTATTTGGATAAAATAAATTGAGAGTATTTATTAACAGTTGGCAGCCCTGGTGGATCTTAAGAATACGCTCAGTCATATCTGTTTATGTACACATAGCACATACGAAATTTGGTTGAAATCCAATTGATAGTGTAGAAGTTATATGCATTTAAATTTTGGACTTATCAGCAGGCTTATAATCATTTTAGCAACACTGCCATGTATGGCCTCCGTGAAATTAAACTGCTATCTAATCGTGTGCCAAATTTTAAATAGCTCCCATTCATACCTTCCAGGATATCCAATATTGAGCTCAAATTTCAATTGCGATTTTTCAGCAGTTGTTAGCACTGATATCATTTTCAAATATGGCCGTGAGATATTCAGGTATAGTTCTTTACTTCTACCAAATTTTGTTTCGATTGCTCCAGCCGTTTAGGAGTTGATAGGGGGGGACACACACACACACAGTCAGACAGACAGAAGGACAGACAGACAGACTGACAGGACAGACAGACTGACAGACAGACAGACAGACAGACAGAAGGACAGACAGACAGACAGACAGACACACATTTTCCCGATCTCATAAGTCTACTTTTTCCTCATTTCTGCTAAATGTGAAAAGTAGGCTAATAATACAGTGTGGTCGATGGGAAATATACAAAAGTGCATACATTTTCAACAACGTTATTGATGACTTTATTTCTTGAACAAAATATAATTATTGAAACTCGAAACCAATGTTCATTTCTTGAACAAAAGTTCATTATTGAAACACTAAACTAATAGTCCATTTATTTGTTGAAAAAAGTTCATTATTGAAAGAAGAAACCAATGTCCATTTCTTGAAGAAAAGTTGAAACAAGAAACCAATGTCCATTTCTTGAGCAAAAGTTCATAATTCAAACACGTAACCAATGTTCATTTCTTGAACAAAAGTTCATTATTGAAACAAGAAACCAATGTTCATTTCTTGAACAAAAGTTCATTATTGAAACAAGAAACCAATGCTCATTTCTTGAGCAAAAGTTCATTATTGAAACACGTAACCAATGTTCATTTCTTGAACAAAAGTTCATTATTGAAACAAGAAAACAATGTTCATTTCTTGAACAAAAGTTCATTATTGAAACACGAAACCAATGTTCATTTCTTGAGCAAAAGTTAATTATTGAAACAAGAAACCAATGTTCATTTCTTGAGCAATAGTTCATTATTGAAACAAGAAAACAATGTTAATTTCTTGAACAAAAGTTCATTATTGAAACACGAAACCAATGTTCATTTCTTGAGCAAAAGTTCATTATTGAAACACGAAACCAATGTTCATTTCTTGAACAAAAGTTCATTATTGAAACACGAAACCAATGTTCATTTTTTGAAAAAAAAGTTCATTATTGAAACAAGAAACCAATGTTCATTTCTTGAGCAATAGTTCATTATTGAAACACGAAACCAATGTTCATTTTTTTAACAAAAGTTCATTATTGAGACAAGAATCCAATGTTCATTTCTTCAACAAATTTCATTATTGAAACAAGAAACTAATGTTCATTTCTGGAACAAAAGTTCATTATTGAAACACGAAACCATGGTTCTTTTCTTGAAGAAAAGTTCATTATTGAAACAAGAAACCAATGTTCATTTCTAGAAAAAAAAAGTGCATTATTGAAACACGAAACCAACGTTCATTTTTTAACAAAAGTTCATTATTGAGACAAGAATCCAATGATCATTTCTTGAACAAATGTTCATCATTGAAACACGAAACTAATGTTCATTTCTTGAAAAACACATCAGACATATGGCTTCCATCAGCACTGAATCACTTTTGCGGATAGTTGCGGTACTGTAGTTCCTCATGATATTCTGAAGCATTTCTGGAAGAATTGCCTCAATCTCCTCCTGGATTACGTCTTTCAACTCATAAATACGGCAGTGTGACCGCCACTTCCTTACAAGAATAGATTCTTATATTTCTGCCATTGTGAACTCGAATTAGCCAGGACTTTTCATCGGTTCAAAGACAGTCAGCAGGTGAATTCTAGTGCGTGTTGAGTGGAAGTGGTTGGCCCTATTTACAATAAACTGATACAAGTAACACCATTACCCATGGATTTGACTTATTCGCAGTGGTTATTATTATTATTGAAACTGGTATTTGCAATAATACTGTAGATCTTGTGATAAGTTTATTAGCCTACTTTTCTCATTTTGCAAAAATGAGGAAAAAGTAGACTTATGAGATCGGGCAAATGTGTGTCTGTCTGTCTGTCCTTCTGTCTGTCTGACTGTCTGTCTGTCTGGCTGTGTGTGTGTCCCCCCCCCCCCCTATCAACTCCTAAACGGCTGCAGCAATCGAAACAAAATTTGGTAGGAGCAAAGATCTATACCTGAATATCTCACGGCCATATATGAAAATGATGTCAGTGCTACCAACTGATGAAAAATCGCAATTGAAATTTGAGCTCCATGTTGGATATCTTGGAAGGTATGAATGGGAGCTATTTCAAAATTGGCACACGTATAGATAATAATATTGCAGTTTAATTAATTTCCAGGAGGCCATATATGGCAGTGTTGCCAAAATTATTATAAGGCTGCTGATAGGTCCAAAAGTTAAATGCATATAACTTGTACACTATCAATTGGATTTCAACCAAATTTCGTATGTGCTATGTGTACATAAACAGATATGACTGAGCGTATTCTTAAGAGCCACTAGGGCTGCCAACTGTTAATAAATGCTCTCAATGTTTTTATCCAAATACCCATATATCAGAAAGTATGCAAGCCGACAGCTTTAAACTATGCACACGTTTAGTAACTGACATTCTATATTAATTTGGAGTAACTTATATACGTCAGTGCTACCAACATGATTTTAAGCCTGCTGAGAGGTCCAACTTTAAATACATGTAACTTCTATACTATCATTTGGATTTCAACCAAATTTCGTGCGTGCTGTGTGTACCATAAGAGATATGACTATGTCGATACTTAAGAGTTACCAGGGCTGCCAACTGTAAATACAGTCTCTATTTTTGTTACCCTAATATCAATATATCAGAAAGTATGCAAGCCAATAGCTCTAAACTTTGCTCACGTATAGTACCTGGCATTCTAGATTAATTTGGAGTAACTAATATACGTCAGTGCTGCCAACATGTTTCTAAGCCTGCTGATAGGTCCAATTTTAAAATACATGTAACTTCTATACTAACTAATGGATTTCATTCAAAATTGACACAACAATAGATCATATTATTTCAGATTATTTCTGACCAATACATGCATGACATTGTTGCCAACATGATTTTACGAGCGCTGATTGATCCAATGTTTAACTGCATGTAACGTCCATGCTATCCATTGGACTTCAACCAAATTTTGTATTCTGTACCTTAAGAGATGGAACTAAGAATATATTCAGTCACCAGGGCTGCCAACTGTAGTTCTCTATTAGGCTACATTATGCCAGGTGTACAGTATTTGGAACTAATTAGAAATTACGATATTACCAACTTAATTTCGACATTATTCTAGATAGGCTCCTTATAGATTAATCATTGGCATGAAAAGTAGGCTCTTTAGTTCGTCACGGAACTTCTTGTTTTTTTTGTGCGAAGTAGCGTGTGAGAAGTGTTAAGAAAGGAAAGAAGAATAAAGTGGGGCGCTAGATATTTCATGTTTCAGCAGGAGGGGGAGGGGGGCACAGAGAAAGTATGAGAACCCCTGACTTACAGGTCCGATTACATTTGACATATGGCGCGAGTCCTCACCTGCCTTCGTGGGTTTGCCAATTATAAATGTCGTATTACCAACAGGCCACACTGTAAGGATAATATTAACCCTTAGCTGACCGACGGTACTTACAAGTACCACCTATTTCTTTGTCCCATAGCCCCTGATGTTTAACGACTAGCGCCTCTGTAGACCTTTAGTACATTAGGGGAATGCTAATTTCATATAGAAAAGTGATTTTTTGCCGTTGGCTAACCTGCCGTTGACAAGGCAGGCGATAGAAACTTCCATTTCCATGGTTACAACATGCTTTGAAAATGTGATATTGTTGTTGATGTTTATGTGACTTATAACTGCACAAGACTTTGTGAATGAGTGATTCGCCTTGAAGTGGGCCTTTCTACTTGTGTTTTACATACGTTATAACCGAATTGAGAGGTTAATTTTTGTGAGGATGGACTTGGACTGAACTGGACTCCTGAGTACCGACGGTCTACGAGAAGGCCTAGCGTATATATCAACATAACCTTCCTATCAGCTGTGTTGTCCTGCTAACTCTAGACAATTTATTGGATTTTTTAGTGTTTTCTTTCGGTATGGCAAATGTTTTTACGATGATGATTGATAGTTTTTTTAAGGGGCCTAACATCTAGGTTATCGGCCCCTAATGGTTTGGGTGATCGTGAAGATAATGAAATTTAATTACAACTAAAACTAACTACTAACTTATATACTAGAAGAAGAAATGAAAAACAAAGGGAGAAAAAGGCAAATAAAGGACAGGAGGAAAAGAAATGCCCTCAACCCTCGAAGAATGCGGATTGAGGGACTTGGAAGGAAGGAGAGCCAAGAAAGTCAGATAGGAAAGTGAAAGAGGAGAGGGTCCGTCCCAGAGTTAATGGATAAAAGGGGGGGGGGGCCCAGCTCAGGAATCCCTCGGGGTCGCCAACTCCCAAACTCATCAGCCGTGAGCCCCTGAGGGTGTAGAAATATCTTGGGTGCACCAGAAGTGGTGGGGCTACACACCCTGCCTCCTTGAGGGCCTTGAGCAGAAGGCAGGAGATAACATGAAAAGAAAAAGAAGGCTGACCCCTCGCAGAAGGAGGGTATCAGAAAAGATGAGACAAGGGCCAATTAAGGCGGGAGAGGAAGAGACTCCCTAGGCCTCGGATACCCTAATACCGTCGGAGTCGGAAGAAAACAAGAGTTGACTAAGTGAGGTCAACAGGAAATAAGATGGAGAAAAGCAAGTAAGTGGAAGCAATGCCGGACTCAGCTGGGGCCCCGTGGTCGCCAACCCACGACCCTCTAGATGTGAGCCCCTGGGGTGGCAGATGTTTTGAGTGATTACCAACTTTTAGAACTTCTAGACACAGAAATTGAAGTGGATAATCACAGTGACACTGATATTCAGGAAGTTGATGACGAATTTGACCAGAATGTGTTGCCACTTGCTAATAAACCGGCACCTGACATTTTCAATTTGGTTTTTAATGCTGAAATCACTAAAATTAGACAGATAGTAGGAGAAAATGAGCCAGGAATGTGGTAAGGGAAGAATGATATGTTTTGACAATTATTTTACTTCTCTTGACCTGTTAGAGAAGTTGAAGGCTGAAAACACTCTAGCATATGGTACAATAAAACAGGAAAGGTATTCCACAGAATATGACAAATGACCAAAAAGAAATGTCTCGTGGAGAGAGTGATTTTGGGATTTCAAATAGGTGCCTAGGATTCTCCTAATGGAAAGACGCGAAGACTTTTCATCCAACTACCATGGCACGGAACAAGCCTTCCCTTCTAGGAGACTAAAGGATGGCACAAAGAAAGATGTGACTTATCCAGTTATTGCTGTTGACTACAACTCGCACATGGGAGGTGTTGATATAGCAGACAGACTTAGAACAGTGTATGGACTTGATCGAAGGTGTAAGAATTGGTGGCAGAGGCTCTTTTGGGGGCTATTGGAAATATCATTCATCAATTCATATGTGGTTTTCTGTGAAATTAATGGGAAACTTTCACTGAAACAGTTTCACAGGGATGTTGCTCTTGGATTATTGGCTTTCACTGAACCAAAGAAGACAACTCCTAAGAGGAGTGCAAACTTAAAAGTAACAAGAGACGATTGAAGAACTTCTCTGTCCCTAAAGATGTTAGGCTGGGGAACAAGAGCATCCACTGGCCTGTCTTCACAGATGTACGGGGTAGATGTGAATTTTGCAGTCTTCATCCCTACAGTAAATGTAGTCACTCTAATGTACTGTACATTTATGCGGCAATGAACGAAATAACTGCTTCACTGCCTAGCATGATGTAAATGCTTAGTGGCATGAAACAGTGTTAGTCCCAGTAGCTTTCAGGGCAGCAAAATTCTGTGAATTTTGGAGTGTCTGTGCTGACAGTATGGAATGCAGTAGGCTATATCCTGTTCTATTTCTGAATGTATTAATGCATTATGTTTTACATGCTTTCTATTATAATATTATATTTTTTAAGAGGGAAATCAGTTCCTAAACAGAGCAATATTTCATGGCATGCTTCACCATCTTTACAGTTTGTTATAGTAAATAAATTACAAGCATAATTAATTATATTTGAGTTACTATTCATCAGTATTATTTCTCAGGTAAGTCAGATGCAGTCTGGCTATTTTTACTGAAAACGTGTTCTAAAAAATGCAAACTGTAATTTGATAATTTTCTGGGAGGAAGTATCTCATTATGTAATAGAGTTAAGTCCCAATATTGAATCGGCCTACGTAGGGACCAACGGTACTCTGAAGTACCATGTCTCAAAAACACTGATTTTGAAAACTTAATTTTAAAAAAGTATGATATTCTCTTTAGGTACCTCCTTTCTTGCCAATTTTCATTAGTCAACTATGGAAAAAATCGTTTAGCACATCCTTGGTCAGCTAAGGGTTAAGTTAATAGTAATAATAATAAGACTAAATAGTCCTATATGGAAGGAATTCAAACAGGATTCAACAACCAACCCTTAATAATCAAATTTGGAAATATCACCTAGGTAAATAACTTCAAGTTCACGATGGTATCCTCATCTTGACGTGAAGTGGAGGCTTGAGAGCCCAAATGATCCGGCGAGCTATGCCGGGGGAAGCGTAAGCTCCTGGTAGGGTCTCACATGCCGGACAGGTCAAAGGTGATGGGTCAGACAAAGAGGGATACCCTGGTCCTCCAGGTTGAGGCTATCAACCCCATATCGAAAAAAAACAGCCTTTTAGTAAACAAAACAAAAAAAGGAGAGACCAAGGTGTTACATGGACTGTAGCGCCGAGGAGTAAAGTAAAGTAAAATAACTTCAAGTAGTTAGGAGGATTTATTCAGCCAGCAGGGTCAAATCCAAAAGCGAACAAGGAATGATTTTAAAAATTACAAAAACAATATAATATGTAGTATATATTGTAATATTACCAGGAACAGATAACGTAACAAATCCATATCACAGAGCGCAAAATTACTACACAACAATGCTGTAGCCAAACAAGAAGAACTTTACTTCCCTTTTGTTTATGTTTCCTTATATCCATCTAACCCTCCCACCTCCCCCCCCCCCCTTTTTCTTTTGGACATCCTCATTCTTCGAGGAGTCTCTATATTTTCACCCCGCCCCCTTTACCTTCTCCTTACTTACTACTCTGTCCGCCGTTCTACCATGGTCTATACAGTAAATTCTGGCAGCTGCTCTCTGGTGACGAACCGAGAAATTTATCTATTTTTTTGTAATTTTTGTAATCTCATTGATATACTTTCTTTGGCCACATTGTTTGATTCCGTTGAAAATGGAGGCAAGGTTTCTCCAAAACGTATGGTTCTAATCTAAATACACACGGCATTAGCCCAAAAAACACGAATTATTCTTAATATACAAGTACTTTTAAATGACCTGTCATAGGAACATTACGACGACTGACATAGTGAGTGAATTATTACACGATCCGTTTTCTCGTCTCAGTGAAGTAGAAAAGAGGGCTATTTTGGACAATGGGCGTCGCAAACCCCATTTAAGCGCGGTTATACATCGTGATGATATCTGGATTAAGGGCTCGTGGAATCTCTCAGCCACTCGGAGCATTTGAGTGTGGCAACGAATGCTCCGATTGGGTGAGAGATTCCACGAGCCCTTCATCCAGGAACGACACATACAGCCAGGAGGTTCAGTCATGTTTTGGGGTAGAATCAGGTTTGGTCGACGTACGCCTCTAATTCCTATCCACAGTAACACGACTGGTCAGGTGTACAGAGACAACATCCTTGAACCTGTAGTTACAGGATTCGCTTACACAACGGATAAGGGCGTTGGAGTATAATGCTTGTGCCCATCGAGCTAGGGTGGTCAATCAGTTCCTTCAGATGCATCTCATATTGAGAATGAAGTCGCCTGCCTATTCTACGGACTTGATTTAATCAAAGCAAATACCGAGGAAAGAAACGCAATAACTCTGCACCACTCTTCTTAGATTTAAGTACACCCGATAATCCGTGAGCGGGTGATCCGCGATGCGGATTATCCGTGACGAGTGCCGCGAAAAAAGAGAATTGAATAACGAACCTCAACCTTCTCTCCACAGATGAATTTTTCAGATGTGAAATCGAAGCAATGATGTGCAGTGAACTATCGCGTCAGTGCACATGCGCGACCTTGATCCATTCCACCGGGCTGCCCTCTCATTCGTCTAATTCTTGGCGAAGATGCAGAAACGAGTGACTCATTAAAGAAAAAAGGAGTAACTGAATATTAGCCTACTTTCGATTTTTGCAAAAAATGAAAGTAGACTTATGAGATCAACACAGGGCGAAAAAAGTGTGTCTGTCTGTGTGTGTGTATGTGTGTGTGTGAGTCTGTGTGTGTGTGTGTATGTGTGTGTGTGAGTCTGTGTGTGTGTGTGTGTGTGTGTCTGTGTGTGTGTGTGAGTGTGTGTACTCTGAATGTCTGTCCCCCCCTATCAATTCGAACACGGTGAATGCAAATTGAACGAAATTCGGTACAAAGGTAGCACTAGCAAAGGACACCTCAGTGTAATGTTTTATATCGCCGCCATCTTTACTAAAACTGAATGGCGGCCACTCAAACGTTCAACACGTAAAATCAAATAACGACTAACCAAATCATCCGATCTCTACCAAATTTGGTAACAACATACCTTCGTATAGGATGCGTCTTGTGACCAAATTACAAGGTCGTCCGCCAGACCATTTCAGGATGGCGGCCGTGCGAATTATGCAAACTTTATAATCCATATCATGGGACCCACCAGTTCCGATTATCGAGCCGAGAATCGTTTTAACTGTTCTAAAGGAAGAGGCACGTTCGAAATTAAAAGTTTATTTTGTAATACTATAGTGCAGACGTGATTTTAAAAAGCTGAACTGATTCAGTAATAAGACAAGATGGCAGCGGATATCTTGTGACGGACTTATATTTCACTAATTTGAGTATTGCATGCAATATAGCGTACTGATAAAAAATAAATAAACTTTGTATGAAATGCTTTATATATAAATAATATACTCCAGTGATGAAATCGTTTAGTATAAATCATTATTTGCTAACAAGTTCTATGTAAGTCATTTTAAATAGAACGATATTCGTTGACACAATTAACTCAGTGGTAGAGCGTTAGCCTATCGCTCAAATGCCTATGGTTCAAACCCGATCAGAGCTAGGTTTTTTGCTTGAAATGTTATATGTTTATTGTTTTGTAATGACTCAGATGTTTTAAAATTAAGCGTTATATTGTGCACATTATGGTGTAAAATATATATTTAATTAAAACATAATTCGCCAGCAGATTTACTCGGGACATCTAGCTGCCAAAAAGGTAACTTCCAGATTTTATTGAAAAGTTTCTTCTTCTGGCCGCTAGAATGCACTCGCTCTGTTAGGATTATATTGTTCGATATTTCACCAATAGATGTCACGACTAGTCTACGTGGGGATCCATTGATTACTATACCATTATCATTCTATGCGCATCGAATTTGAAGAATGACAAGATGATACTCGATACATTTTAACTTTTTATTTTAAAGGGTTTGTAACAGCCTATTTTGCGTTACTTGAAAATGTTATTAAGCGTTATATTGTGCACATTATGGTGTAAAATATATATGTAATTAAAACATAATTCGCCAGCAGATTTACTCGAGACATCTAGCTGCCAAAAAGGTAACTTCCAGATTTTATTGAAAAGTTTCTTCTTCTGGCCGCTAGAATGCACTCGCTCTGTTAGGATTATATTGTTCGATATTTCACCAATAGATGTCACGACTAGTCTACGTGGGGATCCATTGATTACTATACCATTATCATTCTATGCGCATCGAATTTGAAGAATGACAAGATGATACTACGATACATTTTAACTTTTTATTTTAAAGGGTTTGTAACAGCCTATTTTGCGTTACTTGAAAATGTTACTAAGCGTTATATTGTGCACATTATGGTGTAAAATATATATGTAATTAAAACATAATTCGCCAGCAGATTTACTCGAGACATCTAGCTGCCAAAAAGGTAACTTCCAGATTTTATTGAAAAGTTTCTTCTTCTGGCCGCTAGAATGCACTCGCTCTGTTAGGATTATATTGTTCGATATTTCACCAATAGATGTCACGACTAGTCTACGTGGGGATCCATTGATTACTATACCATTATCATTCTATGCGCATCGAATTTGAAGAATGACAAGATGATACTACGATACATTTTAACTTTTTATTTTAAAGGGTTTGTAACAGCCTATTTTGCGTTACTTGAAAATGTTACTAAGCGTTATATTGTGCACATTATGGTGTAAAATATATATGTAATTAAAACATAATTCGCCAGCAGATTTACTCGAGACATCTAGCTGCCAAAAAGGTAACTTCCAGATTTTATTGAAAAGTTTCTTCTTCTGGCCGCTAGAATGCACTCGCTCTGTTAGGATTATATTATCGAAAATATCCACATAGTTTGTATACACACGTCTCTGTAGGGTCATGGAAAGATTTGTTAATTCAATTAGGGCTGTGAAAGCCATGCACAACCAGACGTGTAAAGACATGCCTCAACTCAAAGTTGGATGTTGCCCACGGCAGGTTTTACATCCCTTTTAACTACTGCTGATTTTAGAGACACCGGGGTGCCGGAATTTTGGCCCGAAGGGGATCTTTAACGTGCCAGTAAATGTACTGACACGGCTCCCTCGCATTTGTGCACCCTCAAATGCCAGCTGACTGCGCCAGGATACGAACCTGCAACCTAGGGCCCAGCAAGCGAGAACGTTACCGCTGAGCCACGCCGCCAGTCCGGTCGATTATGTCTCCAGATCCATAACATTCTTGATATACTTCTTATCTTTCTTTCTTCAATGATGGTAGCAGTTTTTATCTAGGTTGTGGCGTTTGGTAGAGGTAAATCGTTTCTAAGGTCTTCAACAAAGAATAGTTCTATTATACTCTTTGATAATAACAACGAGTTATAACTATACTCATACATTTAGGAGAAAGTAGGCTATATGTTCTTTACTGAACATCTTGTTTTTTGTTTACAGTTCTGCTATACTCTTTTTGTGTTTAATATATTATACATTTTTTGTGTGTACTCTTCTTTATTTAGTGATTCACACGTAGGGTTTCTATGATTAAATACATTTCTTTTTCGAGTACTTTTTTGCGTTATCTGCGATTTTCGCTATGCGCGGTGCCCTTGGCACCCAATTTCGCGGATAATCGGGGCTTTACTGTATTTAAAACTCAGCAATTCTTCTAGGTTTCTGCCGTGTCATGTGTAGGGTCTAGCCTAAAACACCAAGCTGGCTCATCAGCAGGCTCTTGGTGTCCTCGCCCGAACCCCCACAGGACTAGCGAACTGCGCGCTACCTCCCTTTATACGCAGTCCAACTGCACCACTTTACTGCGAGAACTGGTGTCCGGGCGGGGACACCTAGAACCCGCTGATGAGCCATCTTGGTGTCCTATGTGAAACCCCAAACAAGACGTGGCACAAACCTATAAGAATTGCTGAATTTTAATTCACTGGCCGTGAAAGCCAATATACCATCTTTTTGGAAGCCTTCATACGGAGGTTAAAAAAGATTGCTTGAGCTTTTAGTTCTCGCAGCAAAGTGGTGCAGTTGCATTGCATATAAAGGGAGGTAGCACGCAGTTCGCTACTCCTGTGGGGTTCGGGTGGGGACACCAAGAGCCCGCTGATGATGCAGCTTGGTGTCCTAGGCAAAACCCCACACAAGACACGGCAAATCCCTAGACGAATTGCTGAGTTTTAATTCACTGGCCGGAAAACCCAATATACCATCCTTTTGGAAGCCTTCATAGGGAGGTTAAGCCTGCTTGAGCTTTCAGTTCTCGCAGTAAAGTGGTGCAGATAGCGCGCAGTTCGCTAATCCTATGGGGTCCGTGCGGGGACACCAAGAGCTCGCTGATGAGCCAGCTTGGTGTCCTAGCCGAAACTCCACAGAAGCCATGGCACATACCTAGAAGAGTTGTTGAGTTTTAATTCACCGGCCGTGAAAGCCAATATACCATCTTTTTCTGTATTTGTTTGAGACGCCAGTTGTCAGTGTGTAGGGAAGCATGGTAATATCTACGGTTAGGAAGTCTCACCGTATAACTGTAAGAAGGAATGCGTGACCACCGCTCTTGCTGATTGACTACATCTACACCATTGGTTGAGAACAGGGTACTGTCCGGAGGTGCTCTCAGCAGCACACTGTAAGAGTGCGTGGGCTAGGCTATGTAATAGGAGCTGTTTAACCCTCACGTGCTGGTATGTTATTGCCTAGCATGTCTTGCTTGACTCATTTGAAACGTCCGAGGAGGCTGCTCAAGCCACGGTCCGAGATCGTGAGTTAAGAGTTGTGATATCCCGGAAGTAACACCTGCCTTGCCCTCTTATTTAACGGCACGTAACAGGTCCACGTTTCGTTTCTTGATTGTGGTCATGGAATAATAAATTCTCATGATTACTTCCTTTTTTTATTTGAACGTTAATTCCTAGCCATATTAGAATGAAATGTAATTCACTTGTCGAGCATCTGCTCTCACAGAGCCGGGATCGAGCGAGTCATTATTACATTCCTAGTCCTTATATTAAACGCATAATTGCACGTGACATTTTGGTTTTCTTACAGACAATGATGATGATGGTATGGGATTCACGCCCTATACCATTGGGGTGCTGGAATTTAACTGCTGAGGATTTCAGAGACGTCGGGGTGCTGGAATTTTGTTCCAAAGGCGTTTTTCAAAATGGTCCCTCAAATTTAAGCACCCTCAAATGCCAATTGACTGCACCGGTATTCGATCCCGCTATCATGAACTCAGCAGGCGGAACTTTAGCACTGAGCCACGCAGTAAATCTCTTACTGAAAAGCCAGTAAATTTCTTGTGTCGAAAATACTACAGTAGTATGTAAGTTATGTCCAGGCTATGGACTCCTGAATGATGACATGTCCAGGTTATGGAGTATTGAATTATGCCAATGTCAAGGTTTTGGAATCGTTAATTATAGCAGTGTCATGGCTTTGGTTTCATGGTTGACGACTACATTGTATTTAATATGAGGTAATCTAAATAAACTGAGAATTTACCACTGTATGATCTGGGTCGGAGCCAATTAGTGCTGATGACGCGGATAAGGACAAGCAGTCGTAGTGTAGTTACCTCACTTTCCTGGTTAACTAGCGGCGACTCAAAAGTAAGGCAGTAGCACGCGCTGACAATAACCATTGTTCGCTACAGACCAATATCTAACGGATATTGACCAATGCTTCCTCTATCACTCCGCATGGACTCCAATGTTCCACCCTGGTGGCCAACTAGCGTTTCACACAGGTGGCAGGTGCCTAGTGTTGCACATCTGCACGTAGTTCTGTCCAGTCTCGCTGCTTGCTCTCAGTGGTTGCGGTGATTAGTTGACAACGCTGTGCCTCACGCTGGAAAAGCCTTGTTTCCAGGCTGCCATGGAATGTTTACATATCTGCCCAGCTAGATTTCAAAGGCGAGCCGCATGTTGACGAGGAGATTTCATGAACTATAGGACAAAATTTCCTTCCCGTATGCTGCGGGCAAGAAAATTCAACACAGTTAACAATTGCATGCATAAGGGCGAATATTTTCATTCTTTAAAATAACTTTGTTAATGGAATAAATAATTGTCAAACGGGTTCACACCTGGTAGCGTGGAGATCAATCGAACAATTACCAAGTAGATTATTTATAACATAGCTTTGCTCGTAATTACATTAGTTTCTTTATAAGAACACCGCTGAAAAGGCCCATAATGAAACTCTCACGTGGATGGAGTGTGTTGTGCAAGGTAGAACTGACTTATTAGGCTTGTCAGATCCAGCTCACCGTGTGGTCTCAAACGAAATAATTTTGTATATTCCTATAAATTAGTCTAACTATGTATTTTAATAATGCTATGATGATTATCTCAAGATAGAATTGCATATGGGCATCAAAATAGAATTTTCGACTTGATGAATTACAAGGTAGTTTTAAAGACATATTTACAGTATACTAATTGATAGGAGTATACAATGCCAAGTAACTTATTTATACATGTCATTTTTGGAAAAATATTTTTATTATTATGTTACGTTACTTTTGCAAAAGTATTTTAATGTAATATGTCAATTTTGAAAAATTATTTTATTAACAACAAATTTAAGCCCACATTTGTTACAGATCTTAACAATTTTTAAAAGATTTTTCATAGAAAACCCAAAATTATTAATAACAAAGCTTTGCTCGTAATTACATTAGTGTCTTTATAACAACACTGCTGAAGAAACTGGTACATATTATTTAATTTTAATTCATTTTAATAATTAATTTATATTAATTTAATAATTATTGACTAAGGTGTAATATATTTATTAAATGCCAAGTGGTATTCCTTTATAATATAGTATCATAGTATTTTTATCTCACTCCAAGTAGGGAGAGTTTCTTCCAGTAGAAATTGGCTTAACACTGGCTGGAGGTGGGAATGGGGGAGTGGAGGGGCATGGCGAGCTAGGCTGACCACAGTGTGGGGCACCCCCTTACATCACACCTGGCAGCGAGGAGATCAATCGAACCATTACCACGCAAATTACCGAATAAATCAGTAGCAAGGGGGCGTGGGTGATCACTCAGCTTGTCATAGCACCAGAAACTCAAACGGTTACATTGCCTTCTACTGGATTGAGCTTAACAGTTACTGATGTTTCTATTTGGTTAGGGTGGTAATAGTCTATTCATCAGAAAGCGAATTGGTTTCAAGACCTGGACATAGCACATACGAGATTGCTCCTCGACGGGTTCATGGACGATAAGATAGGGAAGCGACAATCCCGTGATAACAGAGTAGAATTCTCCAACTTTCCCCAATGATATTGCCCGAGTTGGTACTTGACAACAAAACAAAGAAAAGCAATAGAAGTGTAAATAATAATACACCTGGCACTACAGCACATGAAGGGCCTAGGCCTACCAAGCGACCGCTGCCCAGCCATTTTGCCTGCAGTTATTGGGGTGATGCGTGATCTGAGCATCGGATCCCATCGGCCGTTAATCTTGGTTTTCGTGATTGGGGCTCTGCCTCACTGTCAGACAGCTACTCAATTTTCCTCACGAGGCTGAGTGCACCCCATTCCAGCCCTCACGTCAGTTTCTAAAATCCCTGATGGAGCCGGGAATCAAACCCGGGGCCTCCGGATGAGAGGTAGGCGTGCTACCCCAACCCCACGGAGCTGGCCAATAGAAATATGCCAAAGGAAAAAAGTGGGCATAACACTGAAATACAAAGTAACAAATAAGAGACTTCCGGAAATGGAATCCTCAGAAAGCGTCACTCAGCAGGCCACAAGAGTCAAGTTAAGTGGGCCGGGCACGTTGCAAGACTACACCAGAACAGAGGACAACCATGTGGAACCCCTACATTGGAAAGAGAAGCAGTGACAGACCAAGATGGAGATGGGCAGATGACTTCAGATATTTACTGGAACCACACTGGACCAGGACAGCACGAAAGAAAGAGATGATACGAAATGGATTAGGCAGTAACATATAGGGGAGACTTTGCAAACTCTGCTGTACGGCTCATTGCGCAGTACTTGAAATGTGTCTTTTCTGCAGATATACCACAGTGGAAGAGACGAGTTCATCTCACCAGTTGTGTTGAGTCAACTATTTAATTTCTCTTGGCTTTGAATTTCGAAACGACAGATGCTACTATCTACTGTCGACCAAAATATTATGTGTACTCGAGTTTGAAGGTTGTTTGTGAAGTAACCAATAGACCTACATAAAATCCAATAACATCATCATTTTCGTCGTTCTATTTTACGTTAGTTCATGTAGGTTTGAAATTTTTAATTTATATTTTAATATTTTTTATCGCAGTTGGAACACAAAAAGTGCCCGTTCTTAAGCGTGTTTCAACCATGCGTCACTTTTAAGAATTATTATCTCACAAATACGTCATCATATCGAAACCAAATTTTAACACAATATACATTGGAATGTAGTATAACTAGTTTATTAATTTCAAAATTTTATGTGTTCAAGAAACAATGTTGTTATCATTTTTGTAAGGTAACTTTTTCTCGGCTCGGGGTGGTTGGAAAATTTAGTTCTTGGTTGCGTTGTAATCCTTATACATCAAAAAGGTATGCTGTATGATTGTGAAATACGTAAATTAATTCACTTATTCTATATCGGTTCGTATTTGTACGGGGAATTAAGACTTGGTTCACCAGTTAGCCGCTCTGGTGAAAGCTGTACAACGTTGCCAAGATGGGCTCCATCAGGCGTCATGGCGCGCCTCGCTCGGAAGTGATGGGCTCCATATCAGCAATGCTGTACAGCATTACCCGGAGCGGCAAGCGGGTGAACCATGTCTTAATTCCCCGTATATTGATTACTTCACAAACAACCTTCAAACTCTAGTGCACATAATATTTTGGTCGACAGTAGTGGTAGAATCGTGAAAACTTATGGTTTGTGAAGTATTATTATAAAATCATGAGCATTTCGGTGTTACGTTTAAGCGGTAGTGGTAGTAATGAAGCATATTTTTAGCCTTATTATATTGTACAGTTAAACAAGGCATCGCAGTTTTAGCCCGAGTATACAAAAACTACGCCTACTAAATTCAAATTTCTTTGAAAGTGTTATTAATTGATTTAGACAACACACGCTAGATGAAATTTTAAGAACTAAATTTATGTCACAAATGGGCTATAAAGTAACTTAATTTCTATGTTCATTTTTTAAACCATTTTGCTCAATTTATCATGTTTACCATCAACCCCTTTATATTGCGGATTTAGTTGAGTCTCCCTTACAGTAAATCCTGCCTTCAACGGAAACTTCTCTGTAACGAAAATATTTGACGGTCCCCTGAACTCAGGGGTGAAGAACTCGTCAAATACCTTTCATTAAACGGAAACTGTATTACGCGGACAACACAAATTAAAATACGCATTTTAAGGGAACATTTCCAGGTTCTGGAATGCAGTATTAAGAATCTTTACAGGCACCATGTAAATGTCTACCTTGTCTGCTGTAACAGTTGATTCTGTAGGTAACATGCAAATATGTCTTCCTTCTTTTGTTCTCCAAATTACACTTCAAAGTGTACGTCTACTTGCCTGTTTCCTGTTCCCAAGTATTTACCAATGCTCGATTTAATGAACTGTCAGTCAACAAATGCCTGTCTATTTCTCGGTCCTTGTCAATTAGCTTAGAATTCAGCTTTTAACTGAGCATTTCTCAACTTACATTACTGACATAATTTGACAGCAGTCATTATGGCATCCAAAGCAAGAGTTGTGCTTGATCTTAACACGAGAGTAAATGTGATACAGTACTGTATTAATTCGTAACAGAAATATGTAAATAAAACATTGAATAAGATATGTACACCATTTTCTCAGTATGTCCATTATACGCATGTCCATGGTTTAATTATTTTAGCACAAGCCTACCTCCGTTAACCGTAAACCTATCTTTAACATAAACAAGATGTCCAGTAAAGAACTTATAGCCTACTTTCTCCTAAATGCATGGGTATTGTTATAACTCTTTGTCCTTTTCAAGGAGTATAATTGAATGTTGGTTGTAGTAGCTTGTTGACATACAACGTGCTATAAGGATATTAAACATGAATATGAGGTGCCCTTTGCTACTGTTACCTCTGTACAAAAGTTCATTCATTTCGGTTTCACCGTGTTTGAATTGACATGGTGAATGGCTTTGCTCAGGTACATGGCCGCTATCTGCAAACTATTGGGCTGATGACCTTGTAGTTCAGTCAAAAGATGCTTCCCACAAAACGGTATGTTGTGGCAAAATTTGGTAGAGATCAAATGATTAGGTTGGTCGTAATTTGATTTATTCTTTTAAACATTCGGGTGGCCTCCATTCCGTTTCCGTCTAGATGGCGGCGATATAAAACATGACACTGAGGTGCCCTCTGCTTGTGCTACCTGTGAACCAAATTTCGTTCAATTCGGTTTCACCGTGTTTGAAAAGATAGGGGGAATCGATTTGCACACATACATGGCCACCATCCGCAAATTATTTGGCTGATGACCTTGTAGTTTGCTCAAAAGATTCTTTTTAAATAAAGGTATAATGTTGAAACATTTCGTAGAGATCAGATGATTTGGTTAGTCGTAATTTGATTCAAGCTTTCAACATTTGGGTGGCCACCATTACGTTTTTGTCATGATGGCGGCGATATAAAACATGACACTGAGGTGCCCCCTGCTTGTGCTACCTCTGTACCAAATTTCGTTCAATTCGGTTTCACCGTGTTTGAATTGATAGGGGTAATCGATTTGCACACATCCATGGCCGCCATCTGCAAACTCTTAGGCTGATGATCTTGTAGTTTGGTCAAAATATGCTTCCCACACAAATGTATTTTGTTGAAAAATTTGGTAGACATCAGATTATTAGGTTCTTCTTTTATTCAAGGGGCCTCTCGTTTCCAAGTTCCTGTTTTGAATTGATCTCTCGTTGATACCCCCTCCTGTACCACTTACAGTTTTTGAGCCATCAGTCCACCCCACTCTATCCTCCCTATCGGTCTTCCACTTGTTGATATCCCAGTCTTCCTTTTTTATTATTTGAATCTCAAATGGTTTCTCAAAGTTATAATCTGGTATCATGTAATCAGAAGGCATGTATAGTACTTCCCCTGTGGTCACTTTTGTGACAGTACCGGTATACGTTTTTGTATATGTTTACTTCTTCGCGACAGCCCTGTTTTACTGTTCACTTTTTCTCTGTCCCTAAAATTTCCAAACAAGTTAATATGTTAAATACTTTATTGTATTATAATTAATTTTATTTATTTATTTATTTATTTATATATACACACATCAAAAAAAGTTTTGCATCACCTCGGTTCCCAGATCTCCGGCATATAGACGTTGACTGTGTATATTGTATCAAAGATACAGTCCCTTTGACTGTTCATAGATGTCACTAAAACTGCTCAAAGATGTAAACAACCATGCATGAGCAGGGCCTATTAGACGGAGGGGGTACGACAGCCGATCAGTTCCAGTCATTCCACCAGGACGAAGGTACGCTGCTCATGTTGTCTGTAGTTCTACCATGCCTAGAAGGTCAATACCGCAGTTCGATCGCGTCCGCATTGTTACTTTGTGTCAAGAAGGGCTCTCAACAAGGGAAGTTTCCAGGCGTCTCAGAGTGAACCAAAGCGATGTTGTTCGGACATGGAGGAGGTACAGAGATACAGGAACTGTCGATGACAGGCCTCGCTCAGGCCGCCCAAGGGCTACTACTGTAGTGGATGACCGCTACTTACGGATTGCCGCTCGGAGGAACCCTGACAGCAATGCCACCATGTTGAATAATGCGTTTCGTTCAGCCACAGGACGTCGTGTTTCAACTCAAACTGTGCGCAATAGGCTGCATGATGCGCAACTTCACTCCCGACGTCCATGGCGAGGTCCAGCTTTGCAACCCCGACACCATGCAGCGCGGTACAGATGGGCCCAACAACATGCTGAATGGACCCCACAGAATTGGCATCACGTTCTCTTCACCGATGAGTGTCGCATATGCCTTCAACCAGACAATCGTCGGAGACGTGTTTGGAGGCACCCTGGTCAGGCTGAACGTCTTAGACACACTGTCCAGCGAGTGCAGCAAGGTGGTGGTCCCCTGATGTTTTGGGGTGGCATTATGTGGGGCCGACGTACGCCACTGGTGGTCATGGAAGGCTCCGAAACGGCTTTACGATACCTGAATGACATCCTCCGACCCATAGTGCAACCATATCGGCAGAATATTGGAGAGGCATTTGTCTTCATGGACGACAATTCTCGACCTCATCGTGCACATCTTGTGAATGCGTTCCTTCAAGATAACGACATCGCTCGACTACAGTGGCCAGCATGTTCGCCAGACATGAACCCTATCGAACATGCCTGGGATATGTTGAAAAGGGCTGTTTATGGACGTCTTGACCCACCAACCACTCTGAGAGATTTACGCCGAATTGTCGTTGAGGAGTGGGACAATTTGGACCAACAGTGTCTTGATGAACTTGTGGATAGTATGCCACGACGAATACAGGCATGCATCAATGCAAGAGGACGTGCTACTGTGTATTAGAGGTAGTGGTGTGTACTGCAATCTGGACCACAAATGCTGCAAGTCTAGCTGTATGCTGGTACAACATGCAATGTGTGAGTCTCATGAGCAATAAAACGAGCTGAAATGTTGTTTGTGTTGATCTCTATTCCCTTTGTATTTAAAGGTTCCGGAACTCTTGGAACCGAGGTGATGCAAAACTTTTTTTGATGTGTGTATATTTAAGCTTCGTTTTTCTAAGATCTTACCTCAAGTGTTCCAGTGCTCACATTCTCGGCCATCCTCACCCTCGGCACACAGAACATCTACTAATGTGCTTATGGGTCTGCTGCGTGCCGGTGTTGACTGACGTCAGCTTGACCTTCATTCAGCCAATGGCAGGACTCTGCGGTCAGGTGGCCTTCTTTTTCGAGATGGTTCTATCGCCCCGGTATAAAAGACGCTGCCTGTTGGAGTTCTTTATCATTCTGATCAGTGCTCATTCTGATCGCATTCCTTCTGATCAACGCTTCACTTCTCCATCACCGCACTTCTGATCAACGCTTCACTTCTGATCAACGCCGCATTCTGATCACTTCTGATCAACGCTTCACTTCTCCATCACCTCACTTCTGATCAACACTTCATTCTCTTCGGATCACTCCGCACGCTGCATGGCACTATTGTCAGTCGCTACGTCAGCGTCACCTCGCTACTACGTTACGAGGCCTTCACGCTGAACACATCGCTCTAGATGGCTGGAATATTTGCAAACCGCAGTACTCTACAAGTCACACCTCAGATGGTATTATACTTCACGGCAACAACAGTGTTCCTGGCTGCTAACTAGTTTCATGGTTTTAGTGAGTCATCGCCTGTCATCCTTTTCAAGAAAGGAAAATAAGAAATGAACGTTCATATTCACGGAATATGCATCTTGAGGCCATGAACGCCTCCTGCTGAAGAAATTGTAAAGGACTTCTTAAACAACATTATGCTAGCTGAGATTTTATGGAGCTGGCTCTTCAATTTGGAAGATAAGTTCAAGTTATATTAAGAAGCTAAACTTTTCATCTTTTTATAATTCTTTTATTATTGTATATTATACTTATCATTGGTTTTTCACTAATTCTGGTTCTGTCAGAAGACCCTTCCAATTTGTTAAACTTGTAACTAGTCAAGTCTGCTTTACTCATTTGTGTGCATTTAATGTGCATTTTTATGTCATTATTATTTTAAAAACTTGTTATTTCAATAAACATATTTACACCTTGTTATTTAAATTTGGTTTTCTGGTGATGTTCTTTTATGCCCACTATACCGCACCGCTTCAGTCTATTTTCTGTTTCACAGTAGCTATTTTGGTCAGGCTTACGCCTGATTCGTTCTCCCTTTATGGGAAAGATTAGGGCAGATCTTTTCTCCACCCTGTTATAACTCTGTTAATTTTACAGTGTCCTAGATTGGGCCTTTGTGCTTTCCAGCATTCTGTTTGTTCCATTCTATATGAACTCATTCTAGCCTGTCCCTCTATGAAGTTGCATAGAGATGGGAGATCCAGTAATGTATTCATGGCTTCTGTCGGCGCAGTTTTCATAGCTCCAGTTATAGCTACTCATGGCATTCTCTGTAGAATATTTAATCTGCTGCCGACATTTCCTTGTTTTGCTTTCTCCCACCAAATTATTGCAGCATAGGTTATCAGTGGTCTAATGATCATTGTGTATATCCACATTACCACCGACGGATTTAGACCCCATATTGTCCCAACAGCTCTCTTACACGCATAGAGTAAGTTCTTGGACCGGGTTATGTTCCTTTCTATATGCGGATTCCAGATTAACTTTTTGTCTAGCACTACTCCAAGATATAGTACCTGTTCTTCCATATAGATTTCTTGCCCAAAGAGCTTCAGTGTTCTCTTTCCCTCTATTTTTTTATTTCTTGTAAAAGGGACCAGAGTTATCTTATTCGAGTTAACGGAAAGTTGTTCTTCCCGACACCAGTTCTCTACAAGGTTAAGTGATCTCTGCATGAGGTCCTGTATGACACTCATCACCTTACATCGTACTACAATCACTAGGTCGTCTGCACATCCTTGTGTATACATACCCTGTTCGTTGAGCCTGGCTATGATTTTGTCCACTACAAGTTTCCACAGCAGAGGAGATAACACTCCTCCCTGAGCACAGCCTCGAGTGGCCCTAACCGTTAGCGTCTCATCAAACAGGGTTGCTTTTATCCTCCTTCCGTCCAACAAAGATTTAATCCATTTTACGACGGTTTTGCTGACCTTGCTCTCTTCTACTGCTTTGATCATAGAGTCATAGGTTGTATTACTGAAGGCCCCTTCTATGTCTAGAAATGCCGCCAGTGCTATTTCTTTGTATTCTAGGCTTTCCTCTATTTTGCAAAGCAATTGATGGAGTGCTGTTTCAGTGGATCTGACTGGTCTATATGCAAACTGATTTTCATATATCATTGAGTTCAGTTGCACTGTTCTTCGGATGTATTTATACATAATTTTCTCCATTGCTTTTAGCATGAAGGATTTTAAGCATAATGGTCTGTAGGCTTTGGCTTGAGTATAATTCGCCCTACCAGGCTTTGGTATAAATACCGCTTTAGCCTCAGACCATGATTTCGGCACGCACCCTAGAGCTAGACTGGCTCTGAATAGGTTCGTCAAGGCCTCAACGAGTATCTGCCGTCCTTCCTGAAGGAGTATCGGAAGTATCTCATCTGGCCCCGGAGCCTTTATGGGTTGAAAAGTGTCGATTGCCCATCTCACTTGATTGGGTTTTACTAGTCTTTTGGCACAGTTCCAGTCTGCTCTTCGAGCTTTGGCCTCTGTTCCAATCTCTTCTTCCTCTGTCATCTCCTCAGCCTCAGGAAAATGACACGCCATCAGCATCTCTAGCGTGTCCCTCACTCCCTGAGTAAATGTTCCATCGGATCTGTCCAGTGTTCCTACTTGGTTTATGTGAGTTGCTTTGAGAACCTTCTGAAGCCTTGCTGCTTCAGTGTGTGTTTCCACTTTCTCACAGAACAGTCTCCAAGATTTTCTCATTGCTCTCCGTATTTCTAGGTTATACTCAGTGAGTTTCCTATGATATATATTCCACATACCATATCTAGATGATATTTTATATAAGGCCCTAACCTATTTTTTCAATTTGGCTAGGTTGCTGTTCCACCACCTGACGTTTTTGGTGTTCTTTTTTTCTGAGAGGACAGTTGTCATGGTATGAGTCTATAATGGCATCCTCTAAAAGTTCCACTGCCTCATCCAATTCTCTCTGTCCCTTCAAATCAGTTCGGATCTTCTGCACAGCCTGTCCCAGAACTTCTCTGTATCCATCCCAGTTAGTTCTTTTGGGGTCTCTGTACATTTCGATTCTACTTTGTCTCGCATCTATTGCAAATTGGATATGCTGGTGGTCTGCCAGTGATGGTTCCCCCAGCACCTTCCAATCTTTAATGATATTTGCAATATGCGTAGTGCTCATTGTAATGTCTATTACCTCCCTACGATTCTTATTTATGAATGTAGGCTTATTTCCTAGGTTTAGTATCATGATCTCAGTTCTCATGATAAACTCTAGTAATTCATACTAGTAGTTCATACTGCCCCATGCCGTGTGGTGTGAATTTGCATCCGCTCCCAGGACTAGATGTTCTCCTTTCCTATTTGCGTTGCAAATTAAGTTCTCAACTTCTTCTGTTGGAAGCAGATTAGTTGAGTCATATGGGAAGTACGCAGAGCCTATAATTATTTCTCTAGGTCCTTCCCAATTTCCAAGTTTTATCTTGGCCACAGTCAAATCCCGTGAACAGTGCTCCTGCAATAGAAGACATTGTAGTTTCCTACTCACAAGAAGACACGTTCAAGGTATTTACGAAATTGTATCGTACATTACCTTACCTCCAGATTCCGCCAGGCCTGCTATTTCGCCCTTTACTACCCATGGTTCCTGAATAAGTGCCACGTCAAAAGCCTCGGACTTGAACTTTCTGGCCCTGTGTAGATCTCATAAGCCTACTTTCATTTTTTGAAAAAGTAGGCTAAAAATTTGAGTCCCGGTTGGTTCAGTTGAAGTTGGGTTTTATTGTATACTGTATACTGTACACGGTTTATCCTGAAATAAGTTTAGTCTATCTCTACTTAGTGTAAAACAAAGTCCCCGATTCTTAGATGTAACGGGTAATCTCGACAACCACTGGATGGATTTTGATGCAGTTTCCACCATTCTCTAAAGGATATCTCGGGGGAGGTTTCTGTAGAAAATAATGTATTTATGATCAAATGAAGCCAAGCAGTATCGATTTCAGTGAAAATTCGAAAATAAAAAAACTGGCGTCCATGCGCTTTTTAAGCTTACGCTGGTCAAACCATTAGAAATATCTATATACTATGAGTGTAAGACTTGTTGAGCATGAAAAGTTCTACAAAAAAGTCCGGGATAGCATATCTTTATCTTCAATACATTTCTACGTTTACATTTCTTCTAACTATCTCCATTCAATTACTGAGGCGACGGTTAACGAGCTAGCTTTCGTGTTCACTGCTGGAGGGAAAACGACTAATGTCGTATACAAGGAAAGCTTATAAGACCTCGGTTAAAAGTAGCCTATCACCTTGCATTCATAACTGTTCCCGGGCGAAGCAGGGGCGCGTTGCTAGTTAAATGGTAAAGAAAAGAATAGGTTTAACCCTAAGAATCCAGTCCTTATTCATCACCATTATTCTTTCAATTACATTGCTGCATAAAGTTGTGTTTAAAACGTCCTCTGTGAAGCGTTACCTCCACCCACCAGGCACTTATCTTGTATCACGGAGAGTAAAATACAGTGGGGGGTATCACGGTATGTAATGACCTCTAATTACAAGGAAATTCTCCAAGTGAACTAGGTGCTAAAGCGGTAAACACCTTGGCATGCATGTCACACGGTCGCAGTGCGCTCTGTAATTAGAAAATTGTATTAGTGATACATTAGACACTCTAAAGGTTAATAACTTATGGTCACGTTATACGGTATGTGCTACCTTCAAAAGGTGCTAATGAGTGATGACAACAAACAGCTTGTGGGAGTAATTTTACTAAAGCTGGTCTAAAATTACAGAGTAATATCCATAAAGTGCTAAGTTTGCTTTGAAACATTCATGAACGAGAATGATTCCAAAAGCAAGTGTCGTGTCTCTTCTGTGAAAATCACGGTATTGAGAATTCCGGACATCAGATGTGTGTATTAGCCTACTTTCAATATTTGCAAGAAATGAAAGTAGACTTATGAGATCCACACAGGGGCAAAAATTGTGTGTATGTCTGTGTGTGTCTGTGTCTGTGAGTGTGTGTACTCTGAATGTTTGTGTCCCCTATCAATTCGAACACGGTGAAATCGAATTGAACGAAATTTGATACAGAGGTGGAACTAGTAAAGGGCACCTCAGTGTCATGTTTTATATCGCCGCCATCTTGACGGAAACGTAATGGCGGCCACCCAAATGTTCAATGCTTAAATCAAATTACGACTAACCTATTCATCCGATCTCTACCAAATTTTGCAACAACATATATTTATATGGCGAGCGTCGTTTGACTGAACTAAAAGGTCATCAGCGCAATTGTTTTGATATAGCGTCCATGTATGTGTGCAAATTGATTCCCCATATCAATTCAAACACGGTGAAACCGAATTGAATGATTTTTGTTACAGAGGTAGCACTAGCAAAGGGCACCTCATATTCATGTTTAATATCCGTATAGCACGTTGTTTTTCAATAAGTTACTACAACCAACATTCAATTATAATCCTTGAAAAGGACAGAGTTATAGCAATAGATTTGTGACGGTACGCACCGGTACGCCGTACCGAAACCTCTGATCGGGGGAAAAGTCGAATATATAACATAATTTTTACAACAGGGTGGAACGTTAGTTGTAAGTCAAGGTTAAATTGGTTTCGACTGGACTGTACTTCAAAGTACGTGGAATCTTGGCTGCTTCGGGGACGGCACTCCGCTCTGGATACTAACAGCAAGGTGGGAGGGAGAATATAGAACGTAAACTTTTCTAGACTTTGGACACTTTTATAAACTGAGAGGAAAAACACGTTCAAGTACAGTACCTTTTAAAATAAATAATGATTTCAGAAAACTGTAAAGACAAAATTATAAAACAAGAAATAAAAGATTGTTGGTGAACTTGGGTGTATTTTCAAACAAAATGCATTTAATTTTGTAAATTATCTAAAAAAATAAAAATAAAAAATAAAGTACATTGTTTGAATGGTAGCCTAGTTGGCCTACATTAAAATTTAATACAGGCCAACGGTTATGGTAAGAAAAATGTTGCTACAGCAAACTCAATTTAATTTAAAATTGCAATCAAAATTAGATTGCTATTTTGTCCGCTGATTAATTTCTAAAGGTGTTCAGAAAAGAGTAAAAATATCGTTTTTAGAACTCTATATTTCAATATTCCATAAAGCCCTCCCCCCACCCTCCTCCTACCACCACCACCCGGTAGTCCACAGTACCGGAACCTTTTACAAATCAAGCACTGGCAATACCCAGGAGAAAGTAGGCTATATGTTCTTTGCTGAACATCTTGCTTTTATTGTCGTTTTTCCAGGATAGAGCCTTAATTATGGCCTTTTTAAGTGTTAATATTGTGTCTGTATTAGTATATATATATTTATAACTGGGGTGGATATTTGAAGGAGGCACCGTAGTCTTAGGACAGAGACCATTGAACATTCACCTAAAGTAGGAGTTAGAAACCACGGGAAATATACTTCTAGGATATATGAGGTAGGAATCGATCCCACCTCATCTCAGTTCTGCCCCACGAGGGTGAGTATTCACCCTCAAACCAGAATTAAATTTTTAAGCAGAGCTGTGAGTTTCATCCGGACTCCAGGGGTGACAGCCAAGGATGTTAGCCGCTGCACCATGAGTTGGTCATCAGATGAAATATGACACACTTCCACTACCGGGAGTCAAACCCCTAATGTCCAATAGATGTTGCCTTTGGGCTACGACGACTGTTCCCTTCCCTCTGTTATCCAGTGTTACTACAGGATTATAAACTGCTGGCCAAAAAGGCGTAGCACTCCAAAGAATGAACAAAACATTGTTTTTACTTGCAGTATTTTGAAACTTAGATGTAAGGAAGATCAACAGCAACTTCATTTTAAGGGAAATATCATTTTTCACTTAAAAGTTAACTTTGATATGAGTAGGCTATAAATGATGTTCTTTGATTTTTGGCAAATAATCATGAACAGACGTCGCTACTGTGCCCATTTAGCAAGAAATATGCCAATCACAGTATACCAGCGTAGCTCAATTCGGAATTTCGGGGCAGCGGTAAGTTCCCCCACTCTGTGACTCACATATTTTGGATTAATTAGAGGATACACTTGCAAAAATAACAACAAAATCAACTCCTATTTAAACATATTTAATTAATAAAATTAATGGCGCTACAAACATTTTTAACACTTTAATTACTGACCCAAATATCAACTGCTTGTTCCAAATGAACAAGGGATCACGAAATAAAATAAACAAATATTGAATTCAAAACCTGTGGTTTCCATATAAACCAACAATTCTTACTTAGTCTCACTTCCATAAAGCACTAACATTAAGTTTACATAACTCCGAGCTCTTTGGCTCCATGCATTTACATTATTACGGTGTCATTCTTGTACACCTCAAACACTAGCTTTTATATTTTCTTATTTCTCAAAAACAAATATATAATTATATTTAAAATCTATGTTAATTATCTAATTCAATATTTTTGGGCATGTCCACACATTCAGTTATTATCATCTCTCTTTATTTCACAAACATATTAAGGTAATCAGAAAATCAATTGTGTACTCCAGAGCGTGAAGGTACTTGACACAGTCAAAAAACTATAGTTACTCCCGAACTCAGTTGCCTTCAATCAACTCGTGGAATCCCACGTCCATACATTATTACATTAGGGATTGTTATTTATCTCTTATGTCTTAAATAGACCATTATCATATAAGAAACTACGATCTGAACCGGCAAACGAAATATCCATCTTTAAGGACCTCGGTTCAACGCCCGGGTCGTTAACAACTTTAAACACTCCTGGTGTATTTATTTCTCTTTACAACAGCTTACGAGACGGTCTCTGTTCCATCTCGCTTTAAGAAAGCTAGACTCCACTACATGGGGTGCGATTTATGACACGTTAGGGTGGCGGCGACATCCTGTCTGACCCAACATTAGTAGCTTATTTTCAATGCTTTCAAAACAAACCTTCCCATTCTATCCAGTTCTGGGGAGACCGGGCTTTATTGTACCGTATACATTCAACAACTATTCTTTGGTTCAAAGACCATTTTCATATCCTTGGCATTTATTAATTATGAGAGGGTCCTCATTGATTGGGAAGATTAAATACACATACGACGACGGAGAATTTCAGGGGCTTTTATCATAAGAAGATCCTGCATTCGAATCTCTTCAGGTGCCTCGGGAACCAATCCCGTACAGAGGGCTTATTACAAAATGCGATTTAGAGTCGGCCGTGGCCCATATGACATACGCTCAATAATAACATATAGTAGCTCCCTTTTTAAATACATACACAATGCCTCGTGATACTAATGTCACTAATAGAGGACTTACACAATTATCAATTCACTGCAATCAACTACCCTCCATAAGTAATGTACCAAGTATTTAACCACTACGCGTTCCTAGCGTGACACTTTAATATTATATTTGCGCTCATTATGCGCTAATGCATTATTTTAAGCCGAAAATTTCTTCCCAAGAACTGATAAAATCTCTTTAGTAACAATTCATATTATTTTTATTCACATATTAATCTTTCCATGGTCGATAAATCGCTCCCTGTTTTAAAATATTCCATTGAACCTCATTTCTTACACATACGTTAAAGCTTAACGTTCTTATGTTCATATCAATTTATTTGATTTTTATTTAACATTTCCATATTTAATTATTATTATTATTATCTTTATTCTTTATACAAGCTCAAAAGCTATTTCTTTCATATCTCAACTTTACTTTATTGCAATGTCTTTTATGATAATTAATGATATTTCGCTTGCTCTTATGACATTTGTTAAATACATTAACCCTTTATTCACATATTTCCTCTACGGGAATTATTCTTTACATAATTATTCATAATTTCTCTATTTATTTATTATTGTTCAGACCGTGTTCTTGATTATTCAGTATTTATTAATTAAAACACATCCCTTTCACTCAAAAACTCCGGTGGTTTTGTACACAATCAATTTCTGACACCAAAATAAAAATGAATTTTGTACTCACATATTTCCAGATCATCCCATGATCTTAAATCTGGTGCGGTGTTTCATTTTTAGGGCCCACTTTGAACTTTTTACACCATATTGAAGGTATTCATCTTACGTAAAAACACTTTTTGACCTATATCTAGAACACTTAATATTGACGACATTTTTATATACTGGTGTGTCCCTTTTGAACACATAATAACACTAAAAATATTATTTAACACACAATCTTGATTATTTTACACTTCACAATTTCTCGATCACTAGGCCGTATTTCTGAGCCTATCACACGTGATCTTCTTAAATTCCCGTTTCCAAGGGTGAAATTTATCCGATGTCGGCTTCCTATTCTGAAGAATGCGAAAGTCCCGAAACATCTACTGTTCCCTGGAGTTCCATTCTGCTATTCCTATCCTGGATAACTGGCTATTTATCTAGCTTGAACGGCTTCTCTGTAGATCTGTCTATTTATCCTAACGAGAGTCTATATGGATCGAGGTCTCCTCTAAGACCTATAGATTTAGTTTCTAGCAGCTAGCACTTCTCGATTCTAGTACTATTAGAATTGTTCGCCTGCTTTCTGGAGCTAATATTTATAGTCTCCTATTCTATTTATTTGAACTGTTTTAACACTCCTACGTTCGAACCTTATTCTGTTCTTCCCTTTTAGATTTCTTCACTTTAAATAACAGTTTATCTGTCTGGTACGATACTTCCGTACGTTATGATCTTTTCATTCGAACATTTAACGACCTATCGCCTTTAAGTCCGACGTTCGCAGCCTGCTCTGACTATATCTTGCGACTTTTCACTTTAACTTGTATACAGTCGGGCCTAAATCCTATAATTAGGATTTTCCTAATATTTCACAACGGCGATACTTTAAAATTTCGTCTTGAATGCTCCTTATGGAGGCAAGCAAGTCGTTACTACTGTGACGCCTGTGGCTATCAGATCCTACTTCGGCGGTGTAAAACAGCGTTTCTCCCCTCAAGGAGTACTGGTAGCTGTTATCGATGTAACGCAGAGTTACGTCCCCTCACGGACTGTCGGAATGACTACTTCTACGTCGTGGAGCAGCACTTCCCCTCACGGAATGCTCGTAGGACTGCATGCGATGTGACACAGTGACGTGCCCTCTGGCTGTCTGAATACTGCATTCGGTGCTTATACTTGTTGCGCAGTATGACCTCCCCTGAGGTTCATACGTTTGAAGACTTTGATGCAGCACCTCCGGTCACGGAGTGCTCGTTGTAACTGCATGCTTGGCTTGGAAACGCCCGAAGCTTTATACTGTTTTACTACAAAAAAATAAGACTCAAGCCTTTTCTGTGGTCAACTTCTGAAATAATGGTGCCACAAATATAAAAATTATACCTTCCGAAAGCTCGTCTTCTCAATGTCTAATGATCTTATTGCACCTAAGAATCGATCGTGCAATTCGGAGATATTAATTAATTTCTCGTCCTCAATTGTGTGGGTGTTGCATTCTTTTTGCTCTCTCCCCTCCACAGAGGCTTAGGTAATTCCCCAATGACGTCGTCTTACGTCGGCAGTTTTTTTCTGTGCAATTATTACATGGTTTCTCTATACTGAAAAATCTCTCATTCCAAATGATTCACTGTACTGTGCTTGTTTACTCATTATTATGCTCGTAAACGTGTTAATTTTAATTATTCCTCTTCTGGCGCGTATGCGACGTTGTCAATTTCCAGCCACGTCAGCTTGAATTCCGATTCAGGCTTCTCTTTCTAACACGGTGGAAAATTCCACTCAGTTATTAATACTCGTGACCAGCCCTCTCTGAAATGTCGAGTGGGGTGATCTCATCTAAGGAACATCTGTCCCTAGTCGCTTGCACAATGTTAAGCTATATTCCTGGCTTAAAATCTCTCTCCGTTCCTTTAAGAAACTATACGTTTCTTTCATTTCTTCCTTAAGGACATGGATTCGACCGTCATGGACCCTATGGCCCATGGGTTCATCTCTCCCCTCCTTAGGTAAATAAATTTTCGAAAATTTTGAGGAAATTTATTTCAATTTTATTTGTATTTCCTTTCCGTCGAATCCATCATAACGTCATCCGTATTTACTGTTATTTTATTTTCTTAAGGTTCCTTCCATTAATTGTGTAGGTTGGGTATGCTCAATCTTTACCCTTTCTTTCTCCTTTATTACATTAAAATTTTCCTTTTCAATAAAATCAATTACTTCTTTAAAGTTCCTCTTCTTTCTGGTCTGTGTTTAGGTTGGGTCTTCAAGAGTTCCCATTCATTCATTTATTCCCTAGTGGACGACTCCACTCAGGCCATAAATCTCTTGTCACGTTCAGTGTTTACAACTCTCTACCCTCGTCTGGCGCGCTCCTCCAAACTCGAGTCAACAGTTGGTTTCCTTTCTTCTTTTCTCAGGTCAGACTTCAAGTCGGTCTGTTCTTTATTCATCACTTATTTTCAACTTAAATGACTTTATGTTAATTATCTTGCGGGTGCAATTAGCTTTACCCGTAACTTGCTTCATTACAGTTATCAGACTTCAAGTCTGTTACACTTCATTAAAATTTTTAAGAGCTCAGTCTGACTTCACCTGACTCTTTCTGGTTCTCTTCCCTATTCCTCATCTCTCTTTGAGATGGTATTTCAGCAAATATTATACTTATTTATCATATTCTTTGAGGGTTGCAAATATCTTTACCCGTTTGTTCCAATGGGATAATTCTCTTCCTTCACCTCGAATCGAGATGGCATTTTCCAAGAGTATTTCTTTTTCCTACTCTTCCAATTCTTTAGATTTTCCAAATCTCTTTTCTTTCTCTTCTTTTTATCCTTCCCTTTCTTCTTACGATGCTTCCAGCTGAAATATGCCTGGGCATCCTCTTTCTCCAAGACATCGTTGGTTATTTCACCTCCTTTCCTTGTTTCCATGGGGTATCCATTTCCTGGTACACCAACTATCAATGGCGGTTTTCTTCCCTTTGGCTCTTCTTCAGAGACGTCTCCTCTCATTTTTTCATTGCTCCCAACAATCTCATCTTTTTTTTAGGGTCTCTTGGCTCTTATTAGCACCTTCCTCCCTTTCTCTAGTCTTTCTTTGGCAATCAAGCCATTTAATCATTAATTCGAGGATCTGGGCTTTCAATTTTTCCTCTTCTTCCTTTAATGCCCTTTTATTTTCCTGGTCCTGCATTTCTTCGAAGTTTTCCTTTTCCCTTTCTGTGAAATCTTGAACCTCTGTTTCCATCGGTGCTTCATTGATATTTTCTATATTTATTTCCTTTAATTTCTCTATTTCTTCTGGAATTATCATTTCCGTTTCTTCAACTATCAATTCCTTTAGTATCTCCTTTTCCGAGATTACTTCTTGTTCTTCCAGCTCGACCTTTTCATAAAAATGAGTCTCTTCAGTTTGGCACTCATTTTCATTTTGGCTATCCTCCTGTTCTGGAGTTACGATCTCTTCCTGAATTTCCATTTGTTTCTCTGGAAGGATCTCCAAGTTTTCTTCAATTCCCACTGGAGTCATGATGATTTCTATTTCTTGTTCCTCTTCTTTAATCTCAACTTTAGGCTGTTCTGGCACCGTGACTTCTTTTTCTTCTTCAATTTCGGCTTGTTTTTCAACTTCCGTCTGGACAGCTGTTTCATTTACGACTGGGATAGCCATTTCTTTTCCTTTGAGGTCTTCGGCTAATATGTATTCATCATATTTCTTCTGAGCAGCCTCTAATGTCTCTTGGTATTCCTGGATCTTGCCTTCCCTCATTTTGGCAAATTCCTGGATAGTTATTATAACCTCTTTATCCAATATTTCGCATATAAAATCCATCATTTTCCTGTACTCATTTTCCACTTGGTCCCGATGTTCTTGTACCTCCTTTCTTCTATCGACTTCTTCGTATTTAAATGATGACTGAATGTTCTTCCATTTATCATCTATTTCATTCATTTTTCCATGTATTTCCTGAATTTCTTCTATGACTTTTTTCTGCTCTGTCCAGGAACTTAATTCAATCAATCCCTTCTGATCCAGGCTTTCTACAAATTTCCGTCTTATTATATTCAGATCTGTTCCAACCGTAATAAATAATCTCTCTACTTCTTGTTCCGATACCTTTCCCAATTTTCCCCTTAATTCACTAAGGATTTTAATTACACTATCCCTTTTTCGTATAATATTCTGCAGTTGCTCATCAATTGTTTCAAATTCTTCAGGCCCCCGTCCTAAATGCAGCTTCCCAAATTTCTCTATCGTTTCATCATATTTCTGACGTACCTTTTCGATAAAACCTTCATACATTTCTATATGCCTTAACGAAGCCAATTCTATATTCTCTTGAGGTGGAATATTAGTACTATCGTTCTTTTTCTCTTCGTTTTCTGAGCCTACCTGAACCCGCGTTTCTACGTGAGACTTTGTATTTTCCTTATTCTTATCAATATCAATTACATTTTCCCTTGGAATTGGTTTACAAATTTCCTTTTCCTTTCCGAGCTCTAAAGGCTCAACATTTATTACCCTTTTGTCTGCAGACATGTTACCTTCTCTTCGTGTAACTATGTCTCCAGGTGCACGCATGCTTTCTACAGAAACATTTATAATTTCTTTAGTTGGGTACTCTTTCTCACCTGTAGTTTTACCTTTCTCTGGGCTCTCGGCCCTTACATTCTCAGAGAGCCTCCGCCTCTCTTCACTTAACAACATCATATTAAAATACAGTGGGCCTCTAATGCCACCACACTAGTACATGTTTGAGAGATGATACTCTGAATTAGTGTGTCCCAATTTCTTTAAAATATTACTTTGGTACGGGTATTCACTTACAACGTACCCTTTTGATACTTTTATTCAATTTCATAAACCTTTATGGAAGTATTTAAAATTCAAAATTTCGAAAAACCATTTTTTTTCAAAAAAATGAAAATTTTGATTTCTCGAGAAAAACTCGGGTTTTCCCTAGGAAAACTCATCCCCACGTTGGGCGCCAAAAAGTAGATGTAGTTTGCTAGAAGCCCCACGTTGAAGCCACTACACAAATTAAGCATTGCTAAGGGGATGATAATATAATATGTCAGGGCTGCTCGGTATGAGTTTCCAGGGACCCATGCGGTCAGTTAATATTTTACGTTGTAGCTTTTCCTATCATTACTTTAATTTTACATGATATGACCGACTTAAGTGTTCCTCTAGTTATCAATCCAGCACAGTATTTATATATCCCCCTGTGCCCATTTAGCAAGAAATATGCCAATCACAGTATACCAGCGTAGCTCAATTCGGAATTTCGGGGCAGCGGTAAGTTCCCCCACTCTGTGACTCACATATTTTGGATTAATTAGAGGATACACTTGCAAAAATAACAACAAAATCAACTCCTATTTAAACATATTTAATTAATAAAATTAATGGCGCTACAAACATTTTTAACACTTTAATTACTGACCCAAATATCAACTGCTTGTTCCAAATGAACAAGGGATCACGAAATAAAATAAACAAATATTGAATTCAAAACCTGTGGTTTCCATATAAACCAACAATTCTTACTTAGTCTCACTTCCATAAAGCACTAACATTAAGTTTACATAACTCCGAGCTCTTTGGCTCCATGCATTTACATTATTACGGTGTCATTCTTGTACACCTCAAACACTAGCTTTTATATTTTCTTATTTCTCAAAAACAAATATATAATTATATTTAAAATCTATGTTAATTATCTAATTCAATATTTTTGGGCATGTCCACACATTCAGTTATTATCATCTCTCTTTATTTCACAAACATATTAAGGTAATCAGAAAATCAATTGTGTACTCCAGAGCGTGAAGGTACTTGACACAGTCAAAAAACTATAGTTACTCCCGAACTCAGTTGCCTTCAATCAACTCGTGGAATCCCACGTCCATACATTATTACATTAGGGATTGTTATTTATCTCTTATGTCTTAAATAGACCATTATCATATAAGAAACTACGATCTGAACCGGCAAACGAAATATCCATCTTTAAGGACCTCGGTTCAACGCCCGGGTCGTTAACAACTTTAAACACTCCTAGTGTATTTATTTCTCTTTACAACAGCTTACGAGACGGTCTCTGTTCCATCTCGCTTTAAGAAAGCTAGACTCCACTACATGGGGTGCGATTTATGACACGTTAGGGTGGCGGCGACATCCTGTCTGACCCAACATTAGTAGCTTATTTTCAATGCTTTCAAAACAAACCTTCCCATTCTATCCAGTTCTGGGGAGACCGGGCTTTATTGTACCGTATACATTCAACAACTATTCTTTGGTTCAAAGACCATTTTCATATCCTTGGCATTTATTAATTATGAGAGGGTCCTCATTGATTGGGAAGATTAAATACACATACGACGACGGAGAATTTCAGGGGCTTTTATCATAAGAAGATCCTGCATTCGAATCTCTTCAGGTGCCTCGGGAACCAATCCCGTACAGAGGGCTTATTACAAAATGCGATTTAGAGTCGGCCGTGGCCCATATGACATACGCTCAATAATAACATATAGTAGCTCCCTTTTTAAATACATACACAATGCCTCGTGATACTAATGTCACTAATAGAGGACTTACACAATTATCAATTCACTGCAATCAACTACCCTCCATAAGTAATGTACCAAGTATTTAACCACTACGCGTTCCTAGCGTGACACTTTAATATTATATTTGCGCTCATTATGCGCTAATGCATTATTTTAAGCCGAAAATTTCTTCCCAAGAACTGATAAAATCTCTTTAGTAACAATTCATATTATTTTTATTCACATATTAATCTTTCCATGGTCGATAAATCGCTCCCTGTTTTAAAATATTCCATTGAACCTCATTTCTTACACATACGTTAAAGCTTAACGTTCTTATGTTCATATCAATTTATTTGATTTTTATTTAACATTTCCATATTTAATTATTATTATTATTATCTTTATTCTTTATACAAGCTCAAAAGCTATTTCTTTCATATCTCAACTTTACTTTATTTCAATGTCTTTTATGATAATTAATGATATTTCGCTTGCTCTTATGACATTTGTTAAATACATTAACCCTTTATTCACATATTTCCTCTACGGGAATTATTCTTTACATAATTATTCATAATTTCTCTATTTATTTATTATTGTTCAGACCGTGTTCTTGATTATTCAGTATTTATTTATTAAAACACACCCCTTTCACTCAAAAACTCCGGTGGTTTTGTACACAATCAATTTCTGACACCAAAATAAAAATGAATTTTATACTCACATATTTCCAGATCATCCCATGATCTTAAATCTGGTGCGGTGTTTCATTTTTAGGGCCCACTTTGAACTTTTTACACCATATTGAAGGTATTCATCTTACGTAAAAACACTTTTTGACCTATATCTAGAACACTTAATATTGACGACATTTTTATATACTGGTGTGTCCCTTTTGAACACATAATAACACTAAAAATATTATTTAACACACAATCTTGATTATTTTACACTTCACAATTTCTCGATCACTAGGCCGTATTTCTGAGCCTATCACACGTGATCTTCTTAAATTCCCGTTTCCAAGGGTGAAATTTATCCGATGTCGGCTTCCTATTCTGAAGAATGCGAAAGTCCCGAAACATCTACTGTTCCCTGGAGTTCCATTCTGCTATTCCTATCCTGGATAACTGGCTATTTATCTAGCTTGAATGGCTTCTCTGTAGATCTGTCTATTTATCCTAACGAGAGTCTATATGGATCGAGGTCTCCTCTAAGACCTATAGATTTAGTTTCTAGCAGCTAGCACTTCTCGATTCTAGTACTATTAGAATTGTTCGCCTGCTTTCTGGAGCTAATATTTATAGTCTCCTATTCTACTTATTTGAACTGTTTTAACACTCCTACGTTCGAACCTTATTCTGTTCTTCCCTTTTAGATTTCTTCACTTTAAATAACAGTTTATCTGTCTGGTACGATACTTCCGTACGTTATGATCTTTTCATTCGAACATTTAACGACCTATCGCCTTTAAGTCCGACGTTCGCAGCCTGCTCTGACTATATCTTGCGACTTTTCACTTTAACTTGTATACAGTCGGGCCTAAATCCTATAATTAGGATTTTCCTAATATTTCACAACGGCGATACTTTAAAATTTCGTCTTGAATGCTCCTTATGGAGGCAAGCAAGTCGTTACTACTGTGACGCCTGTGGCTATCAGATCCTACTTCGGCGGTGTAAAACAGCGTTTCTCCCCTCAAGGAGTACTGGTAGCTGTTATCGATGTAACGCAGAGTTACGTCCCCTCACGGACTGTCGGAATGACTACTTCTACGTCGTGGAGCAGCACTTCCCCTCACGGAATGCTCGTAGGACTGCATGCGATGTGACACAGTGACGTGCCCTCTGGCTGTCTGAATACTGCATTCGGTGCTTATACTTGTTGCGCAGTATGACCTCCCCTGAGGTTCATACGTTTAAAGACTTTGATGCAGCACCTCCGGTCACGGAGTGCTCGTTGTAACTGCATGCTTGGCTTGGAAACGCCCGAAGCTTTATACTGTTTTACTACAAAAAAATAAGACTCAAGCCTTTTCTGTGGTCAACTTCTGAAATAATGGTGCCACAAATATAAAAATTATACCTTCCGAAAGCTCGTCTTCTCAATGTCTAATGATCTTATTGCACCTAAGAATCGATCGTGCAATTCGGAGATATTAATTAATTTCTCGTCCTCAATTGTGTGGGTGTTGCATTCTTTTTGCTCTCTCCCCTCCACAGAGGCTTAGGTAATTCCCCAATGACGTCGTCTTACGTCGGCAGTTTTTTTCTGTGCAATTATTACATGGTTTCTCTATACTGAAAAATCTCTCATTCCAAATGATTCACTGTACTGTGCTTGTTTACTCATTATTATGCTCGTAAACGTGTTAATTTTAATTATTCCTCTTCTGGCGCGTATGCGACGTTGTCAATTTCCAGCCACGTCAGCTTGAATTCCGATTCAGGCTTCTCTTTCTAACACGGTGCAAAATTCCACTCAGTTATTAATACTCGTGACCAGCCCTCTCTGAAATGTCGAGTGGGGTGATCTCATCTAAGGAACATCTGTCCCTAGTCGCTTGCACAATGTTAAGCTATATTCCTGGCTTAAAATCTCTCTCCGTTCCTTTAAGAAACTATACGTTTCTTTCATTTCTTCCTTAAGGACATGGATTCGACCGTCATGGACCCTATGGCCCATGGGTTCACTACTTAATTCCCAATACTTTAGCTTAAACCAAAATAACTGCCACTAAACCGTCAGACCACTAGAACATTCAGTCTTCACTCATCTTTTTTTTTCCCGCTATCTTTTTACCCTCCAGGGTTGGATTTTCCCACGGACTAAGCGAGGCATCCCATCTCTACCGCCACTGAGGGCAGTGTCCTGGATCTTGAGACCCTGAGTCAGGGATACAACTGGGGTGTGTGACCAGCACTACGCTCAGGCGGCCTCATCTGCAAAGCGAACACCGAACAGGGGGCCTGATGAAGGGATGGGAAGAGTGGGTCGGTTAGGCAAGGAAGTGAGAAGGAGGCGGCCGTGGCCTTACAGTAGGAACCATCCTTGCATTTGCCCGAAGTCGAAGTGGGAAACCACGGAAAACCACTTCGAGGATGGCTGAGGGGGGAATCGAACCCCCACTACTCATTTTGGCCACCCGAGGCTGAGTAGACCCCGTTTCAGTTCTCACACCACTTTTCAAATTCCGTGGCAGAGCCCGGAATCGAACCCAGGACCTCCGGGGCGGCAGCTAACCATGCTGACCGCTACGCTACGGAGGCGACAATCACTCATCTTTACTGCAACCAAATTTCTTGATGCTCTAGAAAGTACAATATAACAAGTCATTAGATGAGAGCCCAACAATGCCAAAACAAATCGGCCTGCTTACATCCCATTAATAGCGGAAGCTGCTAAGTTAGGCCTAATGCAAATCTATGTGTCTATGTCTACCCCTTATTAGCCTAATCCCGTTTCCAACGGGGTCGGTGATGAGATGCGATGAAATTCCACGTGGCTGATGGTTCTACGGCCGGATGCCCCTTCCTGACACCAACCTCACGAGAGGAGTTAATGAGAGATGAATTGAATGAAGACAAATGAAAGTTCATTCTCAAGTAGTTTCAATTTTGGCTACAAGATGCCACTGTCACTGTCACCCAGCGGAGAACGTTGGAACTTAAAAGAGCGATTCTTAACCAAATAACCTACAAAATTAGCTGCACACTACTAATTGTAGTGGTAGGTTCCTTTCCATGCCATAGATCTATGACATGGACCAGCGAGATTTACTTCCCCCACGAAAAGCTTACTGAACGATTTAAAAATCTTAAAAATAAGACGACTTCATCTAGGTTTGGACCCACGATTTTGGGCATAGCAGTTCAGCTTGCTACCGACTACGCCACCGAGGTCTACTGTAAAGTTAATGCAGATACCGCCATACAATTCTAAATCTAACCCTAGGTGACTATCCATTTATAAACCGTATATTTGTATATTATTGTTCCCAAATGTACAAAACATGATCTTTGACACAAGACTTAAAAGAGAACCATTATAATGAACGTAATTATGAAATACTTTTCGACCACTTACACTTTCCTAAGTGTTACGGTGTTAAGACCTAGATGGGATGCTCCAGCAAGTCCAAAGATAGGAGGTTTGAACCCCGGCGCTGACAGTGGTCATCTTGAGCGTGGTTTTCTCTATTACTCCATGCTTTCTTCAGTCAAATGTAAGGATGGCAGCTATTACAAATTCTGGGGAAACTACCCCATTCCCACCCTAATAATTACAGCTTCACATACTACTACAGACATAACAGAAATCCATGTTATCAGGCTGGCTGCGTGGCTCAGAGGTTACGTTCTCGCTTGCTGGGCCCAAGGTTGCAGGTTCGTATCCTGGCGCAGTTAGCTGGCATTTGAGGGTGCGCAAATGCGAGAGAGCCGTGTCAGTAGATTTACTGGCACGTTAAAGATCCCCTTTGGGGCAAAATTCCGTCACCCCGGCGTCTCTAAAAGCCAGAGTAGTTAAAAGGGACGCAAAACCAATATCATTATTATTATTATTAACACCAACCCCGGTACATAGGACTGATGTTCAAGATGACCCGAGCCCCTAGAACAAATTAATTACAACCTGAAATACTGTAGGCTACATGTTATTAAAATGTTCATCATATCCTAAAGGCAAGGCCTTCTCTCTGCAACCACATTTGTCTGTCCTCTGCTGAACATTTCATATCAGCATATTCCTGGAAATTTAGTTTGACCATCACAGAATCCAGATACTTCTTCCTTTGTCTTCCTCTTCCCATCTTCCCCAAAACCTTTCCTTCCGAAACGATAGTTAGGAAATTGTTATGACGTAGAGTGTGGCCAAGGAAGTTTTATTTTCCTCTTTACTATAGTGTCGATTAGGTGGCTTCGGTGGCGAAGTTAGGAAGCATGCTGAGCTTTTATGCCCAAGATCGTGGGTTCAAACCCGGCCGAAGTCGTTGGATTTTTTAGAGTATTAAATAACCCTCAGTATGCCTTCCTTCGGAGGGAAAGTAAAGCAGGCCGGCCCATGTCATAGATTTATGACATGTAAAAGAACCTTCCACTAACTACAATTGTGTGTAGCTAAATTTCAAGGTTAGAGTTGATTAACGCTCTGTAAGTTCCAACGTTCGCTGCCAGGTGCTGGTTGCGATGACATCTAGTAGACAAGTTCGGAGCAAAAGTAGGAACTAATTGAAATTGATCGTCCGCAGTCCTTATCTGAATTGCAGATAACTCACACTAATACAGCCATCACAATTAACATTTGTTATCGGACAGATTCAACAGACATCTAAAGTACACTGGCTACATGATCGCGTTGTCGCAGCCCCTAAACTGAGGAACCAACCAATTGAAAGATTAACTCCCTTGTTTCATCTACTTTCTTAAGGACCTTTTGATTTGACTTTTGAGGGCATGGTGGCACAGCGGTCAAGCTGTTGGCCTCTCACCAAGGTGGACCGGGTTCGATTCCCGCTCAATGCATGTGAGATTTTCGAAGTGAAATGCCATGTCCTGTGGTTCGGATTCCACGTAAAAAGGAGGTCCCGTGGCTCATGATCGCATGATTAACCGTCACGTAAAACTAAAAGCTTCCTTCCTTTCCTTCCTTGATTTGACCTTTTCTCTAACCAGCTTATTTTCAGCATCCTCCGCCATATCCACATTTCCCTTGCTTCCAAACGTTTTATTCCTTATTTTGCTTAACACCCATGTTTCACAGTCCTACGACAAAACATTCCACACAAACATTTTGACAAAATCTTTCCTAAATTTAGCATTTATGTTTTCTTTTGTCAGAAGATTTTTTTTCTTGGTTATTGACTAATAGTATGCTTGCTTTATCACTCCACGTGGTCGCCAGAGTCCAGTCCTGGCTGCTGGCTTGATTGTTAGTTTTCCAGTGTTGCACAGTTGTACGCAGTTCTGACCAGTTTCTTTTCGTTGACCGAATGTAACGTTATAATATCAATTGTCATAAAGCATCACTAAAAATTGGCTTCAAAGCACAGGTTGTGAACTCACGAGGATATTATATGATCCGGGAAATTGCCGATGTTGCTCGTTAACGACCGGTGACTCAAACGTTAAGCGGCAGCACGCGTCGGCAAAAACTATTGTTCGCTGCTGACCAATAGCTGACAGTTATAGACCAATAACATGCTTGATCTAACACTCCACGTGGTCGCCAGAGTCCGGTTCTGGCTGCTGGCTCACTTGTTGTAGTTCTCCAGTAATGCACAGTTACACGAAATTCTCCCAGGCTCGCTGCTTGTTGGCTACGTTGGAGATTTGACAACCCTGTGCCTTGAGCTGGGAAAGCCCTAGCTCCACGCAGACATGGAATGTAAACATGGCCGCCCAGCGAGCCGGAGAGTGAGAGAACTGTACCGGTGGTATGCGTGCCGTACATTGAAAATCACCACAATTTTTTTTTTTTAAACAATCACGTGTAGATAAAACGTAGTTTTTCGTTTAGCCTTGAATTGCCATATTTCATACTGCTACGACCACCCAGGCCCGAGAAAAAGTTCGTTTACAAAATGAACAACAACAATTTTCAGAAACGTCAGATCACATTAAAACTCCGTATACACGTTACCAATAACTTCTTTCAAGACGTATTTAGGTTTCATTACGATCTGATTAATACTTTAAATGCAATGATCATTCTAAGTGAGCGCTCCGTTAGACTTAGTAAAATCCCGGCACATTTTTGTTCAATCAGCTATACAATTTTAACGGGTTACAATATACATGTTTACTCTACATTTCTAAACGCAGAATAAAATAAGGAAAAGTTTGGTGCAGCTTGTTTTTATGTAAGACTACGGGTAACGTTCTTATTAACGTCTAAACTCGAGTATCTGTACTTTCTTCCCCGACAGTAGTTGATAGTATTTGCTTTGGTATCAGATTTTACTCTCGGTTAAGCACTCGCTATCACATCCTAGGTCATGTCTGTTGTGTCTCGAAAAGAGGTGTTGTTTCTTTTTCTCTGAACAAACAATGAACAATGTAGACCTATAAGCTGACAAGTGGTCTGGAGTTTATCTTCAAGTTCACCATCCCCCAGACGATGTATCCGACGACAATGGACCTGCCCCCAGGCGACAGACAGCCGTCATCAATCACCACATTTACGTCTTATAATTACAGTAGCAATTCATTTTATTTTATTTAATTCTATGACTCGTCCGCTTGCCTGACTTACAAAAGCTAAGCTATGGATGAAATGCAATTAGTCATTCGGTTTACTTTGTCCCGCTCCTATTCATCATTCAATGGTAGCATTGGTCCATTATGCAACGGCAACCCTACGTTATTATATTTGGTAAGCATTTAGAATACCTATCTCGCAGTTTCATTGATGGTAAGAAATTACTTTTCTTCTAACCACAACTCTCATGACTACCGGTGCTCATCACATGCTTCACAATAGAAACAAAATCACGAATATAATGCTGTAATACCTTCTATGTCGAAACATTGTCGATAGAATATGGATCGTATGCATCACCACAGCATGTGGGGTCAAATACTGTAGTTCGTCGTCAGTCCGCTGGATGGCCTCTTTATGATGAAACATAAACTAGTCAGATTTGGAAAATAGTAGAATTACGTTCTTTTCACCATTTTATTTCTCCAAAAATTATTCTTTACACATATTATGGCAATGGAATCCACGTAGTGTCCAGAATTAGTACTCTATTATATTTGGTTAAAATCAGCAATATACATCGGCGGAATTTTCATTAGAACTTCATACGTTGGCTCAAAATTCCGTTAACCCAACTTTTTTCCGGGCGTTTTACGTTTGGTTAATTTATACGTTTAAGTACGGACGTGGTAGCTAGGAGCCCTAGGCGTAGGGCCAGGAATACAAGTGGGCAGAGACCTTTAGTGAGTGTCGTTGTAGGTTTGGTAGTGTTTTGTAGAGCTATTTTGTCTTGAAGGCTATATATGGATCTGATGATGCTCGCTCCATGAGCGAAACTTTTCATCCCTTAGTTTTCGTCATATTCTGTAGTCCATAATAATATCTACTTTAATTACATGTAATTTTTCTCAGGTTATTTTTGCATGTTCCAGTAATGGGAATTACAGTATAGGCTGATGTGTTGACAGAATGAAAAATTGTACTATCATTTATTAATAAGGCAACACTAAAGGATGGCTTCAAATTTATCAATTTCAAATACACATACTGGTACAGCCATCACAATGACGCAGGTTATCATACAGATTCTACACACAACCGATTATACGGGTATGAAATGTTGTATACCCAAGATCAAGCCAACGGCCTGGCCATTTTGAAACATGAGAACTCCGCAGTTAAGCAGCATTGGGTGTGGTTGGACCTTGGATGGAATGCCAGTTAAGTGGGACCACGCGGCGTTGGCGGGGAAAGGAGAAGTGGAAAGGCCATGGCCATCCTACCACACGTAACCTCCGGCTGAGGATAGGCTCTTCGGAGGCACGCACCTACCTTCGGGGAGAATACCAATAATAATCATAACCCAAGATCGCGGATTCAAATCCGGCTGAAATCGTCGGATTTTTAAGAGCGTTAAAATAGCTCAGTATGCCTTCCTTCGGAGGGGAAGTAAAGCCGGCGGGCCCATATCATAGAGTTATGGCATGTTTAGGAACCTTCCTCCAACTACAAATGTGTGAAGCAAAATTTGAAGCTTGGATTTGATTATCGCTTTATTAGTTCCAACGTTCGTCGCCAGGTGCCAGTTACGGTAGCTTCTAGTAGCCAAGTGCACAGTTAGGTGTCGTTGACGGTAGCATTTGGTTGCAAAAGTAGAAACTTCTTGAAATTGATCGTCTATAGTCCTTATCTGAATTACAGATAACACACACTAATACTGTCATCACAATTAATACCGGTTATCAGACAGATTCTACACATACCCAAAGTACACGGGGCTACATGACCGCGTTGTTGCTGCCCCTAAACTGAGGAACCAACCAACCGGGGATGAAAAGACCACGATGTCGAAGCTCCTAAATGAAACATCAACAGTAACTTAAATTAATGAAAACCCACTCTCTTCTTATTGCTACTGCTTAAAGGAGCGATGACCTTCCTCCAGTTAAAAGCTAGTCATTGAAACACTCGTATTTGCTTGTTGATGACCATAATGGACAAGTAAATTAAACAGGAGACACAAACCAACTAAATACTTTATATAATGCGATAAAAATGTATGTGGATATTTATCACAAGACCAAGCGAGCTATTTATTGGACTCCCCATATTATGTCTGTATAGCTGGAGGTGAATGGGCCATAGAGTGATATTTCCCGTGCTCTCCATTAAATCTACTTTGAATGAAATTCTACTTTGAATCACCTGTAAGGCACATTGGAACCTCCGCCCAACTGAAGTTTCCCTACGGCGCTTAATAAGAGAAAGGAGTGAAGGAAGTGATGTGAATATTTCATTTGAGTGTTGATTAGTTTGGAAATCAACTGCTGCTGCCTTGGGATACAGTGGTGTTTTAATATGTTAATAACTCTGCTGAGAACTTGAGTCGTGTCGTGGGTTTTTCTAATAGAATATTAATTAGGCAGGCACATATCGGTCTTGTGAATTAGCGTAATGACTGGCAGCTCCTACGTGGCTCCACACTCATGGGACACGTGCGTTAAAAGGGGGATGGATGCTAGTGGATTGTATCAGGCGTGGATATAGTGGATGGCCAGGACGAGACAACGTTTACGGATTGCTTAAAAGCAGGGTACGATCCTTATGATTAAATAATTATATAAGTATAATAATACTAATAATAATAGTCTACTGATAATTATTTAAACCAAACAAAGAATTGTACCAGAAATCTGAAGGTGTGGTTGAACGGATGTGTGTGTGATGATCGTGTGGCCTCTGGAGAGGCCAAGTGCAGGTCTTTCTAGTTGACGCCCATGGGCGACCTGCGCGTCGTAAAGCGGATGAAGTGAAGATGAAGACGGCACATACACCCAGTCCCTGAGCCACGGGAATTAACCCCAGGAGATTAAAATCCCTGATGGGTCGGCCGGGAATCGAACCTGAGGCACGTTGGGCCAAAACCTAGCACGCTAACCATTTAGCCACGGAGCCGAACGGTTCATCTGATCAAGAAAAGGAGATTACAGTTCTATGGACACCTCCTGAGAATGGATGGCAACAGACTGACAAAAGGTATTTTCAAATTTTTCAGGAAGAGAAAGACTGAGTTCAAATTGTTTTGAGACGTGAGAACTGACCTAGTCAAGATAGGGGTACAAGAAGACGACATAGCAGATCAGGAGAAACTCAGACGACTAATTAAGGAGTACCGAGGTTTCCAGGAGACGGGGGTGGAGCCAGTGACAAAGAAAATAACGCACACAGAATATCCGAAGAGGGAAATAGGAGAATGGATGAGAAGATACTGGTAGAGAGTCAAGGCAGAGAAGGCAAAACATAATGTGAAGACTGTCAAGCGTGGTCCATAGAAGGACAATGCGAAAATAAATAATAATAATAATCATCATTAAAGAAGTAGAGAGAGAAAAAAGGAAAATATTGAGGAAAATCCTTGGTTCAATCTGCTCAGGACGAATCTGGATGAAACGGAAATCTCAGTAGCTTTATCAGCATGCTGAAAAGATCACTGACACCTCCAGGAAAAGGCAAATGAAGTTCTACGGCCACATTCACAGAGTGAACAATGACAGGCTCACCATAAGGATTCTCAAGCTTGCTCTCTCAACTGGCTTAGTGAAATAGAAAAATACCTTCAAGAAATTTGCATTACAGAAGATATTTTACATGATCGAATCCAGTTCAGAACATTAATCAACAACCATCATTTCTCTGAGACATTTACTACCAGGACCAAGAAATTATGGACTGTAAGAACGGAGGAAGATTTTCAGTGCCTAGTTGAAGAGATTTTGGGAAAATTAAAATACAATATTATCAAAATAAGTTCTATCGCGCTCCACAGATGGGCATAACGATGTATAATATAATATAATATAATAATAATAATAATAATAATAATAATAATAATAATAATAATAATAGAAGTAAAAGTCTTTAGAATCTCTTAGAAAAGGTACAACAACCATTCAATATATCGGAACGCAAAATAAAACAATATAATATGGTAATTCAACCTGAAGCATAATATGCATTAGAAACACTGAAAAATCCACAACCTGCTCCCAGTCAACCGACCGGGTCAGGAATAGAATGGATGAAGCCCCCATCTAGCGGCGAGGATATGAACTGTGCCGGCTGCCGAAGCCTGTCGCACTCCCCAGGGGCAATGATCAAATGAATGGCATTTGCTGATGACATCGTCATCTTTGCCGACACGCCTGAGGATTTGAATGAGTTTTGGAATGGTATGGACTCCGTCTTACGGAAAGAATACCTGATGAAAATTAATAATTGTAAAACAAAAATCCTGGAATGCAGCCGATATAAATCAGAAACCTCTATGGACATCAAATTGGCAGGTGAAAAGTTAAAGGAAGTAGGAGACTTCTGTTACTTAGGAAGCAAAATAACCAGTGATGGACGAAGCAAAGAGGATATAAAAAGTAGGTTAGCTCAGGCAAGGAAAGCATTTCTACAAAAAAGGAATCTGTTGACCTCGAATATAGATTTAGGTATTAGGAAGTCATTTTTGAAAGCCTTTGTCTGGAGCGTGGCGCTCTGTGGAAGTGAAACTTGGACTATTGGTGCAGTAGAAAAGAGGAGAATTGAAGCATTTGAAATGTGGTGTTACAGGAGAATGATGAAGGTTAGATGGGTATATAGGGTTACAAACGAAGAGGTACTAAGACGAGTGGGAGAGGAGAGATGTTTCTGGAGACTGGTAATGAAGAGAAGAGATATGTTAGTAGGACACATACTAAGACACCCAGGAATAGCAAGCTTAGTTATGGAAGGAAGGGTTGAGGACAAGAACTGTAGGGGTAGACCAAGGTTAGAATATATTAAACAGATTGCCTCGTATGTAGGGTGTGGTAGCTATATAGAGATGAAACGATTAGCTCAGGACAGGGAGGCATGGAGAACTGCAGGAGAGCTGCATCAAACCAGTCAAAAGACTGAAGACTCAAACAACAACAACAGATGAAATGAAATGATAGTGGAGAGTGTTGCTGGAATTAAGTTTTGACAGGGAAAACCGGAGTACCCGGAGAAAAACCTGTCTGCCACCGTTTTATCCAGCACCGTCAAGTCAAGTTTTAGGGCAGTAGCGTCACCCTGGCGCGCGGAGCGTTTGTCCAGTGAGCATAAAAGGGAACCCACAGCATAGCCGTACTCGTTAAATTGTGCACCACGACTGCAAGGGCAGCTGCAGAAGGTCTGGAGGCAGTATAATAATAATAATAATAATAACAATAATATTAAACAAGCATCCAAAGAGCTAGACGTAGGTGAGGGACAGATTAAACGAACTAAATCCTTCAAAGATCTAGGTGAGTGGATTGAGTCGAACACCACCGCGAAGGCAGCTTTTAAATCATGCATCAGAAAAATGGAAATGGCATATCATCTAGCAAAGGGTGTTTACAACAAGAAATCAATATACCTAAATGCCAAGTCAAGACTATATCACACAGTAATCAGCCCTGAGGCATTATATGCTGTGGAATGCCTTGCAATGCATAGGAAAGGACGAAACTGGTAGAAAAGGAAAGAAAGATCATAAGAAAAATATTTAGCCCAGTGAAAGAAAATGGTGAATAAAGGAGGCGGCACAACCCCGTGCTCTACGCATGTGTGGAAAAATAACTGATGTGATGAGGATAAGAAGAATTTAATTTTCTGGCCACATGACAGGAATGAACTTTGTGAGATTGACAAACAGGACCTTATCATACTTTCTAGGGAAGAAAACCAAGAGGGCTTGGTTCACTGAGCATTTAAACATTTTCTAGGTAGATATTTACAAGAAATTGTCATTTCATGTGACGATGTGCAGGAGCATGTGTCACTTAACGTGAAACTGACAGCTCACCGGAGTTTACTAGGAAAACCTAAGCTTAAAACTGGCATGAAGTGGACGGAAGAAATGCAGCAGCAACATCAACAATTCATGCGACAGTACTCGGCGAATATTAAAGCTCGATGCAGAAACTAGTTGAAGTAACGTGGTCCTTAGTTGGTCGAAACGCAACAATAATAATAATAACATCAATAATAATAATAATAATGTCCACCGTTCGTATGACTATGGTTATATACTATAGGCTACAACTGTATTTTTGTTTAAAACAGTAAATGGTATCAGAAAACGAACTTAACACATAACATAAATTACCTTGATATACCTTCGAAGTACTCACCAATCGTTACGACACACTTTTGGCAACATTTAAAAAGCATGTTGACACTGTTCGCAGAGGCCTCTTTAGGACCACTGTCACAATATGTTATTTGTTTCAATTTCCGATTCAAGACAGTGGTGTTCTAGCGAAACAAAGGTTATCTTCGCTACATTGTAGTTCCGTCTTCTTTGTTCGACGGTCATTGGAGCCTCTGTTCAAGACTATTGACTTCTATATTTGATTATGTAGATGGATTTCAGTCTTATGAGACTTTCTACAATTTGTTTATTATTATTGACAAATATATGTTCTAGGGCTGGACAAAAAAAAAAAAAAAAACACGACACGGATATCTGCTGGTTTCCATGACAACAGGTGTTTGTTGACAATGTCCCTTAAGTAAATATTAGTAGATATAATTAATCATGTGATGTCTTGCTTTATGCTCCTTTTAACTACCGAGGGTTTTAGTAACGCCTGGGTGTAAGATATTTGCCTCAAAGGTGATATTTAATGAGGAAGTAAATTTATTGACATGGTTTCCTCGCATTTAAGTAAACTTAAACGCCAACTGACTTCCCTGGGATTTGGAACCTCAACCTTCGGCACATCAGGCGAAGACGTTACAGTTGGAGTATGCAGCCAGTCAAATCGGTAGATATATATATATATATTGCAATAAGAACATGTTAGTTACAATTATTAAAAGTTAAACGGCTTCGGTGGCGTAGTCGGTAGCATGCTGGACTGCTATGCCCTTGATCGTGGGTTTAAACCCGGCCGAAGCCTGTATGCCTTCCTTCGGAGGGGAAGTAAAGCCGGTGGGCCCATGTCATAGATTTATGCTGGTAAAAGATCCTATCATTACAATTGGTAGTGTGTAGCCAAAACTTGTAGGGTATTTGGTTAGAAGCACTCAGTTCCAACTTTCGCCGCTGGGTGCCTGTGACAGTGGCGTCTGGTAGCCAAAGTTGAAACTACTTGAAATTGAACTAGTTGGGGAGCCTACGGGCGTTCAATTGAAATGCCCTGCTACGGGATTTGGCTGCAATTCAAATTATTATGATTGAAAGTTAGTACGCCTATCGGTCGCGAGATAAAACTAAGTCGTAAAGTCCCTAAAGTTATTTAAAGTTGTTCAAAATTCCGTTTTATTTCTTCTAGCTTCTTTAAGTGTCAAAGTAAATTTAAAAAAAAAACGATGCTAGTAACATACATTTTTAGTGTGATCAAATAATCCTAAAAAGTTACGATTTGAAATTTCATTGAAAGTGTAGTGTTATTTTAAGTGCACCAGTTATCTAGTCCTAGTCCGCCTCGTTGCGTAGTGCTAGCATTCTTGGCTGTCACCTGGGAGGCTCAGGTTCGAATCACGGCACCGCCAGGAAATGTAATTCTTGTGTGAGGGATGGGACCGGGTACAACAGTCCATCTCGTGAGGCAAAACTGTGAAGAGGGTTTCATTCCTACCGCAACTATCCCGGTTGTCCATGGCTTCCCACTTCAACTCCAGCAAATGCCGAGAAGATACCTTACTTAAGGCCACGGCCGCTTCCTTCCCAAATCCTACCTCATATACAATTACACACATTAGTACAGTCATCACAGTGACACAGGTTATCAGACAAATTCTATTCACACCCATGTACTCACGGCTACGTGATCTCGATGCCACAAAGCCTCCAAAGAATCAGCAGCAACAACCGCGATCTAGTCCTATGTGGAGAGTCCTGCGCGGATAAACAAAACGTTTTACGCATCCGCCCCGCATCTGCCCCGCATCCGCCCCGCATCCGCCCCGCATCTGCACGTTTGTTATCCGAATCCACTGACATTACAATAATATTTATATTACAAATTTATTAGATAAAGCATAAAGTATTAACGCAACACATTTAGCCATTTGAGGAGAAATTCGTTCCCCTAGGCTATGTTGATTGAATTTTTCCCCTCTGAGTAACGGCAAGTTAATTCGCGGGTGGTTAATTATAGCTCTTAGTCGTCGGATATAGCCACGCAGACAAGCGCAGGTATAAAGAACTTATTTTGACACAAGTCAACACTAATTGAGGGTATTTCCATGACTAGCTTCTCTCACTTCTCCATTATTGTCATACAATTCAAGCGAAAGCAAATAGTGAAATCCCTCCCTATATTATTATGCTAAGGTCCCATTCCAGTTTTGTACCGAAAACAAGGTCCCATTAACACCAACCTACACATATGGGGTACCTAGAGGTTCAGCATAACCCAATGTGTAAGCGAAACGCACTCACTTACTCTTTAAATGCCTCACAATTAAATAAATACCTTAAAACATGTAAATTCACAATGAAATAATAAAACACGGTAACCATGGTAACAGAATCTCACAGGTCCATCTATTTCTGTAAGACGCAATGCAATACCAATTATTACATTACTGTGAATGTTTCCAGACGGTTATAAGGTTATCACTGAACCAAATTAAGCTATAAAATTCATCAATACATACAGTATAATGCGCTTAAAGGGGTCAAGGGACACTCGAGATTTTTTTCACGCAATTTTCACGTGTGATTGTGGTACGAAAGGTCTTTTTCATCCAACTATAAAGGGTCTCCGAAAACCACATTTAAAGGCCCTTAAATTAACAGTGTCTGTGATATTCCCAGAAAACTAACTTCGCTCTGATATACCAATGAAGAAATGACAAACCCCTAACCACTGCACCAATAGCTGAATTAATAAAGTCTGATTATTCATACCAAGGATAAATCAGTCATAGCATTCATGATTGAGATTTTGCTAAGTGTACTCTTTACAACTAGAATATTCGCGGGTGAAGTCGCGACAGGTAATGCTAGTTATAATTAAATAGGATGTACAGAATCATCAAGCATAAAAATGCAACATAAATATCTGCTTAGGTGGGATTCAAACCGTCTAAAAATGATAAAATCTTCAAATGTCAAGCATGCTAATCCCTAGAGGACCAATACTCAATTTTCCAGAACCTATGTAACTTAACGTGGGTTCGAATGCACCTCGGCCGTCCTGAAAATAGTTTTCGGGGTTTCCCATTTTCACCACCAGGTGAGAGCCGGGACGGTTCCTTTCAACGTGTCCACGGTAGACTCCCAAAATCCATTCCCTGACCCTTCCTTTATAAGAACCAAGTTAATGGTCACCTGCCACGATCGACCTGTCACTATCCCCAGTTGTATCTGCTGACAAATCTTGTCCAGTGCGATGGTAGAGGAATAATCTCACGCAGATTCCGTGGGATAAGCTGAGCTGAGAGGAGAAGTGATTTTTAAAAAATCTACTCAATAAATAGCACTTAATTTAGGAGGTAGCCATAGTGTGTGGAATTTTGAGGGTGGCTGTAGATTTTAACAATCTGTTGAGTGACAAACTGCCTTGTCTCATTAGGAAAACAGCAATATATGCCTACCATATAATTATTACCCTTGTCTCGGTGATTTCTATATTATACGACTAGAATTAAGTCTAGTTGGTGACATTTGCCTCACTGGATAACGATGCCTCGTCACGTGATCAGCCATAACGACCTTAGCGCGTGCGCCGGCTCTGTAAATGGCATACTAGCATCACGATATAGGCGCTTCGTGCGAATAGAGGGCGTACACCCCGTCACTTTAAGTACAGTAAGTGACATAAAAAGTACCTATGTTAACTTTGAAGGGATAACAATGTAATCACTCTCCTGCTTTAAGTCAATTGCATCCGTCTGAATGTGTTAGTGATTTGTCGTGAAAATCAAATCAAGTTTTTCTGAATCTACTTAGTCTTACCACGAATAAACACAGAAATATTTCTGTGAATCGAATGTTTGTTGTTTTTATGATTTTGATATCGTGGTCATCGTTCCCATATATTTGGGTGTATCTAGAATCAGGTCTGTACATGCAGCTTTTATTTCTACCTAGACGACCCGTGCTGCTCCGCAGCATTCATTTCAACAATCCTACAGCACTTCTTTCCATGTGTCATTTGCTGTTCAAATGTCTTCATGCTATTGACCTGAACAGACATATACGGTACCGTTGCTTTTGGGTAAATGATGAAGTAGACTTATGAGATCAAATGTGTGGGCGTCTGCCTGTCGTCTGTGTATGTGTCCCACCTTACCTTTAACGGTTTACTCAACGTAAGCTTAAAAGGCACATGGGCGGCAGGTCCCAGACGCAATTCTGAAAAGCCGAGGTGAATAGCGAAACTCCAAATACTTCTCTGAAGTATTAACTCGACACGACTCGACAGTTTGATGCTGGCCGAAGCTGGGGTGATATGGTCGCTCGTAAGCTGTGTGAACTTCAATTGTCTACACATGAAAACTGCAAAATGGTGCTCCGCAGCATTCACTTCAACAATCCTACAGCACTTCTGTCCATATGACATTTGCAAGTCTTCATGCTAGTGACCTGAACGGACGTTTACGGTACCGTCGCTTTTGGGTAAATCATGAAGTAGACTTATGAGATGAGGCTCATTATAGTTCAAGTTTCATTATGATACAGGTTCTTCACCAATCATAGCTCAAGATTTTCATTACGATACAGCTGTTTGACCAATTAGGTAAGGATAGCATCGTATATCGCCTCCACCACTACAGATAGAAGAGTAAGTAGAGACGGTTGATGAGAAATGAAAAGATAACTCACACAAAAGGAATTAATATTTACTAGCATTACCCGTTGCGGCTTCGCCCGCGAATAATCTAGTTGTAAGAGTACACTTAGCAAAATCTCAATCATGAATGCTATGACTGATTTATCCTTGGTATGAATAATCAGAATTTATCAATTCATCTACTGGTGCAGTGGTTAGGGGTTTGTCATTCCTTCGTAGGTATATCAGATCGAAGTTAGTTTTCTGGGAATATCACAGTCACTGTTAATTTAAGGGCCTTTAAATGTGGTTTTCGGAGACCCTTTATAGTCGTGTGAAAAAGGCCTTTCGTACCACACACACACGTGAAAATTGTGTGAAAAAAATCTAGAGTGTCCCTTGACCCCTTAAGCGCATTATACTGTATGTATTGATGAACAACTTAATTTGGTTCAGTGATAACCTTATAACCGTCTGGAATTTTCACAGTAATGTAATAATTGGAATTGCATTGCGACTTACAGAAATAGATGGACCTGTGAGATTCTGTTACCATGGTTACCGTGTTTCATTATTTCATTGTAAATATACCTGCTTTAAGGTATTTATTTAATTTTGAGGCATTAAAAGAGTAAGTGAGTGCGTTTCGCTTACGCATTGAGTTATGCTGAACCTGTAGGTACCCCATATGTGTAGGTTGGTGTTAATGGGACCTTATTTTCGGTACAAAACTGGATTGGGACCTTAGCAGAATAATATAGGGAGAGATTGAGCTGTAAATTTGATTATATCTTAGTTATATAACTGAGGGAATGAAAGAACAGGATGCAGGATAGTAATCACCGATGTAGGACAACAGCACATTTTTTACCATTACATCAGGACAGTTATCGCATTAGGGATGCGGTCGTCCTTGTATAATTGTTATTTAATCCATACCCCGTTTGCTGAGAGCTGTGCTCCTCCGCAACATTCGTTTCAACATTCTAATAGTACTTCCTTCCATATGACATTTGCTGTTCGCTTGTCTTTTGGTTCTATTTGGACTTTGACGTCATGAAAATATTTTGCTCACGATAGTGCGACATACAGTTGTCCGTGGCTAAACACCGGTTGAGGTAAATAAATGCATACTTGATCTAGTGTTTGACCTTGAGCTTTATTGATAGTTATACAAAAAGCCAAACGTACTGGAAACTGCCTCCTATTGATGGGAAATGGCATAGAAGTGTCTGATGGCGTAAGGTCAAGGCGAGGAAGTAGGACGTTGTTTCCAACATTTACTGCCCCCGTAAATTGAATTATATTGAGACCACGGCGGTTGTATTGGCAAATATGAATTAAGGTATGGCTGTCATAGTTGTGACGTGGATATTCATGACGTAGGCACGGATGACGCAGACTTCACGCAAGTAGGCTGGTTGAGCTGAGATTCTTGGTGACGTCATGATTTTGTTCGAGAAAGATCTGAGATTTACGACGCAGTCGCAGGGAAACATGGAATTGTGCTGAGGAAGAAGTTACGCGATTGGAGGAAAATCTCGAACCAATGAATGATAGTTTGGAGGGAGACGGAGATTACTGAAACTACGATATTTAGTTACTTTTGGAATGCAGAATTGTGGAAACCTATTTTCAGTTATGGCATTGATTTGGAATTTTGAAGAAATTATTTTTGAGTTTTTGAAATTTGAAAATCCGTCAAGTATTGCCAAAGTTAGAACTTCTAGCAATGACGGAGAAACAAGCTATGGAAGGGATGGATACGCCACTTAAGAAGTTGATAAAAGGTCTTGCACAGCAGAGAGGAGCTCTCATAGCTCATGTGTCTCATATCGCATATATATCTCATACCGCATATATATTTCTGATGTCACATAGTCGTTTTTCGAGTGAATCAGTGAAACAAGTCGTCTTTAGCGTGTGGTAAAGCCAACCGCATTGAACGAGCTTCGAGCGTGCCGCAGTTCCATTTTACGGTGTTTGAAAACTATGCGAAGTTGAAACGCACACATTTTCAAGTCTACAAGACAATATATCAAGAGTTGACTAATGCCTTTAAGCTAATTCGATTGTGCAGTACTATATTAAAGTGTGTAGAAAGGTTGAACATTTTCAAGATTATAATTCGAAAGATATTGGCATTTTAAGACGGCAGACAAAAGTGATTTTCTCGCCATCTGAGAAGCACTTTTAAAATATCACATTTTACGCTACGGCTGACACTTATTGCAACCGTGCTACTACATATTGCATTTGATGATATAACACTGCATTCTAACATGGAACAATATAATATCGCAGTTCTTTCAACTATTATAACGGAAATGGAGATGGAAGGCTAAGGACTTTAATGCAATTGGGACATATATCGATGGAGTGAAATAACAGCATGGAACTTCGCTAGTCGTCTTTCTACAAAAGCGAGCATGTAGTGAATATCCAACTACACTCATGCATCGTTGTCCAACGCTGAATTATATCAAATGGCAGTGGAAATATTTTCATACTCCACAAATATGAATATTTCTACGGAAATATCTGCAATAGACTTCATGGCGAATTTCTACCAGAACTTCAGGGAACTATCAAGAGAGGCCAGGGTAGACCCGGCTCACAAAGAAGAGTTTTGCCAGAAGGATGTCTATCGTATACACGGAGCAGTGCAATTTCCGGAGGAGGAAGCAGTTCTATTCTCCGAGGGCGCTGGTTCCAGGTTCGAGGTCGGAGCACATCTTTTTGGTGAAATGGATCCATCACCAGTCTTCTTTGGAAGATTTTCCTCTAGAACTTCAATCAACAGATAAGGTAGTCGTGAACGTTTCTTGTTTTATTTGAGCCATTTAGCGATATCTGAGCAACCATTTTTCACATATGTTCTGTCCTATATTTTGCCCCATATTCTTGCTTGATAATTCTGTACTCAGTACACTTCGACGAGTTATGCCTTTTTCTACGATTTATTAAGACATTGTTATGTCAGTGGCATAGTTAAATAATTTTGGATCAGTTGAGACTGATAATTTATATTCTTTCAGTAATTTGCATATTTTTGTAGTCACGATTTGACTGTAAAGTTAATGATTTTCTATGGCAGATTTGAATTCAGACAGCGTGTCACTTTATTAAAGTAATTCTCTTCAGTAAATTACTTTGACCAATTTTCTGTCATCCTCAAGAAAGAAGAATAATTAAAAGATTTTAGAGCGTTAAAATCTATTACTGTATCGACGATCTTGGAAATACTAGTCGTTTTATGAACATGATTGCAACATAGACATTTATCGTCAGTTATCGCCATTACCATTACATTACAGACAATTTTATGAAATATGAACTTTGATTACGATTTATTGAATACACTATAGTAATGAACATTTGATAGGAATTTTTCTCAATACTAGATTGGAACAATAATGTTTGCATTCCAAAGTCTAATTGTCTTCTATTCGACTATTTATGCAGTTTTGATGAACTTTGTTTGAAGATAGTATTTTTATACTACGATACTTAGGAGATATTAATCTCAATTTTGATAGACCAGAGAGGCGTGTATAATCGTATTTGCTATTAAATTTATTTGTGATTGGCAAATTTTTACTTCATATCGATTCATGAATGAAACCCACGAAGGTTAAATAAAATAACAGTTTTGAAACAATTAATGAATATAAGAATTTTTGAAGTAGAACTATGGATGTATAATCGTTAGTTCAGTGGACATGTAAAAGTCGCTGATGAATAATGCCCTTGAATAAGTGAAGGAGATTCCCACAGTAATAAGAATGAAGTTAATGAATTTGTAAGTGGAGGTTTTTTGTGGAAGATTTTTATGCCATATATATTGAAATATATGATGAATTCTGGGCCTATTTTATGCAATTTGTGCATTTGAGCGAAGTATTTTTCCGCTGAGATTATTGTCCAGGTCCTTTGAAAATTAATCATGTGAAATTACTGTTAAAATTAACAAGAGTGTTAAATAATTTGAGATAACGATTTTGAATGGAGGTTACCGTCACAAATAATAATAATAAATATTAAAACTTATTGAACCTGAATATAAGCTTAAATATAGCTAACCTTCATTGGTCGATTATATTAACCTGATTTGAGTAATTATCAACCGGATAAACGTGTGGTTTAATGTATTTCTAAAATAAATAATATAAATATTGTAAATAAATTATGTAAATATCTTTAACATTAATGTGAAACGAAAGGAATTAAGAGAGGCGTGTATAAATTTTTCAATTGTCGTTTGACAATATTATAAACAATTATAAATATTATAAACTCTGGTTTGGGATAGGAACCTGTTTAGAAAGGCGGTTAAATCAACCAGTAATCTACACCCTTTAACATCTGTGATGCCTCGCCCTCACTGCAAGTGGACGGAAGAAAGGAGAGCTGAACATTCGTCAAGAATGAAGATCTACTGGCAGACAAGAAAACAAGCTTTACAGTGATCATATGAGTGAAGAACATCGTGGTCCATTGATGGCCGAAACGACTCAAAAAAAAAAAAAAACAATTTGTAATTGTAATAAACAATTAATGAGCATTTGTTATAAACATTAAGAGTTTTGTTAATATACTCTAAAGAACGCTAATTATACAAGTGGATTATGTAATTAAACAAGTTTTGGGATTATTAGAGTAATCCAGTAATATTTGATTGGAGCATTTAAAAGATTTGCGTGATAATATTTGAGTTGAGTTGAGGACATTTAAAGTGTTTGAAAAGGAGCTAAGCTCCGAGGTTACGAGCATATGCTAAGGCTGACTGGACAGGTGGGTCCACTTGACGACGTGGGCATGCGACTTGATGTAGGGTGGATCGCAGCTGGCCTGACAACTGTATGTTAGAGGCCAAGGTCGACCATATAACAGGCTTGCAGTTATAAATAAAGTGTGATGTTTATGAAAGAGGAAAACAATTGCTAAATGTCTCGTTCCAATTCCCTCATCCATTCCAAGTGTATTACTATTATTACGTTCTTTATAAGCAAGTGAAAGATAAAATTTTGTATGTAACGTCTACAAGTCCTACAGGAGGACATGATTATATTGACAATGGCTTCTGATTGCCACGTGTATTTTGTTGTCTATTTTTGTTAGAGTCACCCCTTTATGTGAAATAAATTATTGTACAGTTTAAAGTTTCTTGTTTCCGTCTTGGTTCATTTTAAATATCATGGTGGAGGTTATTGTGTGGGCATACTTTAAGTGATCCAGTTGGCAACCCATACCCGAGATTAATTTGAATAGGTAAGTAAAGGTAAGTATGAACCCCCGTATATTTTGGTGTGTTCCACAATAATTTCTTGTTAACTGCTGTGCTCTAATCTCGGTAGTATCTGTCAGTGCCATTTTCATTGATGTACTGTAGCTGTGCCGGTGCGTTTGATTATTGGCAATCCGATTGAGGGGGCGGATATCTGACAGCCTACTATCCGGATTTACGGGGACATTACGCCAGTAATAATTTCCAGGTGTAAGCAGTTGTTATGCATATTCCGAACCAACAGTCTAGTACCGTTCAACATACCTTGGGTAACATTAATATTTCTCACCAAGATCACATATTGAGCCTTCTTTTAGTCGAAGGTTATGAGGTGGCAATCCACTTATGCCTATGCTGTCTAAACATTCTGTTGGGAATTTTAGAGGTTCACTCTCATCTTCAGTAATCAAATTATTCACACTGATGTAAGTTCTCGATAATCATGGGATTAGCTCTTAAACGTTGTCATTGATTCCTTTACAGTGTTCATTTTTTAGGTGCTAAAATCGCTATTTTTGAAAAGCGTGAAATATCTTTCACCGTGGAAATTTCGTGTCCATATATTTAAGTGACGATATCAGTTTTAGCAATGATGGAGGGTGGTATGTCGACTAATTCTGAATTTTCTCCATCGACGTGAGGGTATTCACCGTTACCAATTTGTATCAAGAAGTTTGCACAGCATTTTCATACGTCCTGACCTGACCTGACCCATGCATTCGAAGCCGGCGCTATATCCAGTGAGTTTCGTACCAGCTGCAAATGTGTTAGGGTGATTGGGTGATTACAATGGAGTCGTAGTTGGCCAGGATATGACCTAATTCAGGAAATACAGAAGATAGGAAAGGAGTAAAGATAAGTAGTCCTGAGAGAGTCAGAGGTTAGATGTGGAATTGAAAGTAGATAGTTCTTAAGAGAAGAAAAGGTGTACTATAGTAGCGGATTCGTTGTGAAGAGGAAAGTCATTCTATAATGATGCGGGGGCGCTTATGACGGCTACCCCTCACTTGGTAATCACCCAATCTGTTGATAAGGGGGTTTGTACTTAGTGTAGCTGTTCTATACAATTTTGCTGCCTGTCTACGAATTCTCCGACTGATGGTCGGGAGATTGTAGTCTGTGTGTAATTGAGCGTTGCGCACGAACCAGGGAGCGCCCGATATCGTGCGCAGCGCTTTGTTCTGAACGACCTGAGGTTTATTGATAGTGGATGGGGCGGCAAAGCCCCACGCAGGGCTGGCATATTCCATAACAGGTCGCACTATTGTGCTGTATGTGAGAAGTCTGCTCCTGTCATCTAGTGCACTCTGAGACTTCATAAGAGGCCAGAGTTGCGCTTGGATCGCTTTCGCTAGGTTCACGCGCTGGGTGACCTCCTGTGCGAAAGTTAGGCCTCGATCTAGCGTAATTCCCAGATACTTTGTAGCTGGCTGCCATCTGATTACGTCGCCAAAGAAATTAAGGTCCTGGACTTCTGTATGTTTTGCGCCTTTTGGTAAACAGAGTGGCAGCACATTTACCAACATTAATTTTGACTCTCCAATCCCTAAGCCAGGGGTGTAGGGTGTCTAAAGCGACTTGGAGGTTAGTTGCAATTCTATGTCCTCTCCAGGAGGTGGAAGAGATGGCAGTATCATCTGCATATAAGTGGAGACTGGTAGCGTCTGTTTTGGGGATGTCAGAATGATAAACATTGAAGAGGGCGGGAGCTATGACGCTACCTTGCGGTACACCGGCTTTGATCTTCCTCAGTGAGGATTGGGCGTCAACCACTTGGACATAGAATTGCCTTTTCCTAAGATAGGAGTTGATGACCTTAAGTAAGTGTTCTGAGTATCCTTTGTGCTTCATTTTGTACAGTAAACCACTGTGCCAAACTTTATCAAAAGCACGACTGATGTCTAGGAAGCAGACTCCTTTCATACGTCGTTCGTTATAAGCGCGCGTGATGATCTCAATGAGTCGGAGAAGATGCTGTACAGTGGAGTGGCCTTTGCGGAATACGAACTGCTCATCATTAATGGTTTCTGAGATGAAGGAATTAAGCCTGGAAAGTAGAGTCATTTCGAAAAGTTTTGAGATGATCGAAAACAAGCTAATAGGTCTGTAGTTGTGTGGAAACGTGCCATCTGTATTGGGTTTGTGAATCATGATTACTTTAGCTACTTTCCAAGCTGACGGAAAGTACCCGAATCGGTAGATAGCGTTAAAGATTTTGGTAAGGCAAGTTAAGGCATTCTTGCTCAAGTTCTTGAGATAGGAAGCTGAGACTTCTTCAGGGCCGGGGGCCTTACGAATTTTCAGCTTTTTAATAAGATTACGCAGCTCGGATGGTGAGACAAATCTAAAGCCCTGGGGAAGCTCTCACCGAAACCCAATGTCTTGTCTGTAAAATGTTTAACAATTCATAAACTCTGATTGTTGTACACACAATATTCCAATGACCTGAACAGACAATTACCGTCACCTTTAATTTTTATAACATTTGTATTTGAGGGTCGCCTCTCACTAATCATATGAATCATCGTTTTGATTGAACACGAATGTCGGTTCCAACATTCGACTGTAGCGGCATCTGCTACTGGCCCGAACATGTAGAAGTTAATTTGGTAAACATAATAATCGCGTATAGCGTATAGCACCAATGCCCCCGCCCCCCCCCCCCCAACTCGGTTCCTATTCACTGTTTTATTATTGTATGCTTATTCGAAAATTAATGTTTTTCAGTCGGTCAACACGATTGTACCCAATTGTTATTGGAGGTACCCTAATCCTGAAAAATATTACATGAGATTAATTATTATTATTCTCGTATCAGAAACATGTTACACAATTTCAAAACATTTCACTAAATACAATTAGACCAGAACTTGGTGACTTGTGCATTCTCTGAGGCTAGGAGTAGATCCTCCATTGTGTAGGTGTTTGGTCACATACGACATTGAATCATGTGGTTGACAGTCTGATCTCCACAATCACACTTGATGTTTCCGTCTTTAGCGTAGTTCCATCTTACCATATTAGCTCTTGATTTGCCGACTCCTGATCTCAACCTATTTAGGGATTTCCATATCATCCATGCCTCGTTATGACCCGGTGCTAAAGTTTAAGATGGTGTTGTACAGCCACCAGGAAGAAGACCTTTAGCTTTCCAAGATTGTAGTCTAGCATTTTTCTCGGTGGTTGTAAGTTCCTTTGATGTTTTTAGGAAACTCTTCCTAGATTTCAGTCTTGGTGTGTGTAATTCGTACCCATATAACGGATGAGTTCTTTCATGCTCCACCTTCTTCCTTTCCTTGTTCACTGTTATTTCTCTTCGAACAGAAGGTGGTGCTATCCCGGCGAGGTGGTAAAGCCATTCAATTGGAGTGGATTTTAGACATCCAGTTATTATTCTACACGTATCATTGAGAGCCACATCCACCTGTTTGGCATAAGCTGAGTTATACCAAACAGGTGGAATAACATAATGCCATTGCAGAAGATCTAATGGTTGCAGGTTGGCTACCCCACTGCGACCCAGACAATCTTCTGAGGAGATTGTTCCTTGTGGAAACTTTCTGCTTACAAGGAGAGGATACGATGCATGGGTCACCGATTCGAACCACCTTTAGTACATGTGTAGGGCATGACTAGGCGTATACCAGGTGCAAGTAGTAAGGTGCGCTTCTCAGCCGATTCCGAGAAATTAATTATAAATTATTCGTAATTGCTGTACGGCGTTCATGTGCGCTGTACGTTAACATGAAGCCAAGGAGCGCTTGGTGCAGCGGGAAGAGCCCTGCGTCGTAAGCATGGGATCACGGGATCGAATCCCACCAGTGAGCCTTTTTTGTGTAAACATAGCCAATTCGTACAACTGTAGGTGTCGTGAATAATGTCCATTTTGCAGTCAAATTTAATAACGTGTTTTGTGAGCGGCAAAAAGGATTAACTGTGCAAACGATAGCATAGACAATACTACAGTCCAATACAATCCTTTATTCACAATCGGCCAGTTTTCCCATGTGTCCTTTAGCAAATTTTACCGGACTATCATGATACAGAGTAAATCGTTGTTGCCTATTGAAAACCTGTCCATCAATGGTGCGGCGTTGACTATCATGATACAGTGTTAGTCGTTGTCGCCTAGCGACAATATGTCCGTCAAGTTATTAGATTCTATTTTCGTGTGACCTTGAATAAATGAATTATCGCAATTATTTTAATACACGGATGACATAATCAAGTAAGGTGAGGTTCAATCGATAATGCCTGACGGACATTACATTTTAAGACAACAAACGTCATCGTAGCACTTATACTTCCCGAGATATTTCAGTTTTAGTAAAGGATGAAATTTCTTCAAAACTATTTTAATACCGTATATAAGATTGGAGACAGAATTTCAGAATTTGAGTGGATTACAAGAAGAGGAACCATTCTAAATAACTTCAAAGATGACTGAGGTGGGAATGGAACATAACCTCTTCTCGAGGCTACCTCGTGGCACAGTGACTATCATTCTTGGCTCTAATCCTTGAGGTCCGGGTTCGATTCGCTGCTCTGTCAAGAAATTTAATTCAGGTCTGAGGGCTGGAACAGGGTACACTCTTTTTCATAAATCAGCTGGCTGCGTGGTTCAGCGGTAACGTTCTCGCTTATTACGGCTAACATTGCAGGATCGAATCCTGGCGCAGTCAGTTGGTATTTGAGGGTGCGTAAATGCGAGAGAGCCGTGTAAGTAGATTTACTAGCAGATTAAAGATCCCCTTTGCGGCAAAATTCTGGCTCCCCAGCGTCTCTAAAAGCCACAGTTGTTGAAAGGGACGTAAAACCAATAACATTATTATTATCACCTTCATAAGTTAAGACTACTTCTAGTCAAGGGCATCTTTAGGTTCCAGGCCGCATACCAGTAGGTCTTTGCTGATTCTATCCATCCATCGTTTCTTTGGGTGCCCACGGGTCAATGCCATTTGGGTTCGTATCGGAGCACTGTTTTTACAACAGAGTTCCCATCACTTCTAGTGACATGCCCATACCAACAAAGACCCGCTTCCCTCATTTTGTCTTTAATTGTGGCAACTCGCATTTGCTTCCTTCTGTGTTCATTTCTGATTTGGTCAAGCCTTGTAATACCCTTGGACCAACGCAGCATTTCCATTTCTTGGGTAATAGAATGCTATAATCAAGTGAACTACACAGTGTATCTACAGGAAAGACCGCCACTGTTTATGGGCCTACAAATCTCAAGCTGACAGACCATGGCCTACGCCAGAAGTTAACAACAGTGTATCAATGAATAAAGATTCAAATAGCTTGTCATTCTATTTCAAGCTCGGTATCACGATGGCTCCTCGGAAGACCATTTCTTAAAGAAAGGGGGTAAAACATCAACCGGAGTATTATAAGAATCAGTCTAGTAGACAATGATCTCAATATCACCGTTTATTTCATTAATTCATTTCGTATCGGCCATCTATGGACCGCGTCATTCCAACTGCTTCATTCTTCGGGCTTTGCTGTTTGCCCAGTACATCCGAATTCGTTCTTGGTGGATTTCCTTGCTTCCTTTCCTGGGTCCGAATATTTCATGTTTTCTGCGCTCCTGAAAACCAGTTGATGTAATCCCCAGTTCTTTTAAACCTTTATCCAGTTCAATGGACCAGGCCCATTTTGTTTTCCTTTCCTGAAAGTAAGTAATGATGCGGTTAGTTTGCCTCTCTTGGCTCATTCACATCACATGTCCGTAACAGTTAATCCTTCTTTTCTGGTGTTATCACCGTTTATTATTATTATCTTTATTTACTCAACTTACAGTCGCTAGCATGACTCATATCGGTACATTACGTACAAGAAAATGAGTAAAGAAACACTTAAGCTTGTAGCTTACATTTCCGAACTATACTGTAAAACATAGACTTTTGACAGTAAATTTTCTTTTCTCTTCTTATCTTCCTCGTCTCTTTTTCACAAGAGGGTCCAAAGAAAAATCCTAATGTGTATTCAAAAACCCTCGAACGATGCTGCAGGTTTTCATAATTGCAGCCTTTTGTGCAATAGTGTGGATGTATATGGGAAGATTTAGTGTAGCTAGATTTACTGAAAAGGATTTAGGAGTCAGGCCAGTGGGAGAAAGGAGGAAAGGAAGAATCGTCACATTTTTTGTCTCCAGATTCTAGCAACCTCCATAACTATTATTATTATTATTATTAGGCTATTATTATTATTTTATTGTTGTTATTATAATTATTTCTTCGATTTCAGTGATTTATGTATCACGTGAAATAATTTTCTCATGATTGAGTCTCATATCTTGATTTAACTGTCGATCATTCCAGTCATTCTTTTATCTCCTTCTTTCATCTGTCCGTGCAGTTGCGCGCTTTTTCATTTTTTGCTGAAAACCCCCTAATTTTGTAATCTTATTTCGAAATGTAAGTCTAACTAGACCTTATTTTTTTATGTAATTTTCATTTTTGTTAGATACCCCACTTGAAAATGTAATTTTGACACAACATATCGTTGATCGTCTTTTCACATCTATGAATCAATTTGCGCTTTGGATTTTTTGTAAAAATGGTCAGGGTTTTCACAGTTGATCTATCCAGGCTCATTCGGACCAAGTGACATACACAAAGAATTCTTCGTTTTCAGATAACAACTGATAATTTTCCAGTCCGAGTATACATTTCTTTTTTACTTTTTCGTATTCAAGTATTCCCAACTTTCCTTGGGCCAGGTATTTTCCTTAGTTCTTTCCTTTCCTTCTTATTCAATTCTTCAATTTCCCCTTTTTTGTTTAAAGGCAATCCAGTTTTATAACAGTGTTGTAATGTTGGAATTGAGTTTTTTCTGAGAGTGTTCTTTTGTTGTAAATATTACTATTATATTAATAATAATAATAATTATTATAATTATTTTTACATACATTTTCATTTGAGACTGATTTCCCTTTCAGCGTCCAGTCTACTATTCAATCCTCTGTTTCTACACTTCTCACTTTGAGATCGTTCATCACTGAATCTGACTGTTTGTGCCTCTCTATTCTTTGATTGTTTGAGTGTCTTTTTTTCTCTTCATGTTCTTTGTTAACTCCTGGTCAGTCTTGTCTTTATTAAAATACCAGCATCTAAGAGATGACATCCAGTGATTCACGCCGTGTTTTATTTTAATATACTGCCTACTTGCCCAGCATCATGGGTCATTAATTCATTTTTGGTCCTCCTGCGGTCAGGATGTTCGTTTTATTTGAGAAATAAACATATTTCATCATATGCGAAACCAACATGACAACAGAAGTCTGGTGTGCAAATGGTTACGTCTACACCAAAAGGTAACATTAATTAGTGCATAGGAGTCAAGTCTTCTTATCACATCATTATTAGTGTACATAATTCTGAGCTCGAAGGTTGCAGGAAAAACTGTAAGCAGCACTATACTAGTCAGAATCCCTTCCCTATACATTCCTTAACCTTAAAATGGATGCAATTTCGAAGTTTCTTAAACAAAGAGCAGTGATAAAAGGCAGAATCACAAGAATACGTTATTTCGTAGAATCATTCAATACATGAAATCAGAATCCGTTATGACACATTGCTAGAGTTAGAAAGTAAGTATGACCCAGTTCAATCTCAGTTGGATGTTGAGGATGAAAATACACATTAAACAGGGGACAGAGAAATGTTAGAGTTGACAATATTCAGTTTAAAGGCTAGGATGCAAAAGATATTATATCCATCACAAGGTGACGCCAAAAGTGAATCCAATATCCCAGCCAGTAGTTCGAATGACAATATTAACCTCAAATTGCCAGCAATCAAACTACCAACATTCAGTGGTAATTATGAGGATTGGTTATCATTTCCAGACAATTTCACATTGAAATGAAAATCCACAGCCTGCTTCCAGTCTCCGACCGGGTCAGGAATGGAATGAATGAAGCCCTCAACTAGCGGCGAGGATATTAACTGTGCCGGCTGCCGAAGCCTGTCGCAGTCCTCTGGGGCAATGATGAAATCAATGACAGATGAAATGAAATGATAGTGGAGAGTGTTGCTGGAATGAAATTTTGACAGGGAAAACCGGAGTACCCGGAGAAAAACCTGTCTGCCTCCGTTTTGTCCAGCACAGATCTCACATGGAGTGACCGGGATTTGAACCACGGACCCAGCGGTGAGAGGCCGGCGTGCTGCGCCTAAGCCACGGAGGCTCACAATTTCACATTACTAGTGCACAATAATGCAAACCTAGGAACAATCCAAAAATATCATTACCTACTAGGAGCAGTTAATGGTTCGGCAAAGGCATTAATTCAAAACCTTCCAACCACTGAAGCAAACTATAATGTAGCTTGGGAACTATTGTGTACTAGATTTCAAAATAAGAGACTCGTAGCATCAAAGCATGTTCGTGAAATCTTAAATATTTCTAGAGTTAAGAATGAAACTGCCGAAGACCTCAGGCAATTCATCAGTACATTCTCTAGCAATTTACAAGCGCTGCAAGCATTACAGTTAGATACCCCACTTGAAGATGTAATTTTGACACAACATATCGTTGTCGTCTTGATTATGAAACTAGAAGAGGCTGGGAACTAGAGGTAGATTCTAACAAATATCCATCTCTTAATGAACTCACATCATTCAGAGAGCACCGTTGCCAAGTCCTTGAAAGTATGCAACCTACTAGTAATCAAGTCAGGGTAAATGGTAGCAAGGAAAACTCATACAAGAGAAAGCCATCCGCTTATACACATGTCGCATATATTGACAATCAATGCACTTATTGTAAACAAGTACATAAGCCAGGACTTTTTGCATGTGAATCATTTCTTAAGTTGATTGTATCAAATCGCATTCAGGATGCTCGTGATAATAGGCTATGTTTAAATTGTCTTCAGGCGACACATAAAACGTCAGAATGCAAATCTGGCCACAGTCGTAAATGCAACAAGGCACATAATACTTTACTACACCTTGAAAACAATGGCAACGGCAGTAATGCAAACCAGATACCTTCTAACAATAAAGCACTATTTGCAAGCTTCCACACATCTGTCAAGGATGAACACGCAGATACTCATAACAAACCATAGTTATTGTTGTGCACTGTTATTGTCAAAATCAAGGATCACAGGGGCAAATTTCATAAGATTCGAGGTCTCTTAGACAGTGGGAGTCAAACTCACCTCATCACAGAAGACATAGTCAACAGGCTGAATCTGCTACGTAAGAAAGATACTACAGCTGTTCTAGGCATTAACAAAACTTCAACAACGAAATATAGTTTTGACATACACCTTCAATCTACAGCTTCAGATTTCAACGCAAACATAAACTATGTAGTAGTTCCTGCCATCACAGGACAAATGCCCTATATAGAGTTGAATTACAAGTCATGAAATTTACCCAGCGACATCGTATTAGCAGACCCTAAATTCTACAGTCCACATAAGGTAGATTTGATCATCGGAGCAGAGCTATTTTACAACATTCTAAAGACTGAACAAAGATCACGGGCAGGTTTCCCTGTTTTACAAAATTCTCAACTATCTTGGATAATTTCTGGTAAATGCCCACAATCCAGCAACAGAAATGCAATGTGCAACACAGTCACTTCTCTTTTCATCAAAAAGGAAGATACACTTGAAATTCAGCTTAGGAAATTCTGGGAAATAGAAGAATTGCATACCAAACCTGAAACTCCAGAAGAACAACAATGTGCATTTCATTTCAAAAACAACACAACACATACTTCTGAAGGTAGATATGTAGTCAAGTTACCTCGGAAGGAATCTCTGTCAGCTTTAGGCAAGTCCCAGGATATGGCATAACAAAGATTTTACCAATTGGAAACTAAATTCAAGAGAAATCCAGAATTGCACGAGCAGTATTCACAATTAATGTCAGAGTATGAAAAGTTGGGTCACATGAAGGAAGTAAGTGCGATAGATGATTCAGAACACTACTACATGCCACATCACGCCGTATTCAAACAAAGCTCAACCACATCCACTACAGTAGATTTTGATGCATCAGCCAAAACCACCACAGGAGTATCACTCAACGACATATTGTTAGTAGGGTCAACTGTACAGCAAGATCTGTATTCGATTGTGTTGAGATTCAGAACTCATAACATTGCATTTACTGGAGACATTTCAAAAATGTATAGACAAATTCTGGTTCACAAGGGTGACACTAGATTACAAAGAATCAAATGGAGGGAATCTCCCCACACACCTGTCAAAACTTAAGAATTGCGAGCAGTCACATATGGTACAGCGTCAGCTCCATATTTAGCAACTCATTGCCTCGACCAACTAGCTGAAGATGAAACAGCTTCTTTTCCACTTGCATCAGCTGTTCTACAAAGAGATTTTTGTGTTGACGATGCTCTATATTGTGCTTCAAACATTTCGGAAGCACTACAGTTGCAAAATGAACTCATTACTTTACTCAACAAAGGAGACTTTCCCAACAGAAAATGGTGCTCGAACTATCCAGCAATACTTGGAGCTGTTCCACCTGAAGACAGCAGCATTACTAAACGCACAACAACATCCACAGTGCCATCAATCCTTGATACATTAGGCCTCATTAGCCCATTAGTAATACCCTACAAAATATTCCTCCAGAAATTGTGGTTACACAAACTTGATTGGGATCAGCAGTTATCTGATGATCTGTCCTCAGAATGGAAGGCACTCCAAAATCAGCTAACACACCTTGATCACATTCAAGTGGACAGACATGTCTTAGGAACTGGAAGGTGTAGTACTATTCAGGTACATGGTTTCTCAGATGCATCTCAAACATTATATGGAGCATGCATCTATCTTCGGTCTGTCGATCAACAAGGAAAAACTTGAGTCAAGCTGTTGTGCTCAAAATCCAGAGTAGCTCCAGTCAAACAAGTTACACTTCCTCGTCTTGAATTACTTGCAGCCACATTGTTGGCACACTTGATTCAGAAATCCATTCCAATCTTAAACCGCCCTCTCAATAAGAGAAGTAACATTCGACTTAAAGCATACATTGCATTATTTATTGGTTTTGCAACTAAGGCTGTGCATCTAGAAGTAGTCAGCAGTCTTACCACAGATGCATTCCTAGCAGCATTACGCCGGTTCATTGTCAGAAGAGGCAAACCTTCAGATATTTACAGTGATAATGCTACAACATTTACTGGAGCTAACAAGGAGCTACAACACCTTCATCAATTTATAACATCACAAAGAGAGGAAATTACGTGTAACCTCGCAAATAGAGGTATCAACTGGAATTATATTCCCTCACGATCACCCCATTTTGGAGGGCTATGGGCAGCTGGCATAAAATCTATCAAGTATCATTTGCATCGAGTTGTTGGAAACTCTTCGCTAACGTTTGAAGGACTCGTTACTGTGCTCACAAAACTTGAGGCTTGTCTTAATTCTAGACCCCTAACAGTTCTATCCTCAGATCCCCTTGATCCTCAATGTCTCACTCCAGGTCATTTTTAATTGGTGACAGTCTAAACTCAATCCCTGAACCCAATCTGACTTTAATTCCAAACAATAAACTTTTAATGTGGAGACGATTGCAACAAATGGTGGAACATTTCTGGACAAGATGGTACAAGGAGTACTTAACGCAGCTTCAAAGTAGATCTAAATGGTTCTCACAGCAGCAAAACATCCAAGTTGGCACAGTAGTCATTATCAAGCAGGACAACCTTCCACCTCTTCAGTGGAAAATAGGCATCATCGAGGCACTTCACCCTGGTGCAGATGAACTGGTGCGAGCAGTCACCATAAGAACTGCCAAAGGAAGATTTAAGAGCCCATTAGTGAAAGTGGGTCAGCTCGATGAGTGAAATATTTCCTTAACGTGTGTTATTTTGTTGTGACATATTACTACTGTGAATTTCATTGTATGTGTTCTTTGAATTGACATACATTTTTATTGTTCATGTGTTTAAAAGGAAAAAACTCAGTTTGCTGAGATGCAATATGAACAGTGATGAGCTCACATTTGAGTGCTAATTCAATTTGGTGTTTTGCCAACTTGTTTTATTCTTTTCGCTTTTTATTGGATTCAGGTAAGGTTTTATTTGTAACCTTCCTCAGTTTCTGTGTACAGTTATTTGTTGATTGCATTCAATCAACAGGGGGGAATATGTTTGTGCCTCTATTCTTTGATTGTTAGATTGTATTTTTTTTCTTCTTGTTCTTTGCTAACTCCTGGTCAGTATTGTCTTTATTAAAAGACGAGCATGTAAGAGATGAGATCCAGTGATTTACGCCGTGTTTTATTTTAATATACAGTTCACTTGCCCAGCATCATGGGTCATTCATTCACTGACCGTCGCCTCTCCTTCTCTTACCCTCTAGAGCCGAACTCATTAACCTCATAGGTAATCTCTCCTCCCCCATTCTCATCAGATGACCCCCCATCTGAGTCGGCTCATACGATCAGCTTTATATAGCGTTTTCATTTCTAACTTATCCATACTCTCTTATAACTTAATTATTATTATTATATGTGAAATTTACGTAAAACCTCAATAAAATCATCACCGTCGGACTCTTTTTGATCCAAAGACACTGGTGATAGCACTGGATTTCAAGATGTTCACAGCAAGTCACTAAAGAGAGAAAAACTTACGTAGGCTACTATAATTGCAACGCCATGGAGGGCAAGGCAGACTTTTGCATTTCCTTCAAAAGATGTTGCTAAGTGTATTCTCGGCATTTTATCAGTCCTTTGTAACTAAACCATTCACAAAAACACCGACTGGGAATGCGGATACTTTTTCGAAGCCGTATATGTGACTGAGCTCAGTGGCAAGTAGCTGGTATTTGCGCCTTTAGTCGGCCACTGTGTCCTGTAGATCAACTGGTACAGCAACATCGACAATGCACAGTGGGTCCAAATCGAAATCTAGGAGGACACAATTATTTATTTTCATAATTAAAAAATCAAAATGTATTACTTCTACAGCATTCTCATAAAATTGCTACTCACTATTCTGGGATATAAACGCATCTTAGGGTAAATCTGTCACCACTGTTCGAGCAGTCTGAATTGAAGGGTGAATGTAAGTGGCTGTGGTTTGGGTGTCTTTGTGGTTAGTATGATGCTTTAAGGTGGAACATGCAGCTGAAGGAATGATCTTTGTAACGTGTTTCAGTTATTAATGGACGTAATTGTTACGTAATTTTAGCTATAAGTACATTATATAATATTTAACTTTTATTTTTAAAATTATATTTTCACTTAGATATTTAGTATGTCGCGTCACTCTGCGTCACTTTCTACTTAATGTTAAAATGTAGATAATGTCTTGTAGTTTACGCCTGTAATAAGTGTTTGGCATCTTTTTGCAACTTACTTAGTTATTTTACGTTTTAGAAGATGCCGTGCAACCAGTTCTCACACGTTTACAACTATTTGAAGCACTGGGTTCGAGGATTATGTCAAGAGTGGAACTTTGTGACTCTGTTAAAAGTAAATTAGGGTAGGAAATTGTTCTGAAGTGATAACTGAATGCTCTAACCAACTCCTAGTCATAGACAATTTCTCGCATGTGTAGACGTAGCTTATAAAGGTCTTAACTGATGTTTATTATGAAGTAAACAAATTATATACGTTGCTTTCACTCTAAATTCATGATTAAAACGTAAAGATAATTTTGCCCCCCTAGATTTCGATTTTGACCCACTGTGCATTGTTTGCCTTGTGAGTTAGATAATTATTATTATTATTTATCGTTTAGAAATGCTATTATTTTTCTGGAGTGTCTACAAGACGCAAAGTTAATCTTATGCATCATGATGATGATCTTACTAAATGCATGGAATCGTCTATACCTTGTTGCTGACTGTGATATTAATACCTACAGTAAACATCCGGGCTGTGCAACTGGTGTACAATATTGAACAATAGACTTCATGATTTTAACTGTTGAAAACTCAGTTGAATGTGATCCGAGATAGAAATGCCCAGCCACCAAGACTTGTTCATACCACTAAATTATCAATGTTCAAGCCTGAGGTAGCACGGCCGGAACATAGCGAATGGACTACAAACTCGTTGATTGAGTTCCATACGTTGGCCACAAACAAGATAGGATATTTTGGGAAAATCCATTTTATTTGCTAACTTTGCAACTACTGGACCGATATGGTCTGTTTTAAATAGATTTTGTTCCACATTCAATATTTCATTTCAATCCGATAATATTTACAGGAGTTATTGGGCCATCCCTTCATGGATGGACGAACAGATGGGCGGACAGTTGGAATGACATAAACACATCTTCAATAGATACATACAGTGCATACAGAGAACGTAAAGTAAAAAAAAATCAAAACGATGACTGCATTATACGAAATTACCAGATAGGTAGGGGAAGGGTGGGCATAGTGGCCACGCTAACGGGAAAACATTGTTTTCAATAAATTAAAATGGTTAAAAACAAATGAAAATTGGCCATACTCTAGCTTATTTAGTCATGTATCTTTAAACAAATCATTTTAACTATATCTTAGTTACTTTTTGAACAAGAATTTTTTTCCAAACCTCTACCAAATGGCCACTTTGCCCTATGGGGAAGGGCAAAATGGCCACTAGGTGGCCACTATACCCGATGTTACAAATAACACTGCAAATGCATTTAACAAAAACTTATGAGTATATTTTTTTTACAAATTAATGTATTGTTATAATTCTCCACACATGTTTAAAGGTCTCTATCATTTTATAAATCTAATTTCAAATTTTTTATTGAGTACAATAAAAAATGGTCGCCTCCGTAGCGTAGCGGTCAGCATGGTTAGCTGCCGCCCCGGAGGTCCTGGGTTCGATTCCCGGCTCTGCCACGAAATTTGAAAAGTGGTACGAGGACTGGAACGGGGTCTACTCAGCCTCGGGTGGCCCAAATGAATAGAGGGGGTTCGATTCCCCCTCAGCCATCCTCGAAGTGGTTTTCCGTGGTTTCCCACTTCGTCTTCGGGAAAATGCCGGGATGGTACCTTCTTCAAGGCCACGGCCGCCTCCTTCCCTCTTCCTTGTCTATCCATCCTCACCATACCTTACCTTCCCTCATGAGGCCCCTGTTCGCTTTGCAGGTGAGGCCGCCTGGGCGAGGTGCCAATCACACCTCACCAGTTGTATCCCTTCAGATTCGATGTTCCCAGCTCTAGGACACTGCCCGTAGAGGCGGTAGTGGTGAGTTCCCTCGCTGAGTCCGTGGGTTCCACCAACCTGGAGGGTAAACGACTAAAAAAAAAAAAAATTGAAATGCTTCAAAAAACATTTTATGGATATTGTGTTTAGCCTATTTTTGTTTAATTGCACATTTCACATATGAATTCATTGTCTTCCTCATCTTACCCAGCACAATCCCCGTGTGCCCATTTCAGACAACTAGAGCATCTGATCCACCCTTCATTGCTTTTGGACTTGAATATAAGTCCTGGCAGTAAAGGCAATTTGTATCACTCTCGTCACTATCGGAGTTACTATCTCCTTTAGTAACAAAGCACGTTTTGCCACTTTTGATTTCCTTTCCTCCTGAATACCTTCTTTCTTTACCACCTCTTTATCACCTCAGCCCAGCGGGGCTCGATCCTGGAACCATCAGCATGTCACAATTCCGAAGGCCGGCGCTTAACTGACTGCGCTACCACCCTGCTCATGCAAGGAGATGTTAAAAACGTTCAATATGTATCCGGTTTAAAAGCATAAACTTTGTTTGGTCCAGGCTTCATATAAATACTTTACTTAAAATATATAATATGTAGTGTCGGGCAAAGTGAACATGGCCGTGGCCACTTTGCCCTTTTTTACGCCATTATGTAAATGTGACTCTGCAGGCCCAACCAGTAACACCAGGTCTTACTTTCAAAGATGAATTTAAAGCTTAAATCACACTTGTTTCAGGTATTACTGTCATCAATACATACTAGAATCATATACCTAGTTAAAATAGTTAATGCAGTACACTTGCCTTACATCAGCAACTCGAAAAACAACAAAATTGATAACAACTCCTAAAAGTGTAATCTGATCAGCTTCAAGGCTCAACACAACACTAATGGCGGTCTAGTGGAGTATTTGAGGCGCTTGCAGCCAGATAGCAGCAATGTACCGTAGAAAAATAGCCCGTGGCAACTATGCCCGCCGTGGCCACTATGCCCACCCTTCCCCTATAGACTGAATATTCCTTTTTGTTAGCAGATGATTTAGCTGGGCAGAACTACAGTAAGAGATACCTAAATGTGAACAAGTGTAGTCACATTTTGTTAGTCCTGTTTGATAGTTTAAACGGTGAACGCCGCTCCTTAGCTACACACTTTAGAGAAAATCTTCTCTTTTTATCTCGTAGTGCTACAGCATACTATACTTCCTCAGATGTGGACTGTCCTAGCTAAATGGGAAATGCACGTAGGAGGACTGGTGAAGGTGAAGGGGATGGCTGTTTTAAGTGATGAAACATCGAGGTCATCTGCCTGTTATAATACAGTTAATTATACATTTGGAAATTTAGTGGTAAGTGCCTCATTAAGACTAAGCCTAATATAAATAATTATAATAACTGTAGAAATAGAGAAACAAGATGTTCAGTAAAGAACATATAGCCTACTTTCTCCTAAATGTATGAGTATAGTTATAACTCGTTGTTTTTATCAAAGAGTATAATAGAATCATTTCTTGGTTGAAGACCTTAAAACTATTTACCTCTACCAAACGCCACAACCTCAACAAAAACTGCTCAATAATGTTATTGATCTGGAGACATATTCGACCGGACTGGCTGCGTGGCTCATCGGTAACGTTCTCGCTTGTTGGGCCCTAGGTTGCAGATTCGTATCCTGGCGCGGTCGGCTGGCATTTTAGGGTGTACAAATGCGAGGGAGCTGTGTCAGTAGAACGTTAAAGATCCCCTTCGGGACAAAATTCTGGCACCCCGGCGTTTCTAAAAGCCACAGTAGTTAAAAGGGACGTAAAACCAATAACATTGTTATTATTATTATTATTATTATTATTATTATTATTACATAATCGACCTGACGTGGGCAACATCCAACTTTGAGTTGAGGCATGTGTTTACACGTCTGGCTGTGCATGGCTTTCACAACCCTTATTGAACTAACAAATCTTTCCATGACCCTACAGAGACGTGTGTATACCAACTATGTGGATATTTTCGATTGCTATTTGGCTGCAATGAAAGTATTAATTAATATCATGAACTAGCACTAACTGCTAGAGTTGAGGTACTATGTGAAATCGTTTTGTTCTCTACTTCAAATAACATTTTCAAATAACGCACAATGGGCTGTTACAAACCCTTTAAAATAAAAAGTAAAAATGTATCGTAGTAGGCTATCATCTTGTCATTCTTCAAATTTGATGCGCATAGAATGCCAATGGTATGCTAATCAATGGAGTCCCACGTAGACCAGTCGTGACATCTAGTGGAGAAGTATCGAACAAGATAATCATAACAGGACGAGTGCATTCTAGCGGACATAAAAAGAAATTTTTCAATAAAATCTGTAAGTTAATCTGTAGGTCGTTCGCCGCCAGTTGGCCACGATAATTCACTTTTTTGCTGCTAGATGTCTCGTATAAATCTGCTGACGAATTTTGTTTTAATTAAATATATTTTTCCATCGTAATATGCACAATATAACGCTTAATTTTAAAACGTCTGCGTCTTTACAAAACAATAAATATAACAAGTAGTTCCGTGAAGAACTATACAGCCAATTTTCATATATCCTACTTATGTTAATTGCCACTATCAACATACACAATTTCAGTTTGATTGCTGTAATAGATTCGTAGATATTGAGAACCGACTAAATATTTCGGATGGTCGCCATGTTGGATTTTATATATGTAGGTCCTAGAGTTATGTACTGTTACATGCAGATTATTGTGAACGTGTAGTATTCAAACTTCAATCGCATAATTAGGACACAAGAAAAAACAAGGAGATTTAAAAAAATTCACAGCTGCCATCTTGAGTTTATGGAAACAATTGAAATAAATTAGATGCCAGTGGATTAACATTCAGATAAAGATTTACTGTACCAAGTTTCACTGCACGCGGATGGTTAAATTGCGAGAAACGTCCATGTGAATATTTATAATTCGCGTCACCGCCATGTTGGATTTGTGATCACCAGGTTATTTAAAGTCCTATAGGTGAACTTAAGTTCATAGCCCCTATGAACATTAAAAATGCAGTTTGATTGCTAAAATAGATTCGTAGATATTCAGTATCGTCTAAATATTTCGGATGGTCACCATGTTGGATAGTTAAATGTATAGGCCATAGAGTCATGTACCATTAAAGGAAAATTATTGCGTAGGTTCATTATTCAAACTTTCACTTCGATCGCATGACTACATCACAAGAAATAAAAACTTAATTTTAAAATTCGCACTGCCGCCATCTTGAGGTTATGTAAACAATTGAACTAAATTAGATACCAGTGGATTACAATGTGTATAAATATTTCCTGTACCAGGTTTCAGTGCGCTTGGAACATTAAATCGCGAGAAAGGTCTATTTAAAATGTTCAAATTCGCTTGGCCGCCATGTTCGTTTTGTAGTTAACCGGTTTTTGAAAATCATATAGATGGACTTCCAGTAGTGCCCTTTATTTCCGTACAAAATTTTAGGGAGATACCGCTAATAGTTTCGTAGATATAGAATGCCGGTGAAATATTTCGCACATCCGCCATCTTGTGATTATGTAAACAATTGAACGAAGTTAGATGTCGGTGCATTACAATGTATATAAACATATACTGTACCAAGTTTCATTGCGTTTGGTTGGTCAAATCACGAGAAACGTCTATTTAAATGTCGCAAATTCGCCTGCCCTCCATGTTGGTTTTGTAGTTACCAGGTTTTCAAAAGTCACATAAGTGAACTTATAGTAGTTCCCTCTATCACCATAGAAAATGTCAGGGTAATATCGGTAATAGTTTCGGAGATATTGAATGCTGGTGAAATCTTTCGCACAGCCGCCATGTTGGATTGGTGAGTCGTAACAAAATTTGAAGGGCACGGTCGAGGTCGCCGGGAATAGTGCTATGAACTTTCCGAGATTCATTGAAATCGCTCCTGCCGTTTAGATTTTATTAGGGGGACACACACACACGAATCACACACACACACACACACACACACGCGCACACACACACGGACAAAAGGTGATCTCATAAGCCTATTTTTTCAAAATTGAAAATAGGCTAAAAAAATTCAAGCAAAATAAACCTAATTCTGATGGGGTTTGAACCTTAGCCATAAAAGTGATAGGCCAATGCTTTACAACGCAGCCAAACGTGCCAACGAACATCGTCCGATATCAAATGAGTTTCATAGAACGTGTTAGCAAATAATGATTTAGACTGAACAATTTGATCAGTGGAGTATATTATTAATATATAAAGCATTTCATACAAAGTTTATTTATTTTGTATCAGTACGCTATATTGCATGCAATACATGCAAATAGTGAAATATAAGTCAGGCACAAGATATCCGCTGCCATCTTGCCTTGTAACTGAGACGGCTCAGCTTTTAAAAATCACTTCAGCACTATAGTATTACAAAATAAACTCTTAATTTCGAACGTGCCTCTTCCTTTAGAACAGTTAAAACAAATCTCGGCTCGATAATCGGAATTGGTGGGTCCCATGATATAGATTATAAAGTTTGCATAATTCACACGGCCGCCATACTGAAATGGTACGGCGGATGACCTTGTAGTTTGATCGCAAGACGCGTCCTATATGTAGGTATGTTGTTAGCAACTTTGGAAGAGATCGGATGAATTGTTTAGTCGTTAATTGATTTTACGTTTTGAACGTTTGAGTGGCCGCCATACAGTTTTGGTAAAGATGGCGGCGATATAAAACATGACACTGAGGTGCCCTTTTCTAGTTCCAACTCTGTATAAATGTTTGTTCAATTCGGTTTCACCGTGTTTGAATTGATAGCGGGGGACAGACATTCACAGTACACACACTCACACACAGACTCACACACACACTCACACACAGAGACAGACAAACAATTTTTAGCCCTGTGTAGAGCTCATAAGTCTAATTTCATTATTTGCAAAAATCGAAAGTAGGCTAAAAAGGTATAGAAATTTAAAAACTTAAATCGCAATTTAAACAAGATGTTCAGTAAAGAACATACAGCCTACTTTCTCCTAAATACATGCGTATGGTTATAACTCTTTATCCTTTTCAAGGATTATACTTGAATGTTGGTTGTAGTAGCTTGTTGAAATACATCGTGCTATACGGATATTAAACATGAATATGAGGTGCCATTTTCTAGTGCTACCTCTGTAAAAAATGTCATTCAATTCGGTTTCACCGTGTTTGAATTGATATGGGGAATCGATTTGCACACATACATGGCCGCTATCTGCAAACTATTGGCTTGATGACCTTGCAGTTTAATCAAAAGATGCTTCCCACAAATAGGTATGATGTTGCAAAATTTGGTAGGGAGTAAATTATTAGATTGGTCGTAATTAGATTTATGCTCTTAGCACTTGGGTGGCCGCCATTCCGTTTCCGTCAAGACGGCGGTGATATAAAGCATGACACTGAGGTGCCTTGTGCTAGTGCTACCTCTCTACTAAATTTCGTTCAATTCGGTTTTACCGTGTTTGAATTGAGAGGGGGAATCGATTTGCACACATACATGGCCGCCATTTGCAAACTATTGAACTGATGACCTTGTAGCTTAGGAGAAGAACGCTTCTCACATAATGTTATGTTGTTGCAAAATTGGGTAGAGATCAGATGATTTGGTTGGTCGTAATTTGATTTAAGCTTATTACATTTGGGTGGCCACCATTACGTTCCCGTCATGATGGCGGCAATATAAAACATGGCACTGAGGGGTCCTTTGCTAGTGCTACCTCTGCACCAAATTTCGTTCAATTCGGTTTCAACATGTTTGAAAAGATTGGGCGAATCGAATTGCACAAATATATGGCCGCCATCTGCAAACTATTGGGCTGATGACTTTGTAGTTTAGTAAAAAGATGCTCGCCATATAAATATATTGTGCAAAATTTGGTAGAGATCGGATGATTAAGTTAGTCGTTATTTGACTCAAGCTTTGAACATTTGAGTGGCCACCATTACGTTTCCGTTAAGATGGCGGCGATATCAAACATGATACTGAGGTGCCCTTTGCTAGTGCTACCTCTACCAAATTTCGTTCAATTCGATTTCACTGTGTTTGTATTGATACGGGGAATCAATTTGCGCACATATATGGCTGTCATCTGCACACTATTGGGCTGATGATCTTGTAGCTTGGTCAAAATGTGCTTCCCACATAAAGGTATGATGTTGCAAAATTTGGTAGAGATCAGATTATTTGGTTGGTCATAATTGGATTTAAGCTTTTAACATTTGGGTGGCCGCCATTACGTTTTCGTCAAGATGGCGGCGATATAAAACATGACATTGAGGTGCTCTTTGCTAGTGCTACCTCTGTACCAAATTTTGTTCAATTCGGTTCAACCGTGTTTCATTAGATAGGGGGAATCGATTTGCACACATACATGGCCGCTATCCACAATGTATTGGGCTGATGACCTTGTAGTTTGGTCAAAAGATTCTCCATACATAAAGGTATAATGTTGCAAAATTCGGTAGAGATCAGATGATTAGGCTGGTCGTAATATGATTTAAGCTTTTAACATTTGGGTAGCCGCCATTACGTTTACGTCAAGATGGCGGCGATATAAAACATGACACTGAGGTGTACTTGCCTAGTGCTACCTCTGTATCAAATTTCGTTCAATTCGGTTTCACCGTGTTTGAAATGATAGGGGGAATCGATTTGCACACATACGTGGCCGCCATCTGCAAACTATTGTGCTGATGACCTTGTAGTTAAGTCAAAGGACGCTCGCCATATAAGTATATGTTGTTGCAAAATTTGTAAGAGATCGGATGATTAGGTTAGTCATAATTTGATTTAAGGTTTGAATATTTGGGTGGCCGCCATTACGCTTCCGTCAAGATGACGGCTATATACAGTAAAACATGACACTGAGTGCCCTTTGCTAGTTCTTTCTCTGTACCAAATTTCTTTCAATTCGGTGTTTGAATTGATAGGGGGGTGGGGGAAGAGTCATTCCGGGTACACACAGACACTCACACACACACACAGACAGATACACAATTTTTGGCCCTGTGTAGATCTCATAAGGCTACTTTCATTTTTTGCAAAAATCAAAAGTAGGCTAAACAAGATGTTCAGTATAGAACATATAGCCTACTTTCTCCTAAATGAATGGGTATTGTTATAACTCTTTGTCCTTTTCAAGGAGTATAATTGAATGTTGGTTGTAGTAGCTTGTTGAAATACAACGTGCTACAGGGATATTAAACATGAATATGAGGTGCCCTTTGCTAGTGCTACCTCTGTAAAAAATTTCATTCAATTCGGTTTCACCGTGCTTGCATTGATGTGGGGAATGGATGTGCACACATACATGGCCGCTATTTGCAAACTACTGGGCTGATGACCTTGTAGTCAGTCATAAGATGCTTTCCACAAAAAGGCATGTTGTTGCAAACTCTGGTATAGATCAAATTATTAGGATGGTCGTAATTTGATTTAAGCTCTTAACATTTGGGAGGCCGTCATTACGTTTCCGTCAAGATGGCGGCGATAAAAAAAACATGACGCTGAGGCGCCCTTTGCTTGTGCTACCTCTGTACCAAATTTCGTTCCATTCGGTTTCACCGTGTTTGAATTAATAGGGGGAATCGATTTACACACGAAGATGGCCGCCATCCGCAAACTATTAAGCGAATGACCTATTAATTTGGTCAAAGGATGCTTCCTCCATAAAGGTATGTTGTTGCTAAATTTGGTAGAGATCGGATGATTAGGTTAGTCGTAATTTGATTTAAGCTTTGAACATTTGTGTGGCCGTCATTACGTTTCCGTCAAGATGGTGGCGATATAAAACATGACACTGAGGTGCCCTTTGCTAGTACTACCTCTGTATCAAATTTGGTTCCATACGGTTTCACCGTGCTCGAATTAATAGGGGGCATCGATTTTCACACAAAGATGGCCGCCATCCGCAAACTATTAGGCTGATGACATATTAGTTTGGTCAAAGGATGCTCCCCCTATAAAGGTATGTTGTTGCAATATTTGGTAGAGATCGGATGATTAGGTTAATCGTAATTTGATTTAAGCTTTGAACATTTGTATGGCCGCCATTACGTTTCTGTCAAGATGGCGGCGATATAAGACATGACACTGAGGTGCCCTTTGCTAGTGCTACCTCTGTACCAAATTTCGTTCCATTCGGTTTAACCGTGTTTGAATTAATAGGGGGAATCGATTTTGACACAAAGATGGCCGCCATCCGCAAACTATTAGGCTGATGACCTATTAATTTGGTCAGAGCATGCTTCCTCCATAAAGGTATGTTGTTGCAACATTTGGTAGAGATCGGATGGTTAGGTTAGTCGTAATTTGATTTAAGCTTTGAGCATTTGTATGGCCGCCATTACGTTTCCGTTAAGACGGCGGCGATATAAAACATGACACTGAGGTGCCCTTTGCTAGAACTACCTCTGTACCAAATTTCGTTCCATTCGGTTTCACCGTGTTCGAATTAATAGGGGGAATCGATTTTCACACAAAGATGGCCGCAATCCGCAAACTATTAGGCTGATGACATATTAGTTTGGTCAAAGGATGCTCCCCCTATAATGGTATGTTGTTGCAAAATTTGGTAGAGATCGGATGATTAGATTAGTCATAATTTGATTTAAGCTTTGAACATTTGTGTGGCCGCCATTACGTTTCCGTCAAGATGGCAGCGATATAAAACATGGCACTGAGGTGTCCTTTGCAAGTGCTACCTTTGAACCAAATTTCGTTCAATTCGCGTTCACCGTGTTCGAATTGATAGGGGGGGGGGGGGCAGACATTCAGAGCACACACACTCACACACACACACACACACACTCAGACTCACACACACACATACACACACACAGACAGACACACTTTTTTTCGCCCTGTGTTGATCTCATAAGTCTACTTTCATTTTTTGCAAAAATCGAAAGTAGGCTAAAAATAGAAGAAATAATCTTATTTCAAACATACATTCTAATTTGAAACTGTTTTCCCTTTCAGAGTTCAGTCTAGCCTGGAAGCCTTTGTTTGCGAACAAGTCGCCTCCATGATCCCCTATTAGCAGTTAGCACTGCGGAATCAACTGCTCTGCACCTCTTACTTTGGGATTGTTCAACCCTGAATCTAACCTTCGACTCCTAGGCCTACCTCTGCTTCCTACATCCAGCATCATTAACCTCTTAGGTGATCTCTCCTCCCCAATTTTCATCATATGACAGCACAATCTGAGTCGGCTCATACGGAAAGCTTCATCTAGCGTGTTCATTTCTAATTTAGCCTTTGTCTGTTAATTACGAGTACCTTCCTGCCATTGATCTCATCTATTTGTCCAAGCAATAATTCGTGCTGCCTCTAGTGGGCGAGCTTATGCGTTTGATATTCCCCACTTCCATGTAGCATGGTCAGTTTAAATAATTCTGAATACTGAGAGATGTAGGGAGAGTTTCGTCGATGCAATAACTATTTTCTTGCAGAATATTGTAGATCGCAACTGAGAACCCCCAGCATTAGCATTTCTGCACCTCTACTCTATCTCTTTAATTGTATTACTATCCTGAGAGAATGCACAGTCAAGCTATTTAAAATGGTCAACCTGTATTATTAGCCTACTTTCGATTTTTGCAAAAAATGAAAGTAGATTTATGAGATCACTACAGGGCGAAAATAAGTGTGTCTGTCTGTGTGTGTGTATCTGTGTGTGGGTGTGTGGGTGTGTGTGTGTGAGTGTGTGTACTCTGAATGTCTGTCCCCCCCTATCAATTCGAACACGGTGAGCGCAAATTGAACAAAATTTGATACAAAGGTAGCACTAGCAAAGGACACTTCAGTGTCATGTTTTATATCGCCGCCATCTTGACGGAAACGTAATGGCGGCCACACAAATGTTCAAAGCTTAAATCAAATGACGACTAACCTAATCATCCGATCTCTACCAAATTTTGCAACAACATACCTTTATGGGGGCAGCATCCTTTGACCAAACTAATAGGTCATCAGCCTAATAGTTTGCGGATGACGGCCATCTTTGTGTGAAAATCGATTCCCGCTATTAATTCGAACACGGTGAAACCGAATGGAACGAAATTTGGTACAGAGGTAGCACTAGAAAAGGCCACCTCAGTGTCATGTTTTATATCAACGCCATCTTGACGGAAACGTAATCGCGGCCACCCAAATGTTAAAGGCTAAAATGTAATTACGACCAACCTAATAATCTAGTCTCTACCAAATTTTGCAACAACAAATCTTTATGTGGGAAGGATATTCTGACCAAACTGCTAGATCATCAGCCCAATAGTTTGCAGATGGTGGCCAAGTATGTGTGCAAATCGATTTCCCCTATCAATTCAAACACGGTGAAACCGAATTGAACGAAATTTGGTACAGAGGTAGCACTAGCAAAAGGCACCTCACTGTCATGTTTTATATCGCCGCCATCTTAACGGAAACGGAATGACGGCCACCCAAATGTTAAAAGCTTAAATCAAATTTCGACCATCCTAATAATTTGATCTCTACCGGATTTTGCAACAACATGCCTTTTTGTGGAAAGCATCTTATGACTGACTACAAGGTCATCAGCCCAATAGTTTGCAAATAGCGGCCATGTATGTGTGCAAATCCATTCCCCGGATCAATTCAAACACGGTGAAACCGAATTGAATGCATTATTTATAGAGGTAGCACTGGCAAAGGGCACCTCGTATTCATGTATAATATCCCTATAGCACGTTGTATTTCAACCAACATTCAATTATACTCCTTGAAAAGGACAAAGAGTTATAACAATACCCATGCATTTAGGAGAAAGTAGGCTATATGTTCTTTACTGAACATCTTGTTTTGATGGCTGTATTAGTGTGTGTATTTGTAACTACGAACTTATTTATTAATTTAGCGTATGACCTTTAGTGCCGGGAGAGACCGAGGACATGTTCGGCTCACCAGAGACTGTTGCTGCTTCCAGCGGACACCCATAGGGAGAGCAGCAAGTTCCGTTCAATTTCAAGTAGTTCCAACTTTCCAACAGATATCACTGACACCTAGTGGTGAACGATGGAACTTTGATAGAGCGTTACAATGAAATCTAACCTAGAAATTTTGCTTCACACATATTTTGTTAGTGGAAGGATCATTTACATGCCATAAATCTATGACATTGATTCACCGGCTTTACTTCCCCTCCGAAGGAATGCATACTAAAGTATTTTAACGCTCTTAAAAATCCGACGACTTCGGCCGTGATTGAACCCACAGCAGTTCAGCATGCTACCAACTACTTCACCGAAGCCACTAATTAGGAACTGAAAGTCGATGACGGTACCCTGCAGTCAGCCAGAGATATTCACTCTCATCTACGCCACCAGATAGCCTACTGGTTTTTGGGAAACTCAGTGAGTTATTAATCCAAAATCATTTAAGCCAAAGGCAATTAAACAACCCATTCCTTTGTGGCTGAGCTACGTCCGTTCACGGATGGAATCCGTAATTTTATGCAGATTAAGGATAGGTGTTGCAAGATCACTCACTCGTACCAGATGAAAAGAGAAGACCTCCTCCCAAGTTTGTAGCTTTGGAGCCGTGTCTACTGCAGTCCACATTTTAACCGAGTGTGAGGATCTTGCAGACCTATGATGAAATCTTGGTCTGCACATGAAGCTCATTTCATATTATTATTAACCAATGACCTGTTGGCTGCTAATCACATCATCCACTTTGTGTGAGAGAATAGGTTTAAGAGTTAACAAGTAAAATACAGGGTGTAACAAAAATATACGGCACAAAATGCAGGACTCATTCCTCACACATAGACGAAGAAATTATGTTATATGAACATGGGTCCCGAAACGCTTTGTTTCCATGTTATACCTCATTTTCTCCAACTCATTAATCTTTCGAAACACACAAGAATAGAACGTACCACCATACCACATGCAGCCCTTTCTCACAGGAGATGTTAAATATGCCCTCCGCGCGCATTGATACATGCATCAACCCGCCGTTGTGGTGAATCTCGGATCCCTGAAGTATTGCTTATGGTTTTGCAGCCTTCTGTAATACGGGCCCGGAGACTCTGAACATCTTGTACTGGCGTTCGATATACAAGAGATTTCAAATTCCCCCACAAATAATAGTCCAGTGGGATTTGTACCGGAGAGCGTGGAGGCCAGGCAATTGGTCCACCTCTACCTATCCATCTGTCGCCGAATCTGTTATTAAGAAGCCGACGGACATTAACACTAAAATGAGAAGGTGCTCCATCGTGCATGAAGCACATGTTTTGTCACACAGTTAAAGGCACATCTGCTAAGTCGCATGGCAAGAGAACCATGTAAAACAAACCAATGGCGGTGCACCTACGATAATACCGACGTAACTAGACCTAATAAAGAGTTGCATGTTCCCCATGATTCTAACGTTCTGTTCTTGTGTGTTTCCCATGATTAACGAGTTGAAGAAAATTAGTTGTAACATGTAAACCACGCGTTTCCAGACCCATGTTCATATGACATAATTTCTTCGTCTATGTGTGAGGAACGTTTACTGCTTTTCGTGCCGTACATTTTTGTTACACTCAGTATATAAATGACTCGAGGAACGAATGTTTATCTTTTATCGAGAATTGAAAACGAGATCACCTTCGGAATTATACATACACCACAGTACACGGGGCTGAATTTCCATGACGTTCAAGCCCCTCACATGAAACAACAACAACAACAACAACAACAACTCTCGCGTTTAAAATGTAAGTATAAATTTCTTTGCGATCCCTTAAATTGCAAGAGAGATTGGTATATCTATATTGTGTCGAATTGACTGGCCTATTGCCATTATACCACCTTCCGTGCTCTAGGTATACGTATGGAGACTCCTGCCGTAAAGATTCTGGGTTTGATTGCAGGCTCTTTGTTGTTGTTTGAGTCTTCAGTCTTTTGACTGGTTTGATGCAGCTCTCCATGCCTCCCTGTCCAGAGCTAATCGTTTCATCTCTACATAGCTCCGACACCCTACATCCGAGGCAATCTGTTTAACATATTCTAACCTTGGTCTACCCCTACAGTTTTTTGTCCTCAACTCTTCCTTCCATAACTAAGCTTGCTATTCCTGGGTGTCTTAGTATGTGTCCTACCAACCTATCTCTCCTCTTCATTAGCAGTCGCCAGAAACATCTCTCCTCTCCCACTCGTCTTAATACCTCTTTGTTTGTAACCCTACCTACCCATCTGATCTTCATCATTCTCCTGTAACACCACATTTCAAATGCTTCAATTCTCCTCTTTTCTGCTGCACCAATAGTCCAAGTTTCACTTCCATAGAGCGCCACGCTCCAGACAAAGGCTTTCAAAAATGACTTCCTAATACCTAAATCTATATTCGATGTCAGCAGATTCCTTTTTTGTAGAAATGCTTTCTTTGCCTGAGCCAACCTACTTTTAATATCCTCTTTGCTTCGTCCATCACTGGTTATTCTACTTCCTAAGTAACAGAAGTCTCCTACTTCCTTCAGCTTTTCACCTGCCAATTTGATCTCCATAGAGGTTTCTGATTTATTTCGGCTGCATTCCAGTACTTTTGTTTTACATTTATTTATTTTCATCATGAATTCTTTCCGTAAGACGGAGTCCATACCATTCAAAAACTCATTCAAATCCTCAGGCTTGTCGGCCAAGATGACGATGTCATCAGCAAATCTCAGAGTTGAAATTATTTCTCCTTGAATCTTCACTCTCACTTTAAATTTTTCTCTAATTTCCTTCATTGCTTGTTCAATGTAAAGATTGAAAAGTATGGGTGATAAGTTGCAGCCTTGCCTTACACCTTTCTGAATACCAGCTTCTCTCTCATGTCCTTCAACTCGAATGACTGCTGTCTGGTTTCTGTACAGATTGTATATCACCCTCCTATCCCTGTATTTTATTCCAATCGATTTCAAAATGTCAAACAATTTAGTCCAATCAACGTTATCAAAAGCCTTTTCTAAGTCTACAAAAGCCATGAACGTTCTCTTATCTTTCCTTATTCTACCTTCCAAAATCAGCCTAAGACTTAGTACAGCTTCCCTTGTTCCTACATTTCTCCTGAAACCAAACTGGTCTTCACCCAACTCCGTTTCTATCTGGCTTTCAATCCTCATGTAAATTATTCTAGACAGGATCTTTGAAGCATGAGTAATCAAGCTGATTGTACGGTAATCTTCACATCCGTCAGCTCCCACTTTCTTTGGTATAGGGATGATTACATTTTTCTTGACATCAGGGGGTACCTCACCTGTCTCATAAATCCTACACACAAGGTGAAATAACCTGATCAGACCTTCATCTCATATGCAACGTAGCAACTCAATCGGTATATCATCTATGCCTGGTGCTTTGTTCCTAGTTAAGTCTTCCAAAGCTCTATCAAATTCTGAACTCAATATTAAATCTCCTTTCGCATCCTCATAAATTTCCTCCTCCCTTTCCATTACATGATTCTCAATCTCCTTTCCCTTATACAAACTCTCTATGTAAGCTTTCCATCTCTCAACCTTCTCTTCCCTATCTGTTAGAGGCTTTCCATTTGTGTCCTTAATATTACAGCACTTAGTCTTCTTTTCCCCAAAACTATTCTTAATCCTTCGATAAGCTGTGTCTACTTTTCCTAATTTCAGACAATTTTCTATACCTGCACATTTCTCATTCAACCATTCTTCTTTCGCTTCCTTGCACTTCTTGTTAACCTCATTTCTCAGACGTCTGTATTCTGCTTTCCCCTTTTCATCTCTTAGATTCTTGTATTTCCGCCTTTCATCCATCAATTCTAGTATATCCTGAGTGATCCACGGTTTTCTACCTATTCTTTCTTTCCTACCAATGTTTTCTTCTGCGGATTTTGTTATTCCATTCTTCAAAAGTGCCCATTCGTCTGTAATTGAAGTTTGTTTAGGGTTTTTCATTAGTCCTTCCTTTATACTCTTCTTGAATCTTTCATTTACATCCTTCTCTTTCAGTCTGTCTATTGCCCACCCTTTTGGCTTTTGACTTTTCTTCAGTTTCTTCAACTTTAGTCTGCATTTCATTACAACCAGATTGTGATCAGAGTTTATGTCAGCACCAGGATATGTTTTACAATCCAAAATCTGGTTTCGAAACCTCTGCTTGACCATAATGAAGTCGATTTGGTAACGCCCTGTATCTCCTGGTATCATCCATGTGTATATTCTTCTATTGTGGTTATTGAATAAGGTGTTAGCTATGACCAATTCATGCTCGGTGCAGAATTCTACCAGCCTGCTTCCTCGATCATTCCTTTCACCTAATCCGAAATCTCCTACTATCTTCCCTTCTCTCCCTTTTCCTACCACAGCATTCCAATCTCCCATTACTATAACATTTTCATCACCCTTGATATACCTCAGAATTTCGTCTATTTCTTCGTAGACCTTTTCAACATCCTCATCATCAGCTTGACTGGTAGGCATATAGACTTGTACCACTGTGGTGCAGGCAGGCTTAGTATTGATTTTTGCTACAATAATCCGTTCACTATATTGCTCATAATATTCCACCCGCTGTCCAAGTTTCCTACTCAATATGAGGCCAACCCCTGCTTGGCCATTGTTTGATTTAGAGCTCATGACCCTATAGTCTCCTGACCAAAAGTCCTGTTCTTCCTGCCAGCGCATTTCACTAATCCCAACCAAATCCAACCTCAACCTATCCATTTCCCTTTCTAAGTTTTCTAACCTTCCACTTCCTAGCAGACTTCTAACATTCCACGCTCCGATCTGTAGAATGTCAGATTTCCTCTTTGTCACTTCTGTGATGTTAACCCTCTCTCGAGTAGTCCCCACCCGGAGATCCGAACGGGGGACTAGTTTACCTCCGGATTGAAATTTTACAAGGGAGGAGGCCATCATCACATGTAATTATGCATAGAGAGGTGCATATCCTCGGGAATAGCATACGGCTGTAGTTTCCCGTTGCTTTCAGCCGTGCAGCAGGACGCAGTGTAGCCATTATTTGGCTTATATTATCAATATCTTAACCGTCTATAAGACTAGTAAAGAATTGATTTATTCTGAAAGGCTGCTACTCCCTTTCAGAATAAGTAAAGAGCAATTCTACTAACAAAAATACTAACCTTCTACCGTACTAACAATTAAATACCAAAATTCTACTAACAAAAAACTTAAGTTCCACCAACAACAAATACTACCACTAAAACAGTCTGTCACCAGGCACACTCACATGCACCCTCACACATCACAGTCTACTGAAACAATGAACTATAACTAATAAACAATGCAACTGCTACCAGACACACTCACACACCACAGTCTAATAGAACAATGACATATATCTAATAGACAAACTAACTACCTACTTACAACTAAAACTAACTACATAGTTACTGCACTGTTATTTGAATTGACAATATTTACAAAATGCAATTTAGTTAGAAAATACTTACAAAATGAAATTTAGATTCAAAATTGTCACAAAATGCAATTTAAGGGGGACGTATGCAAAATTGCACTAAGGCTCTTTAAAGAAATTTAATTTTCACCAGAGGGTTGGAGCAGTGATAAGTCTGCCTTGAGATACTAACTGAGAGAGTAAATTTCTATGGTTTAACATTTCTACTACAGTACAGTCAAAATGTCGGTATGGTGTATATTTAAGGTGGTACTAACTTAGGTTTCGGTTGAAAAATGCACTTTTCACTTTTCTGATGTTTTGGGTTCTCTGCATATTGAAATATCATCGGAAGTTAGTTTGGAGCAAAAATGTTAATATGTTTCCGAGATAAAAGTTGTTGAAGTTTGTCAATATTGGCAAACGTTTACCAAATCTTTATTCATCTACCTTTACAAACATGTCTTTGACAGCCATTTCTTACAACATTTATATTTAGCCAAATAAGGTAGCCTACATTATCTCTAAAATTACTGCATAGATCTACTTGAAATTTTCACAGTATCTTTATGTGCATATGTGCGTTAATCTTACATAGAGTAATGGCTGCAGTATTTATGTTACTTGAGAAAAATTGCAATGCTTCAAAACTTTTTATACTTACCAAAGGAATATTAACAAATAAAACGTTTGAAGCTGCAGTATTTATGTAACTTTAGAAAATTGCATTTCTTCTAATCTTTCAAAACGTATAGAAAAATTTACAAATACAACGTTTGAAGCACTAGAATCATGATTCTAATTTGGATTGAAAATCCTGAAATCTTCTTCAATTGTATTAAGTTTCAACCCTTAAACTTCAATAGTCAGGTTATAAATGTACCGTTTGTATAATATCTATTTTTCAAAAATCCATTAAATAAAACGTTGGTAACAGTGAATGATAATGCCTTTTCAGTAACTTAATTATTTTATCTTATGAAGGTTGATATATTTCCATTACTTTGATTCAGTAGTTTGAGTATTTGGAGCATATTAAGAAACTGAACAGTTTTGTTTAACTATTCAGTTAGCACCACCTTAAAGCAACGGTCACTTTCTTCCCATACACACACTAGGAATCGTAATGAAAGTTATGAAACAGATTCAATACACACCCAAGCCCTCGGGAGCTGTTGACCACGATGAAGGAGGCCTACATGAAACAACAACAACAACAACAAGAACAACAATTTCTTCCGACATGGACCAACCTATTTAGCACTTTGAAATTTTCAAAATTATTTCAGAAGAACCTTTCGGAAATTTAAATCCATTGAAACCTCATAGATATGCTCTGAATTCCTGAGTCATCACATATTTCAACCATGGGAACAAGTACCTGAGAAAATATTCCGATGAGAATCATTGTGTAATGGTAAGCCTGAGAATCGAACCCGTTAGATAGCTACTGCCAAGTACTGACGTGCGTTAAAATGTTGATGTAACAGTGTCGATTTCTTCCTCTTGTAAGTGTTTCCGTCTCGCATCACTTCCTACCCGCTGTAGGAATTCTCACTCTATAGCTTCCTTGTTTAATGGAGTCTGCCTGTGATAGCAGCAGTAACTTGTCTCAAAGTGTGTGTTTTAAACATCATCATTATTAAAAGAGATTGATATGTGTTTGTCTAGGATTTTAACAATAATTAAATCTTTCTTCACTGACAACGACACAACTTTGAGGTATTCTTCTTAACCAACCCCTACCTCCTACCCTCGGTAAAGATTTCAGGACAGCACAAGTAGCAGGACGAAAATAAGCTAAGTTTGGAATTTGACGTAACATACCACTCGATTTACAAGCTTTACTAGCCTATTTTCATTTATGCAACAAGTAGTTCCGTGAAGAACTATACAGCCTATTTTCATATAGCCCACTTATTGCAACTATCAACATACACAATTTCAGTTTGATTGCTGTAATAGATTCGTAGATATTGAGAACCGACTAAATAATTCGGATGGTCGCCATGTTGGATTTTATATATGTAGGTCCTAGAGTTATGTACTGTTACATGCAGATTATTGTGTACGTGTAGTATTCAAACTTCAATCGCATAATTAGGACACTAGAAGTTACAAGGAGATTTTAAAATTTCGCACAGCTGCCATCTTTAGGTTATGGAAACAATTGAAATAAATTAGATGCTAGTGGATTACCATTCGTATAAGGATTTACTGTACCAAGTTTCACTGCTCTCGGATGGTTAAATTGCGATAAACGTCCATGTGATTATTTATACTTCGCGTCGCCGCCATGTTGGATTTGTGATCACCAGGTTATTTAAAGTCCTATAAGTGAACTTGAGTTCATAGCCCTTATAAACAATAAAAAATTCAGTTTGATTGCTACAATAGATTCGTAGATATTGAGAGCCGTCTAAATATTTCGGATGGTCGCCATGTTGGATTGTTAAATGTATAGGCCATAGAGTCATGTACCATTATAGGAAAATTATTGGGTAGGTTCATTATTCAAACTTTCACTTCGATCGCATGACTACATCACAAGAAATAAAAACTTAATTTTAAAATTCGCACAGCCGCCATCTTGAGGTTATGTAAACAATTGAACTAAATTAGATACCAGTGCATTACAATGTGTATAAATATTTCCTGTACCAGATTTCAGTGCGTTTGGAGCATTAAATCGCGAGAAAGGTCTATTTCAAATTTTCTAATTCGCTTGGCCGCCATGTTTGTTTTTATATAACCGGTTATTTAAAGTCATATAAATGGACTTCCAGTAGTGCCCTTTATCTCCGTACAAAACTTCAGGGAGATACCGCTAATAGTTTCAGAGATACAGAATGCCGGTGAAATTTTTCGCACATCCGCCATCTTGTGGTTATGTAAACAAATGAACGAAGTTATGTGTCGGTGCATTACAATCTATATAAACATATACTGTACCAAGTTTCATTGCGTTTGGTTGGATAAATCGCGAGAAACGTCTATTTTAAAGTCGCAACTTCGCTTGGCCGCCATGTTGGTTTTGTAGTCACCAGGTTTTCAAAGATCACATAAGTGAACTTATAGTAGTTCCCTTTATCACCATACATGATGTCAGGGTAATATCGGTAATCGTTTCGGAAATATTGAATTCTGGTGAAATATTTCGCACAGCCGCCATGTTGGATTGGTGGGTCGTAACAAAATTTAAAGGGCACGGTCGAGGTCGCCCGGAATAGTGCTATGAACTTACCGAGTTTCATTGCAATCGCTCCAGCCGTTTAGATTTTATTAGGGGGGGGGGACACACACACGAATCACACACACACACACACACACACACACACACACACGGACAAAAGGTGATCTCATAAGCCTATTTTTTCAAAATTGAAAATAGGCTAAAAATAGACTTAGGTCACCGTTCGTCCGTGTGTGTGTGTGTATGTGTGTGTATGTATGTATGTGTATGTCCTAATAAAATCTAAATGGCTGGAGAGATTTCAATGAAACTCCGACCCCGTCCGTGGCATTCAAATTTTATACGTCCCACCTATCCAACATGACATCTGTACGAAATATTTCACCGGCATTCCATATCTCCGAAACTATTACTGATATCACCCTGAAATTTTGTACGAAGGTAAAGGGCACCACTAGAAGTTCATCTATGTGACGTGTTGAGTACAAAACGAGGGGGGCTCCGCTCTGTTTGTACGTGGCTTTTAGGTAGATTTCATTAGAAAGCTAACTATTGCAATGGGTACCATGTTTCGACTTCCGGAAAATTTCGACATATCTTCGCGTTTCACATCCCCTAGACCCCAAAACCACCGTTAGTTCAAAAGTTTATATATAATGTATGTATATATATATATATATATATTACTTTCTTGTGGACACGATAACTACCGCAATTTTGCACCAATTACTTTGAACTTTTTACATAATATGTATCCGTATAAAATCTGGGTCGAGATCGGTAATGGGCACAATCGGCGGAAGGGGGTGATAATGGGAGGGGGTTCGAAAAAGTGAAATATCGCTGTAACTCTCTTAATATTTAAAATATCGAATCCATTCAAAGTTCACACTGTGTGTTGGATAAGGCCCAAACATTTATGTTTGAAAAATGTTTTGATACCACCAACCATTGACCAAAGGGGTGGGAAAAAGGTTTTTTTTTTTCGGGAAACATTAATCATATCTCTGTTAATAGGCACAATATCAAAACCGTAGAAAATGGACAATATTTCCCTAATAGTTACCTAAAACTATTGTCTGAAAGAATTTTGATAAGACCCACCATTACGTCAAGGGATGAGCAAAATGATTTCGGAATTAGAAGAAAATGCCAAGTGCCATCAGAGGTAACCATGACAACACTACTAAATTGATGAGGAATGAGCTGTCAGACGTTGCCATGACAACGCCATTGCACGAGATCACATTCAGTTTTCCATCTGATTCTGTGGGAGACGTCTTCAGTGACGTAACTGGTAGCATGCTGAACTTCTATGCCCAAGGTCACGGGTTAAAAACGGCCGAAGTCGTCGGATTTTCTAAGAGCGCTAAACATTCCTCAGTATGCTTTCTTTTGGAGGGGAAGTTCCTACGTTCGTTGCCAGTAGCTGGTTGCAGTGGCATGATGTAGCCAAGTTCACAGCTAGGTGCCGTTGACGGTAGTATTTGGTTACAAAATTAGGAACTACTACTTGAAATTGACCGTCTGCAGTCCTTACCTGAATTACAGACTAATGCAGTCATCACAATTAACACCGTTTATCAGACAGATTCTACACACACCCAAAGTACACGGGGCTACATGACCGCGTTGTTGCAGCCCCTAAACTGAGGGACTAACCAAAATCTCGGAGGGAGATAAAATTTTGCGTGAAGAAGTAACAGACCGTTAGATAGTTACACATCAGTGTCGAAACCTTGCATAAGGACAGTGTGACCACAAGTATAAAATTGGACCCCAAATGACGAGAAGGTTACCATCCCCATAAGACAATAAAATGTTTTAAATATGCATAAAATGACGGAAAAAAGTTAATTAAGCTCCAATTATAAAATACTTTCTCGCAATAAATGAGGTCTGATCCTTCTACGAAAACCTGCATATTCTGCCTATTTTCGCCTATCCCCAAGTTTGCCCGGTGAAATCTATCTCCGCCTTCCGGCGTGCCGAGAGGAAGTTTTTTCTTGCTTTGGGCACTACTTATCTGTGTGAAAAATATTCTCCAAATATAATACACAATAAATATTTACAGATCCAAATTTACTGATGAGGATTTGAAGTCGCTGCTGATAATTTGCACTAGAAAACTTGTTCAACAACTGCAAACAATTGTCAGAGGAATGTAGCCACAAAAATCTCATTAATCATAATTTTCAATTTCATTTTGTGAATCACCTTTGTCACTTAGTGAGTTTTAGGATAAATCTCATATCATTAATTACAGTTAAAATGTTCAATTTCATGTCAGCTATTGTGTTGTTAATTGATCGCTAAATAAAAAACATCTGATTATTATTTGGCATAATTTACGTAATGTAATCAAAGTAAATTATGGCGGGCCAGACACCAGGGATATCCGGCACGCTCCCAAGGCGCGGGCCAGATTGCCGGTGCTCGCAGCCCGGTGTTGGCCCACTGGCTGTAGTTTTGAGACTCCTGCTGTAATACATATACCATGGTGGTGAAGAGGAAATAGAGTCGAGTAAGTCTCAGCCACCCACGAAATGATCACTAGTTGTCATAATATCTTCATCTGGAAGCAATTACTGCCTGCATAATGTTAGTAGCTACTACCTTGTTAGGAGGTACTCCCGCATCTGTGATTGAATAAGAAGGAAGACCATTGCCGTTCCATGTGAGAGCTTATGTGTATATTTATGTTCTCGCTTCACTGACTATGTACACAAAAGGAATGGAGAGTAAATTATGTATCATAGTTCACTTGTTGACAGCAATGTGAAGGCTGAGCCCAAGTTCCATTCGAAAATTATATCCGTTACATGGGTCGCTCCGATTGTCTCTCCACTTCGTGGTGTAGCGGCTAACATTCTTGGCTGTTACCGTGTAGGCCCTGGTTCGATTCCTGGCTCTGCAAAGAAATTTAATTCTGGTCTAAGGGCTGGAACAGGGTACACTCAGCCTCGTGAGGCAAAACAGTGAAGAGGCGGGTTTGATATCTACCTCAGCCATCCTGGAAGTGGATTTCCGTGGTTTCCCCACTTCTACTCCAGGCAAATGCCGGGATGGTACCTAACTTAAGGCTACGGCCGCTTCCTATCCAAATCCTACCTCAGTTACAAGTACACTCACTACTGCAGACATGGCAGTGACACAGGTTATCAGACAACTTCTCCACACACCCAAGTACACGGGCTACATGAACTTGATGTCGCAAATCCCCCAAAGAATCAACATCAAAATATCTTTGAAGAGAGTGCTCATTGGGTAGCTTTGATCACTGTTTTAGTCAAAACCTTTCTTCTATAAAATCTCTACCTAGCATAAAACTAAGTCCCCGATTCATGGTTGTAACGGGTAATCTCGAGAACCACTGGATGGATTCTGATGAGGTTTTCACCATTCTGTACAGGAATTCTCAAGGAAGGTTCCTGTAGGAAAACATTCATTTATGACTAAAGGAAGCCGAGCTGTAACGATTTCAGTGAATCGATTTGAAGAAGAACCTGCTGTCCGTGCACCGCTTAAGATTACGCTGGGCAAACCGTTAAACATATCTATAGCCTATACTGTGAGTGTACGAATTGTTCAGCATGAAAAGTTCTACAGAACAGTCTGCGACAGCATATCTCACTCTTTAATACATCGCCTACTATAAGTGATTTTACGTTTTCATTTCTTCCAACAATCTCCATTCTGTAAAAATTTAAATTACTGGCTTCGGAGCAAGTGAGCCTATCACCCCAACCTCGGCCAAAATCAAACTGTCGAGTCGTGTCGAGTTAAGACTTCAGGGAAGATTATGTTTGGAGATTCGCTGTTCACCTCGGTTATTCTGTATTGCTTCTGGGACCTACCGTCCGTGCGCCTTTTAAGCTTACGCTGGGTAAACCGTTAATGATACCGGGCCGGGCTGGGGTGGGGGTGGCTAGTTATATATAATAGACTACAATAATTCTTTACTGTGGAGATTTATTTTATTGTTGTTTCACTTGGGGGGGATTAAATATGGCGACCATTTAGCCCTATGTAGGTTAGCACTCGGGTGTGTGAAGAATTTGTTTTATAAATTGTTTTTTGTGGCGGTTGTATTAGTGTCATTCAGGGCCTGGGCCGTGGCCTTAAATTAAGCACCATCCCAGCATTTGTGTGGAGTAGAGGTGGACAACCACTCCTAGGATGACTGAGGTGGGAATAAAAACCACATTTCTTGAGTTCTGCCACACAAGATTGAGTGAAACCCGTTCTAGCCCTCAGACCAGAATGACGATGAGACGAGAATCAAATCCAGACGTTCACGGTGACAGCCCCTCGCCCCACGAGGCGGATTTTGGATTATACTAATACTGTAAAATAATAATTAATGCTATTGGTTTTACGTCCCTTTTAACTACTGCGGCTTTGAGGGACGCCATTGTGTCGGAATTTTGTCCCGAAGGGGATCTTAAACGTGCCAGTAAATCTTCTCACAGGGCTCTCTCACATTTGCGCACCCTCAAATGTCAACTGACTGAGCCTGTATTCGATGCAGGATTCTTGGGAACAGCAGGCGAGAACGTTACCCTACTAATATAATAAATAATTGATCTCCATTCACGTGTTGACAGACTACAAAATCAATTACTACATTGAAACTAAAGTCCGTTTCAAGCAACTTATTTTTATTTATTCGTAATGATTTCACACGACCATGAAATATTAAAGCTAAAATGTAGATATTTGGTTATTAATATTTGGCAAAATTACAGACAACAGGTAAACTTCTGCTTCTTTCCTCTTGAACTTGTATTCCACGCTCTCGAACTGCAGAATAGTGAAGGTGTCTCAAATATGTTTGGAAACTTTCCCATCAACTTTCAGTGGGAGGGAATACGTAGCCCCTATTATATATAGCTCTAAGCAAAAGTTTTCAAATTTCACAGTGAAAGTGAAGGTAAATACGCAATGAAGGGACTGAAAATCGATTACTCAGAAACTCAACTATTGGGTATTTACGTAAGCATCTTGCAACTGAAACTTTATCCAAATGCAATGATCTTTGATATCTTCCTTCCGGAAGTTCTTGAAGTACGTAATTAATCTGCAGGCTTCTTATATCTTTGCAGAGTGGTTGGTTGGTTCCTCAGTTTATGAGCTGAGACAACGCGGTCATGTAGCCCTGTGTACTTTGGGTGTGTGTAGAATCTGTCTGATAACCCGTGTTAATTGTAATGACTGTATTGGTGTGTGTTATCAGTTTTAATTCAAGTGAGGACTGTAGACACTGAATTTCAAGTAGTTCCTACTTTTGCCGCCAAATGCCACCGTCAACGACTACTAGTTCAGAACTTGGTTACTAGACGCCACCGCAGTCGGCTCCTGGCGACGAACGTTGGAACCTAAGAGCGTTGTTCAAATTTTTAACTTATAATTTAGCTTCACACAGGTGTGATTAGTGGAAGGTTTTTTAACATGCCATAAATCTATGACATGGGACCGCCAACTTTACTTCCCCTCCGAAGGAAGGCATACTGAGGGTTTTTGAGCGCTCTTAAACAATTCGACAACTTCGGCCGGGTTTGAACCCGCGATCTTGGACATAGAAGCTCAGTATGCTACCAACTACGCCACCGAAGCCGCTTATGCAGAGTGGGATGTTTACGTTTAAAAAGTGGAGCATTTAATGTTGAAAGTTAATTAAAACATACCGTATGTCATTATCTCTCAAGCTTTGACAGCGAGAATCATTTTCAAGACATGGTTATTTCTTTTGTCTCTACGCATTTAATGGTTTTACTTCAGTCTGGGGCGCAACCTGGTCATCAGCATCGTGCATTCATTGCATGTAGAATATGTCCAATTATTTGTATTTTGAAGGGGCGTGGTGGCTCAGAGGTGAAGCTGTCTGCCTCTTACCAAGGTGGGCTGGGTTCGATTCCCGATCAATGCTTGTGAGATTTTTGTAGTGAAATGCCATGTCCCATGGATCGGATTCCACGTTAAAAGGAGGTCCCGTGGCTCATGAACGTGAGATTAACGGTCACGTTAAACTACAAGCTTCCTTCCTTCCTTTTATTTGTATTTTTCGATGTATCTAGTAGTGTATGTGTTTGTGATTGAGGCTAGGATTTGTATATAAGATTTGTAGGAAGACAACCGTTGCCTTACGTTAGGAGCTATCCTGACAGTTAGTTTGACTAACAATGTAGAACCACAGAAAATCACATCTAGAATGGTTGAGGTTCTAATCAAATCAAGCACTCTACAGTTGTGCCTCACCAATCTGTTTCGGTAATTCTGCACGCCGTGAGAATTTGCCTTTTCGTAACTTTACGAACTTTTACGAGGTATATTATTGAAAATATAGGTTTTATGATTTACATACCTTTTACGGAGTTCTTGGGAGTCGTTTCACAATCTCAACTACAAGTGCCGCACCTCAATAATAATTATTTCACGAAAATAAAGAATTCTTATCGTGTTCGTTTCACTACGGACGCCATCTTGGACACGTCATGTGACACCATGTGTGACACCATGTGACTACGTTACCAACATGTCGCACACAAAATTCACTATTTCACACGTAAAGTTAGAAATTGTTTTGACACACACATTATTGAGACGTAAATAATGACTCAGACGTAAAGTTTGAAATTGAAATTGTTGGAAATTTAAAGTTTGAAAATGAAAATGTTCCGACACACATAGTTTTAGTAACTTTCACACGTAAAGACGAAAATTACTGCTAGTACCACAAGCAAGGGGGTCTGGGGCCTAAGCCCCAGGTTAGATTTGGTTTTGTATGTAAAACATTAATAAGATACAATTTATGTCCGCTACTAGGTTAGGTACTGCCTGGCCGAAAATTACTGCTAGTACCACAAGCAAGGGGGTCTGGGGCCTAAGCCCCAGGTTAGGTTTGGTTTTGTATGTAAAACATTAATAAGATACAATTTATGAAGTAATTTCACATGCCACACAATCCATGGTTAAAGTACGACTGACGATTTGGATTTGGCGCAATTATAAATTACATTATCGACGCTCTTTTGTTTCTTTCTATACACGGTGCGAGATAGTACCAAACGCGCGGGGTTGGCATTCCTGACATAGTGACAAGATGTCTACCAGATACTTCATTTTCAACTATATAAGTAGTGTCGCTATTTGGGACGGTTGGGTGGGCCTATGACAGCTGACGAGTCAACATCTATTAAATTTATCATCTCCAGATACCATTACTACAGGTACCTTGGCTAATTTCATTACTAATTTTTTTTAAACACAAATTCTCACGGTGTGCAGCGCTACCTCTGTTTCAACCCTCAGAGCCAGACATAGGATCATCGGGACAGAAGTCTTAATGCGTACCCCGAGAACAAAATAATTGAAATTTATTACATGAATATATAAAGTTTTTAATACGCATTTCATATACTAAGTTTCACACCTGTCGGGCGGTGGGATGGGCAGAAATAGCAATTCATTTAACAACTTCGCAGGGCACTTTTTCGTACTATTCAACGGTTCTTAAGCCATAATGTATTGTGAGCAGTGGCGTAACTAGGATTTGCTTCTGGAGGGGAATGAGCTATGTCTATTTGCTTTTGAGAACACAACCATTTTTTTTTCCAATGTTTACTTTTCCTCTCTCCTTTCTTTTGATTTAAGTTCTGGTTTTGTTTTAGGTTTTGTGTCCGTGGGTTTTATGTTTTTCTATTGATTTTGCGTTTGATTTTATTTTTGATTTTATGTTATTGGCTTCTTTGCTTTGTGTTCCTTGTTTTATGTTTTTGTCTTTGTTAAAGGTTTTGTGATCTTCTGTTTTGCTTTGTGTATTTATTGTGCGTTTTGTTAATGGTTTTGTGTTTTTGCATTTAATTTTGTTTTGTGCTTTTTGTTATTGAATTCGTGTTTTCTTTGTTAATTGTCACGTGTTTATTGTGTTTTTATGCTTTAGCTTTTATTTTTATATTTCCCTTTTGCAAAAGTTTGGTACTTTTCAGTCGGTCAACACGAATTTACCCGAATGGAGCTGGGTTATACCCTAATCCTGAAATAAATTACATAAGATTAATAAATACACTAGGATGACCAGTTTCGATCGTCAAGCGATCATCATCAGATCCATTACACTTAGGCTATAACATCTATGTTGCTTGCCACGGTGGGTGAGTGGTTATAGTGTCAAACTACCAACCCCAAGATGCAGGTTCGCCCCTGGTCGTGGTAAGTGATTTTTGAAGGCGACAAAAATCACGACACTCATGTCATACGTTGTTGGCATGTTAAAGAACCCATTTGAATTCAGTAGGCCGTGTTCAATGGCAAAAATTAATCTCGGAATTTTCCGCCAACACAAAGTTCCTCCATTCTCTACTTGAAAGCGCTGTAGTGTCAAGGAGTTTAGATATCAAACCTCCTTGAATTTCATAGCGTTCAAAGGAACGACAAAATTCGACATGCAAGCTACCCTCTGGGTGTCAATTAACAAAGCTTGCACCAGGCACCCGAGGCCATACGATATTATTATTATTATTATTATTATTATTATTATTATTACATCTATGTTGGAGACTACAGGTGAAAAATATATACAATATGTACAATTATTTAGTTGCAGTGTTGGTAATGCAACAGTCGGTGTATGCTAAATGTGGTATATCTAGTGTTAGGCGAACTTCTAAAATAGTGATAAAAATCCGGAATTTGTCTGTTAGGGGTGATTATATGGTTTTACAAAATCAACTATGGTTATACTGTAATAATACAGGCTTATACTTATCGGGCTGTCTCCTTAACTGGAACTTGACGCAGTTGCGTGTTTCCTTAGGCACCATTTATAGTCGACTACCCCGGGTGTTAACTGGGCGGAACTGGTTTTCCCCTTCCTCCCCCTTTAGTTGCTATGTTCTTTCTGAGGTCAGTGCCATGTTTATTTGTGTGACGTAGCCAAATCTAGATAAGAATGTATGCAATTGAATACAGGAGTCTGCAACTATTAAAGACCGTGGAACTATCTTCGCCACGCGTGGACTAAAAAGACATTTAAACTTAGCGGTACACGGTCTATTGAAGACGTCCCGGTACCTTCAATACTGCCGCGCATATCGGCCTAGGTTTATTGCAGAAAAAAGTACATAGTACCCAGGTCCAAATAACATTTACCTATAACCACCGCTATTTCCCCCCCTTTTTTTATCTAGCTTGGCTGTATCGCTAAGTTGTGTCTTGTTTTCGACAGGGTGTGTTTTTAGTAGAGCGAAAAAGGGTGAACTCTCCATAAAAGTGTATTCATTTAGATTGTTGGGTTTGTTTTGTTTGGCTAGGTGAATCTCGATTGCCTCCTTTATGTCGAGAGCTGTGCAATTCGATTCGTGATGAATTATTTTTAGGTCAGTCTCGATTTTAGCAAAGCTGTGCCCCGTGTCACACATATGTCCGCATACGGCTGAATGTGTTCCGTACCTTATCGCATTCCTATGTTCCTTATAACGTGTATCTACTCGTCTTCCGCTCTGTCCAATGTAATTAGCTTGACAACCAGTGTTTTGGCATGTAATAGAATATACCCCTGACTTTGAATACGGGTCTTGTTTATTTAGATTACTATTTTGCGGGTGCCTCCCGGTCGTATTATTCATTGTGAATGCTATTTCTATGCCTTACTTTTTGAATAGATTAGTGATTTTATATGTGTTCTCATTCATATAGTTGATGCGCGCGATTTTTTCCTAATTAATGTCCGGTTTTGGAAACATTTGATCTTTATTCTTATGTTTGGCTACAATTTGGTCTATTTTGCTTGGCGGGAAATTGTTTTCCTTTGCTATTTGTTTAATGGTTCGTATTTCCTTATTATAATTTTCTATTGACATAGGTATGTTTAAAGCCCTGTGCACCATTGAATTGAACCCCGCTAATTTATGCGTACTGGGGTGGACAGAGCGGAAGACGAGTAGATACACGTTATAATGAACATAGAAATGCGATAAGATACGGAACACATTCAGCCGTATGCGAACATATGTGTGACACGGGGCACAGCTTTACTAAAATCGAGACTGACCTAAAAATAATTCATCACGAATCGAAAGGCAGAGCTCTCGACATAAAGGAAGCAATCGAGTTTCACCTAGCCAAACAAAACAATCCCAACAATCTAAATGAACACACTTTTATGGAGAGTTCACCCCTTTTCGCTCTACTAAAAAACACACCCTGTCTAAAACAAGACACAACTTAGCGATACAGCCAAGCTAGATAAAAAGGGGGGAAATAGCGGTGGTTATAGGTAAATGTTATTTGGACCTGGGTACTATGTACTTTTTTCTGCAATAAACCTAGGCCGATATGCGCGGCAGTATTGAAGGTACCGGGACGTCTTCAATAGACCGTGTACCGCTAAGTTTAAATGTCTTTTTAGTCCACGCGTGGCGAAGATAGTTCCACGGTATTTAATAGTTGCAGACTCCTGTATTCAATTGCATACATTCATATCTAGATTTGGCAACGTCACACAAATAAACATGGCACTGGCCTCACAAAGAACATAGCAACTAAAGGGGGAGGAAGAGGAAAACCAGTTCCGCCCAGTTAACACCCGGGGTAGTCGACTATAACTGGTGCCTAAGGAAACACGCAACTGCTTCAAGTTCCAGTTAAGGAGACAGCCCGATAAGTATAAGCCTTTATTATTACAGTATAACCATAGTTGATTTTGTATAACCATATAATCACCCCTAACAGACAAATTCCGGATTTTTATCACTATTTTAGAAGTTCGCCTAACACTAGGTATACCACATTTAGCATACACCGCCTGTTGCATTACCAACACTGCAACTGAATAATTGTACATATTGTATATATTTTTCACCTGTAGTCTCCAACATAGATGTTATAGCCTAAGTGTAATGGATCTGATGATGATCGCTTGACGATCGAAACAGGTCATCCTAGTGTATTTATTAATCTTATGTAATTTATTTAAGGATTAGGGCATTACCCAGCTCTTTTTGGGTACATTCGTGTTGACCGACTGAAAAGCACCAAACTTTTGTTTACTTAGGCAACACTGAAAAATGGCTTCAAACCTCACAATGTTTCCCTTTTGCTTTGTGTGTTTGCTTTATCTTTCTTTAATTTTGCTTTTGATTTTGCTCTGCGATTTTGTTTTTGGTTTCGTGTTAGTCGTTTTCTTCTCTGGCTTTCGTTTTTGAATTTTGCTTTTTAATTTGTGTTTTTAGTTTTGTGTTTTTTTCTTTACTTTTGTTTTTTGGTTTTGCTTTATCCGGTGGGGATTTAGGGGAGCTTGGGCAAATTGAGACACAATCAATGAAAGCAAACCTACGCTTTCGTGATTGGTAACGATAGCATTTAATACGTTTTATTTGAACATATCAATGTGTTTGACACAAGTACAGAGAAATCTTCTCGAATTAGCGGGTATAAACTTACATAATCCAGTCGTTTGCAATCAATCGAAATATTGGTTTTATTCAAGATAAATATTTCATCGAATGGCGTATTTATATTATTATTTGGCTATTGTGGGGGAGATTGATCTGCCCTGCTCCCCCCCCCCCCCCCCCTTCCCCCGTAGTTACGCCACTGATTGTGGACTTACTGAATGGCAACAAGTTTCCATGTTGATTGTTTTAATAGTTTCGGAGATATTGGTACTCGTGAAGCGTCTGTTAACCACCATGCTGGATGGATAATAATTAAGGAACTTCGTAAGAAGAGCGATTACGAGGTCGGATGCACCAAGTTTCATATAAGTGTCTGCATCCAATAAAATGTTATTAGAAAAGACACGCACCTAAGGTGATTTAATAAGCCTATTTTTCTTTTTGATGAAAACAGAATAAACAATTACGAGCCTTACAGTAGTCGCATATGATGTGTAACATCTGACATGTTATTCAAATAATTCCGTTTTACTTACTCGCATTTTTTAAAGAATGAACTCATAGTGCTACCTTGTGTCAGCAAACATGAAGGATTCCTTCGTGTTATTACCATCGGCAAGTTCTCATTGCTAGTATTTCTGCAATAACTACTTGTAAAACTCCAGTGACAAATACTTTCAGAAAATAATGATTTAACAGTGCTGTATTTTGGTCGACAGTACCTCGAGTGCCTATATTAAATAAGAATACAGCAGAAGTAGTAAGATTTAATAAATCATGATTGTTTTCAGCAAATACGATATAATGAACATTTTCATACCAAAGAAGGACGGTTTGAAGATGATTTATTGTAGGAATATCTGTAATGGCGCCTCCAAACCTTGAGGTAAACCGTATACGATTTACATTCCACATAGCCACATGGCCAACAGCACGTCGTTGTACCAATCTCTGCTACCGCGCGCTACTTGTAAAACCCCTGTGCCAAATCCTTTGAACAAATATGATATAATGAATATTTTCACACCAAAGAACGACAGCTTGAAGATGATTTATTGTAGAAATTTCTTTAATGGGGCCTCCAAACCTTGAATTAAACCGTATGCTATATACATTGCACATAGTGCTGTATTTTGGCCGACAGTACCTCGAGTGCTTACATTAAATAATAATACAGCAAAAGTAGTAAGATTTAACAAATCATAATTGTTTTCAGCAAATATGATTTAATGAATATTTTCACACCAAAGAACGACAGTTTAAAGATGATTTAGGAATATGTGAAATGGGGCCTCCAAACCATGAAGTAAACCGTATGCGATTTACATTCCACATAGCCACATGGCCGACAGTATGTCGTTGTACCAATCTCCGCCACCGCGCGCGCTCATTGTTTCCGTTGCATTTCCGTCCCACTTCCGTCCCTTTTTACAAAATCACACCCATACAAAAATATACAGCAACCGAGTGGAATGATGTTACACATTAAAAATATCCAGCAACCGAGCGGAAAGATGTTACGCATCAAAAAGAAGGAAAATCGGTTCAACTCAAGAGGTTCCTTGTTACACGAACCACAGATGTCCTAATCTACTTGATTGAAGAGCTCAAATTAAAAGCGGAATGGTGTTCTTTAGTAATCCTGATCGTTAAGTGAGTGGTAAGTAGTGATCCATGTCCTAGGACACATTCATTTAGGAGGCGAGAGCTGAGCTGGTGGGTCATGCATATTCTAGTGTTGTAAGCCCAAGTGAACTTTTCCCCGCCCTTGCCCGCGTGACCATTGCTACCCACCGCAGTCTCTCGAGAATAGTCGACTATTGCATTAGCCCCATGATCCACGCCTCTCTCTCTGTTCCTTCCCTACTGCGGTTTAGTGGTAGCCTGGCCAGCCTACCCTTTCGCTTGATGCAATTCCTACACAGTCCATTTTAATTGCTGCTTTTACAAAGGCATTTCATTCATTCCTGTTTCTAAAGGGGAATAACACAGGATATACCTTGAAAATACGACGACCTAGTTGCTAACTCTCCTAGAAATTCGATTGCGTTTTGACCTAATTTCACTAAAGGCTATGAATATAAGTTCACCTATGAGACTTTTAATAACCTGGTGATCACAAAACCAACATGGCAGCCAAGAGAAGTTTAAACATTTAAATGGAATTTACTCGCGATTTAATCATCAGAGCACAGTGAAACTTTGTTCGGTAAATGCTCTTACTAAATGTAATTATTGGCTTCTAATTAAATTCAATTGTTTTCATAACCCCAAGATGATGGCTATGCGATATTTTACAATTGAGTCTTTATTCCTTGTGTCCCAATCATGCGATTGAAGTGAACGTTTGAATAATGAACATACGCAATAATCTTCATGTAATGCTACATAACTCTATGACCTACATACAGTACAGAACAATCCAACATGGCGATCATTTCATAGCCGGGAGAATTTTTAATAGAGAAGAGCAATAGGATATATGAACATAGTCTATACAGGGTGTCGGGAAATAAGAGGTAGAAAATCAAACCCCCATGCTTGGTTTGATTTTCTACCTCTTATTTTCCGACATATAGTTATTCATGGAACTACTTATTACAATTTTGTTCAACGTGCATCTTAATATTTAATACAGAAGTCTTATTTCATAATTAATTTCAGTGTATAATTTATTAGTCTTTTAGTATATCAATTGCTCCAAAATATTTACTCAAAGAGTTTCTTATTCCAAAGGGCGTTTTCAACAATTAATTAAAATTATTCGTTGTTTATAAGAATCAGTAATTTTAATTTTTAGCCTATTTTCAATTTTGAAAAATAGGCTTATGAGATCACCTTTTGTCCGTGTGTGTGTGTGTGTGTGTGTGAGAGAGAGAGAGGTGTGTGTGTGTGTGTCCCTAATAAAATCTAAACGGCTGGAGCGATTTCAATGAAACTCGGTAAGTTCATAGCACTATTCTGGGCGACCACGACCGTGCCCTTCAAATTTTGTTACGTCTCACCAATCCAACATGGCGGCTGTGCGAAATATTTCATCAGCATTCAATATCTCTGAAACTATTACCGATATTACCCTGACATTTTCTATGGTGATAGAGGGAACTACTATAAGTTCACTTATGTGACCATTGAAAACCTGGTTACTACAAAACCAACATGCGGCCAATCGAATTTGCGAATTTTAAATAGACGTTTCTCTCGATTTGACCAACCAAACGCAATGAAACTTGGTACAGTATATGTTTATACACATTGTAATGCACCGACATCTAACTTCGTTCAATTGTTTACATAATCACAAGATGGCGGATGTGCGAAATATTTCACCGGCATTCTATACCTCTGAAACTATTAGCGGTAAAACGCTGAAATTTTGTACGGAGATAAAAGGTACTACTGGAAGTCCATCTATAAGACTTTCAAAAACCGGTTAACTACAAAACGAACATGGCGGCCAAGCGAATTTGAAAATTTTAAATAGACATTTCTCGCAATTTAATGTTCCAAACGCAATGAAAACTGGAGCAGGAAATGTTTATACACATTGTAATGCACTGGTATCTAATTTAGTTCAATTGTTTACATAACCTCAAGATGGCGGCTGTGCGAATTTTAAAATTAAGTTTTTATGTCTTGTGTCGTAATCATGCGCTCGAAGTGAAAGTTTGAATAATGAACCTACGCAATAATTTTCCTTTAATGGTGCATGACTCTATGGCCTATACATATAACAATCCAACATGGCGACCATCCAAAATATTTAGACGGCTCTGAATATCTACGAATCTATTATAGCAATCAAACTGAATTTTTATATGTTCATTGGGGGCTATGAACATAAGTTCACCTATAGGACTTTAAATAACCTGGTGATCTCAAATCCAACATGGCGGCGACGCGAATTATAAATATTCACATGGACGTTTCTCGCAATTTAACCATCTGGGTGAAGTGAAACTTGGTACAGTAAATCCTTATACGAATGTTAATCCACTGGCATCTAATTTATTTCAATTCTTACCATAACCACAAGATGGCAGCTGTGCGAAATTTTAAAATCTCCTTGTTACTTCTTGTGTCCTAATCATGCGATTGAAGTTTGAATGCTACACGTACACAATAATCTTCATGTAACAGTACATAACTCTAGGACCTACATATATAAAATCCAACATGGCGACCATCCGAAATATTTAGTCGGTTCTCAATATTTACGAATCTATTACAGCAATCTAACTGAAATTTTGTATGTAGATAGTGGCAGTTAACATAAGTAGGATATGTGAAAATAGGCTGTATAGATCTTCACGGAACTACTTGTTATATTTAACGTAATTAGTTGCTAAATAAGTGCTCAATTTTAGCCTGAAACATGTAGGACTACAAAACTTTATATTGTGCCCATTCAAACAATGAAATATGCAAATCACAGTTTGCCAGCAATGCTCAATCGGGAGTAGCGGGGTTCATGGTTTGTTCTCCCACTCTGTGACTTACACACTTTGGACTAAGCATAGGATACATTTCCAAAATAAAACAAAATCTAATCCTACTATCAAAACATTTAATTATCCAAAATATGGCGCTACAAAAATCAAACAAATGAAAATACAGACACTACACTCACACTTGTCCAAAGTTGAACAAGGAATTCAAATTAAACTATTACAAAATAATGATTACTGGTTTTCCAAAAACCAACAAAACTTCAACTAAGTTTCACTCGCATATGGTGTCAATTCAAATTCCTTAAAATAACGAGCTCCAAATGGCTCGGTAAAGTTTACATACACTGTGTTAGCCTTAAATACACGTCTATTAATATTTATATGAGTATATCTGGTTTTAATCATAATATCAAAGTATGGCTAATCATTAATTAATTTTGGGCTCTCACAATGTTCATCTGTTACCATCACTCTCTCTCAAGCTACCAACTCACTACCGTGATTCGGAAAAACTTGCGTATTCCCGAGCTATAGAAACTACTGAGCAAGTCAAACTTAAGATTACTCCCGGAATCTTAATGTCTTCATAAGAACTCGTGAATCACTGAATCATTAAATAATAAAGTTAGGGATTTATCATTTTGTCTTCAAAGACAATTATATCTTTAGAAAGCAACGATCTGAACTCTGCAAGCGATAATAATGAATGTAAAGGGACCTCGGTTCAAATACCGGGTCGTTAAAATAATCTAAAACACTTCCGTGTTCTGTGACTCAGACAGCCCGTTCCTAGCCTACCACACTAAAAGAGGGTAAGGGTCTGTCTTAACTACTTGGCTTGATTTATTGCATGGAGTGAGGAAGAAACTACCGTCTCGCTTACACAAGGGACTGGTTATTCAGCTTTAAACACAGCTGTTTCAAATGCATTTCTCTGAATGGCAAGGCTTACGATACAAATTAACCACAAAACAACTATTAGGTTTCACAGACCTTTTCTTTTAGCTTCGGTAAAGTATAATTATGAAGTGTCCTCATTAGCGGGTAAGAAAATCCAATAAAACAACCAATATAAAGGAGCTTCAACAAGGACGACTCTGTGTTCGATCCTTTAAAATGCCTCGGGAGCAATAACCCAACCTTGAGGACTTATAACATTAGCGACTTAAGGAAGGCCTAACCCATAACCAGCGCTCATAATACAACATAAATTGCACCCTTTTCTACATACAACATACAATGCCTCGTGGTCAATATCACAACTTTGAGGACTTACAACAACTCATCCACCGCGACTAACTGTCCCTCATAATTACTTTTACCAAGCATTTCAACACATTCCTAGCGTGAAAAATTACTTCAATGCGCGACATGGCGCTCATACATAAATTAGCCAAGTTGCCTTCAAAGAACCAAATAAATTCAAATCGAAGTTTGATCTACGTCTCAAAATATATATTACTTATCCTCCATCAACAATAATCATTTATGCCATAAAGAACATGTATTCACAACATTTATTAATTCATCTAAAGGAGCTCTTGAAGCTACCACTTTCAATATAAAATTCATCACATAATTCATTTATCTAATTATTATTATTATTATTATTATTATTATTATTATTATTACGCTTGCTTTACCATATTTATATCATTTAGCAGTAAACTGATATTCCACTGAATATTTTCCACAAGGGATTAAATTATACATCACATATTTATTATATTTCTATCAAATTAATCGTTCAGATCGCGCAATCTTTCTTTCACCTATTATCGAACATCCCTACTTCCACTCATGAGGATTATACGCAAATCTTCCCAAAACACATAATAATGAAATTGTTACTCACATGACTGTACGGTCAAAGACCGAATTCTCCAACGATGGAACATTTTCACCCACCAATTTCTTCTTAAGCCTTAATCATGGTTATATTCACACTCATTAACACTTTTCTAACAGCACAAAAAATATATACCCTAAGCACTTTGAATATAAGGAATACCATTTTTTATTCGTTTTCACTTAAACACAGTACAATTTCACTAAAAATATTACACTAAAAAATTTCACTATATTTAAATTACATAAATTTTTTATCACTCTGGCGTTAATTATTCGCCTCAACACACGTGATTTCTTTCCTTTTCCCGTTTCCAAGGGTTGCACTATATGCACGTCGGCTTCCTACTCTGATGAGATGATTGCAAGTCTCGATCGAACTAACCTCTCTGGAACGGCTGATCTTCTAATTCTGGGTTTGACTATCGGCTTATTTAACTTTATTGCACGATGTCGTATCTTGCTAGACGCTAACTTGTTCGTCTAATAAAAGTCTGTCCCTGATGTATTACTATTATGATCGCTCGAACCTGTATATCGATGACCTAGTAATTTCCTTGTATTACTTTCTGTTACTTTGATTCATGGCTTATTGGAGTACTCCCCGATGTTTAACTGTTCATTTGTCCACCTAGACAAAGCCTGGAACCTCGATTCCTAAATTTTTATCGTACTTCGCTCTAGCCCCCTCAATTCAGGAACACTAGGAGTTACTATTTCGTTCTACCCTGATCTGGTTACTTAACGTAGAAAGAACTGTATATTTCACTGTCCTTGGGTACTTCGAAACCTTATGATGCGTCGGTTCTTTAACTGAACTATTATATTCGAGTACCTATCGCCGGTTATTTCTTAAGTCCACAGCCTAAACTTTGACTGTACTGGTGAACTTTATAAAGTCTAAAGCTTAATGATATTATTCCTATAACAGGATTCTGATGTGTCTTCACACGGTGATATTAATGACGATACTGAACGGCCACTCGCATATGGGGTGCTCGTCTGCGATACAGCGTAACGCGACCTCTCACGGTCTGGTAAAGACTGCATTTAACTATGATTGTTCCTGCGTGCAGCGTCTCAGCGCTCACTAAAATTCCTTGTTTTTACTTTGCGAAACTGTATCACGCTCTCCGGCGTCTTTTATAAACTGAATGTACTTTGATGCAGCACTCCTGCACTAGGAGTTTACTTGTAGATTGTCTTGTAGTTGGTTGAAACAGCACGACCCCTCCTAGGGTTCGTAAGACTGACTGATTGTTGATGCTCCAACGTCACGCCCCTCTGGGCTGACTGATACTGCATGCTCTTCCTGGCACGTCCAGGGTTTTTATCCAAATCTGCGGCAAAAAGATCAAATCCGCTTCTTCTCCAGTACTAACTTCTGAAATAATTGTCGTATAATTTTGAAAAATATATCTCTTGATAGCTCTTGTTTTAAACGTAAGGTGGTTTCTTTGATCACGAAAATCGATCACACAATTCCAAGATATTAAATAATTTGGCTCCTCAGATATGTGGGTGGTGAGGTTTATTTTTCCCTCTCTACCATTTCTGGGCTCGGGGAATAACTATCGACGTAATGCCGCGTATGCAGTTCTTTCCTGTGCAAATATTATAAACTTTTCCCCCACACAAAAATCTCTATTCCAGAATGATCAACAATGATGTGTCCATTTCATTAATTAAATGCTTGCAAATGGCTTAATTTTAATTATTTCTCTTCTTGCGTCATTGCAAGGTTGCCGTTTTATAGCTGAGTAAGGTCTATTTCCGAAACTCCTTCTCCCTCACTCGTCGTGGAAAGTTTTTCTAGTTCTATTAATAACCATGCGCCAGCTTCTTATCGATGCGTCAAGCGTGATCTCATGTCCACATGACTAGTGGTCCCCCGTTCTTGCATCACATTATAACAGTCCACTTCTTAAAATCTTTCCAATACATTCTAAAACTGCATTATTTCCTCTCTTCTTGTGCATATAAAATATGGATTCGACGCTTGAACCAATTGCAGATGGGTTCAATATATTTAGTAAAAAATAATAAACTAAATTTCTTGGACACGTCTTACGGCATGACACCCTTCACCAGATTTTCTTCGAAGGCAAGGTCCTAGGGAAGAAATCGAGAGGAAGACCGCGTCTCTGATACCCTAGAAACACAATCACTCAGCTGGGATTTGCTTTCTACGTCATGACGGAGAGATCTGCTATAGATCGTGGGCTTGTGGCTACAGCAACACGGCTCAGCCTTTAGAAAATGATGATGTATAAATAATATTGACAGGCGGCTGTTACTATATATTACGTTAATAATAATGTTATTTTTTTACGCCCCTTTCAATTACTGGGGCTTTTAGAGACGCCGGGGTGACGGAATTTTGCCCCGATGGGATCTTTAATGTATTAGTAAATGTAGCCTACTGGCACTTAAGCAACCTCAAATGTCAACTGACTGCGCCGAGATTCGACGCGCTATCTTGGAGTCTGCAGGCGAGAACGTTACCGCTGAGCCATGCAGCCAGTATATATATTACAAGTTTTAGGCAAAGACAAGGGACAATTTATGATTTTTCTCCGTATCACCTCTAAAACGAAGCTACGGAAATGGTTCATATCTGACCTGTCACGTGCTCCCTGTGTTTATAAGTATAGAGGTTTCCGCAAATTATTATATTAGACATCCTATGGTTCATTTTTTAAATTAATGAGTATCACACTCAGTGATTTTATTTGGAGCTAAATTGGCCAATATCACTGTGTCTCAGTAATTGAAGAATCGCTTTGTTCGCAGACAGGTTTCCACTGGACGTCCTCCCTTTCTCTCTGTCCTGAGCATCTTATTTCATTTGCTTATAACTTCTTCCTCTCTTCACATCTATTAACATTCTAAACCTTCTTCTTCCTCTCCCTCTTATTCCATCTACTTTTCTTTCCATGATTCTTTGTAGTAGACAATTCCTGTGAAACATCCAAGATTTCTTCCTCTTCTGTATCATCCTCATGAAAATCCTCTCCTCGCCTACCCTTGTAAACACCTCATCATTTCTCAATCGATCCATTTCGCTTTCTCCATTCTTCTCCATAACCACATTTCAAAACTTTCTAAATATTTTTTCTCTGTCTGACAGCCCATGTTTTTGAACCATAGGACACCACACTCCACACAAACCATTTAGCAAACCTCGTCCTAAGTTTGATTGCCATGCTTCTGGCTGGTAATAAACCTTTCACTCTCTCGAAAGATTTCTTCCCCATGGAGTTTCTGCGTATCAATTCTTCTGTACAACTTCTGCTGGAGGTTATCAACCTTCCTAAATACTGGAATGATTGAATCTGTTCTAATACCATTCCATCGATTTGTATATTACATGTGTCTTCTTCCTTTCCTATTCTCATTACGTATTGAAGAATAACGTAGTTCATTTTGTACGAATTGACATTTAACATACCTAAGTCCTGTAATAATTTTAATGGAATACACTTGTTTGCTTTTCGTGTTGACTCATGAATATCTAGAAGGGAGTATTTTACCAGCACTTAACAAATATCCTTCTTCAACATGAACATAACTGTAGCTGAAGAATTTACTCGTTCAGTGTATAACAAGACAAGGAAGAGGAAATGTAGTAGAGATCTCAAAGGAAATTACTCTCATTATTGCTTTGTTTCTCTAAGTGTTCTTGTTTTTGGGGGGAACAAAAGGAACATTTCCTTTGTGAATGTTTAACACGCATACACACACACACACACACAGAGACAGGCTCAGTTCTGCTTCATCTTAGCAAGAGACGAGCGAGAATTAACATCTCAAAGTGTCACGTTGAGAAGATTGAATCATCACACAGGACAATGTGAACGTGTCCTGGCCAGATGAAGTCCCCGCTGGACCAAGAAGCTTTATGAGTGAAGCCGGAGTAATGAGACAGAATCTGTGAAGTAGATTTTAAAAAAGAATTAAGAGTGATGAAAATTACACTGCTAATTATTCAAAGACAAGGAGCCTAATTGTTGGTTTTTACTTTCTTTGTATCCGTCCTTTGAATATGTGAAAAGAAGGTGCGGGTATACACCACATGTGCTACGTTTCATTATATTCATACAGATTTTCAAAATTGCATCGTCCTTGGTAAAAAAAAGCTTCCTAATTGTGTTTGCACATTTCATTTGCCCCCTAACTGTCCACTAATCTCCTGAGAGTATGGAAGTAAGGTCCAACAGAACAATGTTAATTCAGGGACGTTCATTTTCCTGATTTAAATTGTTGCGGAATGTAGTCTTTTGACTAGTTGGTTGCAGCAATCCATGCTTCCTTGTCCTATATCGTTTCATCTCTAGCTTGCGTAGCTACCATACCTTACATCCGAGGTAATCTGTTTAACATATTCTTACCATGGACTACCCTTACAGTTCTTGTCCTTAACCCTTCCTTCCATAACTAAATTTGCGATTCCTGGGTGTCTTAATATGTCTCCTAACAACCAATCTTATCTCTTCATGAGCAGTCGACAGAAATATATCTCCTCGCCTACCTCGTCTTAATACTTCCTCGTTACTCTATCTACCTGACTGATCTTTGTCATTCTCCTGTAACACCAATTTTCAAAAACCTCTACAGTAGTCTCCTCTTTTCTGTTGCACCAAAAGTTCAAGATTCACTTCCATAGAGTGCCACGCTCCAGACAAAGGATTTCAAAAATGGCTTTATAATACCTAAATCTATATTTGATGTCAAGAGATTTATTTTCTGTAGAAATCCTATTCTTGCCTGAGCCAACCAAATTTTTATATTCTCTTTGCTTCGACCATCACTAATTATTTTGCTTCCTAAGTAGCAGAAGTATCCTACTTGGTTTAGCTTTTCACCTGCTAATTTGACGTCAATATGGGTTTCTGATTTCTTCAGGCTGCATTCCAATATTTTTGTTTTTATTTATTGATTTTCATCATGAATTCTTTCCTATTTATTCTTTATGTGTGAAATGATTGTCCATCTTTTCTTATTTATGTTCTTACTGTTTCGAGGATGAGGTGAGTTTATTTTTATTGATTGTGGAATTGGGAGGAGGGGTGAGGGGGAGGAGTGTGGTGGGGGGGGGGGGGGGGGGAGGGGATGGAGGACATAAGATGAATGATTCTAAATCTGAATATCCTTCAAGACAGGTGTTAAATGAGACATGATATTAAGAAACTAGTCAAGAAACAAGTGGCAGTAGTGACTGTAGATTTTAGGGGAGGAACACGTAGGTCATCTGCCCCTAATGGTACAAGTGAAATTGAAAATAACTACTACTACTAATTGTTTCCTCTGAGCAGGCTTGGACATGCTGGTTATCAGTTCCGTGTACTTCGGTGTGTGTGGAGTTGTTTGATAAACTGTGTCACTGTGATGTATAAGTATGTGCATTTGTTAATTCAGGTGAGGATTGGAGAGGGGGCGACTGTGGCCTGAGGTTAGAAACCATTCCCGCATTCACCTGGTGTAGGAGTGGGAAATCACGAAAACGGGTCTTCCAGGATGGATGAGGTGAGAATTGAGACCATCTCTTTTCAGGTTATCCTCACGAGGCTGAGTGTACCCCGTCCAATCCTCAATCCAGAATTAAATTAACACGGACTACCGGGACGACAGCCAAGAAAGCCAGCTGCTACACCAAGAGGTGGTTTAATTTAAGACTACTAGTTATCGATTTACATACTAGAAGAAGGTAAGGACATGCAAATAAACTCCCGAAGAATGAGGATTGAGGGTTTTGGAAAGTAGTAGTCTTGTTGGCAGATGGGAAAGGGAATGAGGAGAGAGTTGTTGTTTCATTTGCGGGGCTTGGGCATCGTGGTCATTTAGCCCCGTGTACTTGGATGTGAGGGAATTTTTATCTGATAAGCTGTGTTATTGTGATGGTTCTATTAGTATGCTATATATTTGTAATCAGGTGAGGATTGAAAGGTAGGCGGCCATGGCCGTAAGTTGGGAATCATCTCGGCATTCGCCTGGAGTAGAAGTGGGAAACTACGGAAAACCACTTCCAGGATGGGTGAGGTGGGAGTCGAACACACATATTATCTTTTTTCGCCTCACTAGGCTGAGTGTACCAAATTCCAGCCCTCAGACCAGAATTATATTCATTGGCAGACCTGGGAATCGAACTCGGTCCTCCAGGGTGAGAACTCATTTTTCTAGTCGCTACACTTCGAGTTGATCTAGGAGGAGAGTGTCTGCCCGAAAATCACTGGAAGAAGGGGAAAAACCGATACAGCTCAGGAGCGGGGCTACAAAACACCCGGCCTCATTTAGAGTATTTGGCAGAAGACAGAAGATACCATGAAAAGAAAAGAGGATGTTGAAAAAATGAAGGTAACTGGAAAGGTGAGACAAAGGCCAGTAAGGAGGATACTCTAATACAGTCACGGGTGGAAAAGGACAAGAGTTGACCAAGAGAGATCGACACGAAAGACGTAGGAGAGGAGCTCGGTGCAAGTAACTGGAAGCAATGCCAATCTCAGCTGGGATCCCGTGGTCGCCAAGCCACGTCCTATTAGTCGTGAGTACTGGATCTAATACTAATCGCCTCACCCCAGGGCAGTTCCCATACGAAAGAAACATTCCCAAGCATATTAAAAAGCCAGTAGTATTCCTACAGCGATCCGCTGAAGGAAAGCTTTGGTTGTGATTCCGTAAAACTGTAGATCTAAAATGTCACTTCCGTTGAGACGTTGAAATTTATTATGTCAAGGTGATATCAACAATCTTGTGATTTGAGTTTCATAACAAGCAACAAAGGATGTCTCCCATGAATTATTTAGCTCAGCGCGGTGCCGTGAGAGGGATGTATCCGAGTGTCAGCTCAAGTTTCTCTCTGGACGTCAGGTGCCGTCCGCTGTGCGTGAGGTACATTCATGTGGGACTGTCACAGGCAGAGGAAGAACCTTTCTGCTTGTACTCCTACATAGGTTTATGACATGTCACTGAGGCAATAAAGTTAGTGACTTCATGGGGATAATTTATACCAATGATACTACACTTACACCATGCCTTGAAGCTCACTTCGTAGTGTGATAGAAAGGCCACAGGTTCCTCTAAATAATAACAATAATAATAATAATAATAATTATAAAAGAAATACATGCCTCTGGCTGAAGAGATCTGACAGATGTGGCTACTGGAATTTGTCACTGTATTGCCTATCATAACATAATCTCTTCCACACGGATCATACCGGAGTCGCTGAAGGCCAACATCGATAAACTGGGGCTCCACCATAATCTGCATACCAGTATACAGAACGTAGTTATTTTAGAGACCTGCTCCACAGTTCGTTCGTTCCTCAACCTACCAATATAGAGAACTCCACTCCATCTTGCAACAAATACCGATGAAATGGTGAATTGTACCCAATAACATGGGGAACATATGAATAACTAGCAGAAGTACCCGTTCTTCGAACGGTCTTCGGTATTAATAACCAGACGTTATCAATTGAGCTACTGTTGAAATGGTTAGGGGCTTGTTATTCCTTCATACGTTTATCAGAGCGAAGTTATTTCTCTGGGAATATCACAGACACTGTTAATTTAAGGGCCTTAAAATGTGGTTTTCGGAGACTCTTTATAGACTCCCGAATTTTGTACCTCACATTGAGAAGTGCAACATATGCTTTGGTCGTCCTTCTAGGATAATTTTTATATTTCGCCTATTTTAGCATGTATTTTGAAAAGTTTTTTCCTATACCAACCCTTCTATTAGAAGTACGGCGAAGAATTTTATAAATGCCTCTGGCTGAAGAGATCTGACAGATGTGGCGACAGGAATTTGTCACTGTATTGCCTATCATAACATAATCTCTCATGGATACCTAATTTTACGATGCTCCAAACATTCGAACACGAGTTATAAGCGTACATAAAGATACACAGAAAGTATGCCTTACTTCGAAGGGGAAGTAAAGCTCGTGGTCCCATGTCTTAGATTTATGTCATGTAATAGAACCTTCCACTAACTACAATTATGTGAAGCTAACTTTGTTGGTTAGATTTGATTAACGCTCTATTATTTCCAAAGTTTGCCACCAGGTGCCAGTTGAGGTGGCATCTAGTAGCCAAGTCACAGCTAGGTGTCGTTGACGGTAGCATTTGGTAGCAAAAGTAGGAACTACTGGAAATTGATCGTCTGCAGTCCTTACGTGAAATACAGATAACACACACTAATACAGCCATCACAATTAACACCGGTTATCAGACCGATTCTACACACACTTAAAGTACACGAGGCTACGTGAACGCGTTGTCGCAGCTTCTAAACTGAGGAACCAACCAATGTACAACATATCACCCAGATGTCCGAATATGGATATATCAACCACACAGTATCAAACAAAATCATCCTTACGATGAACCCTTTTGTCGAAAAAAAAGTGAACGTGCTCAATTTAAATTCACCTAAGGTGTACTTCCTGACGTGAAAACAAATTTGAAAACCTCGTAGACGAAACGCAATACACCTCACATAAAGACTGACCCTCACCGTTGTGTAAAGTCCCCATCCACAGGAAGACACCTTTAACAAATTACGAAGGCTTGTGGTGCATGAATATTCAGTTTTTTTTATCCTCCAATGGCCCAAATTCCTAATAGCCGCAAAAAATACTATTTCAATTCAGGAATTTTTGAAAATAATGTTGCTGTTTGGAGATAATATTCTGTACGACATATCACATGTGTAAATCACGTATAAAAATTCTAGGATACCCCTTGACCCCCTTATGCGCATTGATGAATTTTACAGTCGAGGTTGGTTCCGTGATAACCTTATAGCCATTTGAAAACTTTCACAGAAATATAATAAGTGGAGTGGCATTGCTTTTTTCAGAAATAGATGGAAAGTTGGATGTCTTCTCTTAAGAACCTGTTGTCATTGTTGCCGGCTTGCATTCCTTCATTAGTTTATTAAATTCAATTAGTTTCTGGGAATATCTCAGATACTGTTGGTTTTAGAGCCTTAAACTATAGTTTTCGGGAACCCTCGAGTTTTGTTTCTGCCACCGAGGGGCTAAAAATGAGCTTTGTCTCGTCGTTGTATGGCATAATATAATAATAATATTAATAATGATAATAATATAATAAATACAATATAGGGATAGGGATATAGAAGACCTTCCGTGCACGTGAAAATCGCGTGAATGAATTCTAGTGTACCCCTTGACCCCCTTAAGCGCATTATACGTATTGATGAATTTTACAGCTTAGTTTGGTTCCGTGATAACCTTATAGCCGTTTGCAAACTTCACAGTAATGTAATAAATGGAATTGCATTGCTTCTTACAGAAATAGATAGTCCTATGAGATTCCGTTGCCATGGTTACCGGCTTGCATTCTTTCATAGATTATTAAATGAAATTAGTTTTCTGGGAATATCTCAAAAACTGCTGGTTTTAAGGCCTTAAAGTGTGGTTTTCGGGGGCTTTGTTTCTCACATTGAGGGGTTGAAAATAAGCTTTGTCTCGTCCTTCTACGCCTATTTCAGCATGTATTTTAAGGGGGTAGGCCCCCTTTTGTGAGATGTACAGAGAAGAGTTACATCAATGATTAGTGTGGTGCCTCTGATGGATATCTGTATCAAATTTTACGCTGATCCACCCAGCCGTTCTCAAGTTATAAGGACTCAAAGAAGTCCACAGACAAACAAACAGACAGACAGACAAACAAACAAAATATTTTTGCGCGCATCCGTCATAAAACAGTCTGAAACGCGCAAATAAAGCAAATTTCCGTGGAAATTCAGAAAAAACAGACAAACTTTCATTTTTAGCCTACTTTCGATTTTTGCAAAAAATGAAAGTAGACTTATGAGATCAACACAGGGCGAAAAAAGTGTGTCTGTCTGTGTGTGTGTATGTGTGTGTGTGAGTCTGTGTGTGTGTGTGTCTGTGTGTCTGTGTGTGTGTGAGTGTGTGTACTCTGAATGTGTGTCCCCCCCTATCAATTCGAACACGGTGAATGCGAATTGAACGAAATTTGGTACAAAGGTAGCACTAGCAAAGGACACCTCAGTGTCATGTTTTATATCGCCGCCATCTTGACGGAAACGTAATGGCGGCCACACAAATGTTCAAAGCTTAAATCAAATTACGACTAACCTAATCATCCGATCTCTACCAAATTTTGCAACGACATACCTTTATGGGGGGAGCATCCTTTGACCAAACCAATAGGTCATCAGTGTAACTGTTTGCGGATGGCGGCCATCTTTGTGTGAAAATCGATTCCCCCTATTAATTCGAACACGGTGCAACCGAATGGAACGAAATTTGGTACAGAGGTAGTACTAACAAAAGGCACCTCAGTGTCATGTTTTATATCGCCGCCATCTTGACGGAAACGTAATGGCGGCCACACAAATGTTCAAAGCTTAAATCAAATTACGACCAACCTAATCATCCGATCTCTACCAAATTTTGCAACAACATACCTTTATGGGGGGAGCATCCTTTGACCAAACCAATAGGTCACCACCGTAAAAGTTTGCGGATGGCGGCCATCTTTGTGTAAAAATTGATTCCCCCTATTAATTCGAACACGGTGCAACCGAATGGAACGAAATTTGGTACAGAGGTAGTACTAACAAAAGGCACCTCAGTGTCATGTTTTATATCGCCGCCATCTTGACGGAAACGTAATGGCGGCCACACAAATGTTCAAAGCTTAAATCAAATTACGATTAACCTAATCATCCGATCTCTACCAAATTTTGCAACTACATACCTTTATGGAGGGAGCATCCATTGACCAATCTAATAGGTCATTCACCTGATAGTTTGCGGATGGCGGCCATCTTTATGTCAAAATTGATTCCCCCTATTAATTCGAACACGGTGGAACCGAATGTAACGAAATTTGGTACAGAGGTAGCACTAGCAAAGGGCACCTCAGTGTCATGATTTATATCGCCGCCATGTTGATTGAAACGTAATGGCGGCCACACGAAAGTTCAAAGCTTAAATCAAATTACGATTAACCTAATCTTCCGATCTCTACCAAATTTTTCAACTACATACCTTTATGGAGGGAGCATCCTTTGACCAATCTAATAGGTCATTCACCTAATAGTTTGCGGATGGAGGCCATCTTTATGTCAAAATTGATTCCCCCTATTAATTCGAACACGGTGGAACCGAATGGAACGAAATTTGGTACTGAGGTAGTACTAGCAAAGGGCACCTCAGTGTCATGTTTTATATCGCCGCCATCTTGACTGAAACGTAATGGCGGCCACACGAATGTTCAAAGCTTAAATCAAATTACGATTAACCTAATCATCTTATCTCTACCAAATTTTGCAACTACATACCTTTATGGAGGGAGCATCCTTTGACCAATCTAATAGGTCATTCGCCTAATAGTTTGCGGATGGCGGCCATCTTTATGTCAAAATTGATTCCCCCTATTATTTCGAACACGGTGGAACCGAATGAACGAAATTTGGTACGGAGGTAGCACTAGCAAAGGGCACCTCAGTGTCATGTTTTATATCACCGCTATCTTGATGGAAACGTAATCGCGGCCACCCAAATGTTAAAAGCTAAAATGTAATTACGACCAACCTAATAATCTAGTCTCTACCTAATTTTGCAACACCATATCTTTATGTGGGAAACATATTCTGACCAAACTGCAAGAACATCAGCCCAATAGTTTGCAGATGGTGGCCAAGTATGTGTGCAAATCGATTCCCCCTATCAATTCAAACACGGTGAAACCGAATTGAACGAAATTTGGTACAGAGGTAGCACTAGCAAAGGGCACCTCATATTCATGTTTAATATCCCTATAGCACGTTGTATTTCAACAAGCTCCTACAACCAACATTCAATCATACTCCTTGAAAAGGACAAAGAGTTATAACAATACCCATGCATTTCGGAGAAAGTAGGCTATATGTTATTTACTGAACATCTTGTTATATATATATAGAGATAATAAAAATAATCTACAGGGTGTATCAAAATTAATATCGGGGTTTTAAGGCTTTGTAGTATTTATTACAGTTAACGTACGATTATAAATAATACATCAAATGAAAGAGCAACTCAAACAGTTTGTGCTACAAGTATTCATACCTGTGCGCATGCGCATGCACTGGTCCCTCCGTCTTCTGTTAGAAGCGCTAGTAGCCAAGATGGTGACTAGGGAGCAGAATGTTCTTTGTGTCTTACAGTTTGCAAGGACTGAATCTGTATTTGCAGTGCAATGTGCGTTCCGTATTACGTTCCGGATGACAGAGCTTGTTTTGCATGGCCTCCACTTTCACCCGATCTGACGCCATGCGACTTCTACCTTTGGGGGTTCGTAAAGGATCATCTCTTATTTCATTCACGTCCTACGATTACCAGAAAACAGGATTTTACGACAACTAGTGTTATTGTATGTGCCTCCGCTACCAGCTAACCTAACCGACTTTAGAAGCAGGGTTGAAGCAGTTGTTGCAACAATTACACCAGAGACACTGAGCATGGTTCGGGACGAACTCTGCTATCGACTCGATGTGTGCCGTGTGACGAATGGTGCTCTCATTGAACACTTGTGGGACAAATTGTTGAGTTGCTCTTTCATTTGATGTATTATTTATAATTGTAAGTTAACAGTAATGAATACTACAAAGTTAAAACCACGATATGTACATACCTGAATGCAAAAATCAAACATTACCGCGCTGTAATTCGGCCAGAAACTTTATATGCAGCTGAGTGTCTCGCTAGGAACAAAAAGGATGATAGAGAAATTGGAAAGCAAGGAAAGGAAGATTTTGAGGAAAATCTTCGGTTAAATACAATGGTGAGTTTGGAAGATGACTTAACCAGGATTTGTATATACAGGTGGAGAAAATTATTAGTCTACTGACGCTATGTGGAAAAGACGGATTACATTTTATGGGCACGTGGCCCGAATGACGTCAACTCGATTAACCTATCACATATTCACTTTTCTCCAAGAGAAATAGATCAGGAGCCTGGTTCAGTGAAATACAAAATGATCTGCACGAGATTGGGATCTCAGGAGCTTGACCAGCCTAAGAGAAAACTCTTCGAACATCGGAGTTTCCAACAAAATCCGACGCTGAAAACTGGAAAGACGTGATCAAAAGAGAGAAAGGAACAACACCCTCTACGAATGAAGGAATACTGGGCTAATCTTAACGCTAGAAGGAAATACTTGAAATGAAGTGGTCTTAGTTGGCAAAAATGAAACAAGAAGAAACAATAATAATAATAATTATTATTATTATTATAATCATAATAAAAATCGTCAGATATTATTGTCATCAATAAAGTACACCGAGAGGCATTACTGATATACATCGCATGTCCCAACACACAAAACATCCAAACAAGTGCTGCTACTAGAATATCAAAGTACACAGAGCCGGCAATTAAAATAATGCAGACGTAGAAACTTGTGTCGGGGACTACAATCCCAATAACTGTATCGTGAACTGGTGTTATACCTAAAACTCTCCACAGTAGTATATCAGTACTGAATCTGGATCCGCAGATATATATTGAACCACCGAAGGCAGTTCTGTTCAACACCTGCCATATTGTCAGGAAGTTCCTTGGTGAAGATAATCCGGTCCATCACTCAGAAAGGCTCGAAGATGATTCAGAGGGATATTTATCTCATCCTATAAATGAAGGAGACTCGTGAAGAGTGCAGGCACAAATGTACATAGGCCTGCATTGTATTTCAGTACAGATGGTTCCTTGCTAAGGCCGAACCAGGCTGTAACATGAAATGTAACCGGGTATTTGCCATGATACTGATGTAAAAATAAATAAACAACAACAATAATAATAATGACAATAATGCAGACTACTCAAAGATAGAATTCATGTACATTGTTTGGCCTTTGCTGATGACATAGCAATCCTTTCTAATAACAGGCAAGAAGCAATGCATTCCATTGAGAAATTACATGAAATTGCCATCAAAACGGGACTTCAAATATCTTATGAGAAAACTCAGTACATGGAAGGAGCCTCACGATACTTAGACGGACAACCTATGAGAACTAAATTCGGAAAAATCTTTCAAGTGAACGAATTCAAATATCTGGGAGAAATTATTCAGCCCTCTGGTTTAAACCGTGAAGCAAATAAAGAGAGAATTTCCAAATTACAGAAAGCTTACAGAATCACTTGGAATAGGTATAACAAAAATCAATATCTCGGAAAGCAAAACTTAGACATTATAATACAGTAATCAAACCGGAGGCGTTATATGCATCAGAAACCTTAATCATTGGTGGCAAAACTTTAACCAAAGAGATCGAAAAACAAGAAAGGAAAATTTTACGAAAAATTTTTGGCCCAGTTTTTATAGAGGGAATCTGGAGGGAAAAGTCATCCCAGGAAATATATCGCCAATGTGAAAAAATGTCTCGTACTTTTCGGAAAAGACGATTGAAATTTTACGAGCACATTATCAGAATGAACAATGGCAGATTGACTAAAAGAATTCTCAACTTGGCCCTCTCACTAAAAACCAAGAACAGCTGGCTACGTGAAATCGAAACAGATCTCCCGGAAATCAACTTTTCAGACAATATTATACAGGACAGATGCAAATTCAGAACCCTAATCGACAGTCACCAATTTGAAGACAAACCCAACACCAGGGCCACCATAACTTGGACAGGAGACCGAAGAAAGGCGCTCAGCGAGAGGATGAAGAGATTTTGGAAGGAAAAGAAGGCCAACACATCAGCTAAACAGGTTCAACCGTGCTCCTGAGTCAGGCATAACGATGCAAGAATCACAATAATACAGACTTGGACGCTACTTAGAAATATGCACCTACACCGAAAGTATATCAAACGTAATCCGAAAACGATGGAAAACCTCCTACGCTTACCTCTTCAGATTGCCAGATGAAAGAATTTCTAAATGTTATCTATCTTAATTTAGAAGGCTCAAAACGATTCATCCGTGGCTGGTGGAGATCGATAATGACCTTTTAAGGTATGGAATTTCAGAAACAGACTTTTAAATCTGGACACCACTCAAACAAAAACTTAAAGAGACTCATCAAGAAAAAGTCACAACTTGTCCGAATTATGTGCATTTTGATGCAATGAAAAAAGGCACAATCCGACAGGATGAATAGCTGGTTGGCCCACATGAAGGCAAACAGTTGAGATCTCGCGTTGCTTAGTGCCCAAAGAATAAAAATAATAAGTATTAATAACTACAGTAGCGGACCCTTGCGAGAACTCTCACATGTGTATAACCCCCCCCCCCCCCCCCCGGCTTTACTGGTATGCGGGCTGGACGCGACACTGTTGTGTTAATTTGTTTAGACCTGATTGCGATTTTTCAAGAAATTGTCGATATATATGACACCAGAGTGCAATTCGTCACTGCTGCGAGCAATTCTCTTTTCTATGCATTTGAGGGTGCGGAAATACGAGGTAGCCGTGTCAGTAGAATTACTGGCACGTTCAAGATTCCCTTCGGGGCAAAAGGGACGTTACACCAATGACATTGTTTTAGGTTGCTAGTACGCGCCCCATGTGTAGGTTACACCGGGCGATACAGCTGGCCCTTCCAATATCGTTTGCTAACCCATCTAACGCGTGTTGCCAGGAAGGTCGATTGTTCTCTGACTGCACTCCGTATGGTACTAATGCACTGCAAGCATATCCTGCAAACGATACTGAACACTATTATCTTTCCTTCGCAACTCGCATTAGTCTGTAGTCACACCAAGGGAAAAATAATAGGGTTCAGTATCGTTTGCAAGAAATGCATTCAGTGCATTAGTTCCATACGGGATACAAGCAGAGAATAATCGACCTTCCTACCAATACGCGTTAGTTGGATTGCAGCAAACTATGTTAGAAGGGGCTGCGGAATCACCCGGAATAGGCTACAACTCACCTGGCTTTACTGTTATGCGGGCTAGACTCAAAACAGTTCATACAGGGGCTATCGTCTTGTTTGTTAATCCATCTGTCTATTTATTTATTTATTTATTTACTTTAATTTATTTATTTAATTTAATTTTTTATACCTACTGCAGTGCTTTCTGAATATTCATCTAGCCTCTAATAACTTATCAGACATCGTCAAAAAAAGTCATAGATACTTCACTCGTCGCTCACAAAGATGCACCAAGTTATGTTGATAATTCATTTTAGGAACTTGAGACATCTTGGTCGTCTGCCCCGTGTAGTTGTGTGTGTGTTGAATATGTCAAATAACCTGTATTTATGTGATGCCCGTAGTAGTAACTTATGTGTAACTGTATTAGGGACAGGGATGAGGTAGGTGCCCTGGGACTTAAAAAAGGTACTATCTCGGCATTTTCCTGTAGGGAGTGTGGAGAAACTCTGAGAAAAAATTACAGAAAGTCTGAGAGACTAGACGTTATATCATTTCAAATGACGCACGCTACAAATGCTACACATGTTAGAAAGGCTCAGGAGGGTTTCTCGCTTCGCTCGCTTCGCTCTTTCAACAGACTCCATTACCCATTAACTTAGGCTTCCCGCGCGGGCACCTCTTTAAGGGTCACCCTGTATTTGAGTCTGACATCTTTTACAACTCTTTAAGGGTCACCCATTATTTGAATCTGATAACTTGCAAACCTCTTTAAGGGTCACTCTGGATTTGAATTGAATCTAACATACTGTACACCTCGTTAAGTGTCACCCCGTATTTTGCTCTGACATCCTGCACACCTCTTTAGGAGGCACCCTGTATTCTTATCTGGCATCTTGTATATCTCTTTAGAGTCACCCTGTATTCTTGTGTGACATCTTGTGCACCTCTTTAGGAGTCACCCTGTATTCTTCTCTGCCATCTTGTACACCTCCTTAAGAGTCACCTTGTATTCTTATCTGGCATCTTGTATATCTCTTTAGGAGTCACCCTGTATTCTTATCTGGCATCTTGTACACCTCTTTAGGAGTCACCCTGTATTCTTTTCGCTTCGCTCGAAGCCCCAGGTCACTCGACGCCCCAGGACTCTTTCAACAGACTCCATTAACCATTAACTTAGGCTTCCCGCGTGGCTGCATGACGTCACGCACTCGCCGTCCATTATCCATTATTTTAGGCTTCCCGCGCGTCTACATGACGTCACCGTCCCCGTCTCCGTAACGCAACCGTCTCCGTAACGCATAACTTTTGACTCAAGCATAACGATGAAGTCGACAAGATCATTTGAAATGATAAAAACCTACTCAGGATTATTTGGATTCGAACATACGATCTCCAGACTTGTTGCAGCTGTCCTCGTAGCCGTGGGGCACGATTTTCATCCTTCAAACTGAAACAATAATCTAAATTTTCGAGGTAAGATGGGATCTGCGAATATTTCTCTGTGCTATATAATCCTGCATTGCTGTTCCAATTTGAATGTTTATCTAGCCGTGCAGTTCTAGCTGAGCGGGCAAGGAAGGAGATAGGAGCCATTTCCCATGCCACGAGAGTCCGGCCCCGCACGATACATGGGCTGCATCTCAAGAAGCTGTACTTCTCTCTTCCGACCACCCACAGTACCTACCACGAGAACTCACAGCCATTTCTCATTCTCCACCTGATAGCCTACACTATTCTGTTACATTAATGGAGAGAAATCAAAGACATCGAGCATAATTCCATGTTTTGAAGATATTGAAGTTTATGCATAGGCTATTATTTTAATAATAATAATAATAATAATAATAATAATAATAATAATAATAATAATAATAATAATAAAAATAATAATAAAAATTACTGGTATTATTATTGGTGAGCCTCCGTGGCTTAGGCGGCAGCACGCCGGCCTCTCACCGCTGGGTCCGTGGTTCAAATCCCGGTCACTCCATGTGAGATCTGTGCTGGACAAAACGGAGGCAGATAGGTTTTTCTCCGGGTACTCCGGTTTTCCCTGTCAAAATTTCATTCCAACAACACTCTCCACTATCATTTCATTCCATCTGTCATTCATTTAATCATTGCCCCAGAGGAGTGCGACAGGCCTCGGCAGCCGGCACGGTTCATATCCTCGCCGCTAGATGGGGGCTTCATACATTCCATTCCTGACCCGGTCGGAGACTGGAAGCAAGCTGTGGATTTTCATTTCACTGGTTTTATTATTATCATTGTTATTGTTATTTTTTTTTACATTCGAATTGAGCCACTATGGACTACGGAATAACAATCAAAATCACTGTTTCGTTCTAGATCGTCTGCCAGCTTTGATGTCCTGCCAGTATCTCTTGAGCCCATCACTCAGCGCCTTCTTCCGATCTTCTGAAAGAGGTCCCCTCCGTCTTTTGGGTTCTGCCCCTACCTTAAATCCCTGGTAATTTTTGATTAGGTGTCTGAATTCACATCTGTTCATAATTTTGCAGTCCGGAATACCAATTTCTAGAAGGTCTTTGTTACATTCTTCAAACCAAGCCGATTTTTTCTTCTTTGGTTTCACGAAATTCCAAATTTTCTTTGTTAGACGATCGTTGGACATTCTGAAAATGTGTCCATAGAACAACAACCTTTTCCTTTTTATTGTTGACGTGACTGGTTCTATCTTTCTATATAACTCTTCGTTCGACTTCAAACATATGTGCCCGTCAACCCATCTGTTGCCTAAAATTTTCCTCAATACCCTGCGTTCTCTTTTGACCAACTGGTCGACTAGTCCCCGCCTGTTCATAGTCAATGTCTCCGAAGCATATAATGCTTCAGGTTTGACAACCGTGCTGTAGTGTCTTAATTTGGCTCCAATGCTCAGCGACTTCTTATTATAGAGATTTTTCGTCAGGTGATAGTCCAGCTATGGAACATGTTATTTCAACTGCTTCCGGCTTTGGGCCTTGATCTTAGCCTAGTGTTCACGCATTCGCTGCCTGTGAAACTCCCTTCATTCATCAGACCACTTCTTGCAGTTTTTTAATTTAGCTTTTTCTTGGAATTGGTGGTGTGCTCCAAGCTTTTCCTTCAAAAGATCACGATCCATAATGTCTGCGTGGGTGATCCCTACTCCTTGCAAATCCTCACCTACCTCACAAAACCAGGGTCCCTTGTTATTTGTTGTTGTTGTTAAGGAAATACCGATTGGCGATTCTCTCGGGTTTCACACGAGTTAAGTGGCCATAGAAAGATATTCTTCTCTTCCGAATTACTTGAGATATCCTTTCTACATGATGGTACAGCTCATTGTTATGCCATCTCCTGTATTCACCATCGTCTCTCAACGGCCCTAAGATCTTCCTCGGGATCTTCCATTCCTTGGCTTCCAATTTCTCAACCAGACCCTTCCTATTCATTGCCAGGCATTCTGCTGCGTCCAGCACCTTAAGTCGGATAACTGTACGATAGTGTCTTAGTTGGCATTATTATTATTATTATAATTATTATTATTACCGGTATTATTATTATTATTATTATTATAATTCTTCTTGCATCGTTATGCCCGACTCAGGAGCACGGTTGAACCTGTTTAGCTGATGTGTTGGCCTTCTTTTCCTTCCAAAATCTCTTCATCCTCTCGCTGAGCGCCTTTCTTCGGTCTTCTGTCCAAGTTATGGTGGCCCTGGTGTTGGGTTTGTCTTCAAATTGGTGATTGTCGATTAGGGTTCTGAATTTGCATCTGTCCTGTATAATATTGTCTGAAATGTTGATTTCCTGGAGATCTGTTTCAATTTCACGTAGCCAGCTGTTCTTGGTTTTTAGTGAGAGGGCCAAGTTGAGAATTCTTTTAGTCAATCTGCCATTGTTCATTCTGATAATGTGCCCGTAAAATTTCAATCGTCTTTTCCGAAAAGTATGAGACATTTTTTCACATTGGCGATATATTTCCTGGGATGACTTTTTCCTCCAGATTCCCTCTATAAAAACTGGGCCAAAAATTTTTCGTAAAATTTTCCTTTCTTGTTTTTCAATCTCTATGGTTAAAGATTTGCCACCAATGATTAAGGTTTCTGATGCATATAACGCCTCCGGTTTGATTACTGTATTATAATGTCTAAGTTTTGCTTTCCGAGATATTGATTTTTTGTTATACCTATTCCAAGTGATTCTGTAAGCTTTCTGTAATTTGGAAATTCTCTCTTTATTTGCTTCACGGTTTAAACCAGAGGGCTGAATAATTTCTCCTAGATATTTGAATTCGTTCACTTGAAAGATTTTGCCGAATTTAGTTCTCATAGGTTGTCCGTCTAAGTATCGTGAGGCTCCTTCCATGTACTGAGTTTTCTCATAAGAAATTTGAAGTCCCGTTTTGATGGCAATTTCATGTAATTTTTCAATGGAATGAATTGCTTCTTGTCTGTTATTAGAAAGGATTGCTATGTCATCAGCAAAGGCCAAACAATGTACATGAATTCTATCTTTGAGTAGTCTGCCATGGGTTATTCCCTTAGTTTCCTTTTCCCAGGTCCTGATTATCTTCTCAAGTACGAGGCTGAACAGTAACGGAGATAATCCGTCTCCTTGGCGGACCCCAGTGTTAATTGCAAAAGGCTCAGATATTTCGCCGAGGAATTTAACTTTTGACGTAGTGCCAGTTAGTGTTTGTCTGATTAATTCTCTTGTTTTTCTATCAACTTGAAATTCTTCTAGAGTATTGAAAAGTGTTTGACGATCTATAGAGTCATATGCTTTTCTGAAATCTACAAAGGTAATGACTGTCTGTCTGGTTTTGCGCATTTGTAGGATAGTTTTGAGATTGAGAATTTGTTCCGTACATGATCTTCCTTTTCGGAAACCTGCCTGGTATTCTCCAATCAGACGGTCTGTTTGTTTCTCAAGTCTAGTGAGCAGGGCTTTGGAGAAAATTTTATAAATAACTGGTATCAAGGAAATTCCTCTATAATTATTGATGTTGGTTTTATCCCCTTTCTTGTGGAGTGGATGGATTAGCGCACATTTCCAATCCTCAGGTATTTCTTCGGTGATCCAGATGTTCTCAAGAATTGAGTGGATTTTCCGGGCTACGTTCTCACCACCTATCTTCAGCATTTCGGCAATTATACCATCTTCCCCTGGGGCTTTATTATTTTTGAGTCCATGGATTATTTCTTTAATTTCTTCCAATGTTGGGGGTTCTGAATCTTGGTTGGATGTTTGTTTTTCAAAGATGAGTTGTTCTTTAGGGGATTCACAGTTTAAAAGATCCTTGAAATAATCTGCTAGAAGTTTGCAATTTTCTTGATTATTTGTTTCCAATGTCCCATCCGGGCGTTTGAAGCAAAGACTGGGTGCCTGATAATTTGATAATTCTTCTCTGAAGGTTTTGTAGAAGTTTCGTGTATTGTTTTTAGTAAAATCTTGTTCAATTTCAGCCAATCTGTAGTGATCGTACTTGCGTTTTTCAGATCTGATGATTTTAGAGGTTTGTTTCTGTACTTTGGTGAATTCGTGCCAATTTTCTTCCGTTTTGTGAGAATTCCAATTCTGCCAGGCTTTAATTCTGAAGTTTATAGCCTTGTCACAGGTTTCGTTCCACCACCTATGCTTGCGTTTCCTGGGCGGTGTGCCAATGTTTTGAGAAGCTTTCGAAAGTATATCTTTGAGTTCTAACCAGCCAGAAGAATCGTGAGTAGGGATACTTTCTTGGAAAGTACTGGCGTTCTGTTTAAGAAATTCTGGATCGACGCGCAGATTTTTTGTTATTTTTGGTTTGGATCTGTTCGGTTGAAATTTTACCTTGATTAAGGATAGATGGTGGTCAGAGTCAATGACTCCTTTCTTGACTTTGACATTCATAATTTCTTTTTGATTCTTTTTGGAAATAGCCACATGATCTATTTGAAATTCTCCTAAGTGAAAATTAGGGGATCTCCAGGTCTTTTTCTTGTGTGGAAGTGCCAGGAAATGTGTTGACATTAGTTTGAGATCAAAAGTTTTGCAAAAATCAAGTAATCTTTCTCCATTTTTATTAGTTCTATTGTGTGCTGGATATAGTCCTACAATGGTCCTGAATTTCCTTTCTCTACCAATTTGGGCATTAAAATCTCCCAATAGGATTTTTATGTGATGATTTGGAATGATGGCTGTAGTTTCTTCCAGCAGTTCCCAGAAGTCTTCCACCTTTTGTGGATCTTTACGATTGTAGTTGTTGGTGGGTCCATGCGCATTAATAAGCGTATAAGCTTTGTTTCCTGATTTAACGGATAGTGTTGAAATTCTTTCAGAAGGCGAGGAAAAGTTAAGCACTGAGTTTATAATGTTTTTTCTGACAGCAAATCCAGTGCCAAATTGTAGTGGCTTCATATGGAGGGAGATTGCTGGCTTGCCTTTATAAATTCTATAATTTCCTGATTCAAAATGATTTTCATCCGTGTATCTGGTTTCCTGTAGTGCTAAAATTTGGATGTTGAAGTTATCCAACATGTCTGTTAGTTGTTTTAACTTGCCAGTTTTCCGAAGTGTGTTGATGTTTAAGCTACCAATGAAAGTTTTGCATTTTGGGCGAAGAGATTTGGGAAGCTCCGATACATTCCCGCATGATGTTCTCGGTCCCCCAGAATCCGATGACCGAGAAAAATAACTAGTATGTCTACTAGGGCCTGGGGTAGTTATATTGTAGGTTGTTTCCATCATGCTAACAAGTTGAAAGTAGTGGGGACATCGATCTATGTCGGTGTCATGGTTACGACTGAAGTAGTGAGCTTCAGAGGTTGCTGAAGATGTTGTCAAGCTGTGCCTGTTTTTGGTCCGCGAGAGGTATTTTATTTCCCTCAAACCCTCCGGACAAGTCCGGCGAGCCTCCCTATCCGCCACCTGGGACGCGCCCGATAGGGGAACAGGCAGAAACCCCCACAGTACTTATTATTAAGTCCGTAGTTATCTTTAGTTGAAGGTTTCATGTTTTCATCTTTCATTATCATTATCACCCAAGACCGCCAAATTCTGGCCTTTGCATTCCATTTTATTTCATTTCATTGTATGTTCGTTTGTATTCTTCCCTTCATTTTGTACTTTTTCTGGATAATTAAAATAAAATAATAAATAAATACTATCACCCAAACCATTCGGGGCTGATAACCTAGATGTTTGACCCCTTAATACTTGAGGAGGTATGAACAAGTAGCCTAGATAATTCGCCTGAACCTGGCAAAGAAACATTGCTTAATTAATAATCCTTTACCTATGAATATATTCCTGTTTCTGTTCTGGAGAACGATACACACACGCTCCCCTCGGAAAGGTCAGTGATCAAAGATTATTCTTATTGATAAACTGCAGAAAAGAACCCTTCTAATCGATATCGCAATTCCTAAGTTGAATAGTATCCAACAAATTTATTCCCAGATAGTGACCAAGTGCCTTTTGCTGAAGAGAATCGACAGATGAGGGGACAGGAATTTGTTACTATATTGACCGTCGTAATCCCTTCCACTGGCATCATTTCGAATTCGCTAAGGGCTAACGTCGGTAAACTGGGGCTCCAGGATATTTTGCATATCACTATGAAAAGAGCAGTAATTTTAGAGACCTGCTCCTTATTGTGATTGTTCCTCAACCTGCCAACTGAAAGAACTCCACTCCTGATCACACAAATCCCTATTCCCGGTTCTTCACGTTGAACGTCAAGCGAGTGAACGGACAGTTGAGGAATGGTCCTTCGCAGAGTTGTGGGTGAAGCAGAGATGTGACTACAGGGAAGATTAATAGCGCTCAGTACTGTTTGCGGGATATGCATGCAGTATATTAGTACCATACGGGACGCAAGCAGAGATATATCGACCTTCCTGACAACACGCGTTAGTTGGGCAGCGAAAGACAATATTATTAGGGGCAGCTGATTTGACCGGTATATAAATTGTATATAAACCTTTGAACTGGCGGTGGGTTTGGCGTCTGAAGGATATGAAATTATAATAAACAAGTGGATGAATAAACTAATTGATTAATTGTCGCATTTACAAAGTAATACTGTTAACTGGTATAATGAGACCTATAAAGTTCGGTTTGAACAGTGAGTCTTACCCAGCTGAGAAACAAACTGGTTTCTGTATAATTTAGTAGTCCCTCCTAGACTTGATAACAGTTTCTTTCTGATTAGCATACTGAATAAAATAATTATCGAGATCTAACATAAATTAATCGTTCCGTGTCTACTTGCTCGTATAAAAGTATTGGGTGTTTGTCAATAGTAAATGATGAGGCGAGAAAGGAAGGCGTTGGTTCGTTTGCCATAAATTTCCCAGCCCAGCTTTAGAAAACAGCAAGAAGTTTCCTGTAGTAGAATCATCACAGATAAGGTGTTACCATCAAATATAAAACTTATTCCCAACATTATTCTATTATGGCTTTTGATTCTTATACTGGCCCAACGAATCATATCTTTTACTAAAGTGGAGTACCTAGTTGGGTCGTATCTGTACTGAATTATATCGACATGATTGTTGTTGTTGTTGTTGTTGTTGTTGAGTCTTCAGTCTTTTGACTGGTTTGATGCAGCACTCCATGCCTCCCTGTCCGGAGCTAATCGTTTCATCTCTACATAGCTACCACACCCTACATCCAAGGCAATCTGTTTAACATATTCTAACCTTGGTCTACCCCAACAGTTCTTATCCTTGACCGTTCCTACCATGACTAACATTGTTATTCCTGGGTGTCACAGTAGTGTCCAGCCAACCTATCTCATCTCTTCATTAGCAGTCGCCAGAAACATCTCTCAGCTCCCACTCGTCATAATAGCTCTTCGTTTGTAACCGTATCTACCCATCTGATCTTCATCATTCTCCTGTAACACCACATGTCAAACGCTTCAATTCTCCTCTTTTCTGCTGCACCAATAGTCCCAAGTTTCAATTCCATAGAGCGCCACGCTCCAGACAAAGGCTTTAAAAAATGACTTCTTAATACCTAAATCTATATTCGATGTCAATAGATTCCTTTTTTTGTAGAAATGCTTTCCTTGCCTGAACCAACCTACTTTTTAAAGTAGGCCTGCATTTAACAAATTAAATAACAAAATAATTAATAATAACAATTATTGAGCGGAGAATTTCTCATAGTCATGGGTGTCTGACAGGTGGATAGTTTGTCTCTGCTACACTACAATTGCGGGCTTGAACATGTTATGCACGACAGAGGAAGACCTGAATGAATTCGAACCGCCAAGTTTACTAAACCAAACTGAAATCAAGAAACTTGTACTCACACGGGGTATCGAGGGCGAAGAGATAAGGTCTAACCACCATAATGTGTATGACCCATGCAACGAAAACTAACTCATTCGTTGTCTTTGAAGGAATACTGGGCTAAAAGATAGGCCAATCAATGTTGATTCCGCGACGAATAATAATAATTATGATAATAATAATAATATTAATAATAATAATCATAATTATATTATTGTAATTGATATTGAGTTCCCATCAATGGAAATGTATACAAATGTATACAAGATTATGGTGGAAAATGTAGGCCAATATATTGTCAAATTAAGTCAATATGAAATAAGAAAACATAATAATAATAATAATAATAATAATAATAATAATGCCAGCGGTGGCATGCTGTGCTGTACAGTCCTTGTTTTGAGCTCCTCACATTTCCGCTTTTTAAGTAAGTTTTACACGTTTATATGGTTAGTTTACGATTTCTATGGTGATTTTTATGGACTCTTGTCGAAAACAAGTGTGTGTTATAGTGCTTGTGGATCTATCAACGTCATAATCTTCAAAATACAGCTGCGAAATGTTTGTTTACATTCATGTCATGGTTGCTACATCGTTAGTTACAGTGCCATATAACCCCAAATGCCTTCTCGAAATGGGTTATGTACGGTGTTTTGTGTGTAATTTGGATGTTTCAAGCCCATTTATCACATACTTCATATAATGTGTGGAGGTAATCGGACTGTTTTCGTGTTAATATTACGAATGGTAAAGTTTACATCTGCTTAACCTACAAAATTAGGTTACACGTATTTGCTACATATATTCCTTCTCTGCTGGTCGTTTGCACTTAAATGACGTCTACTATTGTAATATAAACACTATCTCTGCAAGATAATTATACCGTATATCTAATGTGTGTTGTGAGAAATCTGTAATGACAAGGTATGTGCAAACCAGGAATGACGAGATATACTAAATGGGGTAGGCAGGACTCCTGAGCCGTAGTGAAGGCAACCTGTCTAGGAGATGGAAAACTCCAAAATTAAACCTACAATGGTAGCGTCTGATCCGGAACGGGCGGCTGCCAACAGCGTCTGTATCCCATGTTAGGGACGGCTGATAACAAAACCTGGCTGTAGGTATAAAAGGCAAACCCATTTAATGCATGATGGAGAAATTAACGAGTAATGCCTCGGATGAAATGCCGCTGCCTGGGGAGCGCCAGGGCACGTTTGGAGCCGGTGCTGGACGTGACAGTATGCGAGCCGCCGGTGGTAGAGGGCTGAACAGGCGGGTCCCTACCGGGCAAGATCCCGAAATCATTACAGCCGACAAGCGTTTGCATGATGAGCCTGAGCAGAGAAGTGAATCATTATCTAGTACTTCACCTGCTGAAGGTGCTGCACAGGTAACTCAACCTGTGCTCACCCAGGCAGGACTGCCGACAGCGTATTAAATGGGCAAATGTCATGAACGAAACCATAATACGCACTTATTTTAGGGTTACTGACTTCGGACAGAATTCAGTTGGTTATAGGCAACGCTTACATTCTGAATTTCTGTTGCATTACCCTGAACTAACTGTGACCGAACAGAGAGTATCTGATCAATACAGGGCTATTCTCCGGAATAATCTTATCCCTGAAGCCAGAATGAACACCATTAAAGAAGAGGTACGGCGTGAGAAGGAAGGTGTGAATGGAGTCACTCAGAACAGTGTTCCTGAAGAACTGGAGTCGGCACAAGCTGATAGCCAGGACCTTCAAGAAGTAGATCCAGTTTCCATGCAAATTATCGATCAACACCTAATTGGAAAGTTGAAGAATGAAATGATGACTACAGTCATAGAGTTTTATGGAACTGATACAAATTGCAGGCCGAAAATACCGAAAGTCAATGGTTCAAGAAAGCTGACAAAGATACTGAGTATCATGAATCGGGATGTTTTGCCGGAACATGTTGAAGCATCTGCCAATCTGGAATCCCTTCATACTATTATTTACTGTGGTGCAGTAACTGTTGTGAAAGCTATGGGTATTGGACAACATGAACGGAAAAAGCAAATGCCATCGATGCCAAACTGGGAAAGAAGACTTGTTGGAAGGATTGAACAGCTCAGGGCAGATATTGCTAGAATGACACAATATGTTCGTGGTACAAGAACAAGAAAATTACTGAGGAAAGCTGAGCATATAATGAGACAAAACACAGCCCACACACAGCGAGATGTACCGAATTCAACACCTGAAGAGTGCTTAGATACCTTGAAACAAAGGCTGTCTGTTTTATCCGCCAGACTTGCAAAGTATAGGGAGAGTATGAAGAGGAAGAAGGATAACTTCCTTTTCGCCAACTCAGAGAGAAGATTCTATCAGACTCTGGGTAAGATAAAGGTTTCTGCGGACAAAAGCTATCCGACTAAAGAAGAAGTTCAAGAATTTTGGGGAAAACATCTGTCTACACCATCTCATCACGACACTCAATCAAGTTGGGTAAGAGAAGAACAGCAAGCTTCCCAAAGATTTGAGCAAATGCAGCACGAGAAATTCACCACAAATGATATTAAGGAAGTTATCAACAACTTAGCGAATTGGAAAGCCCCTGGCCCTGACCAGATTCAGAATTTTGGTATAAGAAGTTCTGGAGCATCCACAATCGACTAGGTGAGTTCATTAATGATTCCATCCTTCATCCTGATAGCTTACCCGAATTCATCACACGTGGCATCACATATTTGCTTCCAAAAGATCTTCAGAATACATGGGATCCTACAAAATATCGTCCCATCACATGTCTGCCCACGTTGTATAAGATCATTACATCATGCTTGGCTAACAGGATATATGCACACTGTGAAAGAAACAATATAATTGCCGTGCAACAGAAAGGTTGTAAAAAGGGTTCAAAAGGGTGCAAAGAACAACTAATAATTGTCTCAGTTGTGTGTGGCCAGGCACACTTAAATCACCGAAACCTTCATATGGCGTACATCGATTATAAGAAGGCCTTTGATTCTGTCCCCCATGACTGGCTAGTAGCAGTGCTGCGATTGTATAGGATCAATGAGGTATTTGTCAGTTTCTTGGAAAGGGTTATGTCAGCATGGCAAACTAGACTGTGTCTCAGTACGCCACGCGGAGATATACGAACAGATGAGATATCGATTCGGAGAGGCATCTTTCAAGGAGACTCCCTTAGCCCCTTATGGTTTGTCCTGGCAATGAATCCGTTATCTACCCAGCTTAACTCTACTCACTACGGCTTTTCTATCAAGATTGGAAAGAGAATTGGTACTCGGCTAAATCATCTGCTATACATGGACGACCTTAAACTCTATGCCGAAACAGAGTTGCATCTGGAAAACTTGTTGAGAATAGTTGAAGCATTCTCACGAGACATACAAATGGGATTTGGTTTGGACAAGTGTCGGACACTAAAGGTGGTGAGAGGAAAAGTACAGAAGTCCGGGTATGAGCTGGAAGATGGACAGCATATTAGGGCTATGTTGGCAGAAGACACCTACAGATACTTAGGAGTAAAACAAGCTAAGCATATTGACCATGTGTCAATAAAGAAAGATCTGTCCTGTGAATTTGTCAAAAGATTAAAACAAAATATAAAAACGCACTTGAACAGCAAAAACTTAGTGAAAGCTGTTAACACGTATGCTGTACCTGTTCTGAGCTACTCCTTTGGCATAATCAAATGGTGCAAAACGGACATCGAAGGACTTGAACGAAAAATGAGAACGATGCTCACAAAAGGAAGGAAACACCACCCACGATCTTCAATAGAGCGATTGACTCTACCCAGAAGCCTAGGTGGACGTGGGTTCGTTGACATTGATAATCAGATGAAACGGCAGATAGTCAGCCTTAGGGAGTACTTCTATGCAGAAGCGAGGTCATCTGTACTTCACAGAGCCATCAGTGAGGCGGACAGATCAACGCCACTGGTCTTGTGTCAGCAAGAGATTCAACACCTCCTACATACTGACATTCAGAAGATGGAAGCATGGAAAGCAAAACCTTTGCACGGAAGACATCCAAATGAGGTGAGTCAAGCAAATGTTGATATAAATGCGTCAAACTACTGGCTCACTTCAGGACAGATCTTTCCAGAAACTGAAGGTTTTATGCTAGCAATTCAAGACCAAGTCATCCCTACAAGGAACTACCTCAAGTTCATTGTAAAAGATCCCGCTGTACCAGATGATAAGTGCCGCTACGGATGTCAACAGTCAGAAACAATACAGCATATTACATCTGCATGTAGATATTTCCTGGCAACAGAGCACAAACAAAGGCATGATGCAGTTGCTAAAATCTTGCATCAGGAGTTGGCTGATAAGTTTCAGCTTTTGAAAGGAAAGAAAGTTTCGTACCACCAATATCAGCCAGAGTGTGTTCTTGAAAACAATGAATACAAACTGTATTGGGACCGAACTATTTTGACTGATCAATCGGTATCACACAACAGGCCGGACCTGGTGGTTGTAAACAAGAAAACCAAGCAAACTACATTGATTGATGTTGCGATTCCTAACAACAAGAATCTCCAGTCAAAACACATTGAAAAGATCAGCAAATACAGCGAGTTGGTCGACCCTATCAAAAGACAATGGCATGTAGAGCGAGTGAAGACCATACCTATCATTGTCTCGAGTACGGGCGTGATCCCAAGTACCTTGCTCCAAGGCCTTAAAGAACTGGATCTGGATACTGGGCTCTACAAACTAATGCAGAAGGCAGTAGTTCTATCGACAACCAGATTCGTTCGGAAGTTCATGGGTAGCGAAATTCTAGCTTAGAAGTTGCTGTTTCCGTAGCTATATTTTGGTTCACTGAAGCCCGTATAGTTACGTTGTAATATACCAGAAATGTGTTATATGTTCTGTATAAACCGAAAATAATAATAATAATAATAATAATAACAATAATAATATTAATAACAATAATAATATTAATAACAATGTGTACTGGCCAACCATTTTAAACTGATAACTGTTTTGAATTAAGGAGAATAACTTCGTTTCTATGATGAAAGCACTCAATCCTTTCATATAAGGAACAATTTTTCGACAAAATGACCAAAGTATCGTTAAATCGCACTCCACGACTACGATGGGGATCTGCAGTTAGTCGAGGATTGAAGGTTCGAATTCCGGCGCTTGCTGTGGTCATTCTGAGTGTTGTGTTCCCCTGATTTTAGCCTACTGTACTTTCGATTTTTGCAGAAAATGAAAGTAGACCTATGAGATCATCACAGGGCCAAAAAAAAGTGTGTGTCTGTCTGTGTGTCTGTGAGTGTGTGTGTGTGTGTACTCTGCATGTGTGTCCCCCCTATCAATTCAAACACGGTGAAACCAAATTGAACGAAATTTGGTACAGAGGTAGCACTAGCAAAGGCCACCTCAGTGTCATGTTTTATATTGCCACCATCTTTACCAAAACTCAATGGCGGCCACTCAAACGTTCAAAACGTAAAATCAAATTTCGAATAAACTAATCATCCGATCTCTACCAAATTTGGTAACAGGATACCTTCATATGGAACGCTACTTCTGACCAAACTACAAGGTCATCGGACGTACTTTCTCAGGATGGCTGCCGTGTGAATCATGCAAACTTAATGGGATCCACCAGTTCCGATTATCGAACCAAGAATCGTTTAAACTGTTCTGAAGGACGTGGCCCGTTCAAAATTAAGAGTTTATATCGTAATAATTTAGAGTAGAAGTGTCTTTAAAATGCTGAGCTGTGTCAGTTACCAACACAAGATGACAGCTGATCTCTCGTTCTGACCTAGGCCTATATTTCACTAATTTGAGTATGTTGCATGCATGTAGCCTACAGATAGAATTAATATAAACTTTGTACGGAATTGATTATGATGAATATATACTCCAACGAGGAAATCGTTTAGTCCATGTCATTATTTGCTAAGACGTTGTATGTAAACCTATTTATAAAGCTTGGTACCTGGGGGCTCATTTGGCTCAGTGCTAGTGACCCTGCCTAGTAACCCACAGGTGCGGGGTTTTAATCCCATCAGGTACACTTTTTATTTGGTTATATTTATTGATTGATTTATAACTACTCAGACGTTATAATGTTAAGCCTATAGTGTGTATTTGCGATCGAAAGTATTATATTTATACTTAACATCACACATTTCAACATACGACTACATCGATTACAATTCGTTGTCCTTGATTCGCGGTAGAGTCTATTGTTGTTTTCGATTCTTCGGGAGTCTTACAGCATCATAGTATTATAGCCGCGTGTGCATGGGGTGTGTGTAGAAGTTATCTGATAACCTGTGTCACTGTGATGTCTGTAGGCTTACTAGTGTGTGTACTCATATACGATGAAGGATTTGGGTAGGAAGCTGTTGTTGTTGTTGTTGTTTCAGATGAGATGCATGGACATCTTAGACATCTTGACACCTTAGAAGAATGTTTCAACTCTACTGTTCTTGCCCTCAATCAAGAAAATGAAATAGTGTTGCTAGGCGATTTTAACTCCCATATCTCCTGGACATCAATAGACAATGGTACCATACACTCTCCCAAAATAGATACTTTCATTTTATCAAATTTTATAAACGGTCTACATCTGAAACAGTTCAATCTACACCCAACAAGGAAATCCGAAACACTGGACCTCATATTTTCAACACTGCGCAATGTCACTGTGACCGTTGGAAGAAATATCCTGAACACGACCATAGCTCAATAGAAGCCACTCTCCCCGTCCCAGCGAGCAGACATAAAAATAGCCCCACCACCGATAAGAAAGTTTTTCCTCTTTGGAGAAAGGTCGACTGGCAAGCTGTCAATCAGGATTTATCATCTCTACCCTGGTGCCTGCTAACAGCTGAGAGAGACGTAAACAGCGCAGTGGCCTTGTTTGAGGATTTACTTTACTCGGCCATTAAACAACACGTTCCTTTCTCCGTACCCAAATCCAACAAATACCCGCACTGGCTAAGTCAAAACACCAAACTCCTTCTCCAAAATAAAACTCGAGCGTGGTCACTGTGGAAATCAGTTCCTAATCCTCATACACGCAATGTATTTATTCACCTACGGAAAATTTCGAGAGTTCATATGACAGAAGATTACAACCGCTACATTTCTTCCATAACAGGAAATCTCAAGAATAACCCGAAGAAGTTCTGGACACTTATATCATCCCGTAGAAAGACTCCCAGAATTCCACTTAACCTAAACCTCCATAATGAAGAAATCCCATTTGAATTGAGGTCCACACATTTCAATGAATATTTCCATTCAACCTTTTCAGTTCCCGTGCCAATCCCCAGTCCCCCTCAGCTTACCAGCGTCTGTTCTGATTCACTGTCTCAAATTTCAACGACCCCCGATGAAATTCAAAATATTTTAAAAAGTCTTCCCGCAAACAGATCTACCGGACCATCAGACATAAGCCCTATATTCCTGAAAAACACCTCTGCATCTCTCAGCATCCCCTTATCCATGATACTCAACTGGTGCATGACTTCCGGCACTTTTCCTGACTCATGGAAAAGAGCTGATGTCACACCTGTCTTTAAATCAGGCAGCAAGCATGAAATTTCCTCATACAGACCTATATCTATCGTCCCTATACTCTCTTCAGTCTTCGAAAGAATAATACATTGCCGTCTCCTCACTTTCACCAAACCACACCTCTCAGAAGAACAACATGGCTTCGTCCCTGGAAAATCATGTTTAACAAATCTGACTGTTCTGAACCATCACATAATTTCTGTAATAGATCAAAAATCTCAGCTAGATGTAATCTACGTCGACCTGGCCAAAGCATTTGATTCCGTGAACCATTTCCTTCTCCTCCACAAGCTTGCTTCACGATACAACGTACATGGATCCTTCCTATCCCTAATAAAAACCTTCCTGTCCAATAGGCAACAACGGGTAGTGCTTCCAGGGTCTGTATCGTCCTGGCTCCCAGTCTTATCAGGAGTAACTCAGGGCAGTATCCTGGGACCCCTTCTCTTCGTGCTGTATATGGACGATATAAACACATGTGTGCAAAATTGTCCGTGTTCCCTTCTTCTATACGCTGATGACCTCAAGATATTCAGAAAAATTTCCAATTCTGACGACCACGCTGACCTCCAGGAAGCAGTGAATACTTGTACTGATTGGTTCAACAAATGGAAGTTATCCCCTAATCCGAAAAAGTGCTTCAATGTGTCTTTCTCACTACTGAAATCTGGAAATCAGGCGAACTATAAAATATGTGGAAATAAATTGGATACGGTTTCTCAGGTGAGAGATTTAGGTATTATTCACGATGATAAACTGACATTCTCTCCCCACATTGACCATATCAAATCTCGCGCAATGCGCAGTCTCGGCATTCTATACAGATTCACAGAAATTAAAGACCTCACTGCACTTAAATTATACTTCACCACATATGTTCTCCCTATCCTAGATTTCTCTTCTCCAATCTGGTGTACTTCGGCTATAACCAATATTTCTAAATTGAACAGTGTCATTAATTTCTTCATATCAATTGTCAAAGCTCGCAATCCTTCACTAAGGCACTTCGCCAAATCCGATATTCTAAACCAGCTCAATGTACTCGACCTAAGAAGCCGTCTACAATTTACTGACCTGTGTTTCTTACATAAAATTATGAATGGTTACACAAAATGTAACATGCTCTTAAGCTACTTCCCACTTCATGTTCCCTCCCGTTCAACACGCCAGAACCATTTACACCACGTACCTCGCCCACGTCTTGAAGTACAGAAGCGCTCTATTTTCCACCGTCTACCTACCCTTAGCAACTCCCTTCCAAACATTGACATATTCTCTCCCTATCGAACATTCAAACATAACATTAGAAGATCCCTTTCACCCTCTTTTCCTAACCCCTCGCCCTCCTAATCACTCACTACCCCATTCACTCCCTGCGTCCTTCCCGAGATTTATCCTTTCTGCCGTCACTGCCAATTGTTACCTGTTATTGTTGTTGTTGTTGTTGTTGTTGTTTTTTGTTATTATTATTTGAAATTGTTAAATTATTAGTGTAAAATGACCTTTTCATGGTTGTATCTAATAATTGTTAAATAAATAAATAAATAAATAAAAAATTTAGCCCCATGTATTTGGGTGAGTTTTGAATTATGTCTGATAACCTGTGTTATAGCGATGGCTGTATTAGTGTGTGTGTATATATAATTCATGTGAGGATTCAATTAATCAACATATACAGTAATATCCGTATAGCATTTTGTATTTCAACAAGCTACTACAACCAAGATTCAATAATACTCCTTGAAAAGGACAAAGAGTTATAACTATACCCATGCATTTAGTAGAAAGTAGGCTATATATTCTTTACTGAACATCTTGTTTCCTCATTCTCTCCTGGAAAATGCCGGGATATACAAGGGGAATCAGAAACTAAGGTTTCAATGGCTACAGTGAAACGAGTGCAATATATTTCACACAGCCAATACAGCCAACTGATAGTTCATACATTAGGTTATGTTTCGACATAGTCTCCACATCGGTTCAGGCACTTGTCGCTTCCGTGGATTAGTTTGAATATTCCCTCATTGTAAAAATCCTGCCCTTGCGTGTTCTGCCAGGTTGTTTCCAAGTGTTCCACCTCCTCGTATGAAGCGAATCGTTGGCCTCCTAGGTGCCCCATCACGCGAGGAAACTGATGAATGTCAGTTGGAGCGGAGTTCGGGCTGTAGTGAGGGTATTCAATGATACCCCAGCGATATCGCTTCTACAGCGTGGTGGACTTCTGGGCTGTATGAGGTCGTGGACTGTCATCATGGATGATGACACCCTCGGTGAGAAGTCCTGGCCACGGTTACTTGTTTCGCCCACAGACATCGAATAACTGAGAGGATCTCTTCGCGAGACCAGTTTTCCAAACTAGTCGCTATTAGTTGGTTACCTAAAACTAGCGCTGTCGGTGATGGATTACTGAAACTCTGCACAGTAACCAACTATATGTATTCAAATTACCCCCACACTACTAATTTCTCTATAACACATGAAACTTCAGAAATACCGGCCTTGTAACCTTAGTTTCGGATATCCCCTCGTACCTTACTTTAAGTCTTGGGGCTCCTACCCTAATAATTTAATTCACTATTACATTCACCACAGAAATGCAAGTTATCAAACAATTCATTCACACACCCAAGTGCACGGGGCTGATTATGAAGATACCACAAATCCCAGACAAATTAACAATAGTTTATGCCATTCATTAAAATGAACCGTACATTAAGACACTGCCTAGCCAATAACAAAAGAACGGTGAACACAAGGTGAATGGGTTATTGAGTACATTACTGTATTTGTGAATGCCGACCCCGTGGTGTTGGAGTAGCGCACCTGCCTCTCACCCGGAGGCCCCGGGTTCGATTCCCGACTCCGTCAGGGATTTTAGAAACTGATGCGAGGGCTGGAACGGGGTGCACTCAGCCTCGAGAGGACAATTGAGTAGCTGTCTGACACTGAAGCAGCGCCCCGATCACGAAAACCAAGATTAACGACTGAGGGGACCCGATGTGCTGATCACGCGTTACCCCAATATCTGCAGGCCAAATGGCTGGGCAGCGGTCGCTTGGTAGGCCTAGGCTCTTTACGGGTTGAGTGCCTGGGGTTATTATTTACTGTATTTGTGAGATGCAAACAGTTTCCATTACAGAGGTCGGAAGTGAGTTAGCTCATAATTCATGTTAATAACATGTTAACGAGCGATGTAAGTAGGTTACATTGAACTGAGTGGTCATTTATTTTGGCATAGTATAATAAATTATGGTTTCAGTACCTTGTAAAATTATAATTACCCAATGTAATGTCAAAGGTTGTTGACTTAAATAATCTTTCTCTCCATATCTAGACAATTAATACCAAACTATTGCGATATAAAAATACTTGATATCGTTATTAAGTTCCGCTTTGGAATTCGAGAGGTACAGTATTCGTGTCCCGTGACAAGTTGCCATTCGTTAGCCGTTCCTGAAAGATCTTAACTGGGAAGGGTATGGCAACATGCATGCCCGTGCTAATGGAGTTCTTTTTCTATCAAGATGCGAGGTGTACACCGTATTGCATGAGTTCATGTAAAGCTATGCTCTGAATTTTTAACTTCATGTAGAGTAGAGCACGCTTTAATTATAGATCCACTTTCTCCGTGGAATTAAAAAGTTAGTTTCTAACTTAATGTTCACAAAAATTAATTTGAAAAAACTTTATTTGACGGCATGTGTTTAGAGGAGTCCCGGTCAACTTCTGTGGTTTCAGAGTCGCCAGAGTGTGTGTATTTTCTATTATAAAGGAGTTTTTATTATATTTGAATAGGAGCCAATGTCCTTAGCAGGGCATATCAATTGAACGCCCGTAGGCTCCCCAAAAAAGTTAAATTTCAAGTAGTTCCAACTTTGGCTACCAGACGCCACTGTCACTGACACCCAGTGTCGAACATTGGAACTTGATACGCTTTTCTAGCCAGCAAAATAATACCTACAAATTTTTACTACACACTACAAATTGTAGTGGTAGGTTCTTTTACATGCCATAAATCTATGATTTTCTAACCTACCAATAAAACTACTGAAATTCATCTATGATATTTTAATATCCTCAGGCTAAAGTAACGAGACTCGATGCCTCAACCTAGGGCATAGGAGACGAGCACCTCAGAAAAATAATTTTCACGGAAGCCTGCATTATTAAAATCTTGTTGTTATTATTTCATTTGTGTGTTTCGACATGATAGTCACTTCAGACCCCTGTACTTGAGTGTATGTGTGTGTGTAGAATTTGTCATTTAACTTGTGTTATTGAGGTGTCTGTATTGATGCGTGTATTTATAATTGAGGCGGGGGTTGGGATGGAGAAGCCGTGGTCTTATGTTTGAAACCATCCCAGCATTTGCAGCGAGTAGACATGGAAAATCACTGAAATCCACTTTTAGAATGACTGAGGTAACAATCGAGCACACCTCTACTCAATTTTCCTTCACGAGGCTGAGTATAGCCTACCCCTTCCAGCCCTCAGACCAGAATTAAATTTCTTGGCAGAGCTATGAATCGAACCCGTACCTCCCAGGTAACTGTAAAGAAAGCTAGCCAGTACACCACAGCACTGAAGTGGTGCAGTGACAGAAGCAAAAATTCAAAGTATAAAATGATTCACATGCAGCACCCAACTCAATAAACGATAAATGCAACTTGAAGCCAATGATATTGCTGACGTAAGGTCAATAAACCAGCATGATTTTCACGCATTTCTTTCCTGGATTCGTGGACAGACAAGGACATTTGGGAATGAGAGAGCAGACGAACTAGCAAAAGAGCCTGAAAAATCAATAATGGAAGTCTCATATATCAGAATTTCACCTAAAAGGAAAGGCCAAATACTTCATAACACACCATTGGAATAACTTTTGAACTGCTTCATCGAAAGGATATATTAAGAGAGAAGTATTTTTGCTGAGATCCAGCATCGACTTCAAAGTAAAATACTTGTTCCGATTTTTTTCCAACTCAATTCTTATCTGGACATGTAAATTTAAGTCATACATCGAGTGATTTCATATCACTATTCTGAGTGATCATGATTTTGTGGATCCTCCCAATCTATACATCACCTACTTTTTGACTGCCTGCTTTTGAAACAGAAATATATACTATTAAATGTCGCTTGAGATACTCCAATAATGAATTGGCAAGTCCTCTGTATCTTACATTAAAAAATAATGATATTATTCTTATTTTCTGACATTTATTCATCACATCTTTTATAAGTAGTCATTGTAAAATATTTTCAGTAGTGAATCTTCTTTAATTGTTAAATTGAAATACTAAAATGCTAGGTAAAATAGGTTTCCTCTATGTATCGGAAACTCAATGATGATGATGATGATGATAATGATAGTAATAATAATAACAATAATAATAATAATGTCCCCTTATTAACTGCTGAATGGAACATCTATATTTGATTCAAACTTTTATGGAAGTGCCCAATAAATCATCATTTTAAACTCTACGCTGTTATTGGTAATACTACTCCAATAATTTGATAAAGAACAAATCTAATGTTAAATAAACTTCACAAAAAGAATGTGTTCACTTTAAACACATGATTTACACACTTGCAGATAGCTTAAATGAGGTAGTATTAAACTCCACCATAGTTGGATTTCGTATGATAGATTTAAAATGTTCGATTCGATAACACCATCTTTGATTCAATCATGTAAAATTATGAAATAAAAGCAAACGCTTCACGCTAAAAGTACGAGGAAAAAGGTGACTAACGGTGTATTTATCTCATTGAAATTTCAATTTCTCAGTCTACCGTTTTATTTATTTATGTATTTATTTATTTATTTGCGCACAACAGGATTTCCATCCCAATTACAGCGGCATAAAGATTACACAGTATGTTATCTTGTAACTTACACAAACTCAAACTAAACAGTAACCAAATAAGCGTAGAAGTGAACATTAAAATAACTCGGCGTGAAATTAAATCAGTACAATACAGATATAATACAAGGTTGGCTAGGTAAAATGACACAGTGGTAATAATGAATAATTTACAATTTTAAAACGTTGAAACATTACCAGTATTATTTATGGACACACTCTTGGTGTTCCAAGTTTATGCTTATATTAAAATAGGGAGAAGTGAGCGAAAATTTGGTATTAGAAGGAATAGAAAAGAAATAATCCCATTTTGCATTTAAGGTCAACCTCAAACAATATTACAAAATTACTTTTGAAAATCACTAAGTTGTTGAACAAATAAGTTAATCTTTTGATATTATAGTTGATCAAATATATTTAACTACACCTTGGAAATTCATTTACGGCCCTCAGTCTGATGTTTCGAAACTTTATAGCCAGTCATTGACCAATGAAGTAAGAAGGAAAATGTCATTGGTCAATTTATGTATGTGGTGATATAGTAGAGTATACACCATCTCAGAACGAGATATTTATACTCGTAGACCTATATGACCGTGCTGGAGTTTACCAACTCGTCTTAAAAACTGGCAATTCAACAGGTATTCACAACATGTGCGGTCGCATGGCTAAGTTGTTAGAACACTAGGCTTTAGCCCTAAAATTCCTGGGTTAAATTTCCGGCCATATTATGGGGAATTTGATCTCCAATGTTTGATTCCCCTGATCCAGAGAATAGATGTTGGTGCTATCTTCATGTTCAGTTCATCCTCATCTCAACGAGCAGGTCGCCAGAGGTGTTAACTGGACGTCCCACCATTATTATTATTATTATACTGTATTTACCTATATTTACAGAAGGTGGGATCACCGTATACTGTATTTCATGCATGTGCTGGGAAGGTTTAAAAAGTTTCGAACTCTTGTGCAGGTGTTAAGAATGGCAGATTTATGGACAAGTGCTACTTTACTAACGGGCATATTCAGTGTTTGCCGGTTACTCTTCAGAGACGTCGGTGCAACACCTGTTGCTGAGAGGAGAAATTCCCTTTTTCTTGATGCCACATGTTCTTTATTTCTTCTACCAGCTCACTGAGTTTGCTGATTTTATGACTGTATACATGTCGCATGTTGAATCCTTGACAGTCGATTGCGTGACATTGTCCAGATCACTAGCAACCAGTGTGGCTTCGTGAAAGGATGTGGAACAACGAATGCTATTCACGCAGCACGGCTCCTCATTGAGATATACCGTGAGAAGAATAGATCTATTCATATCGCCTTTTTATATATCGAGAAGGCATTTGATCGGGTTCCACATGAACTAATTTGGTATGCACTCCGTTCACATTGTGTTCCTGAAGAATACGTCCGCTGGACACAACTTCTGTATCGTAAGTGCAGTAGTGTTGTGCGATGTCCCGCGGGAATCACATCTCCTTTCCCCATTCAAGTCGGTGTCCATCAAGGATCAGCCCTGTCACCACTTCTGTTTATTCTATGCATGGATAAAATAACATCAGATATCCAATCGCAACACCCATGGACGCTTCTGTATGCTGATGATGTCTTATTGGCTGCAGAAGAACGCAACGTTCTGGAAGAGAAACTTCAAGAGTGGAATACGAGTCTGGCTGAGAATGGGCTGAAGCTGAATGTCTGGAAAACCATGTATATGGAGTGTGGGTCACCGACGCCTGGCACCATCCTTGTAGGTAGTCAAGATCTTCAAATAGTCGACCAATTCAGGTATCTTGGCTCCTTGACTCGTTCAGATGGTGACACCATCCCTGATGCCCGAGCTCGTGTGAGTGCCTGTTGGTTCAAATGGAGGGAGGTAACTGGAGTCCTCTTTGACCGCAAGATACCCACCTGTCTTAAGGCCAAGATTTACAAGACCGTCGTGCGCCCAGTCGCCCTCTACGGTTCTGAATGCTGGCCGGCCTCTGTTAAACACGAACAAGCCCTGCATGTTATGGAGATGCGCATGCTTCGTTCGGTGCTTGGTCTGACGCGACTTGACCATATCAAGAATTGCGATGTCCGATGGAAGATGGGAGTTGCGCCCATACAGGATAAAATGCGGGAGGCTCGTTTACGCTGGTACGGCCACATCATACGTAGTCACGAACAATCAATGGCTAAAACTGCCTCGTGCCTCAACCCGGATAGTAAACGTCCTCGTGGGCGACCTAAGAAGAGGTGGCTTGATCGCCTTAGAGAAGACATGCGACAAGTTAATCTGTGTCCGCATGATGCCCTTGACCGACAGAAATGGAGATTGGCATGTAAAGTAGCGGACCCTGCTCCAAAGCGGGACAGAGCTAGGAAGATGATGATACATGTCGCATGTTGTGTGTAATTGGCACAGTAATGTCGATCAAATCATAAATGGCTCATCGAATCTTTACCAAAAGAATTTTGAAAGAGGTACTGGTACTCAATAAATATACTAATCTCCTTACTCTCGCCTGGTTTCATGGCTTTCAATCGTGATGAGAAATTGCCATGAGCCCTATGTTTGCCAGTCAACAATTCAAAAAACTCTGAAGTTTGTATTTTTTTTGGTGTACTGGCAGTCACGGTAAATCGGTTATAAAATAATTGTCCATTCTTCAATAACCATGCTTACTTAATAATTAAGAGAATATTTCAGATTTTCTTGTAGACTGTGCTCTTATAAAATTCTAAAAATGTATCAACATTTTGTATAATTATAATGTTGAATGCTTGAGAAAAGTTTATACATCGATAGATTATTACCTTATGTCATTTGTAAGTTATGAAAATTGCTTTGTGTCTGAACTCTCTGGGCTATTTGAGCCTGACGTTACAACGTGTTCAATTGATGAGAGTTAATTTGCAGAGTTGGACTGCACGACTGTAGTTAAAATTCACTCATCTGCAGCCTCTAGGTATATCAATGTCCAAAACACAGTCTATGTAGCATTGCCAAAGAGGTATTTATTAGTGCGTGTGTTTACTGTCAGTATTGACACATTTCCGTACTAACCCCTCTCTTGTTCATAGTGAAAGTGCTGGGGTTATAATGAGTCCTTTGAATTCCTGCACCAGTAGCAAGCGATTGAACATCATCAGAATGTTAATTGAAAGCCCAAGTATGCAACATGCTATGTCTTTACCAATACAAAGCAAGCGTTGAGCTCATGGAATTTATCTGAAACTTCAATTAAACAACACCAGAGGTTGAAATATTTTGCGTCTGCACGCAACATATCTGCAGCCTCACGTGGTATGCAATCTGGTCTTGCCCTCTTGGGAATATCCGCAAACAGTTTCTTCTAGAACTGCCCATTAGGGGAACGGTGATGCAGATGTGGCAGTTGCCTCCACCGATATTGCTGGTTGCAGTCGATAGGCTATTAATCATATTTGTTATTGTACACGAGCCTCTTTCATTTTCAGTCATAATATGTGAATGAACATAGCATTTCCTTGCAGTTTGGTTTTTCTATGGTGGGTAGTGCGCTACGATGGAATTTTCCCTTACGTTTAGCGAATTTCCTTCAACCATTCCCAGTGTTACCTATAATAAAAATTCATGTTGATTTTTAGCCAACTTTTCACGTTTTGCGAAAATGATGTAAAAGTAATCTTATGAGATCACCCGGGCAGAAGTGTGTGTGTCTGTCTCTGTCTGTCCTCCTGTGTGTGTATGACCCTCACCCCCTTCCCAACCCCATGAACTCATAAGCGGCAGCAGCTATCAAAACCTATATTTGAAAATGACGTCAGTGCTACCAAGTGATGAAAAATGACAATTGAAATTTGATTTCAGTGTTGGATATCTTGGAAGGTATGCATGGAAGCAAGAAGTACCTTAAATTGTAGATCAGTGTTGAAAAACCTATATACGCCAGTGCTGTACGTCCAAGATATTTTACACTAATTTAGTGCTACCAACATGGAAGCGTATAGGTTCAATGTTCAATTGCATACAACTTCCATACTAATGGATTTCATCCAAGTTTCGTATGTGTAATGTATATCTGAAAATATTTAACGTGGCTTGTTTGTAGGAGCTAGCAGGGCTACCAATTATTGTAAAAATGCTCTCCATTATTTTGAACTCTAGTGTCAATGTTTCAGATTGTGTGCAGGCAAACAGTTCAAACCATGGCACTCGTATAGACCATAAATTGTGCAGATTAATTTTGAGTAACCCATACGTAACTGTGCTGCCAACTTGATTCTATGCATGCTGATAGGTTCAATGTTTAACTATATGTAAATTTCATAACATATAATGGGTAACTAATAAATTCAATATATTTAGTACATACCGTGCGGGATATACTGTAATTGTGCTCATCTTTAGCATACCAACTAGCTAATAACTCTCTCTGAGCATTTGATCCGTAGACTCTCAGTAACTAAGAATCCATAAAATGAATCTATTTTTAAAAAATGTACAGTAGTGCTCCATTGGGCTACAATGTTTCAGGTATATTTCGAGCAAATCTAAATACCACCAGCATTACCCACTTAATTCCATAGTTAAATTTATTGTAACTGATAGGTCTATATGGATCAACCATTGGCATGAATGTCAATTTTTAAGGAAAGTAGGCTCTTTAGTTCGTAACGGAACTACTTGTTAATCAATATATTTGGGATTCCATCTGGTCCCGGTGCTCTTTTGGATGGTAACTTGTTGATTATCTCCTTAATTTCCGTGACTTATTGGATGCAATTCTTCAAAAAATTTGATAACAAGTAGCACTATTACTATCAGTTACACATGCACTTTTACAATCTGGGTTAACATTTTTTGGCATATTCTCTGTCGCTAGAACAAAGTCCGGATCTAAAGGGTCTTGGTTCGAATGGAAGAAATATTCTCTATGGCACCCCAATGAATGAACAACAGTAAACTTACCAAGAAGATTTTATCACTGATCTTGCCTCAACCACGGCTGGTAATAGCTGCGTTTCTCTGAAATTCTTAATCAAGGTGTCATAGACCGCTTATAATTGTGTAATATTATTATTTATTGGCCCCTTCTACTCTTAAGTGTCGGAAACCAATTCCACGTGGGGAAAAAAGAAAGATTGTTTCTCCGTCTAAAAATATATAGGGTAAAAACCTAAAAAGAACCTAGTCATATGCATTTCTAGAGTGTTTTAATCATCATTAACAACAACAACATCAACAAAGCAACAATATAAGTAATAACAAGATGTTCAGTAAAGAACATATATCCTACTTTCTCCTAAATGCATGGATATTGTTATAACTCTTTGTCCTTTTCAAGGAGTATAATTGAATGTTGGTTATAGTGGCCTGTTGAAGTACAACGTGCTATAGGGATATTAAACATGAATATGAGGTGCCCTTAACTAGTGCTACATCTCTAAATAAATGTCATTCAATTTGGTTTCACCGTGTTTGAATTGATATGGGGAATCAATTTGCACACATACATGGCCGCTATCTGAAAACTAATGGGCTGATGACCTTGTAGTTCAGTCAAAAGGTGCTTCCCACAAAAAGGTATGTTGTTGAAAAATTTGGCAGAGATCAAATGATTAGGTTGGTCGTAATTTGATTTAAGCTTTTAACATTTGGGTGGCCGCCATTCCTTTTCCGTCCAGATGGTGGCGATATAAAACATGACACTGAGGTGCCCTTTGCTAGTGCTACCTCTGCACCAAATTTCCTTCAACTTCTTTTTACTGTGTGTGAATTGATACATATATGGCCGCCATATGCAAACTATTGGACTGACGCCCTTTTAGCTTGGCCAAAGAACGCTTCTCACATAAAGGTATGTTGTTGGAAAATTTAGTAGAGATCAGATGATTAGGATGGTCGTAATTTGACTTAAGCCTTATACATTATTGGGTGGCCACCATTACGTTTCCGTCAAGATGGCGGCGATATAAAATATGACACTGGAGTTCCCTTTGCTAGTTCTACCTCTGTACCAAATTTAGTTCAATTCGGTTTCACCATGTTTGAATTGATAGGGGGAATCGCTTTGCACACATACATGGCCGCCATATGAAAACTATTGGACTGATGATCTTGTAGTTTGGTCGAAATATGCTCCCCGCATGAAGGTATGTTGTTGCAAAATTTGGGCGAGATCGGATTATTAGGTTGGTCGTAATTTGATTTAAGATTTTATAATTTTGGTGGCCGTCATCACGTGTCCGTTAAGATGGCGGGGATATAAAACATGACACTGAGGTGCCCTTTGCTAGTGCTACCCCTGTGCCACACTTTGTTCAATTAGGTTTCACTATGTTCGAATTGATAGGGCGGGAGACAGACATTCAGAGTACACACACTCACACACACACACACACACATACCCCCACACACTCACACACAGACACACACTTTTTGGCCCTGTGTAGATCTCATAAGTCTGCTTTCATTTTTTTGCAAAAATAGAAAGTTGGCTATAAATAATAGAAAATCAAGACAGAAAAATACTGAGAAAGTTCTACGGGCCAGTTCAGAAAGAGGGAATATGGATAAAGAGACCGACAATAGAACTATGCAAACAGACAGAGACAATTACAAACCACATCAGAAAAAGAAGGGCAAAATTTTATGGACACATACATTGTATGAACGAAGACAGACTGGTCAAAAACTTTTTAATATACTTATGACTAGTACACTGTAAACCAATTGGTTAAAAGAAACCGTGTAAGATCTGAAGAAGCTAAACATCTCCACAGAAGACATGGCAGACAAAATCAGAAAATAGAAATTTGAGCAAAGACCCAAAGAGAAAAAAACTGGAAAAAAAGTGGTCAGAAGAGAGAAAGAGGAAACATAATGAATATATGAGAGATTTTTGGGAAGAATGAAGACAGGGACAGAAAGAGATCATGAAAATTGATTGTTTTTTAACGGGAGTTAACGATAATAATAATAATAATAATAATAATAATAATAATAATAATATCCCATGTTAGGGACGGCTGATAACAAAACCTGGCTGTAGGTATAAAAGGCAAACCCATTTAATGCATGATGGAGAAATTAACGAGTAATGCCTCGGATGAAATGCCGCTGCCTGGGGAGCGCCAGGGCACGTTTGGAGCCGGTGCTGGACGTGACAGTATGCGAGCCGCCGGTGGTAGAGGGCTGAACAGGCGGGCCCCTACCGGGCAAGATCCCGAAATCATTACAGCCGACAAGCGTTTGCATGATGAGCCTGAGCAGAGAAGTGAATCATTATCTAGTACTTCACCTGCTGAAGGTGCTGCACAGGTAACTCAACCTGTGCTCACCCAGGCAGGACTGCCACGACAGCGTATTAAATGGACAAATGTCATGAACGAAACCATAATACGCACTTATTTTAGGGTTACTGACTTCGGACAGAATTCAGTTGGTTATAGGCAACGCTTACATTCTGAATTTCTGTTGCATTACCCTGAACTAACTGTGACCGAACAGAGAGTATCTGATCAATACAGGGCTATTCTCCGGAATAATCTTATCCCTGAAGCCAGAATGAACACCATTAAAGAAGAGGTACGGCGTGAGAAGGAAGGTGTGAATGGAGTCACTCAGAACAGTGTTCCTGAAGAACTGGAGTCGGCACAAGCTGATAGCCAGGACCTTCAAGAAGTAGATCCAGTTTCCATGCAAATTATCGATCAACACCAAATTGGAAAGTTGAAGAATGAAATGATGACTACAGTCATAGAGTTTTATGGAACTGATACAAATTGCAGGCCGAAAATACCGAAAGTCAATGGTTCAAGAAAGCTGACAAAGATACTGAGTATCATGAATCGGGATGTTTTGCCGGAACATGTTGAAGCATCTGCCAATCTGGAATCCCTTCATACTATTATTTACTGTGGTGCAGTAACTGTTGTGAAAGCTATGGGTATTGGACAACATGAACGGAAAAAGCAAATGCCATCGATGCCAAACTGGGAAAGAAGACTTGTTGGAAGGATTGAACAGCTCAGGGCAGATATTGCTAGAATGACACAATATGTTCGTGGTACAAGAACAAGAAAATTACTGAGGAAAGCTGAGCATATAATGAGACAAAACACAGCCCACACACAGCGAGATGTACCGAATTCAACACCTGAAGAGTGCTTAGATACCTTGAAACAAAGGCTGTCTGTTTTATCCGCCAGACTTGCAAAGTATAGGGAGAGTATGAAGAGGAAGAAGGATAACTTCCTTTTCGCCAACTCAGAGAGAAGATTCTATCAGACTCTGGGTAAGATAAAGGTTTCTGCGGACAAAAGCTATCCGACTAAAGAAGAAGTTCAAGAATTTTGGGGAAAACATCTGTCTACACCATCTCATCACGACACTCAATCAAGTTGGGTAAGAGAAGAACAGCAAGCTTCCCAAAGATTTGAGCAAATGCAGCACGAGAAATTCACCACAAATGATATTAAGGAAGTTATCAACAACTTAGCGAATTGGAAAGCCCCTGGCCCTGACCAGATTCAGAATTTTTGGTATAAGAAGTTCTGGAGCATCCACAATCGACTAGGTGAGTTCATTAATGATTCCATCCTTCATCCTGATAGCTTACCCGAATTCATCACACGTGGCATCACATATTTGCTTCCAAAAGATCTTCAGAATACATGGGATCCTACAAAATATCGTCCCATCACATGTCTGCCCACGTTGTATAAGATCATTACATCATGCTTGGCTAACAGGATATATGCACACTGTGAAAGAAACAATATAATTGCCGTGCAACAGAAAGGTTGTAAAAAGGGTTCAAAAGGGTGCAAAGAACAACTAATAATTGACTCAGTTGTGTGGGGCCAGGCACACTTAAATCACCGAAACCTTCATATGGCGTACATCGATTATAAGAAGGCCTTTGATTCTGTCCCCCATGACTGGCTAGTAGCAGTGCTGCGATTGTATAGGATCAATGAGGTATTTGTCAGTTTCTTGGAAAGGGTTATGTCAGCATGGCAAACTAGACTGTGTCTCAGTACGCCACGCGGAGATATACGAACAGATGAGATATCGATTCGGAGAGGCATCTTTCAAGGAGACTCCCTTAGCCCCTTATGGTTTGTCCTGGCAATGAATCCTTTATCTACCCAGCTTAACTCTACTCACTACGGCTTTTCTATGAAGATTGGAAAGAGAATTGGTACTCGGCTAAATCATCTGCTATACATGGACGACCTTAAACTCTATGCCGAAACAGAGTCGCATCTGGAAAACTTGTTGAGAATAGTTGAAGCATTCTCACGAGACATACAAATGGGATTTGGTTTGGACAAGTGTCGGACACTAAAGGTGGTGAGAGGAAAAGTACAGAAGTCCGGGTATGAGCTGGAAGATGGACAGCATATTAGGGCTATGTTGGCAGAAGACACCTACAGATACTTAGGAGTAAAACAAGCTAAGCATATTGACCATGTGTCAATAAAGAAAGATCTGTCCTCTGAATTTGTCAAAAGATTAAAACAAATTATAAAAACGCACTTGAACAGCAAAAACTTAGTGAAAGCTGTTAACACGTATGCTGTACCTGTGCTGAGCTACTCATTTGGCATATTCAAATGGTGCAAAACGGACATCGAAGGACTTGAACGAAAAATGAGAACGATGCTCACAAAAGGAAGGAAACACCACCCACGATCTTCAATAGAGCGATTGACTCTACCCAGAAGCCTAGGTGGACGTGGGTTCGTTGACATTGATAATCAGATGAAACGGCAGATAGCCTTAGGGAGTACTTCTATGCAGAAGCGAGGTCATCTGTACTTCACAGAGCCATCAGTGAGGCGGACAGATCAACGCCACTGATCTTGTGTCAGCAAGAGATTCAACACCTCCTACATACTGACATTCAGAAGATGGAAGCATGGAAAGCAAAACCTTTGCACGGAAGACATCCAAATGAGGTGAGTCAAGCAAATGTTGATATAAATGCGTCAAACTACTGGCTCACTTCAGGACAGATCTTTCCAGAAACTGAAGGTTTTATGCTAGCAATTCAAGACCAAGTCATCCCTACAAGGAACTACCTCAAGTTCATTGTAAAAGATCCCGCTGTACCAGATGATAAGTGCCGCTACGGATGTCAACAGTCAGAAACAATACAGCATATTACATCTGCATGTAGATATTTCCTGGCAACAGAGCACAAACAAAGGCATGATGCAGTTGCTAAAATCTTGCATCAGGAGTTGGCTGATAAGTTTCAGCTTTTGAAAGGAAAGAAAGTTCCGTACCACCAATATCAGCCAGAGTGTGTTCTTGAAAACAATGAATACAAACTGTATTGGGACCGAACTATTTTGACTGATCAATCGGTATCACACAACAGGCCGGATCTGGTGGTTGTAAACAAGAAAACCAAGCAAACTACATTGATTGATGTTGCGATTCCTAACAACAAGAATCTCCAGTCAAAACACATTGAAAAGATCAGCAAATACAGCGAGTTGGTCGACCCTATCAAAAGACAATGGCATGTAGAGCGAGTGAAGACCATACCTATCATTGTCTCGAGTACGGGCGTGATCCCAAGTACCTTGCTCCAAGGCCTTAAAGAACTGGATCTGGATACTGGGCTCTACAAACTAATGCAGAAGGCAGTAGTTCTATCGACAACCAGAATCGTTCGGAAGTTCATGGGTAGCGAAATTCTAGCTTAGAAGTTGCTGTTTCCGTAGCTATATTTTGGTTCACTGAAGCCCGTATAGTTACGTTGTAATATACCAGAAATGTGTTATATGTTCTGTATAAACCGAAAATAATAATAATAATAATAATAATAATAATTAATCCTGCACCAAGAGCTAGCTGGCAAATTCCAACTTTTAAAACAGAACAATGTTCCAGATTATCAGTATGTTCCAGTGAACGTGGCTGAAAATGAATATTTCAGACTGTATTGGGATCGAACTGTGCTCAACGAAAGGACAGTAAAACACAATAGTACTGACATAGTGATCTTCAACAAACGATTGAAGGAAGTCACTCTGATTGATGTTGCCATTCCGAATATGCACAACCTGCAGGCTAAACATGCTGAAAAACTGCCCAAATACAGTATTAGGAGCTGGTTGTGCCTATCAGGAAGCAATGGCTGGCCAAGAGAGTTCGAATAGTACCAATAGTCATCTCAAGCACTGGTGTGGTTCCTCAACATCTCCTGCAAGGACTAATAGAGATTGATCTGAAAACTAACTTGTATAAATTAATCCGGAAGTTAGTGAGAGACATTGGCTACAACCAGGATACCGGTAGTTCGTAAATGCATTGGCAGTGATGTAAATTGTGGTGATTATTTTGCATTTATTCGTCGGTGTACTTGCTTTGTTTTTTACCAGACAATGATCTGAGAATAGCGGTGATAAATAATAATAATAGTTATAATAATAATAATAATAATAATAATTATTATTATTATTATTATAATAATAATAATAAATATTAAAATGATAATTACCTTAAAATAAAGCATTACACTACAGTGGTAAAACCACAATGCCTATTTGCAAGTGAATGCCTAGTATTAAATTATAAATTAGACAAACTTGAAGTACCAGAAAGGTGAATTATAAGAAATATCTTAGGTCCAGTGAAAACAAACGAAGTATGGAAATTGAGATCTAATGATGAAATATACAGGACTAAAGATAGCATAACAGAACCGATAAGAAAAATGAGATTGATATTTTTTGGACATGTTTACAGAATGGATGATAGCAGATTAACAAAAAGGATATTCAAGTATCTTTGGGAGAAATGGTCAACGACTAGCTGGATTCAAGAGGTAAAGAAAGATTTTGAAAGAAGTAATATACGTGAGGAAGACACTGTGGACAGAGAGATTTTACGAAAGAAAAGAAAAGAAAAGAAAAGAAAAGAAAGAAAAGGAAACCTGGAGCGAAGTGGTCTGAAGACACAAAGAAGCAGCATAGTCTAGGAATGAAGAAATATTGGGAAAAAACGGAAGAGAAAACAACAGAGTGATGAATTGAAATTGGCACGTGGTCCATAGTAGGCCTCATCGGAAATAATAATAATAATGTAAGTTTTACACGTTTATATGGTTAGTTTACGATTTCTATGGTGATTTTTAAGGAGTCTTGTCGAAAACATGTGTGTGTTATAGTGCTTGTGGATATATCAACGTCATAATCATCAAAATACAGCTGCGAAATGTTTGTTTACATTCATGTCGTGGTTGCTACATCGTTAGTTACAGTGCCATATAACCCCAAATGCCTTCTCGAAATGGGTTTTGTACGGTGTTTTGTGTGTAATTGGGATGTTTCAAGCCCATTTGTTATATACTTCATATAATGTGTGGAGGTAATCGGACTGTTTTCGTGTTAATATTACGAATGGTAAAGTTTACATCTGCTTAACCTAGAAAATTAGGTTACACGTATTTACTACATATATTCTTGTATGTATTCCTTCTCTGTTGGTCGTTTGCACTTAAATGACGTCTACTATTGTAATATAAGCACTATCTCTGCAAGATAATTATACCGTATGTGTGTTGTGAGAAATCTGCAATGACAAGGTATGTGCTAACCAGAAATGACGAGATATACTAGGGGTAGGCAGGACTCCTGAGCCGTAGTGAAGGCAACCCGTCTAGGAGATGGAAAACTCCACAATTAAACCTACAATGGTAGCGTCTGACCCGGAACGGGCGGCTGCCAACAGCGTCTATATCCCATGTTTGGGACGGCTGATAACAAAACCTGGCTGTAGGTATAAAAGGCAAACCCATACAATGCATGATGGAGAAATTAACGAGTAATGCCTCGGATGAAATGCCGCTGCCTGGGGAGCGCCAGGGCACGTTTGGAGCCGGTTCTGGACGTGTTTATGCGAGCCTCCAGTGGTAGAGGGCTGAATAGGCTGGCCCCTACCGGGCAAGATCCCGAAATCATTACAGCCGACAAGCGTTTGCAAGATGAGCCTGAGCAGCGAAGTGAATCATTATCTAGTACTTCACCTGCTGAAGGTGCTGCACTGGTAACTCAACCTGTGGTGTATTCTTTGGAATACACGGTAAGACAGAGTGAGCTTTTGCTGCTCTTTGCTTTATTTCATTCCTTCCTTTTTTCTTAAACACCAACAGTGATCTCCTGGTTTCTCTTTGTTGGTGTACTTTGCTTATATTACTTGTGAGTCTGTTCTAGATATATATCTTCCATGACCTTCCTAGCGTCATCTAGCAGCGAATCTCTGAAGTTCCTCAATTTTTCCATGTACAAGAGGATTTCCTTGCCAATCTGGCCACCAGATCTCGTCGCTATCGTCAGCTATCATCTCTGTGATCAAGAGGACTTCGTCTACTCACCCATCCTCCAGGCTTCGCTAGTGACGCCTGCTATCAACTCTTTGAAGACCATTTCATCAAGATACTTAATTTTTGTAGTGTTGGCTATTCTTACGTATATTCCATTGTCTCCTACCCCCGCTCTTTTCCCTTCTCTGGTCCCTCCGCGCTTCGTTGAGCTGGCCTCACTTGTCCTACAGTCGTCAAGACTTTCAGTCGGAGCTTACCTAGAGCTCGTCTCCTCTCCTCGAGAGACAAACTTTTAAATCGGACGCCATGTCCAGATCTTAACTAACGGTCGCCTGGATCAAATACATCAGAAATGAGCTAAGTACATTGTGCTTCATATTTTAATCGATTTTAATTAGCTATATGCTTTTAATACCGTTCTATAGACAGTGAGAAGATGCTAAATGCTCTGCAATTGCAACCTTCGCGGGATTTTCGATGTAAAGCTTTGTCTATCTAAGACAGCTAATCTTGCAAAACGAAGCAGCATTTATTTTGCATGTTAAATGAGAATGAGCTCTCACACCGTGGGATTCTTATTAAACTAAATTCTGTCTATAGCAAACTTAGCTCGTTTCACCGCTGGACTCTATTTACCCAATTCAACAGTTATGATTGTTCTGGAATGTTCCACGCCAAACAATTCACCTACAAGTTAAACCTTCTAGTATTTTCCACTCACATAAGGGAATACTTTTTCTAACCAAGGAATTTTCCTTATGAACAGGTAATCAACACCTAATTTTTCTTCCTTCGTGGTAATTTGGCTGCTGCATTCAACTAAAAACTACAAATTTTTCAACGCAATAGACTCTCTCAAATCAAATGCAACTAGTTATTTTTCACCATCGCAATAACTTTCCTTTCTATAAACTTTCCGTGCTACAATAACGAACTTTTCAACCACGTCAATAGACTATAGTGAAACAGTGCTCGTTCGACTTCTCATCCGCGTCGCGCTCGTCCGAAATAAATAAAATAGGCCAAGAACTTTCTCCACAAAGTTCCGATTTCCTCTTCCTCAACCACTCTTTACTAACAAATTAGGTTAATCTTTAAATTTATGTATTTTGCAACGAGGCCTCGCCAAACCATAGGTGCCCTCCCAACTTTTCTCCATTTACAACTTATTCACTCTGTTTAAATACCAGCAGTTAGAAACTGCTTATTAATCTATTTTCTTTTCTTGCTAGTACAAGAATGGGTTATGTTCTAAGTACTAAACCTTTCATTAATCTCTTTAATCCAGGTTTCACGAAAGGGTAACTGGTCCCATTTTTTCCTCGTGATCCAGTTTATATATAGAAGTTCTAGAAACTTCTTCTTAATTTTTCTCTTCAGGTTTCACAATAAGTGACCTGCCCTATTTGTAAAAACTATAAAAGTAATTCTGCATCAATATAAGAAGTTATAGAAACTTCTATTTCATTTCTCCCTGTTTTTTTTGTTACTTTCGAAGTTGTTATATGTTCATATTTTTACGATGCCCATCTAGGAATTCTTAAAGTACACACCTTGTACTTGATTTATTATTTTGCTTTAATTACGTTAATTATCTTTAAATTTTCAATTTGTTATTCCTAGCACCATTTCAAAATCTTATGAGGATTTTTGTGCTTATAAAAAGGGTTCCAAACCAAACAAGTAGTTCCGTGAAGAACTATACAGCCTATTTTCATATATCCTACTTATGTTAACTGCCACAATCAACATACAAAATTTCAGTTTAATTGCTGTAACAGATTCGTAGATATTGAGAACCGTCTAAATATTTCAGATGGTCGCCAGATTGTATTTTTATTTTTGTACTATTACATTAAGATTGTTGTGTACGTGTGGTATTCAAACTTCAATCGCATGATTAGACAACAAGAAGTAAAAACGAGATTTTAAAATTACGCACAGCAGCCATCTTGTGATAATGCAAACCATTGAAATAAATTAGATGCCAGTGGATCAACATTTGTATAAGCATTTAACGTGCAACGTTTCACGGCACTCGGATAGTTAATTCGCGAGAAACGTCCATTTAAATATTTATACTTCGCGTCGCCGCCATGTTGGATTTGTGCTCACCAGGTTCCTGAAAGTCCTATAGGTGAACATATGTTCATAGTCTCTATGAACATTAAAAAATTCAGTTTGGTTGCTGTAAAAGATTCATAGATATTGAGAACCTTCTAAATATTTCGGGAGCTCACCATTTAGGAGTGTTATGTGTATAGGCCATAGAGTTATGTACCATTCAAGGACAATTATTGCCTAGGTTCATTATTCAAACTTTCACTTCGATCGCATGATTACGACACAAGAAATTAAAACTTAATTTTAAAATTTCGCACAGCCGCCATCTTGAGGTTATGTAAGCAATTGAATTAAATTAGATGGCAGTGCATTACAATCTGCAAAATCAATTACTGTACCACATTTCACTGCGCTCAGAGAGTTAAATCACGAGAAAAGTCTATTAAAATATTTTAAATTCGCTTGGTCGCCATGTTCGTTTCGTACTTTACAGGTTTATGAAATATACATAGGTATACCTGTATCGGTACCCTTTATCACCGTACAAAATTGCAGGGTGATATCTGTAATAGTTTCGGAGATATAGAATGTCAGTGAAATATTTCGCACAGCCGCCATTTTGAGGTTATGTAAACAATTGAACTAAATTAGACTCCAGTGCATTACAATGTGTATAAACATTTGCTGTACCAAGTTTCATTACATTTAGATAGTTAAATCGCGAGAAAAGTCTATTTAAATATCTCAACTTCGCTTGGCCGCCATGTTGGTTTTGTAGTCACCAGGTTTTTGAAAGTCTCATAGGTGAACTTCTAGTAGTGCCCTTTATCACCGTACACAATTTCAGGGCGATATCGGTAATAGTTTCGGAGATATTGAATGCAAGTAAAATATTTCGCACAGCCGCCATGTTGGATTGGAGAGACGTAACAACATTTGAAGGGCACGGTCAAGGTCGCCGGGAATAGTGCTATGAACTTCCTGAGTTTCATTGAAATCGCTCCAGCCGTTTCGATTTTATTAGGGGGGGGGGGGGGACACACACACGAATCACACACACACGCACACACACACACACACACACACACACACACACGCACACACGGACAAAAGGTGATCTCATAAGCCTATTTTTTCAAAATTGAAAATAGGCTAAAAATTGTCAATTGCCTAGTGAAAGCTTGAAATGATTTTAGGAGGTCTGCGACCCCAATGGTTTAAAAAATCAAATTATATACTGTATGTGTGAAATTGATCACATTTTATGCATTGTTAAATAAATCCAACTTTATCCTATTGTTTTATCATTTTCTATAAAATAACGATTAGGCAAGATCCTGTCTTCCCCTACTCTTCCTATGGGCTTAAATTTAAAAAACTCACAAATCAAATTAATAACGGTTCCACTATTTGTTGCATTTGAGCAAGAACTCTTAGTCACAAACTTATTAATGCCTCTCTTAGCTTTGATAGCTAATTCTAACTAGCTAGTAAGACAAGCATAGCTCGCTTCGCCAGCTTCCTGCTTGTTGAGATTTTCTCTACAACTTATGGTTGGTTTTCCAAATTTAAGTTTTTCTCATTGTCTAAACTTTTAGTCGGCGCTTTGCTGGGTAAAAGCTTAGCCATTCCTAAATGCAACTATTGGTGCTCTTACAAAAATTATTCCCAAGGGTATAATTGCTTTCTTGCCTTCTTGGAAACATTCGGTCGGTTTTTAGAAATTCTACAATTTCAAGAATTAAAACATCACGGCCAATTCAAACTATTTGTATTCTTCAAAATATTTGTTTAAAACAAACTCCTTTGAAAAGATACATAGTAAACTCATCATTTCTTTCTTTGCCAGACCACCACCCTTCCCCATAGTAGCCGAATCTTGGCTTGGAAGGGAAGGTACCGCCTCATCTCGCCCGCAAATAGCCCAAGCTCTAGCTGCGTTTCCTGTTAGCTGTGTTCAGGTCCCCACTCACTTTAGTGATTTCACGGGCTTTGCGGTGACACTCTTCTCTAAAAATTGGTTTTGTTTGGTGTTGGACTTTCGTCCTATTATCCACACTTGTTCCTCTGTCCGAAACCCACTTCCCTTTACTTCTCTCTTCATCTTCCCTTGTGGGTAAGGTTAATTCCTAGCAAAAACCTACCCAACCTGTGCTCTCCCAGGCAGGACTGCCACGACAGCGTATTAAATGGACAAATGTCATGAATGAAACCATAATACGTACTTATTTTAGGGTTACTGACTTCGGACAGAACAGTTGGTTATAGGCAACGCTTACATTCTGAATTTCTGTTGAATTACCCTGAACTAACTGTGACCGAACAGAGAGTATCTGATCAATACATGGTTATTCTCCGGAATAATCTTATCCCTGACGCCAGAATGAACACCATTAAATAAGAGGTACGGCGTGAGAAGGAAGGTGTGAATGGAGACACTCAGAACAGTGTTCCTGAAGAACTGGAGTCGGCACAAGCTGATAGCCAGAACCTTCAAGAAGTAGATCCAGTTTCCATCCAAATTATCGATCAACACCAAATTGGAAAGTTGAAGAATGAAATGATGACTACAGTCATAGAGTTGTATGGAACTGATACAAATTGCAGGCCGAAAATACCGAAAGTCAATGGTTCAAGAAAGCTGACAAAGATACTGAGTATCATGAATAGGGATGTTTTGCCGGAACATGTTGAAGCATCTGCCAATCTGGAATCCCTTCATACTATTATTTACTGTGGTGCAGTAACTGTTGTGAGAGCTATGGGTATTGGACAACATGAACGGAAAAAGCAAATGCCATCGATGCCAAACTGGGAAAGATGACTTGTTGGAAGGATTGAACAGCTCAGGGCAGATATTGCTAGAATGACACAATATGTTCGTGGTACAAGAACAAGAAAGTTACTGAGGAAAGCTGAGCATATAATGAGACAAAACACAGACCACATACAGCGAGATGTACCGAATTCAACACCTGAAGAGTGCTTAGATACCTTGAAACAAAGGCTGTCTGTTTTATCCGCCACACTTGCAACGTATAGGGAGAGTATGAAGAGGAAGAAAGATAACTTCCTTTTCGCCAACTCAGACAGAAGATTCTATCAGACTCTGGGTAAGATAAAGGTTTCTGCGGACAAAAACTATCCGACCAAAGAAGAAGTTCAAGAATTTTGGGGCGAACAACTGTCTACACCATCTCATCATGACACTCAATCAAGTTGGGTAAGAGAAGAACAGCAAGTTTCCCAAAGATTTGAGCAAATGCAGCACGAGAAATTCACCACACATGATATTAAGGAAGTTATCAACAACTTAGCGAATTGGGAAGCCCCTGGCCCTGACAAGATTCAGAATTTTTGGTATAAGAAGTTCTGGAGCATCCACAATCGACTAGGTGAGTTCATTAATGATGCCATCCTTCATCCTGATAGCTTGCCCGAATTCATCACACGTGGCATCACATATTTGTTTCCAAAAGATCTTCAGAATACATGGGATCCTACAAAATATCGTCCCATCACATGTCTACCCACGTTGTATAAGATCATTACATCATGCTTGGCTAACAGGATATATGCACACTGTGAAAGAAACAATATAATTGCCGTGAAACAGAAAGGTTGTTATAAGGGTTCAAAAGGGTGCAAAGAACAACTAATAATTGTCTCAGTTGTGTGTGGCCAGGCACACTTAAACCACCGAAACCTTCACATGGAGTACATCGATTATAAGAAGGCCTTTGATACTGTACCCCATGACTGGCTAGTAGCAGGGCTGCGATTGTATAGGATCAATGAGGTATTTGTCAGTTTCTTGCAAAGGGTTACCTCAGCATGGCAAACTAGACTGTGTCTCAGTACGCCACGTGGAGATATACAAACAGATGAGATATCGATTCGGAGAGACATCTTTCAAGGAGACTCCCTTAGCCCCTTATGGTTTGTCCTTGCAATGAGTCCTTTATCTACCCAGCTTAACTCTAATCACTACGGCTTTTCTATCAAGATTGGAAAGAGAGTTGGTACTCGGCTAAATCATCTGCTATACATGGACGACCTTAAACACTATGCCAAAACAGAGTCGCATCTGGAAAACTTGTTGAGAATAGTTGAATCATTCTCACGAGACATACAAATGGGATTTGGTTAGGACAAGTGTCGGACACTAAAGGTGGTGAGAGGAAAAGAACTGAAGTCCGGGTATGAGCTGGAAGATGGACAGCATATTAGGGCTATGTTGGCAGAAGACTCCTACAAATACTTAGGAGTAAAACAAGCTGAGCATATTGACCATGTGTCAATAAAGGAAGATCTGTCCTGTGAATTTGTCAAAAGATTAAAACAAATCATAAAAACGCAATTGAACAGCAAAAACCTAGTGAAATCTGTTAACATGTATGCTGTACCTGTGCTGAGCTACTCCTTTGGCATAATCAAATGGTGTAAAATGGACATCGAAGGACTTGAGCGAAAAATGAGAACGATGCTCACAAAAGGAAGGAAACACCACCCACGATCTTCAATAGAGCGATTGACTCTACCCAGAAGCCTAGGTGGACGTGGGTTTGTTGACATTGATACTCAGATGAAACGACAGATAGTCAGCCTTAGGAGTACTTCTACGCAGAAGCGAGGTCATCTCTACTTCACAGAGCCATCAGTGAGGTGGACAGATCAACGCCACTGGTCTTGTGTCAGCAAGAGATTCAACACCTCCTACATACTGACCTTCAGAAGATGGAAGCATGGAAAGCAAAACCTTTGCGCGGAAGACATCCAAATGAGGTGAGTCAAGCTAATGTTGATATAACTGCTTCAAACTACTGGCTCACTTCAGGACAGATCGTTCCAGAAACTGAAGGTTTTATGCTAGCAATTCAAGACCAAGTCATCCCTACAAGGAACTACCTCAAGTTCATTGTAAAAGATCCCGCTGTACCAGATGATAAGTGCCGCTACGGATGTCAACAGAAACAATACAGCATATTACATCAGCTTGTAGATATTTCATGGCAACAGAGCACAAACAAAGGCATGATGCAGTTGCTAAAATCTTGCATCAGGAGTTGGCTGATAAGTTTCAGCTTTTGAAAGGAAAGAAAGTTCCGTACCACCAATATCAGCCAGAGTGTGTTCTTGAAAACAATGAATACAAGCTGTATTGAGACCGAACTATTTTGACTGATCAATCGGTATCACACAACAGGCCGTATCTGGTGGTTGTAAACAAGAAAACCAAGCAAACTAAATTGATTGATCTTGCGATTCCTAACAACAAGAATCTCCAGTCAAAACACATGGAAAAGATCAGCAAATACAGCGAGTTGGTCGACCCTATCAAAAGACAATGGCATGTAGAGCGAGTGAAGACCATACCTATCATTGTCTCGAGTACGGGCTTGATCCCAAGTACCTTGCTCCAAGGCCTTAAAGAACTGGATCTGGATACTCGGCTGTACAAACTAATGCAGAATGCAGTAGTTCTATCAACAACCAGAATCGTTCGGAAGTTCATGGGTAGCGAAATTCTAGCTTAGAAGTTGCTGTTTCCGTAGCTATACTTTGGTTCACTGAAGCCCATATAGTTACGTTGTAATATACCAGAAATGTGTTATATGTACTGTATAAACCGAAAATAATAATAATATTTCTTTTTATTATGGTATTGCTGACACACGCACGATTTCCTACGATATCGCCCTGCGAACAAATTTGTGGATAAATACCATCACAGATGTATCTTTCTGGCCTGACCAACATGTAGGCCTATGCACAGTATCTGTGATTTCGGAAGGTACATATTCCTCGTGTTCTCTTGCTAGTGTACTGTAGTTAGGAATCAAGCTCTTCAACATTTCTTGTTGGTGGTTTTATCTTCTTGGTGGGCAGCAGTGGTGACTTAAAGACAACTTCCTCTGAGCCAACAACCCGCAGGCACATTTATCCACCCACACACACACACACACATACAGGCTGTGCCGACTGGACCGGCGAGAAGCGGGTTGGAACTTGAGGAATTACAAGAATTCCGTCGCTTGCTCTATAACAATATTAAACTGGACACAAGCTGGGATCCTTGCGTTTCTCCGGGGCAGTTACTATGTGGGGTTATTGAACATAGTCCAGCCATCCTGGATGTCTGCCAATGTAGAGTTGATTATAATATTTAGTACTTAATATCGCCGTCCTGGTGCAAGGGTGTTGACAGCCGTGTGATGCTAATAATTTTATAATAACGGAGTTATAACGGAAGACGACATTTAACAGAGAGCCCGCAAAGAAGAACACTAAAGTGAAGCATGTACTTTTCTACACCAATAGCATTACCACCGAGGATAATAATGCAGTAATGTTATAGGTTTATGGTAATGGTGGCTGCTGTTCAAGGGGTGGAACATTCAAGCCATCTGCCTCAAAAGTTATAGGTTTAATATATCATTAACCCATTGTTACTTCAGAGACACCGGGGTGTTGCAATTTTGTTCTGACTGGCATCATAACTTGTTATTACAAACAATTTATACTTTTCCGTTGATCAACACAATTTTTTGCGCAATTTCATTAGACGGGGTAACTACAGTATAGGCTTTGTATAACACACTATCCTTAAGGACTGATGATCTCGCTGTTCCGCACCTTAAAGCAACAATCAATATCAAACTGAAACTATTCCTGAAAGGATTTAAATGTATTAATACTATATTCACTGACAAAGGGGGAATTTAGGATTAGGCGTCTCAACCGTCAAGTGGCCATCATCAGATTCTGATCACTAGGGTTCATGTTTAATTTTATACAATATTTTATAAAACGTGTTCTTTTTGTTAGTCTTTCCAAATTTTATTGCCGCTGTATAGTAATACGATTAGCAGTGAATCCCGTTCTTTAACAAGCAGTTCCGTGACGAACTAAAGAGCCTACTTTTCCTAAAATTTAAGATTCATGCCATGGATTAATCTATATGGACCTATCTAGAATAATGACGAAATTAAGTTGGTAATATTAACATTTCTAATTAGTTCGAAATATACCTCGAATAATGAAGCCTAATAAAGCACTACAGTTGCCAGCCCTGGTGACTGAATATATTCTTCGTTCCATCTCTTAAGGTACAGAATACAAACTTTAGTTGATGTCCAAAGGCATGGACGTTACATGCAGTTAGACACTGGATCTATCAGCGCGTTAGATCATGTTGGCAGCAATGTCATGCATGTGTTGGTCAGAAATAATTTGAAATATTATTATCTATTGTTGTGCCTATTTTGGATGAAATCCATTAGTTAGTATAGAAGTTACATGTATTTAAAACTTGGATCTATCAGCAGGCTTAGAATCATGTTGGCAGCACCGACGTATATTAGTTACTCCAAATTAATTTAGAATGTCAGGTACTATACGTGTGCATAGTTTAAAGCCGTTGTCTTGCATACTTCCTGATATATTGGAATTTGGATTTTAAAAAATAGAGAGAGCATTTATTAACAGTTAGCAGCCCTGGTGGCTCTTAAGAATACGCTCAGTCATATCTGGTTATATACTCATAGTACATACGAAATTTGGTTGAAATCCAATTGATAGTGTAGAAGTTATATGCATTTAAAAATTGGACCTATCAACAGGCTTAGAATCATTTTGGCAACACTATCATGTACAGCCTCCTGGAAATTAAACTGCAATATTAATATCTCTATGTGTGTCAAGTTTGGAATAGCTCTCATGCATACTTCAAAGATATACAACACGGAGCTCAAATTCCAATTGTGATTTTTCAGCAGTTGGTAGCACTGACATCTTTTTCAAATATGGCCTTGAGATATTCAGGTATAGATCTTTACTCATACCAAATTTGGTTTTGATTGCTGCAGCCGTTTAGGAGTTGATAGGGAGGGAGGGGGGGAGGAGGCGTGGACACACACAGACAGACAGCTAGAAGAACAGACAGACACTAATTTGCCCGAATCGATCTCATAAGTCTTCTTTTTCCTCATTTTTGCAAAATGAAGAACGTATGCTAAAGATGTTTAATCTATTTATGTTGTTGTTTATTGCCACAGGAGCTTTTCAGGACGAGCAGGAGGAGACAGCGATGACGGAGAGCAGTCTTCACCTAAGTCAAGCAGCATTGCGCGTGCTACTTGTGTTCGACAGAAGTTATATTGTGAATTGTGAACAGAAAAATTAATAATGATGGGCGAATAAATAATGGTGAGTTAACTAATGTTGTTTCATTTAAGAATTAGGGAAATCGGGTCACAGGAGCTCTTGTCACCATGGACAGTTGAACAATGACTCGAGTGACTGTACCTGTCAACCAAGCAGGCTGAAAGCGTGACACAAATAAACAAAGAATAGATCCCACTTCGACCGCCGCCAATCAAATCACGAAAGACTAATATACTTAGTATAACTCGTCTGCTTCGTAATACGATTACCAGCGAATCTCGTTCTTTAAAAATGTTGAAACTATTTATGTTGTGGTTTTATAGGTTTGGGAATTACATAAGCGTATTATACACGTGTAAATAGTTCATGGATACAAAAATACATTAGAGCATGCACACTAGTTTCTACTATGATTACTTATCCATTAGAGTAATCTAAATCAGGCACGATCGTTGTATAGGTGTTCAATTGTAACTAGGCACTACCATACTTTTTAAGAGCACCCATCTGACTCCATTTTCCAACATTAATAATTCAGTACGTCCTGGATTCCAGCTGGCTACATGTATGATATTTACGTTTCTGAGATTTGTCGATGTTTATACAAAACCTATCACGGCTCGTGCTCTGGTTTCCGCGTTTATGAACAGTAGAAGGCTTCCAAGTGGTGTTGCCAAATTCGACGCACTTTTCTACATGTTTTCTTCTGTATCGTGGACTATTTTCTGTGAGATTTTACGTCTCTTGGCACCTCCCTACCTGGAGAATCATATATTCCCGGTTGATAATATTCCAAACACCCTGTATACGGATCATACCCCACGCAATGTTCAAAGCTCAACATGTTATGTTGTCGCTCCACCTCCTATAGTCAAAACTCGACGTCTCGACTCGTCAGGGAATGCCAAAATAATCGACTGATCGAAATTTGAGTTAACAAGGTACGCAAGAAAAATGTTGAAATTGTGTTAAACTGGTCGCAAAATGCAATGTGCTTTCTTCGACGTTTGTTGTTGATTCATTTAGTGTATTTGTGACATCGTGGTCATGTGGCCCCATGTAGTTGGGTATGTGGAATTTGTTTGATAACTTTTGCTATTGTGATGGCTGTATTAGCGTGTGTATTTGTAATTCAGATGAGGATTGGGAAGGAGGTGGCCGTGGCCTTAATTTGGAAACCATCCCGTTATTTGCCTGGAGTAGAAGTGGAAAACTATGGAAAACCACTTTCAGGACGGTTGAGGTGGGGATCGAACCCAACTCTTCTCAGTTCTGCCTCACGAGGCTGAGTGTACTCCATTCCAGCCCTCAGACCATAATTAGGTTCCTTGGCATAGCCGGGGATCGAACCCGGACATCCACGGTGACAGTTAAGACTGCTAGCCACTACACAACAAGGCGGACTTTTCATTTTGAACGTACAATGTGCTCTGTAATGAAACTGACGGTAAGAGCAGAAATCGGCAACAATTGAAAGAAAGTGCAGTGAACAGAACCCAACCATATGTAACTTCCCGTTTTAAATTATTTTTATACTTCATCGGACAAAATGGCGGATGCTCTGAACTGAACAAATGGGAGCATAACCTAAAATATAGAAATAAACGTAGTCTATATTTGAATTGCAACCACTGCCATAGCCCTGTATCACGGCTATTAGTCTCATTTAATTACACCGTGCATATTGCAAAGAAAGAATTGAACGCCTGTAGGCTCCTTCAAATAGTTTCAACTTTGACTACCAGAGATGCCACTGTCAGTGACATCTAGCGGTGAACGTTGAAACTTTGTAGAGTGATTATAACAAAATAATGTACAAATTTGGCCACTCACTACCAATTGTAGTGGTAGGTTCTTTTACATGGCATAAATCTATGACATGGGCCCGCTAGCTTTACTTCCCATCAGAAGGAAGGCAAACTGATGGATTGTAACGCTCTTAAGAATCCAATGACTTCAGCCAGATTTGAACCCGTGAACTTGGGCATAGCATTTTAGCATGCTACCGACTACGCCACCAAAGGTAAATAAAAATAAATAAGAAATAAAAGATAAACTAAAGTGCATAAAAATACTAAAAATAAAAAATAAACTATCTAACAAAAGAGTAATACAATTTAATTTAATTAACTTACGAGATTTACGAATATCCTTAAATTCAACGGGATGACTATCAGCGCTTGCAGTGGTGTGGGCTGATATGAGATTATATCGAGATCATAGTTCAGTATACGAATATAAGTACCATACGGTAGGCTCAAATGGAGTAATCGGTGGAAATTTCGAATTAGAACCCTTGAATGAGACTATTTACACTGTTAAATTAAGTACATAGTCAAGATAAACTTGTCTATGTGCTAGGAATATGATTTAAGCTTCGAGATATCGAACGTTTCAAGTTATTGAAATTCGACTTTAAGAGAAAATAATAATAATAATTGCTACGTGTTATTGGAAATTCGATTAATAGTAGTTCGAGATAGGCCTATCGAGGTTGGTCTGTATTTCTCTTTGTTACTTCTTTCATCAAATTCACAAAATTACCGAGCCGACCGTATCCTTCAAAAGTAAGGTCTTCTTGGACGAATGATGGAGAGAATATTCAAAAGGCAAGGATAAAGACAGTGAAGGTAAAAGGAACTTTTCCGTGTTAGTTACTAATGAAGAGTGACGCATCTCCCGGCACAGCGGGGGTGGAAGATGATGGAAAGTACAATATCTTTCTTTGCAATATGCACGGTGTAATTAAATGAGACTAGTAGCCGTGATACAGCGCTTAATGCAAGGTGACTCGTACTGGGACTGATTTCCGTCTCAAGGTGTGGAAAGGTGTCACATTAATTTCAAGTTGAGTAGCCATGTTCAAGTTCCCGTATCAGTTCACAACAAAGTTTACATCTAATGGAAACTGACGCAGCTTCTTTCTCCGTAGTGGGTTCGTGAGAGAGATAGGCTGTGGTATGCTACGAGGTTGATTAAACAGAACACTCGACGGGAAGGGGTGAGTAAACAACAGTGATCTTTGGCTGAAATCAGAGCATTGTACGTATTTTGTTATCAGTTGGATGTGATTTTCCACACCCCATTAGAACCTAAATATCCCGAAATTCTTTCTTAGTGCAAGTTTACGATGTATAAAAGGAACATATCCTCAAACTTGCATGTTTCTAATTTCAATTTATCTGGCTGGGCGATGATGAGTAAGTGTGTGAGTAAGGAGACGTTCATTTACATAACAGATAGTAGAACGTAGAAAAAAATTAAAAAAATCTTCCTCATACACTAATGCGTCTTGTGATAAAATAGCAAGAGACGAAAAAGGTCCAACATGTTGTTGCCTACATTGTTTGTCATGCCAAATATTACCACAATACTAATATTAAGACCTATGATATCTGAGTATTTAATTTCCAAAAATTCACTCCATCCTCATGAACCCATTAAATAGGTCGTATGAATACAACGGTCGAACACCTATTTACTGATTTTTTAAAACAAGTTTTTCCCCTGAGTTTCAGTGTTCTCACTTATGTCACTCCCCCAGGGGCTCACATCTAGTGGGACGTGGGTTGGCGACCACAGGGCCCTAGCTGAGTCCGGCATTGCTTCCACTTACTTGTGCCGGGCTCCTCTCTGTCTTCTTTCATGTCGACCTCACTAGGTTAACTCTTGTTCTCTTCCGACCCCGACGGTATTAGGGTATCCGAGGCCCAGGGAGTCTCTTCCTTTCCCGCCTTAATTGGCCCTTGTCTCATCTTTTCTGATTCCCTCCTTCTGAGAGGGGTCAGCCTTCTTTTTCTTTTCATGTTACCTCCAGCCTTCTGCTCAAGGCCCCCAAGGAGGCCGGGTGTATGTAGCCCCACCACTTTTGGTGCACCCTAGATAATGCTACAACCTCAGGGGCTCATGGCTGGTGAGTTCGGGAGTTGGCGACCCCGAGGGATTCCTGAGCTGGGTCCGTTTTCCCCTTTTGTCCCTTACCTTTGGGGAGGACCCTCTCCTTTTTGACTTTCCTATCTGCCTTTCATGGCTCTCCTTCCTTCCAAGTCCCTCAATCCACATTATTCGAGGGTTGAGGGCATTTCTTTTCCTCCTGTCCTTTATTTGCCTTATTCTCCTTTAGTTTTCCATTTCTTCTTCTAGTATGTAGGTTGGTAATTAGTTTTAGTTTAAAGTTTGCATTTCATTTTCATCTTCACGATCACCCAAACCATCAGGGGCCGATAACCTAGATGTTAGGCCCCTTAAAACAACAATTATCATCATCATCATCAAGCTTATGCCACTTCCGAGATACTCCTCACCGGTAGGAATCCTTCAACCCCCAATTTTACCCCTTTCTCCACAAAAATTACACAAGATATAAAAACACTCATAAACGTGTCTGTGTATGTATAATGATTAGTTTTATATACTGAGTATCACATCTCCAAACGAAACCATTCGTGAGATATCATTATTCATGAAATGCAGGATTAACCCCCTTAGATGATATTTCTCTCTTAGATGACCTAATCTTGTTATTGCAGTTTGCGTACTTAATATGTATTTAGAGCTAAACAATATGGTGTACAAGATGATGGCCGTTAGAAATTCTAAAAATATATTATATATTTCATGCGTCCTATCACAGTAATAGAATTGATATGTAGTATGCCATCACATGAATACAGATCACCTTAAGATATTTGGTTTAGATTTTCAAGGAACTACTTGTTTATGAGGAAAGTATGATAAATATCACCTTTTCTGACGTTAGTTGAACGTCGCTGTGAACACCGGTGGTGTTGTGATGTGTTACAAGGCTCATATGAAATGGTTATAGATAATTCATCGAAGCAGTTTGCGAATTTTAACTTGAATATTCCAAAGATTTATTGGAAGTTTTCTCCATTCTGTAGGCTGAAAACACCCCCGAAGAGGCTTAAAATATAGAAACTATTGTTGCAAGAACACAAAATAGAATTTAAATATGAGCATCTACTGTTGACGTACTATTAATAGACTGTTATAATAATAATAATAATAATAATAATAATAATAATAATAATAATAATAATAATAATAATAATAATAATAATAATAATAATTTAATTTAATTTAATTTATTTACTAAATACTATTTATGTTACATTATTGTGATATGTCTCACGAATCTGACGGAAGTACAGATTATCTGTGAGACATATTAATTATAATTAACAACATATATACATATTACATTTCAATACAAGAGTGTATGCATTTTTAGCCTATTTTCAATTTTGAAAAAAATAGGCTTATGAGATCACCTTTTGTCAGTGTGTGTGTGCGCGTGTGTGTGTTTGTGTGTGTTAGTGTGTGAGGAGTGTGTGTTGCCCCCCTAATAACTTCTGAACGGCTGGAGTGATTTCAATGAAACTCGGTAAGATCATAGCACTATTCCGGACGACCCCGACCGTGCCCTTAAAATTTTGTTACGTCTCACCAATCCAACATGGCGGCTGTGCGAAATATTTCACCAGCATTCAATATCTCCGAAACTATTCCCGATATCACCCTGGAATTTGTTACGGTGATAAAGGGAACTACTAGAAGTTCACCTATGTGACTATTGAAAATCTGATTACTACAAAACCAACATGGCGGCCACGCGAATTTGCGACTTTTAAATAGACGTTTCTCGCGATTTAACCAACCAAACGCAATAAAACTTGGTACAGTATATGTTTATACACATTTTAATGCACCGACATGTAACTTCGTTCAATTGTTTACATAACCACAAGATGGCGGATGTGCGAAATATTTCACCGGCATTCTATATCTCTGAAACTATTAGCGGTATCACCCTGAAATTTTGTACGTAGATAAAGGGCACTACTGGAAGTTCATCTATAAGACTTTCAAAAACCGGTTAACTACCAAACGAGCATGGTGGCCAGGCGAATTTAAAAATTTTAAATAGACCTTTCTCGCGATTTAATGTTTCAACCGCAATGAAATCTGGTACAAGAAATGTTTATACACATTGTAATACACTGATATCTAATTTAGTTCAATTTTTTACATAACCTCAAGATGGCGGCTTTGCGAATTTTAAAATTAGGTTTTTATTTCTTGTGTCGTAATCATGCAATCGATGTGAAAGTTTGAATAATGAACCTACGCAATAATTTTCCTTTAATGGTACATGACTCCCTGACCTATACATTTAACAATCCAACATGGTGACCATCCGAAATATTTTGACGGCTCTGAATATCTACGAATCTATTATAGCAATCAAACTGAATTTTATGTTCATAGGGGCTATGAACTTAAGTTCACCTATAGGACTTTAAATAACCTGGTGATCACAAAACCAACATGGCGGTGACGCGAAGTATAAATATTCACATGGACGTTTCTCGCAATTTAACCATCCGAGTACAGTGAAACTTTGTACAGCAAATCCTTATACGAAAGTTAATCCACTGGCATCTAATTTATTTCAATTGTTTCAATAACCACAAGATGGCAGCTGTGCAAAATTTTAAAATCTCCTTGTTATTTCTTGTGTCCTAATTATGCGATTGAAGTTTGAATGCTTCACGTTCACAATAATCTTCATGTAACAGTACATAACTCTAGGACCTACATATATAAAATCCAACATGGCGACCATCCTATATATTTAGTCGGTTCTCAACATCTACGATTCTATTACAGCAATCAAACTGGAATTTTGTATTTAGATAGAGGCAATTAACATAAGTAGGATATATGAAAACAGGCTGTATAGTTCTTCACGGAACTACTTGTTTGTAATGATAATGATAATTATATTGGTGATAATGATAAAAATATTAACGTAAATAATTTAAGACACAAACAGCTACATTATAAAATAGTTATATTAATAAATTTGTGTTATGAGTTAATGTTTAGTTAGGTAATAATTTTTAATGCGACGTATATCTAGTTGTGTGCTGTTCATGTTCGTCAATACAGGTGGTAGTTCATTAAGTAGTGATGGTATAATAAATTTTAGTCTCTTGAAACCATAACTAATTATACATAAAGGTATTACATATGTACTTGTTATGACTCTTGTTTGTATGTTGTGAGAGACCTTATGCCTGAATCTTGGATCATGGTAGTAGAGATTCAGTACGGTAATTTGAAACAACTCTTTAATATTAAAATAAGTGAAACAGTGAAATATTTAAAGAACCTGTTTTGGCTATCTTGTAGATTATTAATTAAAGTTGTGTTTTGATTTCCCCAAGCTGCAATAGCATGTCTTAATTTGCTTTCAATCAGAGCACTATAAATGGTTTTGTAAGTTTTTTATCTACATAAAATCTGAGATTCTTGAAGGTGTAGAGGTTTGCTCTTAGTTTTTTTTAATTATGTTTACTGTGTGTGTGTTCATTTTAAAGTGTTCATCAAAGGTAATTCCTAAGTACTTTTGTGTCGAGGTACTATTTATGAAGGTGTTACACTTGCAACCTGCCAGGATGTTTTGGTGTATGCATGATATGCTGTGGTGCGTTAGTTTGTATTTTTCTTGTGTGAAGTGATCAACTCTGATGTGCATTATTTTAGAATTGGTTGTATTTATATACAAATTATTGTCATGACACCATCTTGTGATGTTATTGAAGTCTTCTTGAAGTCTATAAAAAGCTGTTTTAGAGTCTTTATGTATGGTATATATAGTGGTGTCATAAGAATAAATAAATATTTTACTGTGTTTAATGGCTTCATTCATGTCGTTTACGAACAGGTTGTATAGTGTAGGTGAAATAATACTGCCTTGAGGAATACCATGTGCTCCTTCTGCTGCGTCACTGATTGATCATAACTGCCATTTCACTGTTTTTCAGATAGCTTTCAAATAGTTTGTAGGTCGTGCCACTTTTTCCAATATCGGGTTATAGCAAGTAATTTATTGTGTCAAATGCTTTAGAAAAGTCAAGAAAAAGTACCATTATGTGATTGTTCTTATTTAAGGCATTATTTATTACATTGGCAAATTCAGCCAGGAGTAGTTCAGTAATTTTCCCCTTCCTAAAACCGTATAGGTGTCCCTTTAAAATATCAAATTTATTTTGGAAATTGTTCAATCTCTTAACAAAGCATTTTTCCATTATTTTGTGTAGGATCGATAAAATGCATAGTGGTCTGTAGTTGCCAAAGTCTAAGTGATCGCCATTCTTATATATTGGTTTAATAATGGTGTATTTCAGATATTTTGGTATTATGCCTGATTCGAATATCTTGTTTATGAGATGTGTTATGATAGGTATAGTTTTTTTGGATGTTGCCTTTATGTCCTTCAAGCGTATATTGTCTGCACCGGGCCATTTGTCTGTTTTTAATTCCTTAATTATGTTCCCTATTTCATATTCATCAGTTTCAAGTAGTGTAAAAGAATTCATTAATGTGTTTCTATTTGATGCCATATGTTGATATTACAGTTATGAGCTAGGCTGTAAATGTTTTCACTAAAGGTACTGGTGAATTTATTGACTATCACTTCGTTAGTATAATGTATTGTTAAATGTTTGTTTATGACTTCATTGACAGTTTGTGTTTTCCGACCTGTTATATCATTAATGACTTTCCACATTCCTTTATTAACGTTTTTGGAACTATTTATCTTATTAGCCTACTTTCGATTTTTGCAAAAAATGAAAGTAGACTTATGAGATCAACACAGGGCGAAAAAAGTGTGTCTGTCTGTGTGTGTGTATGTGTGTGTGTGAGTCTGTGTGTGTGTGTGAGTCTGTGTGTGTGTGTGTCTGTGTGTGTGTGTGTGTGTGAGTGTGTGTACTCTGAATGTCTGTCCCCCCCTATCAATTCGAACACGGTGAATGCGAATTGAACGAAATTTGGTACAAAGGTAGCACTAGCAAAGGACACCTCAGTGTCATGTTTTATATCGCCGCCATCTTGACGGAAACGTAATGGCGGCCACACAAATGTTCAAAGCTTAAATCAAATTACGACTAACCTAATCATCCGATCTCTACCAAATTTTGCAACAACATACCTTTATGGGGGGAGCATCCTTTGACCAAACTAATAAGTCATCAGCGTAACAGTTTCCGGATGGCGGCCATCTTTGTGTGAAAATCGATTCCCCCTATTAATTCGAACACGGTGCAACCGAATGGAACGAAATTTGGTACAGAGGTAGTACTAACAAAAGGCACCTCAGTGTCATGTTTTATATCGCCGCCATCTTGACGGAAACGTAATGGCGGCCACACAAATGTTCAAAGCTTAAATCAAATTACGATTAACCTAATCATCCGATCTCTACCAAATTTTGCAACAACATACCTTTATAGAGGAAGCATCCTTTGACCAAATAACTAGGTCATTAGCCTAATAGTTTGCGGATGGCGGCCATCTTTGTGTGAAAATCAGTTCCCCCTATTAATTCAAACACGGTGAAACCAAATGGAACGAAATTTGGTACAGAGGTAGCACTAGCAAAGGGCACCTCAGTGTCATGTTTTATATTGCCGCCATCTTGACAGAAACGTAATGGCGGCCACACGAATGTTCAAAGCTTAAATCAAATTACGATTAACCTAATCATCCGATCTCTACCAAATTTTGCAACTACATACCTTTATGGAGGGAGCATCCTTTGACCAATCTAATAGGTTATTAGCCTAATAGTTTGCGGGTGGCGGCCATCTTTATGTCAAAATTGATTCCCCCTATTAATTCGAACACGGTGGAACCGAATGGAACGAAATTTGGTACAGGGGTAGCACTAGCAAAGGGCACCTCAGTGTCATGTTTTATATCGCCACCATCTTGACTGAAACGTAATGGCGGCCACACGAATGTTCAAAGCTTAAATCAAATTACGATTAACCTAATCATCCGATCTCAACCAAATTTTGCAACTACATACCTTTATAGAGGTAGCATCCTTTGACCAATCTAATAGGTCATTCGCCTAATAGTTTGCGGATGGCGGCCATCTTTGTGTCAGAATCGATTCCCCCTATTAATTCAAACACGGTGAAACCGAATGGAACGAAATTTGGTACAGAGATAGCACTAGCAAAGGGCATCTCAGTGTCATGATTAATATCTCCGCCATATTGACAGAAACGTAATGGCGGCCACACAAATGTTTAAAGCTTAAATCAAATTATGACTAACATAACCATCCGATCTCTACCAAATTTTGCAACAACATACCTTTATGGAGCGAGCATCCTTTGACCAATCTAATAGGTTATTAGCCTAATAGTTTGCGGATGGCGGCCATGTTTGTGTGAAAATCGATTCCCCTTATCAATTCGAACACGGTGAAACCGAATGGAACGAAATTTGGTACAGAGGTAGCACTAGCAAAGGGCACTTCAGTGTCATGTTTTATATCACCGCTATCTTGACGGAAACGTAATCGCGGCCACCCAAATGTTAAAAGCTAAAATGTAATTACGACCAACCTAATAATCTAGTCTCTACCAAATTTTGCAACACCATATCTTTATGTGGGAAACATATTCAGACCAAACTGCAAGAACATCAGCCCAATAGTTTGCAGATGGTGGCCAAGTATGTGTGCAAATCGATTCCCCCTATCAATTCAAACACGGTGAAACCGAATTGAACGAAATTTGGTACAGAGGTAGCACTAGCAAAGGGCACCTCATATTCATGTTTAATATCCCTATAGCACGTTGTATTTCAACAAGCTACTACAACCAACATTCAATCATACTCCTTGAAAAGGACAAAGAGTTATAACAATACCCATGCATTTAGGAGAAAGTAGGCTATATGTTCTTTACTGAACATCTTGTTTTTATAATATTGATGTTTTGTTTTGTTTATTAGCTTGTTTAATTTGTTTCTGAAAGCTTTATGTTCATTTTTATTGCAATATTATCCTTGTTTCTGAGCATCGTTTTGTAAAGTCTGTCTCTTTCCTTACGTTGTATTTTTAGGTCATAAGTGAACCATTGTTTGCTCTTTATGTGTTTACGTGTGGTTATGTAAGATGCTTTTTGGTAGATTTCCTTAAATTTGGTTGTTATATTGTTATATAATATGTCATTAGGATTTTTAAAGTCAAGGCAATCTGTCCAGTCTGTGCTGTTAAGGCTTGTGTGTATTATAGTATCGTTCATTAGCGTAATGTACGATTCATTATCTGGTGATTGTGTCTCATCATTTTTTGGCCTAATACCTGCATATGTTATGTAGTGGTCAGAGATGTCTGATTGTATGACTGAAGAAGTATATTGATCTAGTCTGCTACGATAGTATATGTGATCAATACATGTTCTCGAGTCTAAATTTGGATCATAACGAGCACATTGAGTGATAAGTGGTAGGAAACCACGAGTTGCCATAATATTTGTATATTTGATAGCTGATAGACTGACGTCATTAGATAAAGTATCAATGTTGATATCTCCTAAAATGGCATATTCGCTGTACTTACTGGTGTGATGTGTTATATGTGTTTCAAGTTCATCAAGAAAGTCATTTATGTTAGTGCTAGGTGGTCTGTAAATAATAATAATAATAATAATAATAATTACAACAATGCTCACTAACGAGAGCTACAAGTATCTGGGAATGAAGCAAGCCCGCCACATAGAACACTCAGTAGTGAAACAAGATCTGACGAAGGAATTTGTCAGAAGAATTAAGCTTGTTTGTAACACCAGCCTCAACAGTAAAAACTTGGTTAAGGCGATCAACGCTTATGCTGTCCCTATCCTTAGTTACTCGTTTGGAGACATCAAGTGGAGTAAAACTGACATTGCAAGTCTAGAACAGAAAATTAGGACATCACTGACCAAATCACGAAAGCACCATCCCAGGACATCTGTGGAACGAGTCATGTTACCGAGACATATGGGTGGGAGAGGAAATGTTGATATAAACAACCAAGTAGCTCGACAGATCTATGAGCTAAGAAAATACTTCTATTCTGTATCGAACCATTCGATACTGCACAAGGCTGTCACAGAAGCAGATGATTCAACTCCACTACTCTTAAGTCAGGAAGAGACTCAAAATCAGGTGCGCAGTGATTTGGATAGATTCAATGCCTGGTTGTCCAAGCCACTGCACGGAAGACATCCCAATGAAGTCATCCAAACTCACGTTGACAAACTAGCGTCGAACTTTTGGTTGATTTCTGGACAGATGTTTCCTGAAACAGAAGGCTTTATGATGGCTATTCAGGACCAGGTTGTCCCCACGAGGAACTAGCTAAAGTACATTATCAAGGATGCATCTGTGCAACATGACCATTGCAGATGCGGTTGCCCAACATCGGAGACTGTTCAGCATATTATATCAGGTTGTCGCCATTTTGCAGGGACAGAATATAGGAAGAGACATGATTTTGTTGCCAAGATAGTTCATCAAGAACTGGCTATACACCTTCAACTGCTGAGCCAGGAGAAAGTGACATACTATAGATATGCTCCTGAAAGTGTACTGGAAAATGACAGCTTTACGTTGTAATGGGATCGTACTGTGTTGACAGACCAGTCAACTGTGCACAACAGACCTGATTTGGTTCTTGCTGACAAATGCATGAAGCACACTACCTTCATGGAAGTGGCAAACCCAAACAGTGGCAACATGCTAACAAAGCATGTTGAAAAGCTGTCAAAATACACATATCTTTCAGAACTGATAAGGAAGCAATGGCACATGGCACAAGTCAGGACAGTTCCTATTATCATCTCCAGCACTGGTGTGATTCCCAACAACTTAAAGGAATCGCTCACTGAGTTGAAATTAGACCCTGGCCTTTTCAAACTGATGCATAAAACTGTCATACTTTCTACGTGTCGCGTAGTAAGGCTGTTCTTGGGCAATCAGGCCTGAAGGAGTGGGGGAAAAGCGTAAAGCAACTAGCTTACTAAATGCAGTCACCAAGAATTGGCTCCTTATGATATATACGGTATCTGGGATTGTAAATGTTTTCTTTCCAGCAAATATGCTGAGAATGTGTAAGCGCATGCGCAAAATAAATAATAATAATAAAATAATATCCACTGGTTTTATTTTGCTATACAAGGCAGAGTCATTCCTACAAGGAATTACAGGAGGTTCATCTTAAAACAGACAGAAGTTGAGGATAAGTGTCGAAAATGTGGCAAGCAGGATGAAACCTCGGATCACATTATCGGTGGATGTCCAACCTTGGCTAATATGGACTACACTGAGCACCACAATAATGTTGCTAAGATCGTGCACATGGAGAGGGCTAATACTACAGGACTAGATGGCTCCTCCCTTCCGTATAAGTACCAACCAAAATATGTTTCGGACAATGGAACCCATAATATTATACTGGGACAGAGAAATCAGCACTGATAAAACCATCAAAGCCAACCTACTTGATATTCTCCTCCTTCTTCAACAAAACAAATAACCTGTGATAATCGATATATCCGTACCACACAACCACCACCTTCAAAGAGTCTATGCCCAAAAGGTCAACAAATACTGGCCAACTGGCCATTGAAGTAAAACAAATGTGAAAGCTAAAGCAGGTGTACATCCGGCCTCTCATTGGAATTGTACCTTCAAGACTGGTGGACCAACTACAGGCTCTTGGAATGGCTCACAAGCTGGGACAGATCCAAAAGTCGGTGATCTTGGACACTTGCCATACAGTGCGACGATTCCTAAATCAAGAATGAACTCTGAAAGTGCTTGACATAAGTCCGTATTTTCAGTCATTTTAGCATTGTAAAATGAGGAATTTATGAATATGTATAATAATAATAATAATAATAATAATACGCTGGAGCGATAGCTGTGATACGAGTGACAGGAGGTAGATTATGGCGACCTAAATATACCTCAGGTCGACGGAAGAAGATGCCAGCTTGGTAGATACGTTTACGAAAGTCTGTTGATGAACTGAGAGTAAATGTCGGAAGAATACATCAGTATGTTGCAGGCAATAGAAGTAAGAAGGTTGTTCAATGTGTTAAAATGTTGAGCCATACGAAGAGTAAACATGCAAAGTATAATCCTCCGAACTGTAGCCCCCTTGAGATCCTAGACACATTAAAGCAACAACTTGAGGCAAAGGTACAGAGATTACGTCGATATAAAGAATCGAACGAACGAAAACAACAGAACAAGTTATTTGTTACCAATGAGAAACGGTTCTATAGGAATCATGACGATCCTGGAACACAAGAAGAGGTAGAGAATTTCTGGTCATCCCTATGGTCGAATGCTGGAGATTATAACAGCAGCGCTAAATGGATTACGGAGGAGGAGGAAAGAATGTCAGAAATTGACACGATGAGTGACTCTTCGGTATCAACTGAAGATGTGACCCGTGTGGTTAAGGAGACCCAAAATTGGAGAGTGGTAGGACCAGACAACATCCACAACTTTTGGATCAAACGTTTCACTTGTACTCATGAGCATCTTGCCCGCTGCTACACAGATTTCATCCAAAATCCATAGCTTATCCCCTCTTACTTGATGCGAGGTAAAACATACATTCTGCCAAAAGGTGATAGAACCAATGATCCTTCCAAATGTCGACCTATCACCTGTCTGTGCACCCTGTATAAGATATGTACATCTTGCATTGCACATAAGATTTGTGAACACATAAATCTTCATAACATCCTGGCTGAGGAGCAGAAGGGGTGCATGAAGAAGTCTCAAGGTTGCAAAGAGCAACTTATAATCGATACAGTTACTATGGAACAAGCAGGAAAGATGATGCGCAACCTCTACAAACCTTTATTGATTACAAGAAAGCTTTTGATTCAGTGCCACATTCCTGGTTAATCCAAACCCTGAAGATATATAAAGTTGACCCTGCAATCATTTTTAGTCTGCAACATATGATGTCCCATTGGGGCACCAATTTATTAACGTCTAATGGAGACACATGTATGGAATCGGGATTTATTCAAATCAAAAGAGGTATCTTTCAGGGTGACAGCTTGAGCCCTCTATGGTTCTGTTTGGCGCTCAATCTGCTATCATCATTGCTGAACAATGCAAAGTGTGGTTTTCCAATTAAGCACCTTGGTATAGTGAAATACAAAATTTCTCTTTTGATGTATATGGAGGACATTAAACTATATGCGTCCTCTGAGAAACACATCGACAATGTAATTGCAATAACTGCTTCATTTTCTTCTGATATTGGAATGTCCTTCAGATTAGATAAGTGCCGTACCCTCGCCATTCGGCGTGGAAAATTAGATGCCAGAGCATTTCAACTTGATGACGGTTGTTTCATAAAGCCTATGGAAGGTAATGAATGAGGCCTACACATATCTTGGTCTCCTGCAATCTAATCGAATTGATCATAAAGGTATTAAAGATAGAACCGTAGCTATCCACAATCAACGCTTTAACAAGATTTTAAAATCAAAGTTGAATGGAAAGAACACCTTTAAGACTATTAATACCTATGCTATTCCTGCTCTGACATACACTTTCGGCATTATCAAATGGACGCAGACTGACTTGGAGAACATCCTAATTAGAACACGTACCATCTTAACAAAACTCAGATGTCTCCACCCTAAGTCAGCTGTTGAGCGATTGACAATCCCGCGTCAAAGAGGTGGACGAGGGCTCACGGACATTATCCAATTGCATGCAAGGCAAGTGAGGAACCTTCAGAGATATTTTCTGGGAAGATATGACTCTCCCATACATCAAGCCGCTGTGAAGGCAGATGACAAGTGCACACCCCCGGATCTTCTTCACGTAAGGGATATACAGTTAGCCACTGATGAGGAATGTTCATCCTTCAAGCTTCAGCAGTGGACGCAGAAAGCTCTGCACGGTCGTCATCCGTATGATCTCAACCAGAAACATGTCGACATTGATGCGTCGAACAGCTGGTTGACTCATGCGGACCTATTCACTGAGACTGAAGGATTCATGGTTGCAATCCAGGATCAAGTTGTGGCTACCAAAAACTGTCTTAAGTATATAGTTAAGGCAAATATTCAGGATGACAAATGCAGAAGATGCCAACTAGAAACGGAAACAATTCAACATATCACAGGAGGCTGCCAAGCAATCTCCAGTAGTGATTACATGAAAAGGCACAACCAAGTGGCCAAAATAATGCACCTACACCTTTCTCAAAAGCACTTATTATCTGATAATATTTTGCCTTACTATCAGTATATTCCTGACGCCGTTTTGGAAAATCCTAGTCACAAGTTGTTATGGGACCAATCAGTTATTACTGATAAAACCATACCAGTAAATCGGCCAGATATCGTTCTTGTGGACAAGGTGCAGAAGAGAACCTTCCTAATTGATATTGCAGTGCCCAATTCCCATAAACTGCAACAAACCTGCTGTGATAAAATCACCAAATATCTGCCCTTGGCTGAGGAAATACGGCAAATGTGGAGACAGGAAAGTGTAGTGGTTCTGTCCATAGTAATTTCTTCTACCGGCATCATCCCCAAATCATTGTCTCGCAATCTACAAATATTGGGAATACATCCTGGTCTACATATCACCATGCAGAAGGCCGTCATCTTGGAGACCTGTTCCATTGTTCGCTCGTTTCTCAATGTTCCACCTTAAGAGAATTAGTCATACAGTCTTGCACACAAGCCGACGATATGTTGATATGTCCCACTTATGTGGTGAAATGAATGTAGAAATAATAATAATAATAATAATAATAATAATAATAATAATAATAATAATAATATTAAAAAATTATCGTGTTGCTTCCTGAGAGGCCGAGTGCAGATCTTTCTAATTGACGCCCGTAGGCGACCTACGTGCCGTAATGAGGATGAAGTGTTGATGTAGACCTCACAGTCCCCGAGCCACGGGAATTAACCCCAGGAGATTAAAATCCCTGATGGCTCAGGCCGGAATCCAAACCGGGATACGTTGGGGCAAAAATATTATTATTAGCCTTTTATTATTATTATTATTATTATTATTAGGCTATTATCATTAGGTTTTCTTTCTCATTTTCCTTTTTTGATTCAGAAATTGCGTATGCGCCTTACTGTAGATGGCAAACCATTATTTTGGCTGGTTCCTCCTACACAGTGCTGTACATAGCCTACCATTTACAGTTCACTCTGTCGTTTTCATTTCCAACTTCTGTGAGCTCACTTGTAGAGACTAAGTCCTCTTGTCGCACTGAAGATCTTTCTCCTCTTGTCTGTAAATGTGCGGGCTGGCGTTCATGTCACTTCTTAGCCGCTTTATCGTCTCTTCTTTATTTCTTCTATTTCTCCTACTCTCCTTCTATCTTCATCATTTCATTCCCATCCGTCACACACACACGTATTCTCATATTTCGCCCTTATACTTGTAGCATGCAAAGTAGGCGGCATTCCTGGCGGTCCATTGGGGTTGGAAGAGTGTATGTAGCGCGCCCAGGGATGACGAGATGGAAGGAAGTCTCCCATCTCAAACCTACGTGAGGATGCATTATGCTTGGAAAGAAAGTGATGTCTCTTTTCTAAACTCAATTGTGAAATACACCTCATTCTCCATTATTTTGGTACGAGAGGAAGAATTGCTGTATGGTTCAGTTGGCCATTCCCAAGATTGCAGGATCGATTCCCGGCACGATCTATTGGAATTTAAGAGTGCGATGTAATTCTGAAATCATTCAGCATTTTAGACAGATTGCTCCATGTAAGCAATAATATCTGTAAATAAGAACAACACATTATTTTAATATATAAAAGTGAAAGTCTGTATGTATGTATGTATGTGGGTGGGTTTGTTCCGTATACAAATCTTCACCATTCCACCAATCTCAACCAAATTTTGCATACACATAGTTTAGGACCCAGAAGGAACGGCTGCCTACATGAATTTTCGATAGTCTTTCTCATTCTTCTGATTTCGGCCCTTTTGCACTCGAGCAAAGGGTAATAAATTCATAAAATATATTCATGAAGGAATGACAAGGCAGATAGTTTCCATGGCAACATAGCTCAAGTCGAGGCACGGCCGACTGGATGCCAGTTGCGCTCTGCACTACCTGTATACAAAATGAGGTACTTTACATGAAATCCCGTTAGTTACTCAACTGCTCACACAGCACTGTCAACCCAGTATAGCATAACAAAGACTTGACACTATTTGTAAATATAATTTTCGCAATATCAAAATGCAAATTATATCACAAAATAATATAAAAATAATAACCCCAAGCACTACAGCCCATGAAGGGCCTAGAACTACCAAGCCACCGCTGCCCAGCCATTTAGCCTTCAGATATTGGGGTGATGCGAGATCAGCGCATCGGGTCCCCTCGGCCGTTAATCTTGGTTTTCGTGATAGGGGCGTTGCCTCACTGTCAGGCAGCTACTCAATTGTCCTCACGAGGCTGAGTGCATCCCGTTCCAGCCCTCACGTCTGTTTCTAAAATCCTTGACGGAGCTGGGAATCGAACCCGGGGCCTCTGGGTGAGAGGTAGGCACGCTACCCCATCACCACGTGGCCGGCCACAAAATACAATAGCGTGATAATAAATGACAGAAACTAAACACACCTTTGTACCTTATTAAAATATAATTCCATTAGGTTCACTCGATTTATATAAAACTTAATGAACTTTACTGCTGAGTTGTTAGTACAGAAGTTATTTGGAAGCAACCGATATTTCGGCTTCCGCAATAATATTCCTAATCGGTGATAACAATTTCTCTGCAATGACGTTGGGAAGACCGCTGCTGCGGTCAGGTTAACGAGTGGAGAGGATTACAGTTCTGAGAAATGCAATCCAAACATTTCATACAATAAATTCTTTCCACTGTGAATACAACTTAAACCAGACTTTCAGTTTTCATTGTCGGAAAAGATATTGCTGAAATTGTAATTTGATGATGATGGTTGATGTTAAAGGGCCTAACATGAAGGTTATAGGCCTCTTAATTCTTTCGGATGAAAATGAAGACTGATGATAAAATGAACACTAGAACTAAAAATAACTACAACTTACAACCAAATTACGGATTAGGAGAACTAAAGGACAAACAGGAAGGAATAAGGGAAATAAAATGCGGGTAAATGAAATGCTCTTAACTCTCAAAAAATGAGAATTGACGGATTTGGTAAGGTGTGCCATGAAAGGCAGATAGGAAGGTAAATAGGAGAGAGACCGCCCCAGAATCACTGGAAAAAGGAAAAAAAAAACGATCCAGCTCAGGTATTCTCCCAAACTCAACAGCCGTGAGCCCTTGAGGGTGTAGCACCTTCAGTGGTGGGGATACACGCACCCTACCTCCTTTATGACCTCGTGCAGAAGGGAGGAGATATGATGAAAAGAAAAACCAAGAGATCTGACCCTTCGAAGAATGAGGGTATCAGATAAGATGAAACAAGGTCCAAATAAGGCGGGAATCAAGATTTCTTAGACCTCGGATATCCTAATACCGTCAGGGCGGGAAGAGAACAAGAGTTGACCAAGGGAGGCCGACAGAAAATATGCCAGAGATGACCCCGGCACTATTAAGTGGAAGCAATCGCGAAGTCAGCTGGGGTCCCCTGATCGCTAACCAGCGTCCCACAAGTTGTAAGCCCCTGTAGGGGGGGGAGTGTCCTAATGTCGTAAGTGAACGAGAGGTGACCAAGGGAGGTCAACAGGAAAGATGACAGAAGGAAGCCCGGCACAAGTAAAACAATATGATACCCATTTCTTCAAAAGATAACTTATGGATATGCACCGGACGGTTGATTCCGCAGTTAATTGGATATCATCGTAGGTACCAGAGGCAATATTATGAATTATTATGAGCAATATAGTGAATGGATTATTGTAGCAAAACTCAATACTAAACATACATGGACCACAGTGGTACAAGTCTATATGCCGACCAGTCAAGCTGATGATGAAGATGTTGAAAAGGTCTACGAAGAAATGTATGAAATTCTGAGGTATATCAAGGGTGATGAAAATGTTACAGTAATGGGAGATTGTAATGCTGTGGTAGGAAAAGGGAGAGAAGGGAAGATAGTAGGAAATTTCGGATTAGGTGAAAGGAATGATCGAGGAAGCAGGCTGATGGAATTCTGCATCGAGCATGAGTTGGTCATAACTAACACCTTATTCAATAACCACAACAGAAGAATATACACATGGATGAGACGAGGAGTTACAGGGCGTTACCAAATCGACTTCATTATGGTCAAGCAGAGGTTTCGAAACCAGATTTTGGATTTCAAAACATATTCTGGTGCTGACATAAACGCTGACCACAATCTGGTTGTTATGAAATGCAGATTAAAGCTGAAGAAACTGAAGAAAAGTCAAAAGTCAACAAGATGTTCAGTAAAGAACATATAGCCTACTTTCTCCTAAATGTATGAGTATAGTTATAACTCGTTATTATCAAAGAGTATAATAGAACTATTCTTTGTTGAAGACCTTAGAAACGATTTACCTCTACCAAACGCCACAACCTAGATAAAAACTGCTACCATCATTGAAGAAAGAAAGAAAGAAAGAAAGATAAGAAGTATATCAAGAATGTTATGGATCTGGAGACATAATCGACCAGACTGGCTGCGTGGCTCAGCGGTAACGTTCTCGCTTGCTGGGCCCTAGGTTGCAGGTTCGTGCCCTGGCGCAGTCAGCTGGCATTTGAGGGTGCACAAATGCGAGTGAGCCGTGTCAGTACATTTACTGGCACGTTAAAGATCCCCTTCGGGCCAAAATTCCGGCACCCCGGTGTCTCTAAAAGCAGCAGTAGTTAAAAGGGATGTAAAACCAATAACATTATTATTATTAATATTATTATTATTACATATACGACCTGCCGTGGGCAACATCCAACTTTGAGTTGAGGCATGTCTTTACACGTCTGGTTGTGCATGGCTTTCACAACCCTAATTGAATTAACAAATCTTTCCATGACCCTACAGAGACGTGTGTATACAAACTATGTGGATATTTTCGATTGCTATTTGCCTGAAATAAAAGTAGTAATTAATAACCTGAACTAACACCAACGGCTTGAATTCAGTTACTATGTGAAATCGTTTTGTTCTTTACTTCAAATAACATTTTCAAGTAACGCAAAATAGGCTGTTACAAACCCTTTAAAATAAAAAGTAAAAATGTATCGTAGTATCATCTTGTCATTCTTCAAATTCGATGCGCATAGAATGCCAATGGTATAGTAATCAATGGAGCCCCACGTAGACTAGTCGTGACATCTAGTGGTGAAATATCGAACAATATAATCCTAATAGAGCGAGTGCATTCTAGCGGCCAGAAGAAGAAACTTTTCAATGAAATCTGAAAGTTAATAAGGAGGTCGGCGTGCAGTTACCCTTTTGGCAGCTAGATGTCTCGAGTAAATCTGCTGGCGAATGATGTTTTAATTAAATATATATTTTACACCATGATATGCACAATATAACGCTTAATTTTAAAACATCTGCGTCATTACAAAACAATAAACATATAACATTTCAAGCAAAAAACCTAGCTCTGATCGGGTTTGAACCATAGGCATTTGAGCGATAGGCTAACGCTCTACCACTGAGCTAATTGTGTCAACGAATATCGTTCTATATAAAATGACTTACATAGAACTTGTTAGCAAATAATGATTTATACTAAACGATTTCATCACTGGAGTATATTATTTATATATAAAGCATTTCATACAAAGTTTATTTATTTTGTATCAGTACGCTATATTGCATGCAATACTCAAATTAATGAAATATAAGTCAGGCACAAGATATCCGCTGCCATCTTGTCTTATTACTGAATCGGCTCAGCTTTTTAAAATCACGTCTGCACTATAGTATTACGAAATAAACTTTAAATTTCGAACGTGCCTCTTCCTTTAGAACAGTTAAAACGATTCTCGGCTCGATAATCGGAACTGGTGGGTCCCATGATATGGATTATAAAGTTTGCATAATTCGCACGGCCGCCATCCTGATATGGTATGGCGGACGACCTTGTAGTTTGGTCACAAGACGCATCCTATACGAAGGTATGTTGCTACCAAATTTGGTAGAGATCGGATGATTTGGTTAGTCGTTATTTGATTTTACGTTTTGAACGTTTGAGTGGCCGCCATTCAGTTTTAGTAAAGATGGCGGCGATATAAAACATGACACTGAGGTGTCCTTTGCTAGTGCTACCTTTGTACCAAATTTCGTTCAATTCGCATTCACCGTGTTCGATTTGATAGGGGGGGGGACAGACATTCAGAGTACACACACTCACACACACACAGACACACACACACACACACAGACTCACACACACACACATACACACACACACAGACTCACACACACACAAAAACACACACAGCCAGACACACTTTTTTCGCCCTGTGTTGATCTCATAAGTCTACTTTCATTTTTTGCAAAAATCGAAAGTAGGCTAAAAATGTGGGCAATAGACAGACTGTAACTGATGGATGTAAACGAAATATTCAAGAAGAGTATAGAGGAAGGACTAATGAAAAACAAACTTCAATTGCAGACGAATGGGCACTTTTGAAGAATGAAATAACAAAATCCGCAGAAGAAAACATTGAAGGAAAGAAAGAATAGGTAGAAAACCGGAAACACAAGAATGTAAGAGATGAAAAGGGGAAAGCAGAATACAGACGTCTGAGAAATGAGGTTAACAAGAAGTGCAAGGAAGCAAAAGAAGAATGGTTGAAAAAGAAATGTGCAGGTATAGAAAATTGTCTGAAATTATGAAAAGTAGACACAGCATATCGAAAGATTAAGAATACTTTTGGGGAAAAAAATTGCTGTAATATTAAGGACACAAATGGAAAGCCTCTAACAGATAGGGAAGAAAAGGTTGAGAGATGGAAAGCTTACATAGAGTGTTTGTATAAGGGAAAGGAGATTGAGAATCATGTAAAGGAAAGGGAGGAGGAAATTGATGAGGATGCAAAAGGTGATTTAATATTGAGATCAGAATTTGACAGAGCATTGGAGGACTTAAGCAGGAACAAAGCAACAGTCATAGATGATATACCGATTGAGTTGCTACGCTGCATAGGAGAAGAAGGTCTGATCAGGTTATTTCACTTGGTGTGTGGGATTTATGAGACAGGTGAGGTACCCCCTGATTTCAAGAAGAATGTTATCATCCCTATACCAAAGAAAGTGGGAGCTGACAGATGTGAAGATTACCGTACAATCAGCTTGATTACTCATGCTTCAAAGATCCTGTCTAGAATAATTTACAAGAGGAAGGAAAGCCAGATAGAAACAGAGTTGGGTGAAGACCCGTTTGGTTTCAGGAGAAATTTAGAACAAGGGAAGCTGTACTAAGTCTTAGGCTGATTTTGGAAGGTAGAATAAGGAAAGATAAGAGAACGTTCATGGCTTTTGTAGACTTAGAAAAAGCTTTTGATAACGTTGATTGGATTAAATTGTTTGACATTTTGAAATCGATTGGAATAAAGTACAGGGATAGGAGGGTGATATACAATCTATACAGAAACCAGACGGCAGTCATTCGAGCTGAAGAACATGAGAGAGAAGCTGGTATTCAGAAAGGTGTAAGTCAAGGCTGCAACTTATCACCCATACTTTTCAATCTTTACATTGAACAAGCAATGGAGGAAATTTGAGAAAAATTTAACGTGGGAGTGAAGATTCAAGGAGAAATAATTTCAACTCTGAGATTTGCCGATGACATAGTCATCTTGGCCGACATGCCTCAGGATTTGAATGAGTTTTTGAATGGTATGGACTCCGTCTTGAGAAAAGAATTCATGACGAAAATTAATAAATGTAAAACAATAATACTGGAATGCAGCCGAAATAAATCAGAAACCTCTATGGACATCAAATTGGCAGGTGAAAAGCTGAAGGAAGTAGGAGACTTCTGTTACTTAGGAAGCAGAATAACCAGTGATGGACGAAGCAAAGAGGATATAAAAAGTAGGTTAGCTCAGGCAAGGAAAGCATTTCTACAAAATAGGAATCTGTTGACATCGAATATAGATTTAGGTATAAGGAAGACATTTTTGAAAGCCTTTGTCTGGAGCGTGGCGCTCTATGGAAGTGAAACATGGACTGCAGCAGAAAAGAGGAGAATTGAAGCATTTGAATTGTGGTGTTACAGGAGAATGATGAAGATCAGATGGGTAGATAGGGTTACAAACGAAGAGGTATTAAGACGAGTAGGAGAGGAGAGATGTTTCTGGCGACTGCTAATGAAGAGAAGAGATAGGTTAGTAGGACACATGTTACCACACCCAGGAATAGCATGCTTAGTTATGGAAGGAAGGGTCAAGAACAAGAACTGTAGGGGTAGAACAAGGTTAGAATTTGTTAAACAGATTGCCTCGGATGTAGGGTGTGGTAGCTATGTAGAGATGAAACGATTAGCTCAGGACAGGGAGGCATGGAGACCTGCATCAATCCAGTCAATAGACTGAAGACTCAAACAACAACAACCAGAGGCAAAGATGTCCCTATCATGTGCGTTACTAGCATTGGTCAAGTACACTCCCGGCATTTGTCTGGACAGAGTGTAGAAAAACCACACTCAGGATAGGTTCGAACCTATGATGTCTGGACTTGCTACTGATGCATTCGCAACCGTGGTGCACGATTAAATGATCACAACTACGGTGCGGGACTCTCAAAATGACGACTACACACAACAGTCGAAGGAGTGTTTGTGTCCGGAACAAAGTTATCGCCGGAAATCACGTAAGACAATCATCTCACCTAACTCTGTCTCACGTAAACTCGGGTAATGAAAGCACACCTCCTGTGGGGGACCAAAAGTAGTATTGAATGCGACATCTACCATTGGTACTTGCAACTGGCATATGTAATGCCATTGTAGATATGTTTTGTTCTCTTTGAAAATAGCTTTAAACTGCCTGTTCATTTAACACAAGACAAGGTAGGTTGCAGTACCATTTTCACTGCCAGCTGGATCGCATCCCTCCTGGCTGCTTTAAACTGCCTGCCCATTCAACACACAGACGCGCACAGGATCTTTTCACAGTAGCGCTCCATTCGTATTTACGTCTTTTTCCAGAACTAGCACTGACGTTATTTCATTTCTTATTACCGCCTAGGCCTATATGAGTTTTTGGACTTTGCTACACCCATAAAATATTAAAAAATAGACAAATCATTGTCTTAACCTGAAGTAAGTTATCGTATGTATAAAATTTATATTCATTCAATGTCATTTAAATTAGAATTGCATAATGATGTTAACACATTTTTTAATCTTAGTCACATTTATAATTATATTTGTTTTTTCCATTGCTTTATTTTTGGACACAATATACTTTGAGCTAACCTCTTTACTTTCCACCACGTCGTGTAACAGAAAGTTCCTCCATTCTCTACTAGAAAGCGCTGTAGTGTCAAGGAGCTTAGATATCTAAGCTCCTTGACTTTCATAGCGTTCACAGAAACGACAAAAATTCGACATGCAAGCTACCCTCTGGGTGTCAATTAACAAAAGCTTGCACCCGGCTCCCGAGGCCATACGATATTATTATTACCACGTCCTGTTACTTGAAGCCGCATTGATTAGAAAAGGCTTATGGATCTTTAAGCATACAGGCTCTTCATTACTTATACACGGATTGGTGAAGTATTGATATTCCATGTCTGCCATTTCAAGCTTTTGACATATATTACGAAATACTTTAGGGGCAAAAGAAGAAGCCCAATGTGTTCTCAATCAATGCATCTCATTTGACATTGTATTGGGATTATACTTTGCTGCATTTACTTTAACAAGGTGAGATAGATTAGTTGGTTCCTCTGTTTAGGGGCTGCGACATCGCGGTCATGCAGCCCTGTGTACTTTGGATCTGTGTAGAATCTGCCTGATAACCGGTGTTAATTGTGATGACTGTATTATTGTGTGTTATATGTAATTCAGGTAAGGACTACAGACAGTCAGTGTTAAGTAGTTCCTATTATTTCTACCAAATGCTACCGTCAACGACACCTAGCTGCAAACTTGGCTAATAGATACTCCCGCAACCAGACGGTGACCGTTGGAACTTAATTGCGTAAATCAAATTTTACTTTCACACGAGTGTAGTTAGTGGAAGGTTCTTTTACATCACATACATCTATGTCGTATGACATGGGCCCACCGGCTTTACTTCCCCTCCGAAGGAAGGCATACTGAGAGATTTTAACGCTCTTCAAAACTCCGATGACTTCGTCTGGGTTTGAACCCGCGACCTTGGGCATAGAAGCTCAGCATGCTACTAAATACGCCACCAAAGCCGCCCAATATGAGATAATAGGCATGTAAATACAGCAGTACTTTTCCTTAATATGCAGCTATAGTAGACTACACACTGCCTTATATACATGTATAAGCCATTTCTCATTAATCACACCATTTGTGCGGGGTTAAAAATCGTAAGTTTATTTGACTCTAGAATGATGACTTTATATTCCAAATATTGAATAATTTACATATTGTTTCCTTTCAAAAAGGAACAATTTAAATATGAAAGAGAACTACTGTATGTGAACAAGACGTCTAAATTACACCCATTACAACAAAAAAACTATCAGGAAATTACTGTAATTGTGAGACTAGGTCCTTGAGAAATGTGCATATACAGCCCTTTTTGTTATTGATGCATTCTCTACTATGTTATTGTACTCCACAGTACTTTTCGCCTAGATTTACAGTGAGTTAATATTGCACTTTTGATTAACTTCAGAGCCCAGGAGAACTATGTTTAAAACTCACTTAGGGGCAAAGTGAATATACCTTGCGTAATATATTGGCATGCATCTTTCTATAACATGTAAATACACCTCTCGGGCAACGCCGCGTAAAATAGCTAGTAAGTTATAAAAGCAACTTTTGAAATTTAATAATTGTAAGTATATTTGTAAATAAATATTTTCAAGCCAAGACTATTTCACGACCTAATATACTTGTTAGCACTACAGTACATGGAAACGTCAAGATATAACAATTGAATAATGCAAATTTTTGTACAATATATTTGATAAAATTTTCATATTAATTGCTTTTATTCGAGTTCAAATAGGTATTTAAATACTTTCATAAATACTTGTGTAAGGACGTCCATTTAGATTGTAATGTATATTGAAAATTGTATTCTTAGAGCTCAGTTCTATTTACTATATTGTTTAGCGTACAAAATGCCCTATTTAGTGTATAAGCATATTATTATAGCAATGCGACCCATGCCGATGAACACGTCAATGGAGGGTTTAAAACATGTTACAATAAACATTAGCCTATAGTATTAACAGATGTCTCTCAGTAGGCTACTCAATTAATACGAAAGTTAGTACGTCTAATCACATGGTCCATCATGGTTAATGTTTTTTCTTTATACACCAGGTGGCCTATTTGCCTCGTGCAATCTACTTTTAGGTGTTCCGCGTGCACCAATGATGAACAGGAAGTCTAATAACTGAATTCCTAAAGGGTATCTTTTAATGCAAACAGGTTACGCCAGAATGCCCAGAGATTACAACCAGACAGCCTCTCTCTACATGTTCCGCAGTGTTCTCGTCTAATGTGCCCCGTTGCATTATGAAACTCTGAGCTTCGACGATATTACGACCAACTTCTCCATAGATTAGTATCATATCCGTGTGCATGTTGTTGCTGAATACACCAGCCATTGCCAATAAGCTGCCAGCAATTGACGTGTTGTTGTACCGCTAAATAGCCTATTACGCTCTCAAATGCGAGGTTTCATAACGCAATGGGGTGCATTAGACGGTGCTGAGCAAGCAGCCGTCCGGTTGTTGACCCTTCGTATTCTGACGTAATTTGTCAGCATACATTGTGCCTCTGTGGAAATCAGTCATCAGATATCCCATACAGCAGTAGTGTATGCAAGACACTTATAGATAGTATGAATATGGCGAATGAGCCACCTAGTATAGCTGTATTCCGCAGCCTGTTCTCCGTTACCTATGGGCTGTACATTTACCTTTCTGTTACCACGGAACAATGCTGAGGGAACCAGAAGTTTAGTCCTAACACAACGATTAGTATAATTAATGTGTTCATAGAGGTTTACCAGCACACAATATGTTTCATCTCCACAGAGTCGTGTAGTGGTGCCGGTAACGTGACCAGTGCGTTAAGGATATTAGTGACGGGAATCTTTGATGTGGAGGCAAGCTCTTGCGTTATGGGATGAAACAGACCTCCTTTGTGTAAGGCAGGCACTTTACTCCCATCACCTCCATCATAATAATGCGATGTATTCAGAGATGTTTGGTAAACTATATAACGAGAGGAAATTGCTATAATTAAAGGAAATTACAACAGTCGAATAATTGAATAATTGACACAGGGTTTTCTTTTACGGAACTATACTGCCATTGCTTATTTTGGGGGCTGCGACATCGTGGTATTACAACCTCGTGTATTTTGGGTGAGTATGGAATTTGGATGATAACCAGTGTTATTGTGATGGCTGTATTAGTGTGTGCATTTGTAATTCAGATGAGAATTGGAAAGGAGGCATTAAGTTAGATACAGTGGCGTAATTGGGGTTTGTCTCTGTAGGGGGATGAGCAAAGTGAAAACTACATTGGGAGAGGGTGGATGTGAGGGCTCCGACATAATGAGACATAATCAACGAGATCAAATGAACGATCCTGAAGTTTCAAAAACTCCCAACTGTATTTATTTCGTGCTTGATTTCACTAGCATTGGATACGTTGTATTTGCATTTACCAATGGAATACTGCTCGAAAAATAATAATAATGTTGATGTAAAATTTTAATGTCCAGTTTTCATCGGGAAATCATCTGGTTCCTTCTGTTCCCTACATTATGTAAATATTTATAAACTACAGTATACAACTTACGGTAAATGACCTACAACTTAATACACAATATTATTCACTGTCCAAAATGCTTGGCACGGTAGGTGAGTGGTTATCGTGTTGGACTACCAACCCCAAGCTTGCAAATTCGCTCCTGGCCGTGGTAAGAGATTTTTGAAAGGCGACAAAAATCACGGTACGCATGTCATACGCTGTTGGCATGTTAAAGAACCCATTTGAATTCAGCACGCCGTGTTCATAATGATAAAATTAATCTCCGCCAACACAATAAGTTCGTCCTTTCTCTGCTAGAAAGCGCTATAGTGTCAAGGAGCTTAGATACCTAACCTCCTTGACTTTCATAGCGCTCCATGGAGAAATACAATTTGACATGCAAACTGCCCTATGGGCGTCAATTAAAATAGCTTGCATCTGACATCCGAGGCCATACGATATTATTATCATTATTATTATTAGTATTATTATATTATTACTGTCTAAAATGACATTCACAATCGTACAAATAGTGTATTTTGGGAAAGGGATGAGGGAGGGTGGTCAATGATACCCCAGCGAAACTTATTCAATAGCGTTGTAGTCTTCTGGGCTGTATGAGGTCACGCGTTGTCATGAAGGAATATGACGCCCTTGTTGGAAGTCTAGGCCGCTGTTGCATGTTTCGCCCACAGAAATCGAAATACTGAGCAGATCTCTTCTCGAGACCAGATTTCTAAACGAGTCGCCATTATTTGTTTACCTACAACTAGCGCTGTAGGTGGTTGGGGACTGAAACTCTGCACAGTTACCAACAGTATGTATTCTAATTACCCCTCTATAACTATAACTGACGAAACTCCAGGAATATCGGCCTTGTAACCTTGTTTTCTGATCATTTCTCGTAAATTTATAAATTTACATAAACCAATCATTTGTCATCAATCCGAATATTGGTTCTATTCAAAATTAGAGAGTTCAACAAATTTCATATTTTTATTATTCAGCTTTGGTTGGGAGGGGATTGAAACCCCTGATCACCCGCCGTAATTATGCCATTGGTTAGTTACCATCACGGCATTTGACTGGAGTAGAAGTGGGGAAAGAACGGAAGACCACTTCCAGGATTGCTGAGGAGGAAATTGAACTCACCTCTTCTCAGTTTTGCCTCACCAGACTGAGTGTACTCCGCTCCAACCCTCAGACCAGAATTAAATTTCTTGGCAGAGCCGAGAATTCAACCCTGACTTCTGGAGCGACAACCAAGAATGCTAGCCGCAACACAACTGCAGTTCATCTTATAGATGAGTTAATGCCCTGGGAGTTACCACGTTGTGCATTGCGGTAACCTTTGATCCGTTGGGCTTGGTTAGTAAGGAATACAAGACAGTTGTCAATAGCTTGATAACCTGTCATCAAAGCTCCTACCCACAGATAACACTTACAGCACAATAGAAAATAACAGCTTCAGCTTCGTGTTATTTATTGTTCTCCATGTTTGTCAATGCCTGACACAATATGAACAACGAGTGGTGAAGGGATTTAATAATGATGCTCCCATTCAAGAACTACGACCTCAAAGGATGTCCAATCTGATATATTCGATTCGGTTTTAGGGAGTTATCCTTGGTTTTAATCTTCCTATCAAATTCATGACGATTTTAATCGAGTAGGCGACGCTGATTAGTGTTTTGGCTCTAACAGGGGATCACTAATCAAGCATCCTGAACCACAGTTTACGTACTGCAGTTTCTTTCCGACCCTCCTCCTACCGTAGCAACCAACAGATCTCATTTGTCATCACGAGGCTGGGAGACCCAGTAATATATCATACCAACTCGGGACCTCAGAGAGGCTCTATTACTCCTGTAGGGGGTGGTTAATAATGTTATTGGTTTTACATCCCTTTTAACTACTGTGCTTTTAGAGACGCCAGGATGCCGGAATATTGCCCCGAATAGGATCTTTAACGTGCCAGTAAATCTACTGTCACGACTCCCTCGCACTTTTGCACCCTCAAATGCTAACTGACTGTGCCAGGATTTGATCCTGCAACCTTGGGTACAGCAGGAGGGAACGTTATCGCTGAGTGACGCAGCCAGTCATTGTGGGTGTTGAAATTAAAAGTCTGTGTTATTAAAATATATCCAACCCATACAGAAAAGTATTTCTAGAAAGAAGAGATTTGTTGACATAAAATATAGATTTATGTGTTAAGAAGTCATTTTTAAAGCCTTTGTCTTAAGTGTTATGCTCAATGGAAGTGAAACTTGGACTGTTGGCACAGCAGGGAAGAGGAGATTAGAAGCGTTTGAAATGTGGTGTTACTGGATATTATGAAGATAAGATGGGTAGGTAGAGTAATAAATGACGAGTGGGCGAGGAGAGGTGTTTCTGGCGACTGCTAGTGAAGAGAAGAGATTGGTTGGTCGGACAAATCCTAAGACATTCAGGAATATAACAGATTGTCTTGGACGTAAGGTGTGGTAGAGATGAAGCGATTATCTCAGGACAGGGAGGCTGCATCTAACCAGTCAAAAGACTGAAGACCCAAACAACGAACAACAACATTTAGTAGAATACAAAGCATCTATACTCTAATCATATACATTGTAGGAATGAAATAAAGTAGGAGAGTGAAGTTTTTATTGTTCTATAAGGAAGTAAGATTAAACTCCGCAATGAACATATATCTACGAGTAGAAACATTATCATGCCAGTCTGCAGCCTGGATAATGGAGGTGGGAAGTTGTCAGGATGGCACCCACACAAAGAGAATGAAGCCAAATCCATGATGGTGATAATAATAATAATAATAATAATAATAATAATAATAATAATAATAATATTATCGTATCGCCTCGGGTGCTGGGGGCAAGCTTTGTTATTGGACACCCAAAGAGTAGCTTGCATGTCGAATTCCGTTGTTCCTTGAAGCACTATGAAAGTCAAGGAGGTTAGATATCTAAGCTCCTTGAACACTATAGCGCTTTCTAGTAGAGAAATGAGGAACTTTGTGTTCGCGGAAACTCCCGAGATTAATTTTGCCATTATGAACACGGCCTACTGATTTCAAATGGGTTCTTTGATATGGTGTCATAATTTTTGCCGCCTTTAAAAAAAAATATCACTTACCACGGCCAGGAGCGAACCTGCAAGCTTGGGGTTAGTAGACCGACACGTTGACCACTCACCCACCGTGGCAAGCATAATGGTGATAATGGGTTAAAACTATGAGCACATATAAAGGATATGACGATCCCTAGAAGTAAAGTGCAACTATCTCACCCTACAGCTGTGAGAAGTGGGCAAGACCTATTGCATTAAAAGTGGATGCATACCTCAAACATTTACAGTTTTCTTCACTCACCGTAGGTAGTATAGTGATAAGAGGAAGAAAACAGGTATCCTCTATAAAAGAAACAGAAATCGAACGATCATGTTTTGTGTGTTCAGTTAAACACGAGCAGATGATACAAGACACGGGACGTCTTCTTACGTGGATTACGAACCATTCTGGCCCTCAAATAATTCAAAGAAGGAAGGAGAGTGTATATTACTCGTATAATGCCTAGGGATTTAATACATCTATGCTAGAGATACGTCGAAAGCGAGATAGACTAATGTGAATGAATTTTGACATTGGTTTTAATATTAAAATGGAGACCGGAAATGACCCATAAACTGAAATCAGAGATGAGAAGGCCACGTTCTGAATGATTAAGGGCCAAAAACATACAGTAGCGAATGATATTGACAGAATAATGATACGATGCAATAATAATAATAATGTCGTATGGTCTCGGGTTCCTGGTGCAAGCTTTGATATTTGGCGCCCATAGGGCAGCTTGCATGCAGAATTTTATCATTCCTTGGTGGGCTATGAAAGTCAAGGAGGTTAGATATCAAAGCTCCTTGATACTATAGCGCTTCCTATTAAATAAAGGAGGAACTTTGTGTTGGCGAAAAATCCCGAGATTAATTTTGCCATTATGAACACTGCCTACTGAGTTCTAATGGGTTCGTTAACATGCCAACAACGTATGACATGCGTGCTGAGATTTTGACGCCCTTCAAAAATCACTTACCATGGCCAGTAGTGAACCTGCAAGTCCGACACAATAGCCACTCACCCACCGTGATAAGCATGATGCAATGTGATCTGAAAGGACATACACCTAGAGAAGAAAAAGATTGAATTAAGTTTATTGTTGCTCTTGTACAGGTTACTAAAGCTACAAAGACTCTATATGTAGCTTTCCTCATTCAGAAGGCGCTTAAATAGAATAGAAGAGGAAGGAAATAACTTAACTTACTGTATAGTTGACAGTAAAAATTACACTGATACAGATTGTTCCTATATCTTCCAGATTATGTTTCAAATGCTGCTGCCGACAAATGAAATCTTATTACTTTATTAGCTTACGTTACGACACCTTTATTATCTTATTTCTCCCTAAATTGTATTATTGTTCTCCGTTGTTTGCTAAATGTTGAACCAGTGCATATTAAATCTATGAGCTACGTAATTTGAAGCTGCATGACTGACACATAGTTAAAAATCTCATTTGATTTCATTTTAATACAGGCAATTTGAATAATTTTATTAATTTTGAGGAGGTGCATCGATTTCTCTAGATTGTTATAAGGAATGATATAGGAGAGAAGAGATTTTAGTTTAATATACCCAAGATTTTGCAAATGTAACTCCATAAAATAGCCCTATTTACCTCCGAAAGTGAACAACAATATTTCGCCCATTTCTATAAATGGGTGGACAAAACACTAAAGGATGGTTAGGGCCGTAACACATTATCTTTTGTACTCTTCTATAAGCTATATGTGGAGGACCAAATCCTGAAAGTGCGTTTTGTTGATTGAGTGTGTGAGTGATATCTTGAGACAGGTGGATTAGAAATTGTACTTTCTTAAATGATGAAAATGACTAGGAAGATTCCTAATAAATCATCCTGCATTGTCACTTTGAGTTGCCAGGGCAATAATTAAAACTATAGGCCTCATATACAATTTGAAATTGTAGGTGAAAAGAAAAAGGAAGATTGTAGTTTTACGTGACCGTGAATCTTGTGATTATGAGCCACGGGACCTCTTTTTAACGTGGAATCCGAACCACAGGACATGGCATTTCACATCGAAAATCTCACATGCATTGACCGGGAATCGAACCCGGTCCGCCTTGGTGAGAGGCATACAGCTAGACCGCTGAGCCACCACGCCCTACAATTATAGGTGAGGTCCATACTGTAATTTGTTTTCTTTTGTCACTTAACCTTCCCGTTCGGTTTCACCCACGGTCTATACGAGGGATAATTCCTCTACCGTCGCAAGGATGGAGTCTGGGAACAGAACACACTTTGTCAGCAGATAAAACTGGGGATGGTGACAGGTCGATCGTCCAGGCGACCACTAACTTGGGTCTAATTAAGGAAGGGTCAACATTCTCAGGAATATCAGGAAGAATTGATTCATGTCTGGAAAGAAAATTACTGAAGACATAGAGGAGAAGGAGCTCGTCGCTATGAAAAAAAAAATATATTGATGTGTATATCTCATCTAAATAACGTCTGTTGATTCTTAAACTATAATAGCTATAGTTATAATGCAACGACTGTACCGTTGTAAGTCGTGCGCTATGACACGCTACATCTATCAAAACGACCACATCTGGCCAACAACAGCAAGGACAACATGGGAAACAGAGAGAAAATTAAAATCAAGCAAGCCACTCCTCCTTAATAAAAGACAAGAAATAAAAAAACTTTATTTTCGGCAAACACGTTACCACCCTATGGAAGTGCAGTACTAAACAATAATATATGGTTGTCGAGATCTTCTAGAAGGAGGTGGGATGAGGGATGCCATGCTCATCGCCAGCGATGAGATCTCTATTATATGCGAATAAACACTCTATCTATCGGATACACAGTATGTTAATAAGTTACCGGCACAGGCACTGTGGTAATGATAGGGTGTCGCTCATGCGATGAAGGCTGGGCCAAGCCATTGTCTTTCACAGACACTCACACTCCATGCCGACATTTTAGTTCTTTTTCTTCTTAAATCTTCTGACAATTTAAATGTGGCTCTTAGGTATCTAATACATTTTTATCAAGGGCGTTATGTTCCTTATGTCAGTAACAAAAGAAACTAACACATCGTAAGTGCGATACCCAGTGTGCTCCGTATAAAGCAAGAAAAAGGTTTGTGATAATTACCTTAGGTGTAAATAGAACTGTTGACATATGTTCTCGTTTGACTAATACTGTATCTGATGAACTCGTGGAGTTAATAGTATAGGTACAGTAGGTCAAGGTAAAAATAATATTTAAAAAAATACTTTGGTCAGTAAATCTTTCGTAGCGTGCTCTTTTTATATTTAGATTGGTCTCAGTTGCTGGGCTTCAAAATCCAACATTGCGAATTGAATCTTGGCTTATTCTAATATCATTTAAATGCGTGTCAACCATTTGTCACTAGAAAAGCGAAAGTTTGCAATTATATGTGATCGTTAATCTCGCAATAATAAACCACAGAACCTCACAGAACCTTTTTTTTTATTTGCCATTTCACATTTCACCTTCAAAGATCAATGCATTAACATGAAATAGAACTTTGGTCACCTAGGTGGGAGGCAGACAACTTGACCGCTGCGCCATCACGGCCACTTGAACCAGTACACTAACCGACACGCTAAACAACCACTTCAGAAAATGTTCTGGCTCTCCAGCATCGCTAAAATAATAAAAAGCTACAAAGGACGTTAAATGCCTATCAAGCGGCTTCGGTGGCGCAGTTGGCGTAGTTGAGCTTCTATGCCCACTAACGTGGGCTGAAACCCGACCGAAGTCGTCGGATTTTTAAGAGCGTTAAAAACCCCTCGGTATGCCTTCCTTCGGAGGGGAAGTAAAGCCGGTGGGCCCATGTCATAGATGTATGGCGCGTAAAAGAACCTTCCACTAACTACAAATTTGTGACATTAAATTTGTAGGTTAGATTTGATTAACGCTCTATTAAGTTCTAACGTTCGCTGCCAGGTGCCAGTTGTGGTGGCATCTAGTAGCCAAGTTCACAGCTAGGTGTCGTTGACGGTAGCATTTGGTAGCAAAAGTAGGAACTACTTGAAAAAGATCGTCTACAGTCCTTACCTGAATTACACATATCACACGCTAATACAGCCATCACAATTAACACCGGTTATCAGACAGATTCTACACACCCAATCTACACGGGGCTACATGACCGCGTTGTCGCAGCCCCTAAACTGAGGAACCAACCAACCAAAGCCCTGTTAGCCTACTTTCGATTTTTCTAAAAATTGGACGCAGACGTATGAGATCAACACGGGCCAAATGTCCGTGTGTGTGTATGTATGTATGTCTGGTCCCGAATAGAACCAACTTTGGTACGGAGGTAGCACTAGCAAAGGGCACCTCAGTGACATGTTTTATACCACCACCATCTTAACCAAAACAAAATAGCGGTTTTGAAATGTTCATAGCTTAAATCAAATTACGACTAAACTGTTCAGTGAATCTCTACCAAATTTAGCAAAAATATACCATCATGGGAGACGTTTCAGACGCTCAAACCAGATCGTCATCAGCCAGACCATTTCAAAATGGCGGCCATGCGAATAATGCAATCAATATAATCCATAATTTTTGATCCAATTAATCAATGCTCACAGTATTCGCATTCAGATAGTTTTATATAAGGACCCTATGGAACTAACATTATGAGTTATGGTAATATGACAGTGAATATTACACAAAGCCACCATCTTGAAATTATAAAATATAAACATAAATAACTCTTCAACACAAAGCTACAGTGACGAAAATTAGCGACAAGGTACGACCGTATATGTGACCTTATATGTCCTAGGCAAAATAAGAGACCCCCCATGAATTCAATGTGGTGGCTGTGCAAACGATTAGAAGATAAAAATCGACAACTCCAAATGAAATTGAGTAATTGACACGAATCTTGTCAAGAGGTCAATATCATAACTGAGCTCTCACTTGCGGTAGTCAAAGGGTTATCACTCTGAATATAGCGCACAACAACCATCTTGAAATTTCAAAATAAAACAATAACATTCGGTATCCTTGAGCTTTACTAACGAAACTTTGTAATGAATTAGAACCTTATATTTCGCCCAAAGCAAACGAACAGTGACTCCATAGATTGTCTGATAACGTGTCTTTCTGTGATGACTGTAGTAGTGTTTGTAGCTGAATTAGGGACAGGGATGTGGGAGGTGCGCCGGGACTGAAAATAAGTACCATCTCGGCATTTGCCTGGTGGGAGTGTTGAAATTAATAGGAAAATAACCATACTCAGGATAGCTGCCCTAATCACTCGGATTCAAACCTCTGATTTCTGGGCGAATGGTTTCACGCCAATGGCGACGCCCCGGGGGAAAATACAAAGAAAACACGTTTTGATATTGCTACCATCGCCAGATAACAAACAATTTTTCTAATTTAAACTTTTTCAAACTCTCTTCTTTCCTGAAAAATGTTCCGTTCCATTTAAAAGAGTATCATCACTTGGTTGCTTTCGGGAGAAGTTACAACTGATTTTATCATGCATTCTATGACTTTCCGGTCATTGCTTCTCGGGCCCCTTTCTTCTTATTCTTACGTCCATTTCCAGCCTTATATAAATTATCTTTCACAAATGCTCCTAGTCGTTTTGCATTGCAGACTCGTACCATTCCAACCTACCAGCGGGATCTTTTCTTGCAATCGACCACCTTCAATTTCTCTCTGATGTGATCTAATTCAACTTTGTTGCACCTCGAATCAAACATAACGTTCTCAATATTTCAAGTCAGAGTTTTCATTCTGTGCAGCAATTTATTTATTTATCGTATGGCTTTTAGTGCCGGGAGTGTCCGAGGACATGTTTTGCTCGCCTGAGTCTGTAGCTGCTTCCAGCGGACACCCTTAGGGTGAGCTACAAGTCCCGTTCCATTTCAAGTAGTTCCGACTTTCGCTACCAGATATCAATGATACCTAGTGGTGAACGTTGGAACTTCGATAGAGCATTCTGACGAAATCTAACCTAACAATTTAGTTTCACACAAGTTTAGTCTGTGGAAGGATCTTTACTTGCGATAAATCTACGACATGGGACCACCGGCTTTACTTCCCCTCCGAAGGAAGGCATACTGAAATATTTTTAACGCTCTTAAAGAAACCGACGACTCCGGCCGGGTTTGAACGCGCTATCTTGGGCACAGCCGTTCATCGTACTACCAACTACGCCACCGAAGCCTTTTTTGTGCAGCAGTGTAGGTTGACAACAGTAAATTGCGCCCACCTTTGAGATTTACCGACATTCTCTTCTCACACATGACTCCTGTGCCTGTCACCCCTCTGCAATGTATCCATCTAGATTGTAATCATCCATTTACCTCCCGAAACACATCTCCTTCATCATCGGTCACGGAGCAGTGATACCTGAAATAGTTGAGTCTCTTAATACTCTCTCCGTGCTGTATACATTTACACATATATAGGCTTTTCTGCACACACTATGGTCGCTGCTCCTGAAAGGATTCCAGCGTCTTCTTTGCTTCAATCTTTGATCCGGTGAGGAGGACGATGTCATCCACTTGTGTTAAGTTGAATGGTTCACGCGCTCTTCCGTGGTCAGTCGCATTATATATCGTTATATTAAAGAATTGGGATTAAAGCTGTAGTATGATTTTGTCATAATTTGATCTCACACTGATTGGCTTCTCAGCTAAGGCGCATCACCAATCAATGGGGGCAAGCTATCTGTGGACTTAACAGATGAGTACGTTCGTTGAAATAGTGTACCGTAGTTTCCCATTTTCAACTCCATCTCCAGGCAAGGTTGGTGCTCCCTACAAAGCCACGGCTACTTCCTTCCTACCCAATTTCACTTTCACTAATTAATTCAATCTCGTATTAACTCCACTCAAGAGGTTGACATCAGGAAGGGTATCCTACCGGTAAAGCCAAACACATGATGGAAATTCTTCGCATCTCATCTCTGACCCCGTAGATTGGTTTCTTCACGCATGTCTTAACTTATCTATGCATATCCTACACCTGTCAAGCGGACTTCTCAGATATTAGAAAAGTATTTTCAGCCTATCATCTTATGAAAGCTTATAAGGCCATTGCACGTTGATAAAGGGTACTACTATACGATTAGCTATGTAACTTTCAAAACCCTGCTAGGTACAATTCCAACATGACACACAAGAGAAGTTAAAATATTGAAATTGAATTTTCTCGCAATTCAATCATCCGGGCGCAGGTAAACTAGGTGCGGTAAATGTTTATATAAGATTTAACCTACTGGCATCTAATATAATTCAATTGTTTTCATAACTTCAAGACAACAGCTGTGAGAAATTTTAAAATTAGGTTTATATTTTTGTGTCATATTCATGCGATCGAAGTGAGCATTTGAATAATGAACCTACGCAATTTGCCTTTTCTTAAATTAAACTCCCCTGGCTCGTTACAGTAAGATGATATCACGTGGGAGGAACCTTGATCACCGATACTGAAAGTTATATATACTAGTAGGCCTACGTAGTTTCTCAATGTAATGGTATTGCTGGAGGAAAATCTTTTTAATAGCTGGGAGAGGTTATAATTTAGATGACCAGTAGGATATAAGAAAATTGGCTATTTAGTTCTTCGCGGAATTGCTTGTTACACACTACTTGGCTAGCATTTAACCATAGGGCTTTTACGAGATCCAAAAATACAAGATGCAGCCCATGTTTTTCTCCCTACATTTCTTCCTCAATTGAAGGGCTGATGTTAGAAGAACTATCAGGAACGGTGACTTTTTCGATGTTGTTCTAGTTGGCTCATTTGGGGGCTTTAAAATATCGTGGATATATGACAGCAACGGTTTTGGGATATCCAACAATATCCTTATTTTTCTAGCATTCGATCGCCCCTAGCTTATCTTTCCGAAAAGCTCAATTTTCGTGAATTCGGAACTCTCCTGCACCTCTTCTTCAAATTGATTGCACGTTAAGAGGAGCAGTCCACAGAAACATTTATCCTCTCCCACTCGGCTTAATACCCCTTCATTTGTATCCCTATCTACCCATCTGATCTTCATCATTCTCCTGTAACACCACATTTCAAACGGTTCAATTCTCCTCTTTTTTTGCTGCATCACTAGTCCAAGTTTCACTTCCACAGACAAAGGCTTTAAAGAATGACTTCCTAATAACTAAATCTATATTCCATGACAACAGATTCCTTTTCTGTAGAAATGCTTTCCTTGCCTGAGCCAACCTACTTCTTATATCCTCTTTGCTTCGTCCATCACTGGTTATTTTGCTTCCTAAGTAACAGAAGTCTCCTTATTCCTTTAGTGTTTCCCCTGACAATTTGATGTCTATAGATGTTTCTGATTTATTTCGGCTGCATTCCAATACTTTGTTTTACATTTATACATTTTCATCATAGAACTTTCCTAATCCCTTCGAATTCACGAGCTGAGATTTGAACCCAGGTAGGCAGGCAGGCGACAGTGTGACAGGTCTGGAGAAAGACTAACGAGTTTCGTTAGGTTCTCGTGCTACAAGGCCATGTGCTGCACGCGTGGTGCTAGCTGAGTAAACAGCAACCACGCGTGAATGATCAATAAACTCGGCCTAGGAGCACGCGAACTTAACTTCACTGAACTCTGCAGCATCGTTAAATGGTATAATAAAGTTGAACACCTCAATTGTACCGTCATAACTCTCGGCTTCTGAGTTATCTGAGCCTTGTGAGCAGAATGGAAACGCTAAACGGGTCCCATTTATATTGCTGAATGTAGAGAACCTTTCACGGTTCCGTCGTGATCTTCTTAGTTAACAAGAGAACATTTCAATATGGCTGAAACTAGTACAATAAACATCTGTTAGTAATTTATTTCATTGACTTATGGTGGATTACTTTTAATGTAATTTATGTTCGACCCTCACTATTATGTGTTTGAAAACTGTATCATAATGATGGTCATTATAACACCGTTTTTCATTACGATACAGTTTCTCCAGCCAATCAGAGCTCGTTCATTGACCAATTAGGAAACGATAATTTCGCGCATGCGCTCAAAATCCAACATGTCGGACATAAACACAACATCGAACTATAATAAATTACCAACATGGAATACCCACCGTCCATATGTTCGCGTAAATAAACTGGCGAATATGAGACAAGAAATAGCACAGTACCTTAAAATCACTAACACTAATTTCTACACAGAGCATTGTCTTCAAATGACTGCGGTGACAATATTACTGAGGGACGGCTGATGTAAACATATGGCTGCATATGGCATTGAGAGCCCACAGAGCGCATGCGTCGGCCGTTCAAAGCTCTTGAAAGACGAAGATATAATACCCAACGCTCGCTCTGCGATCACAAAATTCCAGTAGCTGACTCTCAACAGATATTTATGAATATTTATGTTAAAACATATAATAAAGTTATAATTATCGTCGAACATAAACAGTCGTATGCAACTCGCCTATAATGGTAATTAAGACACTCGTATGGAAATTATAAAACTCGCATACGCTCGTTTTATAAAAAATACTCGTGTCTTAATTATAGCCATTATAGGCTCGTTGCATAATGTACTATTATATTTTATTGAATTAGTTGTCACGAAGATCCAATTAAAATGTAATTAATTTCGTATCAATATATAAAATAACTAGCAACACTCCCCGGCTTCGCCCGGTATCGTTAACGGTTTACCCAACCTAAGCTTAAAAGTGGTATTTTTTCGATTTCAATGAACAATGACCTATATCCGTTTTTTGTCTTGGCATCTTCTTCTTATTCCTCGCCTTTTCCCGTTACGCGGGCTGGGATTTCTTCAAGGAGATAGCATGTGCAACGAATTCTTGTCAGACGTAATTTAAGAATGGCGAGCTGCATGAAACACAATTTCCCCTTCCGACCAATCTAAACTTAACTGTGTATTCTGCGGAAAGAGGGCTAAAAACTGGAGTGGTAGGCTCACTCGCTAGCTAATTCGTAAACTGTCTCCGAAGCTAGCAATTGAATGCTGATTGTTGGAAGAAATGTAAAAGTAAAAACACATATAGTGGGCGATGTATTGTAGACAGAGATATGTTGTCCGGGACGTTTTTGTAGAACTTTTCATGCTGAACAATTCTTAGTATATAGATAAGTTTAACGGTTTACCCAGCGTAAGCTTAAAAGGCGCACGGACGGTAGGTTTTTTTCGACTCGATTCACTGAATTCGTTACTGCTCGGCTTCCATTGGCCACAAATAAATTATTTTCTACAAATCCCTTCCTCGAGAAATCCTTTACAGAATTGTGGAAACTGCATCAAATCCATCCAGTAGTACTCGAGATTACCCCGACCATCCAAGAATCGGGGACTTTGTTTATACTAAGTAGAGATAATAATAGTAGTAATTATAATAATTATTAATAGTATTTATTTAGGCCTCGGCAGCCGGCACAGTTCATATCCTCGCCGCTAGATGGGGGCTTCATTCATTCCATTCCTGACCCAGTCGGAGACTGGAAGCAGGCTGTGGATTTTTTCATTAATAGTATTTACTTATTTATTTATTATTTATCGTATGGCTTTTAGTGCCGGGGTCATGTTCGGCCTGAGTCTGTAGCTGCTTCCAGCGGACACCCTTAGGGTGAGCTACAAGTTCCGTTCAATTTCAAGTAGTTCCAACTTTCGCTACTAGATATCAGTGATACCTAGTGGTGAACGTTGGAACTTTGATAGAGCGTTCCGACGAAATATAACCTAACAATTTAGCTTCACACAAGTTTAGTCTGTGGAAGGATCTTTTACATGCCATAAATCTATGACAGTGGACCGCCGGGTTTACTTCCCCAACGAAGGAAGGCATACTGACGACTTCGGCTGGGCTTAAACCCGCTAACTTGGGAACAGCGGTTCAGCATGCTACCAACTACGCCACCGAAGCCGCTATTATTAATAGTAACTTAGTAGTAGTAGTAGTCGAAGTATCTAAATGAAGCATCACGAACAACATAAGCAGATCTGCCAGGTGAGCTATTCTATTGAGTTGAATACCTAATTATATGTGTAAACGTACATACATGTTTGGTTGGTTCCTCAGTTTAGGGGCTGGGACAACGCGGCCATGTAGCCCCGTGTTCTTTGGGTGAGTGTAGAATCTGTCTGATAACCAGTGTTATTGTGTGGCTGTATTAGTGTGTGTTATCTGCAATTCAGGAAAGGACTGCAGATGATCAATTTCAAGTAGTTCCTACTTTTGCTACCAAATGTTACTGTCAACGACACCAAGCTGTAAAGTTGGCTTCTAAATGCCACTGCAACAGCACGAACGTTGGAACTTTAATAGAGCGTTAATCAAATCTAACCTATAAATTAGAGCTGGCAATAATCGATTTTGGTTAATCGATTAATCGAACAATATAAAATTAATCGAAAGCAATAATCGATTAATCGACTATTCCCGGCATAGATTAATCGATTAATCGAATTAACGAAGAATCGATTAATCGGTTAACCAAAGCATCGATTAATTGAATAGTAGACACGAGATAAGAAAGGAAGTTTTGAAAATGATTGAAATGAGAGGTCGTCGGTTAAGTTGAGCTACGATTATTTTCGGAATGATGTATAGAAATCAATGTAAGTTACTTTTTGGGTAAATATACAAAGTGTCCTTGGTTGGTTGGTTCGTAAGTTTAGGGGCTGCGACAACGCGGTCATTTAGCCCCGTGTACTTTGGGTGTGTGTAGAATCTGTCTGATAACAGGAGTTAATTGTGATGGCTGTATTAGTGTGTGTTATCTGTAATTCAGGTAAGGACTACATACGATCAATTTAAATTACTTCCTACTATTTCTACCAAATGCTACCATCAACGACACCTAGCTGCGAACTTTGCTAATAGATGCCACTGCAACCAGCACCTGGCGACGACCATTGGAACTTACAGAGCGTTAGTCAAATCTAACTTACAATTTAGCTTCACACAAGTAGTTAGTGGAAGGTTCATTTACATGCCACAAATCTATGACATGGGACCACCGGCTTTACTTCCCCTCCGAAGGAAGCCATACTGAGGGATTTTAACGCTCATTAAAAATCCGACGACTTCGGCCGGGTTTGAACCCGCGATCTTTGGCATAGAAACTCAGCATGCTACCAAGTTGTAAGAAAAATGATACGAGCCTACAGTAGTCGCATATGATGTGTAACATCTGACATGTTATCCTACTCGTATACTACACAGCTTGGACATTCTTAAAATGTTAATTTACACTCCATTTTCATACTGGTACTATGATGAATGTATAGAGTGAATTGGAGATATGCTACTGTCATATTTGTGGCGAAGCGGTCAAGCTGTTAGTCTCTCACCAAGGTAGACCGGGTTTGATCCCCGGTCAATAAATGTGAGATTTTCAAATTGAAATGCCATGTCCTGTGGTTCGCATACCACGTAAAAGGGAGGTACCATGGATCATGATCGTGAGATTAACGGACACGCAAAACTACAAGCTTCCTTCCTTCCTTTTACATTAATAATTCATAATAACGAAGTGACACACAACGTCGACAGTACTCTCAAATACTGTGAGCACATTCCTCAGTAACTATAATATTCATTATTCTCAAGGCTCTCATACAGTTCGTCGTAATCAATCAAAACATGGCTTCCTACAATCATGAAATGACCTAGTCTCACATATATGAAAATACAGCTTTTATTCCACCCATATAACAACATTCAGTTATGCATTTAATATTTGACTACTCACCCACAGCTTGACAATAATGCCGCGTACTTAAATGTCATTTGTCGTCTTTGTCCTATCCCATGTGATATTTAACCTTGAACGTGAAGCTTCATAAACTGCTCAATGACAAATGAAAGTCGGTGAAACATTTGCCACTGTGATCGTCAAACCAGCGCCTGGTAAATGCACTGCCTACTGTATTGCCATAACATTCTCGCGCTACAGAGTACACACTGCCTTGTTTCCAATACACACATTTTCAATTGTACATCCAGCTGGCAGTGCGTCTTCACTTCCGTCCGATCCACTTCCGTTCGATCCACTTCCGCCCGATTCACTTCCGTCCCATTTTTCTGGCAGTGCGTCTTCACTTCCGTCCGATCCTCTTCCGTTAGATCCACTTCCGCCCGATTCACTTCCGTCCCATTTTTCTGTCAGTGCGTCTTCACTCCCGTTCGATCCACTTCCACCCGATTCACTTCCGTCCCTTTTTTCTGGCAGTGCGTCTTCACTTCTGTACGATCCACTTCCGTTCGATCCACTTCCGCCCGATTCACTTCCGTCCCCAATTTTCAAAATCACTCCAACAAAACTATCCAGCAACCGAGCGGAAAGATGTTACACATCAAAGAACTATGGAGGAGGGTTGTCGTTTGAGGGTATTATTTGAATTTGATTCGCATTATTAACGCGAAGCGGTTATGAAATTTGCTTAAGGTACATTTCAAAACATGCCATGCACTGAATGAGTGCATTAAAATCAGTATTCAAGATCTAATTGTATTAATTGTATATTTAACCATATTCGATAATAACTTAAGTTAAGTAACAACGATCTTCGAAGTCCGTTGGAAAAGTGTGTGAGTGGTATCGAGCCTGCTCACTGTCTTAAAGATACCAGGTTGAATCCTACCCAACGGCGGGATATTTATCTTTTTATAATTATTTTATTATATTCTCCCTACCTCGTACAGCAAGTTCTCAACTTAGTTTTATTCACATGATCTACAAGGACGATTTAAATCAGTGGTTCTTAACCGGTGGTCCACGAGTGCCTCGGGAGTGGTCCGCGGGAGAAAAGGGTCCACCAACACGTATAAAAAAGTGGCTAATAAATGGGGGTTTCGAAAACGTTGTTCGTTAAACGAGAATCGTCCGAATGTATTCGCGACGATGACTATCAGGTTTTGAATTGAAATATCTTTAAAAATAGTGTTATTGAGGAAGGGTTACAACTGATAAGGTGTATTGCGGGGAAGGGGGGACGGAGGGGTGGTTCGTACATGATTCAATTTCACGCTGAGTGGTCCGCAGACTTCTAGGGGTTCAGAACCACTGATTTAAATGATAAACATTGGCAGGGAAAAATGTCTTCCTCTCACTTAAATTTGTATTTTCCTCACTTCCTGTTCAAAACCACGGAATGATACTATTCGTGATAGCTATTCTAATTGTAATTCATCAGTATTTACTCCAGAATAGTTATAATAATAATAATAATAATAATAATAATAATAATAATAATAATAATAATAATAATAATAATAATTATATGACACGTTCTGAATTTACTGTATGCGTATAGCAAGGGATTTTCACACAAACACCGTTTAAAGAAAATGTATATTTCCGTTGTGATGTTTTTATTCGAGGGCTTCGGTGGCGTAGTTGGTAGCATGCTGAACTGCTGTGCCCAAGAGAGCGGGTTCAAACCCGACCGAAGTCGTCGGATTTTTAAGAGCGTAAAAATCGTTTAGTATACCTTCCTTCGGAGGGGAAGTAAAGCCGGCGGTCCCATGTCATAGATTTATGACATGCAAAAACATCCTTCCGCAGACTAAACTTGTGTGAAGCTAAATTTATATGTTAGATTTCGTTGGAACGTTCTATCAACGTTCCAACGTTCAGCACTAGGTAGCATTGATGTCTGGTAGCGAAAGTTGGAACTACTTGAAATTGAACGGAACTTGAAGCTCACCCTATCGGCACTAAAAGCCATACGATAAATAAATACATAAAATAAAATTCGTGGGCCTACCCACATAATATATCCATTTGCGTATGTTGCCGCTAGGACTCTACTAGAACGAGAAAAGCAATCCAATTGGTTCTTGTAGTCAATCTTCCATGCAAACTGCTGGGAGAAATGTCATCTGCTCAATTTCGCGAGTTGTATGGAAGCTATTATGGAAGGCAGAACCTAGCATGGAAGGTACAAATCACACGGTACTAGACGCGTCTATACTATCGTACAGTTTCTCACCCGTACTGGTAGAAGCCCATGACAACGAGTGTCGTATTATTCGGGCTTAACCATGTCCAATGGACGCATTAAGGCACCATGTTGACCTTTAGTTTGTTGCTTCTGTGAGAGCGTAGTGAAAAGTGCTAAGTACATAGCTTAATCGACAAAACAATTAATCGATTAATCAGCCAACCGATTATTGGAATAGTCGATTAATCGAATAATTGAATTATCGATTAATCATTTTTTGGCAATTGATCGATTTGTCTGTTTCAATTAATCGATTAATTGAAATCTAATATTAATAAATTAAAAGTACCAGCCATTCTACAAATTTAGCATCACACAATTGTAGTTAGTGTAAGGTTCTTTTACATGCAATAAATCTACGACATGGGCCCGCCGGCCTTACTTACCTCCGAGGGAAGGCATACTGAGGGATTTTTAACGCTCTTTCTTCAGGTGGGTTTGAAGCTACGAACTTGTGCATAGAAGCTCAGCAAGCTACCAACAACGCCACCGAAGGCGCCACATACATGTTTAGTCCCATCCTTATCTTTTAATAACGAACCATGTGTCTCAGCATTAACACCGAAACTCCACCCACGGCAGCAGGCTTAAGCATGTTCCTCTTTTGAATAAATTAGTAGGCTATATATTTATCAGTCAAGCTGAAACATATTTATTTTCAACTCTACATTCTCACCTGTGATGAAAATAACACTTCTTTCACAAAATATTCGGTAAACCTATAAAACAATTATATTTATACCCAAACAGAACATATTAATTACCAAGCTTATCCAGTAAAGATGACAGGTCATAAAGTAAGGAGGAGTTACATTCAGAATACTTGATGAATGAGCAAGAAGAGATAATAATAAGAATTTTGGTTGCCTTGAGACAAACCAAGAAGGGTCTTTGTAACGGGCTTTAAAGGAGTTCCTGGACGGACTAGAAGCATGTAGGCGGACAATACAGACGTTCACAACACGATAAGTGCTGCAGATACTGTCACCAGCCTTCTGAAGCCAACAGTGCTAGGGCTGACTAATTTATTCATATTCAAACTAGGTAGATAAGTAAACACATTTGTGTGTGTGTGTCTGTAAGGCAATGTAATAATTATGCACAAATCTAACATCAGAAAAAAGAAGAATTGACCGTTGTGTTGTTATCGTACATCAGAAAAAAAATATACAATCAACTTAAGTTAAAGAATAAATCCTACTAAAGCATATTTGTAACTGACATGCTCTATGCTTTGCATCATTCTTTCTTGCCTTTTATAGCTGCTCATTCACGCCCATACTCACAGTTCACTTTGTATTAACATTACTCATGGTTGCAAACTTCATTTTAAACCTAGCACTTGAATTATGTGCGGAATTTCCGAACAGCAAAATGTGTTCTGGTTAGCATAATGTACAATGGTGACAGGACAGGGTTCTAGTTTAAATCCTAACTACGTGGGATATATTTCCAGTGCATAACATAGTTTATGTTAAATGGTTAATGCTGCGTGCTCAATATTTCATTTTGGGAAATGAGTCATAGCTCAATGGGTAATGTTATAACAATCCGTTACCTGCATTAAGTGTGCATATTCGGTTCGTATTAGCTTACAGGCTATTACTAACCAAACCACATCATGGTGTAGTTGTTAGCATTCTTGGCTGTTTGCCCCGGAAGTTCGAGTAAGATTTTTGGTTCTTCCAAGAAATTGAATTAAAGAAATTAAATCTGAGGGTAGGAACGGGGTACACTCATGAGGGAAACTGAGAAGAGGTGGACTCGATTCCCGCCTCAGCCATCCTGGAAGTGGTATTTCATGTATTCCCCACTTCTACCCCAAGCGAATGCTGGGATGGTTCCATGGCTGCCTCCTTCCCAATCCTCATATGAATTAGAAATACACACACAAATACAACAATCACAATAACACAGGTTATCGGACAAAATTACACACACACCCTAAAACACGAGGCTAAATGACTCTGTCCTAGCCCCTCAAATGAAACAACAACAATTCTCATGTAAGTCTTTTCACATTAAAAAAAAGTATAGGCTACTGTTATGTTGAATTACCAGAAACTAAAGGAATTTAGTCTATTTTCAGCACTTGAATAATTGATTGGTTTCTCAGTTTTAGGGCTGCGAAAAAGCGGCCATGTAGCCCCGTGAACTTTGTGAGTGTGTAGAATCTGTCTGATAACTGGTGTTTATTGTGATGGCTGTATTAGTGTGTGTTATCTGTGATTCAGGTAAGGACTGCATACGATCAAATTCAAGTAGTTCCTTTTTGCTACCAAATGCTACCATCAACGACACCTAGCTGTGATCTTGTCTACTAGATGCCACCGCAACCGACACCTGGCGGCGAATGTTGGAACATAATAGAGCATTAATAAAATCTAACTTACACATTTAGCTTCACACAATTGTAGTTAGTGGAAGGTTCTTTTACATGCCATAAATCTATGGCATGGGCCCGCCGACTTTATTTCCCCTCCAAAGGAAGGCATTCTGTGGGATTTTTAATGCTCTTAAAAACCGATGACCTTGGCCTGGTTTGAACCCGTGATTTTGAGCGTAGAAACTCAGCTTGTTACCATCTACGCCACTAAAGCACCCACATGAATAATTACTTATGATATTGAATTTGTGTGTGTACATCTGTGTGTCCGACTGTCCGTACCCCATTTTGGGGGTAGCTAATTTGTGATAGATGGGGGTAATGATTTGTAGCATTTGAAATTAGAAATTTAGCATTTTGATTCGAAAATTTACTTTTTGTAGCTATTATTAATTTGCAATTAGGCATTTTATAAAAAAAAACATATAATTTGGACTAAATCTGACAAATAAGTTATGCATTGAGAAGTGGCATTTCACTATTTCAAGGACGTCCAACGGTGAGGCTCATACCCACGCATCTACCGAGTCAGCAGAGAGCTTGGTCCCATGACCTAACGCTGCGCTTTAGCGAGCGTAGACAGCGCTGACGGTAATAATAATGAAATGTGGAAGCGAGTCCTACCTCAGCGATCCTGGAAGTAGTTTACGGTAGTTACTGTAGTTGCTTCTACTCCAGGCAAATGACAGGTTGATACCTAACTTATGGCCACGGCCGCTTCCTACCCTAATCCTACCTCATTTACAAATACTCACACTAGTACAGACATCACAGTAACACAGTTTATATCAGAAAAATTCTACACCCATCCAAGTACACGGGGCTACAGGAGGAGCCACACAGACAAACACTCACATACACACGGACAATAGATGACCTATTTTCCTATACGGTAATGAATAGGGCTCGGATTTTTAGGTAAATAGATATTTTTTATGTAAATACATATTTTAAACATTTTGTCTATAAATACATAAATTTCTGCTTTTCATTTATTAGCACATAAAAAGACATAACATTTACAGATTTTAAAATCAGTATGCTAGATCTTTCAGATTATTGCATTTTTGTTCAACGAGGAAGAACCTGTGTGCTATCTAATCTTCATGCAGAGTGTATGTCAGCTTGCAGCTGTGTTATTCTTATCTTGTCGCCCCGTCCCACTCACTGTGGAAGCCGGTGATGTCTAAAGTGAAAGCAACTACAAGTTATCGTCTGCTGCAGTATGTTGCAGAATTTAAGGATAATTTTACTTCTGATGGGGGCGTTCTGTTCTGCCAACAATGTGGGAAAGCAATCAAGGCTGAGCAGCGATCTCAAGATACACAACACCTCGAGGGCAAAAAATATATTGCCGCAGTTTCGCGCCTTCAAAAGAAGTGTTTCGCGTTAATCGTCGGTCATTTGTGATAGACAACCTGAAGATGTATCTCGTTGTGTATTGTAATTCTTCAGCAGTCAATGAGGTATAGCATAAATTGCATTCGTGAATACTGCATATTGTTTATATTGCCATTAATAAACTAAATTATAATTAAATATTTTTACTTTTTTGTCACATATTTCACAAATATTTAATACATAAAAAATAAATATTTTCCCGATTTTTAGCACCTAAAAATCCGAGCCCTAGTAATGAAAATATTCTACCGTGTAGTATATCTGATATAATTATATTGATCATGACTTATTGAGCAGTGAAACTTAGCGTTCAATAAACTGACTGCCTAGCGGCCTTGGTGGCGTAGTTGGTAGCATGCTGAGCCTCTATGACCAAGATCGCGGGTTCAAACCCGGCCGAAGTCATCGGATTTTTAAGAGCGTTAAAAATCCCTCAGTATTCCCTCCTTCGCAGGGGAAGTAAAGCCGGCGGTCCCATGTCATAGATTTATGGCATGTTAAAGAACCTTCCACTAATTACACACGTGTGAAGATAAATTATATATGTTAAGAATGTAAACAACGCTCTTAGGTTCCTACGTTCGTTGCCAAGAGCCGACTGCGGTGGCGTCTAGTAGCTAAGTTTTGAACTAGTAGTCGTTGACGGTGGCGTTTGGCGGCAAAAGTAGGAACTATTTGAAAATTTCAAAGTGTGCAGTCCTTACTTGAATTTAAAAATACAGGTAACACACACTAATACAGTCATCACTATTAACACCGGTTATCAGACAGATTCTATACACACCCAAAGGACACGGGGCTAAATGACAGCGTTGTCGCAGCCCCTAAACTGAGGAACCAACCAACCAACCAACCAAACTTACAGCTGAGAAACTCGTTTTAAAGAATTAATTTTTATGATTCAACTACTATGTCATGGCGCTTAAATTTCAATGATGAGGAGAACGTATTGAGACTCCTATACCAAAGATGTTGGGTTCAATGTGTACCGCAGCCAACCAAGATTGGTTTCCAAAGGTTTCTTGCATTTATTTGTTGTTGTTGCTTATTTTAGTGGCTACCGGGTGAGTTAGCCGAGGTCGTTACGGCATGACTGCTGGCAGTCGCTCACATCCGGGAGGCGAGGAGGTTCGAATCCCCCCGCCGGCAACCTTGAAGATGGTCTTCTGTGGTTTCCCATCTTCCTTCCAGGCAAATGCCGGGGTTGGTCCCTAACTATAGGCCACAGCCGCTACCTTCCAACTCCTCGATCTTTCATTTCCACTTTCCTCCCCAACGGTACTTGTAGCTCACCCATTGGGTGTCCGTCTCGAAGCAGCTACAAAACTGGCGAGCCGAACATGTCCTCGGACACTCCCGGCACTAAGAGCCATACGCTTAAAAAAAATTAGTGGCTGCGACATCACGTGTATTTTTGGGAGTGCGTGGAATTTTTGTGATAACCTGTGTTATTGTTATGGCTTTACTGGTGTGTGTATTTGTAAATTAGGGATCGGGTTGGGAAGATGGTGGCCGGGGCCTTAAGCAAGGAACCATTGCAGCATTTACTTGGAGTAATAGTGGGGAAACCACGTAAAATCACTTCCAGGATGGCTGAGGTGGAAATCGAACCCACTTTTTCTCAGTTTTTCCTCACGAGGAAACTCCATTCCAGCACTCAGCCCATAATAAACTTCTTGGCAGAACCAAGAATCTAACCCAGACCTCCGGGGCGTCCGCCAAGCATGCTAGCTACACCACGAGGTTGTTAAGAGATGGTAACAGCCATTTCGACGAATCTTAAAATTACTGACGCCTGCATTGTAGGGACAATAGCTCCCAGAGTGCGCGTGTACTGACAAGCAACGCCATAGATTACCTCCAATGAGGAACATTTACAACGGACCTGCACTGGACTTCAATTCTCATTAGATCTGATCAAGAAAAATTTAATTGACTTAGGAAATAAATTCTCTCACTAGCCATGCGTGACAAGATAATTCACTTACTCCACACCCCTGTATTTGAGTAAGTGAGTCGTAATCAGAGCCGTGGGCAATGCCGGTACCAACTGGAGTTTCAATTAATATCTTAGCAGAACAGCTGGTCTTTCCTGTATGTCCCTCAGGACACTCATCTATCGCCACTGAGATGGGGGTGGAGCTCGCCTTCCTTCGCATGGGTTATGTTAATGTAGCAGGTGCTGCGAGAATATTGAAAAGACGCTTCTTAATTCATTACAGGAGGCTGCACCAGGCGCCAGTAACAGGGACACAGCGATGGAACTTGCGAGAATGAACTTGGGTAGAAAACCTCAGTGCTTCTTTACAATTAATCTCGGATGATTTCATTCAAATCAGTGTTTGAACAAACATCACATATTATATTGTAAATTAAGAGGAGGAATGAAACCATAGTCTCTAGCCTATCTATAGACTACTGGAAATAATGTTCAATACAACCAAATTTCCCAACTCCTGCTTGGTGCAAACTATTGTAATTAAAATTAGATAAATCGTAATTTCATGTAGATTCTGCTAAAATGACGCGTAATGTTATGATATATATCGTTTAAATCGATAATGCAGTAGCAAAAATATTTGCTGAAACTGGGATTCGAACCTGAGACCTCATGATACGAAGCCATTACAACCACATACATTTGGACTAGAAGATAGGTACCGGTACTCATTTTCACGAGCCGGTAATAATATGGAAGTATTTTTTTATGCTCCATTAATATTTTGCTTTTTTTTTTTCGATAATGTTCCTGCGTGGAATTGAGTGTTAAATTAGTTATGAATAGGCTACGCCTACTTGACAGTAAAGGGAATTCCTATAGTGGTCCATGAATGGTTAGCCCAGTTCCCGTATTAAATCATCGATATATACTTAGGTATTTCATTCATCACTGCATTACCGCAACGTGGGTTAATATATGATTAGCCATTGTTCAGATCATCACTTAAATACTGATACGAAGACATGTGGTTTGTGTTTCAATGAGTTGACACCAGAGTTCGTATGAACGTTTACCGTTCAGTGTGAAAGTGTTGAGGAAAGTTACTCGGCGGGTGGATGCCCACCACTTTTAACCAGAGATTGAAAAACTGACTCTTAATAAATCATAATTATTATCAGCAAATATGATTTAATGAATACTTTTACACCAAAGAACGACAACTTGACGTTGATTCATTGTAGAAATATCTGTAATGGCGCCTCCAAACCTTGAAGTAATCCGTATGTTATATACTGTACATTCCACATGGTACCACTGCCCGCTGGATGCGATCTAGCTGGCAGTGCGTCTTACACACTTCCGTCCGATCCACTTCCGTCCCATTTTTCAAAATCACTCCCACAAAAATATCCAGCAACAGAGTGGAAAGATGTTACACATCAAAAACTAGTCGGCATCGGTGGCGTGGTTGGTAGAATGTTTAGCTTCTTTGCCCAAGGTTGCGGGTTGAAACCCGGCCGAGGTCGTCGGATTTTTTAAGATCGTTAAAATCCCTCAGTATGTCTTCCTTCGGAGAGGAAGTATAGCCGGCGGGCCCAAGTCATAGATTTATGACATGTAAAAGAATCTTCCACTAACTAAACTAGTTTGAAGCGAAATTTCTAGGTTAGGTTTGATTAATGCTCTTAAGTTCCAACGTTCATCAGCAGGCGCTGGTTGCGATGGCATCTAGTAGTAGCCAAGTTCATTGCTAAGTGTCGTGGACGGCAGCATTTGGTAGCGAAATTAGGGACTACTTGAAATTATCGTCTGCAGTCCTTACTTGAAATAAAAACAGAGAACACACACAAATACAGTCATCACAATTAACACAGGTTATCAGACAGATTCTACACACACGCAAAGTCTACACGACCGCGTTGTCGCAGCCCCTAAACTAAGGAACCAACCAACAAGAAAACTGAGATAATATTTGTTCATAAAGCAAATTAAAAGAGACAATTTTGAGTCGAAATTAATCATTTTCATTCGGTCAATACAATTGTAATTGATGTATCCCTAAACCTAAAAAAATAATAATAATCCATGGGATTAATAAATTTACTTCAAACGTCAAGTGATCATTATCAGATCCTTTATATTTAGACCGGTAAATCTATGTCTACAAGTAGGCTTATGTGGGTAATGGTATTTACATTACATTTATTGGGTTATAACAGTTATTATCAACTTGCTCAACTTGTCAAGAATTAAAATTCGGCAATAATTTTTCTGGGCGAAACCACACACAAGACACGGCATAAACCTAGAAAACTTGCTAAGTTTTAATTCCTTGGCTGTGAAAACCTATACACCATCTTTATGTAAAGATTTGTTAATATACGTGTTTTTGTTTTGTTTTGTTGATACCGTGTATTGTTAGTGGTTAATGACCATCAAGTTTGCTTATTTAGTGTGATATTTGTGATTGTTAGTGAATGGTCTGGTTGGAATTGAATATGAACTTAGCTTATTGATTGAGTGATGCGGTATCCGTTCTCGTGCAGCTGCTCTACAACTGAACTTGAACGATAACTAATAAGATTAAATTTTTTTAGCGAACTTGGTAACGTTGAAAACACCTACAGTTTAAACATTAAATTCGTTGACATATTTTACCCTAATTTCCTTATTCAAAGAGTATTAGAATAGGTACAGTATGTATTTCGTGTGTGAACACTACCGGTCAAAACATAAGACCATAGTCTTAAATCAACCTGTAGTTGGAACCTTAATATTTGAAGCAATAGCTCAGTGAATTCTTTAAGAGTACATACCTCTCTTATTACAATCTTTGTCAAATTTGTGCGAGTTTCGTCGAGTACTTTTTAAGGAATGTTTATTTCTAAATTGAGAAACCACTCAATATATCTCCACCTTTAGGAACTGTACTGTGAGTTATAGTACATTGTAAATATTACCGCTCTTACATATTTTGGTAGATATAGAATGGAATGAGTCTTATTTGGTGGAAATGAAAAATCTAAAAATGTTTATTTTAACCATGGACGCTTACAGTTCATCACTTGTTTGGGTATCAATCAAACACAAGAAATTACTGCCCTCTAATGCACTATATTATATTGATCACACTGACCTACAGTTTATTGTTCTTATAAAACTAAACACACTAATGGATGCTGCAGAAAAAATTATACAAGAATGTTAAACTAGTGGAATAAAAGCTGTACAGAATTGATCCAAGGAAATTTAGAAATTCTGCGCATTTGAATTCAATTTCAAAATTCACTATTTTCCTATTCTTTTCGTAATTTATGATAGAAACCAAGAACGTAACGAATAATCAACATTTAATCATAAAATACAATGTTTGTACGGCATTTAATATGAAATACATTTATAATGTACCTAGGTACTAGTGTGTGTGTGGAAAAGTGTTACCAATGTGAAAACGATGACGCCAACGTGGGACAAAGGGATTGTTATTATTTTCATGGCCACTTTCCCCTTCCTTCCTGTCCCATTCCTCTTCCAATTAATTTGTTCCCATCCCTAATAAAGGATCAATTAAGTTAACTACCCATAATTGACCTGCTTACAGGGCAAGTCATGTCATGTCTCATCAATGTACGTTTCGTATTTTATTATACATTTATAATTACCCTCTAGCCTCATCCAGTAGGACCCTGTCTATCTCCCACATTATTAACAGGAAACACGGACTCGACACTGGCATCGACAAATTGAACTGTTAGACGCCAGCATCAATTGTTAGTTTGAGCATTATCAGGGTATTAACAGAAAATATCTCATTTGATTGGAATTTAATTACGTACAAATAGCATTACGCACTATCTCATATTTCATCCCTTGTCCCTAGTCACCCATAGTCTGAAACATAACTACAGCAAAATAACCAGTGATGGACGAAGCAAACAGGATGTAATTAGTAGGTTGACTCAGGCAAGGAAAGCATTACTACAGAAAAGGAATCTGTTGACATCGAATATAGATTTAGGTATTAGGAAGTCATTTTTGAAAGCCTTTGTCTGGAGAGTGGCGCTGAATGGAAGTGAGGACTGTTGGTGCAGCAGAAAATAGGAGAATAGAAGCGTTTGAAATGTGGTGTTACAGGAGAATCATGAAGTTCAGATGGGTAGATCGGGTAACAAATGAAGAGATATTAAAACGTTAGGGAGATGAGATATATTTCTGGCGACTGGTAATGAAGAGAAGAGATAGGTTGGTAGGACACATACTAAGACACGCAGGAATAGCAAGCTTAGTTATGGAAGGAAGAGTCGAGGACAAGAACTGTCGGGGTAGACCAAAGTTAGAATATGTTAAACAGATTGCTTCGGATGTACGTTGTGGTAGCTATGTAGAGATGAAATGATTAGCTCAGGACAGGGAGGCATGGACATCTGCATCAAACCAGTCAAAAAACTGAAGACTCAAACAACAACAACATAACTCCGACCTACACAATGGAGAGCTCCCTGGAGAGTTGATAGGTATACTAAATGTCTGGTTTAACCCTACAATTATATTCCATAGGTCAGTCGGTGAAGGCACTGATCTCAAATCAATAAGGGAGTGAATTAATTGCAATTCTGTACATTGAACAAGTGATGAAGAAAATTAGAGACAAATTTAAAGAAAAAAAAGGAAGCTTGTAGTTTAACGTGACCGTTAATCTAGAGATCATGAGCCACGGGACCTCCTTTTTACGTGGAATCCGAACCACAGGACATGGCATTTCACTTCGAAAATCTCACATGCATAGACCGGGAATCGAACCCGGACCGCCTACAAATTTAAAGACGGGGTAAAGATTCAATGAGAAATAATTTCAACTCTGAGATTTGCTGATGACATTGTCATCTTAGCCGGTTCACCAGAGGATTAAAATAACTTTTTGAATGGTATGGACTCCGTCTTGACGAAAGAATTCATGATGAAAATCAATAAATATAAAACAAAAATAATGGAGATTAAGGCTTTCACGGCCCGAATTACTAGTCAAACAATTCATGGTTTTTGGGCTAATGCAGTGTGAAATTAAATTAAATACTGAACCCTTTTAACCTCTGATGGTTAAATGATTCGATGTTTTATTTCTTCAATTAATAAATACTTCTACAAGCATCATGAAAATAGCCAGACGGAGATGAGGAAATTTCAAGCAGTTGCTGAAGACGGTGGGGACATACCTGAAGCTGTTTGACAAAAGGCTAAATACTTAGGATTGTGAAAAGAATGACCATAGCTATGATTCAGAAGGACAGGTGGTGGCTGCCTCAAAATAGAAGCGACGCGCAGTGAGACATGCTGCTGGTATGTTCATTGTGATATTCGCGCCTAGAAGAAAGATGATGCAGTAACGTGAGTGGCTGATGAGCATTCTAGACACTCCTACTAAGCCAAGGTCTGATAAAAACCGCCAAATTACAGAAAATGTGGGAACCAATGAGAGAAGAATGCCTAGTTAGCGCGGCAGGTCTAGCGTGGGCATGCTCGGCTAGCATTCACGCGGGAGATCACCTAGACAACATCTCTACGATCGATTCTAGGATTAATGGGCATATTCTTGACCTGCGCTATTTTTCGAGTTCAGTGATATTTATTTCATTCCTGTATCACTATTATTTTGTGAAATTTTTATCTAATTTCCCCCTCTATCTACACCTAGGGCTGGTTCATTTATAAGTGGTGTGAAGAGCCAAGACATAGCTTATTATTATTGTGTGTGTCGAGGGCACAGATTATTACTTTGTGCGTCTACGGACGTAGACTTTGATATTGTGTGGCAGTGGACACAGGCTTTTATACTTTGCGCGTCTAAGGACGTTGGCAGTTATACTTTGCGTGTCATGAAGGACACAGAAATTATTATTAAAAGTGTTAAATTCAGTGTTAGATAGTCACAGTACTATATTTGTAGGGACAGTATCTTCGATAATTCGCCAACAGACTGCTTTGGGGAAAGAAGTACCCGAACGGCGAATTTAGTAGTCAGACATCAAGTGTATAATAATTTATTTTTTGAATCAGCACGAGAGATGACATCATTGACCATGGAGGAAGCCTGGAAATATCAAGACTCCATCAAGATGGTTGAGATGAGATAAGAAGGATCCAGTTGGGAGATGGCTGCGGATGTTCTTTGACGGGTGGCTGACTGAGGATGAGTACTGAATAATATTTATTATTATCTGATAAATTAACTTATGGTGTATGGGACATATTTTGTTTTGTAAATAATTTGCTTGTGTGATTAACGTAGTCTATTTAGTTTTGGTCTGACACACCTTTTGCATGGAAACAGCTCGCATATATTATTAGTAGAAGGTTCTTTTCTTGTTTGTTGTTGTAACTAACGTAGCTATGTGGACGACCGTGTTTGCATATGTTACGCGATGCGGTTAAAAACGTCTCTCGGAGATATGTTGTGTTTCAGAAGTAGGACTGAAGTAAAATAATTATACAGTAGATTGGAGGGTAATTAATTTCTGTTGTTTTATTATTGATCAGATTCAATGAGATTATTGCCTTTGGAGCAATGTGATTTGTGACGAAGAGCAGTCAGCTCTATCGTAGGGTTTAATATTTTTTTTAATTGTGCGAGCATCCATTCAGCCGATCTGTGTGAAAAAACGTAATGTCATTCCCATATGTGTGTGTGTGAGTGTGTGTATTTGTGTCATTACAAGCGGGAATTTCAGCGTAGACTGATTTCTGGCAGCTTGATGACAAATCCATATTGTGACCTCGCGAGGGCAATTCTGGATATTTTGATTAATGTCTGACCATATGTTGAAGTGGTTGAGTTTGTTGCTGTTGATTCCTTGAGATAACGGCACAGCTGGTCAGGTATTTATACACACTGTAGTGGGACAATGACAGGTGATTGAGGAAGAGGGGTGATGTTTCACAAGACGGACTGAGGTTGCCAGCCAGGTCATTAGTGGAGAGTGCCTGTGTGGCTCAGTAATAACTTGAAATACAGAATAAGAACTGACAATGATAAAAATTGTTAAAATAAATGGGAGTTGCCTACGAATCACGATAATCTCCGAAGCGTTAGCTTAACATGCAGTTTTGTTCATATAAAGTAATGTCAGCCAGTCAGGTTTTTGTTGTTGTTGGTTTATTCCATGTTTATATTTCATTCAGTGACCCGTGAGTCACATGCTATGCTGTATTTCCTTGTTTGTGTTGAGCAATTTGGCCAGTGTTGGCAGCTCATAGTCAAGTGCGTCTTCGGGCTAATGAGGGTCCCGAGAGAGATTCCTGTAAATAGTAGATTTAGTGCGTGTGTCAGCATTACTTTTTAAGGGTTTTTATTAATGTCATGTTCCATATCCGTAAACGTTGATTTACGAGATGATTGTTCGTAAGCATCGTGGCTGTTAACCCGTTGTAAACGAACGGTCATCCAAAGTACTCATTCCTCGTAGTTAGTCATTACGCGCACATACAACCCAAATTGCAAGGTAGTGGAACCAGGATCCACATTTTAAATAAAAGGGGAGATCCGTCTGACTCCTCAAATTTATAGATATTCCTATCATGGGAAATTCAGGGAGGATTGTTTTATATTTTATTGTTGTTTATTTCTTTTTATGCACTATTAGTCATTAAATCATGTTATTATTTTACATCTTGTCACCTTTCTTTCTTGATTTATAGTTTATATACTATGACCCTTACCTCAGTAGAGCATGTTGTTTGGCGAACGTAAACATCACATAGGAACTGAGCGCGACCCCTTGATTAAGATTTCTTACATTAAACACTGCTTTTCTGAAGGGTTCAATACTACCAGACGTTTCGAAGGAACCTTGCCTCTTTTTTCAATGGAATTAAACAATGTGGTCAAGAAAGTATATCAATGAGATTACAAAAAAAAAGGATAGTTAAATTTCTTTGTTCGTCACCAGAGAGCAGCTGCCAGAAATTACTGTATGAACCATGGTTGAAAAACGCGCCATATTAATAAGAACGGCGGACAGAGTAGTAAGTAAGGAGAAGTTAAAGGAGGCGGGGGAAAAATATAGAGACTCCTCGAAGAATGAGGATGTCCAAATAAGGAGAAAAGGGGCAGGGGGAGGGGGGGGGGGGTTGATGGATATAAGGAAACAGAAACAAAAGGGAAGTGTATCTGTACGATATCTAACGTCATACAGGCAACGGCGAAAAAACAGATGGAAACTCCTCCAGTGACGAACAAAGGAGATCAAATCCCGGCTCTGTAGCCATAGAGGAAAACATACAATTTGAAATAGGTGAAGAACAGAGGAACTGAGAGGAATTCAGCCGAAAAAGAAATCATAAACCCCTCTTGACGTCAAATTGGCAGGTGATAAACTAAAGGAAGTAGGAGACTTCTGCTACTTAGGAAGCAAAATAACTAGTGATGGACGAAGCAAAGAGGATATAAGATTCATAGTTCTAGCCCCCATGTTGAAAACATGACGTGGGAATGAAGATTTTATGATAACAAAAATTACAAGAAATAATAGGCTTTATATCACTTTAGTGAAATACATACGGCAGAGGATGAGGTCTAACTGTTGGTGTGCATGACTTGTCTGTCAAATCGGAAGTAGATATTTCGATTATGATTTGACCATGTATGGGTCATCACTAGCACTCGTATTGATAGATTTAGTTAACTGCATACGACAAAGGATGTGTGTGGTCTAACGCTTGGTGTCCATATATTGTTTGAACGAAACTATGTGCATTCCTCCGTACAACCAATCAACAACCAATAAACCAACCAATGAACCAACCAACCAGACTTTTCAAGTAGTAGTACAAGTTGAACAAGTAGTTCCGCGAAGAACTATACAGCCTATTTTCATATATCCTACTTATGTTAATTTCCTCTATCAACCTACAAAATTTCAGTTTGAATGCTGTAATAGATTCGTAGCTACTGAGAACCGACTAAATATTGCGGATGGTCGCCATGTTGGATTTTTATATATGTAGGTCTTAGAGTTATGTACTGTTACATAAAGATTATTGTGTACGTGTAGTATTCAAACTTCAATCGCATGATTAGGACACAAGAAGTAAAATCGAGATTTTAAAATTTCGCACAGCTGCCATCTTGTGGTTATGGAAACAATTGAAAAAGAATTAGATGCCAGTGGATTAACATTTGTATATGGATTTACTGTACCAAGTGTCAGTGCACTCGGATGGTTAAATTGCGAGAAACGACCATGTGAATATTTATATTTTGCGTCACCGCCATGTTGGATTTTTGATCATCAGGTTATTATAAGTCCAATAGGTGAACTTATGTTCATAGCCCCTATGAACATTAAAAATTTCAGGTTGATTGCTGTAATAGATTCGTAGATATTAGAGATCCATCTAAATATTTCAGATGGTCGCCATGTTGGATTGTTATATGTATAGGCCATAGAGTCATGCACCATTAAAGGAACATTATTGCGTAGTTTCATAATTCAAACATTCACTTCGATCGCATGACTACGACACAAGGAATAAAAACTTAATTTTAAAATTCGCACAGTCGCCATCTTGAGGTTATGTAAACAATTGAACTAAATTAGATACCAGTGCATTAATATGTGTATAAACATTTCCTGTACCAAGTTTCATTGCGTTTGGATCATTAAATCGCGAGAAAGTACTATTTAAAATTTTCAAATTTGCTTGACCGTCATATTCGTTTTGTAGTTAACTGGTTTCTGAATGTCTTATAGATGAACTTTCAGTAGTGCCCTTTATCTCCGTACAAAATTTCAGGGTGATACCGCTAATAGTTTCAGAGATAGAGAATGCCGGTGAAATATTTCGCACATCCGCCATCTTGTGGTCATGTAAACAATTGAACGAAGTTAGATGTTGGTGCATTACAATGTGTATAAACATATACTGTACCAAGTTTTATTGCGTTTGGTTGGTTAAATCGAGAGAAAAGTCTATTTAAAAGTCGCAAATTCGCTTGACCGCCATGTTGGTTTTGTAGTTACCAGGTTTTCAAAAGTTACAGTACATAGGTGAACTTCTAGTAGTTTTCTTTATCACCGTAAAACGTTCCAGGGTGATATCGGTAATAGTTTCGGAGATATTGAATGCTATATTCGCACAGCCGCCATATTGGATTGGTGAGACGTAACAAAATTTGAAGGGCACGGTCGGGGTCGCCCGGAATATTGCTATGATCTTACCGAGTTTCATTGAAATCGCTCCAGCTGTTTAGACGTTATTAGGGGGGACACACACCATCACACATACCATCACACACACACGCACACACTGACAGACACACGGACAAAAGGTGATCTCATAAGCCTATTTTTTTCATAAATGAAAATAGGCTAAAAATGTGAGGACGAAGTTCCTCCCTTCCATCCCTCGAAAAACCGCCACTGCTTTAAACGCTTTTACTAATTGTGATTAAGCTCCTTCTTTCCCTGTGTTCTTCATTTGTTCTGTAGACATGAGTAAGCAACATTAGCCTTCATCAAGTTATTCAAATATTGTAACTAAATTTCCAATTAAACCAAAGAACTTTAACAAATTTTCCTGACATCTTGGGTGTTTTCGACCCAATTAATCTTACGTTGCAGATTTCATACTCAAAATATTAATACCCTGTGTCTTGTAGTTGTTTGTTGTTTGAGTCCTCATTCTTTTGACTGGTTTGATGCAGCTTTCCAGGGCTCCCTGTCCTGAGCTAATCGTTTCATCTCTACATAGCTACCACACCCTACATCCGAGGCAATCTGTTTAACATATTCTAACCTCGGTCTACCCCTACAGTTCTTGTCCTCAACCCTTCTTTCCATAACTGAGCTTGCTATTCCTGGGAGTCTTAGTATGTGTCCTATGAACCTATCTCTTCTCTTCATTAGCAGTCGCCAGAAACATCTCTCCTCTCCCACTAGTCTCAATACCTCTTCGTTTGTAACTCTATCTACCCATCTGATCTTCATCATTCTCCTGTAACACCACATTTCAAACGCTTCAATTCTCCTCTTTTCTGCTGCACCTATAGTCCATGTTTCACTTCCATAGAGTGCCACGCTCCAGACAAAGGCCTTCAAAAATGACTTCCTAATACCTAAATCTATATTCGATGTCAACAGATTCCTTTTCTGTAGAAATGCTTTCCTTGCCTGAGCTAACCTACTTTTTATATGCTCTTTGCTTCGTCCATCACTGGTTATTTTGCTTCCTAAGTAACATAATTCTCCTACTTCCTTTAGCTTTTCATCTGCCAATTTGATGTCCATAGAGGTCTTGTAGACTATATGATATCATTCAACTGATCCATCTCATAAAAACATCGAGTAGTTCCAGCACAACGCCTTTCAAACCTAAGCGTCGTATTAGTTCCGAGTCGATGATGAGAAACATCGTGTTTATATGACTACACTTGGTCTGTTTCAGTACAATGAGATTAGTGACATGGAGCTACGTAATTACCTTAGAAATGTCGTCAGTAATTTAAAATTCAAACAAACAGAGCGAAGGGAAGGGAATTGAGATGTCAATTAGTGGAAACCATCACGACCCCCTCTCACCAATTACCACCGAAACAGATCACGAGGCAAGGTTAAATACTGCGACTCTGAACTCCATAATAGACCTCCCAGGAAGATGACTTAGGTCTCTCTTCAGGTCAGAGTTATTACACTGTTTAGGTGAATCGTGTACTATTAAAGATGTAAACGATACGTCCTTAAAAATAAACTAGAACAAGATTCATTCACTCTTGATCAGAACGTCTTTAGGGCACGAAGGAAGCCCGTTTGAAACAAGAAAAAGAAATAAGTACACACCAAGAGTAATGTAAGTAAGACAAGACAATTTGGTTAAATAGAAAATGTTCCACCTAATGTAGCCTCGTGTACTTGGGTCTGTATAGAATTTGTCTGATAACCTGTGTCTGCTAATGTGTATTTATAATTAAGGGTGGGATTAGGGTGGGAAGCGTCCGTGGCCTTATATCAGGTACTATCCCGGCATTTGCCTGGAGTAGAAGTGAGAAGCCACAGAAAACCTCTTCCAGAATGGCTGAGGTAGTAATCAAAACTGCCTCTCCTAAAGTTTGCCTCACGAGGCTGAGTGCACCCCTACCCATCCCTCATACCAGAATTAAATTTCTTGGCAAACCCGGGAATCGAACCCTGGCCTCAGCGGTGATGAATTTCCTGTGTGTTCCTCCCTATTTGTATGTGTTTATTCAACATTAACTTATTATTTCCGTGTTATATGGGTTAGGGAATGAAGTGGACATAATTTCAATAAGGAAATGATCTTAACTGCCGTATGCCCTTCCTGACGTCAACCGCATTGTAGGAGTAAATGAGATACGGAATGAACGGAGATTAATGAAACTGGGGAAGGAAGTGACATGTAGAAAGATAAACTCTCACCTCCTGCCTGGAGTTGAAAATGGAAAACCATAAGAAGCCAATTCGAGGATGGCTGTCGGTGGGGGTTTGTAGCCACTCGCCTACCGATTCCGAAGACAGCCTGGTCGCATGGCCTTGCACCCTACCATACGTAGTTACGTGGTCAGTTTCATTCATTCAGTCTATTAACTGCCCAATATAGGTGAAACCTCATCAGCCTGTTAATTGATAGGGAAGCTATAGAAAATTTAACTAAAAATTGTAATTTTTTACGCAAGCAATACTTTATTCCGCATTGCTGTCGTCACTTACTTTTGGTCCTAGGGACAACGTGTCAATCAGCACTAGTGTTGGTTCCTCTGCGCCGATTGCAACGAAACTGTCCGTTGAAATAAAGGATATTAACTTACGGAGTTTCTGTATTTTTAGCCTACTTTCGATTTTTGCAAAAAATGAAAGTAGACTTATGAGATCAACACAGGGCGAAAAAAGTGTGTCTGTCTGTGTGTGTGTATGTGTGTGTGTGAGTCTCTGTGTGTGTGTGTGTATGTGTGTGTGTGTGAGTCTGTGTGTGTGTGTGAGTCTGTGTGTGTGTCTGTGTGTGTGTGAGTCTCTGTGTGTGTGTGTATGTGTGTGTGAGTCTGTGTGTGTGTGTGTGTCTGTGTGTGTGTGTGTGTGAGTGTGTGTACTCTGAATGTCTGCCCCCCCCCCCCCTATCAATTCGAACACGGTGAATGCGAATAAAACGAAATTTGGTACAAAGGTAGCACTAGCAAAGGACACCTCAGTGTCATGTTTTATATCGCCGCCATCTTGACGGAAACGTAATGGCGGCCACACAAATGTTCAAAGCTTAAATCAAATTACGACTAACCTAATCATCCGATCTCTACCAAATTTTACAACAACATACCATTATGGGGAGAGCATCCTTTGACCAAACCAATAGGTCATCAGCGTAATAGTTTGCGGATGGCGGCCATCTTTGTGTGAAAGTCGATTCCCCCTATTAATTCGAACACGGTGCAACCGAATGGAACGAAATTTGGTACAGAGGTAGTACTAACAAAAGGCACCTCAGTGTCATGTTTTATATCGCCGCCATCTTGACGGAAACGTAATGGCGGCCACACAAATGTTCAAAGCTTAAATCAAATTACGAGCAACCTAATCATCCGATCTCTACCAAATTTTGCAACAACATACCTTTATGGGGGGAGCATCCTTTGACCGAACTAATAGGTCATCGGCCTAATAGTTTGCGGATGGCGACCATCTTTGTGTGAAAATCGATTCCGCCTATTAATTCGAACACGGTGCAACCGAATGGAACGAAATTTGGTACAGAGGTAGTACTAACAAAAGGCACCTCAGTGTCTTTTTTTTATATCGCCGCCATCTTGACGGAAACGTAATGGCGGCCACACAAATGTTCAAACTTAAATCAAATTACGATTAACCTAATCATCCGATCTCTACCAAATTTTGCAGCAACATACCCTTATAGAGGAAGCATCCTTTGACCAAATTAATAGGTCATTAGCGTAATAGTTTGCGGATGGCGGCCATCTTTGTGTGAAAATCTATTCCCCCTATTAATTCAAACAAGGTGAAACCGAATGGAACGAAATTTGGTACAGAGGTAGCACTAGCAAAGGGCATCTCAGTGTCATGTTTTATATGGCCGCCATAATGACAGAAACGTAATGGCGGCCACACAAATGTTCAAAGTTTAAGTTAAATTACGACTAACATAACCATCCGATCTCTACCAAACTTTGCAACAACATACCTTTATGGAGGGAGCATCCTTTAACCAATCTAATAGGTTATTAGCCTAATAGTTTGCGGATGGCGGCCATCTTTATGTCAAAATTGATTCCCCCTATTAATTCGAACACGGTGGAACCGAATGGAACGAAATTTGGTACAGAGGTAGCACTAGCAAAGGGCACCTCAGTGTCATGTTTTATATCGCCACCATCTTGACTGAAACGAAATGGCGGCCACACGAATGTTCAAAGCTTAAATCAAATTACGATTAACTTAATCATCCGATCTCTACCAAATTTTGCAACTACATACCTTTATGGAGGGAGCATCCTTTGACCAATATAATAGGTCATTCGCCTAATAGTTTGCGGATGGCGGCCATCATTGTGTCAGAATCGATTCCTCCTATTAATTCAAACACGGTGAAACCGAATGGAACGAAATTTGGTACAGAGATAGCACTAGCAAAGGGCATCTCAGTGTCATGATTAATATCGCCGCCATATTGACAGAAACGTAATGGCGGCCACACAAATGTTTAAAGCTTAAATCAAATTACGACTAATATAACCATCCGATCTCTACCAAACTTTGCAACAACAAACCTTTATGGAGGGAGCATCCTTTGACCAATCTAATAGGTCATTAGCCTAATAGTTTGCGGATGGCGGCCATCTTTTTGTCAATATTGATTCCCCCTATTAATTCGAACACGGTGGAACCGAATGAACGAAATTTGGTACAGAGGTAGCACTAGCAAAGGGCACCTCAGTGTCATGTTTTATATCACCGCTATCTTGACGGAAACGTAATCGCGGCCACCCAAATAATAAAAGCTAAAATGTAATTACGACCAACCTAATAATCTAGTCTCTACCAAATTTTGCAACACCATATCTTTATGTGGGAAACATATTCTGACCATACTGCAAGAACATCAGCCCAATAGTTTGCAGATGGTGGACAAGTATGTGTGCAAATCGATTCCCCCTATCAATTCAAACACGGTGAAACCGAATTGAACGAAATTTGGTACAGAAGTAGCACTAGCAAATGGCACCTCATATTCATGTTTAATATCCCTATAGCACGTTGTATTTCAACAAGCTACTACAACCAACATTCAATCATACTCCTTGAAAAGGTCAAAGAGTTATAACAATACCCATGCATTTAGGAGAAAGTAGGCTATATGTTCTTTACTGAACATCTTGTTTAACTTAAGATAGCTCGCAAACCTGGTTTGATATGCCTACTGGATTGACAGAAAAATGATCATTGCCATTAATTTGCTATGGTGATGATGAAGATCGTCACATGCCTACCGTGGGTTTTTAAGTAATGAGTCTCCATATCCAGAGGTCCTTCGTTCCATCCCCCGGCTCTCACAAGAAATTTAAATCTGGTGTGTGAATTATAACGGGGTGCACTCTGCCTTAGCCTCAGCATAAGCCTCATGAAGCAAAAAATGAGGAGAAATTGGTTTCGATTCCTACCTCACCTTCTAACTTATAAATACTCACTGCTACAACCTCAAAATGATGCAGGTTATCAGATATTTTTCGCTCACATCCAAGTGCACGGGGTTGCATGACCACGATGTCACAAAAACAATGAATGAATGAACAACAACGACAACATCGGCATCCGTATAATCACAGCCATGAATGAGACGCTAGTGAAAACCTCTAGCCTGTGCCAGCTGACAAGGACAAGAATACTTCAATCATCAAGGTGAAAATGATGGACAAGAAATTGAAAATATACAATACTAAATGGTTTTTGTTTTCCAGCATGTTAAATTAATGGTAATGATCATTTTTGTGTCAATCCTACTTATATTAATTGCCACTATCAACATGCAAAATTTCAGTTTGATTGCTGTAATAGATTCGTAGATATTGAGAACCGACTAAATAATTCGGATGGTCGCCATGTTGGAGTTATTTACTCTTACATGAAGATTATTGTGTACGTGTAGCATTCAAACTTCAATCGCATGATTAGGACACAAGAAGTAACAAGGAGATTTTAAAATTTCGCACAGTGCCATCTTGTGGTTATGGAAACAATTGAAATAAATTAGATGCCAGTGGATTTAATGATCACCAGGTTATTTAAAGTCCTATGGGTGAACTTGAGCCCATATGAACCTTAAAAAAATCAGTTTGATTGCTATAATAGATTCGTAGATATTCAGAGCCGTCTAAATATTCCGGATGGTCGCCAAGTTGATTTGTTAAATGTATAGGCCATAGAGTCATGTACCATTAACGGAAATTATTCCGTAGGTTCATTATTCAAACTTTCACTTCGATCGCATGATTACGACACAAGAAAAAAAACGTAATTTTAAAATTCGCACAGCCGCCATCTTGAGGTTATGTAAATAATATAACTAAATTAGATACCAGTGCATTACAAAGTATATATACATTTCCTGTACCAGATTTCATTACGTTTGGAGCATTAAATCGCGAGAAAGGTCTATTTAAAATTTTCAAATTCGCTTAGCCGCCATGTTCGTTTTGTAGTTAACCGGTTTTTGAAAGTCTTATAGATGATCATCCAGTAGTGCCCTTTATCTCCGTACAAAATGTCAGGGTGATACCGCTAATAGTTTCAGAGATATAGAATGCCGGTGAAATATTTCGCACATCCGCCATCTTGAGGTTATGTAAACAATTGAACGAAGTTAGATGTCGGTGCATTACAATGTGTATAAACATATACTGTACCAAGTTTTATTGCATTTGGTTGGTTGTATCGCGAGAAACGTCTATTTAAAAGACACAAATTCGCGTGGCCGCCATGTTGGTTTTGTAGTTACCAGTTTTTCAAAAGTCAAGGAAGGAAGGAAGCTTGTAGTTTAACGTGACCGTTAATCTCAAGATCATGAGCCACGGGACCTCCTTTTTTACGTGGAATCCGAACCACAGGACATGGCATTTCACTTCGAAAATCTCACATGCATTGACCGGGAATCGAACCCGGGCCGCCTTGGTGAGAGGCATACAGCTAGACCGCTGAGCCACCACGCCCCTTCAAAAGTCACATAGGTGAACTTTTAGTAGTTCCCTTTATCACTGGCCGTGATTGCTCCTAGGAATTACCCTGGTGTAGGCTGAGTGAAGGGCTGAGTGATCATCAGGGCTATTTGCGTTTCCTAAAGAGGCAACTTTGTTTCTTAAATCCACCACCTGGGTGGAGATCGAACCCACTCCCTTCCAGTTAGAAGCTCAGCACCTCTACCGACTGCGCTACACAGCTCAGATGAAACAACGATTTATACTGATTGCCACGTTGTCCCTAGCTCTTAAAATAAGTGAAGGCATCATTGAGGAAGTAAGAATGTCTGTAGGTATATAAGCTTTGCAAAGAGGTTTGTGTTTCTAGTCAGCTTGTGGTGTAGCGGTTAGCGTTCTTTGCTGTCGCCTCCCCAAGGTCCAGGTTCGACTCTCGACTCTAACAAGGAATGATATATGATCTGAGGTGCGTGGTGGCACTGCGGTCAAGCTGTTGGCCTCTCACCAAAGTGGACTGGGTTCGATTCCCGGTATTTATTTATTTAATCGTATGGTGATACAATACAGAATACAAATAAGACAAAATTAAACTTTAAAGTCCTTCCTTTTCAACCATTCGGTTAGACTAGGTGTGAGATCAAACAAGTCGTCAGGAATTCCAGGGTATGAATGAAGAGGACAGCGTAGGACCAGGTGTTCAATCGTCTGTTCTTCTAAGTTACATTCACACATTGGTGAACTGATCCAGCCCCACTTGTACCTGAAATAATTACAACACCCATGTCCAGTCCTCAACCTGTTGATACGGCACCAGAGGTTCCTTGGTAGGTCAAAACCATTTGGCTTCTTTGTGGGATCAAGATGGTGGACACTTGTTCCCAATGTTTTTGTTGACCACTCATGCTTCCAGTTTTCCTTTATGTCAAATCCATCCGCGATGAGTTGCCTTGCAGTGACACTTGCCGGTCTTCTGGATTGCAATCGTTGTTGTGACGGATGGCAGAATTCCTGATGCAGTGGCAAAGAGGGTGATGCAAAGATTTTCTTAGCCTCCCTCAGTAGAGCTTGCTTCCGCCTTAAGTGAGGTGGAGGGATGTGGCTCAGCACGGGTAACCAGTGACATGGAGTTGATTTGATGGTACCAGTAATGCAACGCATTGTATCGTTCAGTTTCGTGTCTATCTTCTTCACATGTACGCTTTCCAACCAGACAGGCGCACAGTACTCAGCAGCTGAGTAAACAAGACTGATGCCAGTTAAACGTAGACAGTCAGCAGAGGCTCCCCAGGAGGTACCACTGAGCTTATGCAGTATGTTGTTTCTTGCGGCGACTTTGTGAGAGAGCTTGGTGATGTGCTCTTTGTAGCTCAGGGTTCTATCTAAAGTGACTCCGAGATATTTTGGGAAAGGATTGTACCTCAGCTCTTGTCCATTGAACAGGACTCTAGGTTTGTAGTTTGCGACACGATTCGCTAGATGGAAACAAGAGACTTCAGTTTTTGTTGTGCTTGGGATCAATCTCCAGGTTTTAAAGAAAGTTGACATCTTCTCCAGGTCCTCCGTAATGATTTGTTCGCCATCTTCAAAGTTATTGCTCTGAGCTACCAGCGCGATATCATCAGCATAGATGAACTTACTTGATGTTGTAGTTGGTAAATCATGGATGTACAAATTGAATAGCAGTGGGGCTAAAACAGATCCCTGTGGTAGGCCGTTATTTAGTTTTCGTTTGCGGCTTTTAGTGTTTCCTAGGAACACTTCAAATTGCCTTTCACTAAGCATGCTAGATATTAGATCCACAATTTCTCGGCTTGGTACAACTTGCAATAGTTTGTAGATCAGTCCTTGTCGCCAAACAGTATCATACGCAGCTGTCAAGTCGATGAAAACAGCATGTGAGAATTTTCGAAGTGAAATGTCATGTCCTGTGGTTCAGATTACAGGTAAAAAGGATGTACTGTGGCTCAAAATCACAAGATTCATGGTCACGTTAAACTACGATCTTCCTTCTTCCTCTTTAATTCTGATCTGAGAGCTAGAACGAGGTACATTTAGCCCCTTGAGGCAAAAATGTTCGATTCCCACGTCAGCCATTCTGGAAATGGTATTCCGTGGTTTCCCCACTTCTACTTGAGGCAAATGCCGGGATTGTTCATAATTTAAGGTTAAGGTCACCCCTTACCCAATTCTCACCTGAATTACACTATGCAACTTCTACTACTACAACAACAACAAAATATAGCACAATAACACCATTTCTACATGCACAGAACCTAGAACAGGGAGCTACAGTATATGACCACGATTTCCAAGCTCTTCAAATGAAACAATAACGACAGTGTTCCTAGATCTCTCATCTGAAGTGCTCATGTGTAGCGAAAGTCGGTCTTGGAACACACCATTACCGGTGTGAGCTATAGAGATTAATGAGCAGCTGGTCCTGACGTGTGATGCCCTACCCACGCTTGTTTGGAAACACACATATATACTGTCAGAACCTTATGTCCTTAATTGCCATCAAACTGAAGGAGCTAGAGTTTGATCCCAATTTACGCGGCCAAACATCTCGTATAGTACAAGGAAATGAGCGGGAAAAGCTGACGAGAAAGAGAAATTGCAAACTTTATATTGGATTTCTCATTTGAGATGGAAAATTAGGCTTAATGGACCAATCTGGAACGAGATTTGTAGGCATATTTAATTACTTATTTAATAATTTATTTATTCATTTATTTATTTATTTATTCTTCTTCTTGGTCGTTTTACCCTCCTGGGTTGGTTTCTCCCTCGGACTCAGTGACGGATCCCACCTCTACCGCCTCTAGGGGCAGTGTCCTGGAGCTTGAGACTTCGAGGCGGGGGATACAACTGGGGATGTGGGACTAGCACCTCGCTCAGGCGGCCTCACCTGCAAAGTGAACAGGGGCCTTATGAGGGATGGGAAGGGATGGGAAGATTGGGAGGGAGAGACAAGGAAGAAGGAAGGAGGTGTCCGTGGCCTTACGTTAGATGCCATCCTGACATTTGCCCGGAGACGAAGTGTGAAACCACGGAAAACCAATTCATGGATGGCTGAGGTGGGAATTGAACTCCCTCTACTCATTTGCACCACCCGAGGCTTAGTATACCCTGTTCCAGTTCTCATACCACTTGTCAAATTTCGTGGCAGAGCCGGGAATCGAACCTTGGACCTCCTGGGTGGCAGCTAAGCACTCTGACCACTACACCGTGGAGGTGACTATTTATTTTTTTACATATTACAAATTACAGTACAGTAAGTATGTAGTTATTTTTAGTTGTAAGTATGTAGTTAGTTTGTTTATTAGATATAGGCCATTGTTCTATTAGACTGTGGTGTGTGAGTGTGTCCGGTAGCAGTTGCATTGTTTATTAGATATAGTTCAATGTATAATTAGACTGTGATTTGTGAAGGTGCATGTGAGTGTGCCTGGTGACAGACTGTTTTAGTGGTAGTATTTGTTGTTGGTGGAACTTAGGTGTTTTTTTTCCTTCGTTAGTAGAATTTTGGTATTTAATTGTTAGTAGAAGGTTAGTATTTTTGTTAGTAGAATTGCTCTTTACTTATTCTGAAAGGGAGTAGCAGCCTTTCTGAATAAATCAATTCTTTACTAGTCCTATAGACGGTTAAGATATTGATAATATAAGCCAAATAATGGCTACACTGCGTCCTGCTGCACGGCTGAAAGCAACGGGAAACTACAGCCGTAATGCTATTCCCGAGGATATGCACCTCTCTATGCATAATTACTTGTGATGATGGCCTCCTCCCTTGTAAAATTTCAATCCGGAGGTAAACTAGTCCCCCGTTCGGATCTCCGGGTGGGGACTACTCGAGAGGGGGTTAACATCACAGAAGTGACAAAGAGGAAATATGACATTCTACTGTAATATTAAGGACACAAATGGAAAGCCTCTAACATATAGGGAAGAAAAGGTTGAGAGATGGAAAGCTTACATAGAAAGTTTGTATAAGGGAAAGGAGATTGAGAATCATGTAATGGAAAGGGAGGAGGAAATTGATGAGGATGCGAAAGGAGATTTAATATTGAGATCAGAATTTGATAGATCTTTGGAAGACTTAAGCAGGAACAAAGCACCAGGTATAGATGATATACCGATTGAGTTGCTACGCTGCATAGGAGATGAAGGTCTGATCAGGTTATTTCACTTGGTGTGTAGGATTTATGAGACAGGTGAGGTACCCCCTGATTTCAAGAACAATGTAATCATCCCTATACCAAAGAAAGTGGGAGCTGACAGATGTGAAGATTACCGTACAATCAGCTTGATTACTCATGCTTCAAAGATCCTGTCTAGAATAATTTGCAAGAGGATTGAAAGCCAGATAGAAACGGAGTTGGGTGAAGACCAGTTTGGTTTCAGGAGAAATGTAGGAACAAGGGAAGCTGTACTAAGTCTTAGGCTGATTTTGGAAGGTAGAATAAGGAAAGATAAGAGAACGTTCATGGCATTTGTAGACTTAGAAAAGGCTTTTGATAACGGTGATTGGACTAAATTGTTTGACATTTTGAAATCTATTGGAATAAAGTACAGGGATAGGAGGGTGATCTACAATCTATACAGAAACCAGACAGCAGTCATTCGAGGTGAAGGACATGAGAGAGAATCTGATATTCAGAAAGGTGTTAGGCAAGGCTGCAACTTATCACCCATACTTTTCAATCTTTACATTGAACAAGCCATGAAGGAAATTAGAGAAAAATTTAAAGTTGGAGTGAAGATTCAAGGAGAAATAATTTCAACTCTGAGATTTGCTGATGACATCGTCATCTTGGCCAACAAGCCTGAGGATTTGAATGAGTTTTTGAATGGTATGGACTCCATCTTACGGAAACAGTACATGATGAAAATTAATAATTGTAAAACAAAAATACTAGAATGCAGCCGAAATAAATCAGAAACCTCTATGGATATCAAATTACCAGGTGAAAAGCTGAAGGAAGTAGAAAACTTCTGTTACTTAGGAAGCAAAATAACCAGTGATGGACGAAGCAAAGAGGATATAAAAAGTAGGTTGGCTCAGGCAAGAAAAGCATTTCTACAAAAAAGGAATCTGTTGACATCGAATATAGATTTAGGAATTAGGAAGTCATTTTTGAAAGCCTTTGTCAGGAGCGTGGCGCTCTATGGAAGTGAAACTTGGACTATTGGTGCAGCAGAAAAGAGGAGAATTGAAGCATTTGAAATGTGGTGTTACAGGAGAATGATGAAGATCAGATGGGTAGATAGGGTTACAAACGAAGAGGTATTAAGACGAGTGGGAGAGGAGAGATGTTTCTGGCGACTGCTAATGAAGAGAAGAGATAGGTTAGTAGGACACATACTAAGACACCCAGGAATAGCAAGCTTAGTTATGGAAGGAAGGGTCGAGGACAAGAACTGTAGGGGTAGACCAAGGTTAGAATATGTAAAACAGATTGCCTCGGATGTAGGGTGTGGTAGCGATGAAACGATTAGCTCAGGACAGGGAGGCATGGAGCGCTGCATCAAACCAGTTAAAAGACTGAAGACTCAAACAGCAACATATTTCAGTCACATCACGTTGGTTTGAGACCATTGGGCACTGCTTTACCCTTCACGAGGCACAGCGCACTCCTTTCCGGTCCCTCGTGTCTGATTCCAGGCAAGGTACAAGGCAAGCGTGCTACCTCTACACATATGGGACTGGCATAGCCTATATGTACGCTTAGCCCCCCGTTTTAACTTCTAAAAGACTCGTATACACTTATCTAATCTGCGTATGAGTGAAGTGCTCACTACCAATACCTGACTTCCGTGCTCGTCGTTGATTTAAGTGCTACCAACAGAACGTAGTGGGTGCTACTAATTTTAAGTCCACACTTGTTTGTTCGTTAGTTATTGTTGTTTTAAGGAACAGAACAGCAACGTCATCTGCCCCAAAGGCCATACTTGAATGACTCGTAAGTGGTGATCCAATTTGAATCAAACTTGGTACTAAAGAAATAGTCACTTCATCACCAGGCTTCTGTGCCTTTTGAAGATCACCATGTTGCGTGCTATAGATAAGAGACCATACCGGCATGATGGCCACCCTTGAACTACCCTTTAAGTTGTTGTTGATTCTTTTAGGGACTTAAGGACATCGTGGTCATGTAGCCAGGTGTACTTGGGTGTGTGTAGAATTTGTCTGATAACCTGTGTCACTGTGTTGTATCTACTAGTGTGTGTATTTGTAATTGAGGTAATTGAGACAGCCGGAAATCGATACCAGACGTCTGAAGCGACAGTCAATAATAGCGCTACGCCACGAGGTGGTCAGACCAAATAAGGCGGGAAAATGAATGACTTAGTAGGCCTCAGATACCTTAATACCATCGGGGTCGGAAGAGAACAAGGATTGACAAAGGGAGGTCAACGGGAAATACGAAAGACAGGAGTCAGGCACAAGTAAGTGGAAGCAATGCCGGACTCAGCCAGGGTCCCGTGGTCGCCAACCAGCGTCCTACTAGTGATCGCTGTGGGATGAATTAGCGTGCCATCTTGAAATTCGCCTGAAGGGATCTGCTGGGAGAAATTACATTCAGGACGGTTACTGTCATCACCGGGATTACAGCCTCATTATTCGAATTTGCTATAGCTCCCTATTCTAGTCGTGGAACGCGACTTAAAAGGGAACATACAGCTTAAGGGGCTAAATCAATACCTATTGTAATATTATAGGCTAACCGTGCCTATCATAGTTCTTATACAACTACTTACGTTTCGAAGTAAACACACACGTATTGCTATTAAAACACTGTTTGAAATTTTCCAAATCCAAGTCGAAAATTTTTGTACCCAATTTTCATAATTTTGTTTTGCTTTGTGCCTACCTTACCCGTTTTCCTCTTAACTCACATGTTTATAGGAAATTGTGGACTTTGCTTAATGTTGGTTTTTAACCTTCAGCCGCAAAAATTAATTTCATGTACATTTACACATTAAATTAATTAAGCATTTTTATTTCATTTTTATTCTAAGGAAACTCAAAAATATATTTTTAACGTTCTGTAGGAAGTCTAATTAAAGCCACAACAGGTTGTTTGACATTTTCAAAATTCAAGTCGGTACTATTTTTATTTAATTTTCAAAATTGGGTTAGTGCTTTGTGCTAACCATAACCATTTTTCTCTTATCTCCCATGTTTATAGGAAGTTTTGGACTTGTCTTTTCATAAAGTTGGTTTTTAACCTTCCGACAAAAATGAATATTATACATTTCCACATTATTAATTAACTAAGCGTCATTATTTCATTTTTATTCTGAGAAAATTCAAGAATATATTTTAACGTGTTTTAGAAAGAATAATTAAAGCCACAAAGGCTTAACACCCACATAAAAAAGATAAGTCCAAAAATTACTATAAACATGGGAGATGTGAGTGAAACGGTGAACGTCAGCCGAAAGCAAGAACCGAATTTTGAAAAATGGATAACAATAGTTATGATTTGAATTTTGAAAATTTAGAACATTGCTTCCAACAGGATTATGTGCGTGTTTCCTTGGATATGATGTTGTACAAGATTTATAACAAGAACGGTCATACTTTTAAAATCGGTATCGTTTTGGCTCATTAAACTGCATGTTCCCCCTTAACGCACACGGCTAAATTGCTGAGGAATAACAAAAGAAAATGGAGAACAATGGGATGAGGCACAAATAACTGTCCAAGCTTAACACTGAATTCTAATAAAGAAGTAGCTGGAATTCCTGATCACCATTTTAGAACAATGCATTTCGTTCCCTCGAGTTCTATAAAGAGAAGACATTCCATATTTTCTAGCAGCATCTGACAGGACTATCTGGAAAAATTCCTTCTAGGGAAATATGTTGCCTCATATTTATACACACAGAGGTCAACAAGAATAAGACGCCACTTTTATGATATCTTCCCGTGGAGTAGACAAGCCTAACAAAAGGAGATGTGTACCGTACATTGTCCTTGTCAAGTGGAGTTGACGCAAATTATAAGGTGAGCTCACTGACCGGAGTACAAGTTGCCTCACAAGGTGAGATGAGGAGTCTTTCTAAAGGCATGGGCATGGGCCGACCAAAGAGGTCAGCATTAGACTGACGTGAGTCACTGTTGGGTAACAACCTAGGCGTTCACTTCTCAACTCATTGGGATTTTTCCCAATTTTAAAAAGTTCTTGTAAAATAATTGTTATTGATTCATTTAGGGACTTTACACGATAATCTGGTCACGTAACCCGTGTACTTGAGTGTGTGTGTAGAATTTATCTAATAATGTAAGCAACAGTACGTGAGTGGAGAAAGCTACATCAACAAAATCACCCACATGATCTCCCAATTCATGAAGTTCTTAATGATCTTAATGATCAAGGAACCCAATATGGAATAACATATCCGACATTAATTCCACGGAACAATGGCGCCAAAACTGGAAGTCTGCTCCTGTGAAACATCAAAGTATTCTAGATCCTACTATAAGACTTCAGGGATTTAACCTGAAGAGAAACCAGTGGGTAAAGTTAAATCGCCTATGAACAGGTCACGCCAGATGTAACACCATGCTACATAAATGGGGACTTCATGATTCTCCTGCCTGTGACTGCGGAGCTCCTCTTCAAACCGTCGAGCATATTATTCAAGAATGTTCGCTGAGGAAGTATGCTGGTTCACCACAAGATGTTATTTCTGCTGCATCTCCCTTTCTGGACTGGCTTCAACAACTGGACATCTCGTTGTGAATGCAAACGCAACCAATGTTCTTGTGATGTATATATTGTACATATCATTTACCGGTACTTATTTATATGTATACATTTATTATATTGTAATTCGCCTAGTTGGTAGCCTTACTAGAAATAAAATAAAATAAATCTAATAATGTGTGTCATTGTGATGGCTTATACTAGCGTAGGCGATGTATTTGTAATTAGGGCTAGGGATTTGGTTTGGGGGTGAGTTTTATTGTTCACAAACCCTTAGATTTTCATCTCTCGTTTACTGGTGTATAGTAATTTATCGTCATCATTATGCAATGATGTTTAAGTAAGAATGGATACATCATGTAATAGAGACCGTAAGATGGATATCAAGATCAATACCGCAAAGAAGCCTTATTGTTGGTATGATCTGTATATAGAGCATTACATTTTGTAAACCCGCCATATTGTTAATTATGATTTTTTATGGGAATTCTAAACAAGATTATTGTGGTATAAATAGTGGCGTTTCTATTATTTAATCAAATTGAAGAGCCTGTTTTAAAAAGGAATCAAGCCTAAAATATTGATTTTTCAGGAAATGCATTTTTTTAACCGTAGCCTACTTAGTCAATATTACTTCATTGTGACATAAGACAAATATGTTCACAGTAGTGTAATATTAGGAGCAATGCTAACAAACTAAAACTCTGTTTTGAAGTTATTAACAATAGAATACCAAGTAATTTTCAAAAGAAACTAAGTCACTTAGTTCGATTCTGGAAAAGAAAAACGACTTAGTAAGCTTTAGAGTAAAACATCTACATATACTGTGTGTTTACGTCCCTTCTTTTCTTTCTACTTGTACCGGAACTTTATAGACAGGATTCATTAAACCTTGTTTTATACAAGCTTAATACGCTGAAACTAGCTCTTCAGCACAGCTAATCAACACATGCAGTGTGGAATAACAAACAAGTTACTGGCGGGGAGAGATGAGTTTACTCGTACGCATACGTTTTAGACTTAGCAGAGTTTGAAAATAGAGAGAATTATTGCAGGTAATAGATGTTATTTTGCCACTATCCTTCTGTTTAAATCCAGAACATTATCAAGCAGATGTAAGAAAACCATTTATGAAGTGATCATACGACCTATGAATGTGATGACACAGCGAAGTGATGGTCTACTCAACAGATGGGAAAGGAAGATGAAATTAATATCTACAGACTGTTTCCAGTCGACCGACCGGGTCAGGAATGGAATGAATGAAGCCCCCATCTAGCGGCGAGGATATGAACTGTGCCGGCTGCCCAAGCCTGTCGCACTCCTCTGGGCAATGATTAAATGAATGACAGATGAAATGAAAGTGGAGAGTGTTGCTGGAAGGAAATTTTGACAGGGAAATCTGGAGTACCCGGAGAAAAACCTGTCTGTCTCCACTTTGTCCAGCACAAATCTCACATGGAGTGACCGGGATTTGAACCACAGGCCCCAGCGGTGAGAGGCTCGGGTGCTGCCGCCTAAGCCACGGAGTGTTGGGAAAGGAAGACACTGAGGAAAATCTATGAACCTACCCAAGTTAATGGAGAATGGCAAGTGTGAACAAATAAAGATATTTATACTCTTTTTGAAGACCCTCCTATCACGATAGAAATTAAAATAGCAAGGATCCGTTGGCTTGGTCATATTCAGCGTATGCCGGAAAGTTGGACCATGCACCAGGTCTTTCAAAGTAGACCAAATGGACGAAGGTTAGTTCAACAACCAAGGGAACGCTGGCTGGATGACGTCGAGGAAGACCTCCACACCCTTGGAGTCAGAAACTGGAGGAAACAAGCAGAAAACCGTGACGGCTGGTGACTTGTGGTGGAGCAGGCCAAGGTTCTTCGTGAGCTGTAGCGCCACCGGATAAGGTAATTAAGACTTTGAAAGGCATCACTGCCTGACTTAGTTAGTTTTGGAAAATAATACCATTATCTACTCCGGCTGGCTGCGTGACTCAGCGGTAACGTTCTCGCTTGTTGTGTCCAAGTTGCAGGAGCGAATCCTGGCGGGGGCAGTTGGCATTTGAGGGTGCAAAAATGCGAGGAAGCTGTGTCAGTAGATTTACTGGCACGTTGAAGATCCCATTTAGGGATCTAAAACCAATAGGCCTAACATATTAATAATTATTATTATCTACTCCACGATGTTTGTGAATTCTGGGATAGAATACTAGTGACGTAGCCTACATAGGGCTATACATAACAAACAAGAGTCAACGGATTTCTCAAATTCGTCTATTATGGAAACGAGCTCTTCAAATAGTTGTTGTTATTTCATAGAAGGGGCTTGGACATTGCGGTCGTTTAGCCCCGTGTACTTGGATGAATGTGGATTTTTTGTCTGATAACCTGTGTTTATGGGATGGCTCTATTAGTGTGTGTATTTGTAATTAAGGTGAGGAATAGGAAAGAAGTGACCGTGACCCCGCCACCATACACTAGCCTGCGTGCTTATAAGAACAGAGTGCCGAGTTGGCGACCAAAAGAAACTGATTCGATATATCGATTTAAAACGAGAATAACTCGAAATCTTCTCCAGCTGTTGTGAATAGCGCGTTGACGCCACCTGATCGATAAACTCTCAAGTCGGAAGTTATATTTGCCGGGCTAGATACAAATGTGTCCAATAATTATTGGTTATTGTCGGCGCGTGCTACTGCCTTACGATTGAGTCGCCGCTCGTTAACCAGGAAAGTGAGGGAACTAGAAGTAGACTAAAGCAGTGTGCGGGTGCGGATATCCGCAATTTCTTTTGCGGACAGCGGGTAAACCGCGGATAATGTTTGGAGTAAATTTGCGGATAGTTTTTAGAATACAATCCGAACTTGTTGAATATCCTTTAAGACCCGGATGTTCATGACATAACTTATCATATTTTACCATTATGGTTTTTTTTCATGACAAATATAAGTTGATGATTTACGCTAATCTCATTTAAATTATGTCATTAAGCACAATTAACACTCCGAACTGAAAAGGGTTGCAATTCCGACTGTATAACATTCTTTTTAAACATAGCACATGACATACATAGCCTAGAGGAAAGACTTCTTCCTCAAAGGTCTAAATAGGTTGCTTTAATATTTTATCTAAAGGAAAATATTATTGTAATGCCAGTAGATTCGGATAACAAATGTGCGGATGCGGGCTGAAGGCGGATAACAGTCGTGCGAATGCGGGGCGGATGTGGAAAACGTTTTGTTTATCCGTGCAGGGCTTTAACTATAAGTGGAAGGAATGCTAGCCTCAGCTGCGGTCCCACGGTTGCCAAATTGTGTCCTACATGATATATCCCCTGGGAAAAGAACCTAGTCGAATTCAGTGACCTTGCTTCGTATGAAACTTTATACTTTTCAAAAGCGAATTTATCATGTTGTGCATCGTTGCGTGTCTTATGTCAGAAGTGAGCACAAACACAGGACTGTCAGATTATTATGGCTCACGTGAGATTCTCAACTATTTTGCATGGCTTTACAGTATATTGTGACACCAGAAAAAATATACATGATAAGGTTCATATTATGCATCATTCAAGTCTCGCGATATGTAACTGATATCCAACTTGGAATTTATACCATTACCACACAATTTTAGCAACAAGTTAGCCCAGGTTGTAAGACGAATTATACTCATCGTAGCTAAGTGACACAGGGATATCCAAAATATCTATTATTAAAGGCCATATTGACAATGAGAGTCGTATAGAGCTAAGGCATTCAGGCCCGATTTTATAAGAGTTGTTAAATCATTTTAGTGACTTGGGACACCTTGGTCCCCAGCCCTGTGTACTTGGATATATGTTGGACTTATCTGATAACCTGTTGGCAATATGAATGACAAGGGAACCTTACTGTACTGAACTTACCGATCTTACTGAAATCTTGAATATATGGTGGCCAAATCACAAGAAAAGTATTGGTTTTACTTATTTTTAAAAAACTGTGGCTTGACGTCGGGGAGCCAGAATTTTTCCCCGTTGGGGATCTTAACCTCCCAGTATATCTACTGATACGGCTCCCTCGCAAGTGTGCTCCCTCTAATGTCAACTACCAGCGATAGGATTCGAATTTTAGAGTAATGAGTGCCGGGATTTCGCCCTAAAGAGGCAAATTAAATAAGAAATTGCAGCTCGATCGATATTGGTTTATTCGTCTATTTATATACAGGCACTTTGTTTTATATGTGACAGAGATTTTCGCTCGCCCACTCGTCTGCGCTGCGAGACGGTCTCCCGCCAAGCACTTTGTCGTAATGCGCTTCTTGGCGCCACATGTGTCCCTCCTTTGCAGTCTGCTTAGAGCTTTAACAGCGTGAGGTTGAGTTTAGTCAATTGTTCACGTGTTTAGTGCTCAGGGTACTGTTCCATTTCGATTATTATTACGTGAAATTCAAAATCCTAATTCAATGACTAAGTGCCGAGTGGGCACCGCATTACGACAAAGTGCTTGGCGGGAGACAGTCTCGCAACGTGGGCGAGCGGCTGAGCGAAAATCCCCGTCACATATAAAACAAAGTCCCTGTACCTATTCATAGGTATTCAAAAATATTGTATGATGAATTTTGTTGAAACACTCACGATGTACGATTGTGATTTATTTGATTGGTTAGAGAGGTTAAAGCCTCAGCGTGCATATCCAACATGGCTACTACAAGTCTCACATCGAGATTTTACCGCATGCTAATTTTCACTTTCCATGGATTGCCAGTTAATCTACTGCTATGGGTTTCTCACATTTAATTACCCTGAAATGACAGCTCGAGGATTTGATCTGACAACCTTTAGCACAGCAAGCAAATACAGTACAGATGGGCCAAGCTTCCAGAGGTGCCCAAACTCAATTGAGCCATCTCTAGAGAAAGACACATTGTATGAGGTGAATTACGCACTCGGCCCAGCATGCAACGTATCCTTATCGAAGAGTGAACGGCATTGGTTGGAATTGATAAGAACTCAGCGTGCATATCCATCTAGGCTACTCCAAGTCTCGCATACGTACTTACACTTTAAACATTAACTTAATCATTTCTGTGCATTGCCCAGGAGAATTTCTGGAGAAAAAGCCTTCACAGATAAATGTTACTTGTGATCGGGCCAATATACAGTGTGGTCCACCCGCCCCTTATTATTTAGTTTTATGAAACCCAACTAACATCGCATTTCTCCCGATGGTCGATATTGCTCTGCGCTGTGACTGTGTGACAGCAATGTAATTGGGTCATGGGTCTAGCAAAGAAAAACCGACCTTAAACTTTTCCCCGCCAAATACTATGGCCCATTCTACTAACATATGACTTACTGCTCCTTGAAATAACACACATACACGTAATACGATCGAATTAATAGCTTACGCCACGTGATCTGTATTAGTAGAAAGTTAAATCAACACCATAACCCGTGATTGAAGACTTTGAGATGGACTTAAACGTTTGAGGTGGGACGGCTACAGTAACTAAAGCACGTTTAGCGTGCGGTATTTAACATGTGTTCGTGGCTGCGAGGGTTAAAGCCTGACCGTATGTGCTGGGCGCGAGCAGGTAGAATGCTGCATCGAATCCAGTAGCAGGCATACTTTTTTGAACGAAAGCCCACATTCGATTTTAGTCGGGATGTAACTACGTTGCCAAATGTATTGCCTTACGACGTATTTTTGTGAAGAGTACGTTGAATTTTGATGATTTATAAAGAGAATACGATCTAATTGGTACGTTATGCCACGTGACCTGCAATGGCATAAAATTAAGAAACAGGCATGAATATTAACATAACATATCGAAGTGTTGCTCCGGAGGTCCGGGTTCGATTCCCAGCTATGCCAAGAAATGTAATACTTGTCTGAGGGCTGAAATTGGGTACACGTAGCCTCGTGAAGCAAATATGAGAAGAAGTGGGTTCGATTCCCACCTCAGCCACCCCGGAAATGGTTTTCCGTGGTTTCCCACTTCTAATCCGGCCAAATTCCGGGACGGATTCTATCTTAAGGCCACGGCCGTCTCCTTCCCAATCCTTAATTGAAAATAAACACATCATTAGAAGCCCGCAATAACTCGGGTTATCAGACAAATTCTACACACACATCCAAGTAAACGGGGCTAAATAACCGCGATATTCTAGCCCCTCAAATGAAACAAAATAACAACATATCGAAGGATATTCTGATCGCCAGTGCTTGCATCGAACCATGGTATTATTAGCATACTTTCGATTTTTGCAAAAAATGAAAGTAGACTTATGAGATCTACACAGGGCCAAAAATTGTGTGTCTGTCTGTGTGTGTGACTGCGTGTCTGTGTGTGGAGTGTGTGTACTCTGAATGTCCCCCCCACCAATTCGAACACGGTGAAACCGAATTGAACGATATTTGGTACAGAGGTAGAACTAGCAAAGGGCACCTCAGTGTCATGCTTTATATTGCCACCATCTTGACGGAAACGTAATGGCGGCCACCCAAATGTTCAAAGCTTAAATCTAATTACGAATAACCTAATCATCCGATCTCTACCAAATTTTGCAAAAACATATATTTATATGGCAAGCGTCTTTTGACTAAACTACAAGGTAATCAGCCCAAGATTTTGCAGATGGCGGCCATGTATGTGTGCAAATCGATTCCCCCTATCATTTCAAACACGGTGAAACCGAACTGAACGATATTTGGTACAGGGGTAGCACTAGCAAAGGACACCTCAGAGTCATGTTTTTATCGCCGCCATCTTGATGAAAACGTAATGGCGGCCTCCCAAATGTTAAAAGCTTAAATAAATTACGACCAACCTATAATCTGATCTCTACCAAATTTTGCGACAACATACCTTTACATGGGAAGCATATTTTGACCAAACTACAAGATCATCAGCCCAACAGTTTGCATATCGTGGCCATGTATGTGTGCAAATCGATTCCCCCTATCTATTCTAACACGGTGAAACCGAATTGAACGAAATTTGGTACAGAGGTAGCACTAGCATAGAACACGTCAGTGTCATGTTTTATATCACCACCATTTTGACGGAAACGTAATGGTGGCCACCCAAATGTTCCAAGCTTAAATCAAATTACGACTAACTTAATCATTTGATCTCTACTAAATTTTGTAACAACATATACTTGTATGGCGAGCGTCGTTTATCTGAACTACAAGGTCATCAACCCATTAGTTTGCAGATGGCGGCCATGTATGTTTGCAAATTGATTCCCCCTATCAATTCAAACACGGTGAAACCGAATTCAACGAAATTTGGTACAGAGGTAGCACTAGCAAAGGGCACTCCAGTGTCATGTTTTATATCGCCGCCATCTTGATCAAAACGTAATGGCGGCAATCCTTATGTTAAAAGCTTGAATCAAATTACGACCAACCTAATAATCTGATCCCTACCCAATTTTGCAACAAAGTACCTTTATGTATAGAGATTCTTTTCACCACACTACAAGGTCATCAGGCCAATAATGTACGGATAGCGGCCATGTATGTGTGCAAATCGATTCCCCCTATCTTTTAAAACACGGTGAAACCGAATGGAACGAAGTTTGGTACAGAGATAGCACTAGCAAAGGCCACCTCAGTGTCATGTTTTATATCGCCACCATCTTGACGGAAACGGAATGGCGGCCACCCAAATGTTAAAAGCTTAAATCAAATTACGACCAACCTAATAATTTGATCTCTACCAAATTTTTAAACAACATACCTTTTTGTGGGAAGCATCTTTTGACTGAACCACAAGGTCATTAGCCCAACAGATAACGGCCATGTATGTGTGCAAATCGATTCCCCATATCAATTCAAACACGGTGAAAATGAATTGAATGAAATTTTTACAGAGATAGCACTAGCAAAGGGCGCATCATATTCATGTATAATATCCGTATAGCATGTTGTATGTAAGAAGCTACTACAACCAACAATCAATTATAATCCTTGAAAAGGACAAAGAGTTATAACAATACCCATGCATTTAGGAGAAAGTAGGCTATACGTTCTTTACCGAACATCTTGTTTTGTTATAAAATTTTAACAAAAAAGTCTTAGCATATCTTTAGGCCCGTATAACACGACACTCGCTGGCAAGGACGCTGCTGTGATCGCTGGTACAAAATCCTGTATGATTCTCTTCTCTTCGTCAGTACACCTGCTTGTATGACCGAAGTGTATCACACGCTGGCATTTTGTGCGCTAAGTTGTATGAAATAAAACCGAAGGGCTGTCATTTGAGGGCATTATTTGCTGTTCTTTCGCCTTATTAACGCAAAGCGGTCGCGAAACTTGTTTTAAGTAAATTAGAAAACATTCCAGGTACTGAATGAATGCATTCCATTCAATATTTAGGATCTAACTGTAATAATTGAATATTTTACCATACGTGTTAATAAGAAGCGCAAAAAAAACCTCTAGAGTGTGTTTGAAATGTGTGCAAGTGTTATTGCGCCCGTTCGCTCTTTCGAAGATCCCGGGTTCAAGAATATCCAACGGCAGAATTTTTAAATTCTTTTTAACTATTTTATTATACCCTCCCTGCCTCGTACAACAAGATTTCAACTTGGTTTTGTTCACATTATCTACGAAGACGATAGGGAAATCTATTTTCTTGTCTCATTTAAATGGTTATTTTCCCTAAATACTTTTCAAAACCATGGATGGATACTATTCGTTATAATTATTATTTTTATAGTCGATTTTACCCACCAGGTTAGGTTTTCCCACGGACTCAGCGAGGGATCCCATCATTGCCACCTCTATGGGCAGTGTCCTGGAGCTTGAAACATCTTGTCTGCGGGATACAACTGGGGAGGTGGAATCAGCACCTCGCCCAGGTGGCCTGACCTGCAAAGCGAACAGGGTCCTCTTGAGGGATGGGAAGGGAGGGGACGATCGGGAGGGATAGGCAAGGAGGAGGGAAGGAGGCGGCCGTGGCCGTACGGTAGATAACATCCCGGTTTTTGCCCGAAGGCGAAGTGGGAAACCACGGAAAACCCCTTTGAGGATGGCTGAGGTGGGAATCGAACCACCTCTACTCATTTGGATCTCCCGAGGCTGAGTAGATCCCGTCCCAGTCCTCATATCTCGTTTCAAATTTCGTGGCAGAGCCGGGAATCGAACCCAGGTCGTCCTGGGTGGCAGCTAATCACGCTGACTACTACGCAACGGAGGCGACTCTATTCGTGATAATTAGAATTTTAATAGTTCAATATTTATCCCAGAATCATAATATGACACGTTCTGTAATTACTGCCTTGATACGAGGCTCAGCGATAACGTTCTCGCTTGCTGTGCCGAAAGTTGCAGGTTCCTATCATGGCGCAGTCAGCTGGCATTTGAGGGTGCGCAAAAGCGAGGGAGCCGTGTCAGTAGATTTACCTTCACGTTGAAGATCCCCTTCGGAGCAAAATCCGGCACCCCGGCGTATCTAAATGCCAGAGCACTTAAAAGGGACGTAAAACCATTAATGTTATAATTAACTGTATTTACTGAATGTTTGGGGGCAGATGACCTCGTAGTTCCGCCCCTTAAAACCTCACTAAATAACTATTACTGTAAGTGTATAGCAAGCGCTTTTCGCACAGACGCCGTTGAAAGAAATTATAGTTTCGGTCTGATGTATTTATTCGTGAGCCTACCCACATAACAGATCTATTTGTTATGTGGGTCGTCTGAGTGAGTCGGAGTTTTCCTTTAAACAAAGGTGGTCAAAATTTCGAACACTTGCTACCTTGAATATACAGGATAGGCTACCTTGCTTTCGTTCTACAGATCATTATGTCGTCGTCCAATCTGGCTGCGTACCATCGGATAAGTACGGTCATTTTCAGGACCTAATAAAAAAATCACTCGTTGGAACAGATAGATATGCGTCCATAATACATCCACAATAAACGACATTAAGAAAAAAAAAATGCAGTAGTCCAAGGTTCGAACCTACTCCAGCACTTCTTGATTTAGCCACCTTAGCTACCGAGAACAATGGCTTATTACTGGCACGTATTGAGTCTATTCATAGACGCTTCATGTCCAAATGTAAGAAGGTGTCATTCGGAGCTCTGATCGTTTCAATCATGCATTATATTTGAGGTCATTGAAAGAACACTGCCACTATTGATTTCTACTATATTCGCGAGGATGTACTCAACGGTAAAGTTGTACAATGGACGTAAAGGAGCAGGTATGAATGTTTTTATGATGACTGTCATATACGCGTTAGTTGGGTTGCCTTCCTCCAAAAAAAATAAGGGGCTGGTGGACCACACTGTATAACTTAATCAAAGTCTCAGCAAGATTGGGAAGTTCACGGGTTCCCTTGTTAGTAAGATTTCCAAGGATATGGACATTATTTAAGAGAAAAGAGATGGAATAATAATAATGTTATTTGTTTTACGTTCCTTTTAACATCTACGGCTTTTAGAGACGCCGGGGTGCCAGAATTTTGCCCCGAAGGGGATCTTTAACGTCCCAGTAAAACGAGGTGGAGAAAGGTTGTATGTGACAAGTGGAGGAAAGGGAAGATTTGGTCAATATAACCATTAGCCGCGTGGAAGATATTTATCCTCCAGAAACGAGTCATAGGAATACAAAAAATTGGAAATTTAGAACGAGTCTATTCGAAATTTTTCCATGAAGAGGATTTGCAGGATATAATAGGGTAGTTGTCGTTTATTGTTAGGGTCTTGGACATCGCTGGTGGTATTTCAGCCCTGTGTACTTCAAGATCAATTAACTATTTATGACATTAAATTTGTTTTCAATTTCTGAATTGATAATTTATGAAGAGAAAAAAACGTAATGCCATATTGAGATGTTTTCAGAATTACTTCAAATCGACCAAAGAAAATCTGTACAGGTAAGTTGCATTACTGTAGTTGATCATATTACTGCAACTACAGAAATTTTCATCGCAATCTAGGCTAGTAAAAACTGTGGCACAAGGAGCATATTATACGAAACAATGCACCAGAAAAACAATACGCAAAAAACAGCATTTTGAGGGATTCCGGAATGTCCAAACACATCTACTTTTTCAAAAATGTATTTTGGCGTCATATTAATTTACGGACATTTAGCTCTCTTAACGGTTCACTCATTAATTTTGTTCGTTTTTCATTCTTGAGGCTACTTTCCGAAAATCTTGGGTTCTATTAGTAAACCCACCAAAGTAGTCTACACTTTTATTTCTATCTAGATACAAAAACTTTTAGGAAATAGGCTGCGTTAAAAGCAAGGCAAAAGGATATTGAACAACGGCAAAGAGGATGATACTGCTTCAAATGGGAGATGAAGAATCCTATAGTAATGGCATGTTTTAAAAATCGGAAAAATGTTTGATTCTAATTTCTCACTAAAATGTTTTTTCAGTTACAAATTTTCCTTTTCTCGAATCTGATTAACATACAATGCTGAAATTTGCAGATGTAATTCGTCCTTATGTGTGTTATATTTTATCACGCCCGGTTTTCAAAATGTATTTTAGTTTAATTTTGCCAGTTGGAAATGTTCATGAAAGTACTGTAAAAATTATGTAATTTTATGAAGAATACTGAAAATACAAAAAAAATCATTTATTTTCAAAATGCCCGGGTCAAAATAAGAAGAGGGTCTTGAGGAAAATACCTGTAAAATAGGATTAGTTTATTTTAATCGTTTCTGAGAAAAAGTAAATTAAAAAATGTAATTGGCATGGAACATGGTTAGCACAAATTATTTAAGCGATTTCATGTAGGCCTACATGTATTATTGAAGGTATATAACTTACAGCATTGACACATATACTAATTAAAAAGAAAAACTCATTAATTTTTTTTTAGTCTTTTGCTACAAATTCTCGACGTGCGCTCCACGCACCACACGGCAAATAGGCTATCGATATGGTAGTCCAACTCCGACCAGATACGCTGGAGCAAATCCTGGTTAATTTTAGCTACAGCCCCATGGATCCGATTCCTCAGTTCAACAAGTGCAAAACTTTTAGCGTCGATTATTGTCATATTGCGACAGGTGCAGAAAGGTGTCTTATGTGCTGGCCTTCACGGTCACCTGATCTGATCCCGTGGGATTTCTTTTTGGTCGGAGTCAGACTACTATATCGATATTTGCCGTGTGACACGAGGAGGGCGCATCGAGAATTTGTAGCAAGCAGACTCAAAAAACTTGATGAGTTTCTCTTTTTATTGGTATAGGTGTTAATGCTATAAGCTATATACTTTCAGTGTTACATATACATTGAATCACTTAAATCATTAGAGGTAACCCTGTATGTGCATACCTCACTGACTTCAGAACTGACCCACACTATATGGATACGTACCACCTTGAACATTGGCGCAATTTGTATAAACTAACCATATTTGATAGTGGAAGAGCTAAAGAATATATTTTGAATCACTAAATTTTAGTCATAGTTCACCTAAATCTATGTACAACATTAAAATAGATCAGTTCCTGTCCCGTGGCACTATAGCCCATGAAGAGCCTAGTTCTACCAAGTGACCACGGCCAGGGTCCCCTCGGCCATTAATATTGGTCATTGTGACCGGAGTACTGCATCACTCTCAGACAGCCACTCTGTTATTCTCACGAGGCTGAGTGCACCCCGTTCCAGACCTTACGTCAGTTTCTAAAATCCTTGACGGAGTCAGGAATTAAACCCGAAGCCTCCGTGTGCAAGGCAGGCACGCTACCCCAACACCAAGACGCCAGCAAAAAATCGATAAATGACTAAATTGTAAGTTTATCTTTACGTTCTTGACATACATCATCTAGATTCTAGATCAATCATGTGGATGAGAAATTGGAAATGAAACACGTTGTAGGATAATGATATATTCAGTGGTAACTACGATATAGTTGTGATCGAAATTTAATGTTTTTCAGTCGATCAACTCGACTGTACCCATTTGTAATGGGTATTTCCCTAGTGTGTATTTATTAATCTCATGTACATTTTTTCAGGATTAGGGAACCACTCATTAAAATTAGGTTCAATACCGTTGAATGACTGAGAAACATTAATTTCGATTATATACAGTAGCCGTTCAATGAACAAATTTGAGGGACTTATTTTGGCCACAATGTAAAGTTTTGTAACCCCTCCCGTAATATATTGCCTATTTCAGTTGTTTAGATGTACACTTCTCTGGGAACAAAATATCGTGTACAAAGAAAGCAAGAATTATGGCACCTTAAGCATAGTAATTTCGCAGAAGTGATTGGGGTTTAGTATAAGTTAGTACATGTAGCATGCGACTTGCGTGCGGGAGTGTGCGAGCATATTATTTTCCTAAATCCCGCTAACATTCCTCATATGTCAAGTAAGATGATGGCTTCAACTGGTGTCTCCAAGCCCATGACATCACCTTCATCAAGAACAACAGCGAAGGTCAAGGGCAACAGAGGCACGCTGGCTGATGGCCACTTAACGCTCGCTTTTGTTCGCACGCGCGCACCTGTGTTGGGCTGTAATGTCTGCAGAGAAGCGCCACGCAGAGGCGTCAGCACGCACTATCTAGCTTTTACTCTTTTACTTGCACTTAAAACGATTCAAATCTCGGTCACTCCATGTGAGATTTGTGCTGGACAAAGCGGAGGCAGACAGGTTTTTCTATGAGTACTCCGGTTTTCCCTGTCACAATTTCATTCAAGCAACACTCTCCACTATCATTTCATTTCGTCTCATCTGTCATTCATTTAATCATTGCCCAAGGGGAGTGCGACAGACTTCGGCAGCCGGCACAGTTCATATCCTCGCCGCTAGATGGGGGCTTCATTCATTCCATCCCCTGACTCGGTCGGTCGACTGGAAACAGGCTGTGGATTTTTACTTGCACTTAAAACAATATTCCCTCCAGACCCACCCTCTTGTGGGGCTATGGATTTATTTCTAAAATATATTAATGAATAATGTCATTGGTTATACGTCTCTTCTAACTACTGTGGCTTTTAGAGAAGCCGTGGTTGGATGCCGGAATTTCGCCCCGAAGGGGATCTTTAATATTCCATAGCTCCCTCGCATTTGCGCACCCTCAAATGCCAACGGATGGCACCAGGATTCAGTCCTGAAACCTTGGGCAAAGCAGGTGCTGTACCACGCAGCCAGTGTATTATAGTACATTATGCAACGAGCCTATAATGGCAATCATTAAGACACGAGTATGTTTATAAAACGAGCGAAGCGATACGAGTGGTAATTAAGACACTCGTATCGCTTCGCTCGTTTTATAAACATACTCGTGTCTTAATTACCATTATAGGCGAGTTGCATACGACTGTTTATGTTCCACGATAATTAGAACTATTTTATGTTCGAACATAAATATTCATAAATATCAGTCGAGATTTCGCCAGCTTTATGAACTGAACAGAGCCCATTGGACGCAGAGAATACCTTGTATTAGACCATGGCCTCCTCAAATACCTTACTATGACACGAGCCTCGTAGTGAAATTTAAAACAGAGGCCGTGGAAGTCATCGCAGGTGTGTTGCTATCCTTACCTAATTGGTCACACAACTATTTCTTGAGCTCTGATTGGTGGGAGAAACTGTTTCATAATTTAAAAGATTGTTATAATGACCCTCATTATGATACAGTTTTCTGACATACCGTATAATATTTACATTTTGACATCTTCGAACATAAAGTTACTAAAACAACTATGGCTTTAAAAAGAGACGGATTATTGAATTTGTCGTTGCTCCATTTTGTTTCATTTGAGGCACTTTCATTTTGCCATTTAGCTCCATGTACTTAGGTGTATGCTATAAGTATCTGATAATCTGTGTTATTACGGTGTCTGTAGTTGTGCTTATATTTGCAATTGATGTGAGGATTGGGAATAGGGCGGCCGTGGCCTTGAGTTAGGAACTATCCTGGTATTTGCCTGGAGTAGAAGTGGGAATCAACGATAAACCACTTCCAGGATGACGGAGGTGGGAATTAAACCAACCTTTTCAAATTTTGCTTCCCGAATGTGAGTGTACCCCGTTCCAGCCTTCGGACTAGATTTACATTTCTTGGCAGAGCTGGGAATCGTACCGAGACCTCCGGGCTTACAGCCAACAGTGCTATCCGCTAACTTCGAGAGTCAGTGGTAGAGGGCTGCCTCCTGATCCCACGACCACGACCGAGGAAGTCGGATTTTTAAAGGGTGGCCAAAATCTACGGCACTCTTCGTAAAAGATCTCTCGCATTACATTTCAAATTCACTCAGGCCATGGAAGCCCTTGGATCAGTGGAAGGTAGAGGCTTCCACACTTCGTGACATAGTCAATAGATGGAATTTTGTTGTGAGTTCCATGCCCGGCTGTCTTTGTTCCTAAGAATTACCCTGTTACTCATTTCTGTTGTAGGCTGAGTGAACCCAGGGTCATTAGCGTTTATGAAAGTTGTAGTATTGTTTCTAAATCAACTACCTGAGTGGGACTTGAACCCACTCCTCTTCAGTTAAAAGCTCAGTGCCTCTACTGACTGCACAACCACTTGAAATTCGCATTTGTGGCAAAAGGTTGGTCTCTCAATTTTTCCAATACATACCGTATTTTCTATTCATATCAGATCTCCATTGTGGTTTAGTAGTTAACATAGCTGGTATCTGTTCGAATCCTGGATCACTGAATTACATAAGTGACTTGAAATGTTAAAGCCAATGCTACCACCTTACAAGTAAAATTAGGAAGAATAATCTATATATTTCACAACCTAAATCTTATTGACAATTACAAGCAATCTCCTGTGCTGAATTCATGAAAATGCACAACCAAGTAACCAAAATAGTGCACCTAAACCTTGCTCAAAAGTACTTATAATCTAAACAAGATGTTCAGTAAAGAACATATAGCCTACTTTCTCCTAAATGTATGAGTATAGTTATAACTCGTTGTTATTATCAAAGTATAATAGAACTATTCTTTGTTGAAGACCTTAGAAACGATTTACCTCTACCAAACGCCACAACCTAGATAAAAACTGCTACCATCATTGAAGAAAGAAAGATAAGAAGTATCTAAAGAATGCTATGGATCTGCAGACATAATCGACCGGACTGGCGGCGTGGCTCAGCGGTAACGTTCTCGCTTGCTGGACCGTATGTTTCAGGTTCGTATCCTGGCGCAGTCAGCTGGCATTTGAGGGTGCACAAATGCGAGGGAGCCGTGTTATTAGATTTACTGGCACGTTAAAGATCCCCTTCGGGACAAAATTCTGGCACCCCGGCGTCTCTAAAAGCAACAGTAGTTAATAGGGACGTAAAACCAATAACATTATTATTATTATTATTATTACATAATCGGCCTGACGCGGGCTACATCCAACTTTGAGTTGAGGCATGTCTTTACACGTCTGGCTGCGTATGACTTTCACAACCCTAATTGAATTAACAAATCTTTCCATGACCCTACAGAGACGTGTGTATACCAACTATGTGGATATTTTCGATTGCTATTTGGCTGAAATAAAAGTATTAATTAATATCCTGAACTAGCACCAACGGTAGAGTTCAGATACTATGTGAAATCGTTTTGTTCTTTACTTCAATTAACATTTTCAAATAACGCACAATAGGCTGTTACAAACCCTTTAAAATAAAAAGTAAAAATGTATCGTAGTATCATCTTGTCATTCTTCAAATTCGATGCGCATAGAATGCCAATGGTATAGTAATCAATGGAGCCCCACGTAGACTAGTCGTGACATCTAGTGGTGAAATATCGAACAATATAATCCTAACAGAGCGAGTGCATTCTAGCGGCCAGAAGAAGAAACTTTTCAATAAAATCTGGAAGTTAATAAGTAGCGGCGTGCAGTTACCTTTTTGGCAGCTAGATGTCTCGAGTAAATCTGCTGGCGAATTATGTTTTAATTAAATATATATTTTACACCATAATATGCACAATATAACGCTTAATTTTAAAACATCTGAGTCATTACTAAACAATAAACATATAACATTTCAAGCAAAAAAAATAGCTCTGATCGGGTTTGAACCATAGGCATTTAGCGATAGGCTAACGCTCTACCACTGAGCTAATTGTGTCAACGAATATCGTTCTATATAAAATGACTTACATAGAACTTGTTAGCAAATAATGATTTATACTAAACGATTTCATCACTGGAGTATATTATTTATATATAAAGCATTTCATACAAAGTTTATTTATTTTGTATCAGTACGCTATATTGCATGCAATACTCAAATTAGTGAAATATAAGTCAGGCACAAGATATCCGCTGCCATCTTGTCTTATTACTGAATCGGCTCAGCTTTTTAAAATCACGTCTGCACTATAGTATTACAAAATGAACTTTTAATTTCGAACGTGCCTCTTCCTTTAGAACAGTTAAAACGATTCTCGGCTCGATAATCGGAACTGGTGGGTCCCATGATATGGATTATAAAGTTTGCATAATTCGCACGGCCGCCATCCTGAAATGGTATGGCGGACGACCTTGTAGTTTGGTCACAAGACGCATCCTATACGAAGGTATGTTGTTACCAAATTTGGTAGAGATCGGATGATTTGGTTAGTCGTTATTTGATTTTACGTTTTGAACGTTTGAGTGGCCGCCATTCAGTTTTAGTAAAGATGGCGGCGATATAAAACATGACACTGAGGTGTCCTTTGCTAGTGCTACCTTTGTACCAAATTTCGTTCAATTCGCATTCACCGTGTTCGAATTGATAGGGGGGGGACAGACATTCAGAGTACACACACTCACACACACACACACACACAGACTCACACACACACATACACACACACAGACTCACACACACACATACACACACACAGACAGACACACTTTTTTCGCCCTGTGTTGATCTCATAAGTCTACTTTCATTTTTTGCAAAAATCAAAAGTAGGCTAAAAATAATACTTTGCCTTACTATCAGTATGTTCCTGAGAGGGTTTTAGAAAATGCTATTCACAAGTTGTTATGGAACAGATCAGTTATGAATGATGATACCAACCAGCGTACCGGTCAGATATCGTTCTTCTGGACAAAGTGCAGAAGAGAACCTTTCTCATTGATATTGCAGTTCCAAATTCCCATAATCTGCAAAAAACCTGCTGTGAGAAAAGTGTCTGCCCATGGCAGAGGTAATACGGCAAATGTGGAGACAAGAAAGTTCAGTGGTGCTGACGATAGTCATTTCTTCTACTGGCATCGTCTCTAAATCATTGGTTCACTACCTAGAAAAAATGGAAATACATCCTGGTCTACGTATCATCATGCAGAAGGCCGTCATTTAGGAGACCTGTTCCATAGTTCTCTCGTTTCTTAATGTGCATCCCTAAGAGAAGTTGCGATACAGTCTTGCAAATAAGCCGGTGATTTTCTGATTTGTACGTACTGATGTGGTGAAAGGAATGTGTCATTATACCGTAATTACATCTTACACACACCCATTTACATCAAATTTATATTTGAAATGCGATGAAATAGTTCAGAAATTGTGAAAACAGTGCTTTCATATTTTATTGGACAGTTTATCCTGTCTTTACTGGATAAATGACCATCGAAGAGAAATATCATCTGTCATTTACGTTAATAGGGATATCTTAAAATTTACTGTCGGGAAAGCTTTGATATATTAGGCATACTTAAGCACCTGTTGACTTCATCAATATTATTAATGAGTGCACCCCACAGTGAGGGTAAAAACAGACGAGAGTTCAATGCTTTGACCACATCACGTTTAGTATGGTGGTCATCAGGACTAAGTGTTGCTGACAGGTACACATCACCGCCAAGTAATCTTCCGTAATTACCTCTTAGCCGTTAACAAATTACCACCAGCTAGGCTATTTGACGAATGAAGGCTGTGAATACTGTCCTTTGTAGACGTGCGCATGCACAAATGGCTCCCTTGTGATCTGCAATGTGGAACGGTAATCCCATTAAGAAGACTAGCAAAAACTCTGGTTGTATTAACACTCGTTGTTAATGGGCTGCACGTTTTACATTGGTACAGTGACAAATGCAACACAGTGCTACTGTGTGGTACTCAGAGTTATGTGCTCTTTGTCGTCGAACACCTCGTGGTGTAGCGGCTAGCATGCTTGGCTGTTACCGTAGAGGCCCTGGTTCGAATCCCAGCTCTGCCAAGAAAGGTCATTCTGGTTCTGAGGGCTGAAACGAGGTACACACAGCCTCGTGAGGCAAAAGTGAGAAGAAGCGAGTTCGTTGCCATCCTGGATGTGGTTTTCCGTGGTTTCCCACTTCTACTGCAGGCAAATACCAGGAGGGTTCCTAACTTAAGGTCACGGCCGTCTCCTTCCCAATCCTCATCCGAATTATAAATGCACACACTAATACAGTCACCACAATAGCACAGATTATCAGACAAATTCTACACACACACACACACACACACACACACACCCGAGTATACGGGGATACATGACCACGATGTTGCAAAACCCCTAAATCAATTAATCTACAACAACAACAGCAGCAGCAGCAGCAGCAAAACCTACACAATCCTCGCTTCAATTACAAATACACACATCAAAAAAAGTTTTGCATCACCTCGGTTCCAAGAGTTCCGGAACCTTTAAATACAAAGGGAATAGAGATCAACACAAACAACATTTCAGCTCGTTTTATTGCTCATGAGACCCACACATTGCATGTTGTACCATCATACAGCTAGACTTTCAGCATTTGTGGTCCAGATTGCAGTACACACCACTACCTCTAATACCCAGTAGCACGTCCTCTTGCATTGATGCATGCCTGTATTCGTCGTGGCATACTATCCACAAGTTCATTAAGACACTGTTGGTCCAAATTGTCCCACTCCTCAACGACAATTCGGCGTAAATCTCTCAGAGTGGTTGGTGGGTCAAGACGTCCATAAACAGCCCTTTTCAACATATCCCAGGCATGTTCGATAGGGTTCATGTCTGGCGAACATGCTGGCCACTGTAGTCGAGCGATGTCGTTATCTTGAAGGAACGCATTCACAAGATGTGCACGATGAGGTCGAGAATTGTCGTCCATGAAGACAAATGCCTCTCCAATATTCTGCCGATATGGGTGCACTATGGGTCGGAGGATGTCATTCAGGTATCGTAAAGCCGTTTCGGAGCCTTCCATGACTACCAGTGGCGTACGTCGGCCCCACATAATGCCACCCCAAAACATCAGGGAACCACCACCTTGCTGCACTCGCTGGACAGTGTGTCTAAGACGTTCAGCCTGACCAGGGTGCCTCCAAACACGTCTCCGACGATTGTCTGGTTGAAGGCATATGCGACACTCATCGGTGAAGAGAACGTGATGCCAATTCTGTGGGGTCCATTCAGCATGTTGTTGGGCCCATCTGTACCGCGCTGCATGGTGTCGGGGTTGCAAAGCTGGACCTCGCCATGGACGTCGGGAGTGAAGTTGCGCATCATGCAGCCTATTGCGCACAGTTTGAGTTGAAACACGACGTCCTGTGGCTGAACGAAACGCATTATTCAACATGGTGGCATTGCTGTCAGGGTTCCTCCGAGCGGCAATCCGTAAGTAGCGGTCATCCACTACAGTAGTAGCCCTTGGGCGGCCTGAGCGAGGCCTGTCATCGACAGTTCCTGTATCTCTGTACCTCCTCCATGTCCGAACAACATCGCTTTGGTTCACTCTGAGACGCCTGGAAACGTCCCTTGTTGAGAGCCCTTCTTGACACAAAGTAACAATGCGGACGCGATCGAACTGCGGTATTGACCTTCTAGGCATGGTAGAACTACAGACAACATGAGCAGCGTACCTTCGTCCTGGTGGAATGACTGGAACTGATCGGCTGTCGTACCCCCTCCGTCTAATAGGCCCTGCTCATGCATGGTTGTTTACATCTTTGAGCAGTTTTAGTGACATCTATGAACAGTCAAAGGGACTGTATCTTTGATACACTATACACAGTCAACGTCTATATGCCGGAGATCTGGGAACCGAGGTGATGCAAAACTTTTTTTGATGTGTGTAGGTACACACTGTAATTCAGCCATCATAATTACACCGATTATTAGACACATTCCACACACACACACACCCAAGTACACGGGGCTACGTTACCACAATGTTTCAAAGCCTTTAAATAAATCAACATCAACGTTGTCACATAAGCGTTTGGTTTGGTAGCCAAGTGGAGGAGCCCAGAGTTCGATTCCCGGCCAGTTAATGAGATTTTTAACTTCCTATGGTTAGTTCCCCAGTCTTGAGAACTGGGTATTTTGTTGATGTCTTTTTCATTCCTTTCATCCTCATCATACGCGCTGGTCACCTAAGGGCGTTGATTTCAGATATCGGTACCAGACCTCTCACAAAGTCACATGCCATTGTTATTACTACGATTATTGGTATTATTATTATTATTATTATTATTATTAATGGGCATGATGGTGCATTGGTTAAGCTGTTCGCCTCTCACGAAGGCGGACCAGGTTCGATTCCTGATTGAGGTATTTGAGAATTTCGAAGGCAAAATATCACGTCCAATGGCTCATTTTCCTGGTAAAAAGGAGGTCCCGTGACTCATGATCATGAGATTAATGGTTACGTAAAACTACTAACTCCATTTCTTCCTTGTTATTATTATTATCATTATTATTGCTTGCCACGGAGGGTGAGTGGTCAAGTGTCGGTGTACTAACCCCAAGCACGCAGGTTCGCTTCTGGACGTGGTAAGTGATTTTTGAAAGACGGCAAAAATTACGACACCATGCCATACGATGTTGGCATGTGAAAGAACCCATTTGAATTCAGCAGGCCGTGTTCATAATGTCAAAATTAATCTCGGGATTTACCGCCAACACAAAGTTCCTCATTTCTCTACTAGAAAGCGCTGTAGTGTTCAAGGAGCTTAGATATCTAACCTCCATGACTTTCATTGCACTTCAAGGAACAACGAAATTTGACATGCAAGCTACCCTTTGGGTGTCAAATAACAAAGCTTGCACCCAGCACTCGAGGCCATAAGATATTATTATTATTATTATTATTGCCGATTGCGGGTTGTTGGGGGTAGTTTTAAATTTCTTTGAGGAACACTCCCATATTGTATGTGATAAATTATATTCTTTATGAACATAAGGATATATTTTTCTGCTGACATATCAGAGAAAATTGCTTTCCACAGCGTGTAAGTGTCGTAAATTATTCGGATATATCACGAGGCGGTCAAATTACGTGAAACTGTTGAGGGGATAAATGAAATGAACTATATCCATAAACAAGAGAAATCATGACTGGCTGACAGTATCAATTTTGTGCGGAACGTTTCAGGTCATCAGAAAAAAGCATGCTCTGCAAATAGCCCTACATAAAATGGCAGAGGGCAGAGAAAAAAAAGCTGTCAAATAAGTGAACAGGGCTTTAGCACCAACTCATTGAACATTAATATTTCCGAAGCTAGGATTCCAAAAGATCAAGATGTCGTGGGTGGAAGAAAACAGAACGGTACTAATGAGGAATCGTCAACAGTATCAAGTATTAATTTATAAAATAAAATGTAAGAATGAAAGGATCGTTTGAAGTATTTCTGAAAAAAAATTATAAGACCGAGTCCAGGTGTACAAATTCCGACACTGGAGGTGTTTCCTTAGAGTTATAAATATCCTAAATAAAAGAATGTCTAGATACTACCTTGCATGAAGTTCCTTTGCATATTTCCTATTCATAATTCAGATATGTCTCCTTATCAGATCGTTCAACTCATTATTAGTAGACAAACACTTTTATTTGTATGTCGCAGTTCTGGTGTTTCTCTTTCATATCAGCAGAGTATCACAGCAATAGTAGCTACTACACTTTCATAGATTAGTCAGAGGCTGTTTGTTGATGGAATCGTCACTTTTAGCCTACTTTCGATTTTTGCAAAAAATGAAAGTAGACTTATGAGATCTACACGGGCCTAAAGTTCTCAGTCTGTCTGTGTGTGCGACTGTGTGTGTGAGTGTGTGTGTGATAGTGAATATCTGTCCCTCCTATCAATTCAAACATGACGAAACCAAATTGAATCAAATTTGGAGCAGAGGTAGCACTAGCAAAGGACACCTCAGTGTCATGTTTCATACCCCCGCCATCTTGATGGAAACAGAATGGTGGCCACCCAAATGTTCAAAGCTTATATCGAATTACGAGTAACCTAATCATCTGATCACTACCGACTTTTGCAACAATATACCTTCATGTGGGAAGCGTATTTTGCCCAAACTACAATGTCATCATCCAAATAGTTTGAAGATGGCGGCCGTGTAAATGTTCAAATCGATCCCCCTTATCAATTCAAACACGACGAAACAAAATCGAACCACCTTTGGTACAGAGGTAGCACTAACAAAGGACAACTCAGTGTCATGTTGTATATTGCCACCATCTAAATGAAAAAGAAATGGCGTCCTCCCAAATGTTCTGAGTTTAAATAAAATTACGACTAACCTAATCATTCGATTTCTACCAAATTTTGCAAAAATATACATTAATGTGGGAAGCGTATTTTGCCCAAACTACAAGGTCATCAGCCACACAGTTTCAAGATTGCAGGTGTATGAATCATGCAAGTATTACAGTATAACCGTAACTTTCGATTCAACAAGGCCTTGCCTCAACGAATCATCTAATCGTACATAGGGATGTTTAAACTGTCCTCAAAGAGGTGACGGTAGCCAGCCAACTCCGTACAGGCCATGGAGGCCCTGGGAGTAGTGGAAGGTAGAGGCTCCCACTTTTTGTGACATCGGCACTAGATGGGATGGAGTTGTCAGCTCCATGCCCGGCCGCCTTTGCTCCCAGGGATTACCCTGGTACTCATTTCTGGTGTACTGTAGGCTGAGTGAACCCCAGGGCCATTTGCGTTTCCGAAAGTGGTAGTTTTGTTTCTAAAATCCACTACCTGGGTGGGGATCGAACCCACTCCCTTTCAGTTAGAAGCTCAGCGCCTCTACCGACTGCGCCACGCAGCCCCCTGACGGTAGGATATTAGCATTTTTAGCCTACTTTCCAAATTTTGCAAAAATGAGGAAAAAGTAGACTTATGAGATCGATCCGGGAAAATGTGTGTCTGTGTGTGTGTGTGTGCGTGTGTCTCCCCCCCCCTATCAACTCCTAAACCGGTGAGGCAATCGAAAAAAAATTGGTATAAGTAAAGATCTATACCTGAATATCTCAAGCATATTTGAAAATGATGTCAGTGCTACCAACTGTTGAAAAACCGCAAATGAAATTTCAGCTCCATGTTGGTTATCTTGGAAGGTATGCATGGGTGCTATTTCAAAATTGGCACACATATAGTGTGCCCAACTGAAGTTTGGCCCAAGGGTCGAACACTGGATATATAAGATGAAAGGATGGCCTGAGCCCTGCCGAGGAAGGAATATTGTAAAAGGTTATGCAAGCCATGCGTGACTCACGTCACCCAGCTGCAAGATTGGGATTAATTAAGGAAGCAATACACATTGTAATCAGTAATACGTGTCAAGAAAGTATAAACAGATAAGCGAGGTTCTGCACACTCATGAGCTGTTAGTACATCAACCAGGAATCATTAAAAACCTTCTCGGCAAGCACCATTTATCAAATTTACGAGGGTATAACTGACAGATTTAATGGGATTGAACCTAGCGATTAACGACTATTGCATGATTCAGGCTGGCCCCAAATAGAGCTGAGGCCGCGATAAATTATGATACAGAAATTACAAAAGTCACAGACAGTTGCTAATCAGTCTTAGGGGACAACATGACTAAGATTAAGTACTATATATTGATAACATGCGTTAAAACTCTCACAGGAACTAGGTCTGTTTAGAGGTTGGTAATCATAGATGCTGACACAGGTTTAAATCGCAGCGTCAGCAGTGGCGTCATTGTCAATTAAAACACAGTGATACGGAGGTTGGATGTATCATTCCGCTGGCCACGGAGGGAGCATAATAACCTTTTTAATTAATTAAAAATAAGTAGACGATTAAATGGGATTCCGCACGAAATGAACGTCAAAGTAAACATGTTTTACATCCGCAAATAAAGTTTCAAGCAAATAGGGGCTCAAACGTAAAGAATAGACCCCGCACTTGCGTGGGGGAACTACGTTTTGATACACTAGTATAAATATGAGGCTGAACGAAACTCAGTCACTCAGTTCTACAACGGACGTTTGAGAGGTCGGGTGTTGATTGTCATACTCCAGCCCGCGTTAGAGGAAATATGCTGGATCGCAGCATGAAATTATTAAGTACATTATGTTCGCAGTAACGGAACATACGGGTCATCATAACGATTTTCAAAGTGATCACTATAGCGCTAGGCGCTAGATCAAGTAAGAATCACGACGATAAAAAGTTACGCCGCGTTAAGTAAAGGAACATTAATACCGTCAAAAATTGCGGGTTAGTATAAATAAATTACGCAAAGTTGAAAGTATACAAAAATACGTGAAGCAAGAGCGATAATTAAGGAACTTGGAGTTTTGAAGGGACAGTAGTTCAAAACTAGGAATCGGTGTCTTAGGAACCCGAAATACAGATAACAGTGCGTCAAATAAAGACAGTATAAAGCAGCGAATCCTAGAAAGGAATAATAGAAACAAGTATTGATCATGAAGTACAAACTAAATGAGTAGGAACCTAGGAGACTGCGGGTTCGAGACTCAATATATAAAGTGTCAGGAATACGAGCCAGACAAGTTAAGGTTCACGAATTGGAGACCAAGCTAGGAACTAGATCATTTATGCGAAGCAAAAGTACGGAACGAGTGAAGGCGAGTACGAGGAACATTTATAACCAGGATCGAGTAGGAACGAGTGAGCAGGGACGTGGAGTTATAGACTTTCACGGAGAACAGGAAACCAGGAGTTTCGAGGAACGAGGAAGGAGCGAATTAGCACGTTCAAAGCAGAAAACGTAAGGGATCGTCAGGGATCTGCCAGTACGGAAAATCATTGCCGAAGCTCTGAGATAAGGTCGTATGTTGAGAAGAGAAAGTGTTATAGTGTTAAAGTGTTATAATATGTTTTTTGTGTCAGTGTAATAATGTATAAGTGCAATATAGAAATGTTAGGGAAAAGTGTTGTGAAAGAGTGCTAGAAATGCAACTTGATGGGTGAGCCTCTCTAGGAATGGAATCATCGCACGGGTGAGTTAATGAAATTTCATTAATATTTTGCTGTTGTACTGTGTACTGATATCAATAGAACCATTCGTCGACTGGGGAGTTTCACGAGTGATTCATTGATGAAATGAATGTGCAAATAATTGAAAAGTTGGAAAAAATGATAATTGTTAATCACGAGGACCGCTTCGGTGAAAATAAAGCATTGTTGGGATCAGTAAAGATAAAGAAATGGAAGCCCGATAATGAAATATATGATAAATAAATGAATTTGAAAGAAGGAATAAAAATGATAACTTAAATGGCTTAAATTGTTGCCTAGTTATGAAGTAAATGCGCACCGTAATAAAATTATAAAAAATGAAGGGATAAGTTAAATGATAATGGTTGAAATTTATACCAAATAACAAAGAACGAAATGAAGCGTCATAATGAAATGAGTTAAAATATGAAATAATAAGAACGCGAATAATGATGATCAAGTTAATAACAAAGTTATATTTAAAGATCCGTGTCTGGGAATTCAAAATAAAAAGAGAGCGAGAAATAATATGTTAATAAATTAATAAAGTTATGAATATCCTAATAAAATGGTGGAACAAAACACCCAAGAACGAATATATTACCTTATAGGCTATTAGGCCAAGGTCGTGAAATAAATATTAGGAATGCCGAAGTAGGGCCAACGTTGTAAAGTTATCCAAGCAAGTTGTATTACCGTAAGGGTTAATAATAATAATAAAAGTATAGTTTCAAGCTGAATATAATACGCGTTAAACCAGGATATATTTATTCGTGAGATGGAAAATGTAGTAAAAATCGTCGAAATGCGTGGAGGTAAATTCCCACCGAATGTATTGTTGAAATGAAGAAGCCTCGTATTGTATATTGTGGATGAATAAATTCCCACCGAGTTATTGCCTAATGAAGCGTTATATTGTTGTATATTGTGGATGTGCAAATTCCCACTGAAAATGTAGTTGAATGAAACGTTGTATAAGTCCCGCTGTAGGATGGATATCCCAGCTTGGCATTGCTGTAGTAAGGTATTGTTGTGAAAATGCATTGTTGTAATAAGGCATTGTTGTAATGAAGTATTGTTGTGAAGAGGCATTATAAGCGTCGTAAGAAGTTGTAATAAGGAACTACCGTACAGCCTCTCCGAATTAAATACCAATATCCTGGGAACGAAAGATAAATAATAATAATAAATAAAAGGTGGAGCAAATATCCGTAGTGAAATGAATTTTTAAGTCTTGGAAATCATATGGTTGAAAAGTTACACTAGCGTGAAAGCAAGAAGGGCTAGCGAGCCATCAAAAATCTCGTTTTAAAGTACCACAGGAAGAGGGGGGCGGCCTTGTGTGCGCGACCTTGCCTCTTGTGAGGGAGAAAGAGTAACATCTTAATGATTTCGGTAGCTAAGTGAGGTCTAGCAGAGACTGGTGGAAAGGGAAACTCTTACACGGAAATAATAAAGTTCAAAATAAAATGTACAAGCTTAAATTGAATATAAAATTATTAGGCGGGAATTAAAGAAATCGTCCCAAGCCTATTTTTGAAATATTATATAAAATTTGACGGATTTTGTCAAATAGTTAATTGTTGGTAAAAGAAATTCCTTCTTTCATAAATAATGATATAGCGGGTTAACGAATAATAAAGTTTTGTTATAAATGAAGATCCCATTTTTATAAACAAATGGTGCACAGTACAGCACAAAAGCAAATCGCCTAGATACATGGATGGTAACTGGATGATTGGGGGTTCGATGGATAGATATGGCACATTTTTATATAGTATTGTATTGCATTTTTAAAAATCTAAGGCATTGTGAAGTGTTGTGTGAAAATCCAAAGAATTTAATAAAATAAGGATCATATAAATATAATGAATAAAGGAAGCCCTGAAGGATATATAAAGAAATGTAAATATCCAAAGCCTTGGACGAACGATATGACTAAAATGATAGGCGCGCTCGACGCCTGAGTAGAGTAAAACTTAAATAATTATATAATGTGTGGAAATGGTAAATTAAGCAAGACAGAGTATTCAAAACTCCACGAAACAATGAAAAGACATTATGGTGAATTTTGAAGAGTTTTAGTGATTTTTATGATTGACATTTGAAGAGATAATACCAAATGGTTTTGATTTTTGATATGTTTTTGAATGATTATTTCTTTTTATATGAACGAAATAATATATTAACTGTAATGTTGAGTTTTTCCTAAATCTTGTTAACCTGATGGTGTTTACATATCGGATGTGAGGTCAGAGGTGGAGGGAATGTAACGCGCCCCGATGCCGAAGTAAGCTAAGCCGAGTACTGACTAAACATGCTCCACCTAATCGGGTACAATAGATAACAATATTTCAGTTTAAGTTCCAGGAGGCCATACATGGCAGTGTTGCCAAAGTGATTCTAAGCCTGCTTATAGGTCCAATTTCTAAATGCATATAACTTCTAAACTTTCAAATGGACTTTAACCAAATTTCGTATGTACTATGTGTACATAAACAGATATGACTGAGCGTATTCTTAAGAGCCACCAGGGCTGCCAACCATTAATAAATGCTATCTCTGTGATTTTATCCAAATACCCATATATCATAAAGTATGCAAGCCGACAGCTTTAAACTATGCACGTGTATAGTACCTGACATTCTAGATTAATTTGAAGTAACTAATATACGTCTGTGCTACCAACATGATTCTAATCCTGCTGATAGGACCAATTTTCAATACATGTAACTTCTATACTATCAATTGGATTTCGACCAAATTTCGTATGTGCTTTGTGTATCATAACTGATATGCTCCTTAGGAGCAACCAGGGCTGTCAAATGTTAATAAATGCTGTCTCTATTTTCTTACCCTAATATCAATATATCAAGAAGTATGTAAGCCAACAGCTCTAAACTTTGCACACGTATAGTACCTGACATTCTACATTAATTTGGTGTAACTAATATACGTCAGTGCTGCCAACATAATTCTAAGCCTGCTGATAGGTCCAATTTTAAAATGCATGTAACTTCTATACTATCAAATGGATTTCATCTAAAATTTGCACAACAAGAGATCATAATATTTCAGATTATTTCTGACCAACAGATGCTTTAATATATTCAGTCACCAGGGCTGCCAACTGTAGTGCTCTATTAGGCTACATTTTACAAGGTATATTTCTAAATAACAAGAAATTTCGATATTACCAACTTAATTTCGTCATTATTCTAGATAGGTCCATATAGATTATTCATTGGTATGAATCTTTAATTTTAAGAAAAGTAGGCTCTTTAGTTCGTTACGGAACTTCTTGTTTAATAGAATATGTAACCATAGCAGTGACTAAATGGTCAGGCTGACCGTGCCATAACGTGCTGGGCCGTGCCGTCGGGTAAAAATAGATCCTATTATATGCTGGCTAGTTCATATTTCAGTAATTTCGTAAGTTTATATCCTTTTAGGAAAGTACTGAACAAAATAATACATAATTATATTAAACCAGTTGCTAAGCAAATGTTAGTACTGGGCGTGTGTAGCGTAGTGGTAGCGTTCTAGACTCAAAGTCTAGAGGTCTGTGGCTCAAAGCCAAGCAGGTACAAATTCTTTTACTTGATTCTTTTTGTATTTATTGATTTATAACTACTCACACGTTATAATGTTAAGCATATATAGGGTGTATTTGCAATCGAAAATAATATATATAGACTACAAGCAATACCCGGCGTGCGTTGCATTGCCAATCAAAGAAAGTGTTGGCGTTGTAATTTTGTTCCTCGAATTGCTTTTGGATACACAATATGTGCTTCAATTTCCGTTAACTGCCTCTATACTATCGTACAATGGATTTAATCATTTAGAATCATTTGTGGGAGCGTGCTCAACAACTCACCAAAATTTCATCGCAATCGATGATTGGTATATGAACGCATACGGGATTTTGTTGAAACGCTTTGCGTGTCGTCACTCATCTGTTGCATATACTCGTGCGCTACCTATTGTAAAGTGCATTTACTAAGTCGAATTCCTTCCCTGGCGTGTACACAATAACTCATCAAAGTTTCATCGATATCGGGTGAAAGGCATATGAACGCATACGGGGGGTTTTCTTTAAAAGATTTGCACGCCGTCACTCATTTGTTGAATCGTCTAGTGCGCTACTTATTGTAAAACAGATTTACTAAGCCTGCAACCTTCCCTTGAGTGTACTCAACGATTCATCAATGTTTCATTGCAATCGGATGAATGGTATATAAACGCATACGGGACTTTGTTGATACGAATCGCGCGCCATCGCTCATTTGTTGAATCTACTCGTGCGCTACCTATTGAAAAATGGATGTACTGTACCCGATACCTAGTTGAGGCTATCGGCTACGCCAGTTGTGATCGAGCCATAGTTGAGATTTGTGAGCAAGGAGAAAAGATAGCCCTCAGATCGAGTCAGAAGAATGGTAGGAAATGACGTAGGAGGCCGAGGGAGATGGAACCACTACCCCTCACACATAAGGAATTATGGGAGAAACACTGGATGATTATAAAGATTAATTTGGAATAAAATCTTATCTAACCTCAGAAGGGAAGGAAATATCAAGAAATCGTATTGACAATAACTTGAAGAAAGGTAGACAACTCCTTAAGTTATGTTATGACTTTATAGCTGAAGATAATGTGGTCGAGGTTAGATCTGTGACGTCAGACAGCGGAAGGAAGGAGGAAGTCACGTGGTAGGTCAAGGCGAGACGGCCGAGTGCAGTGACACTAGCGAAGAGAAGTATTCCAGCAGTCCAGTTGAGTGGATCAAGTTGTGCTATAACAGAACAGTTTATAAGGCAGTGCAATACGGAGAGTTACGTGCAGGAGGGAGTCGCTAGGCGAAGCCTGCAATGCAGTATCAGGAGTTCGGTTTTGGAGCACATGCTGTCCGTAGGGCAAGTCATGCAAGCCGTTAACTTTTGCAATGAAGCCGGTGTTTAGACACATGTTATTTCAACATCGCAGTCGTATTCACGTGGAACAGCAATGTTTTTTTTTTCAAGCTTAAAATTTACCGAAGCAATACGCAGTATTACACTAGGATTGAGAAACATTATTTAAGCTACATTCTCAATGTATAACAGCACAGCGAAGCAGTATAATGAGGCCAGTTTTTAACCTCATATTACACACGGACAGTGAAGCGAAACGTGTCGTGCTGTGGGCGACATTTTGTTACCATGCGATAGTCAACGAGTTGAACATACTCTGACATTTTGTCAAGTTTGAGATGTTATGACTTGTAATTCAACAGTCCAATTGTGCAGTCCAGTTACAGTTATACACCTTTTATTATGGACATTCAGATGGACTTGAATTTATTTCAGCAGTATTACAGCATATTTCATAATGCATTTGAGCCGAAATATTTAAGGCGACCATGGGGCCGTTCCAACATTACTGCTTTTGGCAAGTTAAAATATGTAAGCGTTTGCACATTGTGAATAGTGGCACGTGCAGTATAATAGTTACACATCATGAACAGTTATAAAATATCTTCATTACGAACACAGATACAGGTGTCCGACAAATCAGTACACTTTCGAAGCTACATTATTTTTCTACCAGTGCAACTCAGCCGCTGTGGAGACGAACATTATTATCGAATGCCAACCAAATAGTTTATGGAACAGTGGCGTGACATATTCGAAGAGAGTATGGAGTACACTGTGTTTTTGAACTTTTGTGGAGGATTTTGGACAATATCCATGATGGATTATCTTCAGTTCATCATGTCGTGCTAGGCGGACACGGAGACGTGATGGCAGCTCAGAGCGATGGATTCGGTTCCTAACGAAGAGGATAAATATGACATCAAATTCACTTGGATGGAGTCAGGTGTTAGTTCAGTGGGTGATACAGCGATTTCGTCGATCTAGCGAGAAATCTGTGACAAACACTTGGATTACCGACGATCTTTGAATTCTATTAACATTTGGAATATGAAGGTATTGTAAGAGTTATGGCAATACTGACATGATTTTTCATGAACACTGGGCATACTCGTATATATTTTTGGTAGGAGTGCTACTATTATTTTTGGACATGGCTTAAATATTTTATCTCTCCATTTGCTAAAATATGGTGTTACCATATGATATGGCAGGCACATTTATCCAACGTTCTCACCATTGGTTGACTTTATTAGACAGGATTTTGGTCTTTATATTTTTCTGTGAGGATAGTATTTCTTGATTATGGATATTTTTAGCGAGTATTTCGAACTCGTGATCTGCAATTGGATAATTAGAATTTTTCGTCAGTTCATTGCATACTAGCGAGTAAGTATAATTCATCAGCAGGGTTTTTTATTTTATTGGATTGTTTGGTGATATTAAATTTTATTCTCTCAAGTGAATGCATATCGCTTTTATGTGACAAATAGAGTCTTGTTGATTCTAATCATGTACACTCATTCATTAGTCTACGAGACGGGGCCTGTTATATTGAGTAACTGTGTGGTGGCTCTCACCTTACCTGTCATTTTAGGGATTTTTCATCATAGTCTACGAGGCGGGGCCTGTTACTTTGAGTAACTGTGTGGTGGTACTCACCTTACCTGCCAATCGAGGGTCTCATTTTATCATCCGAGTGTAATTATGATCGTAAGACGATTAAACAATAAACTACCAGTCACATATTAGTTGAATTTTGATAAATAAATTAAAAATAAATGTCAGCAGGGTTACACTTTGTAATTCTTGTTTTGCCAATCCAATAGTTTGTTTCAATACTATTTTGAGAGTATATTCATTTAACAGTTAATACTTTTGATACTCTTTGTGAGTGATTTGATACCTTTGAGAAGAATTTCAAGTAATTGAATCTTGTAAGATGAGTTATTTATTGTCAGAATTTATTTTGAGGCAGATCATTATTAGATATTTTTGATGTGAGGTGATATAACACATTGGCGTATTTTTTAAGTAAATCTTGAGGATCTTAAGAGAATTTATGCTCTGAATTAAACCAGATCTTGAATTGGATTACGATTACTAAGGTAATTTTCCTATTGTTTAAGAAGTTGTCTAGATATGACAAGATTAATTACAGTTCTTGTAGATTGTGTGCGTTAATCATCTGAAGCCAGTTATATTTTTTGTGTGGATCATGCAACGTGATTATGTGAAGTATTTTTGATAGGTGTTTTTGAGGTTGCCCGGTGAAAGTTTGCAATATTGCCAATGATAATTTTGAGGCAGACATGAGGTTGTTGAACCCAGTCTAGCATATTTTTGAGATTCATGCTGTGTGCTGAATAATTGTGGTGTTATATGGAATAATTATGGTATTCAAATGTGATATTTGACAAAGTGAGATTAAGTGGTGAAGTTTTGGATAGTGAGATCCAACGTGATTTTGTGAAGGCAACGTATTATTTTGGCATGATAATTAAGTATGAGGTATAACTTGGAACTGATAAAATTTTAAGACAACGTTCTATAACCTATATTAAACAGTTTTTAGGAAATTAAATAAATAAATAATTTTGATAATCCAAGATTTTCTCATAATAATAATTTATGGAACAATAATCTGAAGTTTAAACCCGATGAATTAAAAGTTGAATAAACTAGATGAATTAAATAAATTGATAGTTGAATAAATTAACTGAATTAAATAAATTAATAGGTGATTAAACAGCTGATGAATAAATGAATTAAAAGGTGATAATTAATTAAAGGAGCAGATGACAATAAAATTTAAATAAATTTAAATAAATTTAAATAAGAGATATGATTTAAATAAATTGATGAATTGCAACTTAAATTAATGAATTGAACAATTTAAATGGATGGATTGAGATAATTTAATTTAAATGAGATAATGAAATGAGAGTGTGAGGATGATTGAATAATCTAATGAATTGATGAATATAATATTTATTTAAATGTACTGATGGTAATTAATTAATTATTCTGACTTAAATATAACGAATAATGGGATGAGAACTGATGTGAGAAACATTTATTTTTTTGACATGATAATGATGGTGATGACCGATGAATAGTGAAGTTTTCTTTGATTCACAACCAACCAATGATCAGCAATAGTGTAAATATGGTGCATAAATTCATTGTTAAATTTTAAGGAGTAATTGTTGGGATTTCCAACATTGATTATTGTTATTTAAGCCATAGAAATGAGTGAATAATTAAATATATGTGTCTTTAGGGTATTTTGTGTTAGACAGATTCATATTTCTTGACATCCGCATTACTGATGTTAAATTAACGAAATGTTAGGTCTCAGGGATCACGAAATGTCAGTGACGCAAAGACATAGTGCTACGGTGGCCCTGAGAACTCAAGCGAACTTTAGTAATCTTTATTTTTTATGTGGATGAAAAATAATTTGAAATAGCACAGAGATGGTTCGATTTTTGAGGACTATAACAACATAACGTTTACATTCGACCATACTCTTAGGCAGGGTATGTGTTTCTTTTTCTGTCTGACTGATTGAGTTTAAATAAATTTTGTTTTATCTTAGTTGTGATCTGATGATGATGTTGTTTGCCCAATCCTTTCCTTTGTCTCAATTAAGGCTTAACCAGGAAGAATGTGGTTTGCTAGGGGTTCAGTTGATGGCGCCCATTTCTATTTGCTATTATGATTAAATTTAAGCCCTTAACGACCCTAGAGATACTTTATCTCGTGTTACCCTCTGCTTTTGTGATATTTCAACTGAATTTCCGACACATTCCTTATTTTATTTCATGTTCATTTAACTCCACTCTGGCCTGGGAAGTCAGGCATGCGATGTAATGGCAGATGGGTCATCGCATACCTCGGATGAACGGGTGCAGTAATAAGCCATAAACCTTTCCTGGGGTGTACACAACTATTCACCAAAGTTTCATCGCAATCGGATGAATGGTATATGAACTCATACGGGACTTTGTTGAAACGCTTCGCGCATCGTTGCCCATTTGTTGAATCTACTCGTGCGCTACCTATTGTAAAATGGATTAATTAACCCATAAAGCTTCCGTGGAGTGTACACAACATCTCAACCAAATTTCATCGCTGTCGGACGAATGTTATATGAACGCATACGGGACTTAGGTGAAACGCTTCACGCGTCGTCCCTCATTTGTTGAATCTACTCGTGCGCTACCTATTTTAAAATGGATTTACGAAGCCAGAAACCTTCCCTGGAGTGTACTCAACATCTCACCCAAGTTTCATCGATATCGGTCGAATGGTATATGAATACATACGGGACTTTGTTGAAACGATTCACGTGTCGTCGTTCATTTGTTGAATCTACTCGTGCGCACCTATTTTAAAATGGAATTACTAATCCAAAAACCTTCCCTGGAGTGCACAGATCATCTCACCCAAGTTTCATTGATATCGAACGAATGGTAGCCTATATGAACGCATACGGGACTTTGTTGAAACGCTTCGCAATTCGTTGCTCATTTGTTGTATCTACTCGTGCGCTACCAATTGTAAAATGGATCTACTAAGCCAGAAACCTTCCCTGGAGTGTACACAACATCTCACCCAAGTTTCATCGCATATGGGACTTTTTTGAAACGCTTCGCGCGTCGTCACTCATTTGTTGAATCTACTCGTGTGCTGCCTATTGTAAAATGAATACTAAGCCAGAAACCTTCCCCGGAGTGTACACAACATCTTACCCAAGTTTCATTGCTATCAGACGAATGGATATGATCACATACGGGACTTGGATGTAACGCTTCGCGCGTCGTTGCTCATTTGTTGATACTACTCTTGTGCTACCTATTGCAAAATGGATTTACTAAGGCAGAAACCTTCCCTGGAGTATACACAACATCTCACCCAAGTTTCATCGCTATTGGACGAACGGTATATGAACGCATACGGGACTTTCTTGAAACCCTTCGTGCGTCCAGACCTCCAGGGTGACAGCTGAGAACTCTTGCCGCTATACCGCGAGGAACAGACTAGTGGTGTAACTAAACAGATTGAAATTTTGTGGGATTGTGGTTTGTCAAGTGCTGGCCTGGATTTTGAACATAGGCTAATGTTAGTGCATCTTGTGTTAAAGGACGTAACATCTAGATCATCCACACTATTTATAAGGATGATAATATACAATACCACTATTACTATGAGTTACCTTACGTACGAAAAGAAAAATTGAAGAAGAAAATGGAATATATAAAGGACAACTCTGGAAATTGGAAGTAAAGGACCGGAAGATTCTGCGAAAGATCATGGGCCCTATTAAAGAAGAAGTCAAGTATAGAATCAGGCACAACAATGAACTGTATGAACAAGTGGAGAGAATTACAACAGCTATGAGGAAGAGGAGGCTGATCTTCTATGGTCATATTGTGAGAATGGATAATCAGAGGCTCACCTTCAGAATTTTCAGCACTGTCTCTAGAGGGAAAGCAACTAACGCCAAGTTGACGAAACTAGTCAGGAAAGACCTTGAACAATTGGATATTGACCCCAGTATTATCTACGACAGGAATAAATACAGAACTTTGATCAGAACATCAGACTCTCTCCCGTCAATACTCCAGGAGTAGGTGGGATATGGACTCAGGAGCGGAAGGACATTCACAGTGCCAGGATGAAGGAATACTGGGCTAAGATGAAAGCTGCCAGAGATAAGAACCACGTGGTCCACAGCCGGCCCAAACGGAAATAAAGAATGAAATGCCTTCAATGCTCAAAGAATGAGGACTGAGGGTCTTGGGAAGGAAGTAGAGACATTAAACACTGACGAGATAGGAAAAGAAAAGAGGATTCACCACGATGTCACCGAAATAAAGGGGAAAAAGTTTATCGATCTGAACCACTTCGTGTTGTAGTGGCTAGCATTGTTGACTGTCGCCAAGAAAGTTTAATTCTGATCTGAGGGCTGGAACGGGGTTAACTCAACCTTGTGAGGCAAAACTCAGAAATATCTCAGCCATCTTGGATGTGGTTTCCCTTGGTTTCCCCCACTTCTACTTCAGGAAAATGCTGCGATGGTTCCTAATTTAACGCTACGACTACCTCTTTCTCAATCATATTTTCAATTTACAAGTACTCACACTACTAGGCCTACATCCATCACAATAACACAGGTTATTACACAAATTCCACACACACCCAAATACGTATATGACCACGATATCGCAACGTATAAAATAAGCAACAACGGGGAATTATTTGGGATCGTCAACTTCCGAGTTCACAACTCGTAAACACGTAGTGTAGTGCATTCCAGGGTGCTCCATGCACACCCTGCATCATTTGCGACCACCTTGTGGTAGTCATGAGATACTAAGAATATGAAAAAGAAATAATGAAGCGGTCTGAGCCCTCAAATAAATTAGGAAATCAGGAAAGGAAAGACAATGTTCAAGTTGGGAAAAATTTAAAACACCCTGGGCTTCGGATACATTATTACATTGAAGGAAATTGGAGAAAATTATTAAATGGGAGTGTAGATTCAAGGAGAAATAATTTCAACTCTGAGATTTGCCGATGACATCGTCATCTTGGCCGACACGCCTGAGGATTTGAATGAGTTAGGTAGATTTCATTAGAAAGCTAACTATTGCAATGGGTCCCATGTTTCGACTTCCGGAAAATTTCGACATATCTTCGCGTTTCACATCCCCCAGATCCCAAAACCACCGTCAGTTCAAAAGTTTATATATAATTTATGTATATATACAGTGTGGTCCACCCGCCCCTTATTTTTTTTGGAGGAAGGCAACCCAACTAACGCGTATATCACAGTCATCCTAAAAACATTAGTACGTCCATTGTACAACTTTACTGTTGAGTACATCCTCGCGAATATAGTAGAAATCAATAGTGGCAGTGTTCTTTCAATGACCTCAAATATAATGCATGATTGAAACGATCAGAGCTCCGAATAACACCTTCTTACGTTTGGACAGGAAGTGTCTACGAATAGATTCAATACATGCCAGCAATACACTATGGTTCTCGGTAGCTATGGTGGCTAAATCAAGAATTGCTAGAGTAGCGTCAACGAAGTCGCATTGTAGTAGGTTCGAACCTTGAACTAGTACATTTTTTTTGCTTAATGTCGTTTATTGTGGATGTATTATGGACGCATATTTATCTGTTCCAACGAGTGATTTTTTATTTGGTCCTCAAAAGGACCGTACTTTTCCGATGGTACGCAGCCAGATTGGACGACGACATAACGATCTGTAGAACGAAAGCAAGGTATGCTGTATATTCAAGGTAGCAAGTGTTCGAAATGTTGACCACCTTTGTTTAAATGAAAACTCCGACTAAATCAGACGACCCACATAACAAATAGATTTGTTATGTGGGTAGGCTCACGAATAAATACATCAGACCGAAACTATAATTCATTTCAACGGCTTCTGTGCGAAAAGCGATTGCTATACACTTACAGTAATAGTTAGTTAGTGAGGTTTTAAGGGGCGGAACTACGAGGTCATCTGCCCCAAACATACAGTAAATACAGATAATTATAATGTTATTGGTTTTACGTCCCTTTTAACTACTCTGGCTTTTAGAGACGTCGGGGTGCCGGAATTTTGCTCCGAAGGGTATCTTCAACGTGCCAGTAAATCTACTGACACGGCTCCCTCGCATTTGTGCACCCTCAAAAGCCAGCTAACTGCGCCAGGATACGAACCTGCAACCTTGGGCACAGCAAGCGAGAACGTTACCGTTCAGCCTCGCAGCAAGGCAGTAATTACAGAACGTGTTATATTATTATTCTGGGATAAATATTGAACTATTAAAATTCTAATTATCACGAATAGAGTCGCCTCCGTTGCGTAGTGGTCAGCGTGATTAGCTGTCACCCAGGACGTCCTGGGTTCGATTCCCGGCTCTGCCACGAAATTTGAAAAGTGGTATGAGGACTGGGACGGGGTCTGCTCAGCCTCGGGTGGTCCAAATAAGTTGAGGGGTTCGATTCCCACCTCACCCATCCTCAAAGGGATTTCCGTGGTTTCCCACTTCGCCTTCGGGCAAATACCGGGATGTTACCTACCGTACGGCCACGGCCGCCTCCTTCCCTCTTCCTTGCCTGTCCCTCCCGATCTTCCCCTCCCTTCCCATCCGTCAAGAGGACCCTATTCGATTTGCAGGTGAGGCCACCTGGGCGAGGTGCTGATCCCACCTCCCCAGTTGTATCCCCCAGACGAGATGTTTCAAGCTGCAGGACACTGCCCGTAGAGGCGGTAATGATGGGATCCCTCGCCGAGTCCGTGGGAAAACCTAACATGGAGGGTAAAATCGACTAAAAATATAATAATTATAACGAATAGTATCCATCCATGGTTTTGAACAGTATTTAGGGAAAATAGCCATTTAAATGAGACAAGAAAATAACTTTACCTATCGTCTTCGTAGATAATGTGAACATAACCAAGTTGAAATCTTGCTGTACGAGGTAGGGAGGGTATAATAAAATAATTAAAAAGAATTTTAAAAGTCTGCCGTTGGATAGTCTTGAACCCGGGATCTTCGAAAGAGCGAGCGGTCGCAATAACACTTGCACACATTTTCAACACACTCTGGAGGTTTTGTAGCGCTTCTTATTAACGCGTATGGTAAAATATTGAATTATTACAGTTAGATCTTAAATATTGATTGGAATGCATTCAGTACCAAGCATGTTTTCTAATTTACTTAAAGCAAGTTTCGCGACCGTTTTGCGTTATTAAGGCGAATTAACTGCAAATAATGCCCTCAACGACAGCCCTTCGGTTTTATTTCATACAACTTAGCGTACAAAATGCTAGCGTGTGATACACTTCGGTAATACAAGCGGGTATACTGACGAAGAGAACAGAATCATACAGGATTTTGTACCAGCGATCACAGCAGCTTCCTTGTCAGCGAGTGTCGTGTGATACAGGCCTAAAGATATGCTAAGACTATTTGTTAAAATTTAAAAACAAAACAAGATGTTCGGTAAATAACGTATAGCCTACTTTCTCCTAAATGAATGGGTATTGTTATAATTCGTTGTCCTTTTCAAGGAGTGTAATTGAATGTTAGTTGTAGTAGCTTCTTGAAATACAACGTGCTATACGGATATTATACATGAATATGATGTGCCCTTTGCTAGTGCTACCTCTGTAAAAAAAATCATTCAATTCGGTTTCACCGTGTTTGAATTGATATGGGGAATCGATTTGGACACATACATGGCCGCTATCTGCGAACTATTGGGTTGATGACCTCGTAGTTCAGTCAAGAGATGCTTCCCACAAAAAGGTATATTGTTGACAAATTTGGTAGAGATCAAATGATTAGGTTGGTCGTAATTTGATTTCAGCTTTTAACATTTCGGTGGCCGCCATTCCGTTTCGGTCAAGATGGCGGCGATATACAACATGACACTGAGGTGTACCAAACTTCGTTCCATTCGGTTTCACCGTGTTTGAAAAGATAGGGGGAATCGATTTGCACACATACATGGCCGTCATCCGCACATTATTGGCCTGATGACCTTGTAGTGTGGTCAAAAGATTTTCTATACATAAAGGTATGTTGTTGCAAAATTTGGTAGAGATCAGAATATTAGGTTGGTCGTAATTTGATTCAAGCTTTTAACATTAGGATGGCCGCCATTACGTTTTCGTCAAGATGGCGGCAATATAAAACATGGCACTGGAGTCCCCTTCGCTAGTGCTATCTCTGTACCAAATTTCGTTCAATTCGGTTTCACCGTGTTTGAATTGATAGGGGGAATCGATTTGCACACATACATGGCCGCCATCTGCAAACTATTGGGCTGATTACCTTGTAATTTAGTCAAAAGACGCTCGCCATATAAATATATGTTGTTGCAAAATTTGGTAGAGATCGGATGATTAGGTTATTCGTAATTTGATTTAAGCTTTGAACATTTGGGTGGCCGCCATTACGTTTCCGTCAAGATGGCGGCGATATAAAACATGACACTGAGGTGCCCTTTGCTAGTTCTACCTCTGTACCAAATTTCGTTCAATTACGTTTCACCGTGTTCGAATTGATAGGGTGGGAGCAGACATTCAGAGTACATACACTCGCACACGCACAGACACACAGTCACACACACACACACACACACACTCACACACAGACACACAATTTTTGGCCCTGTGTAGATCTCATAAGTCTTCTTTCATTTTTTGCAAAAATCGAAAGTATGCTAATAATACCATGGGAAATTCTAAGGAATACGTATACTTCGATGCAAGCACTGGCGATCAGAATATCCTACGATATGTTGTTGTTTTGTTTCATGTGAGGGGCTAGAACATCGCGGTTATTTAGCCCCGTTTACTTGGGAGTGTGTGTAGAATTTGTCTGATAACCTGAGTTATTGCGGGCTTATAATGATGTGTGTATTTGCAATTAAGGATTGGGAAGGAGGCGGCCGTGGCCTTAAGATAGAATACGTCCCGGAATTTGGCCGGAGTAGAAGTGGGAAACCACGGAAAACCATTTCCAGGGTGGCTGAGGTGGGAATCGAACCCATTTCTTCTCACATTTGCTTCACGAGACTACGTGTACCCAATTTCAGCCCACAGACAAATATTACATTTCTTGGCAAAGCTGGGAATCGAGCCCGGACCTCCGGAGTGACACTTCGATATGTTATATTAATATTCATGCCAGTTTTTAAATTTGCTGCCATTACAGGTCACGTGGCATAACGTACCAGTTCGATCGTATTCTCGTAAATAAATCAGCAAAATTCAACGTATTCGTCACAAAAATACGTCGTAAGGCAATGCATGTGGCAATGTAGTTACATCCCGACTAAAATGGAATGTGGGCTTTCGTTCAAAAATGTTTGCCTACTACTGGATTCGAAGCAGAATTCAACCCGCTCGCGCCCATCATGTACGGTCAGGCTTTAAACCTCTCAGCCACCAACACATGGTAGATACCGCTCTCTAAACGTGGTGTAGTTACAGTAGCCGTCCCACCTCAAACGTTTAAGTCCATCTCAAAGTCTTCAATCACGATTTATGGTGTTGATTTAACTTTCTACTATTACAGATCACGTGGCGTAAGCTATTAATTCGATCGAATTGCGTGTATGTGTGTTATTTCAAGGAGCAGTGAGTCATATGTTAGTAGAATGGGCCATAGTATTTGGCGGGGAAAAGTTTAAGGTCGGTTTTCCTTTGCTAGACCCATGGCCCAATTACATTGCTGTCGCACAGTCAGAGCGCAGAGCAATATCGACCATCGGGAGAAATGCCGTGTTAGTTGGGTTTCATAAAACTAAATAATAAGGGGCGGGTGGACCATACTGTATATATATACATATATACATATATATACGAAGCACGTCCAGAAAGTAAGCTCCGTTTGGTAATTAAATTAAATTGTGTACAGATACAGAAAAAATATTTATTGCACAACATTCTACACCTCTTAAACTACCTTTTCACATAACTGCCGAACTTTTGCAGGCATTTGTCATAGCGTGGCACAAGTTTTTGGATACCTCTTCATAGAAGTATGCCGCCGACCCGTAAACGAGAGTGAAGACTCCCCTTAAGATATCCTACTGTTTGGTCACTACTGTTAGGCAAATTGCGTGCTTACCAGGAGAACTGCGTATGTTTAGGAGTTCTCCTGACCACATTCGCAATTTGCCTAACAGTGATGGCCAAACAGTAGTATATCTTACAGGGGAGTCTTCACTATCGTTTACGGGTCGGCGGCAAACTTCTATGAAGAAGGTATCCAAAAAGTTAAGCCACGCTATGACAAATGCCTGCAAAATTTCGGCAGTTATGTGGAAAAGTAGTTTATGAGGTGTAGAATGTTGTGCAATAAATAATTTTTCTGTATCTGTACACAATTCAATTTTATTACCAAACGGAGCTTACTTTCTGGACGTGCTTCGTATATATATGTATATCAGTTTCTTGTGGACACGATAACTGCCGTAATTTTGCACCTATCACATTGAATTTTTTACCAAATATGTATACCTATAAAATCTCGGTCGAGTTCCTTACTGGGCTAAATCGGTCGAAGGGGGTGAAAATGGGGGGCTTTTTTTCGAAAAAGTGAAATATTGCTATAACTCTCTTAATATGTAACATATCGAATCCGTTCAAAGTTCATACGATGTGTCGGATAAAGCCCAAAAATTTATGTTTGAAGAGTTTTATTATAGCACCAACCATTGACCAAAGGGGTGGGAAAAAGTGGGTTTTTCGGGAAACATTAATCATATCTCTCTTAATAGGCACAATATCAAAACCGTACAAAATGGACAATATTCCCCTAATAATTACCTAAAACTTTTGTCTGAAAGAATTTTTGATAAGACCCACCATTACGCCAAGGGATGAGAAAAATTATTTCGGAATTATAAGAAAATGCCAAGAGCTATGAGAGGTTGCCATGGCAACACTACTAAATTGATGAAGGATGAGAGTTCATTGTTGCCATGACAACGCACTTGCACGAGATCAGATTCAGTATTTCCATCTGACTAAGTGGGAAGCGGCTTCGGTGACGTAACTGGTAGCATGCTGAATGTCTATGCCCAAGGTCGCGGTTTCAAAGCCGGCCGAAGTCGTCGGATTTTCTAAGAGCGCTAAAATCCCTCAGTATGCTTTCCTTTGGAGGGGAAGTTCCAACGTTCGTTGCGAGTTGCTGGTTGGGGTGGCATCTAGTAGCCAAGTTCACAGCTAGGTGTCGTTGACGGTAGTACCTGGTAGCAACATTAGGAACTACTCCTTGAAATTGACCGTCTGCAGTCCTTACCTGAATTAAGACAAATACAGCCATTACAATTCACACCGATTATCAGACAGATTCTACACTCACCCAAAGTACACGGGGTTAGATGACCGCGTTGTCGCAGCCCCTAAACTGAGGAACCAACCAGAGGTAGATTTCATTAGAAAGCTAATTATTGCAATGGGTACCATGTTTCGACTTCCGGAAAATTTCGACATATCTTCGCGTTTCACATCCCCCAGGACCCAAAACCACCGTCAGTTCAAAAGTTTATACATAATTTATGTATATATATATATATATTGTGCCCTTGGCCTATGTCTTAGGCCATGGACACATTATGTCACTGGAGTACTTATATGGGGCAATGTCATGATGTTAATGAGAATGAAATCATCATTATGTAATGATCATAAGAAATAACTAGGATCTTTCTGCCGTAGTGAGACCACATATACTGTATATGGCTTGGCAGTTCTGACAGGGAGACATTTATGGTTTTCACACAATGGACAGAGCAGGTGCATTCCAAGTCGCTTGCCTGCAAGTTTCAGAGCAGGAGCACCCCAGCGAATTCTGAGAATCTTGCCAAAACGCAGTAACTATCTCAAGTTAGCACGCAGTAGATGCCTGACTCCGCCCTTAAAGAGTACGCTTCAGTTAGTTACAAGAGATCAAGGCATTACAGGAATGATCTGAAACGCCCATGATGAATCTAATTATTATCAAGAATTTTGGGAATGCGGTAACGGATTAAATATCTCTGTGTTCATCGAATGAAAGTAGTCCCTGCGCAAGGAAATCTGACAACGTCGAGTGTGTGAGAGAGAGAACATAGCGTCCTTCAACAAGAAATTAGTTCTACCCAAGCGCTGATGATATAAACTTAGCCTATGATCGAGTTCCGTCGTGAATCATATGATTAGCAAGGCCATATTTTTGTGTATAAATTAAGGTACCTGATTACTGTAGCCTATGATTGGGAAGGGAGCATTTGGTGTCGTATGTGCAAAACTGTGAATTGGCAACCATTTTGTCATATGTGTGGGTAAAGTCTGTGACAGGAACATTGTTCATCATTCAGCCAACGTTAGTGGATGCTGGTCCATGTAGGGTCACGCCCAAGCATTAATGTACGAAACGCACAGTCCATTGTTCGGCTGATGCGGAATAATATTAAAAATGAATACTGAGCTGTGAATGTGTATAACAGTAAGGACGGATGTGAAATTATATGTAATTCAAGTGAAAAATATGTAACAGAAAATGTGTCCGCGACAAGTGTGGAAATAGTGTGAGAATTTGTCATCTATGACACAAGTGTATAGTCCACTAATGTGTAATTTTTAAAGTGGTGCATAATTTAATTAAATATGTGTGTGTACGCATTTTAAAAGGGTGCTGGCTTATAGCAACCTAGTGATAATGGAGGGTTGCAGTGATATTATCGAGTGGTTCTACATCATCGTGATGGGATTCGAACCGGCCATGGAGGTCATGTGTTAAGTTATACTGTTGCGGGCCTCTGGTCCAACTCTTGCAAATGATGAAGGAAGTCTTCAATATGATAAGTACCTTTTGATTATATTTTAAAGTGTCAAATAATTCATGGATTTTATCGCCATAATGTTAGCATGTTATTTGTTTTCTTTTGATTTGTTTTATCTTGTGTGTACAATGACCGTGTCAATGGCGACCATAGTTGTGCATCTGAAGGAGCTGGGTACGCTCATAAGGATTAGGGATCAGAATAATTATTTTAATGAATTAAAAGTGCCTAACTTAACGTAAGGATGTTGCTAGGTAATCGTATCCGTACATAAAACACATGGTAGAATTCCCTATTTTATTTATATATGTGTGTTAGAAATATCCCCTGTGTTTTCGACCCAAATAGAACGAACGAAGCATGGTATTTCGATAGGTGCCCTTTCCAGGCAAAATCTCATTATTTCGTGTAATTGACCAGAGATAGTAATTTATGTATTTACATACCGGATGAATTAATAGCCGATGATTTTTTTTGGGACGATATTTAAAGGACCATGGTGTATTGTGATGGATGATATGGAGTATTATGGTGTAGCAATGAGTAAAGTTTATAGGACAGTTTACAAAGGCGTGAATTATGTCAGATGAGAGGTAGTATGATAAGTTTACAATGATATGAGTGACGGCTGACCCAGCCTCACCAATTGTTATATTAGTTTTTATTGAACGCGTGTGATATTTAAGGCCATACAGGTAAGATGTTGTAAGGAGGAATCTACGATGAAATAAGATAAAATAGATAATGATGCCAGGTAATAAGACCTGAGGGAAGATGTCGGATGAAAGTATGATAAGTTGTATGTGTAAGGTAGTGGCCATCAAGCGCAGATAAAATAATGCTATAATTAATCTATATCCAAATGAGAGCGTCCCGCTCCACATTTAGAATACTAAGATCCAGTCCGATCAGCTGGTGAGAATACAGTCAAATATTAGCCCGGGGGAAGGGGTGAAGACTTGCATTTCTACCTTTCACGGTCAAGGTCAGCCAGCAGGCGAGGCCAGTCCATTGTCACTTGCCACAAAGAGAAGGAGGGGTCCACTCTGGACTCGGGTGTTTGCCGCAGCGATTCATTTAAATTTTTCTTATGTTTGGTCCCAAGTTTAATATTCACGTAAGGGTATGTTAGGTCACTACCCTGATGCCTCCAATCGATAGCGTTTCTTTTACTGGTCATTTTGATATAAGGGACGGTTTTGTCTGTTGACCATACAGTCCCGGGTTCGATATCCTTTTGTTGTGCCTGGTCCAGACGCTATTTTTAAACGGGTACTAGATAGGCAATAACCTTGCGGTCCCGTGTTCGAAATCCTTTTATTCATACCTGGTCGATCAGTCTTTTTAAATGGGTACTAGCTAGACAGTGACCTTAGAGTCCTGTGTTCATGAATAATTATTTTCGGTCCTGGAAAATAATTATTATTAGTTTTTTTTATAGTTAATATTGGTTCAAAATTATCTTGAGATTTCTTTTTCTCGATAATTGTTGAACGGACCATGCTTTGTTCTATTGTAACCTCGTTCTGCGAGATAAGGCATTCAAGGTAAGAAATGTGTAGGTAGCGAATACCCCTAAATACATATTGACCCTATTGAATAATCCGCTAAGAACATGTTTGTGCCATGTCTATCTTTTTCAGGGGTCGCGGCTTCAAATACATTCACCGTTGCTTAACATAACACTGATACAAGGTATTTCTTCTGTGCCATGTCTATCTTTTTCAGGGGTCGCGGCTTCAAATACATTCACCGTTGCCTAACGTGACTCTGACACGATACGATTACTTTAATAATGTTTGGTTGGAATTATTAATTGTTTTTCATGTTTATCCAACCCAAGTTTGAAAGGCAAATGATTAGTCATCATTTTTTTTATGATGCTATTTTTGTCTGTTTTTAAGGCATTTTTCTTAGTTTGTTTATTATATATCCATGAATTATTTGACAAGGCATCGAGTGCTTGGTTCGAGAATGTATCACGTCGAACGCAAGGGCCGAAGCCAGGCTTATCATATTGCTAATATGTTAATGTAATATGTGACAATTTGTAAGGGTGTTTCAAGGCTAAGTAAATTCAATGGCTTCATTGATTCAGCTAATTTGTTTTAAAGCTAAGACGTCCAAAGTAACGTCGGGATTGAACATTAAGATTCCGTACGGAAAGGCTTCCATGATTAATTTACAAGAGTATGTAAATAAGATGCATAAATCATATTCATGTTCGCAGATAGAAATACATAATTAATGCCATGAAGGTTAAGATTTGATATGAGGGTAAACTTTTATTTAACGGAGGGATTCTAGTAAATGTTAATTAAACGCCATTAATAATTAAATAAGCCAATGGCTAGGCTATAATGTATACTTCGGAATGGCCATGGATGTCTCTGATATTTGAACATACCATGTATCTGAAATGTAATTGGATGATATTAGACTCAATGATTATTATGTTTACTCAGATTAATGATTGATTAATTCCGTATAAATGGATTTCTTTTTCTTAATCCATACTGTTGTTACAGTTGACCGGACCCTCTTGATCCATCATCTCTTAATAACTTAACCTTCTTATGATATCTTATCATCGTAATTAATAAATTTGATTTTGGCAATTAATGCTAATTGGTGTTAACCAGATTTCATTTTTGATTCATTTTCTTTGCTTTTTGCCATATGATTGGTTTTTATTTGTCAATAAATTTGATTGTAATCATACATCATAACTACTATGATAAGTATTAATTGATGCTGATTAGCATTTAATTGGTGGTTTTTGGACATTAATTAGTCCATTGTTTATATTTTTGATTTTGACTTAATTTTATTGATTCCGTATTTGATTTATTTTACCTTTGAGTTATTATTATTATTATTATTATTATTTTAAATTTCATTTCTACTATTTTTGGTTTTATTTCATTTATTTGTTTTTGCTGTACTGGTGTTGGTGCATTAAATTTGTTTATTCTCATTCAGAATCTGTGTGTGATGAATTTTATTCAGCCCTAGTGATCTTCCTATAATATCCAGAACAGTTTCATATTCAAGCTAGTGTACCGTTCATGCCCCGACGACAGAGTCCTGTTCTGAAGGCCTTGTGCAAGGGTACATGGCAAAGGATAGATTATTCTCTATTCTTCTTCGATTTTTCTATTCTGGAAGATCCTAGTGGTTAACATACACAGATGCACCCGGGTTTTGTGCTTGTTTGATTAAGTTTGGCTTGCCTACTCGTTTGGCATGTTAGTTATTTTTTTGACTTTATGCTGAGCGGGTAAACGCTGGAAGATACCCATAAGTCACTTATCAATTCAAACCCGAATCCAAACCGTATTCCATTCATTTCATACCCGTTATTTTTCCGTGAGGATCAGCCTTGCCCTTTTTCCGCTTGCCACATTCATTTAATACCAAACCCTGTTCTCCCCACCACCAGTGTAAAGTGCAAAATGGCGCCCAACGGTGTGACTTAAGCTTGAGACAATAGCAGCCCAACATAAGGTCGAAATGGAGCTCAATTAATTGAATGAGAGTTACTGTAATTAAATTTTCATTTATATAAATTTTTATAGTATCATACAGTAATCTCAAGGAGTCCCTTGAAATGTTTATAGCATTGAGCATCCATCAGATAGTTAATTAAGGCTCATTAGTGGCCTGATGAGAAACATTAATCATTTTAATTAATGTTTGATTAAATTAAATTAATTAATTAATTTTTCTTTTAGTGATAAGTCAAATATTTAATGACACCAATGGATTACAATCAAATTTTGAATCGTTTTACTGTTGCAATATCACTGTAGGTGATTGCAAATTCGAAGGATAGGGGAAGGAAGCCTTGAAAGCTTTGAAATACACTTACATTGCATGGTGTGTTGATGTGTGTATTTGCATGAGTTGGGACAAGCCCGCATATTCTCTTATTGATAATTATGTCGTCGACAGAGGACCTGATGGTCGTATTGCAAGAATTTAAGGACAGTAGTTATAAGCAGATGCAGGAAATAAAAGACAGTAATCAGGAACTTAGAGTTAGTACTGAACAGCAATTGTCACAGATGCAGAGAAATATAGAACATGTAGGCCACATTTGCAATCAGAGTACTGAGCAAATAGAAATTCATATGGTCACGATCGAGAACGAGATCAAGAACGTGTCTCAGAGAATGGCTAGTATGGAAATTCGAGTCCAAGCGCAGGTAGCGAAATGTGAAGTGGGAATTGCAGCAACTCAGGCAGATGTCGACAAGCTGAGAGATGAGAATAAGTCAACGCAAGCCAAGATAGGAGTGATCGAGACCGACATTTCTACATTTAAGGACGAGATTAAGGATTCATTGCAGCTCATACGAGATGATATGAATGGCCAACATGACGAATGTAAGAAATCATGGGAAAAGGATAAGGAAGGATTGAAGAGAGATGTCGAATTAGCATACGAGGACATGGGCCAGGAGGCTAAGGAAGAAAGGATAGCTGTACTCCGTAAATTAGAAGAGAGCAAATTAAAGATGAATAAGGTCGAGATGGAGCTGTTGGCAAGGATGGAACGACAAGAAAATAAACAAGTCAAAAGCGACCTCAAGATGCTGATCCAAGAAGAGGTCATCGCCGACTTACAAAAAGGATTGGCCAAGTCCATTACAGAAACCCGTATGGAAGGGAAAGTAGGATTTCAGGAGCATACGACCATAGATGAGGGGATGGAACCTCACAGTCAGGAATTCAGGGGTCGTACTTCGACACCCGTCGAGTCTAACGCAGCTGCTCAGGTCATTCACGTTATAAAAATGAGTGATGACCGGCCGAACAAATTTTCAGGGAACAATAACTTTACTCCTAAGAGTTTCCTCAGAGAATTGATGGAATACATCAAGGAAAGCAAGATCTCAAAAGACCGACAGTTAAGGACAGTAGAGAAACTGCTGACTGGACACGCGTTACAATGGTTCCGTAGCTTCAGGTATACCTTTGACACTATGGGAGAATTCCGTGAAGCATTTCTGAAGAAGTATTGGAGCCTTGCCTCGCAACAGAACCTGAGGATGGAACTATACGCGCGCCGCTATAGTACCACATCACCCACAAAATATTCAGAATATTTCATCACACAGCTACACCGAATGAAAGAGTTGGATATACCTCCATCAGAAGAAGAGATGATCACCGCCATCGAGAAGCAACTGCCAGTCGGGGTTCAACAGATCATGGCGGCAGCGAACGTACGGACAGCGGTACATGCCGAGGAGATATTAAGAAACCTCGATGAGACGACGATCCACAGTCCGCAAAGATCAGGTCGAACGACTGAAAATGTAAACGTGGTCGGCCTAGAAGAAGCACCTAGACGACGCATGAAAGACCAAAGTACAGACGCCATGGACATGAGGCAGAACTGGGAACGTCGGGAATACCAAGATCAAGAACTGAGGCCCCCGTGGTATGGTAACCGAGGAAATAATAACTGGAGGTCGTCCCAAAGACAAAATGAACCACGGAGAGGACATCGTGGATCATACAGGCCGTATAACAAGAGAGGTGGGCGTTTTCAACGCGGAAGGCCACCGTGGGACCAAAACAGAGAGCCAGAAGTGAGATGGGACTTGCCAGATGACCACAGAGAGGAAATGGAAAGGTGGCACAGCGATTCGGAGCGGTATTTGGCAGAATTACGTGCCAAAGAATCGGCCGAACAAAGTAAGAAAGACAAATGGAACAGGGGAATGAATGATCGAAGGGATCCAGATGTCATCGAACAGGGAGCTGAGAGCCTGGAACTCCAGAATGCCCGGAGGAACAGCAATCAATCATCCGGAGGTACACCAGATAGGAATGGCAACAACGAGAAAAAAAAACGCCAATTTTAGAAGATGGGAACGTCGCTAGTGCACAGAACAGTCACAATGCAAAGCATATGGTAGTAGCGCAGATCAGTGATTGGGTCATCAAAGAAGAGGATTTGACGGAGGACACAACAGGGCCAAAGATTAATACAATTAGAGAATTACCCATAATTTACGCCCGAGTGGGAGGTCTAACGGTACGATGTATGGTAGATACGGGTGCCAGCATCAGTATAGCTTCCCAAGCATTAGTTAAAGAGTTGGAGAGATTGGGGAAGGTTCCCGTGATGCCAATTTCTAACATCACAGTCAAGGGCATTATCCCAGACAAGTCCGCAGTCTGTAAGTTCCAAGCATTGTTGGACATTACACTGCAAGGACATAATATGCCGCATTCGTTCATCATAATGAACAAGATAAATTATAACATTATCTTGGGAGCGGACTTCATTCGAGAATATAAAGCAGTCATCAACCTATTTGAAAACACCATTTGTTTTAAAGATATTGGAGAGGACAATCATTTGGACATGCAATTAAATACGGATGTTCCAAGAGATGGCGAAGAGATATGGACATTGTGCACCACTGAAGAGATGGAAGCATATGAGAAAATCGACGAAAGGTTAAGGGATATTGAGGATGATTTAATGGAACCTGAATCCTGGGTCATGGCGCTAGAAGAATTGGAAGACAGAATTACTGACGCTTTTGAGGAGAAGGCTCGTGAAGCAAAGATAAATGAGGAGAACAGGATCAAATTGATGGACATGTTAAAGCGACACGAACCGGTTTTTAATTCTAAACCCGGTAAGATAGAACATTTCAAGTACCAAATGCAGGTCAACGATTGGTCACCGTTTAGGAAAAAGCCTTATCCGATAGCCGAAAAACATATGAATGAGGTGAAAGAAACCATCAAGCAAATGGAGGATGCTGGAGTCATAGTTAAGATGGCTACCCCATTCGTGAGTCCGTTGGTTGTAGTCAAGAAACCCAATGGCTCTGTTCGAATATGTCTGGACGCCAGGACAATTAATGAACGATTGATTCCTGAATATGACCAAGCTCCAGCGATCAAAGAGGTCATAAACAAATTCCAGAACAAGATATATTTTTCATCGATAGACTTGACTAGTAGCTATCACCATTTGGAACTGGATGACAAGTCAAGGTTGTTGACTGGATTCCTATTTAATCAGCAAACTTATGCATTTCAAAGATTACCATTCGGTATCAAAACAGCAGGTTCGGCACTCATACGAGCGTTAGACCGGAACCTGACGTCGGAAGTCAAGGATGCCACTGTAAGATATGTCGATGACATACTCTTGGCGTCTGATAATTTGGATGATCACCTCACGAATTTAGAGAAATTACTAGATAATTTGGAGAAGGCCAATTTCAAAATTAACATCCAAAAATCTCATTTTTGCCAGAAGGAGGTACTCTATTTAGGCCACATCATCGATGGTGAAGGAGTACGCCCAAATCCTGCGAAACTAGAGGCTATTCGGAACTTTCCTAAACCAAACAGGGTAAAACACTTCCGCCAATTTCTGGGCATTTGCAATTTCTTTGCAAATCATTGTCCCGGGTATACTGAGGCTGTGGCGCCACTACAGGATATGCTTCGTAAGAACAGCAAATGGGCATGGAAGGAAGAATGCGACGCGGCTTTTCGGAAAACGAAGGAATTACTAACCAATAGTATTAAATTGGGTTACCCGGATTTCTCAAGAAAATTTATAATTCAAACCGACGCCTCACGGATTGGAATTGGATGCATGCTGTACCAAGAAGATCCAAACAACCCTCGAGAACGATCTTACTTGGCATTTTCTAGCCGTAAGCTAAAGACACACGAGCGAAATTACACAGTAACGGAATTGGAACTTCTATCCATCATTTTTGCTTTACAACAATGGAGGAAGACTGTCTATGGTTTCGAGATTTTGATAAGAACCGACCACAAGAGCCTTATTTTCCTATTGAAAACTCCCATGGCTAGTGAGCGAGTGAACAGATGGTCGTTATATGTTCAACAGTTCAATATTGACATTGAACACTGCCCAGGAAGATTCAATGTGATACCCGACGCATTAAGTCGAAACCCAGAACGAGGAGAAGGAGTAGTATCTGTACATCAAGTCGAGCTCACTCAGCCAGATCAGGAATTTTTGGTTAAACTGGGAGAAATTCAGGCTGAACAAGTTAAGGATCCGTGGATGAATATGATCATCGATTATTTAAGAGGAAGATTGCAACGAGGAACGCCCGCGTATTTGGAAGCGGAGAAAATTTCGACAAGTTATATTTGGTATAATAACCTGCTGCACAAGTACGTGGATCCCGATCGCGTGAAATCAAGGATTGTGGTGCCACCTTCTTTACAGAGAGGTCTAGTCTGGCACGCACATAGCATATCTGGACATGGAGGAATCGATAAGACAAGTGCTCTTATTCAAGAAGCATTTGTATGGCCAAAATTAAGGGAAACCATTCGCAGTGTTTTGAAGACCTGTGACAAATGTCAAAGGGTTAAGCCAAACTCATTCCTCATGAAGCAATATCCCAAACCTCTACTGCCACAGAAGCCGTGCGAACTGGTCGCCATGGACGGTTATGGTCCATTACCAAAAGGCAGAAGAGGATGCAAATACATTCTCGTCAGCATCGATGTATTTACAAAATACGTGGTGTTATGTCCAGTTCAGAAGTTAAACACTAAACAGGTACTGAACAGAATTAAGGCAAGGGTAATTCCAACGTTAGGGAAGATGGAATTTTGTCTTACGGACCACGGCAGTTATTTCACTAGTGCCGAGTTTAGGAGTGAGATGGTGAGGTTAGATGTCCGGCACGTGTTGAGTTCAGTGCGCCATCCTGAGGGAAATCCATCAGAAAGAATAATGCGGGAGATCGCAAAATATTGCCGAATTTACTGTTCTGATCAGCATTGGAAGTGGGTCGACGTATTACACATAATGGAATTCTGTATAAACAATACGATCCATGAGAGCACAGGACAGATCCCCACGGTCCTTCACTTAAATCGATGTCCGGATCGACCGTGGAAGAACATCTTGCCTTGTCCGTTGGACGCTCGACCAAGCCATGAATTAACCATACAGGCCACGGCAACTTATTTGAAGAAACAAGCTGATCGTCGATTACGTAGAGTGCGTAATAAAAGATTTCACCGTCCTTTGGAATTGGAAGAATTGGTCTTGGTGAAACGACCAGCAGTGTCCGATCCAGCGAAGCGAATATACTCAAAATTTTGCGAGATATTCTATGGACCGTACCGAGTCATAAAGGTGATTGGAAATAATGCCTATAAAGTAAAACACCTACGCACTGGAGTCGAGTCTGTCTATAACGCACAGAATCTAAAACTATACTACCCCGCCGAAGAAGATGAGGTCCAACATCGAGTCAACGTAGTGGAGAAGAGAGAAGAAGGGGATGATCCGGTCCAAGTAGAAGAACCATCGGAAGGAGAAGAAGAGATCCAGCGAACAAATAATCACGACTGTCAATGGATAACGCTGCATGAAGAATTTGATAATACTAAGGGAGAGTGAACTAAGGATAAAAGCAGAATTTAAAGCTGAGAATAAGAGGCTGCGTGAAGAATTTCACGATCCGAATTAATTTAGAGTCCCTCAGAAAGCAAACTTCGAAAGAAGGTCGATGAGGAAGACATGACATTGTTAAAATGGATTATGTTGCCGAGTATTGTTGAATTGTAAAAACTCTTCGTAACCTCAGCAGTTTTTCCAAACTAAGAAGGAGGGAGATGTGCCCTTGGCCTATGTCTTAGGCCATGGACACATTATGTCACTGGAGTACTTATATGGGGCAATGTCATGATGTTAATGAGAATGAAATCATCATTATGTAATGATCATAAGAAATAACTAGGATCTTTCTGCCGTAGTGAGACCACATATACTGTATATGGCTTGGCAGTTCTGACAGGGAGACATTTATGGTTTTCACACAATGGACAGAGCAGGTGCATTCCAAGTCGCTTGCCTGCAAGTTTCAGAGCAGGAGCACCCCAGCGAATTCTGAGAATCTTGCCAAAACGCAGTAACTATCTCAAGTTAGCACGCAGTAGATGCCTGACTCCGCCCTTAAAGAGTACGCTTCAGTTAGTTACAAGAGATCAAGGCATTACAGGAATGATCTGAAACGCCCATGATGAATCTAATTATTATCAAGAATTTTGGGAATGCGGTAACGGATTAAATATCTCTGTGTTCATCGAATGAAAGTAGTCCCTGCGCAAGGAAATCTGACAACGTCGAGTGTGTGAGAGAGAGAACATAGCGTCCTTCAACAAGAAATTAGTTCTACCCAAGCGCTGATGATATAAACTTAGCCTATGATCGAGTTCCGTCGTGAATCATATGATTAGCAAGGCCATATTTTTGTGTATAAATTAAGGTACCTGATTACTGTAGCCTATGATTGGGAAGGGAGCATTTGGTGTCGTATGTGCAAAACTGTGAATTGGCAACCATTTTGTCATATATGTGGGTAAAGTCTGTGACAGGAACATTGTTCATCATTCAGCCAACGTTAGTGGATGCTGGTCCATGTAGGGTCACGCCCAAGCATTAATGTACGAAACGCACAGTCCATTGTTCGGCTGATGCGGAATAATATTAAAAATGAATACTGAGCTGTGAATGTGTATAACAGTAAGGACGGATGTGAAATTATATGTAATTCAAGTGAAAAATATGTAACAGAAAATGTGTCCGCGACAAGTGTGGAAATAGTGTGAGAATTTGTCATCTATGACACAAGTGTATAGTCCACTAATGTGTAATTTTTAAAGTGGTGCATAATTTAATTAAATATGTGTGTGTACGCATTTTAAAAGGGTGCTGGCTTATAGCAACCTAGTGATAATGGAGGGTTGCAGTGATATTATCGAGTGGTTCTACATCATCGTGATGGGATTCGAACCGGCCATGGAGGTCATGTGTTAAGTTATACTGTTGCGGGCCTCTGGTCCAACTCTTGCAAATGATGAAGGAAGTCTTCAATATGATAAGTACCTTTTGATTATATTTTAAAGTGTCAAATAATTCATGGATTTTATCGCCATAATGTTAGCATGTTATTTGTTTTCTTTTGATTTGTTTTATCTTGTGTGTACAATGACCGTGTCAATGGCGACCATAGTTGTGCATCTGAAGGAGCTGGGTACGCTCATAAGGATTAGGGATCAGAATAATTATTTTAATGAATTAAAAGTGCCTAACTTAACGTAAGGATGTTGCTAGGTAATCGTATCCGTACATAAAACACATGGTAGAATTCCCTATTTTATTTATATATGTGTGTTAGAAATATCCCCTGTGTTTTCGACCCAAATAGAACGAACGAAGCATGGTATTTCGATAGGTGCCCTTTCCAGGCAAAATCTCATTATTTCGTGTAATTGACCAGAGATAGTAATTTATGTATTTACATACCGGATGAATTAATAGCCGATGATTTTTTTTGGGACGATATTTAAAGGACCATGGTGTATTGTGATGGATGATATGGAGTATTATGGTGTAGCAATGAGTAAAGTTTATAGGACAGTTTACAAAGGCGTGAATTATGTCAGATGAGAGGTAGTATGATAAGTTTACAATGATATGAGTGACGGCTGACCCAGCCTCACCAATTGTTATATTAGTTTTTATTGAACGCGTGTGATATTTAAGGCCATACAGGTAAGATGTTGTAAGGAGGAATCTACGATGAAATAAGATAAAATAGATAATGATGCCAGGTAATAAGACCTGAGGGAAGATGTCGGATGAAAGTATGATAAGTTGTATGTGTAAGGTAGTGGCCATCAAGCGCAGATAAAATAATGCTATAATTAATCTATATCCAAATGAGAGCGTCCCGCTCCACATTTAGAATACTAAGATCCAGTCCGATCAGCTGGTGAGAATACAGTCAAATATTAGCCCGGGGGAAGGGGTGAAGACTTGCATTTCTACCTTTCACGGTCAAGGTCAGCCAGCAGGCGAGGCCAGTCCATTGTCACTTGCCACAAAGAGAAGGAGGGGTCCACTCTGGACTCGGGTGTTTGCCGCAGCGATTCATTTAAATTTTTCTTATGTTTGGTCCCAAGTTTAATATTCACGTAAGGGTATGTTAGGTCACTACCCTGATGCCTCCAATCGATAGCGTTTCTTTTACTGGTCATTTTGATATAAGGGACGGTTTTGTCTGTTGACCATACAGTCCCGGGTTCGATATCCTTTTGTTGTGCCTGGTCCAGACGCTATTTTTAAACGGGTACTAGATAGGCAATAACCTTGCGGTCCCGTGTTCGAAATCCTTTTATTCATACCTGGTCGATCAGTCTTTTTAAATGGGTACTAGCTAGACAGTGACCTTAGAGTCCTGTGTTCATGAATAATTATTTTCGGTCCTGGAAAATAATTATTATTAGTTTTTTTTTATAGTTAATATTGGTTCAAAATTATCTTGAGATTTCTTTTTCTCGATAATTGTTGAACGGACCATGCTTTGTTCTATTGTAACCTCGTTCTGCGAGATAAGGCATTCAAGGTAAGAAATGTGTAGGTAGCGAATACCCCTAAATACATATTGACCCTATTGAATAATCCGCTAAGAACATGTTTGTGCCATGTCTATCTTTTTCAGGGGTCGCGGCTTCAAATACATTCACCGTTGCTTAACATAACACTGATACAAGGTATTTCTTCTGTGCCATGTCTATCTTTTTCAGGGGTCGCGGCTTCAAATACATTCACCGTTGCCTAACGTGACTCTGACACGATACGATTACTTTAATAATGTTTGGTTGGAATTATTAATTGTTTTTCATGTTTATCCAACCCAAGTTTGAAAGGCAAATGATTAGTCATCATTTTTTTTATGATGCTATTTTTGTCTGTTTTTAAGGCATTTTTCTTAGTTTGTTTATTATATATCCATAAATTATTTGACAAGGCATCGAGTGCTTGGTTCGAGAATGTATCACGTCGAACGCAAGGGCCGAAGCCAGGCTTATCATATTGCTAATATGTTAATGTAATATGTGACAATTTGTAAGGGTGTTTCAAGGCTAAGTAAATTCAATGGCTTCATTGATTCAGCTAATTTGTTTTAAAGCTAAGACGTCCAAAGTAACGTCGGGATTGAACATTAAGATTCCGTACGGAAAGGCTTCCATGATTAATTTACAAGAGTATGTAAATAAGATGCATAAATCATATTCATGTTCGCAGATAGAAATACATAATTAATGCCATGAAGGTTAAGATTTGATATGAGGGTAAACTTTTATTTAACGGAGGGATTCTAGTAAATGTTAATTAAACGCCATTAATAATTAAATAAGCCAATGGCTAGGCTATAATGTATACTTCGGAATGGCCATGGATGTCTCTGATATTTGAACATACCATGTATCTGAAATGTAATTGGATGATATTAGACTCAATGATTATTATGTTTACTCAGATTAATGATTGATTAATTCCGTATAAATGGATTTCTTTTTCTTAATCCATACTGTTGTTACAGTTGACCGGACCCTCTTGATCCATCATCTCTTAATAACTTAACCTTCTTATGATATCTTATCATCGTAATTAATAAATTTGATTTTGGCAATTAATGCTAATTGGTGTTAACCAGATTTCATTTTTGATTCATTTTCTTTGCTTTTTGCCATATGATTGGTTTTTATTTGTCAATAAATTTGATTGTAATCATACATCATAACTACTATGATAAGTATTAATTGATGCTGATTAGCATTTAATTGGTGGTTTTTGGACATTAATTAGTCCATTGTTTATATTTTTGATTTTGACTTAATTTTATTGATTCCGTATTTGATTTATTTTACCTTTGAGTTATTATTATTATTATTATTATTATTATTTTAAATTTCATTTCTACTATTTTTGGTTTTATTTCATTTATTTGTTTTTGCTGTACTGGTGTTGGTGCATTAAATTTGTTTATTCTCATTCAGAATCTGTGTGTGATGAATTTTATTCAGCCCTAGTGATCTTCCTATAATATCCAGAACAGTTTCATATTCAAGCTAGTGTACCGTTCATGCCCCGACGACAGAGTCCTGTTCTGAAGGCCTTGTGCAAGGGTACAATATATATGTATATATGTGTATATGTATATATATCAGTTTCTTGTGGACACGATAACTGCCGTAATTTTCCACCAATCACTTTGAATTTTTTACTGAATATGTATACCTATATAATTTCGGTCGAGTTCGTTACTGGGCTAAATCGGTCAAAGGGGGTGAATATGGGGGGCTTTTTTCGAAAAAGTGAAATATTGCTATAACTCTCTTAATATGTGACATATCGAATCCGTTCAACGTCCATACTATGTGTCGGATAAAGCCCAAAAATTTATGTTTGAAGAGTTTTTTTTATAGCACCAACCATTGACCAAAGGGGTGGGAAAAAGTGGGTTTTCCGGGAAACATTAATCATATCTCTCTTAATAGGCACAATATCAAAACCGTACAAAATGGACAATATTCCCCCAATAATTACCTAAAACCTTTGCCTGAATGAATTTTTGATATGACCCACCATTATGTCAAGGGATGAGAAAAATGATTTCGGATTATAAGAAAATGCCAAGAGCTATCAGTGGTTGCCATGGCAACACTACTAAATTGATGAGGGATGAGCCATCAGACGTTGCCAAGATAACGCACTTGCACGAGATCAGATTCAGATTTTCATCTGACTAAGAGTGAAGCGGCTTCGGTGACGTAACTGGTAACATGCTGAATGTCTATGCCCAAGGTCGCGAGTTCAAAGTCGGCCGAAGTCGTCGGATTTTCTAAGAGCGCTAAAAATCCCTCAGTATGCTTTCCTTTGGAAGGGAAGTACCAACGTTCGTTGCGAGTTGCTGGTTGCGGTGGCATCTAGTAGCCAAGTTCACAGCTAGGTGTCGTTGACGGTAGTACCTGGTACCAACATTAGGAACTGCTGCTTGAAATTGACCGTCTGCAGTCCTTACCTGAATTACAGACTAATACATCCATCCCTAAGTACACGGGGTTACATGACCGCGTTGTCGCAGCCCCTAAACTGAGCAACCAACCAAAATCTCTGCGGGAGATATAATTTTGCGTGAAGAAGTAACAGACCGTTACATAGTCACACATCAGTGTCGAAGCCTTTCATAAGGACAGTGTGACCACAAGTATAAAAATGGACCCCAAATGACAAGAAGGTTACCGTTCCCATAAGACAATAAAATGTTTAAAATAAGCATAAAATGACGAAAAACAAAGTTAATTAAGCTCCAATTATAAAATATCTTCTCGCAATAAATGAGGTCTGATCCTTCTACGAAAACCTGCATATTCTGCCTATTTTCGCCTATCCCCAAGTTTGTCCGGTGAAATCTACCTCCGCCTTCCGGCGTGCCGAGAGGACTTTTTTTTTGAATGGTATGGACTCCGTCTTGAGGAAAGAATTCATGATGAAAATTAATAAATGTAAAACATAAATATTGGAATGCAGCCGAAATAAATCAGAAACCTCTATGGGCATCAAATTGGCAGGTGAAAGACTAAAGGAAGTATGAGACTTCTGTTCCTTAGGAAGCAAAATAACCAGTGATGGACGAAGCAAAGAGGATATAAAAAGTAGGTTACCTCAGGCTAGGAAAGCATTTCTACAGAAAAGGAATATGTTGCCATCGAATATAGATTTGGGTATTAGGAAGTTATTTTTGAAGGCCTTTGTCTGGAGCGTGGCACTCTATGGGAGTGAAACTTGGACTATTGGTGCAGCAGAAAATATGATAATTGAAGCGTTTGAAATGTGGTGTTACAGGAGAATGATGAAGATCAGATGGGTAGATAGGGTTACAAACGAAGAGGTATTAAGACTAGTGGGAGAGAAGAGATGTTTCTAGCGACTGCTAATGAAGAGAAGAGATAGGTTGGTAGGACGCATACTGAGACACCCAGGAATAGCAGGCTTAGTTATGGAAGGAAGGGTCGAGGATAAGAACTGTAGGGGTAGACCAAGGTTAGAATATGTTAAACAGATTGCCTCGGATATAGAGTGTGGTAGCTATATAGAGATGCAACGATTAGCTCAGGACAGACAGTCATGGAGTGCTGCATCAAACCAGTCAAAATACTGAAGACTCAAACAATTACAGTGTAAGTGAATTCGACAGGAAACATTTTGAGCGAGGAGCCCGACACAAGTAAGTTGAAGCAATTCTTGGTCCCGTGGACACCAACCCTCGTCTGACTAGTTGTGAGACCCTAGTGGGGGTGGGGATTGAAATTAATTGGGGTCATGTTACTTTGACAAATGTGTCCAGCAGTACTGGAAGATGTGAAAATATCACTAGGTGCAACTACTTCTGTATTCAGCACAAAAGTACTCTTCATACCTCCTTGAAACATGCTTAAGAAGTAGGCCTATGTTTGAAATCATGACATCATTCAGTAAAAACAATATCCATAACTATTAATCGCAATTCAATGTAAAAACACCAACAGCAGCAGAGAGCTTCCATTTTGATAATAACACCGTAAGCTTATGAATTGATTCAATACGTGATAAATGATAGGCATTCGTTATTGCACAGGATTTAGAGTGAACCCATCGCAAAAAGTCCCAACATAAACATTGAGATTAATAAATGATCAAGTCTGACAATTCTATTTTTCTGTTAGTTATTTTACATTAATAAATCAATTATTGTTTATTACGATAGATGAGGAGGGCATTGGGGCTGTGATATATGGTCCAAGCTGGGTGCTGACGGAACATAACATTGTGCCGACTGCTGAGCAGCTTCTGTCACGAGAAATGAGACATTATGTACAATTCGACAGTTTGTTTGTGTATTTATTTAATCTTGGGATTAATTACAGAGTTTGAAACTCTCCAGCTGTCATTTTATTCGTATTATATTACACATTCAATAAAGCGATATATCCATGCGCATTTGATGTAAATACTGCACATGTGTTAGCTTAACTCGTGATAGTCAAACGAGTTCTCTAGTTAAAGGAAACGAAATACATTTTAATCCACTGGAATTAGTGTGGAAGCTGATCACGTAGTTTAGGGCATGCAAGCTTGCCTTTTGGGTAGGAGGATCGATTCCTGGCTCCGTCAGGAATTTTAGAACTAACAATAATGTTATCTTATTTATTTTATGTTCAACCATGGCGAAATGTATATAATATAAGCCAGAAAACTGCATCACAATGAGGCTCATTATAGTAGAAGTTTTCATTATGATACAGTTTCTCCACCAATCAGAGCTCAAGATTTTCATTCAAATATATATATATATTACCAATTAGGTAAGGAAGCTTCGCAACTGCACTGAACGCTCTCAAAATCCAACATGTTAGACATGAATTACATGATTTGAAATTTGACAATGAAAAGGATATCAGATCAACCATTGTAGTTACAATCCCAAACTCAAAGACAAAATCAGCATAAACCTTGACGGTAACAATAAAATACTATGAAATATGCAAGAAATGTATCAATCCACGTCCAGAAGTTTGCAACACATCATCCTTAGGCTATATAAATTATCGGCATGGAATGTGCACCGTCCCAAGTGTTCGCATAAATAAACGGGGAATGTGGGATAAGGAATAACACTGTACCTTAATATCCCCAACTCCAATTTCTACACAGGGCATTGCTTTCGTACGAGTACGACGACAATTTTAAAGATTGCTGATGTTGTTATAACCACATTAGAACCTCATGGACACAGTAAACATATGGCATTTGATTCACGGATATCAATAACCCAGCTCTCTGTTCAGTGAAGGGATTTCTTATGCGAAACGTTTCTGCCAGATGTCATGACTGTTCTATATGGGACTCCATTGATTTTCCTTCCATTGACATTCTATACGCATCGAATTTGAAGAATAACAAGTTGATAATAAGATATATTTTAATTTTAAAGCGTTTGTAACGGCCTTATTTAGGTGTTATTTGAACTAAATAACAAAATGATCCCACATAGTACCTGTGCGCTATCTGTTGACGTTAGTTAATATTTCAAAGCCTTAGAAACATGCGCATGCGCTGTGTTCACTAAACTCACGTGACAGAATCTCGACATATATTTATGAATATTTCTGTTCGAATATAAAATACACCGCTCAACAAAATGTTGGACTACTGCCATCAATTGTATGCTGACGCCGCCATAGAAGAGTGGGACCTCTCACCCCAAGATAAACTTGATGGTCTCATTCAGAGCATGCCAGAGACTGATACTGGTCATCATGAGATACACATTTTTAATGAATTTGCTATCAAAAGGGACATTTAGAAGCGAGTTCTCTTTGTTTTTGTACCGTTTCATTGTTATCTAACCACGATTGTTATTGTTTTCAAAAGGACTTATGTTCAGTTTGTTAATAAGTTTTTGTATAAACCTCAATGGGTTTACTAAAAGAAGCCATTGTTGTAAATTATATTTATTCCAAACATTTCTTGAGCAGTGTGGTTATAATTATCGTCGAACATAAACAGTCGTGTGCAACTCGCCTATAATGGTAATTAAGACATAATCATCAGATGTACACAGAGGTGTCAAAAATCAAACACTTGAATATAATTGCATGGAGCTGTGGATGAGAAGTAATAAAGAAACCAGAAAGATGTATTTTATTTTCCAGGAAGGGAATAATTTTTTTTAGTTTATGGATTAGCCACTAGATCCCCAATTTAGAGTAGGCCAGGGATCTGCGCCCAAATGAATCTTGTAAGGCATTTTTTTCGTAAATCTGTGTAATTCTTGTAGCTTAGGGTTGTCCTATTTCTTGCGGATATACATTACCATATTGGCTAGTTTCATTACAGCTCCAATCCATAATAGATCAAATTATAATTCACATAAAAATTATAGTCCTTGCTTGTTCTTTTTTCAATAGATTTAATAATACATTAGGTAAGTTATTTAATTAATTATTGTATTCTAATTTGTATTATTCGTCTTGTATACTACATGTTTGCTAATTAGCTTGTTTATTTATCAATGTATTTAATATTTTGTTTTATTAGTTGTTCAGCTAGGTTTAGTTTCATAATACAAAACTTCTGCCAGAACATTGTATACGCTACATAAAGGGGTTCTTTAGCCTCAGTGGCAATGGCAGTTCTCTATGAAAAAAATCAATTCAATTCATACCCGATACCCCCAAGATAACTGGAACTACTTCAAATGCATATGTAGTACTTCTATATGGTTTGTTTGCGATGGGATCTCATACTGGTATATGGACCCCATGGTATCTCGGAGTAAACGGGCTCAATATATATAAGCTCCTATTTCAGGGCGTAAACAATTGTTGTTGTTGATTCATTTAGGGACTTTGTGACATCGCGGTCATGTAGCACCGTGCAATTCGGTGTGTGTAGAATTTGTCTGATTACCTGTGTCACCGTGATGCCTGTACAAGTGTGTGCATTTGCAATTGCGGTAGGTTTATGTAGGAAGCGGCCGTGGCCTTAAGTTAGATACCATCCCGGCATTTGTCTGGAGTAGAAATAGTAAACCACGGAAAACCACTTCCAGGATGGCTGAGGTAGAAATCGAACCCACCTCTTCTCAGATTTGCCTCACGAGTCTGAGTGTACCCCATTCCAGCCCTCTCAGACCAGAATTAAATGTCTTGGCACAGTCAGGAATCGAACCTGGGCCTCGCCTCGGTGTGGACAGCCAAGAATGCCGGTCACTATGCAACAAGGTGAACTTCCAAGGAAACAAAAGTTATCTGTCTAAATCTGTGTAGTTAAAAGGGCTACAGTAATATGGTTTTATCATTTTAAATGATCTTGTCGACTTCGTCGCTACGCTGAGGTCTGGCGTTGCGTTACGGTGACGGGACAAAATGTACCGAGAATGCACTGAAGTGTGTGACGTCATAGTACTATGTAGCAGCCGAGTACCAAGAATGCAGTGCGAGAACAATCAAGTAGGCAGTGAAGAAACAAAATAGAATCTTGAAACTCTGTTCTCGCACTGCCTTCGTGGTACTCGGCTGCTAGCATTTAAAATGATATAAAGTCTAGTCTTTCAGACTGACTATCAGTCTCTTTTTGACCACCTCGTGCGCAGTGGCTAGCATTGCTGGCTGTCACCCCCAAGGTACCGGGTTCGATCCCCGGCTCTGCAAAGAATTTAAAAGTCCTGGTATGGTCTAGTACGGGTTCTCACAGCCTCGTGATGCAAAATGGGAATCTGCTGGATTCTATGGCAGGAGGAGGAGTGGAAATGAATTGGCCACCCTACCACACGCAAACTCTGGCCTGGTTAGTGATCCCTTGACGGAGTCATGGGCTCTAATTCAGATCGCCTACGTCCCTGGAGGGGATATGGCACTCTAGACTTGTTAGACTCGGCACAATGGCATCTTGCATTCGTAAAATATTATTTCGGTAATTCTAAAGATGGAAACCTTCGATTAATGACTATCTGATTTTCATTTGAAATTAGAATCATTCGAATAAGCTGCATGGAACTCCAGCTGCATGACTGTATTGATACTTTTATGTTCGACCCTGACTGTTATATGTCTGAAAACTGTATCATAATGATGTTCATTATAACACTATTTTTCATTATGAAACAGTTTCTCCCACCAATCGCAGCTCTAGAAACAGTTGTTTGACCAATTAGATAAGGATACCATTGCGCATGCGCTCAAAATCCAACATGTCTGTAAAAATTACCGAAAGTGCACCGTCCATATGTTCGCGTAAATAAACTGGTGAATATGAGACAAGAAATAGCACTATACCTTAATATCACCAAATCCAATTTCTACACAGCGCGTTGTTTTCAAACGCATTCGGTGACATTTTTACTGAATTCTGGCGCTCAATCTGCACATATGGCATTGAAGCACACAGAGCGCATGCGTCGGTCGATCAGAGAGCTTGGAAATCAGAGATATCCTATACTCAGCGCAGCTCCCGATCACAAAATTCTAGAGACAATCTCAACAGATATTTATGAATATTTATGTTAAAACATATAATAAATTTATAATTATCGTCGAAATAAACAGTCGTATGCAACTCGCCTATAATGGTAATTAAGACACTCGTATGGAAATTATGAAACTCGCATACGCTCGTTTTATAAAGATACTCGTGTCTTAATTATAGCCATTATAGGCTCATTGCATAATGTACTATTATTGAATTTCTTACCGAGGAACTAGGAATTCAGCTCCCAGTTGAAACAAAGTTGAAGTCTTGTAGCTTCGTAACAAGGTGCCTACTGGAACAGATAATCTCATGTAGCAAAACTGAGAGTGGTTAATTCGATTCTCACTTCAGCCATCCTGGAAGTATTTTTTCATGGCTTCTCACTTCTTCTCCGAGCGAATGTTCATATCGTAAAGCCACGAATGCCTCCACCTCAATTCTCACCTGAATACAACTACATACACTAGTAAAGACACTATAATAACACAGGTTATCAGATAAACTTTGTATGTATATATATATATATATATATATATATATATACACGCGCGCGTGCCCGAGTACAAGGGGGAAAATGACCACGTTGAAGCAACAACAACAAAGATAATCATGAATAAAACAACAAGAGACTTGTCCGTGTGATTCTGGACTTCACAGATTTACTTCGTACAGATGTTTCGGGCAATTACATGAAGTAATTATGCATTAGATTACAAGAAAATCTGGTGGTGGAATGGGAGAAGACTCGTCTCAAAGCAAGTGTAAATCACGTCGGGCGGGAAGGCTAAAACAAGCGCAGCGGTGACTTCAAAGGATAAAATGTTCGGTAGCTTTCACCAGCCAAGACAATGACTGACAATCTTCCCTCAGATTATAGACATAATTCCTTGCGCAGTCAAGCCTTGCATGTGTGGAAGTCCTGTTGACCTTAGCCCTCGACAGAACTGTGGAATGTGTGTGTTACTGTGGCTTGCTCGTTTGTATTCACAGTTTATTACGTCGCTACAGAACAGTAAAACTTCTTGTGTTGCTAAATCCTCAACTTGACTCATTCCCACTAACAGTTCTTCTCTAGTACTTTATGTCCTAGTTTCTCGCTCTGAAATTATTTTTTGCGGGCATGCTCTCATTACGAAGCGAGTTGCTCAGATTAGCAACTTTGTGGTTGAGCAGCTGTCTCAGAATAATAATAATAATAATAATAATAATAATAATAATAATAATAATAATAATAATAATAATAATACCTGGGTGAGCTAATCCAACAAATTGGCCTAGAACAAGAAGCAATCTTAGAATCTGGAAATTAGACCGAGCCTATCTCCTGACGAAAAATCTATTTAATAAGAAGTCGCTGAGCATTGGAGCCAAATTAAGACACTACAGCACGGTTGTCAAACCTGAAGCATTATATGCTTCGGAGACATTGACTATGAACAGACGGGAACTAGTCGACCAGTTAGTCAAAATAGAACGCAGGGTATTAAGAAAAATTTTAGGCAACAGATGGGTTAACGGAAACTTACGTTTGTAGTCAAACGAAGAGTAATATAGAAAGTTAGAACCAGTCACGTCAACAATAAAAAGGGAAAGGTTGTTGTTCTATGCACACATTTTCGATCGTCTAACTAAGAAAATTTGGAATTTCGTGAAACCAAAGAGGAAACAAGATGTTCAGTAAAGAACATATAGCCTACTTTCTCCTAAATGCATGGAACTCTTTGTCCCTTTCAAGGAGTATAATTGAATGTTGGTTGTAGTAGCTTGTTGAAATACAACGTGCTATAGGGATATTAAACATGAATATGAGGTTCCTTTTCCTAGTGCTACCTCTGTAAAAAATTTCATTCAATTCGGTTTCACCGTGTTTGAATTGATATGGGGAATGGATTTGCACACATACATGGCCGCTATTTGCAAACTATTGGGCTGATGACCTTGTAGTCAGTCATAAGATGCTTTCCACAAAAAGGCATGTTGTTGCAAAATCTGGTAGAGATCAAATTATTCGGATGGTCGTAATTTGATTTAAGCTTTTAATATTTGGATGGCCGCCATTCTGTTTCCGTCAAGATGGCGGCAATATAAAACATGACACTGAGGTGCCCTTTGCTAGTGCTACTCTGTACCAAATTTCGTTCAATTCGGTTTCACCGTGTTTGAATTGATAGGGGGAATCGATTTGCACACATACTTGGCGACCATCTGCAAACTATTGGGCTGATGATCTTGCAGTTTGGCCAGAATATGCTTCCCACATAAAGACAAGTTGTTGCAAAATATGGTAGAGACTAGATTATTAGGTTGGTCATAATTACATTTCATCTTTTAACATTTGGGTGGCCGCGATTACGTTTCCGTCAAGATGGCCGTGATATAAAACATGACACTGAGGTGCCCTTTGCTAGTGCTAAATCTGTACCAAATTTCGTTCCATTCGGTTTCACCGTGTCCGAATTGATAGGGGGAATCAATTTTCACACAAAGATGGCCGCCATCCGCAAAATATTAGGCTAATGTCCTATTAGTTTGGTCAAAGGATGCTCCCTCCATAAAGGTATGTTGTTGCAAAATTTGGTAGAGATCGGATGATTACGTTAATCGTAATTTGATTTAAGCTTTGAACATTTGTGTGGTCGCCATTACGTTTCCGTCAAGATGGCGGCGATATAAAACATGACACTGAGGTGCCCCTTGCTAGTGCTAACTCTGTACCAAATTTCGTACCACTTTGTTTCACCGTGTTCGAATTAATAGGTGGAATCGATTTTGACACAAAGATGACCGCCATCCGCAAACTATTAGGCTCATTACCTATTAGATTGGACAAAGGTTGCTCCCTCCATAAAGGTATGGTGTTGCAAAATTTGGTAGAGATCAGATGATTATGTTAGTCGTAATTTGATTTAAGCTTTGAACATTTGTGTGGCTGTCATTACGTTTCTGTCAAGATGGCGGCGATATAAAACATGGCACTGAGGTGCCCTTTGCTAGTGCTACCTCTGTACCAAACTTCGTTCCATTCGGTGTCACCGTGTTCGAATTAATAGGGGGAATAGATTTTCACACAAAGATGGCCGCCATCCGCAAACTATTAGGCTGATGACCTATTAGTTTGGTCAAAAGATTCTCTCCCCATAAAGGTATGTTGTTGCAAAATTTGGTAGTGATCGGATGATTAGTTTAGTCGTTATTTGATTTAAGCTTTGAACATTTGTGTGGCCGCCATTACGTTTCCGTCAAGTTGACGGCGATATAAAACATGACACTAAGGTGCCCTTTGCTAGTACTACCTCTGTATCAAATTTCGTTCCATTCGGTTTCACCGTGTTCGAATTAATAGGGGGAATCCATTTTCACACAAAGATGGCCGCCATCCGCAAACTATTAGGCTGATGGCCTATTAGTTTGGTCAAAGGATTCTCTCCTCATAAAGGTATGTTGTTGCAAAATTTGGTAGAGATCGAATGATTAGGTTAGTCGTAATTTGATTTAAGCTTTGAACATTTGTGTGGCCGCCATTACGTTTCCGTCAAGATGGCGACGATATAAAACATGACATTGAGGTGTCCTTTGCTAGTGCTACATAGACATAGACATTCAGAGTACACACACTCACACACACAGACTCACACACACATACACAGACAGACACACATTTTCGCCCTGTGTTGATCTCATAAGTCTACTTTAATTTTTGGCAAAAATCAAAAGTAGGCTAAAAATTGGCATGGTTCGAAGAATGTAACAAAGACCTTATAGAAATTGGTATTCCAGACTGAAAAATTACGAACAGGTGTGAATGCAGACACCTAATCAAAAATTACCAGGGATTTAATGTAGGGGCAGAACCCAAAAGACGGAGGGGACCTCTTTCAGAAGATCGGAAGATGGCGCTGAGCGATGGGCTCAAGAGATACTGGCAGGACATCAAAGCTGGCAGACGATCTAGAACGAAATATTGATTTTGATTGTTACTCCGTAGTCCATAGTGGCTCAATTCGAATGTAAAAAAATAATAATTATTATAATTTTAATTTTAAGTTATTTATTAAATTAAATTTATGTTACATTATTGTGATATGTCTCATGAATCTGACGGCAAAGCCAGTACAGATTATCTGTGAGACAGATTAATTATTATTTACAACATATAGGCCCACAGATTATATTTCAGTACAAGAGTGCATGCAATTATTTTTTTGTGATAATGGTAATGAAAATGATAATGATAGTGGTGAAAATGAGAAAAAATATTATTGTAAATAATTAAAGACCCAAAAGGTTACACTATAGTAGTTATATTAATACATTTATGTTCGACCCTCACTATTATGTGTTTGAAAACTGTATCATAATGATGGTCATTATAACACCGTTTTTCATTACGATACAGTTTCTCCAGCCAATCAGAGCTCGTTCATTGACCAATTAGGTAACGATAATTTCGCGCATGCGCTCAAAATCCAACATGTCGGACATAAACACAACATCGAACTATAATAAATTACCGACATGGAATACCCACCGTCCATAAGTTCGCGCAAATAAACTGGCGAATATGAGACAAGAAATAGCACAGTACCTTAAAATCACTAACACTAATTTCTACACAGCGCATTGTCTTCAAATGACTGCGGTGACAATATTACTGAGGGACGGCTGATGTAAACATATGGCTGCATATGGCAGAGCGCATGCGTCGGCCGTTCAAAGCTCTTGAAAGACGAAGCTATAACACCCAACGCTCGCTCTGCGATCACAAAATTCCAGTAGCTGACTCTCAACAGATATTTATGAATATTTATGTTAAAACATATAATAAAGTTATAATTATCGTCGAACATAAACAGTCGTATGCAACTCGCCTATAATGGTAATTAAGACACTCGTATGGAAATTATAAAACTCGCATACGCTCGTTTTATAAAAAATACTCGTGTCTTAATTATAGCCATTATAGGCTCGTTGCATAATGTACTATTATGTTAATAGTTAATGTTTAGTTAGGTAATAGTTTTAATGCGACATAGGCCATAGGTAGTTGTTTGCTGTTCATGTTTACCAATCCAGGTGGTAGTTCATTAAGTAGTGATGGTATAATATAATTATAATGATAATAATAATAATACGTAATAATAATAATGTAAGTTGAGTAATACTTAAGCCTAGAATACTAACATTATTCAATTGATGCTTAATACAAGACTAATTATACGTTAAATTTACGTACAATAGGAACTTTGTGCTAACGCACCAAGATTAGTTAAATGTTTGAAATTAATGTATATTTCGTATGTAACACTTTATATACAATGAATCCTGTGTGGTCTTTGAAGTTTAATACGCTAAGTTCCATCTTAAATACGGTACAACAAAACTGAAGTCGTTTACTTTGACGAAATTAGCAGTACGTAGTCTCTTCAACCTTTTATACTGTCTCTGGTTTTTATGAGGTTGTTTTTATAATCCCTCTGAAATGATGTGACATATCTACATCAGATTCCCCAAATTTTTGTTTTTGCCATGGAGAAACCAATATGTTGTTAATTTCAAGGATAGTTTCCACTCCAGGCAATTCTTTACCCCATTATTATGCCTCTAGAACGTATTGTCATTAATAACAAAAGCATTGACATCACCACCATAGACCAGTAGAAGCACTGCTGGAAGATGGTAGGGTGGGGACTTATATAGAGGGAATTCTAAGCAGTTAAATTATTCATACACGTAAATTTTACGTATGTTAGTACAGTATTGTAAGGTTAAACATGACACCGCAACCCGGTTTCGACGCCACATCTCCTGTACTTCGAGATGGAACAGTACATTGCCATTTTAATCCAGGACATGTATATACAGTATATGAGTTCGCGATCTAGCAGCGTTCACGGTAGTATATTACGTTTGATTTACCTGCACGGAATGTCAGACAATCGGGTTCGATTCACAACAGTGATCCATTTTCAAGTTTCACTAAACACTTATGACAACTCCAAATGATCTTACATCTTAAGTAATTTCTGTGATTGTAATTAAAGTATATTATTATTATGAATATTATAATTAGTATTACTTTATTTTTATTATCAAACCAGATGCTCGTAAGTGGCGGTGACAAAGACAGTCTTCAGTCTTTTGACGTGTTTGATGCAGATCTCCATGCCGCACTGTCCTGAGCTAATCGTTTCATCTCTACATAGCCACAACACCTTTAATCCGAGGCAATCTGTTTAGCATATCTAACCTTCAACTACCCCTACAGTTCTTGTCCTTGACTCTTCCAAGTATGTTTGCAATACCTGAGTGTCTATGAGTCCTACCAACCTATCTCTTCTCTTCATTAGCACTCGCCAGAAACATCTCTCCTCTCCCACTCGTCTTAATACCTCTTCATTTGTTACTCTATCTACCCATCTGACCTTCATCATTCTCCTGTAACACCACATTTCAAACGCTTCTATTCTTCTCTTTTCTGCTGCGCCAACAGCCCAAGTTTCACTTCCATAGAGTGCCACGCTCCAGACAAACGCTTTCAAAAATAACTTTCAAATACCTAAATCTATGATTATTGTCATCAGATTTATTTCGTTTAGAAATGCTTTCTTTGCCTGAGCCAACCTACTTTTTATATCCTCCTTGCTTCGTCCATCACTGGTTATTTTGCTTCCAAAGGAGAAGAAATCTGCCATATCCTTTAGCTTTCCATCAACTAATTTGACGTCAATAGGGAATTCTGATTTCATTTGGCGCAATTCCATTATTTTTGTAGTACATTTATTGATTTTCATCATGAATTCTTTCCTCAAGACGGAGTCCATAGTATTTAAAAACTCGTCCAAATCCAAATGTACAAGGGTTGCATTGAAGAAATGACTTCTAACACTTTAATTACTCTAAAAATACTAGCTAGTTCAGTTTCATTACAAAACGCATCTTACTTGAAGAATAAGCCTCGTATAAATGTAAAATTACAAGTAAGCCTAAGGGCCGTTTTCACCAACTCTTTACTAACGATTATTTAGTTAATTCCCATTTAACTTGAATACGAGAGTTAATGCGTGATTATCTTCGATGCATTTCACGAGGGCATTCGGGTTCACAATTACTTAAATACGCTTTACGGCTATCGCGCATGCGTAGACTCGGTTGCAGCTTGTATAAGCATGGCGGACAGAACAAGAAGCGTCTAGCACTGATTGTTTTTAGCGATGCTTCCATGAGACTTTTTGGAACTCATCAGCGTCATTCCATGTCGGAAACTAACTACCCTAATAGGCAACATGCTGAACAACAGATACTTTCAGGTGTTCTCAGAGAACTCTAAAAGCAATGTGCACAAAATAAATGATGGACTCCCCCAAGGATCAGTGTTGGCTCCACTCCTTTTTAATTTGTACACGCACGACCTTCCAGTAACGAAGTCCAGAAAATTTATTTACGCTGATGATATTACTTTGATCGTGCAGGATCAACGATTCCAGGGAGCTGAAGCATCATTAACATCAGACCTGAAGATATTAGACGAATACTTCAAACAGAATTGTTTACGACCGAATCCTCAAAAGACCGTTGTATCAACTTTCCACCTGCGGAACAAGGATGCGAACTACAAACCTACAGTTACATTCGGGGGCGAGATTCTTCAACACTGCAGCAATCCAAAATATCTATGGATGATCCTGGATAGGTCAATGACGTGCAGAACTCACATAAAGAACCTATCAGCTAAAATCAAAACGCGGAACAACATACTCCAGAAACTAACAGGAACCTCCTGGGGTGCCAACGCACCGGTTCTGAGATCCACAGCCCTAGAATTTACATACTCAGTTGCAGAATATTGCTGCTCTACCTGGCTTAATAGTGCCCACACCAAAATTATTGTCACACAACTCAATCAAGCAATCGCCTCATCACAGGATGCATGCGATCCACAAACACACATTGGCTTCCGGTTCTAAGTAACATTCCACCTCCACCCCTGAGAAGACTTCAATCATTGCTGAACACATGGAAGAGAATTGAAAACAACCCATCGCTGCCAATACACTCTGAGCTCGCAGTACCGTTACCGCAGCGACTGAAGTCCAGACAACTATCATGGCGAACAGCAGTCAACCTGCAGGATAGTCACTTCACCATTCTAGATGCCTGGAACAATCAATGGCAGGAACAAACTTCCCTGACATATCACCACCTAATTGTGACTCCTTGGGAACGACCTGCAGGTTTTCGTTTACCTCGACGTCAATGGTGCACACTGAACCGGATAAGAACGGGCCAAGGCAGGTGTGCAGCGATACTGAATCAATGGGGCTGGAAGTCCTCCCCTGAATGTGACTGTGGAGAAGATCGGCAAACTATGGACCACGTAGCTTTCGAATGTCCTCTCAGAGCATTCAAAGGGACAATACAAGAACTCCACCAGCTTAATCAAGAAGCCATCGATTGGATTTAACAACTTAAAATTGAACTCTAGTCGCCTCCGTAGCGTAGCGGTCAGCATGGTTAGCTGCCGCCCCGGAGGTCCTGGGTTCGATTCCCGGCTCTGCCACGAAATTTGAAAATTGGTATGAGGACTGGAACGGGGTCTACTCAGCCTCGGGTGGTCCAAATGAGTAGAGGGGGTTCGATTCCCACCTCAGCCATCCTCGAAGTGGTTTTCCCTGGTTTCCCACTTCGTCTTCGGGCAAATGCCCGGATGGTACCTACTGTAAGGCCACGGCCGCCTCCTTCCCTCTCCTAGCCTATCCATCCCAATCTTCCATCCCTTCCCATCCCTCATGAGGCCCCTGTTCGCTCTGCAGGTGAGGCCGCCTGGGCGAAGTGCTGATCACACCTCCCCAGTTGTATCCATCCCTACCAGATGTTCCAAGCTCCAGGACACTGCCCATAGAGGCGGTAGTGCTGAGTTCCCTCGCTGAGTCCGTGGGTTCCACCAACCTGGAGGGTAAACGACTAAGAAGAAGAAGAAAAATTGAACTCTAATTTTACAAACATGAGATCATGTGTATCTTGTTGTATATATGTTTGTACATATTCCTCCTTTCATCATACGATAAATAAATAATAATTATAAAAGAAGGGAAATACAGAAGACCTTATTCGTGGCAAAAGCCTAAAATGATATGAAAGAAGTATTTAGGAGAACTTGCAGTTGTGTGAATAGATACATTAATATGACACGTTCACCCAGCCGTCTTCGTAGCATAGGCGGTTGCGGTCCAGACACTCAATTTATTATGCAGCGCTGGAAGAAGTTCAAATCCCACTTCGGATATACTTTTTTAAAAAAAAAATCCGTATTCGTCTTTCTTGGTAATAAAACTTAGTAACGTGCGTAATCTTTTATAATTTTATTGTCATAAACATATTTTATATTCATATGGATGAATGTTAGTGTGAAACTCGGAAACAAACCGCCACTGTGAGATACATGAGGTAGAGTTCAGCTGTTTCCCGCCACTTTAAAGATGCTTTAGAGAGTTGGGTGGCCAGATTTGGCCATTTAAACTTATTCCTTGTTAGTGGTAAGTTAACGAGCATTTACGTTTGGTGAAATGCACGTGCAACGTTAAATAACCTTTATTGATGAATTAAGAGATAATTGTGGTTGGTGAAAACGGCCCTAAAGGTAATTAAATAGATTTAATTGCAGCCAAATGGCCATTAGTAAAAAAAGAATCTTATATCATTCACTACAAAATTCTGTTAGGGACTTAGGCCTCTGTTTGTAATGTAGTAGGCCTAAGTGAAAACGTTCACAGATCTCACCACACAACTTACACACACACGCCCCACTTGGGGCATGAACGACTTTTACCACACACACTCTGAAGTAATAATAATAATATAATATTGTATGGCCTCGGGTGCCGGGTGCAAGCTTTGTTATTTGACACCCAGAGGTTAGCTTGCATGTCGAATTGCGTTGTTCCTTGAAGCACTATGAAAGTCAAGGAGGTTAGATATCTAAGCTCCTTGAACACTATAGCGCTTTCTAGTAGACAAATGAGGAACTTTGTGTTGGCGGAAATTCCCGAGATTAATTTTGCCATTATGAACACGGCCTACTGAATTCGAATTGGTTCATTGACCATGCCAACATCGTATGACATGCGTGTCGTATTTTTTCCGCCTTTCAAAAATCACTTACCACGGCCAGGAGCAAACCTCCAAGCTTGGGGTTAGTAGACCTACACGTTAACCACTCACCCATCGTAGCAAGCTACTCTGAAGTGAAATCCGTGAACAGCAAAACGAGTCACTGAGTGGCGCATGTCGTTTCTTGCCCTCATCCATTCTTGGTTGTACATTGCTTCCGTCCCATAAAAAGAAAACAAAACAAAAACAAGAAGTTCCGTGAAGAACTATACAGCCTACTTTTCATGCCAATGATTATTCTACAGAATATGAACCTAACTAGAATAATGACGAAATTAAGTTGGTAATATCGAAATATCTAATTAGTACAAAATATACCTGGTATAATGTAGCCTAACAGAGCGCTACAGTTGGCAGCCCTGGTGACTGAATATATTCTTAATTCCATCTCTTAAGGTACAGAATACAAAATTTGGTTCAAGACCAATGGATAGCATGGACGTTACATGCAGTTAAACATTGGATCTAACAGCGCGCGTAAAATCATGTTGGCAACAATGTCATGCATGTATTGATCAGAAATAATCTGAAATAATATGATCTTTTGTTGTCCCTATTTTGAATTAAATCCATTAGTTAGTTTAGAAGTTATATATATTTTAAAATTGGAACTATCAGCAGGCTTAGAATCATGTTGGCAGCACTGAAGTATATCAGTTACTCCAAATTAATCTAGAATGCCAGGTACTATACGTGTGGAAAGTTTAGAGCTATTGGCTTGCATACTTTCTGATTTATTGATATTAGGGAGACAAAAATAGAAACTGCATTTATTAACAGTTGGCAGCCTTGGTTGCTCTTAAGAATACGCATAGTCATATCTGTTATGGTATATAGCACATACGAAATTTGGTTGAAATCCAATTGATAGTATAGAAGTTACATGTATTTAAAGTTGGACTTCTCAGCAGGCCTAGAATCATGTTGGTAGCAGTGACGTATATAAGTTACTCCAAATTAATATAGAATGTCTGGTACTAAACGTGTGCATAGTTTAAAGCTGTCGGCTTGCATACTTTCTGATATATTGGTATTTGGATAAACAAATAGAGAGAGAGCAATTATTAACAGTTGGCAGCCCTGGTGGCTCTTAAGAATACGCTCAGTCATATCTGTTTATTTACAGATATTACATACAAAATTTGGTTGAAATCCAATTGATAGTGTAGAAGTTATATGCATTTAAACATTGGACCTATCAGAAGGCTTAAAATTATTTTGGCAACACTGTCATGGTTGGCCTCCTGGAAATTAAACTGAAATAGTCTTATCTACATGTGTGCCTATTTTGGAATAGCTCCCTTGCATACCTTGCAAGATATCCAACATGGAGCTCAAATTTCTAGTGCGTTTTTTCAGCAGTTGGTAGCACTGACATCATTTTCAAATATGGACGTGAGATATTCCGGTGCACGTCTTTACTCATACTAAATTTGGTTTTGATTGCTGCAGCCGTTTAGGAGTTGATAGGGGGGGGGGGGGACACACACAGCCAGACAGCCAGACACACAGAAGGACAGACAGACAGACACACATTTTCCCGGATCGATCTCATAAGCCTACTTTTTCCTCATTTTTGCAAAATGTGAAAAGTAGGCTAAAAATCCCATACTGTATTTCTCTCTTCTTGGATTGTAGCTTCAACAACAAGGTCTGGTAGGGTCCAGTCGATGGGAGCAGCATCCCGATCCTTAATTGAACTATAGCCTAAAGAAAAGTTCTCGAGCCAATTCGTACGTAAATCCTAGACGGGGTGCATTTAGACTCCACAACAGCTTCTTTATGAAGGTGGATTTAACCTGCTCGATCACTTTAAGGTCCGGGTGAGTTAGCCGTGGTCGTTACGGCATGACTTCTGTCAGTTGCTCACATCCGGGAGGCGAAGAGGTTCGAATCCCCCCGCCCGCCACCTTGAAGATGGTCTTCTGTGGTTTCCCATCTTCCTTCCAGGCCAATGGCGGCGTTGGTCCCTAACTATAGGCCACAGCTGCTACCTTCCAACTTCTCGTCCTTACATTCAAACTTTCCTCCCCAGACAACACTTCACACGAGACGGTACTTGTAGCTCACCCATTAGGTGTCCGCATCGAAGCAGCTACGAAAGACTGACGAGCCGAACATGTCCTCGGACACTCCCGGCACTAAAAGCCATACGCTAAAAAAAACTTTGAGGTAATTTTTTGTAGGAAAAGGCCATATGATTTCCAGTTCGTAAGTAATCTTTAGTACAACTTTCGCATTAAAGCTTCATTGCAGTCTGCACGGATAGTCTGCGCAGGAACTGTATTTCATTCATGGCTAGACTGCAGCAATCGCTCTTCTCTTCGCATGAAGAGTGAACGATGTACCAGATGTCTGAAAAGTCACTCCGAGGTAGTAGAAGATTTTTTTTAAATTTTATTTTTATTTTATTTAGTCAATTTACCCTCTAGGTTGATAGTTCCCACGGACTCAGCGAGGGAACTCACCACTACCGCCTCTATGGGCAGTGTCCTGGAGCTTGGAACATCTGGTAGGGATGGATACAACTGGGGAGGTGTGATCAGCACTTCGCCCAGGCGGCCTCACCTGCAGAGCGAACAGGGGCCTCATGAGGGATGGGAAGGGATGGAAGATTGGGATGGATAGGCTAGGAAGAGGGAAGGAGGCGGCCGTGGCCTTACAGTAGGTACCATCCGGGCATTTGCCCGAAGACGAAGTGGGAAACCAGGGAAAACCACTTCGAGGATGGCTGAGGTGGAAATCGAACCCCCTCTACTCATTTGGACCACCCGAGGCTGAGTAGACCCCGTTCCAGTCCTCATACCACTTTTCAAATTTCGTGGCAGAGCCGGGAATCGAACCCAGGACCTCCGGGGCGGCAGTTAACCATGCTGACCGCTACGCTACGGAGGCGACCGCTAGCAGAAGAAATTAACTTTCAAAATTGGCACGATTCTCTCCTTGTAGAAAAGACGATCCCAGATTGCTGACCTTGTGGACTGTTTAATCCTCGTTCAGCTGGAGTTAATTGTCTGCCACCGATAGCATCAGACGGTAATTAGTAATCCTAAAAAAAGGCTTTAAAATCGTGCCATTCCATACGTGTATTGCTCAGGAAAACTATTCCTACTGTAGTAGCAAGTGAATAAACGCACTACGGTATTGAAATTTGACTTGCTAGCAAGTTCCTGGAATAAACATGTAATTCGAATTGCAGGCAGAACGAATGAACGCTGCAGGAATTGCGAGGAACTTTTAATTATAGAGCAGAAGTTCAAACTCCGAGCTTCCATAATAGCACTTTCAGCTGGATTGAGCTGGAGTTGAACTACTCAAATTACACCCACACTCACAAGCGTCCACTTGATTAAAGATTATTCTGAGGTTCAGGACACGTTTCTGCCACAGAACAGTCACTTCACTCATTCATACTCCGCAGCGTAATCCCCCCCAGGGACTCACATCTAGTGGGACGTGTGTTGGTGACCACGGGACCCCAGCTGAGATCAGCATTGTTTCCACTTACTTGTGCCAGGCTCCTCTCCGTCTTCTTTCCTGTGGACCTCTTTTGGTCAACTCTTGTTCTCTTCCGACCCCGACGGTATTCGGTTATCCGAGGCCTAGGGAGTATCTTCCTTTCCCGCCTTAATTGGGCCTTCTCTCATCTTTCTCCTCCTTCTGCGAGGGGTCAGCCGTTTTAGCCTATTTTCATTTATGAAAAAATAAGCTTATGAGATCCCATTTTGTCCGTGTGTCTGTCAGTGTGTGCGTGTGTGATTCGTGTGTGTGTCGTCCCCCCCCCCCTAATGAAATTTCAAAAAACAATGAAACCCCGTAAGTTCTTAGCACTATTCTGGACGACCCCGACCGTGCCCTTCAAATTTTGTTACGTCTCACCAATCCAACATGGCGGCTGTGCGAATTATTTCACCAGCATTCAATATCTCCGAACTATTACCGATATCACCCTCGATTTTTACAGTGATAAAGGGAACTACTTGAAGTTCATCTATGTGATATTTGAAAACCTGGAAACTACAAAACCATCATGGCGGCCAAACGAAATTGTGACTTTTAAATAGACGTTTCTCGTGATTTAGTTGGTTCTCAATATCTACGAATCTATTACAGCAATCAAACTGAAATTGTGTATGTTGATAGTGGAAATTAACATAAGTATGATATATGAAAATAGGCTTTAGTTCTTCACGGAACTTATTGTTTTTCTTTTCATCTTATCTCCTGCCTTCCGCTCAAGGCCCTCAAGGAGGCAGGATGTATGTAGTCCCACCACATATGGTGTACCCTGGACATTGCTACACCCTCAGGATCTCACGGCTGGTGAGTTTTGGAGTTGGCGATTCCGGGGTTTCCTGAGCTGGGTCCGTATTTTCCCCTTTATCCACTGGCTTTGGGGCAGACCCTCTCCTCTTTCCTTTTCCTCTGCCTTTCATGGCTCTCCTTCCTCCCAAGTCCCTCAATCCTCATTCGTTGAGGTTTGAGGGCATATTTTTCTTCCTGTGCTTTATTTACCTTATCCATTATTTGTTTACAATGTCTTCTTCTAATATGTAAGTCTGTAGTTAGTATAAGTTATAGGCCTAGTTTTCATTCTCATCTCATCTTTCACTATCACCCACACCATTAGGGGCCAATAACCTAGATGTTAGGCCTTTTAAAACAACAATTATCATCATCATCATCATCATCGCAGCGTAACCTTGCACGATAACTAGCGAATCACGATCTGCAGAGATCGGAGGTTTGAATCCCAGCGCTGAGATAGAGGCTACACTGACTGTGTTTTTTTCGTCGGGTTTCCACCATCCTTCGAGGCAAATGCCGAAATAATACTTTAATTTATATCCCGGGACGCCTACTACCACATTCCTGTGGTTAATACAGCTACACAAACTAATACAGTCCTCACATAATAATATAGGTTACCAGACCAATTCAACACAAACTCAATAGCAGCGTGGTTGCGCAGCGGTCAAGCTGTTGGCCTCTCACCACTGCGGACCGGGTTTGATTCCCGATCAATGCATGTGAGATTTACAAAGGCCATCTTAGTTACTTTTTCAAAAATTGGTACCATGTCTGTAAATCTTACCCTGAATTGGAACAACGAAACAAATCCAACCAATAAATATAAGAGAAGTGCGATACCACAATACACAAACAGATCATTAAATAACTGAGATGATTAAAATTTAAACAAATTCACTTAATGTAGAGATTTGAAGCTATTCTTTGAATGTTGCCTATACAAAATTGTCATTTGTTTCTCTTCAGTCGGTTGACACAAATATACCCAATGAATGGGTGGAGTACAAAATATAAATATGTAATTATACTCCTAGAAAAAATACATGTATTAGGTAGGCTAATTATCACTATTTTGTCCCGTTTAATAGTGATAATTAGCTAATACTTGTAATTCACCGAATCTTTTTTATGGAACCCAATGCCTTACAATCTCACAATAAATGTGGAACGAGAGAATTTCAATTGTCTTAATTGTAGGTCTACTGGTAACAACAAACTGTAAATTAAATGGAATATTAAAACAAAAAGTTGGTGTTAATTCTTTATGGTGGTTTTGGACATCTTCGTCATCGGCCCCGTATGCTTGGGTGTGTGTTGAATTTGCCTGAATATATATATATATATATATATATATATATATATATATTGTCGTGTAGCCTCCTGGGAGACAGAGTGGAGGTCTTTCTAGTGAACACCCGCGGGTGAACTGCGCGTCTGAATGATGACGTGATGATGAAGACGTCACATACACCCAGTCCCCGGACCAGAGAACTCAACTCCAGGAGATGAAAATCACCAATGGCCCGGCCGGGAATCGAATCCGGGACCTTTTGGGTCAAAGCTTAGTGAGCTAACCAATTCATTTGCCTGATAACCTGTATTTATGTGATGACTGCAATAGTGTGTGTTGCTGTGTCAGGGACAGGGATGTGGTAGGTACCCCGTGACTTAAAATAAGGGGCTATCCCAGCATTTTCCTGGAGGGAGTGTGGGAAGACCCAGGGAAAACACACCCATGATAGCTGACGTTAGCGCCGGTATTCGAATGAACAATCTCCGGACTTGCTGCAGCTGCCGGCGCAGTCGTGGTGCACGAAATAACGAGTGGTATATAGAAATAAAAATAAAACTATATATATATATATTTCATATTAGTCGGTTTACCCTCCAGGGTTGGTTTTTCCCTCGGACTCAGAGAGGGATCCCACCATTACCGCCTCCAGGGCAGTGTCCTGGAGCTGGAAACATCGGGTCGGGAGATACAACTGGGGAGATGAGACGAGCACCTCGCCTAGGCAGCCTCACCTGCAAAGCGAACAGGAGTCTTACGAGGGATGGAAAGGGATGAGAGGATTGGGAGGGATAGGAAAGGAAAGGGGAAAGGAGGTGGCCGTGGCCTTACGTTAGGTACCATCCCGGCATATGCCCGGAGACGAAATGGTAAACCACGGAATACCACTTCGAGGATGGCTGAGGTGAGAATTGAACCTCTCTACTCATTTGGACCGCCCGAGGCTAAGTAGACCCCGTTTCAGTCCTCATACCACTTTTCAAATTTCGTGGCAGAGCCGGGAATCGAATCTCGGACCTCCAGGGGTGGCAGCAAAGCACGCTGACCACTACACCACGGAGGCGACAGAAAACTATATACTGTAGAAATACTGTTAAAATGAGTATCCAGAAATTAAGTAATTTCGGTTAATCAATGAATAAAAAGAAAGTTTGATGAAGGTGGAAGTTGGGACCAGTATTGCGGCGTGTCGTTGGAAGTTTAGAATTAATGACAGAGCGGCAGAACAATGCGAGCTCCTCGCCAGGGGGCCTCAAACACACGTGCAAACTAATCTACTTGTCTCCTAGACGCCAGGCCGCTTCTTTCTACCAGCAGAGGAAATTGTATCGCAGTCAGAGCAATTGATTAGTTGGCACCGACTCTCCTAGATAGTCTACTACCCAGGAAGAGTAATATGGACCCTGTGTTCAACACTTTCTACATGTAGCTTACCCCTTGACGGGATAAGGCCAAGAAGAAAAAGAACAAGAAGAAGATCCCATGCGTAACCAGAGGCTGTAATTACCAATACATAGTGGGAGGGGGGTGATTTTCCTTTAATTCACGTCTTGAGGGTAAGGAAAAATCTGGTGCGGCACCGTTTAGACAAATTAATAGTCTATAGTGCCTCTCTCCCAATAATCTTATATATTAAAATAGTTTTCAAAAAATTTCACCCTTTACTAAAACTGAAATATCTCTGGAAGTATTTGCGCTACGACGACGTTTGTTGTCTTAAAATGTAATGCCCGTCAAGCACCGTCGATTGATGCCCACCTTACTTGATTATATCATTCGAGTATTAAAATAATTGCGAATATTACTTCCTTCAAGGTCTCACGAAAATGGAATAACTTGACGGACATATTGTCGCTAGGCGACAACGACTAATACTGTATCATGATATTCAACGCCGCCCCAATAATAAATCTAACTTGATATTAACAGAGAGTTCCCTAATTACGTCATGATATCGTTAACTTCTACCTGCTCCACTCGGGCGCTAATGTCGCATGTATCCATACATTATATTGTTAACTTCTACCTGCTCCACTCGGGCGCTAATGTCGCATGTATCCATACAATAAGTAGAAGGGGATTCTGTGCACATAATTGTATTAAAACTTCTCGAAGAATGGATTACTTTGAGACTCAAATGCCCATGCACAATCGGCAGTCATTTTGCTAATTACACTGTCATGTCAACATCTGTTTGAATGACAACAAATACTGTATACGAAAGACAACTAATTTCACAAAGTCGAATGGTGGAACCGCCATTTTATATTGTGTATCCGATCTTTCTGTTATATAGTCTTTGGTCTCACCAGCTACAAACTGTCTTCTTTTCGTTTCATCATTCGTCCTTATAGGTTGTGTGCTCAATCAATACAATGAAACATATTATGATGAATGAGAGGCGACACTCAATTAAAAATGTTGTAAAGATTAAAGGTGACGGTAGTCTGTACAGGTCATTGGCATATTGTGAGTACAACAATCAGAGTTTATTTACACAGGTTAGAAAGCGAATTGTAAAACATGTTACAGAGAAGTGGAATAATCATTCTTCCTTTATTGTTGGCAACAGCGATATGTACGAAACTGCTATCAGTACGAGCGATGATTACAAAATGTGTATGTCTATGAATGGTGTTCATGGAGGTCATGTTGAGTTAGTTGTCGCTGCTCAAGTTTGCAAAAATGGATATTTATTCGTGGATTACTACTGTCGTATTGAAGGTGACTGGTTAAAATATATACGTCATCAACAAACGAAGTTACGAGTTGATACATATGCCGGTTTAGCAGACGCCTTGCATGAACTAGCAGAAATGAAAATCTCAGAGTAGGTCGTATTGTAGTTTTGCCATCTTCTTTTACAGGTAGCCCAAGGAAAATATTGCAAAATTATCAGGATACAATGGCGATAGTGAGGAAGTTTGGAAAGCCAGATTTATTCATTACGTTCACCTATAATGCGGGCTGGCCAGAAATACTTAACAGCATTCATCTCTGGGAAACGGCTAATAATAGGCCTGATATTGAAGTGAGAATTTTCCATTGCAAAGAGAAGAAATTGCTACGATTGATTAATGTTAAAGAAATTTTCGGTAAAAGCATATCTATATACAGTGGAATTTCAAAAACAAGGTCTTCCGCACATCCATTTACTCTTAACATTAACGGAAGATTGTAAGTTTCGAGAAATTTCTGACACTGACAGTGTGGTGTCAGCCGAAATACCAGATCTAGAGGCGTCATATGGTACATGGTCCTCGCGGATCATTGAATCCTCTTCAGTCTGTATGAAAGATGGCGTATGTAAGAAAGATTTCCCTAAACAGTTTCAGGAAGAGACGAAAGATAATGTCAATGGTTATCCTTCGTATAGGAGAAAAAAATAATGGACGGATTATTATAAAAACAATTCGAGGCATTGACATTGAAGTCAATAGTCGATGCATTGTTCCCTACAATCCATTTCTTTTAATTTACGTGCAAGCTCATATTAATGTTGAAATATGCTCAAGTGTTCGGAGTGTTAAATACATCGACAAATATCTTATATATTAAAATCCACAAGTATGTGTATAAAGGTAATGACTGCTGCATTGTTAAAATATGTCCTGAAGGCGAAACGGTGAACTACGATGAAATTACTTCTTTCCTAAATGCTAGATATGTTGGTCAAACAGAAGCCGCATTCAGGATATTTTCATTTCACATGCACATTCTATCGTGCGATTACCAGTTCACTTGCCAAACTTGCAAAATATCTATTTTAAAAATGATAACGCTCCTGATATTTTACTTCAAGCACAGTTGCGCAACACGGAATTACAAGCGTGGTTCAAGTTAAATCAAGATTCGCAAGCCAGAAGTCCGTATATATATCCTGGAACACCAGTACATTACGTCTGGAATAAGAGCAACTGCCAGTGGCAAAAAAGAAAAAATGTTTCAAAAACTATAGGCAGAGTGTATAATGTTTCGCCTACAGAAACAGAAAGGTATTATTTACGCCTGTTATTGCTTCACGTCATAGGTGCTACCAGTTTCCAGGATCTACGAACATACAAAGCAGTTGTCTATTCTACTTTTACAGAAACAGCTAAGGAGCAAGGTTTAGTGATTGACGATTCTGAATGGCAGCGTTGTTTGGCAGAAGCGTCACAATTTCAGATGCCTTCTCAGTTAAGACAATATTTTCTTACATATGTATCTTTCAGACCCCTTCAAACGTAAGATAGTTATGGGACATTTTCAAGAATTCATTATCAGAAGATTATCTGCAGTTTCACGAACCTAACATTGCATTTCAGTTCACTCTTATACATATTTCTAATACATTAAAGCTCCATGGTCTTCCCATTACTTCTCTCGAATTGCCAGCTATTATTGATAATTTCCCTCAGACAAATTTACCAATGAATTATCCAAAACTTAATGAGGATCAATTAAGTCGGATGATAAACCAAGAAAATGGAAACCAAACGGCTATAATTAAAGAAATTTTGGGGTTAGTACAAAACAGCAATGAAAGGATGAGTAATGCATATTTCATTGACGGTCCAGGGGGCACCGGGAAAACATTTCTTTACCAATGCTTGATTCACAGTTGCACAAATTTGGGGTTAAAAGTTGTTTCTGTTACATGGACTGGTATTGCAGCAATGTTACTACTGTACACAGCCAGTTCAAGTTACCTCTACATTTACATGAAAGTTCTGCATCAGGAATAAAATTTAACAGCAGGGAAGCTTTTTATATTCGTTCAGCAAAACTTATCATCTGGGATGAAGCCTCTATGGTTAATAAGCACGCGTTGATGTGTGTAAATCGGTTGCTCAAGGACATCATGAATAACGAAGTGCCTTTCGGAGGAAAATTTATCATATTAGGTGGAGATTTTAGGCAGGTATTGCCTGTTGTGCCTCACGCATCTAAAGCAGCATCAGTCCAAATGTTAGTAAGGTTCTCTCCTTTGTGGCCATTATTCAAAATTTTTAAACTCAACAAAAATATGCGAGTGGATACAGATCAACGTGACTTTGCAAACTTCTTCATACAAATTGGTAACGGTGATTACCCTCACGTCGATGGAAAAAATTCAGAATTAGTCCCACGCTGAAAAATATTTCACGCTTTTCAAAAATAGCGATTTTACCTTTTAAAAATGAACATTGTAAAGAAATCAATGACAAAGTTTTAGACCAAATCCCAGGATCATCGAGAACTTAGATCAGTGTGAATAATTTGATTACTGAAGATGACAGTGAACTTCTACAATTCCCAATATAATGTTTAGACAGCATAGGCATAAGTGGATTGCCACCTCATATCCTTCGACTAAAAGAAGGCTCAATTGTGATTTTGTTGAGAAATATTAATGTTACCCAAGGTCTGTTGAACGGTACTAGACTGTTGGTTTGGAAGATGCATGACAATTGCGTACACCTGGAAATTATTACTGGCGTAAATGTTGGAAGCAATGTCCTACTCCCTCGCCTTGACCTTACGCCATCAGATACTTCTATGCCATTTTCCTTCAAAAGGAGGCAGTTTCCAGTACGTTTGGCTTTTTGTATAATTATCAATAAAGCTCAAGGTCAAACACTAGATCAAGTAGGCATTTATTTACCTCAACCGGTGTTTAGCCACGGACAACTTTACTGTATGCCGCACTATCGCGAGCAAAATCCTTTCATGACGTCAAAGTTCAAATAGAGCCAGATACTTCTATGCCATTTTCCTTCAAAAGGAGGCAGTTTCCAGTACGTTTGGCTTTTTGTATAATTATCAATAAAGCTCAAGGTCAAACACTAGATCAAGTAGGCATTTATTTACCTCAACCGGTGTTTAGCCACGGACAACTTTACTGTATGCCGCACTATCGCGAGCAAAATCCTTTCATGACGTCAAAGTTCAAATAGAGCCAAAAGGCAAGCGAACAGCAAATGTCGAATGGAAGGAAGTACTATTAGAATTTTGAAACGAATGTTGCGGAGGGAGCACAGACCTCACCAAACGGGGCACAGATTAAATAACAATTATACGAGGACGTCCGCAACCCTAATACGATAACTGTCCTGTGGTAATGGTAAAAAAAAATACTATTGTCCTACATCGGTGATTACTATCCTACATCCTGTTATTTCATTCCTTCAGTTCTATAACAAAGATATACTCAATCAAATTTTTAGCTTAATAAATATTAATTCCTTCTGTGTGAGTTATCTTTTCATTTCTCATCAATCGCCCTTACTTACTATTCTATCTCTAGGGGTGGAGGCGATAGCTGTCTTTACAGAGATGTGCAAATTATTAGATTCGATGTCAGTTTTCCAAAATTGCATTCTTACTTTTCACGGTTTAATGCACTAAGTATGTTTACAAGGCGATGAAATTACTTCAAATGTTTAACCAAGACTCCTAATTATATTTTCATTTAAGAAACTCAAATTAAAATTATTTTTTAGAATTTCCACTACAGAGGAGCCTTGCAAATGCAAAATGCCACACGTTTCATTTTTATTACTTCACTCTACGTGTGAATTTAGAGCGGAGGGATTTGGGTTCTTTTAACTGATGAACGCTATTGAACTATTCAAAGATTCATGAAATATGCATTGAAATCACCTGACTTGAATTCTAAAGTCAATGAAAAATTGAAAATGGACCCAGCTCAGATATCCCTCGGAATCCAATAATCTGAAAGTTTCCAGACGCAATTCCTCTCCACGGGAGAGGAAACACTACTAAGTAGGACAACAAAAGAAGTTGGTCAAAAAAGGATTTTGAATAAAAGTAATTACGACTAATTAAAATTATTTATTTAATTCTATTAATTTGCTCACCTCTATATGTTAACCAAGAGTTACATCTCTAAATTCAAATATAAGAGACCCATCTTTTATTTTAAATTTATACCATTGTTCATAAGTAGACAAAACACCAAATTGTACCGCTGTGGCCTTAAATTGTGTGGATATCTCTATCTACTTAGTGTAAAACAAGGTTCCCAATTCTTGGATGTAACGGGTAATCTCGAGAGCAACTTGCTGGATTTTGATGCGGTTTTCACCATTTTGTAAAGGATTTCTCGATGAAGGATTAGGTAGAAAAACATTTATTTATGACCAAAATAAGCCGAACATTTACGATTTCAGTGAATTGAGTTGAAGAAAAACCTAACGTCCATGCGTATTTTAAAAAAATCGATATTCTCTGAGAATTGTTCAGCATGAAAAGTTCCCACATCGACCATTGTAAGTGTTTTTACGTTTTCATTTCTTCCAGCAATCTCCATTCAGTGGAAATTTAAATGACTAGCTTCAGAGTGAGTTTACGAGCTTGCGAGTGACCTATCACCCTAGCTTCAGCCAGCATCAGACTGCCGAGTCGTGTCGAGTTCATTCTTCAGAGTAGAGTAGGCCTATAGCTTATGTGTTTGGAGTTAGCTGTTCACCTCGGCTTTTCAGAATTGCGTCTGGAACCTGACGTCAGTGCGCCTTTTGAGCTTACGCAGGGTAAATAGTGGGATACACACACAGAGGACTGGCAGACACCCACACATTTGATCTCATAAATCTACTTCATCATTTACCCAAAAGCGACGGTACCGTAAATGTCTGTTCAGCTCACTAGCATGAAGACATGCAAATGTCATATGGACAGAAGTGCTGTAGGATTGTTGAAGTGAATGCTGCGGAGCAGCACGGGTCTTCTAGTATGATGTTAATTCATTTTAGAGTCTTCGGACATCTTGGTCATCAGTCCCAAGTACTTGTGAGTATGTTGAACTAGTCAAATAACCTGTGTTTCTGTCATGATAGTAATATTAGAGACTGGCATGGGGAAGGTGGCCCGAAATTGTAATAAAGTACAATACCAGATTTTGGCTGGAGGGAGTGTTGAAAAACCTGCGGAAAAGCAAACTCAGGATAGCCGCTATCTGTGGCGGGATTCGAAACTTCGATCTCTGGACTCGTTGCAGTAGTCGTAGAAACGATTAAACTCGGGCGGCTACGCCGCGACCTCTCAATAATGATGAGATACGTAACCAGAACGTACAGTGTGTCCGTAAAGTCTCTCCGCAGCGCGTGTCTCGCCTTACGGGACGTATTGGGTTGGCAGTGTATTCATGTTATGTTGATACAAGGAAAACAATTAGGATACATTACATTAAGTAATGCAATTATATATACGGTACTCACCACTCTCACACTGTGTTCCGAAAAGTTTCCACCAGCACGGACAACCTCTTCCACTAAAAGCTCACGCTCTTCAGTAGCAAGCATTCCCACTAGACTCAGTTTACACAAGAACTTGACAAGAACACAACTTACAGCGTCAACACTGTCACGCACAGGCATTCACTGTCGGAAATAATGAACCGGTATTCGCCACCCAGTTGAGGGTCAACACAGAACAAGTTCATGCTTATGCCAACGGCTGCAGTGAGATTTTGCCTATACAACGACATGAATGTGCTGCCAACCTAACACGTCCCGCAAGGCGAGACCCACCTAGATCACTGCTGCGGAGAGACTTTGCGGACGCTGTGTATTTTATCCCTGTGCTGCTGCCGCTGCCTCGCGCTTGTAAGTACCAACATTACAATTTAAATACATATACTTCCTTTAATTTACCTAACTATTGAAGCTCCACGTGTTACTCCTTTCAAATAAGAAATTTCAATGAACATTATGTCCATTATCAGTTTCGTGTTTGTGATCGTTCTAGTTAACCATTAACTCATTTACGAGTTCCACTGAACGTGGTGTGAGTCTGATAACGTCTGATTTACACTAGCGTGAACTCAACTGTGTGATTAATTTTCACCCGTACACACGACAGGAACTGTAATCGCAATTTAGTGATAGATACGATTATCCATCCACCAAAATACGTCGGTATCGTTTGTTGGAGATTTGCATTGTAGGCGCAGGGTGAATCCTATTTATGGCAGATTGCAATCGAAGGGGTTGTTACAGGCAACATGTTGATTGATTATTAGACAGGGGTTAGAAGGGGTGTACCACTATTTTCACTAAGCAGATTGGGGAAAGACGGTATAAACGTGCGAGGTAAAACTGATATAGTTCATTCTTGCCACATTCCAGAGAACTATCTCTGGATTTAATATATTATAGTGTATTTGAATAACTTAGAGCCTCCGTGGCTTAGGCGGCAGCACGCCGGCCTCTCACCACTGGGTCCGTGGTTCAAATCCCGGTCACTCCATGTGAGATCTGTGCTGGACAAAACGGAGGCAGACAGGTTTTTCTCCGGGTACTCCGGTTCTCCCTGTCAAAATTTCATTCCAGCAACACTCTCCACTCTCATTTCATTTCATCTGTCATTCATTTAATCATTGCCCCAGAGGAGTGCGTCAGGCCTCGGCAGCCGGCACAGTTCATATCCTCGCCGCTTGAAGGGGGCATCATTCATTCCATTCCTGACCCGGTCGGAGACTGGAAGCAGGCTGTGGATTTTCATTCATTTGAATAACTTCTCGAGAACAAAACTGTGTAAGCTATATTCGAGAGTGAGAAAGAGATGCAAGTGTACAAGTGGGCCGTTCTTTCATGGCCGGCTGAGTTAACTGTTGGGATATGACTTGGTTGGTCTAGCAACTCTGCCATACCCTCCACTATTAAGATCTGGTCGGTGATCTAGCCTGGCAACGACTACACGGCCAGCGCTCTTATACTGTTGGCGTGCTTTGCTTTCTCAAGCAGTTCACAGTACTACCAGATTTTATGAATTGTCAAAGAACAAAAACTATGAATTCCTATGCATTACGATATTATTATTTATTGAAAAGTTCTGGTCGTTGTGCATCACTTCAAACGTATTACCAGCCGCCATAGAAAGGCACCCTACAAATTTACGTTATCTCAATTAGGTGTATTTACCTTAATCCATTTTAAAGTTGCAGACATATTCTGATACAAAAACATGTTTTAGTGTATAAATCGATAATATTCTCGATAGAATGACGTTGAAGATTACACTTAACTTCCATATGATCAAATAAATGCTGCACATCTGACTTAAAGAGCAAGTGTTATTAAGAATACAATACAACAAAAAATGTTTCCCATTTTTATTGCTCCATAGCACCTAAAAACTAATACTGTATAGAAATAGCTCTAGGAGATAGCTCTTCTTAGAGCGGCCACATCTATTGTGTATGACATCATATTGTGACCACTGCCGGGATTCGAAACTGAGCAGGCTTGTTTAGCTACTCACACCAACGTGGCCACGCTCAAACCGTGGCACAGTTTCAAGTCTTATACTGTATATAAAGGCGCTGTTGCGGTGGCTTCTGGAATGGCGTGGATATAGCCTTGGTGGGCTAAACGATACACATATCTGTGCGCTAATGTTTACACCTGACTCGAGATGCCGTGATCGGAAACATTCTTTTGATGTATTCATAATATCACTTGCTCGTATTTTGCTTCAAGGACTCAATCTGCAAACCATCCTTGTTAAAGAGTTATTTGTTACTCTTTAACGGGAACAGAGATAATTTGTATAATAGAGGATCCATGGAAGAGCGCCGAGAATGGATCCCTGGGGTGCACTTGCCTTCTTCAATAGCGTCCTTGATAAGGTATCCTGTTCTATTATCCATTACCTCAAATTTATTCAAGCTGGGGGAAAAAAGTCAAAGTTCTTATATTTCTGCAAGATTTGAACTTAACAATTGGGTAGAAGTTGTTGTTTGTTGTTTCAATTAGAGGCTAGTAACAACGTGCTTTTCGGACCCATGCACTTGCACAGTTACTAAGTCATGTATTGTACAAAGAGTATTAGTCACATTGATGAGAGTCAAAGAATTAAAATGTGTGACAAATGACAGATGCTTTGATTTTTACACTGTATGATTGCTTCAGCACTAACTGGCTTCACAAATGGCTTGAGATAAAGTCGTCTACTCTTTGTACAATACACAACCTAATAGAAGGAATCTTTCCTTGGTCATATTTAAATTCATATCTCATTCCAGAAACTGTTCGGGTTACTTAATACTTCACTAGACTTATTTTATACAGCCTCAATTTATGCAGCTATTGACTAAAATATCATGTAACCCTGTGCCTTGGTGCATGTCGTCTAATGTGAGCATCAACTAGGGTAATTTGCACATTTTCAAAACTGTTCCTGTACGTCAAACCAGAATGGAAGACAACTAGACGAGGAATTATTACATTGATAATATTCATATCTTGTCATATTATGTGCTTTTATATTCAGTTCGTCAAATATTTGGTGTGATTGATATCAGGTGAATTTGGAGGACAAAACTGTTGAACTAATCTTGATCATCTAGAAATGAACCTGCTGTACTGATGTACTGAAGCTGTAGGAGGTACAACAAAATACTGACAATCCAATGAGACGCATAAATGAGTCTGTTAAATAAGATAAAATCATTGTACATAACTTATTTGGTACGAATTTAAATATAATACAAGATTATTTCTAAATCCCAAATGCATTATCCACTGGCTAATCATCTTTGAAACATGATTCATCCCTGGACTTTGATTGTGCCGAGGTATGACTTGAATGCGAGTTTTTTTCCCCTTTCCATATTTGGGTCATCTCACTCATTTTCAATCAGATTCAGCATAATCTTTCCTCCATATTGTTGTTTCATGAAAGGTATTACAGCGAGGTGTGAAATAAATGGTTGAGCATTCAGTCTTCGTAGTGTTTATTCAATCTGATAGGCCATAAATATGTCGATCAACTGAGATTGTTGTTTAGGTTCTGTATTGATAGATTTATTAAACCAAACAAAGAAAAAAACATATAATAATCTAGATATGGTGGAAATCTGTAAAGAAGACGTGTGTCTTTGACCCAGTTTTATACCACTCAGGATTGAATTGAAATTATCCTGTACATTTTAGTTTTGTACAATATAATTTGGCCATTGGCTGCAATAAATAATTTAATTATTATTATCCACCCACCGTGTGCGAAATTATTCTGTAAACCTGTATTATTGTGGTTTTTGTACTACAGCATTAGCACTGTAAGTAATATTTTGATATTTCGCCACTTTTTAATGAATAAGGATTTATAGTGCCGGTATTTATCCTGAAAGGGAACTTTAACGTGCCATTAAATCTTTTGACGAGGGCTTTCTTTTATTTCAGCACTCAAATATTCATTGTGTACGGGCTAGTAAGTATGATTGTAATGCACTGCATTTGAGGGGTCAAGAATTTATGTTATGTACCATCCAGATCTTCGCCACGAGAAGAAATGGAAAACCTCGGAAAACCTAATTCCGGGATGGCTGAGGCTGAAATATGGTAAATAAATTGCAGCCAATGGCCATAAGCTGAGCATTTTTGAATGAACGCCCGAGCCCTCCCAACAAGTTCAATTTCAAATACAGTAGTTCTAACTTAGGCTGCCAGATGCTACTGTCACTAACACTAGCGGCGAACGTTGGAACTTATAGAGCATTTCTAACTAGCCAAATACAGTATAATCTACAATGTTTGCTATACACCACCAATATTGCAGTGGTAGGTTCCTTTACGTGCCATAAATCCATGACGTGGGCCTGCCGGCTTTACTTCTCTTCCGAGGGAAGGCATACTGAAGGATTTTAACGCTCTTAAAACACGACTTCGGCCGGGTTTGAACTCGTCATCTTGGGCATAGCAGTTCAACATGAGGCTGAAATAGAAACCATATCTTCTAAGGTGTTCACAAGAGGTGAGTATACAGTACATATTAGCCTACTTTCGATTTTTGCAAAAAATGAAAGTATACTTATGAGATCTACACAGGGCCAAAAATTGTGTGTCTGTCTGTCTGCTTGTGTGTGTATGGGTGTGTGTACTCGGAATGCCCCCCCCCCCCCCCCACCCTATCAATTCGAACATGGTGAAACCAAATTGAACGAAATTTGGTACAGAGGTAGAACAAGCAAAGGGCACCTCAGTGTCATGTTTTATATCACCGCCATCTTGACGGAAACGTAATGGCGGCGACCCAAATGTTAAAAGCTTAAATCAAATTACGACCAACTTAATCATCTGATCTCTACCAAATTATTTTGCAACATTATACATTTATGTATGAAAAATCTTTTGACGAACTTACAAGGTCATCAGCCGAATACTTTGCGCATGACGACCATGTATGTGTGCAAATCGATTCCCCCTATCTATTCAAGCACGGTCAAACAGAATTGAACAAAATTTGGTACAGAGGTAGCACGAGCAAAGGGCACCTCAGTGTCTTGTTTTATACAGCCGCCATCTTGACAAAATGTAATGGCGGACACCCAAATGTTAAAAGCTTAACTCCAACTACGACCAACCAAACAATCTGATCTCTACTAAATTTTTCAACAACATACATTTATGTGGGAAGCATATTTTGACCAACCTACAAGATCATCAGCCCCATAGTTTGCAGATTAAGGCCATGTATGTGTGAAAATCGATTCCCCCTATAATTTTAAACACGGTGAAACTGAATTGAATGACATTTGGTACAGAGGTAGCATTAGTAAAGAGCACCACAGTGTCATGTTTTATATCGCCGCCATCTTGACGGAAACGTAATGGTGGCCACCCAAATGTTCAACGCTTGAATCAAATTACGACTAACCTAATCATCTGATATCTATCAAATTTTGCAATAACATACCTTTATGTGAGAAGCGATTTTTATCCAAGCTACAAGGTCATCAGTCTAATAGTTTGCATATGGTGACCATGTGTGTGTGCAAATCGATTCCCCCTATCAAATCAAACACGGTAAAACCGAATTGAACGAAATTAGGTACAGAGGTAGCACTAGCGAAGGACACCTCAGTGTTATGTTTAATATCACCGCTGTCTTGACCGAAACGGAATGGCGGCCACCCAAATGCTAAAAGCTTAAATCAAATTATGACCAACCTAATCACTTGATCTCTACCAAATTTTGCAACAACATACCTTTTTGTGGGAAGCATCTTTTGACTGAACTACAAGGTCATCAGGCCAATAGTTTGCTGATAGCGGCCATGTATGTGTGCAAATCGATTCCCCGTGTCTATTCAAACACGGTGAAACCGATTTGAATGAATTTTTGTACAGAAGTAGCACTAGGAAACGGCACCTCATATTCATGTTTAATATCCGTATAGCACGTTGTATTTCAACAAGCTACTACAACCAACATTTAATTATACTCCTTTGAAGAGGACAAAGAGTTATAACAATACCCATGCATTTAGGAGAAGGTAGGCTGTATGTTCTTTACTGAACATCTTGTTTAAACTTTCAGATTAGAAATTGATTCCACGGCACAACTCAGAATCGCACCCAGGATATTTAGGGCAAGAGTCTCAAACCGTAACCGTAGACCAGAAAGGTGGCAGAAATAAAATGGAAACTTACAGAGAGTATGTAGGCAGTAATAGATGATGTGTGAAAAGAAGGATGGAAAGTAAGAGTTGAAGAATTGCTAGTGTTTAATTACTTGGCAGTGGAAGCTAATATTGCAACAATACAGTACTTTACCCACGAACTAATCAACACTCGCCAATGTTTATCAAATCAAAATTTCCATTTTCACTTTTATGATTCGGGAGATGAGGCTTTTAACATTAACTTCTTTGAACTCGCACTGTCCAAGCGGTGCCGTAGTTTAAACGCAATGTTGACATAAATTGTTGCACGCAGCACGTTTTATGGAACATCAAGTTTTCATTTGCGATACATTCTACTTTAACGAGCTTTATAAATAATTCAGTAATATAATACAGGCAGCCCCAGGGAGCAATTTTGGTTGTTTCGATGGAATGGTAGAGGGAGAGAATTCGTAAAACACCATTTACCCACTAATTATAAATGTTTAATAATAAATGGAACACAGACCCATGATGCATCGTATAATAGAGGGACGGTGTATCACTGAATGTCACGGATGAACTTACCGTTCATTGTTTGACGCTAAATACCAGCATTCTCTGATGAGCAATTTCAAGGGAGATGGGTATATAATTAGTTCTAATTTCACTTTCCACTCGTACTAAACCGCCATTGGTTTCCCTCTCCCTGTTCTCTAGAGCCATATCGCTTTTAAGGGGTGCAGTAAGTCTGTGCCTCCAGCACTTTCCATTCTAATTCAAGACATACTTTGGTTCGAACTGGAGAATGAAAACACGTTGTTATACATATCGATGGTCACAGAAAGATTAGATTACAGTATTCCTATGTAACACGGTGCATCGATTCTTGAGAAGAAACGAACGATATCTTCCCGCAGAGTACGTCCTGGAAAAGAAATACCAAAATTTGAATCGGTAACCCTTGTCTCTTTGTTGAACGTCTACTAGTTTCTTCGTGGATGAAGAAAATTGAACTGGAGCTAGTTTCTTAATGCAAGAGGAAACATGAATTGGAGCTAGTATCTTCTTGGGAGGGAGCAACTAGGAATGGAACTAGTTTCTTGTTGAAAGAAGCCATTTGAACTGGAACTAGTTCCTTCCTGAGTGGACGAACTTGAACTGGAGAACTAGTTCCTTCCCGAGTGGAGGAACTTAACTGGAACTAGTTTCTTTCCGAGTGGAGGGACTTGAACTGGAGAACTAGTTCCTTTCCGAGTAGAGGAACATGAACTGGAGAACTAGTTCCTTCCCGAGTAGAGGAACATGAACTGCAGAACTAGTTCCTTCCCGAGTAGAGGAACATGAACTGGAGAACTAGTTCCTTCGCCAGTAGAGGAGCATGAACCGGAGAACTAGTTCCTTCTCGAGTGGAGGAACATGAACTGGAGAACTAGTTCCTTCCCGAGTGGAGGAACTTGAACTGGAACTAGTTCCTTCCCGAGTGGAGGAACTTCAACTGGAGAACTAGCTCCTTCCCGAGTGGAGGAACTTGAACTGGAGAACTAGTTCCTTCCCGAGTAGAGGAACATGAACTGGAGAACTGGAACTAGTTCCTCGTTGAGAGGAGCCATTTTATCTGGAACTTGTTCCTTGCAGTTATTTGAAATTGAACTATTTCCTTCCAGAAGGGAGGAACTTTAAGTGGAATTAGTTCCTTCTTGACTTGAGACATATGAACTAGAACTAGTTCCCTTTCGAATGGAGGAACTTGAACTGGAATTACTGTAGTTCCTTGTTGAAAGGAGCAATTTGAACTGGAACTAGTTCCTTCTTGAGTCGATCCATATGAACTTAAACTAGTTCCTTGTTGAAAGAGGGAACTTACACTGCAACTAGTTTCTTGTTGAGAGGAGCCATTCGAACTAAAACTAGTTCTTTCCCGAGTTGGGGTATTTAAGATGGAACTTGTTCCATCTACAGTGGAGCAACTTGAAGTGAAACTAGTTAGGCCTACTTGCCGAGAGGATCCATTTAAATTGTTGGAACTGGTTCTTTTCTTGATTGGAGGAAATTGAACTGTAATTAGTTCTGTCTAGAGTGGAGCAAAGTGAGTTGAAGCCAGTTCCTTCATGAATGAGGGAAGGTTGACTAGAACTAATTCTTTCTTGGATATGAACTCGATGAGGATCAACTAAGTGAAGTTTCCATAATCTGCTTACTCCAGTGGTCAATGTTACTACCTTAGGTAGTAGTCCGTACCCCCTGTGGATGACCAGTCATTCACTTTGCCATGAACCGTGGGGGGCTCTCACAGCACCTTCTCAGATGATGTTCACACCCCTTCTGTAGACCCCCCTCTCTTCATATAAAGTCCTCACCAGGCCGCAGTGCAATGAATTTTCATCGACCTCACAGCGGTATAACGTGGGAATTGAGACGGCAGAAGAAAGAATATTCGCAATTACTACTGCCACATGGTGCACACGAGAATTAAGTGTGGGAGGAAGGGAGTTCACTGACCTACCCCACGTGGCGAGACTAACAAATGACTGTCATACAAGAAGGATGAGGGTGGAAGTACGGCGGAATTTGTGAAAATATAAAAGGAAATGGCTCTTGTGTTTCGCAACATGCTGAAAAGAGGACAAGGGAAAAAAATAAAAATAAAACATTACTTTGATAAATTTTGTGGGCAAAATTAGTCCGTCAGATCCCATCAGCTTCACAGGGTGTCCTTAATTACGAATTACAACTGTTGGTGTTCTAATATTTTTAACGATCAGAGCACAACTGTGTGGAACGATATCATTTTTTTGTTTGCTTTTACTGGTCTCCCTTTTTATAGCAAATTGTACGTCATATGGAAACAAAAGAACAGACACAGGTTTAGGTGAAATATTTCGTACAAAAGGTATTAAAAATCGTTATTCTTTTATTTCTCACTGGAATATTCCCCGATCACTGTCTTTTTTAAAAACACCGTTTAGAACCCATAGCTTCCCTGCAGTGTTTTGATGGCAAAACCACACATTAAAAAAGAAGCACGTGTGTGATTCCTTGATGAATTTTTGCGAGGCCAATATGGTATTCTCCTTGTTTTTTTTTATCAACTTCCCTAGTGTGCCTTTTAATTGAAACTCTCTAATTTATTGACCCACATTTTAAAATAATTGAACTTTCAGCAGACAAAGTACTTAATTATTCTTTGTGGGGTTCCAACCAGACTTCAACAGGGTGGCTATTGGAAACGGAGCGAGGAGCTTAGTGGGGTGACCGCCAATTGAAAATGAAACTAATAATCAATACACCAGCGGTGGTAGCTAGCTTTTGGGATTCGAAAGTCGTAAACGGCTTATGATTTCGCATCTCGGGAGTGTAATTTATTTAACTTGTATAATTGCCAAGCATTTCTCAGATCAGTGTACTTCACAAATGTTAACCACAGAAGGGTCAACAATCTGCACAGCAGAGGAAAATTCGATAGCCATAGTGTAAAGCTTACCTAGCCATATTTTCACCGTTCTCATAAGGTTAAGATTATTGTTATAATAAGACTTTCCCGGTCATGTTTCCTTTTTTGCAGACCTGTGTTATTTATAGGCCTAAACTTATTAACACACTTCTCGAACAACATAAGGACTTTGATCACTTTTCCACGTGACGTCAAACTTCTACTCCTCGTGTTTCGGACTCTGATCAATTTTCCACAAAGAACTAACATTCGTAAGATTCTACTTTACCTTCTCTGACAGATGGCACCATTAAGTCATTTTAGCCTATTTTCATATACGAAAAAAAAATTACGAGCCTTACAGTACTCACATATGATGTGTAACATCTGACATGTTATTCGAATAATTCCATACTACTTACTCGCATTTTTTAAAGAATGAACTCATAGTGCTACCTTGTGCCAGCAAACATGAAAGGATTCTCCAATGCATCTGCAGTAGTAACATATACCTGCAACTGAATGCGGGAGCAATCCACTGCCTACTTGATGCGAGCTGCGCTTTATACCGGCCAGTTAGTGAACCCATGCCAGCGGTGTTATTGAAAATGGCCTCTTATTGCCGATATAGCGCACTGCCACGTATAGGTGCGATTAAAAATTAGGTGTGCAGTAGGTATATTAAATGCGTTTCTCCCAGTGATACGTTTAGACCAACGAAGGTTCAATTATTGTTAATAGTCGGTGTTAATATACTGAATTCCTACGTTGTTTGGAGTGTTGGTTGATGCGATATAGCACTCGAGGTACCGAGTGCTTACATTAAATAATAATACAGCAAAAGTATGAAGATTTAATAAATCGTATTTTTTTTCAGCAAATATGAAATAATGAATATTTTCACACCAAAGAACGACAACTTGAAGATGATTTATTGTAGGAATTTCTTTAATGGGGCCTCCAAACCATGAAGTAAACCGTATGCGATTTAAATTCCACATAGTCACATGGCTTACAGTATGTCGTTGTACCGATCTCCGCCACCGCGCGCGCTCATTGTTTCCGTCCCATGCACTTCCGTCGTATCCACTTCCGTCTCTTATCCAAAATCACTCCCACAAAAATGTCCAGCTACCGAGTGCCACAAAAATATCCAGATACCGAGTGGAAAGATGTTACACATCAAAAAAGGCTTATGAGATCACCTTTTGTCCGTGTGAGTGTATGTGTGTGTGTGTGTGTGTGGGTCCGTTTGTGTGTGTCCTCCCCCCAAATAAAATCTAAACGGCTGGAGCGATTTCAATGAATCTCGGTAAGGTCGGAGTATTATTTTGGCCAACCCCGACCGGGCCCTTAAAATTTTATTACGTCTCGCCAATCCAACATGGCGGCTGTACAAAATATTTCACCGGCATTCTATATCTCCCAAACTATTACCGATATCACCCTCAAATTGTGTACGGTGATCAAAGGCACTACTAGAAGTTCACATAATTATGTAACTTTCAAAAACCTGGTAAGTACAAAACGAACATTGCGGCCAAGCAAAAATAAATCATTTAAATAGACTTTTCTCGCTATTTAACCGTCCGAACGCAGTGAAACTTGGTACAGCAAATGTTTATATATAGGCATCTAATATAGTTTAATTGTTTACATGACCTCAAGATGGCGGCTGTGCGACATTTTAAAATTACGTTTTTATTTCGTATGTCCTAATCATGTGATCGAAGTCAACGTTTGAATAATGAACCTGCGCATGAATCCTCATCTGGTAGCCCTATGGTCTACATAATTATACTTAAATCCAACATGTCGACCATCCGAAATATTCCGACGGTTCTCAATATCTATTAATCTATGAAAGCAATCAAACTGAAATTTTGTATGTTGATATTAACATAAGTGAGATATATGAACATAGGCTATATAGTTCCTGACGGAACTACTTGTTTAATGGACTTCAATCGTTTTTCCCCTGGTCCTTTCAAGTTATTTTATCGTAGGTGGACTATGGAGCTAAATATTTCGTTGCCCGAGTAGAACGTGTAGCCTGAGGAAATGGCGCCTATAGCTTCCCTAAGTATTTACCACGCTCGTAATACTAATTCACATCACATCACCATGCTGTCTCCCCTATAGTCCCCTCTGAGAACCGGACCATCCTGTAATGTTTTGCTAGCAGACGGAGGGAGGGGTGAGTGCTGTGTATGTCGTCTCGTCACTCACGTCTTCATTTGAAGAAGGCTTAATTTTTAAATGGAAGGGGAGAAGAAAGATGAGAAATGATGAGCAAAGGGAAGAAAAAATGTCGTTCATATTCTTTCCTTTAAATCTTGTCTAGACAGTAGGGGTGATATGTAAATTGAACCACCATTGCAGAGGGTGTGGTGTATCATAAGGTGTGAAATAAAAACCCTGAGTTGCAATAACCTCAGTAAGATTCAACATTCGTCAGTGATTTCATAAATTTACAAAATATGCATAATAGCTCACCGTGCGTTTATATGCAGGGATAAGTATACGACGTTTCCGGAAGATTGGAGCGGGGTACACTGAGCCCACGCATATACAGGTTATTCCTGAATTCCTATTACACACTTCTAGGGGTTGCAGAATGGACCCAGCCAATATCATTTGCAAGCGGACGGAACTTATACCCCGAAATGCACCACCTTGATGCCACATTAATGACAAGATCGAATTACAACGAACCTTTTCGTTGCTACATAGGTGACAAGAGCTTCATCGAACAGCGCATGTTTTGAGCGTGTGCATCCGAACACCATTTGCAGATACAGTTCACTGTATCCCAGGACGTTTGAGGTCGTTACATCGAGAAGCACTTGTAGTGCATCCAGGTACGAGCTCAATCATCCAAGTGACCTCCTTATAGTATTATTAGCATCAGTATGTTCTTTTCTTTTGTGCACCTTGATTTGCACAAAATATACCTAAATACTGCAATGAACATATTACGTACAATAACGCGTTTGCAAAAATAAATTATTTTAATGTATTCAATACTGTTTTTATTAATTCGCATTCTCTAAATTTTTGGAATAGCAAAATTGTGTTGTTTTTTTTTTGTTTGTTTGTCTTTGACTGCTTAGTTTTAAATTAATTGCGACCATTGAGTTGTATCCTTCATAAAATAAATAAACTTTAAAACTTATCTGTAAGCGATAGATTCCACTTATCTATGGCCACTATCACTCTGCAGACAACTGTAGATCCAGTAATCCTCAGGCTACGTTTTATCACTCAATTCTCAAAAAGTTCAGCACATTATTACACTCCATTACAACTGGAAGTTCTAGCAATGCATCCAACATTAAGCTACAAAATGAGTTCATTTCACTGACCCTGTTCTGAATTTTTAACATAACCGCAGGCTGTTCTTCCAAATGCTCCCGTGTCCATCACTAATTTATTGTAGCCTACGTTCCTTGCATCGCAAGCTTTGTAGGGAAGTGCCTCCAGGATGATAAGTTACACCTTTGTTCTTTATTTTGCTTTTCCTTTTAATCTTCTTTCACCGGCCGTGGTAGCTAAGCTACTAGGGCAGTACATATTCCAACATCAAAAAAATTTCGAATAATTTTGAATACCAATATTTGATTCGAACATACGAATAGTTCAACTTTTCAAATTATTGGCATATTTGAATATTCGTATTATTCAAATTTTCAACCTATTCGAACACTCGAATTTTGAAATGTTCGCATTTGTGAAATAACCCGACTATTCAGTGATTCGACGTACGATTCGACGAACAAGTCCAATCATTTAAATTCAAATAAGGCCTAAAAGGAAAAAGAAAGAAAGAAAGAAAGAAAGAAAGAAAGAAAGAAAGAAAGAAAGATAGAAAGAAAGAGAAAAGAAAAAGAGATATCATCTGATCCTTGCTTTGAATGTTTTTTATTTATAAGGATCTATCAGGCTAAACTCCCATCCGAACCCTTAGATTTCCCCTGTTTCAAAAAACTCATCCGCGGGACATATTTCTTTACACAAATTGCTGTAATATTTGCCTGGGAACAGTTATGAATGCACTACGTGATAAGCGCTTTTATTTTGAGGTCAATGAAATACAACCTATATCCGCTTTACGTCTCGGCATGATGGGTTAAAATCACTGACCGGACTATTAATTATATTGTCATGGAGATGCATGTGCAACGAATTCTTGTCAGACGTAATTTAAGAATGATGCGGAGCATGAAACACAAATCCCCCTTCCACCCAATCTTAACTTGACTGCGTATTTTGCATTTTCCACAGACGAAATGAAGAAAAGCCGAGTTGTACTTCCAGGCAAACTCCAAACACAACCACTCTTCTCTGAAGTCTTAACTCAACACGACTCGACAGTTTGCTGCTGACTGTATCTGGGGTAATAGGCTCGCCCACTAGCTAGGCTGTAACTGGGGTAATTAGCTCGCCTCTATATAGCTGGCAAACTGTCGCCTCAGTAATTGAATGGAGATTGTTGGAAGAAATGAAAACGTAAAAACACTTATAGTGAACGATGTATTGAAGATAGAGATATGCTCTCACGGACTTTTTTGTAGAACTTTCCATGCTGAACAATTCTTTCACTCATAATATATATTGTATTATATTTTTAACGGTTTGCCCAGTGTAAGCTTAAAAAGCGCACGGACGCCAGTTTTAGGTAGATTTCATTAGAAAGCTACCTATTGCAATGGGTACCATGTTTCGACTTCCGGAAAATTTCGACATATCTTCGCGTTTCACATCCCCCAGACCCCAAAACCACAGTCAGTTCAAAAGTTTATATATAATTTATGTATATATTGAACCCGATGGGGTTATGCTGACTGGAATCGAACATGGTTCTCAGAGACTATGATCTCAATATAAAGGTTCCACCAGGAAGCGAACCAGAGATCTGTACAGGGAGTTTCTTGGTAAAAACCCCTCGAAAGAGATGTATATTTAATCACTGGTGTGATTTTTGATGAAATGGCATTATTTATTAAAATAATGTAGGAAATAATGAGCAGATTATATCATTATAAGACGATTTGGTGTAAGCTATTGGAGGTTTGAAGCACAGAGGAGGGCAGAGCTGACATTTACTAATCGGCCCAGAATTGTGGGTTGGTCCCAGTGGAGCCACGTCCATCTCTGTCACCCCATTATGTCGTCTGGAGCAGGGGAGAGGCCTGAATAATGACATAGTTATTCCCCGACGGAGAATAGATTTGTAGTAGGGGCGGAGAAATGCCCAGAAAAATCATTGATTACTCGTGATTGGAGTAACGAATCGAGATGAGAGTTGCACACAGGTGAATATTTTGGCAAGAAGATAATTTTAGAGTCTTTTACCTGCGAAATTGGTGCATATTTAATGATGTGCGTAAGGACTGTAAAACGACCATTGTTCGCGGATGGATGTGAAGATGTTGCCGGGGATGTCCCGACTAGGTAGCGTCCCACGCCATGGAGAAAGGAATTAATATTAATTAATTGAACGAGCGATTCCTTTGCACACAGATAGTTTTGGGACCTGTGAAGAGAGAGGAACACAATGATCATGGTTTGAAGACCTGAATCATGCTGTGAGAGGAGCCAAGATTACGCGGGAAGATGTTGCTCTACTTTCTGTGGAAATCCGATATAAGGGAGTAGACCCCAGGAGGAGCCCTCTGTTCTAGCTCAGTTGTTACTCACTTGAAGCTCAGTCGAGACGCAGCCAAGTTCAGTCTACATGCCGCCAAGCGCAGTTACAGCCAGTTACAGTCTTACTCAATTGTCAATTGTAGCACAATGGAAATAAGTTGCAATCAGTATGCAGCAAATATGCAGCAGTACGAGACAGCGTGTAAGCCGCATACAGAAGTCTTCAAATAAGCTACGTGCAGTCTTCGAGTGAAACTTCAGTCAGCTACAGCCAGGTTGAAGCAAGTTCGTCAAGGTAAAACGCATGACGATTCTATTCATCAGGACGCCGAACAAAGACTGGTATGTGTAATAGAAACAGTAAATATGCTTGTATGAATAATAGTCGTGATACAGGCATAATCAGCAGCACGAACTATGACGTGTTCAGTTATGAAGCACCGTATAGACTAACGGTAGAATTATTGTGTATAATTATTTGTGAAAGTGTTGAACTTTATTAAGCGCAGTGTGTATAGTATTAACTAATCGTATGTGTGTAACTACGATAGAATGCGCTAAAGAAACTCTACTAAGTGTTTGGTATTGCCATGAGAGTACCAGATGGTAACGCTTACTGTAGGAGTAATGATCGTCACAAAACTGTTGGAGAGTTCCGAGAGCAGATAACCAGACTTTCAATCAGGAGTTGGTAACGTAAAATGCCGTCGACACCTGCAATTTCGATCTCTGCTAGGGAATTTCAGCATTGAAGTGTGTATAAAGTGACGAGTGTTCAGTGTAATGTATATGTAAAAATATCATTTAAAGTAGTGTTTGATGAAGTGTTTCACTTGTTTGGGGAGTGATAACTTCCTGAAAGGTATGCAACGTGTCGTGTTGGTGATAGAAATTATGTGTAATCAAATGTGTGTAAACAAGAGAAATATGTCGCGTTAAACCCATTATGGCGGGCGACATGGAAGAATATGATTGGTCGGAGCCACCTTAGATGCCTATAGAGATGTAAGTACCCCACAAATTATGGTTCTGATTATGTAGAAGTATGGACCGATGCATGTCTGTGATTCCGTAAAAATATTGTGAATTCCTTATAGATGCCAGTAAAAATCAGTTAGGAGGCTGATCCTCCATGTTTAATCAGTATTGAGTTGATTTTTATAGAGTTGAGATGTTAATTTGCATCATTAAGTGGAGTAATTATCCCCACTATGAATTAAGAATGGCAATCAGTTATGTAAATGCAACGAACGCGATTGTTCGAGTGTAAAACGTCTAGCTATGTCGGAAATTTTGGTAATTTATGTGAGAATAATAATAAATGATGATTTTGGTCATTTATGTCAATGAGATTTATAAGAATAATAATAAATAATGATTTTGGTAATTTATGTCAGTGAGAAATGATGATAATAATAATAATGGTTATTAAGAGTATGAATGAACACATCAGGAAACAAATAAATGTTGTAAGCGAGGATTATTAACGCTAAGTGCAAGGCTTATCAATCTAAGCAGGAAGATGTTACAGTGAGATTACATTTCAGTAATTATGGAAAGAAGTTTTATATCAGAATATTGCAGATATTCAATAATGATACCAGTAATGAAAGAGCTTTTAGAGAATTGAATTTGCAGCTTAATTGAGAAGCTTATAGAGTAAATGTTAGATTTCTCTTAATATTATAGGTCGGAGTGTCGTAGCATGGAGCATTAGGGGCCAGATAGTCTATTCTACGTATGAATTCTCCTATGTCGTGGACATTGTTGGAGATATTATTTATTCCAGAGTTCTAGTGAATGGACCCTAACTCTGAAGAAAGGATTGAAATGTGTTCCGGATTGGAATCTTTATAAGAGTCGAGGAAACAAGGACACCTCGCAGCTCTATGATTTCCTGAGAACTTATTGATGAGTTATGTACGCTCGTGGGCAGCGAAAACTCATGGCGACAGTGGTTTTGTGCGCCTATATCATACTTGAGACATCGGTCAACCGCCAGGCTCATGCATTGCGAACCCCGAACCTTCATGTTGAATGGACCCATGTGAGGCCATTAATTAATCATTATCCTCTACGTAGGACTAATTACGAAAGCTCATTCAATACCTGTTGGCATAATAGTCAATTAAGATCCTTTGGGAACATGTGTGTCGGTTAGGACACAGTATTTGTCTTGTAAATCTCCACTGCTTAGAGAGAGGGAGGCTTTCAAACTTTTAGAAAGGTCGAGATAATTGGTGAAACGACCCATTCCACTTTCTATTGTGTAGCGACTTCCTTAGCCAAGGGTCGGTGCCAGCCACTCGGACCGCTCAGGCAAGTTATAAAGGGAAGAGATTCTAGACCTTGTTAAAATGACATATAATGCAAGATTGTTATGTTGAGTATTAGAGCCATGTGGTTTGTGGACACATGGATAATTATAGTTCATCCTGATGGTTCATTAATTTAGCTATCTGACGAATAGTTACATGATATATTTGTACTGTCACTGGAACCAAGTCATGTAGTTGGTGACTAGATGCCAATCGCCATGAGCGCGAGGTAGTCTATCGTACAATCCGACATAAGCTATAACGTAACGTTTTATCTAGGAATCACAGACAGCATGCGGTGAAACCATATAATTGGAGGATGTGTAGGGGGTAGCTTACATAATTATGGAGTTGCACGTTGATTTTGGGGCAACGTCCAAATAGGTAAATGCATGCAAAGCATTTCATTGGTGAGAAGAAAAATATTAAAACACGCACGGCACACATAATTGTTTAACGTAAAGAGGTTTAAGGAATAATCCTTGTTGTAATATTAAAGAAGTCACATTGTATGACTGTTATGTTAATGTACAGTTTGTTTTGAAGTCGTAGGTGCATCAGCGCACTAGTATATCCTGGTGAAGTTCACAGAAGGGTAAAGCATTATGGCTAGGTATGACTTTGTTGTGATTTCATATTTGTTTACTTGTGGATTGTGGAAGTAAAAATTTTTGTTTGCTTTTATTTTATGCTTTTTGGGTATTGTTTTATGTTTGAAGCCATGATTTATTTCAATGAATTAAAGTTTTAGAATAGAGTTGTGCCTTATCATTGTAGAGTTGATACCTTTTAGCCTCAAATCCAAAATATGCACTGCTAAATTGGGGTTACCGTACACGCCTGAGAGCTGATGCTAGTTGGAGGCAGATGCATATTATCCAACGAGATTACTCACATGGGTACATGGGAATTGATGTCCTATACTGTGATTTGAGCTAAAGGTACGACTAAAGTCGGTCAGATTTAATGCACACAACTCTATTAAAGTAAGAATTAACGAAGTAGGGTGTGACCGCTCCTAATCCATAGCTAAGTTCCGATACGTATATATAAATTTTGATAGATACCTGTAGACATTATAGATCCTATTAATTTATCATGACGCCCGTCTGTGGGGTCTATGGTAGTAAAAGCTCTATTAATTTATCATGGCCCAAGCAACGTGGGGCGGTATTAACTCGTTATGGAACCGCCTGCGTCAGTGCAATATGAGCGATTTTGGCATTGCACGAACCGGGCAACGATAGATTGTGCATATCACTATTAATTTATCATGGCGCCCAGAATACGTGGAGCTTATGGGATTTAGGGAAAACCCATAGATTTTTTATGGTATTTCATGGGGAAAACCATAGTAATTGTTTTGCCTCAAACTGTGTTTGAGTGATTTTTTTGAATTCAGTAGGCTTTTTGAGGTAACGCAGAATCTCTCTATTGAGAAGAGAATGGCCTAAGGGTACTAGCGTTACATACCCAATCCACAATCTACCATGATATTATCAGGTTTTGTACGACTTCACAATATGTGTGCAGTGTTTGATGTTTCTCTTCGAAACGTATCCACATATTTTTCCAGGAAGCCTGCCTGCATATTTAAGTGTGTTATTGAAAAATGTCAGGTACGGAGGAGATCTTGCAAGTTATTGCAGGACTGAAACAGCATTTTGATGCTGCTAACGAGCAGAATAAACTGGAAGCCAAGGCTTTCCAGGATAGCATAAATAACAGGTTAGATGCCAATCAGGAGGCAATTAAGGCAACTCAGGTTGAAATAAACAACCGTTTAGATGCAAATAAAACTGAAATAAACAATCGTTTAGATGCAAATCAGGTTGCAATGGATAATAACCAGATTGAATTAAATAATAAGTTAGGTCAAATGCAAGAAGTCATTAAGACCGAAGTAACAGATACTGTTGTAAGCATTGTATCGGAAATGCAGGTAAATACTGATAAACGTTTCGAGGCCATAGAAGCCAAACTTGAGGGTAATTTGCAAGCGTGTAGGTATGCTCAGGAGCAAACCAACAGTAAATTAGAGGCGTTGTCTAACGATATTAAGGATATTCAGATCCAAAATGAGGCGAATCTCGAACGCCAAGCGAAACAGTTCGCAGAGTTTACGAAAACAGTAGACCAGAGATTAGAGGAGAACGACTCCAAATGGGACCAGAAATTGAAAAGTTACGCTAGAGCAATTAACGGTGACCTCAAGAAACAGGACCAGAATATATTAGGTCAATGCCAGGAAATAGGCGAAGTTAAGGCTATCGCTCAGGAAAGTAAGGAGCTGGTAGGCAACGTAAAAAGTCAGATGGGTAAAGTTCATAAAGAACTGGACCAAGTGCAAAGCGACATTATCATAGTCAATAAAAGACAAGAGGAAAATAGAGGCGAGATCACCAAGGTCCGGAATGAATTGTCCAAAGTCAATGGACACATTCAAGATGAAATTAAAGGTCTGAGAGAAGAACTCGAAATAAGAGAAGGCCAGAAAACAGAGGCAAGCGACAAGACCCTTGCTCAAATTAAAGAGGACGTAGAGGATGAAATATCCCATATCAAACAAAGTCTGAAAGAAGACAAGGTGAAAATTTTTCAAGTAGCCGAGGAAAACCGAGATAGGCTTACGAGAATAGAAAAAGAAGTCATTACTCGCCTAGAAAGAGCAGAAATGCGCCATAACCAAATGGAGACTAGGATAATAGCACAGGAGGAGACACTTCTGAAATATCCTAAGTCAAGTGAAGGCAGCATAGAGGATATAAGAAAAACAAGGTGGGCAGACTTAGAAACCCAACCTATAAGCAGGAATGCTACAGGCGCAGGAGAAAGTCCTTACATGACGCCAGGTGTACCAATTGCGGCATCGACGCCACATGAAAATGCGATGCACACCCAGGTGATAAACGTCATTAGGGCAAGCGAAGAAAAACCTAGGAAGTTTTCAGGTAGTCACTGTAGTATGACACCAAAATATTGGTTAAAGGAAGTGACTGAATATCTCAATGATGCACGAATACCGCAGGAGCGTAGGCTACGTGCTATAGAGAAGTTAACAGAGGGGGAGTGCGCATTATGGTTTCGCAGCTTCCGTTACACTTTTGATACTGTTGAGGAATTCCGCGAGGCATTCTTGAAGAGATATTGGGACGCCGCGACTCAGCAGAATTTACGGCTGGATTTGTATGCCAAAAAGTACAGCACGAACAACCCGACGAAGTACGCAGAATTCTTCATATCGCAGATGTGTCGTTTTAAAGAGCTGGATCAAAAACCTAGTGAACTGGAGCTATGCATTGCTATCGCCAAACAGCTTCCATACGAGATCCAAAGGCTACTAATCTCGGCTAATGCGAAAACGGCTATGGAAATGGAGACAGTTCTAAGGCAACTGGACCTCACCACAGCAAATACTATGCGTCAGAGTCGAACCGTGGAACAAGTCCACGTGACCAACACACAGACTGACCAACAGCAAGCTCCAAGGAACAACAAGGCCACGAGCACAGAAAATTTAGATTCCTATGGACGGCAATGGGAACAGGAACCCAGAAAATGGCAGTCAAGGTACAAAGGAAATGCTAATAAAGCAGGAAGAGGTCGAAGTTCGTGGAATAAACACAATAATAGGGGCAAACCGTACCATAACAATGGAGGTAATAATGGCCAGGAAGGCAATAATAGAAATTGGAGACCCCAAGAGAGAAGAAATAACTTCGATGACGAGGCAGAAGAGCGATATCATGCTTCTTTGCGATACTTCGAAGAAAGGGGAGATGAGCCCCAGAAATCACAAGTCCGCTGGCAAGAAGTCATGCAGAACAGGACATCGCCAGACAGATATGGAGATGGAGCTAAGAGTTTGGAACTACAGCGCAGCGAACAGGAGAGAAGGAACTCCAAAGGGGCGGGCGCTGAAGAAAAAAAAAACGCCAAAATTAAAAGAGCTCGAGACTGATGGATGGAAGTCTATTAACATCATCAATTGGATAGCCAAACCAGAAGAATTGATTGAGGATACAGGAGGACCACAGGTCATGGTCAAGAGAGAATTGCCTATTATAATTGTGAGAGTGGCAGGATTAAAAGTCAGAAGTCTGCTAGACACAGGATCAACAGTGAGCCTGATGACACAAGCTCTATATAATGAAATAGCCCGGAGAGAGAACATTTTGAAGATACCGATCTCCAGTGTCAAAATTAAAGGGGTAATTACAGACAAAACAATGATATGTAAATACCAGGTATTCCTAGATTTACAGATAGGAGGCTCTATTTTCTCACAGAGTTTCCTGTTAGTAAACAAACTACCTTATAACCTACTTATTGGGGCAGAGTTTATAAGGGAATACAGAGTGATAATTGACCTAGCACAGGACAGGGTTATGTTCCATGTGAATGAAGAAGCTGAAGGCTTAGAGGTCGCACTCAATGAAATTGAACCAGGATCCAGTGAACAAGTATGGCATACATACAGAGATGTGGCTGATGAAGAAGTGTTAGCTATGGAGCAGTTAGAAGCGGAGCTCAAAACACTAGCCACAGACTTGGAAAAAGATCTGGAACCCAAATTGGAAGAATACATTTCGGAAAAGCTAGAAGAAGCGAAAATTGGGCTAAAAGAGAAGGAAAATTTAAAGCAGTTATTGCTGGAACAGAAGGAAGTCTTTGATTCGAGACCTGGTCGGATAAAGAACTTCACTTATGCTTTTCAAGTCAGTGATTGGACACCATTTAGGCAGAAACCCTACCCTATAGCTGAAAAGCATTATGCTAAAGTGAAAGAGGCAATTCAGGAGATGTTGGAGGCCGGTGTTATTGAGAAAACACCTACGCCTTATGTAAGTCCATTGGTAATTGTACCAAAGACAGACGGATCTGTCAGAGTCTGCTTGGACCTGAGACGCTTAAATTTGAGAGTTATTCCGGAATTTGACCAAGTGCCACCTATTAAAGAGATCCTCAGGAAGTTTAGAGGGAAAACTATATTCTCAAACTTGGATATCACATCCAGTTTCCACCATCTTGAATTAGAGAAGAAAACTAGTCTGTTGACAGGATTTATGTTTGATCAACATACATTCACATTTTTAAGGCTACCTTTTGGGTTGAAAACAGCTGGTTCAGCCCTGATAAGAGCGTTAGATCGCAATCTATCAGATGAGGTTAAAGAGAGTACCATCAGATATGTAGACGACATTCTACTCACATCAGAATCTCTGGAGGAGCACATGAGAGACCTGAAGAAGTTGCTAGATGACCTTCGAGAGGCTAACTTTAAGGTCAATATCAAGAAATCGCACTTCTGTCAGAGGGAAGTTAAGTTCCTAGGGCATGTTATTGATGCAAATGGAGTGAAGCCTAATCCAGATAAATTGGAGGTAATTCGGAATTTCCCTCGACCCACGAAAGTTAAGCACGTCCGACAGTATTTGGGAGTAATTGGATTCTTTTCGAACCACTGCCCAAACTATACTGCGACAGTAGCACCACTGCAGGACCTATTGAAGAAAGGCGGCAGATGGAATTGGACGGAGCAATGTCAGGAAGCATTCGTGAGGTCAAAACAAATGCTTTTGGAATATGTGAAACTGGGATACCCAGACTACACCCAGAAGTTCATCATACAGACGGATGAATCACTTATTGGGATTGGAGCGATGCTATTCCAGGAAAATGTTGACCAGCCTGAGAAGAAAGTTTTTATCGCCTTTATCAGCAGAAGACTGAGAGCCCATGAGAAAAATTACACGATCACAGAGATAGAATTGCTCGCAATTTTGTACGCGTTGCAATCGTGGCACAAACTCGTGTACGGCTTCCGAATAGTTCTGAGAACAGACCATAAAGCTTTAACATTTTTGTTAAAGACAGATTTGTCTAGCCAGAGATTGACAAGATGGTCCCTGTATATCCAGCAATTTAATGTGGAAATAGAATACTGTCCAGGGAAAGAGAATGTAATACCGGACATATTAAGTCGTTACCCTAGAGAAGAAGAAGTACTAGCGGTCCAGATTGAGAATCGAGATCAGAAGACGTTGGATGACTTAAGGAACATTACCAACCTACAACGCGAAGACCCATGGTTGAAGATGATAATCGATTACTTTGAGGGACGATTAGCAAGGGGAACTGCGATATACAGAGAGGCGGAGGCATTGGCAACAGATTATGTATGGTATAATCAGATATTACACAAGTGGGACGATGTGGATCACACACGTCAAAGGATTGTAATTCCTGCATCTTTGCAGAGGAGATTAGTATGGCTAGCCCACAGAGCATTTGGCCATCCGGGGATAGATAAAATCTGTGCTCTGTTGAAGGAAGCATTTACTTGGCCAAAATTGAGAGAAACGGTGAGAAATGCTATTAGAACATGTGATCTTTGCCAAAGGGTAAAGCCGAATCCCTTTTTAATGAGGCAACGACCTATCCCGTTGTTACCAGAGAAGCCAAGGCAGCTATTGAGTATCGACAACTTTGGACCATTGCCTAGAGCACGTAGAGGCAATAGACACATTTTTGTAGCCATGGATGTATTTTCGAAAATGGTGGTGTTGTGCCCCATTCAAAAGACAAGTTCAAAACAGGTCTTGAAGCGCCTGAAAGAGAGAGTTATTCCGATTCTTGGGAAGCCGGATAACATTCTCTCGGACCACGGAAGTTGCTTTACTAGTGCAGAATTTCGTCGAGAACTGGAAACTCTAGGAATTAGGCAGATTTTATCTACCATTCGCCATCCTGAGGCAAGTCCCGTTGAAAGAGTAATGAGAGAGATCCAGAAATACATGAAGATCTACTGTTCTGAAGCGAATTGGCGTTGGATTGAATTTCTAGAAGTCATTGAATACTGTATAAATAATACTGTACATGAGGCGACAGGTCAGGTTCCCGTTACTCTACATCTGGATCAGAGACCAGAGAGACCGTGGAATGGTGTTATTCCATTACCTGTAGACGCACAACCCGGTAGAGAATTGAGGATCCAACGAACCTTTGAATATCTCAAAGCACAGGCGGAGAGACGTCAGAGAAGGAATCGTGCGAAGAGGTATCATAAACCGCTTCTCATGGGACAGAAAGTTTTAATTAAGAAACCCGCCAGTTCAGATCCAGAGGCACGGAAGTATAAAAAGTTTAATTTTTCTTACCACGGCCCGTTCGAGGTGATAAGAGACCTCCAGAACAATGCATACAGGTTAAGGCATTTAGAGAATGGAAACGAGGTCGTTATGAACATAGCCAACTTAAAAATTTATTACTCGCCAGAAGAATTCGATGAACCAGAAGAAGAATTAGTAACGCACACCCAACTCAACGCGGAGAGCGGAGGCAGCCAAGCAGGCAGACCTGAATGTTGGAACGGCGAGACGGGACGAGAAGCAGACAGTTTACCCAGTGTAAGCGGAGAGCAGAAAGAATGCCAGTGTTAGCGAGAATTCTATGAAGAAATGGTCAGAGTGGCCAGAGAGGTTGAGGCTGTAAACGCGACCCTTCGCAGGGAGAATAGACAGCTCAGAAACAAGGCCGAGTGTGGAAGGGGGAACACTACTAACCCACTCGTAGCCAGACAAGGTGAAGGACCCCAGACGTAAACACAGACGGTGGTCGACAGTCAGCTGGTTACTTATATAAGCCACTTGCATTGGACTTTTATAAGTTTTGCAAGGGGAACATGAACCCGATGGGGTCATGCTGACTGGAATCGAACATGGTTCTCAGAGACTATGATCTCAATATAAAGGTTCCACCAGGAAGCGAACCAGAGATCTGTACAGGGAGTTTCTTGGTAAAAACCCCTCGAAAGAGATGTATATTTAATCACTGGTGTGATTTTTGATGAAATGGCATTATTTATTAAAATAATGTAGGAAATAATGAGCAGATTATATCATTATAAGACGATTTGGTGTAAGCTATTGGAGGTTTGAAGCACAGAGGAGGGCAGAGCTGACATTTACTAATCGGCCCAGAATTGTGGGTTGGTCCCAGTGGAGCCACGTCCATCTCTGTCACCCCATTATGTCGTCTGGAGCAGGGGAGAGGCCTGAATAATGACATAGTTATTCCCCGACGGAGAATAGATTTGTAGTAAGGGCGGAGAAATGCCCAGAAAAATCATTGATTACTCGTGATTGGAGTAACGAATCGAGATGAGAGTTGCACACAGGTGAATATTTTGGCAAGAAGATAATTTTAGAGTCTTTTACCTGCGAAATTGGTGCATATTTAATGATGTGCGTAAGGACTGTAAAACGACCATTGTTCGCGGATGGATGTGAAGATGTTGCCGGGGATGTCCCGACTAGGTAGCGTCCCTCGCCATGGAGAAAGGAATTAATATTAATTAATTGAACGAGCGATTCCTTTGCACACAGATAGTTTTGGGACCTGTGAAGAGAGAGGAACACAATGATCATGGTTTGAAGACCTGAATCATGCTGTGAGAGGAGCCAAGATTACGCGGGAAGATGTTGCTCTACTTTCTGTGGAAATCCGATATAAGGGAGTAGACCCCAGGAGGAGCCCTCTGTTCTAGCTCAGTTGTTACTCACTTGAAGCTCAGTCGAGACGCAGCCAAGTTCAGTCTACATGCCGCCAAGCGCAGTTACAGCCAGTTACAGTCTTACTCAATTGTCAATTGTAGCACAATGGAAATAAGTTGCAATCAGTATGCAGCAAATATGCAGCAGTACGAGACAGCGTGTAAGCCGCATACAGAAGTCTTCAAATAAGCTACGTGCAGTCTTCGAGTGAAACTTCAGTCAGCTACAGCCAGGTTGAAGCGAGTTCGTCAAGGTAAAACGCATGACGTTTCTATTCATCAGGACGCCGAACAAAGACTGGTATGTGTAATAGAAACAGTAAATATGCTTGTATGAATAATAGTCGTGATACAGGCATAATCAGCAGCACGAACTATGACGTGTTCAGTTATGAAGCACCGTATAGACTAACGGTAGAATTATTGTGTATAATTATTTGTGAAAGTGTTGAACTTTATTAAGCGCAGTGTGTATAGTATTAACTAATCGTATGTGTGTAACTACGATAGAATGCGCTAAAGAAACTCTACTAAGTGTTTGGTATTGCCATGAGAGTACCAGATGGTAACGCTTACTGTAGGAGTAATGATCGTCACAAAACTGTTGGAGAGTTCCGAGAGCAGATAACCAGACTTTCAATCAGGAGTTGGTAACGTAAAATGCCGTCGACACCTGCAATTTCGATCTCTGCTAGGGAATTTCAGCATTGAAGTGTGTATAAAGTGACGAGTGTTCAGTGTAATGTATATGTAAAAATATCATTTAAAGTAGTGTTTGATGAAGTGTTTCACTTGTTTGGGGAGTGATAACTTCCTGAAAGGTATGCAACGTGTCGTGTTGGTGATAGAAATTATGTGTAATCAAATGTGTGTAAACAAGAGAAATATGTCGCGTTAAACCCATTATGGCGGGCGACATGGAAGAATATGATTGGTCGGAGCCACCTTAGATGCCTATAGAGATGTAAGTACCCCACAAATTATGGTTCTGATTATGTAGAAGTATGGACCGATGCATGTCTGTGATTCCGTAAAAATATTGTGAATTCCTTATAGATGCCAGTAAAAATCAGTTAGGAGGCTGATCCTCCATGTTTAATCAGTATTGAGTTGATTTTTATAGAGTTGAGATGTTAATTTGCATCATTAAGTGGAGTAATTATCCCCACTATGAATTAAGAATGGCAATCAGTTATGTAAATGCAACGAACGCGATTGTTCGAGTGTAAAACGTCTAGCTATGTCGGAAATTTTGGTAATTTATGTGAGAATAATAATAAATGATGATTTTGGTCATTTATGTCAATGAGATTTATAAGAATAATAATAAATAATGATTTTGGTAATTTATGTCAGTGAGAAATGATGATAATAATAATAATGGTTATTAAGAGTATGAATGAACACATCAGGAAACAAATAAATGTTGTAAGCGAGGATTATTAACGCTAAGTGCAAGGCTTATCAATCTAAGCAGGAAGATGTTACAGTGAGATTACATTTCAGTAATTATGGAAAGAAGTTTTATATCAGAATATTGCAGCTATTCAATAATTATACCAGTAATGAAAGAGCTTTTAGAGAATTGAATTTGCAGCTTAATTGAGAAGCTTATAGAGTAAATGTTAGATTTCTCTTAATATTATAGGTCGGAGTGTCGTAGCATGGAGCATTAGGGGCCAGATAGTCTATTCTACGTATGAATTCTCCTATGTCGTGGACATTGTTGGAGATATTATTTATTCCAGAGTTCTAGTGAATGGACCCTAACTCTGAAGAAAGGATTGAAATGTGTTCCGGATTGGAATCTTTATAAGAGTCGAGGAAACAAGGACACCTCGCAGCTCTATGATTTCCCGAGAACTTATTGATGAGTTATGTACGCTCGTGGGCAGCGAAAACTCATGGCGACAGTGGTTTTGTGCGCCTATATCATACTTGAGACATCGGTCAACCGCCAGGCTCATGCATTGCGAACCCCGAACCTTCATGTTGAATGGACCCATGTGAGGCCATTAATTAATCATTATCCTCTACGTAGGACTAATTACGAAAGCTCATTCAATACCTGTTGGCATAATAGTCAATTAAGATCCTTTGGGAACATGTGTGTCGGTTAGGACACAGTATTTGTCTTGTAAATCTCCACTGCTTAGAGAGAGGGAGGCTTTCAAACTTTTAGAAAGGTCGAGATAATTGGTGAAACGACCCATTCCACTTTCTATTGTGTAGCGACTTCCTTAGCCAAGGGTCGGTGCCAGCCACTCGGACCGCTCAGGCAAGTTATAAAGGGAAGAGATTCTAGACCTTGTTAAAATGACATATAATGCAAGATTGTTATGTTGAGTATTAGAGCCATGTGGTTTGTGGACACATGGATAATTATAGTTCATCCTGATGGTTCATTAATTTAGCTATCTGACGAACAGTTACATGATATATTTGTACTGTCACTGGAACCAAGTCATGTAGTTGGTGACTAGATGCCAATCGCCATGAGCGCGAGGTAGTCTATCGTACAATCCGACATAAGCTATAACGTAACGTTTTATCTAGGAATCACAGACAGCATGCGGTGAAACCATATAATTGGAGGATGTGTAGGGGGTAGCTTACATAATTATGGAGTTGCACGTTGATTTTGGGGCAACGTCCAAATAGGTAAATGCATGCAAAGCATTTCATTGGTGAGAAGAAAAATATTAAAACACGCACGGCACACATAATTGTTTAACGTAAAGAGGTTTAAGGAATAATCCTTGTTGTAATATTAAAGAAGTCACATTGTATGACTGTTATGTTAATGTACAGTTTGTTTTGAAGTCGTAGGTGCATCAGCGCACTAGTATATCCTGGTGAAGTTCACAGAAGGGTAAAGCATTATGGCTAGGTATGACTTTGTTGTGATTTCATATTTGTTTACTTGTGGATTGTGGAAGTAAAAATTTTTGTTTGCTTTTATTTTATGCTTTTTGGGTATTGTTTTATGTTTGAAGCCATGATTTATTTCAATGAATTAAAGTTTTAGAATAGAGTTGTGCCTTATCATTGTAGAGTTGATACCTTTTAGCCTCAAATCCAAAATATGCACTGCTAAATTGGGGTTACCGTACACGCCTGAGAGCTGATGCTAGTTGGAGGCAGATGCATATTATCCAACGAGATTACTCACATGGGTACAATATGTATCTATCTATCTATATATATCAGTTTCTTGTGGACACGATAACTGCCGTAATTTTGCACCAATCACTTTGAATTTTTTACATAATATGTATCCCTATAAAATCTCGGTCGAGTTCGTTAATGGGCAAAATCGGTCGAAGGGGGTGAAAATGGGGGGGTTTTCTCGAAAAAGTGAAATTTCGCTATAACTCTCTTAATACGTGAAATATCGAATCCATTCAAAGTTCATAATATGTGCCGGAACAATTCTTTCACTCATAATATATATTGTATTATATTTTTAACGGTTTGCCCAGTGTAAGCTTAAAAAGCGCACGGACGCCAGTTTTAGGTAGATTTCATTAGAAAGCTACCTATTGCAATGGGTACCATGTTTCGACTTCCGGAAAATTTCGACATATCTTCGCGTTTCACATCCCCCAGACCCCAAAACCACAGTCAGTTCAAAAGTTTATATATAATTTATGTATATATGTATCTATCTATCTATATATATATATATATATCAGTTTCTTGTGGACACGATAACTGCCGTAATTTTGCACCAATCACTTTGAATTTTTTACATAATATGTATCCCTATAAAATCTCGGTCGAGTTCGTTAATGGGCAAAATCTGTCGAAGGGGGTGAAAATGGGGGGGTTTTCTCGAAAAAGTGAAATTTCGCTATAACTCTCTTAATACGTGAAATATCGAATCCATTCAAAGTTCATAATATGTGCCGGATAAGTGCCAAAAATTTATGTCAAATACGTTTTTTGATAGCACCAACCATTAACCAAAGGGGTGGAAAAAAGTGGGTTTTTCGGGAAACATTAATCATATCTCTCTTAATAGGCACAATATCAAAACCGTACAAAATGGAAAATATTCCCCTAATAATTACCTAAAACTTTTGTCTGAAAGAATTTTTGATATGACCCACCATTACGCCAAGGGATGAGAAAAATGATTTCGGAATTTTTAAAAATGTCAAGTGCCATCAGAGGTTACCATAACAACGCTTTTAAATTGATGAGGGATGATCTATCAGAGGTTGCCAAGACAACGCCATTGACGAGATCACATTCATTTTTAGCCTACTTTTCACACTTTTCAAAAATGAGGAAAAACTAGACTTATGAAATATATCCGGGAAAATGTGTCTGTCCTTCTGTCTGTCTGTCTGTAAAGATGTATACCGGAATATCTCAGACCCATATTTGAAAAAGATGCCAGTGCTACCAACTGCTAAAAAACACACTAGAAATTTGAGCTCCATGTTGGATATCCTGGAAGGTATACATGGGAGCTATTCTAAATTTGGCACACATGTAGATAATACTATTTCAGTTTAATTTCCAGGTGGCCATACATGACAGCGTTGCCAAAATAATTTTAAGCCTTCTGATAAGTCCAATTGTTAAATGCATATAACTTCTACACTATCAATTGGATATCAACCAAATTTTGTATGTAATATGTGTACATAAACAGATATGACTGAGTGTATTCTTAAGAGCCACCAGGGCTGCCAACTGTTAATAATTGCTCCCTATTTTGTATCCAAATATATCAGAAAGTATGCAAGCCGACAGCTTTAAACTATGCACACGTAAATTACCTGACATTTTACATTAATTTGGAGTAACTTATATACGTCAGTTCTACCAACATGATTCTAAGCCTGCTGATAGGAGCAATTTTTAAATACATGTAACTTCTATACCAACAAATGGATTTCATCCAAAATTGGCACAAAAAGATATAATATTTCAGATTATTTCAGACCAGCACTCGCATGACATTGTTGCCAACATGCTTTTACGTGTACTAATAGATCCAATGTCTAAATCCATGTAACGTCTTTTGGTCTTCAACCACATTTTGTATTCTGTACCTTAGGAGATGGATGTAAGAATATATTCAGTCACCAGAGCTGCCAACTGTATTGCTCTATTAGGCTACATTATGCCTAGTATACCTTATTTCGAACTAATTAAGACATTTCGATATTACCCACTTAATTTCGTCATTATTCTAGATAGGTTCATATACTGTAGATTAATCTATGGCATGAATATTAATTTTAAGAAAAGTAGGCTCTTTAGTTCGTCACGGAACTTCTTGTTCCATCTGACTATGAGGGAATCGACTAACTGGTAGCATGCTGAACTTCTATGCCCAAGGTCGCTGGTTCAAAGCCGGCCAAAGTCGCCGGATTTTCTAAGAGCGCTAAAAATCCGTCAGCATGCTTTCCTTCGGAGGGGAAGTTACAACGTTCGTTGCAAGTTGCTGGTTGCGTTGGCATCTAGCAGCCAAGTTCACAGCTAGGTGTCGTTGACGTTAGTATTTGGTACAAAATTAGGTACTACTACTTAAAATTGACCGTCTGCAATCCTTACCTGAATTACAGACTAATACAGTCATCACAAATAACACCGTTTATCAGACAGATTCTACACTCACCCAATGTACACGGGGTTACATGACCACCTTGTCGCAGCCCCTAAACTGAGGAACCAACCAACATCTCTGCGGGAGATAAAATTTTGCGTGAAGAAGTAACAGACTGTTAGATAGTTACACATTAGTTCCAAACCTTGCATAAGGACAGTGTGATCACAAGTATAACAAGAGGTTCCGTGAAGAACTATACAGCCTACTTTTCATGCCAATGATTATTCTACAGAATATGAACCTATCTAGAATAATGACGAAATTAAGTTGCTAATATCGAAATTTCCAATTAGTTCGAAATACTGTATACCTGGCATAATGTATCCTAATAGAGCACTACAGTTGGCAGCCCTGATGACTGAATATATTCTTAGTTCCGTCTCTTACAGTACTAAATACAAAATTTGGTTGAAGTCCACTGGATAGCATGGACGTTACATGCAGTTAAACATTGGATCTAACTGCGCGCGTAAAATCCCGTTGGCAACAATGTCATGCATGTATTGGTCAGAAATTATCTGAAATAATATGATCTATTGTTGTGCCAATTTTTAATGAAATCCATTAGTTAGTATAGAAGTTACATGCATTTTAAAATTGGACCTATCAGCAGGCTTAGAATCATGTTGGCAGCACTGACGTATATTAGTTACTCCAAATTCGTCTAGAATGCCAGGTACTATACGTGTGCAAAGTTTAGAGCTATTGGCTTGCATACTTTCTGATATATTGATATTAGGTAACAAAAATAGGGACAGCACATATTAACAGTTGGCAGCCCTGGTTGCTCCTTAGAATACGCATAGTCATATCTGTTATGGTACACATAGCACATACGAAATTTGGTTGAAATCCAAATGATAGTATGGAAGTTACATGTATTTAAAGTTGGACCTGTCAGCAGGCTTAGAATCATGTTGGTAGCACTGACGTATATAAGTTACTCCAAATTAATATAGAATATCAGGTACTATACGTGTGCATAGTTTAAAGCTGTCGGCTTGCATACTTTCTGATATATTGGTATTTGGATAACATAAATTAGGAGCATTTATTAACAGTTGGCAGCCCTGGTAGGTCTTAAGAATACGCTCAGTCATATCTGGTTATGTACACATACAACATACGAAATTTGGTTGAATTCCGCTTGATAGTGTAGAAGTTATATGCATTTAAAAATTGGACCTATCAGGAGGCTTATAATCATTTTGGCAACACTGCCATGTTTGGCCTCCTGGAAATTAAACTGAAATATTATGATCTGTACGTGTGCCAATTTTGAAATAGCTCCCATTCATACTTTCCATGATATCCAACATGGAGCTCAAATTTCAATTGCGATTTTTTAGCAGTTGGTAGCACTGACATCATTTTCAAATATGGCCGTGAGATATTCAGGTATAGATCTTTACTCATACCAAATTTTGTTTCGATTGCTGCAGCCGTTTAGGAGTTGATAGGGGGGGACACACACACAGCCAGACAGACAGACAGAAGGACAGACAGACAGACAGACAGACACACATTTGCCCGATCTCATAAGTCTACTTTTTCATCATTTTTGCAAAATGTGAAAAGTAGGCTAAAAATGAACCCCAAATGACTAGAAGGTTACCATCCCCATTAGACAGTAAAATGTTTATAATATGCAGAGAAAGACGAAAAAAATGTTAACTAACCTCCAATTGTAAAATACTTTCTCGCAATAAATGAGGTCTGATCCTCCTACGAAAACCTGAATATTTTGCCTATTATACCCTATCCCCTAGTTTGCCCGGTGAAATCTACCTCCGCCTTCCGGCGTGCCGAGAGGATTTTTTTTTTCGACTTACTACTTGGCTTCCTTCGATCATACATTTTTTGCCTACTTTTCACATTTTGCAAAAATTAGAAAAAAGTAGACTTATGAGATCGAGCAAATGTGTGTCTGTCTGTCCTTCTGTCTGTCAGTCTAGCTGTGTGTGTGTCCCCCCTATCAACTCCTAAACGGCTGGAGCAATCGAAACAAAATTTGGTAGGAGTAAAGATCTATACCTGAATATCTCACGGCCATATTTGAAAATGATGTCAGTGCTACCAACTGCTAAAAAATCGCAATTGAAATTTGAGCTCCATGTTGGATATCTTGGAAGGTATGAATGGGAGCTATTTCAAAATTGGCACACGTATCTAATATATAAAAGTGAAAGTCTGTATATATGTATGTATGTATGTATGTATGTATGTATGTGGGTTGGTTCCGTATACAAATCCACACCGTTCCACCAATCTCAACCATATTTTGCATACACATAGTTTAGGACCCAGAAGGAACCCCTGGCTACATGCATTTTCGATAGTCTTTATAATTCTTCTGATTTCGGCCCTTTTTCACTCAAGCACAGGCTAATCAAATCATAAAATATACTCATGAAGGAATGGCAAGGCAGATAGTTTCCATGGCAACATAGCTCAAGTCGAGACACGGCCGACTAGATGCCAATTGCGCTCTGTACTACCGGTATAGAAAATGAGGATCTTTACTTGAAATCCCGTTAGTTACTCAAGTGCTCACACAGCACTGTCAACCGAGTTTAGCATAACAAAGACTTGACACTATCTTCTTTCTACTATATATTTGTCAAATACCACTCACTCACTCACTCATTTATTCATCACGCAATCTCAGAAACCACCGAACGGATTGGAATGAAATCTGGTGTGCAGCTTCCTCAAGGGCCGCAAATGCCCACTAAGAGAGGATTTTTGGATATTCAGGTTCTAAAGGGGTGTTAAGGGGGTAGACCTGCATTTCATTGAATAGCAATATCTCCCGATTGGTTTCATTGGGGGATGTGATACTCGGCATATAAACTCATCATTAAAAATAAGAAGACACTAGTCTGAGGGTTTTTCGATGTGGTGTATATTATGAGGTGAAAGGGGTGAAAAGTGGGGATTGAAAGATTCCTAACGGAGCGTGTATATCTTAAACGACATAGGCGAGGAGTTTGAAACTCAGCGAAAAAAAATCAACATAAAAAAGAAGTAAATATGTGTTGACCGTTTTTTCATAAATCTAATTTAAGGGGCCCTTGGAGAGGGGTGAAATTCTGGGAAAAAAAAACAGGAAAGAAAGTGTCCTAACTGATTGACTCACTTACTCACTCATCAAACTCAGGGGGAAAACAGCTTTAAATAAGTTAATAGGTGTTTGACCGTTTGTTTCATAAATCCAATTTAAGAGGTTCATGGGGAGGGGTGAAATTGTCAAAAATAAATGAAAGAAAATGTCCTGACTGACTCACTCACTCATCATCGCCCAGCCAAAATTATTGAAGTTAGAAACATGAAATTTTGGGGATATGTTCGTTGCATGTCGAAAACGTCCACTAAGAAAAGAGTTTTGGATATTCAGGTTCTAAAGAGGTGTTAAGGGGGTAAACGTGCATTTCATTGAATAACAATATCTCACGCGTGGCTTCATTGGGGATGTGATACTTGGCACATATACTAATCATTAAAAATAAGCTGACACTTGTCTAATGGTTTTTCGATGTAGTGTATATTATGAGGTGAAAGGGATGAAAAGTGGGGGTTGAAAGATTCCTAACGGAGCGTGTATCTCTTAAACGAAATAGGCGAGGAGTTTGAAACTCGGAGGAAATCAATCAGCTTAAAAATAAATAAATAAATAAATAAATAAATAAATAAATAAATAAATAAATAAATAAATAAATAAATAAATAAAATAAATAGGTGTTCGACCGTTTTTTTTCATAAATGCAATTTAAGGGGCCTATGGTGAGGGGGGAAATTCTGGAAGAAAAACGTCCACTAAGGAAGGATTTTTGGATGTTCACTCTCATCGACCAACCAAAACTATTAAAGTTAGAAGAATGATATTTTGGGGATATATTTGTTGTGTGTCGAAAACGTCTACTAAGAAGGGATTTTTGGGTATTCAGGTTCTAAAGGGGTGTTAACGGGGTTAAACATGCATTTCATTGAATAACGATATGACACGACTATGACGCGAGCGAAGCGAGGCTAAAAATGAGATGGTGGGTGTCTGTGTATTACTCAATCACGCAAGTACCACTGGTCCGATTTACATGAATTTTACATGGAAGTAGCTGATATACCTGGTTATCATGTAGGTTACTTTTGATTTCAATACTTTGCACTATTTCAAGATGGCGACCATTTTAGTGACGTCACTACACCCTTTGGTTTCAAACTTTCATATTTCCATTTCAAACAAAAAGAGAACGCTAAGAAATAGCAAATTTTTGATGGCATGTACGAGGTTTAAAATAACATTTTCTATCCGAAAGGTATCTCCAACGGTTAGCGAGTAAAACCTAAATTTGTGCTATAAAACACGGTCAACGCCGAGCGGTGTAGTTGGACAAAATATTCCATCCTTAATCTTCATCTGCGCAGCACCTCGCCTATCCCCTGTTTTAAATGTCACCTTCACATTTTAATTTATTTATGACGCGTTTAGGCATTTAGGCCATTTGGTCCAAATCTACACCGTTTCACCGATCAGAACCAAAATTTGTATACGGGTACTTCAGCTAGTAGATAATAATATTGCAGTTTAATTTCCAGGAGGCCATACATGGCAGTGTTGCCAAAATGATTATAAGCTTGCTGATAGGTCCAATTTTTAAATGCATATAACTTTTACACTATCAATTGGAATTCAACTAAATTTCGTATGTTGTATGAGTACATAACCAGATATGACTGAGCGTATTCTTAAGACCCACCAGGGCTGCCAACTGTTAATAAATGCTCTGAATTTCTTTTATCCAAATACCAATATATCAGAAAGTATGGAAGCCGACCGCTTTAAACTATGCACACGTATAGTACCTGACATTCTATATTAATTTGGAGTAACTTATATACGTCAGTGCTACCAACATGATTCTAAGCCGGCTGAGACGTCCAACTTTAAATACATGTAACTTCCATACTATAATTTGGATTTCAACCAAATTTCGCATGTGTAATGTGTACCATAACAGATATGACTATGCGTATTCTTAAGAGCAACCAGGGCTGCCAACTGTTAATATGTGCTGTCTCTATTTTTGTTACCCTAATCTATATATATAAAGCACAATGTTTGTCTGTCTGTTTGTCTGTTTGTCTGTTATGTATACAAATCTACACCGTTCCACCGATCTGAACCAAAATTTGTATACTTACCATATGGAACCCTGCGGGTAACCCTGTCAACTTTAAATTTCGGAGAGACCACCCCATTTCCTGCATTTAGCCCCTTTTGCACAAATCTACACCGTTTCACCGATCTCAACCAAAATTTGTATACTTACCCTTTGGAACCCTGCAAGTAACACTGTCCACTTAAAAGTTCGGACAGACCACCTCATTCCCTGCATTTAGGCCATTTGGTCCAAATCTACACCGTTTCACCGATCAGAACCAAAATTTGTATACTTACCCTTTGGTACCCTGCGAGTAACACTGTCTGCTTGAAATTGCGGATAGACCACTCCATTCCCAGCATTTAGGCCCTTTGGCCCAAATCTACACCGTTTCACCCATCTCAACCAAAATTTGTATATATACCCTTTGGAACACTGCGACTAACACTGTCTGCTTGAAATTGCGGAGAGGCTACTCCATCCCCTGCATTTAGGCCCTTTGGCACAAATCTACACTGTGTCACCGATCTGAACCAAAATGTGTATACTTACCCTTTGGAACCCTGCGAGTAACACTGTCCACTTAAAATTTCGGACAGACCACCCCTTTCCCTGCATTTAGGCCCTCTGGCACAAATCTACTCCGTTTCACCGATCAGAACCAACATTCGGATACTTACCCTTTGGTACCCTGCGAGTAACACTGCCTGCTTGAAATTGCGGACAGACCACTCCATTCCCTGCATATAACCCCTTTGTCCCAAATCTACACCGTTTCACCGATCTCAACCAAAATTTGTATATTTACCCTTTGGAACACTGCGACTAACACTGTCTGCTTGAAATTGCGGAGAGGCCACTCAATCCCCTGCATTTAGGCCATTTGGCACAAATCTACACCGTTTCACCGCTCTGACCCAAATTTTATACACTTACCCTTTGGAACCCGACAAGTAACACTGTTCACTTTAAATTTCGGACAGACCACACTATTCCCTGCTTTTTTGGCCCTTTGGATCAAACCTACTCCGTTTCACCGATCTCAACCAGATTTTACATAATTACCCTTTGGAACTCGACGAGTAACACTGTCCACTCGAAATTTCGGACAGACCACTCCATTCCCCGCATGTAGGCCCTTTGGCACAAATCTACATCGTTCACCGATCGAAAACAAAATGTGTATACTTACCCTTTGGAACCCGATGAGCAACTCTGTACACTTGAAATTTCGGACAGACCACTCCATTCCCTGCAGTTAGGCTCTTTGGCACATATCTACATCGTTTCACCGATCTGAACCTAAATTTGTATACTTACCCTTTGGAACCCGACGAGTAACACTGTCCACTTAAAACTTTGGACAGACCACTCCATTCCCTGCATTTAGGCCCTTTGGCAAAAATCTAACGTGTTTCACCGATCTGAACCAAATTTTACATACATACCCTTTGGAACCCGACGTGTAACACTGTCTAAATGAAATTTCGGATAGACCATTCCATCTACTGCATTTAGGCTCTTTGGCAAAAATCTACATCGTTTCACCCATCTCAACCAATCTTTATGTAAGTTACTTACCCTTTGGAACCCGACGAGTAACACTGTCTGCTTGAACTTTCGGACAGAGCACTCCATTCCCTGTATTTAGACCCTTTGTTACAAATCTACATAGTTTCACCAATCTGGACCAAATTTTGTACACTTACTCTTTGGAAACTAACGAGTATCACTGTCCACTTTAAATTTCGGACAGACCACCCCTTTCACTGCATTTAGGCCCTTTGGGAAAAATCTACACCGTTTCACTGATCAAAACCAAATGGTTTATACTTACTCTTTGAAACCCGACGAGTAGCACTGTCGACATGAAATTTCGGACAGACCAATCTATTCCCTACATTTAGGCCCTTTGGCACAAATCTATACTGTTTCACCGATCTGAACCAAATTTTACATACTTACCCTTTGGAACCCGATGAGTAACACTGTCCACTTGAAATTTCTGACATGCCACTCCATTCCCTGCATTTAGCTCAGGAATTCCTCGGGGTTGCCAGCTTCCTAACTTACCAGCCCTGAGCCCTTGAGGGTGTACCAGAAGTGGAGGGGCTACACACACTCTGCCTCTTTGAGGGCCTTGAGCAGAAGACAGGAGATATTTCGAAAAGGAAAAGAAGGCAGACCCCTCGAAGAATGAGGGTATCAGGAAAGATGAGACAACGGCCAATTAAAGGGAGAATTTGAAAGACTCCCTAGCCCTCGGATACCCCAATACAGTCGGGGTCGGAATAGAACAAGTGTTGACCAAGGGAGGCCGACAGGAAAGAGAACTGAAAGGAGCCCGGCACCAGGAAGTAGAAGCAATGCCAGACTCAGCTGGGGTCCCTTGGTCGCCAACCCACGTCCCACATGTTGCGAGACCCTGGGGGGGGGGGGTCAGTTGTGAGAATAGCTTGCTGATTCATCGCGAGTTGACATGAGAGGACTTTCCAGAGCCCGCCGTGTTATCTGCTCTCTATGCTGATGCCAGCACAGGGCCGTTGCGAAACAGTTAGTGATTCCCGTCCAATCTAAATAGGACGGGGAACCCCGAACGTATGTCAGCATATTTCGTCATCATCTGTGATCATCTCAGGTTCGTGCAGCTTGGACCCATATTCTTTGCCGAGCAGTACGCCATAAGCTCTTTCACTAGACGCATCGAATACAAACCTAAGCCAGAAAATAAGGTTGAGACTTCGGAAGACATCGAAGCTAGACATCTGAATTACCTATATCAGTTTTAAAATAACACCATGTTCGTTTAGTAGTCATTTTTTCATTACCTTATTATTATTATCATAAGTGCAAATGACCTAGATGTTACGCGCATCATACCACTAATCACCGCCGCATTAAATCTTTCTCGACTGCGATTTTTAAAATATTTATTTTTATTAGAGTACATTGTGTACGTTATAAGTTGAAGTGTCAATTCAATACCCGTAGTAGTTTCCCTGATCATCCTCATCATAAGAGGAAATGACCTACATGTAACGCCCATTACACCTTTAATCACCACACACAATAAGTCTTCCTCGCCTGTGTATTACGAAATATGTATTTCTATTACGGTAGTTTGTAAACTTGACGTGCCAATTCAACAGTAGTTTTTATTATTATCCTTATCAAAAGGGCAAATGACCTAGATATTACGCCCTCATTGTCTTTGGGGGCAAATGACCTAGATTTTAAGTCCATTATATTTCTAAGGAGACTTTAAAACATTATCATCATTCCACCGGGCGAAGCCGGGTACTACTGCTAGTATCAATATATCAGAAAGTATGCAAGCCAATAGCTCTAAACTTTGCACACGTATAGGCCTAGTACCTGGCATTCTAGATGAATTTGGAGTAACTAATGTACGTCAGTGCTGCCAACATGATTCTAAGCCTGCTGAGAGGTCCAACTTTTAATACATGTAACATCTATACTATAATTTGGATTTCAACCAAATTTCGTATGTGCAATGTGTACCATAACAGATATGACTATGCGTATTCTTAAGAGCAACCAGGGCTGCCAACTGTTAATATGTGCTGTCTCTATTTTTGTTACCCTAATATCAATATATCAGAAAGTATGCAAGCCAATAGCTCTAAACTTTGCACACGTATAGTACCTGGCATTCTAGATGAATTTGGAGTAACTAATGTACGTCAGTGCTGCCAACATGATTCTAAGCCTGCTGATAGGTCCAATTTTAAAATGCATGTAACTTCTATACTAACTAATGGATGTCATTCAAATTTGGCACAACAATAGATCATATTATTTCAGATTATTTCTGACCATTACATGCATGACATTGTTGCCAAAATGATTCTACGCGCGCTGTTAGATCTAATGATTAACTGCATATAACGTCCATGCTATTCATTGGACTTCAACCAAATTTTGTATTCTGTACCTTAAGAGATGGAACTAGGAATAGATTCAGTCACCAGGGCTGCCAACTGTAGTGCTCTATTAGGCTACATTAAGCCAGGTATACAGTATTTCGAACTAATTAGAAATTTCGATATTACCAACTTAATTTCGTCATTATTCTAGTTAGATCCATATAGATTAATCATGGGCATGAATCTTAAATTTTAAGAAAAGTAGGCTCTTTAGATCGTCACGGAACTTCTTGTTAAATATTAATAATATATTTTGATATATGACTTGCAGTCAATGGCCATAAGCTGGGCATTATTGATTGAACGCCCGTGGGCTCCCATCAAGTTAAATTTCAAGTAGTTCCTACTTTGACTACCAGATGCTACTGTCTCTAACACTAGCGGCAAACGTTGGAACTTGATGGAGCGTTTCCTATCCATCCAAATATAACCTACAAATGTTGCTACACACCTCCAATGGCAGTGACAGGTTCTTTTACGAGCCATAAATCTACGGCATGGGCCCGCCGGCTTTACTTCCCCTACGATGCAAGGCATACTGAAGGATTTTAACGCTCATGAAAATTCCGACGACTTCGGCCGGGTTTGAATCTGCCATCTTGGACATAGCAGTTCAGCATGCTACCAACTACGCCACCGAAGCCGCTTATTAATATATTGTGTATAGCAGAGAATATGAAGTATTAAATGCCGATAGCATGTGATCTGAAAATGCTGCTTGTGGAAGGATGTGGAAGTGAAGGAAGTGACTGAAAATGGAGAGAAAGAGAAGAACAGTGACCTCGGGTATTCACGAAGCGGGGAAACATCCATCCCCCTTTCGTCTTCATTTCACTCTCACTGCATTGTGTGCGACATGGCAGGCAGAGAATACAATACAGTATAGAGTATATTAAGGAAATGCCTTACATAATTGAGCTCGTTCATCATAAAACAAAATAAATATTGTGACTAGTAACAGTCTTTGTCTAAAGTTCATCTCATTCCACTTAGACCGTTATTTAATTCGCGGCAATCTTTCCCCGCTCCTTGTTCACAATGTTATCATTGTCTTATACACAACCCTCCGTCTTCTGCCTCATAGTTCACATATTTTCTTCTTCCTTCTGTTCGCTGTCTTTTCCCACAGCACTTTCTCGTATTGCTTTCCTTCTATTTTATCTCTGCAGAAATTCTTCTTATTAACTTTTCATGATAATAGTGCCGGCGGTCGAGGTGGGAACTATTCTTTGTTTACTTTTGTCACGCTGTCAGCCTGCTTGGGTAACAGGTACAGTCGCACGAGTGGAATATTAATCAGCTCCTGAAGCCTAAGTCGTCGTTTTACTCTCCGTAGTGACATGAGCACCTGTTACGCTTAGCTGGGCTCTTGCGAAACAATTAGAAACGCACCATTCCTAATTCTCCCGTTATCATTAATTTTTCCGTTTACAATTCACAATATAAATTCTGTCTAACAGAAGTAGCGCGTGCAATAATGCTTGACTTGTGTGGAGACTGTACTCCGTGACCGCTGTGTCCCCCTGCTCGTCACGCAAGGCTCCAGCTGCTATAAGAAACAAACCTTGTTGCAGCCAATTACAGCGGCACTACTATCTTGAAAGGCTAATAACTTTTCGACATTAAATATACTTCATTAGCGAATAGTGAGTATCATTACTAGACATTGGATTTTTGAGATATTACCCAATAAGCTGTTTACCGTAATACTCATCCAAAGTTATCAGTGACAGTTGCCTACAAAGTAAAAGTAGATCCAACTCTGTACAGGCAATGATGGCCCTTGGAGTAGTGGAAGGTAGAGGCTTCCACCCTTCGTGACACCGGCATGAGATATATGATGATGATAATTGTTGTTTTAAGGGGCCTAACATCTAGGTCATTGGCCCCTAACGGCATGAGATAGGATGCAGATATCAACTCAATGCCCGGCCAACTTTTCTCCCAGGAATTAAACTGGTACTCATTTCTGTTGTAGACTGAGTAAATCCCAGGGCGATTTGAGTTTCTGAAAGTTGTAGTTAGGTAGATTTCTTTAGAAAGCTAACTATTGCAATAGGTCCCATGTTTCGACTTCCGGAAAATTTCGACATATCTTCGCGTTTCACATCCCCCAGACCCCAAAACCACCGTCAGTTCAAAAGTTTATATATAATTTATGTATATATATATATATATCAGTTTCTTGTGGACACGATAACTGCCGTAATTTTGCACCAATCACTTTGAATTTTTTACATAATATGTATCCCTATAAAATCTCGGTCGAGTTCGTTAATGGGCAAAATCGGTCAAAGAGGGTAAAAATGGGGGGCTTTTTTCGAAAAAGTGAAATATCGCTATAACTCTCTTAATACATGAAATATCGAATCCCTTCAAAGTTCATAATATGTGTCGGATAAGTGCCAAAAATTTATGTCAAATAAGTTTTTTGATAGCACCAACCATTGACCAAAGGGGTGGGAAAAAGTGGGTATTTCGGGAAACATTAATCATATCTCTGTTAATAGGCACAATATCAAAACCGCACAAAATGGACAATATTCCTCCAATAATTACCTAAAACTTTTGTCTGAAAGAATTTTTGATATGACCCACCATTACGCCACGGGGTGAACAAAATGATTTAAATTATAAGAAAATGCCAAGTGCCAAGAGAGGTTGCCATGACAACTTTACTTTTAATTGATAAGGGATGACCATCAGCAGTTGCTATGACAACGCCACTGCACGAGATCACATTCAGTATTCATATGTCAGTGGGAAGCGACTTCGGTATCGGAACTGGTAGCTTGCTGAACTTCTATGCCCAAGGTCGCGGGTTCAAACCCGGCTGAAGTCGTCGGATTTACTAAGAGCGCTAAAAAACCTGAGTTTGCTTTCCTTCTGAGGGGAAGTTCCAACGTTCGTTGCGAGTTGCTGATTGAGGTGGCATCTAGTAGCCAAGTTCACAGCTAGGTGTCGTTGACGGCAGTATTTTAGGTAGATTTCATTAGAAAGCTAACTATTGCAATGGGTACCATGTTTCGATTTTCGGAAAATTTCGACATATCTTCGCGTTTCACATCCCCCAGACCCCAAAACCACTGTCAGTTCAAAAGTTTATATATAATTTATGTAATATATGTATATATATGTATATCAGTTTCTTGTGGACACGATAACTGCCATAATTTTGCACCAATCACTTTGAATTTTTTACCGAATATGTATACCCATAAAATCTCGGACGAGCTCGTTACTGGGCTTAATCGGTCGAAGGGGATGAAAATGGGGGACTTTTTTTTTCGAAAAAATGAAATATTGCTATAACTCTCTTAATATGTGAAATATCGAATCCGTTCAAAGTTCATACTATGTGTCGGATAAAGCTCAGAAATTTATGTTTGAAACGTTTTTTCGATAGCACCAACCATTGACCAAAGGGGTGGGAAAAAGTGTTTTTTTCGGGAAACATTAATCATATCTCTGTTAATAGGCACAATATCAAAACCGAACAAAATGGACAATATTCCCCTAATAATTACCTAAAACGTTTGTCTGAAAGAATTTTTGATATGAGCCACCATTGCGCCAAGGGATGAGAAAAATGATTTCGGAATTATAAGAAAATGCCAAGAGCTATCAGTGGTTGACATGGCAACACTACTAAATAGATGAGGGATGAGCCATCAGACGTTGCCATGACAACGCACTTGCGCGAGATCAGATTCAGATATCCATCTAAGTGTGAAGTGGCTTCGGTGACGTAACTGGTAGCATGCTGAACTTCTATGCCCAAGGTCGCGGGTTCAAAGCCGGCCAAAGTCGTCGGATTTTCTAAGAGCGCTAAAAATCCCTCAGTAAGCTTTCCTTTGGAGGGGAAGTTCCAACGTTCGTTGCGAGTTGCTGATTGAGGTGGCATCTAGTAGCCAAGTTCACAGCTGGGTGGCGTTGACGTTAGTATCTGGTAGCAACATTAGGAACTACTGCTTGAAATTTAGCGTCTGCATTCCTTACCTGAATTACAGACTAATACCGCCATCACAATTCACACCGCTTATCAGACAGATTCTACACTCACCCAAAGAACACGGGGTTATATGACCGCGTTGTCGCAGCCCCTAAACTGAGGAACCAACCAACATCTCTGCGGGAGATATAATTTTGCGTGAAGAAGTAACAGACCGTTACATAGTTACACATCAGTGTCGAAACCTTGCATAAGGACAGTGTGACCACAAGTATAACAAGTAGTTCCGTGAAGAACTGTACAGCCTATTTTCATATATCCTGCTCATGTTAATTGCCTCTATCAACATACAAAATTTCAGTTTAATTGCTGTATCAGATTCGTAGATATTGAGAACCGTCTAAATATTTCAGATGGTCGCCAGGTTGGATTTTTATTTTTGTACTATTATATTAAGATTATTGTGTAAGTGTGGTATTCAAACTTCAATCGCATGATTAGAACACAAGAAGTAAAAACGAGATTTTAAAATTACGCACAGCAGCCATCTTGTGATTATGCAAACAATTGAAATAAATTAGATGCCAGTGGATCAACATTTGTGTAAGCATTTAAAACGTGCAACGTTTCACGGCACTCGGATAGTTAATTCGCGAGAAACGTCCATTTAAATATTTATACTTCGCGTCGCCGCCATGTTGGATTCTTGCTCACCAGGTTACTGAAAGTCCTATAGGTGAACATATGTTCATAGTCCCTATGAACATAAAAAATTCACTTTGGTTGCTGTAAAAGATTCATATATATTGAGAACCGTCTACATATTACGGAAGCTTGCCATTTAGGATTGTTATATGTATAGGCCATAGAGTTATGTACCATTCAAGGTCACTTATTGCCTAGGTTCATTATTCAAACTTTCACTTCGATCGCATGATTACGACACAAGAAATAAAAACTTAATTTTAAAATTTCGCACAGCCGCCATTTAGAGGTTATGTAAACAATTGAATTAAATTAGATGGCAGTACATTACAATCTGCAAAATCATTTACTGTACCACATTTCACTGCGCTCAGAGAGTTAACTCACGAGAAAAGTCTATTAAAATATTTCAAATTCGCTTGGTCGCCATGTTCGTTTTGTACTTTACAGGTTTATGAATTATACATAGGTAAACTTGTATCAGTACCTTTTATCACCGTACAAAATTGCAGGGTGATATCTGTAATAGTTTCGGGGATATAGAATGTCAGTTATATATTTCGCACAGCCGCCATTTTGAGGTTATGTAAACAATTGAACTAAATTAGACTCCAGTGCATTGCAATGTGTATAAATATTTGCTGTACCAAGTTTCATTTCGTTTGGATAGTTAAATCGCGAGAAAAGTCTATTTCAAAGTCTCCATTTCGCTTGGCCGCCATGTTGGTTATGTAGTAACCAGGTTTTTGAAAGTTACATAGGTGAACTTCTAGTAGTACCCTTTATCACCGTACACAATTTCAGGGCGATATCCGTTATAGTTTCGGAGATACTGAATGCTAGTGAAATATTTCGCACAGCCGCCATGTTGGATTGGTGAGACGTAACAAAATTCGATGGGCACGGTCGACGTCGCCGGGAATAGTGCTATGAACTTACCGAGTTTCACTGAAATCGCTCCAGCCGTTTAGATTTTATTAGGGGGGGACACACACACACCTCTCTCTCTCACACACACACACACACACACGGACAAAAGGTGATCTCATAAGCCTATTTTTTCAAAATTGAAAATAGGCTAAAAATGGACTCCAAATGACAAGAAGGTTACCGTCCCCGTAAGACAATAAAATGTTTAAAATATGTTTAAAATTAAGAAAAACAAAGTTAATTAATCTCCAATTATAAAATACTTTCACGCGATAAATGAGGTCTGATCCTTCTACGAAAACCTGCATATTCTGCCTATTTTCGCCTATCTCCAAGTTTGTCCGGTGAAATCTACCTCCGTCTTCCGGCGTGCCGAGAGGACTTTTTTGTTTCTAAAATCTACTAACTTGGAGCATCGAACAAGGGGGTGGCTATAGTGAAAACTTCTCAAAATACATGCTAAAATAGCCGAAAAATAAAGGAAGGGCGACCCAAGCTTATTTTGGACCCCTCAACGTGAGACGCAAAACTCGGGAGTCTATAAAGGGTCTCCGTAAACCACATTTTGAGGCCCTAAAATGAACAGTGTCTGTTATATTCGCAGAAAACTAACTTCGCTCTGATAAACACATGAAGGGATGAAAAGATGATGATGATGATAATTGTTGGGGCCTAACATATAGGTTATCGGGCCTAATAGTTTGGGTGATCGTGAAGATGATAATGAAATGTAAATACTGGATAACAAAAACTAACTACTAACTTATATACTAGAAGACGAATTGGAAAACAACAGGAGAATAAGGCAAATAAAGGACAGGAGGAAAAGAAATGCCCTCAACCCTCGAAGAATGCGGATTGAGGGACTTGGAAGGAAGGAGAGCCATCACAGGCAGATAGGAAAGTGAAAAAGGAGAGGGTCCATCCCAGAGGTATTGGATAAAAGGGGGAAAACCGGACCCAACGCAGGAATCCCTCGCGGTCGCCAACTCCCGAACTCACCAGCTGTGAGCCCCTGAGGTTGTAGCAATATCCAGGGTGCACCAAAAGTGGTGGGGCTACATACACATTGCCTCCTTGAGAGCCTTGAGCAGAAGGCAGGAGATAACATGAAAAGAAAAAGAAGGCTGACCCCTCGCAGAAGGAGGGTATCAGAAAAGATGAGACAAGGGCCAATTAAGGCGGGAAAGGAAGAGACTCCCTAGGCCTCAGATACCCTAATACCGTCGGGGTCGGAAGAGAACAAGAGTTGACCAAGTGAGGTCGACAGGAAAGAAGACGGAGAGGAGCCCGGCACAAGTAAGTGGAAGCAATGCCGGACTCAGCTGGGGCCCCGTGGTCGCCAACCTACGTCCCACTAGATGTGAGCCCCTGGGGGAGGGATGAAAAGCCCCTAACCATTGCAACAGTAGCTCAATTGATAACGTCTGGCTTTAATACCCAAGACTGTTCCAAGAACGGGTACTACTGCTAGTCCGCTATAGGCCTATAGGGGAGACTTTGATAATTCCGTAGTACGGCTAATTCCTCAGCACTTTAAATATTCTGTTTCTGCTGTGACACCGCATCGCAAGAGACGAGTTCATCGCACAGGTTGTGCTGAGTCAAGTATTTTAGTTTTCTTTACTGGATTTCCAAAGGACAATTGCTACCATCTGGCGGTGAAATCGTGAAAACTTGTGTTGTGTTTTTATTTTTTTGTATTTTTTTTGTTGAAATGTTCTAGTTTCAAAACCACATTTGGGTGATAAATTTATGTGGTATTGGTAGTTTAGTAACGGAGCATAATAATAGACTACCATATTGTAAATAGGCCTATGAGGTATCGCCGGTTTAGCACCAGTGCCACCAGTATCAACAAAAAAACTAAAAAGCAACTAAATTAAAATGTCTTCGAAATAGTTATTAATTGATTTAGACAACTCATCCTAGATGAAACAAGTAGTTCCGTGAAGAACTATACAGCCTATTTTCATATAATCCTACTCATTTTAATTGCCTCTATCTACATACAAAATTTCAGTTTGAAGGTTGAGATAGATTCGCAGATATTGAGAACCATCTAAATATTTCAGATGGTCGCCAGGTTCGATTTTGATTTATGTACTATTACATGAAGGTTATTGTGTACGCGTGGTATTCAAACTTCAATCGCATGATTAGAACACAAGAAGAAAAAACGAGATTTTAAAATTTCGCTCAGCTGCCATCTTGTGGTTATAAAAAACAATTGAAATAAATTAAATGCCAGTGGATTAACATTTGTAGAAGCATTTAACGTGCAAAATTATCTGCACTCGGATAGTTAAATCGCGAGAAACGTCCATTTAAATATTTATAATTCGCGTCACCGCCATGTTGGATTTGTGCTCACTAAGTTACTGAAAGTCCTATAAATGAACTTCTGTTCATAGCTTCTATGAACATAAACAAATTCAGTTCGATTGCTGTAAAAGATTCGTTGATATTGAGTACTGTCTAAATATTTCGGATGCTCGCCATTTTGAATTGATACATGTATAGGCCATTTCATTAACGATAAATTATTGCGTAGCTTCATTATTCGAACTTTCAATTCGATCGCATGACTACGACACAGAAATAAAAACTTAATTTTAAAATTTCACACAGCCGCCATCTTGAGTTTATGTAAACAATTGAACTAAATTAGATGCGAGTGCATTACAATATGTATAATCATTTACTGTACCATATTTCACTGCGCTCAGAGAGTTAAATCTCGAGAAAAGTCTATTAAAATGTTTCAAATTCACTTGGTCGCCATGTTCGTTTTGTACTTTACAGGTTCATGAAAGTTACATAGATTAACTTGTACCAGTGCTTTTTATCACCGTACAAAATTTCAGGGTGATACCTGTAAAAGTTTGGGAGATATAGAATGCCACTGAAATATTTCGCACAGCCGCCATTTTGAGGTAATGTAAACAATTGAACTAACTCAGACCCCAGTTCATTACAATGTGTATAAAAATTTGCTGTGCCAAGTTTCAATCTGTTTGGATGGTTAAATCGCGAGAAAAGTCTACTTAAAATTCTCAAATTCGCTTGACCGCCATGTTGGTTTTGTAGTTACCAGGTTTTCAATGGTCACATAGGTGAACTTCTAGTAGTTCCCTTTATCATCGTAAAATATTCAAGGTGACATCGGTAATAGTTTCGGAGATACTGAATGCTGGTGAAATATTTTGCACAGCCGCCATGTTGGATTGGTGAAACACAATAATATTTGAAGGGCACGGTCGGGGTCGGCCAGAATGGTGCTATGATATTACCGCGGTTCATTGAAATCGCTCCAGCCGTTTAGATGTTACTAGGGGGACACACACACACACCATCACACACACACGCACGCACACACAGACACACGGACAAAAAATGATCTCATAAGCCTATTTTTTTCATAAAATGAAAATAGGCTAAAAAATGTTAAGTTAATTTATGTCACAATGTAGTACAGTAATTTAATATCTATGTTTTTTATACCCTTCCTCTTAATTTATCATGTTTAGCAACAACTCCTTAAAATTGTTGATTATATGAGTCTCCTCAATATTTTTCAACGCAATATTGTTGATCCGGCAAGTGTATTTGCCCCTTCACTACGCTGCTGGTTCGTGTATTTAAGTAGTAGTCCATGTCAGAGCGGCGTGGCTACATTGTGAACTATGTTCCACTCGCATCTTGTTTCTACATTAAGTGGTGCTAGTAAAATTGTTCTGCTGTAACGCTCGGATATTTTATCACCAGCCTTCTCCAATTGACCGTGGTGTTGGGCAGAAACATAAATTCAGCCGCGGCCAGCACTCGGTCTTCAAACCAGCCTGCAGCCGCCACTCCAGCTATGAGTAAATGGTATTGTTTTTGTTTTTAATTAATTAAGGGGCATGGGACTACATGTAATAATAAAAATAATAATGTTATTGATCTTACGTCCCTTTGAAGTAATGTGGCTTTTAGAAACGCCGGGTGCAGTAATTTTGCCCCGAATGGGATCTTTAACGTGCCAGTAAATGTACTGACACGGCTCCCTCGCATTTTTGCACCCTCAAATGCCAACTAACTGTGCTGGGACTCAATCCGGCTATCTTGAGCTAAGCATGCAAGAACGTTACCTAGCCACGCAGCCAGTTGGGACTGCTGTATATGGTCATCAGGCCCTTCTATTTATATGTGTGTTGGATTTGTCTGATAACCTGATGACTGTAAACTGTGATTGTTGGGGTGGGCACACTGGGTTTAGACCACCTCGTGGTGTAGCGGCTGATGTATTGGCTGTCACACCGGAGGTCCGGATTCGGTTCCCAGCTCTGCCAAGGAATTATAAATCTTGGTCTGAGGGCTGGAACTGGGCACTGTCAGCCTCGTCAGGCAAAACTGAGAGGAAGAGAGTTTAATTCATCATACTATTTTGCTCCTTCTTTTCTTTGCTGATGGGGATTTTATATTCTAGAAGTTGTCATTAACTGTCTTACCTTAATTTATGAACCCGTCAACGACGAGTAACCCAGAGTAAGTATAATATAAAAGTATAAGCAGCGACGTGTGCGAAGTAAAACACTGATTTCAAGACGAATTATACACTATTCACAATCTGATGAAGCCTCCGTGGCTTAGGCGGCAGCACGCCGGCCTCTCACCGCTGGGTCCGTGGTTCAAATCCCGGTCACTCCATGTGAGATCTGTGCTGGAGAAAACGGAGGCAGACAGGTTTTTCTCCGGGTACTCCGGTTTTCCCTGTCACAATTTCATTCCAGCAACACTCTCCACTATCATTTCATTTCATCTGTCATTCATTTAATCATTGCCCCAGAGGAGTGCGTCAGGCCTCGGCAGCCGGCACAGTTCATATCCATGCCGCTAGATGGGGGCTTCATTCATTCCATTCCTGACCCGGTCGGAGACTGGAAGCAGGCTGTGGATTTTCATTTTCACAATCAGATAACATTAACATGGTTGTTTGAGCCTTGAAGTTATTCTAAATACGGCAGTATTCCTTGAAAATGAAGTTAACTATCGGGCCCACATACCACCCGCTCGGCTTCATTGCTATGCGGGCTCGACACAGTTCTGGCAGGGATCATCGAATGATTTATTTAATAGCACGTTTTAAACAAATAGTCGATATTTATGAAATTATAATGTAATTGGTCACTGCTGCGGGCAATTCTCATGTAGCCCCGTGTACTTTGCGTGTGTGTAGAATCTGTCTGATAACCGGTGTTAATTGTGATGGCTGTATTAGTGTGTGCCATTTGTTTTTAATTCAAGCAAGGACTGCAGACATTCGACATTCAAGTAGTTCCAACTTTTGCTAACAAACGCCACCGTCAACGACCAACTACTTCTGATCACTGTTACTAGACGCCACCGCAGTCGGCTCCTGGCGACAAACGTTGGAACCTAAGAGTTTTAGTCAAATATAACCTATAATTTAGCTTCACACAAGTGTAATTAGTGGAAGGTTATTTTTAATGCCATAAATCTATGACATGGGACCGCCAGCTGTGCTTCCCCTCTGAAGGAAGGCATACTGAGCGATTTTTAACGCTCTTAAAAAATCCGACGACTTTGGCCGGGTTTGAACCCGGGAACTTGGGCACAGAAGCTCAGCATGCTACCAACTACGCCACCGAAGCCGCCTTTTTCGTTTGTATGTTCATTTGTTACGATCGGTTACTTGTGCACTGGCTGTGCGGTGCAGCGGTAACGTTCTCGCTTCCTGTGCCCATGGTTGCAGAATTGAATTCTAGCGCAGTCAGTTGGCATTTGAGAGTTAGCAAATGTGTGGAAGCCGTGTCAGTAGATCTACTGGCACATTAAAGATTTCCCTTCGGAGCAAAATTCGGGCACTCCGGCGTATCTAAATGCCTCTGTAGTTAAAAGTTACGTTATACAAATATAGTACATTATGCAACGAGCAAAAGCCTCCGTGGCTAAGGCGGCAGCACGCCGGCCTCTCACCACTGGGTCCGTGGTTCAAATCCCGGTCACTCCATGTGAGATATGTGCTGGACAAAACGGAGGCAGACAGGTTTTTCTCCGGGTACTCCGGTTTTCCCTGTCAAAATTTCATTCAAGCAACACTCTCCACTGTCATTTCATTTCATCTGTCATTCATTTAGTCATTGTCCCAGAGGAGTGCGTCAGGCCTCGGCAGCCGGCACAGGTCATATCCTCGCCGCTAGATGGGGGCTTCATTCATTCCATTCCTGACCCGGTCGGAGACTGGAAGCAGGCTGTGGATTTTCATTTTTTCATGCAACGAGCCTACAATGGCAATAATGTCAATGTCTTAATTACCATTATATGCGAGTTGCATACGACTGTTTATGTTCGACGATAATTATAACTATTTTATGTTCGAACATAAATATTCATAAATATCTGTCGAGATTTCGCCATTTTTGTGTACAGAACAGAGCGCATGAGACGCAGAGAATACGAAGGCCTCCTGGAATATCCCACTGTGACACTAGAAACCACGCAGTGGATTTAAAATAGGAGGCCGTGGAAGTCAGCGAAGGTGCGATGCTATCCTTACCTAATTGGTCACACAACTGTTTCTTGAGCTCTGATTGCTGGGAGAAACTGTTTCATAATGAAAAATGGTGTTATAAGGTCCCTCATTATGATACAGTTTTCTGACATATAATATTTACATTTCGACATCGTCGAACATAAACATTAAGTTACTTGTGAGCGCCAGGCTTTACTGTTATGCGGGCTAAACGCGACACAGTTCTGACAGGGACTATCGTCTTATTTATTTGTATAAACACACTTTATAAACAAGAAATAGGCCTATCCCGTTGACTTTACTCGAAATGTTGACTACTGTATTGAGACGTTTTGGAAGACTTTGGTACAAACCGCACCTTCTAACTCCGTCTGGGTTAAGAGCTTGTGTTTTGCAGTTTATTATAGTAAAATTTAATGCAGTCAAATGACCATACATCAATTAAATAATACTATGAAATAGTGCATTTTGCTGAATTAATAAAGTGCAAAGGCCACGATGAATGTTTTGATTTAGTCTTCTGTGCTTAGTTCCTTGATTGATTTGGAGTTTCTTTTCATGATAGGATATGGAATTTTGGGTATTCTGTTTTACAAAGTTTGCACATGCACTCTTCATAGACTGTATAATACAAGATCGTACTGCACACCTTGTGATGGAACTGATGGATTCCAAGTCAGCGTTTTATACATAATTATGATGGTAAGAATAATTTAATTCACCTTCAGACAGGTTTTTGACGATAATAAACCATAGTCAGCTACAGGATTGAACGGGTGAATAATACTACAGCATGGCACCAAAGATTGTTTGCCGGTAATGCTGAACGGGCCAAGGCTGGACTCCAAATAAGGACTCTAGCGTATGAGGTGTCCTCGTTCCCACTTGAACTTTGCTCCAAATCTCAGGGTCATGATTTACACTTGAGTATCACTTTTTCTTTTTGTAGACCTGACCATTTTAGGTGGCAAGGTTTAACTTCATTACATAATCCACACTTCACGGCTTACCGCGATGAAATTGAGGTGAGAGTGAAACGTTATTTACTTTGCTCCACGTTGAGCGTACAAATGAGACGTTTTGCTAGCTCCTAACTGTTGGGTGAGAAATGTAACTGTTTACCTTTGCCTAAGCTATGTTGTTTTAATGGGCGCCAAGACCTCAACGCAATGTTGAAATCTAAATTTGTATTTAACAACGTCTAGCTCTGGCAGAACACCTTCAAGACTCTATTCACTCAGATCGTGGTATGATTTGATCATTAACCCAACAAACAATTGTATCAGGAGAAGGAATTGGTCTATATCTAATGCTACCTACTGAAAGCAAAGATTGCATTGTAAAAGAAATGAATTTATTATATAAAACAAGAATAGCAAAATTAATAATAATAAGTATAAAATTTAAATTGGAGCGTTGTGATTTGAATATTACCGATAGAAAATTACGTGAAAACGGAGTCTGATAAATTGATTTTACTCTTATTTCCAAGCTATGAAGTTACTGAAATATGAAATGTAGAACAAAGAAAATGAGAGATTGCGTATTTCTGCGTCATTGGCGCTTACCACTGGAAATTGCCAAAGCATTTCCCTCGTTCTTGAAGATGTTGTGAGCTTCCCACAGTCTCCTGGACGTCGTCATCTCCGTCGGAATTTGATGATATTCTGGTAGATTAGATAATTCTATGGTCCGTACCTCGGACCCAAACACTCGTACAACCAAGTTTTACAAAAGTTCGTCGCTAACTACACTGAACATCGGAGCGACACGCACTTGCGACCGTACACCTCAAGTATTTCACAGATAGTCCTCTTCCACGGAACATCGGAGCGATTCCCGCGTATATCCACACTCGGCAAGAACTACACAGATTGTTCTTGTTTCACGGCGCGTCGAACGATATATGCACCTGTTGGCTCCCCCACCATGGTACCGACATCTAGCTTACGTCGTCGCCACTGATTGGCTGCACCCTACGCGCTAGATCCCCACTCCTTCCTCATTACACTCCGCGGGAGGGAGAAGTCGATTTCCGTTTCCACAATTCGCCTTTTCTAGACCTTGCGACCCAAGATTGCGTCATGCTCCTCGACAAGATTCAGCGTGTACTTGAAATCCCAGTGAGTCATCTCTCTCAAATACCCTAACTGACAAAAACTCCGTAAAATTCCGTAATCAGATAATTTTCTATGATATCGTCGTTCGTAATAATTTGCTTGATAGCGTTTTCTAAGACATAGAAAACCTATCTGAATGCTAATAATTTTTATAAAATGCTCCGAAAATACCTTAATAATAATTATAATAAATTAATAATAATAATAATAAATTAACATGAAAAATTATCTTGGCTGAACAATTTGCCGCGTAAATAAATATAGAATGGCTTCCTACTGACTTATGCCAGTTGCATAAAACCCCACGAAAAATACGTTACATATTCGCCTCGGATCATCGGATGATTTACCGTGACGACGGTCCATTATCCGATTATCCCAGACACGTTAATAAACCCCATCCAAAATACATATTACATAAACGAAATCACCCTAAATTACAGATATATACACTCATATTTTTTCTTCACGCACTTTGCGTCAAAGTTTGTTGTCACTATGGATTGCACTTTGCAACCAGTCCAATGTTTTACATATGGAATAGTGTTCCACGGATATTTCCGCCTCTCAAATTTCTCTATGTTGGAGAAATAGACATAATTAATGTGTGAGCACTATGTATTTATGATGTCATATCACACGCATTGAAGGTGTTCTGATATATTTATATCACCATAGAACTCCCTAATTTCACTGGAGGTCCCCTCCTTATGGTGACATTTAATTCCACTTATCACTGAGCACACGATCACACTACTGTGGCAGCGCCTCGTGACCATAATACTTAATCTCTCTTTAAAGTAGATTAAATGAATATTGACTTCTGAAAAAAAAACAGTAAATGCGCATTACATATAACACCAAATATTTCTGTGCCGTAATCGCCCTGTCTTGTTAAGTTCCCGTTAACCATATTCTACTTAATACTAGTTCTCAACACAGACCATTTCTCCTCACACACATAATACCATTGTACAAATTATCTTAAATTACACACTTACAAATCTTACATGGCGAGGCCGTAAACAGAAATCACGTGTGCTGATATGTATGAGTTTCATGAAGGACTGTCTCGCATTCTGATGGCCCATCTTTTATCTCGTGGACGCCTTAAGCTAACAAGCCCTATTCAAGCGCTCCCCCATCTCTTGGAGATAAATGGGAACCCATCAGCGCTGCCAAAATGGCCTTGGTGCATCGAGACAATTTAGTGCTCAACAGCATCCGACAATCCCGTCATATTTCCCTGTACCTTAAAAACTCTCATTTACTTACATACTACCCCCCTGTGTGACTTCTGATACGCCTGCCTTAAGACCAGATCTTCCACGCACCAGACACCACACTTACTCATTTGATAGGCTGGCTCGCCAGCTAAACACACTCACTTTATGACACATATTTCCGTAGACTATGTATATTATACGTCCCGTATAATCTGTTTCCCTCACTATTCTCCAGCACATATGCTGTTTTTCCAATACGTTTGGAAACTATAAATGTTTCTGCGTCACCTGCTTCCAACCTTGCAAGTGGCTCCCTTTAAATGAACGTCATCACGTTGCTCTACTAGCATATTCCTCAGTGTCTGTAACGATGCCCTGTTGCTACTGTCCACACATGCTAACCCTACTTTCCTCTGGTGTTACACCTCTAATCGACACTCTATGACCTAAAAATGTCACTTCTGACTGACAGAATGACGACTTAGACAGCTTCAAAGTGAACCCTGCCTGATCTAACTTCTGAAAAACTATATCTAAATGACATAGATGCTCCTCAAAACTGCGTGAACTAATTACCATATCATCTATGTAAATGGTTACAAACTCTCCTGTGTCATCCCCTAATGCGATGTTTAAAGCCCTAATTAAAGCTGCTGAACTACTCTTTAACCCATAAGGTGTTCTACAAAATTGATAAAGGTTATATTTATGACTAAAAGCTGTAAATGGTCTATCTTCGTACATAAGTGGCACTTGCCAAAAACTGGAACTCAAATCTACACAAGTGAAATACTTCTTCCCCTCAAATGTTTGCATTAATTCCTCTATTGACATAGATTTCAGCTGATCTGAACTTATTCTACTGTTAACCAAACGAGCGTCTAAACAAATACGAACAGTGCCGTCGGTCTTGGGTACCGTGATCAAAGAATTAACATATGGACTGTTCGAGTGCTCAATAATCCCATCTTCAAGCATCTGATTAATTTGTGCCTCAACTGCACTCTGATAAGCGAAAGGTACAGGATATCTATGTCCTGTGAATACTGACCTATCAATAACGTTCAATGAATGTGTATAGCAATTGGCCATACCAATGCGATCGTCAAAAACTCTCCTATTACACAATAACACATCATAGAGCCGAACACACTGTTCATCCTCTATATTTCCCTGAAATGCAGCCTCACGTAACGAGTCCTCTAGACTTCCGTTCGTAATCACACTGCCCACAAAACATGGAGAACCCCGCTCTACGGCTGGCGATATCTCATTTAAAGTACAAATCACACCTACAATACTACTCCTCTGAATATGGTCATTGAGCGCTACTTCTACTTCAGAATCTCCCCATTTAAATTTCAAACTCCCTACATCATAACATAAGTTACCAGACACTCTACTTAGCCACTCTGAACCCAAGATAACACTGAATACTAAATTTGGAATTACAAGGCAAATCTGCTTCTCTACATGATTATTAATTTTAATGTCTACTAAAACTTGCTTAGAAATTACTTTAGACCTCTTCCCAACAGCTGTGATAACAAAAGTGCTTTTAATTGGCATCTCCTCAAAATTTACTCCAGTTCCTTTCATTTTATCATAAAATGCACTACTTATGCAACTCTTCATACAACCACTATCAATTAAAACATCTGTGTACGCCTCAGACACGTTAAATTTAACTATGGGGCTCTTACTAACCACTTCCTGAATAATACCTTCATCATTTAGTTCATGTAATAATTCATTTCTTACATTTAGGTCATAGGGTTCCTGTATAATTGTATGGACAGGGCATGCTACAGACTGAGATTCTGACCTTACTTCGCAGCCTGGTTCGCGTTTAAAGAACCGCTACAGCTGGCCGTAGTACTAGTTACTACTGCACTGGTCTGGTTGTTCTGAGTTGTGTTGTCATTGTTTGGCTGTATATTACTACCACTAGGCTGTCCTCTTCCTTGACCCCTATTCTGGTTGTAATTATTGTCATTATAATTTCTCCCTTGATTTCCCCTGAAATCATTGTTTCTCCCTTGATTTCCCCTGTAATCATTGTTCCTCCCTTGATACTGATTACCATAGCCATTTCCTCTGTTCTGATTTAGCTGATTATTATTATTTCTATTTTGAGCATTGGCCCCTTCGCCACCGTTCCCTTGAACTTCCTGATGCCTGGCTTCATTAGGTCTATTATTATTATTACCCTGGTTCCTATTGAAATTGTCCTCATAACCCCCTCTCCCTAGTGCATCAAATGTGCTTAACAAACTTTCTACTTGTGATATAGTCTTTACATTCTGGATACAAGCAGCCTCCTTGATCCTATAGGGAAAGTGCCTAAGTAGCAACCTTACCACATCACTTTCCTCCTTCAAGCCATCCAGATATTTACACACTAATACCTGCCCTAAAAAGTATTCGGTCATGGTGGAGCTTCCTTTAGGGTTATATTTACCACACACTACTCTCTCACGATGCTGCGACTGAATAACCTCATTCCAGAACTTTTCACAGAATTTTATTTTAAAATCATTCATATCAGTAAACTTGTCTCTGTAGACAGCAAACCAATTCCTCGTTTCCCCCACAAACACTTGTTCTAAAATTTCAACTACCTGGCACCACTCAATACTACCATTTTCCAACCTCTCCCCGAATTTATTTTCTATAGTGTTCATGAACTCCATTGGGCACCCCTGTCGATTGCTGAACTTACCCAGTTCTACCTCCCTGTGTGTGCTATTCACAAAAACTGGCCTATTCTGACTATTTTCTTGCCTGATCCTAGCTTTTAATTTTAACTCTAATTCTGCGATTTTCTCCTCAGCCTTCCTCTCAATACTGTTTACTGTTAATTTAATGTTTCCTTCTGATTCTTCTACTTTATCATATAGCTTTGCTTGTTTCTCCTCAATCTTGCTAATGCTCTCTTTATTACTCTCTCTTAAATCATTTACTTCTGCAACTATTTGTGAGTGGACTTTCTCAATTCTACCCCCCAGCTGTTCCTTAACCTCTTTAGTAGCTACCTGAATTTTGTCAATTTCTCCCCCCAATTGCTTTTTGACCTGCTGTGTTTCCAGTTGCACTAGTTCTTTTAAATTTTCAGCCTGTGTACTGATTCTAATTTCCAACTCCTCCTGTACTTTTCCTAATTTTCTGTCTACATCTGCAATAATCTCTTTAGCCTTTTCTTCCATCACCCCCCGGATCTCACCTCTAATCAGTTCGAATTTGTCACTCATTTCCCTACTGTTTTGTTCTAATCTGGCGTTTAAACTATCGCTCAATTCCCTATTACTCTCTTTATTTTCCCTACTGTTTTGTTCTAGTTTAGCGTTATTCTGTTCTAATTTTGCATTTAAAGCTTCTGTACTTTCTTTATTTTCCCTACTGTTTTGTTCTAGTTTAGCGTTATTCTGTTCTAACTTTGCATTTAAAGCTTCTGTACTTTCTTTATTTTCCCTACTGTTTTGTTCTAGTTTAGCGTTATTCTGTTCTAACTTTGCATTTAAAGCTTCTGTACTTTCTTTATTTTCCCTACTGTTTTGTTCTAGTTTAGCGTTATTCTGTTCTAACTTTGCATTTAAAGCTTCTGTACTTTCTTTATTTTCCCTACTGTTTTGTTCTAATTTAGCGTTATTCTGTTCTAACTTTGCATTTAAGGCATCACTACTAACTTTGTTCTGATACATAAACTCGAGAAGTAAAGTTTTTAATTCTGGTTGGCCGCCTACACTCCCTGTTTCAGTATCGGGATTTACCTCCGCTACCCCGGTACTACCATCACTCGACATACTGCTCGTATCATCACTCTCCCGTTGATGACCACTACGTAACCTCACCTGTCTTTCTTTCTCATCCCCCATAATGATATACACTGATACAGACAAATAACCCCCAAAATACAGGCACAGAAATATATACCCTTCTCCTTCCACAAATGTTATTAGGTTTTCAGCCCCAAGTTGTCGGCGACAAGTGAAACGTTATTTACTTTGCTCCACGTTGAGCGTACAAATGAGACGTTTTGCTAGCTCCTAACTGTTGGGTGAGAAATGTAACTGTTTACCTTTGCCTAAGCTATGTTGTTTTAATGGGCGCCAAGACCTCAACGCAATGTTGAAATCTAAATTTGTATTTAACAACGTCTAGCTCTGGCAGAACACCTTCAAGACTCTATTCACTCAGATCGTGGTATGATTTGATCATTAACCCAACAAACAATTGTATCAGGAGAAGGAATTGGTCTATATCTAATGCTACCTACTGAAAGCAAAGATTGCATTGTAAAAGAAATGAATTTATTATATAAAACAAGAATAGCAAAATTAATAATAATAAGTATAAAATTTAAATTGGAGCGTTGTGATTTGAATATTACCGATAGAAAATTACGTGAAAACGGAGTCTGATAAATTGATTTTACTCTTATTTCCAAGCTATGAAGTTACTGAAATATGAAATGTAGAACAAAGAAAATGAGAGATTGCGTATTTCTGCGTCATTGGCGCTTACCACTGGAAATTGCCAAAGCATTTCCCTCGTTCTTGAAGATGTTGTGAGCATCCCACAGTCTCCTGGACGTCGTCATCTCCGTCGGAATTTGATGATATTCTGGTAGATTAGATAATTCTATGGTCCGTACCTCGGACCCAAACACTCGTACAACCAAGTTTTACAAAAGTTCGTCGCTAACTCCACTGAACATCGGAGCGACACGCACTTGCGACCGTACACCTCAAGTATTTCACAGATAGTCCTCTTCCACGGAACATCGGAGCGATTCCCGCGTATATCCACACTCGGCAAGAACTACACAGATTGTTCTTGTTTCACGGCGCGTCGAACGATATATGCACCTGTTGGCTCCCCCACCATGGTACCGACATCTAGCTTACGTCGTCGCCACTGATTGGCTGCACCCTACGCGCTAGATCCCCACTCCTTCCTCATTACACTCCGCGGGAGGGAGAAGTCGATTTCCGTTTCCACAATTCGCCTTTTCTAGACCTTGCGACCCAAGATTGCGTCATGCTCCTCGACAAGATTCAGCGTGTACTTGAAATCCCAGTGAGTCATCTCTCTCAAATACCCTAACTGACAAAAACTCCGTAAAATTCCGTAATCAGATAATTTTCTATGATATCGTCGTTCGTAATAATTTGCTTGATAGCGTTTTCTAAGACATAGAAAACCTATCTGAATGCTAATAATTTTTATAAAATGCTCCGAAAATACCTTAATAATAATTATAATAAATTAATAATAATAATAATAAATTAACATGAAAAATTATCTTGGCTGAACAATTTGCCGCGTAAATAAATATAGAATGGCTTCCTACTGACTTATGCCAGTTGCATAAAACCCCACGAAAAATACGTTACAAGAGTGAGAGAGATACCTGCAGACCTGCTTGACGCCAAGTTATGGATCTAACACATGGATTTTACTCACAGGCTTAACTCAGAAGGGAGATCGCACGTATTGTTCCAAATGTAGTCTCCATTAGAGGAGGATTTTGGCTTATTTTTGAGACTCTAACAGCAAGCCTGCAGGCAGTCAGTCATAATAAACAGCATAACTTGTTGTACATTTCAAAACAAAATCATGATGAAACAAACGTCTCTTGAGGTGCCCAATAGGTACACAGATGTGAAACCCTGAAACCCAGAATGCAAAAACATGCAATATTTTTGGGTGTAGAATTTGTATTCTTTCAATATGAATAAATTATCTTGTGGTTATAATGATTTTAATGGTTTCATTAATTCTTTTTTTTTCAGTTCGTTAGGGCCATATATGGACCAGGATGCTTGTATTTTAACTGTATGTTTCTTGCTGTCATCATCGTTGTTTGCCACGATCGGTGTTCCAAGTGGTGGGTTTGGCAGCTACTTTTTTGTAGGTGTCGTGAGATTTTCGGATGACCCGGCAGTCCTTCATTTTCCTGCGAAATTCAATCTTGCGCTCCTCAGACCATTTCCTGGTCTCGTCATTTGGTCTGTGGGTAGCTTCTGTGAGGGACATTACGAAGGGTGTAGTTTTGACAGTTATATTAATTATTTATTATACGGTGAAACATTTCAAAGAAATACATTTGCCACACGTCTCATATGAAACTCCATTTTTCCAACCCCTTTGGTCAATGGTTACGCAGATACTTCTTTGGCACTTAACCGATGAATTGTACGAACTTCAATTTATTATTGAACTAGATTTTCCATCTACTAAGGAGTTATAGTAATATTTCACTGTTTGGAACAAGGTCCTCCTTATCCATCACCTGGGTACGATATTGCCCATGGTTATATTTTGCTTAAAAAATTTTAAGTGATTGGTGGAATATGACGGTAATTACTGTGTCAACAAGAAAGTGATATACCTTGTATAAATTACATATAAACGTTTGGTCTTACGGTTGGTTTGGGGTCTGGGGGATGTGAAACACGAAGAAATGTCGAAATTTTCTGGATGTTGAACATGGTACCCATTGACTACTGGGGTACTCTTGTACCCCGCTTGGTATTAGGAAGGCTAAATACTTCAACTACTGATGCTCAACCACCTTCAAAGATAATCCTTTAGGACGAGTTTACCCTTTTGCCAGCGTTGGCAAAACGTCTTCGAAAAGTTTTCTAAGCCATAGTTAGCTATCTTTTCTTGTTGTTTCAATTTAAGGGGCTTGGACATCGTGGTCATTCAGCCCCGTGTACTCAGGTGTGTGTGTAGAATTGGTCTGATCACCTGAGTTATTGTGGTGTCTGTAGTAGTATATGCATTTGTAATTCAGATGAGGATTGGTAAAGAGACGGCCGTGGTCTTCAGTTTGGGATCAACCCGGCATTTACCTGAAGTAGAAGTGGGAAACCACGGAAAACCACTTCCAGGATGACTGAGGTAGGAATCAAACCCACCCCTTCTCAGTTTTGCCTCATGAGGCTGAGAGTACCACGTTCCACCTCTCAGACTTGAATTCAATTTCTTGGCAGAGCCGGGAGTCGAACTCGGACCTCCGGAGAGATAACCAAGAAATAGCTATCTCCCTTTCAACCATTATGGTCCTTCGGATGTTTCTCTATCGTCAAAAAGAGATAGATGTCGAAGGGTCATTAGTTGTTTGAGAGGTAGGACGCAATAGCACAAAAGTGCCATTTTTGCAAGAAATTCGGAGAAAAATCTTGTGACTTATGTGCCGGACCGTTGTCATGGAGGTACATTGTCTCCATCATCACATCTCAGGTTATTCTCCACAGATTAACTCCCAAGTAAAGTAATCAGACACTGCACGTTGTTTTTGCTTAATTTTAAAGGTCAAATTTCACATTTGAAATTCCTTGTAATACACAAAACGAATTCACATGACTTTTCTTTTGTGGCGATTTGTCATGGAATTTTGCTGCTCGAACGTATCCCTATTCGCCAGACTTTGTTCCCCGCAACTTTTTTCTCGGTAAATTAAAAGCTTAACTCGATAGCTTGATGGGCTCGAGAGGCAAGGAACTGTGTCATACAGATGGACGTACAAACGAGGGACATCAAAAGAATCCTTGTAAGAGACTATGGATCATGTTGCAATGTAATTATTTTTTAAGAACTTATAGTCCTGGCCATCAACCCCGTGTAGTCGTGTGTATTTTTAATTTGTATGATAACCTGTGTTATTGTGGTGTCTATAGTGTTTTCTTTTGTTTGTGTGTGTAGACCGCGTCCGTTCTGCATTTGCCTGTAGTAGAACTGGTAAACCGAGGAAACCTACAATTAGGGTGAGGTGGGAATCGAATACACCTTTTCTCAGTTTTGGCTTACAGGTCTGAGAGTACCCATTTCTAATCTTCAGACTAAAATTTAATTTTAGTGGTGACAGCCAAGAATGCTAACCACTACACCACTAGGAGGTCACTCTTTATACTGATGAAATACAAAACTATTTTTTGCACATCCCTTAACATTATACCAGAGCAGTGATTTCTATCTTTAGCGTATACTATATTTTACTCCAACCTGTTTGAGGCCGGTGTGGCTGAATACCTGGATAAACATATATCACGTTTTAGACATTTTTAGGATATTTCAAAGAATACAGAAAATTGTTATAGATGACTGACAGAGGTAAAAGATCCTTTTCTGACATAAAATTACAAGTAACTTAAACGTCTGCGGTTTCCCTTTTATTTATAATGATACAGAATTACCAAACCTCTCTTGGAAAGTTCTGCATTGATGATGTGTTTGGAGAGAAGAGACAGGCTAATTTTGCACCCAGCCAGGCCAGGCTTGTGAAATACAACCCTCCATTGTGAAGTTCAGTCTGGGGAGTCTATGGTTTCACGTTGACCTGCAACCATACCGGCGCTCGGAGCATCATCAATTACTTAGCAATCTACAATTATCGGCTAATGTGGAATTAGAAGATAATTCAGTTGACTGGCGGACACCAATAATTAGTTGGCTGCCCCACTGGTACCACATGGTCCTCCACGGGGAGGGGAGCGGCCAAGCCTATCATCTGCAAACCTTCCCTCAGGGCGCCCGATACCGCTGCGCTGTGGCCTGTTGGTTTAAAAAAATGCTTGGACAAGCAACGGGAAAAATAGTGTTCGCCGGAGGGTCCGAACCATGGCCGCTTTTTTAAACTATCTGTTTACGATTAGTTTAATTGCCTACTTTTTGATATACTGCATGGTATTGTTGCACCAAAGTAATAACAAAACAATAATAATAATAATAATAATAACTTTAAAGGAGCATTTGGAGCAGTGGCGTAAAACTACGGGGAGTGATCGGGGGGTCCAACCCCCCCCCCCCTCAAGAGCCAGATAGTAAAAATATGAAATTTCATGAAAATGCTAATTTTGATTAAAATAATTCTTAGATTGATGGCGTTAATTGGTTGGTTCCTCAGTTTAGCGGGTGCGACAACGTGGCCATGTAGGCTTGTGTAGAATTTGTCTGAAAACCAGTGTTAATTGTGATAGCTGTATTAACGTGTGCTATCTAAGATTAAAGTAGAAGGACTGCAGACGATTATTTTTTCCAAGTAGTTCCTACTTTTGCTACCAAATAATACCGTCCACGACACCTTGCTGCAGACGTGGCTACTAAATGCCATCGCAGTTAGCACCAGGCGGCGAACGTTGGAACTTTATAGCGTTATCAAACTAACCTACAAATTTTAGCTTCCACAAGCGTAGTTAGTGGAAGGTTCTTTTTCATGCCATAAATCTATGACATGGTACTACCGGCTTTACTTCCCCTCCAAAGGAATGCATAATGAGGGATTTTTACGCTCTTAAAAATTCGACGACTTCGGCCGGGTTTGAACCCGCTATCGTGGGCATAGAAGCTCAGCATGCTACCAACTACGCCACCGAAGCCGCCAGATTGATGGCAAATGACTAGATTGTTTTCGAAACCATTTCTTATCACTCTTGTTACATTCTTTGCGTTACACTAACTTAACACTTACTGAATGAACAAAATAGTCTGCTGTTCAGTTAGCTAGAGTGATGACCGTGGGATGGGTGTGGCACTATCTTTCCTCATCCCTTTTACAAACATACACTACTTGTCAGTTACCATTCTTTTAGTATCCGAGTGTGAGTGTCATTATGACGATTATCATTGGTAGCTTTTCAGTCGGTCAACACGATTATGCCCAATGAATGGATGAGCTACAAGATACAGTTATGCAAATACCCTGGAAAAAATTACATGTATTATTTAATTATCACTATTAAATGGGGCAGTTTAGGAATACGCGATTCGACCCTCATGTGGCCACTGTGTTAAAGTTTAAATTTTCACTAATGTAAATTCACTACTGTAAGTCGTTACGTGATTATAATACGATTTAACACAGATTAAATTATGCAAGTTTTGAATATAGCCTACTGTACCAGGTGAATCAACTGCCCCTCATAATATTGTTTTATGCAGCCCAACTAACACGTGTTATCAAGAAGGTCGATATTTCTCTGCCTATATCCCGTACGGTACTAATCCACTGCAAGTATATCCTGCAAACGATACTGAGCTCTATTAACTTTCCCTCATATTAGTCTGTACCCACATCGAGGGAAAGATTGCAGGACATGCATGCAGTGCATTAGTACCATACGGGATACAGGCAGAGAAATATCGACCTTCCTGATAACAATAGTAGTTGGACTGCATAAAACAATATTATTAGGGGCAGCTGATTCACCAGGTATATTTAAATTTTGAGGTAGACGCCGAAATATTAAATACGACCTAAATATAATAAAACAAAATATTAAATAAGATTAATAAGCCTCCGTGGCTTAGGCGGCAGCACGCCGGCCTCTCACCGCTGGGTCCGTGGTTCAAATCCCGGTTACTCCATGTGAGATCTGTGCTGGACAAAATGGAGGCAGACAGGTTTTTCTCCGGGTACTCCGGTTTTCCCTGTCACAGTATCATTCCAGCAACACTCTCCACTATCATTTCATTTCATCTGTCATTCATTTAATCATTGCCCCAGAGGAGTGCGACAGGATTCGGCAGCCGGCACACTTCATATCCTCGCCGCTAGATGGGGGCTTCATTCATTCCATTCCTGACCCGGTCGGAGACTGGAAACAGGCAGTGGATTTTCATTTTCATTAAATAAGATTAATAATTCAAACAATAAATACAAATTACGGAAAACAAAAATCAGAACTTCAAAAATGAGCAAGTCTTTGAGTCAATATTGACTTGTATATTTAGATAGTTAGCCCTAACCCACTCTCACTTATAAAGCGGATGACGAGATGAGCAGCCACCACAATATTTGTGAAGAACTAGTTTCAGAGTTATATTACTGTTCTTGAAACCATTTCTTATCACTCGTGTAACATTCTTATTAATACTTGAATTGAAATCAGTTAATTAGGTTGCAACTTAATTCTGAAATCGGTTAATTATTCTAAAATTTTATTAACGTATTGGAAGTTATTTTTTTGTGTTGCCTTATTAATCGAAATTGAATGCTTTTCTGTCGGTCAACATGATTGTACCCAATTATAATAGGTGTGTCCCTAATCCTGAAAAGGAGTAGGCCTACGTGTGATTAATGAGATTAATTAGAGAATTTATTAATATCATGTCATTTTCTTCAGGATTAGAGAATCATCCATTACAATTGAATACAATTGTGTTGACCGACAGAAAAGCATTACATTTCGATCTAAACATTTTATTTTATCTTTGGACAATGAACGTTTTCAGCCTCAGACTTAAAACATTCTTGCGTCTGGCCTTAGCATTACGTCAGGACCATGGGGCCAATGAGTTTGTCAGCTACCCTTATGTTCGAGCATTCAGACCAATTACGAAGCTCCCGCATATCTCATATGATTAAGATGTTATCACATAACGTTCAAAATGCGCGTCTCTTGGCAGACGTTCCCCCTTCTCTCCCCGAAGCCTATATCTCATTTTGAATGTCAGAAACTGGATGTAATTTCCCCTTTGATGCGATCCTCCTCCTCGTCGATTGTGGACGGCGACACGGTTCAAACAAAGAGCAAAGTGTGAGAATATTCGTTCCATTCACCTTGCACCCCAGCCAAGAGTTTATCACCTGCTGAGGTGGTGGAATATGACATCACTCAATGGCTTTGGTTGTCATGGCAACCAGCAACATCTCCCAGCCGCCTGCTTACCAGCCTCTTTAGAAGGGAATGATGCAGATCGGAGTGGGGAGACAGGCATGAAAGTACCAAGCCTTACTTTACTCCATCATAGTCACGGGATACTTGAAAGTGTAACACTACTCTTATATAAACTCATTTCGAATCCATTAATTGCTATTCCACCTCGTTGCGTAGTGGCTAACATTAATGGCGGCCAACGTGGAGGCCCGGGCTCGTTTCCCGGCTCTATCAAGATTTGTTTCTGGTATGAGGACTGGAACGGGGTTCACTCAGCCTGTGAGGAAAAACTGAGCAGAAGCGGGTTCAAATCCTACCTCGGCTATCCTGGAAGTGGTTTTTCATGGTTTCCAACTTCAATTCCTAGCAAATGGCGGGATGGTACCTAACCTAAAGCCACGGCCGCTTCCTACCCATATCCTATCTCAATTACACATACTAAAAGTCTGCATACATTACAGAGTACACAGGGTTACATGACCTGGATGCCACAATACCCCTAAGGAATCAACAACAACATATTAATTGCTTGTAAATCACCCTCTAGCGGTCCACTGCCTGTGAGACATGAGACTGATGACAACGGGGTCTAAGCTAAGGCTGACAATGCTTTCACTTGTAATGAGTTCCTCTCGTTCATCTTTCCGTCGGTCAACCTCCCTTGGTCAGGTCTTGCTCTCATTCCCAGTGGTAGTATATCGTCCATCCTTGCATTTATTTATTTTTTCTCTTCCACATGTGATTGCTTTAGTTAGAGCTTTTACACGTGTTTGATTATCAGGGCAGTATATTTCTTAACCATATAACTCACACTTTCATTTTATTCTTCATGAAGTCGGTAAATAACAAGATCTTTCTTACTTTCTTTCTATCTTTCTTTCTTTCTTCTCTCACGCTTGTTTTCCAGTTCGTGATAGGCCTACTTCAGGACTCTTGCGTCTCCTTCAGTAGACCGCCTCGTGGCACAGTGGCTAGCATTGTTGGCTGTCACTCCCGAGGTACCGGGTTCGATCCTTGGCTCGGCCAAGAATTTAAAAGTCTTGGTATGGTCTGGTACGGGGTCTCCCAGCCTCGTGATGCAAAATGGGAACCTGCCAGATGCTACGGCAGGAGGAGGAGTGGAAAGGAACTGGCCACCCTACCACACGCAAACTCTGGCTCGGGATACCTGGTTAATGATCCCTTGACGAAGCCAAGGGCTCTAATTCAGGTCGCCTACGTCCGTGGAGGGGATATGGCACTGTAATAGAAATAAAAATATTTCGTGAGGAAAGCAATGGCAAACTACATCACTCTTCTTCTTGCCTAATACGCCTCAATATAGCGCTGCCTTGGGTTTTGTGGGTATCTACCCACATAACCTAACGGCTGTACTTTTTGAGGATCCAACCAGCCTTCGGGCCGACTACCTAACAGACACAGGCAGCGTCTCCTTGTAGATGCTTCTTCCTTTACATCAAAATACTTATCTGTTCTTACTTTGTGCTAGTATCTCCGTATGGACCTTTATTTACTCATTCATATTTCGTCTCATTGCGTAGTGGCTAGCATTCTTGGCTGTCACCGCGGAGGTCCGAGTTTGATTCCCGGCAATGCCAAGAAATTTCATAGCCACTGACAGGGCCGGGATTCATGCCTCCGTCCTTGAGACTTGCTGCAGCTCCCCAATGAGGTCATGGTGCACGATTTGACGCACACGGCAACGCCGCGAATTGTCAAAGCTGCTGGGTGATTATGAATAATAGGCTACCCAGGTATAAGCATAGTTTATCCGAATTTCGACCCTGCGCTGAAGACTTGGTGTAAATTAGCTGCATTCTTTGACTAGAACCACGTTCTACATTGAAGGCTAATTTTATTGAAAACATGACTGTACTTTTCACCGTCTGCTCTCTCATATATGAATAAACTGAGCCATCTTCTTGTATTATCATCTCATTAAGAGAGGAAAATGGAGAATAGGATCCGATGTTGAAGGGAAATGGAGAAAGGGTTCCTCTTTTGAGGCTGAGAACAAAAACAGGATTCAGCTCGACAGCAAGTGTGTGCGTCTGTTTCGTCATTATACGCTTCACCTTCTCTCAAGAAAGCTATTAGTACCGTAACGCTGAGCATCTTGCGGTGCGTCGTACACACGAGAGTTGCATCTGTCTTAAAATCACTTCCTTTGCTTCTCTAGATGGGAAGAGGGTTCTAGGAAACATTGAATTTTCAACAAAGAAGGGTTTTAAAACATTTAATTATTGAGGCAGGAATTTTACACACAAGCATAGACCATCCCGCGTTAAGAAAATACTATGGGTCTTACGGGCTTTTATTTGTAATGGAATCTTTCCTATACTTGGCATGTTATCTATGATCTAGTTTTTATACCACGTAGGCTACGTTATCTTCATAAGACAGAGAAAATAAAGCCTTATGTCTGTAGGTACCATTCAGTGAACGTTATGTCCAAAGAATACATGTGTTTAGGGTTACCAAACGTCCGGCTTTTGCCAGACATGTCCTGCTTTTCATTCACGTTGGTTATGTCTGGCTGGCAGTTCTAATTTATCGAGAATTTCTGGCATTTTTGGTTGCAAGATTGCTCATTTAGGTTTTCCCTTTAAAGTCAGACAGATGTTAATTACATTTTCAGAAGATGGTTTGGATAAAGAATGTAAGGTGTTTAAGGGGAATGTATCTTGTTTCTGTGAGACCTGCACTGAGTACTTGAATAAATGGATGCTTCCTATGGAGGATTTCATGTGTTTCAAATGGTCGAGACTAAAAAACATTAAGGACCTCAGCGTTTGAGGATATTAAACCATGTATTCAATATTTACAGTCAAAGGGTGTAGAAATAGATGATTCCAAAATTATTCGACCAGTTCTGCAACGTAAGGGCTTATTCTAAAAGTTCAGCTATGGATAAAGACACAAAAATGGTCTGTTTCCTTTAATAAGTGAACTTTTGAACATTTGCCAGTTTTTCTTTGCCATAACAGGCAGCAATACCTCCACTGAACGTTTGTTTTAATTCGTATATGCTCAATGCACGAAAGAAACGAACCGTGAAAGAAATGTTACTTGTGTAGTTCAATTTCAAAGATATGTCGTGTGCAGAATTTTATACCTAATATAAGCTTTAGGAAAATAATTCGAGTCTCCTTTCAAACGATGATTCTGTTAAAAAATACAGCTTCAAATAAATGTACTGCAGCAACGACTGATCATTAAGTAAGGTGTTTCGTTTTGTAAGAAGTTCTGTGTGATATACGTACAATTTTGATATCGATTGAACTTGACAGGCATTTTTCTTAAATATCCTGCTCTTTGCTGGGCAATGTCCTGCATTTGGAAATTTTCAGTTGGTAACCCTACAAGTGTCCAACAAAATCTTGTGTTGAACCACGTGATATACGATGTCCCACCCATTATCCGTGAAAATTGGTTAAAATTCACTCCAAATGCTGTGATAATGCGTACTGCCGAACATTGAGAATAGCATCGCAAGAAATATATTTCTCATTCGACACTACGTGTGAGGGAGTGGCTTCTCAATGCCACCTGATTTTACTTCAATTTGTTGTTGGGACAGGAACTCTGCCTTAGAATCTAGAAGGATTTAATTCCTCTCACAACCAAAGAAACTTACGTACAGTTAGAACTAAGCCATCGATATATTTTCATCTTGATAGAGTTCTACAATTACCTGCTAGTTGATTACCTTCATTAGTACATACAAAGTATTGCGTTAGCTCTAAAAAGTATAACCTAATAGAGCCATGTTTAAAAAAAGTTTATGAATGTCTGTCTGAGTGTATGTATGTGTGTATGACGGTACTCTCTATCAATTAAAACATGACGAAACCAAATTGAACCAAATTTGGCAGAGAGGTAACACTAGCAAAGGCCACCTCAATGTCATGTTTTATATAGCCGCAATATGTTATTCCTAGAGTTTATTTCAGCAAGGTCCCTTATATGGTACTTCTTTCTTGCTAAGTTAAGCTTTAATAGTGCAATTGAAGGGTAAATTCCAAGGACCAGAAGTCCAAAAATTACATTGTTCAGAAAAAAAAACTATTGCTTCATTTGTGCTGAATTTAAACAAGTTCGTGAAGAACTATACAGCCTATTTTCATATATCCTGCTCATATTAATTGCCTCTATCAACATACAAAATTTCAGTTTAATTGCTGTAACAGATTCGTAGATATTGAGAACCGTCTAAATATTTCAGATGGTCGCCAGGTTGGATTTTTATTTTTGTACTATTACATTAAGATTATTGTGTACGGGTGGTATTAAAACTTCAATCGCATGATTAGAACACAAGAAGTAAAAACGAGATTTTAAAATTACACACAGCAGCCATCTTGTGATTATGCAAACAATTGAAATAAATTACATGCCAGTGGATCAACATTTGTATAAGCATTTAATGTGCAACGTTTCACGGCACTCGGATAGTTAATTCGCGATAAACGTCTATTTAAATATTTATACTTCGCGTCGCCGCCATGTTGGATTTGTGCTCACCAGGTTCCTGAAAGTCCTATAGGTGAACATATGTTCATAGTCTCTATGAACATTAAAAAAAACAGTTTGTTTGCTGTAAATGATTCATAGATATTGAGAACCGTCTAAATATTTCGGAAGCTCGCCATTTAGGATTATTATAAGTATAGGCCATAGAGTTATGTACCATTCAAGGACAATTATTGCCTAGGTTCATTATTCAAACTTTCACTTCGATCGCATGATTACGACACAAGAAATAAAAACTTAAATTTAAAATTTCGCACAGCCGCCATCTTGAGGTTATGTAAACAATTGAATTAAAATAGTAGGCAGTGCATTACAATCTGCAAAATCATTTACTGTACCACATTTCACTGCGCTCAGAGAATTAAATCACGAGAAAAGTATATTAAAATATTTCAAATTCGCTTGGTCGCCATGTTCGTTTTGTACTCTACAGGTTTATGAAATGTACATAGGTAAACTTGTATCAGTACCCTTTATCACCGTACAAAATTGCAGGGTGATATCTGTAATAGTTTCGGAGATATAGAATGTCAGTGAAATATTTCGCACAGCCGCCATTTTGAGGTTATGTAAACAATTGAACTAAATTAGACTCCAGTGCATTACAATGTGTATAAACATTTGCTGTACCAAGCTTCATTACGTTTGGATAGTTAAATCGCGAGAAAAGTCTATTTAAAAGTCTCAAATTCGCTTGACCGCCATGTTGGTTTTGTAGTCACCAGGTTTTTGAAAGTCTCATAGGTGAACTTCTAGTAGTGCCCTTTATCACCGTACACAATTTCAGGGCGATATCGGTAATAGTTTCGGAGATATTGAATGCTAGTGAAATATTTCGCACAGCCGCCATGTTGGATTGGTGAGAAGTAACAAAATTTGAAGGGCACGGTCGAGGTCACCGGGAATAGTGCTATGAACTTACCGAGTTTCATTGAAATCGCTCCAGCCGTTTAGATTTTATTAGGGACACACACACACACACACCTCACACACACACACACGGACAAAAGGTGATCTCATAAGCCTATTTTTTCAAAATTGAAAATAGGCTAAAAATTGCTTTTAGATCTACTATTGTCTCATTTGGGTGGCTACCATTTTGTTTTCGTTAAGATGGCAGTAAAATGAAACATGGCACTGAGGTGTCCTTTGCTAGTGCTATCTCTGTACCAAATTTGGTTCAATCCGGTTTCATTGCGTTTGAATTGATAGAGGACGTGACCGTCATACACACACACAGACAGACACACGAACATTTGGTCCGTGTAAATCTCATAAGTCTACTTTTGAAAATGAAAATCCACAGCCTGCTTCCAGTCTCCGACCGGGTCAGGAATGGAATGAATGAAGCCCCCATCTAGCGGCGAGGATATGGACTGTGCCGGCTGCCAAGGCCTGACGCACTTCTCTGGGGCAATGATTAAATGAATGACAAATGAAATGAAATGATAGTGGAGAGTGTTGCTGGAATGAAATTGTGACAGGGAAAACCGGAGTACCCGGAGAAAAACCTGTCTGCCTCCGTTTTGTCCAGCACAGATCTCACATGGGATGACCGGGATTTGAACCACGGACCCAGCGGTGAGAGGCCGGCGTGCTGCCGCCTAAGCCACGGAGGCTTATAAGTCTACTTTTATTTTTCCAAAAAATTGAAAGTAGACTAAAAATGAAAATACAAGAATACAAGCCTCAATGATCATTTCACGCTTTATAGTAGTTGCGTTAAGATACTATCCCTAAACATAATTAAACTCAAATTATAATTTTTAATGACTATGGCCATTATAGTTCTCAACCTTTCGTGGGGTTTGTTTCACGAATTGCGGTAACAATGAAGCACTCAAATTAAAGCAATTATACATTTTTTCCCCGTAGCGATCTATCTACTTCACGTAACTATTGTCAAGACGTAAGAATCGTGAATGTTTTATTGATGCTTTGTTACGAGTTTCTTGCGCCAGGTGTTAGCGTAACGAAGTGGTATATAATTACTATTTCAGGAATACGTGCTTGTTCTCGTTACATTGGCTGACCACAGGATGAATCAATTACTGCATTCAAGGAGAGAAGGGCCATTTTGACGGAAATTGCTTTCATCTTTGCCCGGTAATAGTTACTAGAACGTTTAGTCCGTCCTCTATTGAAAAGGATGAGTCATGTAGGTTTTTTTCGAGAATCTTCAACAAAGGCTTGAAAAATACTTTAAAAGTTTCTTTTCTCTCTTTACAATTCATTCGCAATCCTACTTTGAAAGGAAATACGTTCCGGAACGAGAGGTCTGCAAACTGATAAAATCATTACGGTATAAAATAAAAATATATTCGGCGTTTTTCAGAAAATGTGTGTATAATATTTCATTAGAATTATAAATACAGTATAAATATTGTAAGACGTTGTTTATTAACGATAAATAACTCCTGGTGTAGTGGCTGTGACTTCTGAGGCCTGCGTTAGACCAATAAATTTAATTATGCTCTGAGGATTGGAAAAATACTCATTCAGTCTCCTGAATGAAAACTGTGAAGAGGTGTGTCTGATTCCAATCTCAGCCATCCTAGAAGGGGTTTACCGAGGTTTCTAACTTTTTCCTGAGGCATATGCTGGGATGGGACCTAAGTTAAGGGCACGGTCATCTCTTTCCCTACCTTAGACTAAATTACAAATACACACAATTCTGCAGACTCCACAATAAGACAGAATATCTAACGTATTCCACATATACCCAAGTACACTGGGGTGAAATGGCCACGATGTCCAAAGCCCCTAATTGAAACAACAACAACAACATCAACAAGAACATCTTTCCAAAATAATATGATTCCTTAGAGATTGAATTTGTTGCGGTTGCCATTCTTTCTTTTCTTTTTTCTTTACTATATTCGCTTGATTTGATATTTGTTGAACACTATTTTGTTCTTTTCAGAATAACGCCAGTATATTTTTCAACCCTTCCGAAGGTTACACCGTAGTGGGAATCATGAAATACTTGAATCAAAGCAATTATACATTTTTCTCCCCAGCCTAACCATCAGTAATAAAGAGACCCAGTAGTGCAAACCTCGCCTACAACTAGGAGTTACTAGATTGAAGATCTAAAGTTTGAATTCCAGCGTTGACAGCCATCCTCAGAGTATAATTTTCCTTGGATTCTCCTACTTACTGCAGACAAATGCCCCAAACATTTCATAGGAAACTTAGAAGCCATTTCTGCAGTGTTGCAAAGTTAGTTTCTATGTAAATGACATTCATTCGGCCAATACTTCAATAGGTCAAAATATAAACATATACAAGGTAGTTAGAGTCTTCAGACAGCCAGGAACATACTATTTCCCAAGACAGGAAGTGCCGAAAGGTGTGTAAAAAGTTAATAGGTTAGTGTTTGAAGAGAAAGTAGGAGGAAAAGAAAGGAACGTACATTCGGCAACACTCTTTGCTAGCCCTTACAGTACGTAAACCATGGGACTAGAGGACGAGACCTAACAAAGAGGTTTTGCGCGTGAACTTCAACAAATATGGGTAAGATAAACAAGATAACACATATCAGATATGCAGTCAGCTGGTGTACATGTGAAGGTCACACAGGCAGATCATGAGAAGGCCGGTCTTGTGGAGTGGGAGAGAACCTGCCCAACTAATTTACAGCCATTGACACGTGACCTTTGAAACATCGTTGCGAGACCGCTTACATATAGCAGCCTTCAACACAGTGATTGCAGTAGCATGGATTTTTGGGAAAACTACTCAGTTAATTGTCAACCTTTTATTTACCTTTTTATCAAAAACGATTAATGGGGACTAATCGAAATTTCTCATGGATGTTCGTTTCGGTTCTATCTCTACGGACTTGTTTAAAAATAAATGTTATTTTGGTTTTTCATGATATTTTTTAAATAAAGAATTTTTATGAACATTTCCATCTGTCAAATTTAAACAAATGTAAATTTTGGAAAACGGTAGTGTTAAAATATAACACACTTGGGGAGGAATTATATCAGAAATTTCAGCTTTGTATGTTGAAAAGTTCCGGAAAGAAAAGTAATTTTTATATTGAAAAAATAAATTTTTGCGAAAACCTGGAAATATTGTTTTGCTCGTTTTCAGCACCATAAGATTCCTCTTCTTCCATTTGAAGCAATTGCGTCCATTCTGGAGATGCCCTGTGTTTCTTTACCATTAGTTAATTCTTTGAAAGTTATACGAACACATATATAAGGAGAAAAATAAAAAATAAATGAGAGAAATTTAGAGAAAAAGGGAGAAAAATAAAAGTCTTAATTGCTAGGTTTACTCGTAGGAAAAATGTGAGAAAGTAGTTGTGTAGTTTCAGTAGATTTAATCAGTTAATTTCTGTTACCAGTCCACTTCCCTGTACAAGATTTGTTATTATGCATTTTTCACTAAACGCACCAAAAAGAGTTATCTAGGCGAAACCACTGTTATATCTAACTTTTTGTTTTTGTTTAGTGTACCCTACATGTTTGCAAATGTTCACGTTCCTGTAACTTAGTACTAATTGTTCCAAATTTTCAAACACGTTAAATATAAACCATGTGAAATTGGTAATGGCAACGTTTTGTCTAGAATGCACTTGAAGTGAGTTACTTAGGACAAACTGAAAACGTACTATTTCATGATGGCACTTTCAAGATGGCGGACAACGCACAAGGAGGGGGAGCTCGAAAACATGCTGTACAACATACCTGAAAATGAAAATTACTCCACCTTTTGCGATCCAAAATGATACCTCTGCTGGGCTATTAGGAATGACCTATGAAGAAAATAAATCTACCGTTATAATATTATGGGTCCGTATCATAATACAACGAAAAGTAAGAAATTTTGAAGATTATCGGCATTCCGGAGTCTTTTAAGAATAATTTTAGATTTTGACTGGTATCTCGCTTGTTGCACTTCGCCCACACTAAGCTTGGGGCTTAACTATTTTTCAAGTGTAGAAGTATAAAACTTCCGTAGAAAGTTTTAAAGAGGAAGGTATTGTGATAGAGCATTTAAGTACTCAGTGGTCGTCAAGAAAATGTGTTGAGGGGGCGTGGGAGGAGGAGTGGGCCTTGGCATTAACCGCAGCTAGGCAAAACTTTCTGCTCGCTTACTTTCGTCACTTTGCCCAGTGTGTGCAACTGCTCTTGGTTGAGAGGGCGGTATGAATTAGGGTGAAGGGGGGATAGAAGGGGAGGGTGCTATTCGGCTCCCATTTTGGAAATGTCATCGGCAGACTGAAGGGGGGAATGTCAAGCCCGCACTACGACACTGCCGACTACCCAATACAAACACGGCGTTAAGTGGCCCGATACTGCAGGGTAGACAAATTGTAAGAATATCGGCCCACGAGGCGAAATTACTGGCGCGTCTTCGTAGAACATGTCACGGCCAGTGAGATAGAGAAATTAACAGAACTTGGGGTTGAGATTGGCAGTGTGTATGAATGAGGAAGCCCAGCAAATGGGCATGAATAATTACATTCATGTCTTAATATTTAAAACAATTATTTTAAACAGTTATTATTATTATTATTATTATTATTACTGTGATTTATTTATTTATTTATTTATTTATAAAAAGTATGGAAGGCCTACAGTAGTAAAGAAAGAGCAAGCCCCACATATATAATTTGTGCATCACAGTAACAACTTATATCTACATTTCGTTTTTTAAATAGGCCTATTTACATTTTGTACAAGGATATTTACAGTATTTACGTACCGGAATTTTGAATATTAATAATATGATAGATAGTATCGTAAACGTCCTCAGGTACGCACTTTCACCATCTCAATCAACGTTAATTAATTAATTAATTCATTCATTTCATTCGGATACTCATTTATTCAGCCAGACAATCATCCATTCATACAGATGTTATTTTACACAATGTAGTCTACTTCCTTTCGAATAACTTGAATCTCCGAAGAGGCAAGTTCTTGCCATCCCCTGGCAGTGTGTTCCATAACCACGTAGAGTGGCCGTAGAAACCTGGAAGATTGGCATTGCTAACAGCGAATGGTGGAACGAGAGTTAAGCCTTGTCCTCTCCGAACTTAGTGATATGCCTTCGAGTCTTTGACAGTCGCAAAAAGTTCAATACCAACAGAACCTGTGAGGGCTTTCTTCTTTATTTAAGGAGAATCACATCAGTTTGTTTGGCAGTTGCCTCTTTATGAACCATAGGCTGGCTGCGTGGCTCAGCGGTAACGTTCTCGCTTGCTGTTCCCAAGGTTTCAGGATCGAATCCTGACGCTGTTATCTGGCATTTGAGGGTGCGCAAATGCGAGGGAGCCATGTCAGTAGATTTATCATTCAACTTGAAGTATACATCTTCCAAAAGCTATTGTTTTCAAATTATTATTATTAGTTATTATTTTTGTTAATTAATTAATTAATTAATTAATTTAGTTAGTATATTTAAATATTTATTTATTTAACATAAATCATACGAGAGCTCCAACAATTTTTCTTATCCCTATAGAGGTTCACAAAAATATGTGGGAGCTCATGGACCCCGCACCAAATAGCACAGTGGTGTGTTATAACTATGGGATGTAGTGCATGATGTGCTACCCTAGTGGTGGTCCGGGCTGGGTGTACCAAGAACCCGCTGGTGAACCTGACATGGTGCACTTAGGGGAGATCCCGCAACAGACATGACAAAACCGTAAAGATGTGCTGGAGTATGGTAATAATGACCGCGAAAGTCAACACGCCAAAATTAATTGTTGTTTATGAAGCACTTCGGATACTTGTTAAAGAAATAGAAATAAATAAAATATTATAGAAGCTGTTTAGAGGGAAAGTTGTCAGTAGTGAGGCTCACTGCCTTGCACTCACAATCATCGGATAACTCGAGAAGTGCTGCACGGTTTACTGTATTATAGGAGATTTAATAACATGTATTTGCTAGCTATGTAAATGATTTAGTTATGTGTATAAAAAAATAGTAGAGTGTCATCGGCAACCAAATCCAAAGAGTTTTATTAGATACTAGCAGTAGTACCCGGCTTCGCCCGGTGGAATGATGATAATGTTTTAAGGTCTCCTTAGAAATATAATGGACTTAAAATCTAAGTCATTTGCCCCCAAAGACACTGAGGGAGTAATATCTAGGTCATTTGCCCTTTTGATAAGGATGATAATAAAAACTACTGTTGAATTGACACGTCAAACTTACAAACTACCGTAATAGAAATACATATTTCAAAATTCACAGGCGAGGAAGACTTATTGTGTGTGGTGATTAATGGTGTAATGGGCGTAACATCTACTGTAGGTCATTTGCTCTTATGATGAGGATGATAAGGGAAACTACTACCGGTATTGAATTGACACTTCAACGTATAATGTACACAATGTACTGTAATAAAAATAACTATATGGCGGCTTCGGTGGCGTATTTGGTAGCATGCTGAGCTTCTATGCCCAAGATAGGGGGTTCAAACCCGGCCGAAGCCGTCGGATATTTTAAGAGCGTTAAAAATCCATCAGTATGCCTTTCTTCGGAGGGGAAGTAAAGCCGGCGGTCCCATGTCAGATTTATGGCATGTTATTGAACCTTCCACTAATTACACATGTGTGAAGCTAAATTGGATAGGTAAACAACGCTCATAGATGTCTACGTCCGTTGTCAAGAGCCGACTGCAGTGGCGTCTAGTAGCTAAGTTCCGAACTTGGCCTAGTAGTCGTTGACGGTGGCGCTTGGCGGCAAAAGTACGAACTATTTGAAGAATTCCAAGTTGCAGTTTGTACTTAAATTAAAAAACAGATAACACACACTAATACAGTCATCACAATTAACACCGGTTATCAGACAGATTCTACACACACCCAAAGTACACGGGGCTACATGACCGCGTTGTCGCAGCCCCTAAACTTAAGAACCAACCAACCAAAATAAATATTTTAAAAATCACAGTCGAGAAAGACTTTATGCGGCGGTGATTATTGGTATGATGCGCGTAACATCTAGGTCATTTGCACTTATGATGATAATAATAAGGTAATGAAAAAATGACTACTAAACGAACATGGTGTTATTTTAAAAGTGATATAGGTAATTCAGGTGTCTAGCTTCGATGTCTTCCAAAGTCTCAACCTTATTTTCTGGCTTAGGCCTGTACTGGATGCGTCTAGTGAAAGAGCGTACTGCTCGGCAAAGACAAAGAATATAGGTCCAAGCTGCACGAACCTGAGATGATCGCAGATGATGACGAAATATGATGACACACGTTCGGGGTTCCCCGTCCTATACAGATTGACCGGGAATCACTCACTGTTTCGCAACGGCCCTGTGCTGGCATCAGCATAGACAGCAGGAGATAACACGGCGGGCTCTGGAAAGTACTGTCAAGTCACGTCACGATGAATCAGCAAGCTATTCTCATAACTGACCCCCCCCCCAGGGTCTCACAACTTGTGGGACGTGGGTTGGCGACCACGGAACCCCAGCTGAGTGTGGCATCGCTTCTACTTCCTGGTGCCGGGCTCATTTCAGTTCTCTTTCCTGTCGGCCTCCCTTGGTCAACTCTTGTTCTCTTCCGACCCAGACTGTATTAGGGTATCCGAGGGCTAGGGAGTCTTTCAATTTCCCGCCTTAATTGGCTTTGTCTCATCTTTCCTGATACCCTCATTCTTCGAGGGGTCTGCCTTCTTTTCCTTTTCATAATATCTCCTGTCTTCTGCTCAAGGCCCTCAAAGAGGCAGGGTGTGTGTAGACCCACCACTTCTGGTACACCCTCAAGGGCTCATGACTGGTGAGTTAGGAAGCTGGCAACCCCGAGGAATTCCTGAGCTACATGCAGGGAATGGAGTGGTATGTCAGAAATTTCAAGTGGACAGTGTTACGCATCGGGTTCCAAAGGGTAAGTATACACACTTTGTTTTCGATCGGTGAACGATGTAGATTTGTACCAAAGGGCCTTAATGCGGGAAATGGAGTGGTCTGTCCGAAATTTCGAGTGGACAGTGTTACTCGTCGAGTTCCAAACGGTAATTATGTAAAATCTGGTTGAGATCGGTGAAACGGTGTAGTTTTGTGCCAAGGGCCAAAATGCAGGGAATGGAGTGGCCTGTCCAAATTTTAAAGTGGACAGTGTTACTCATCGGGTTCCAAAGGGTAAGTATACACATTTTGTTTTCGATCGGTGAACGATGTAGATTTGTGCCAAAGGGCCTAAATGCGTGGAATGGAGTGGTCTGTCCGAAATTTCGAGTGGACAGTGTTACTCGTCGAGTTCCAAAGGGTAATTATGTAAAATCTGGTTGAGATCGGTGAAACGGTGTAGTTTTCTACCAAAGGGCCAAAAAGCAGGGAATAGTGTGGTCTGTCCGAAATTTTAAGTGAACAGTGTTACTTGTCGGGTTCTACGGGTAAGTATATAAAATTGGGGTCAGATCGGTGAAACGGTGTAGATTTGTGCCAAACAGCCTAAATGCAAGGGATGGAGTGGCCTCGCCGCAATTTCAAGCAGACAGTGTTAGTCGCAGTGTTCCAAAGGGTAAATATACAAATTTTGGTTGAGATCGGTGAAACGGTGTAGATTTGGGACAAAGGGCCTAAATGCAGGGAATGGAGTGGTCTGTCCGCAATTTCAAGCAGACAGTGTTACTCGCTGGGTACCAAAGGGTAAGTTTACGAATATTGGTTCTGATCGGTGAAACGGTGTAGATTTGTGCCAAAGTGCCTAAAAGCAGGGAATGGGGTGGTCTGTCCGAAATTTTAAGTGGACAGTGTTACTCGCAGGGTTCCAAAGGGTAAGTATACAAAGTTTGGTTCAGATCGGTGAAACGGTGTAGATTTGTGCCAAAGGGCCTAAATGCATGGGATGGAGTAGCCTCTCCGCAATTTCAAGCAGACAGTGTTAGTCGCAGTGTTTCAAAGGGTAAATATACAAATTTTGGTTGAGATCGGTGGAACGGTGTAGATTTGGGCCTAAGGGCCTAAATGCAGGGAATGGAGTGGTCTGTCCGCAATTTCAAGCAGACAGTGTCACTCGCAGGGTTCCAAAGGGTAAGTATACACATTTTGATTCAGTTCGGTGAAACGGTGTAGATTTGTGCAAAAAGGGCCTAAATGCAGGGAATGGCGTGGTCTGTCCGAAATTTCAAGCAGACAGTGTTAGTCGCAGTGTTCCATAGGGTAAATATACAAATTTTGGTTGAGATCGGTGAAACGGTATAGATTTGGGCCAAAGGGCCTAAATGCAGAGAATGGAGTGGTCTGTCCGCAATTTCAAGCAGACAGTGTTACTCGCAGGGCACCAAAGTGTAAGAATACGAATTTTGGTTCTGATCGGTGAAACGGTGTAGATTTGGACCAAAGGGCCTAAATGCAGGGAATGGGGTGGTCTGTCCGAAATTTTAAGTGGTCAGTGGTACTCGCAGGGTTCCAAAGGGTAAATGTACAAATTTTGGTTGAGATCGGTGAAACGGTGTGGATTTGGACCAAAGGGCCTAAATGCAGGGAATGGGGTGGTCTGTCCGAAATTTCAAGTGGACAGTGTTACTCGCAGGGTTCCAAAGGTTAAATATACAACTTTTGGTTCAGATCGGTGAAACGGTGTAGATTTGTGCAAAAGGGCCTAAATGCAGGGCATGGGGTGGTCTGTCCGAAATTTAATGTTGACGGGGTTACCCGCAGGGTTCCAAAGGGTAAGTATACAAATTTTGGTTCAGATCGGTGAAACGGTGTAGATTTGTATACATGACAGACAGACAGACAGACAGACAGACAGACAGACAGACAGACAGACAAACTTTGTGCTTTATATATATAATAATATATATATATTTTCGGAACTACGCCTCTATGACTTTCAGCGTTTGAACTACTACTTACTACATAAGTACATATCAGTAATGACAAAATCAAATGTTATCCTAATTAAAATAACACACATGGCGTTCTTGCATTTTTCTCTCTTTCGTTTATGACGAAGTTGGATGGTCGTGCTATTCATATTGCTACTTTTCAGTCAGTCAACACAATATAATTCCAGTTGCTGAGACATGCGAGAAAACAACATGAATTAAATTAAATGTGATTACTGTTGCTGTGATACACTTAAGGGGGAACTTAAGGAGCTAAATCAACAACTATTTTAATAATATAACCGTGCCTGTTATAAATCGTGTACAACAATTATATACATTTCCAAGGAAACACACACATCTTGCTATTAGAAGCATCAACATTCAAATCGTAAATATGTTTGTCCATTTTTCAAAATTTGGTTCTTTATTTGTGCTGATCTTCACCGTTTTCCTCATATCTCCCATGTTCGTAGGAATGTTGTCCTTTTCTTTTTCAAGTGTGTGTAAAACGTTCAGCTAAAAAAAGGAATCTCATACATTTCCACATTATTATTTCATTTTTATACTGAGGAAACTAAAAAATATATAATGTCAAATTTTATAGATAGAACTCAGCAATTCTTCTAGGTTTTTGCCTTGTCTTGTGTGGGGTTTCGCCTAGGACACCAAGCTGGCTCATCGGCGGGCTCTTGGTGTCCACGCCCGGACCCCCAGCTTGGTGTCCTAGGCGAAACCCCACACAAGACACGGCACAAACCTAGAAGAATTGCTGAGTTTTAATTCACCGGCCGTGAAAGCCAATATACCATCTTTTTATAGATAGACTAATTAAATACACAAAGAATTAAGTGAGTTTCCTTTTGTAGCTGATGGTTTCATCCACTTATAAAAAAAGTCTAGAAAGTCTTATAAACTTCAGAGGTATGAAGGTTAAGGTCAGCACAAAGCAAGAACCAAATTTTGAAAAATGGATAGATATTAACGATTTGAAGTTTGAAAATGTATAACTTGCTTCTAATACCAAGATGTGGGTGTTTCTTTGGAAATGTGTATAATTGTTGTACAATATGTATGACATACTATTAAAATCGTTATGGTTTTGGCTCCTTGAGTTTAAACAATAAGCTTTAAACTAGAATTGTCAACTAATATGCAGAAATATCCTACGAGTACTCTACTGACATGATGGTAAAAAGCTAGATTTGCAACACACAAACGTATTGTTTGTCAGCAGAGTACTCGCAGATCATATCTACATACTAGTTTGCAATTCTAGTTTGGGGCATTTTGTTATAGTGTATTTCAGGTTTTTTTCGCATGTCCCTGTAATATCGATTTGTTGACCGACTGAACAGGTCCTACATCGATTGTCATTAAGGCAACACTGAAAACTGGTTTCAAATCTCTCTATGCGGATTTGCTATGTCAATACTTTGTTCCTTTTACTATTAGGAGCATGGAATTTAATTCCCTATAATTTGATTTAAACATTAGAATAATTAGCTACCTTACCATATATTTGCGTTAGCCTACTTGGGACAGTCCACTACACAATATAGTGACTTTGATTATTGGTGTGGGGCTGCGATACCATTTGCCCAGAGTGCTGCAGTGAAGACACAATCTTCAGCCACATATTTTGTTTAGCACGGTACAACCTAGTCACGGAGGCAGCTACAACGACGGGACAATTGCTCGTAAGAGTAGATACGGCACATTAATCATTGTGTGCAAGCAACAAGCGAACACTCGAGGTAATTCTATAATGGCTCTTCCATCTCTTACAAAATACACTTCACTGTAATATCCTGCTTGCGCTGTGGGAAATAGATCGTTCTACACAGACGTGGTATTAGTTGTGAGGTGTCGAGGATCCAATTGCGGGATGGGCAGAAAAATCTATGGGAAAGATTCCGCTAGTGGATTTGGCCATCGACGAAATATAATTCAGAACTAAAACTATTCCTTCCTCCGTTATCTCAAATGATTTTGTGAGACCCACAGACGTGAAGAGTGTTAATAATAATAATATCGTATGGCCTCGGATGCCGGGTGCACACTTAGTTATTTCACACCCAAAGGGTAGCTTGCATGTCGAATTTCGTTGTTCCTTGAAGCACTATGAAAGTCAAGGAGGTTAGATACCTAAGCTCCTTGAACACTATAGCGCTTTCTAGTAGATAAATGAGGAACTTTGTGTTAGCGGAAACTCCCGAGATTAATTTTGCCTTTATGAACATGACCTACTGAATCCAAATGGGTTCTTTGACATGCCAACATCGTATGACATGGTGTCGTAATTTTTGCCGCCTTTCAAAAAAAACCACACTTACCACGGCCAGGAGCGAACCTGCAAGCTTGGGGTTAGTAGACCGACACGTTAACCACTCACCCACCGTGGCAAGCTGTCCCAAAGTTGAAGTGGATTCATTTAGGGTCTTTAAGAGCGTTAAAATCCTTCCTTCGGAGAGAATGCAAAGCCGGCGGCCCATGTCTAGATTTATGCCATGTTGAGAAACATCTACATCAAAATTGTTAGAATATAAGGCGTGATCAAAAAGTTTCGTTTTGATAGCCGTACAGTCCGGAATCGGTTTGGCAATCAGGCAAAATTGCCGTGAGCATTGAGACACATCCCACCGATGCACCAGGTTGAAGCTTGCCACGGTGGGTGAGTGGTTAACGTGTCAGTCTACTAATCCCAAGCTTGCAGGTTCGCTCCTGGCCGTGGTAAGTGATTTTTGAAAGGCGGCAAAAATTACGAGACGCATGTCATACGATGTTGGCATGTCAAGGAACCCATTTGAATTCAGTAGGCCGTGTTCACAATGGCAAATTTAATCTCGGGATTTTCCGCCCACACAAAGTTCATTTCTCTACTAGAAAGCGCTATAGTATCAAGGAGCTTAGATATCTAACCTCCTTGACTTTCATAGTGCTTCAAGGAACAACAAAAATCGATATGCAAGCTGCCCTCTGGGTGTCAAGTGACAAAGCTAGCACCCAGCACCCGAGGTCATTCGATATTATTATTATTATTACCAGGTTGAAGACCTCCGTGTGATAACACACCAGCTGCGTGAAATGATCCGTAACCACCATCTGTACATCCTCGTCTGACAGGAATAGTCCAACCTTCAAGGCCTATTTTTAAGGGACAAAATACGTCATAAACGCAGGGGAGATATCAGGACTATAGGACGAATGCTCGAGTGTCTCCGACTTGAATTGGCGTACCTACTGCATTACGGCCTTTGCGACATGGGGACGCGCGTTATCATGAAGCAGCACCCCTTATCGCAGTTTTCCTGGACGTTTCGATTTAATTGCGTGCCGACATTAATCCACTGTTCCCTAGTGATGGAGAACCCGGTTTCCTTGAAATCAATAAGGAATGGCCCCGGTTTTCAAAGAACAGGGTGAGCATCTCCTTCCCAGTGGATGGTTGGCTCTTGAACTTCTTGGGACGAGGGGACGACACCACTGCATCATCGACGCTTTCGATTCTGGTTCCCAGTGGTGGCACAAACTTTCGTCGCCTGCAACAAAGTGCTCCAGGAACGTGTTGCCTTCAACATGGAAACGCTTCAGTTGCTGCTGGCAAACAACCATCCGGTGTGTGCTTTGTTTGACATTCAACGCTCCGGGTATCCATATACGTTGAAGAAATGCCCTCAAAAGGAAACTTTTTGATCACCCCTCACAAATTTGAGTCTCCCGAATGCGCACTTAAATATGCTCTAAAACTATCAACAAATGATTTTAAAATGCATGAAATTGTGTCTTGAATTATGTAAACATTACTCCGTAACTGTTCTCCACCAAACGTTGAGGCTAAATTTTGTAGATACAGGATGATTCAGTGACGGGTGGGCTAATTGATGTAGGCCTGTAAGAAATGGGCATGGTTGTAATTTATAATTTGTTTAATGTAAGATACAGAGATATAATGGTTTTCAGTCGGACAACACGACTGTACTCAATTGTAATGGGTCCCCAAACCTGAAAATGAAGTTACATCAGATTAATAAATGCGATCGTCATGAGATCCTATACACTTAGTCCGTAAAATATATATCTACAAATAGTCTATGTGGGTGATGGTTGGTTCCTCAGTATAGGGGCTGCGACAACGCGGTCATGTAGCCCCGTGTACTTTGGGGGTGTGTAGAATCTGTCTGAAAACCGGTGTTAATTGCAATGACTGTATTATTGTGTGTTATCTGTTTCAATTCAAGTAAGGAATGCAGACGATAATTTCAAGTAGTTCGTACGTTCGCTACCTAATGCTACCGTCCACGACACCTAGCTGTGAACTTGGCTACTACTAGATAACATCGCAAACAGCGCCTGATGACGAACGTTGGAACTTAAGAGCATTAATCATACCTAACCTACACATTTTGCTTCACACAAGTTTAGGTAGTGGAAGGTTATTTTGCATGCCATAAATCTATGGCATGGGCCCACCGGCTTTACTTCCCCTCCAAAGGAAGACATACTGAGGTATTATTAACGCTCTTAAAAACCGACAACTTCGGCTGGGTTTGAACCCGCGACCTTGGGCATAGAAGCTCAGCAATCTACCAACAACGCCACCGATGCCGCTATATGTGGGTGATGATATTTGCAATACATACACTTGTTTAGTTACAGCAGTTATTGCAATCTTGACTTTATGTCTGCTTGTTTAGTGTGATACGAGGGCGGATCGGAAATTCTTTGCTCCTAATTTTTAGGCTATTTTCATTTAAGAAAATAAAATAGGCTTATGAGATAACCACTTGTCCGTGTGTGTGTATGTGTTGGGTGTGTGTCCCGCTCTAATGAAATCTAAATGGCTCGAGCGATTTCAATGAAACTTGGTTACGTCATAGTACTATTTTTAGCCGAACCCAACTGTGCCCTTCAAATATTGTTTTGTCTCACCAATCCAACATGGTGACCTAATCATGTGATTGAAGTTTGAATAATACACCTACACAAGAATCTTCATGTAATAGTGCATAGTTCTAAGGACTACATATGGTGTATAAAAATCCAACATGGCGACCATCTGAAATATATAGACGGTGATCAATATCTACGAATCGTATGTATTACAGTAATGAAATTGAAATTTTGTACGTTGATAGAGGCATTGAACATTAATAGGATATATGAAAATAGGCTAATTAGTTCTTCATTGAACTACTTGTTTTAGCCACTTAATACACTAACTTCGTTACGTCTTTTCAATACTATTTAATTTACAAAATGCAGTCCTAGTACATGTTTCGGAAACTTCTGTGTCCTTCTTCAGCTAGAAAACATGTTAAAACCTTATAGCTAAAAAATACACACTCAAAACACTGTGATTCATTAAAAAGTCATTAATGTGGACCCAGGGTGCCTTATTGTCCATACATTTGGAAAATGTCAATCCCTTTCTATAACTAATTAAAACATGTCAATCTAGTGATTGGCTTTAGTCAAATTCTTCCTGTTTTCAAAGCACTGTGCCTCTTTGTTGCACTTGAGCTGCTCAATTTGATAAAGTGCAACAAAGAGGCACAGTGCTTTGAAAACAGGAAGAATTTGACAAATGCCAATCACTAGATTGACATGTTTTAATTAGTTATAGAAAGGGATAGACATTTTCCAAGTGTATGGACAATAAGACACCCTGTGTCCACATAAATGACTTTTTAATGAATCACAATGTTTTGAGTGTATATTTTTTAGCTCTAAGGTTTCAACATGTTTTCTAGCTGAAGAAGGACACAGAAGTGTCCGAAACATGTTCTAGGACAGCATTTTGTAAATTAAATAGTATTGAAAAGACGGAACGAAGTTAGTGTATTAAGTGGAATTCTATTTCTATACGGACCAATATGGATAATAAAAATTCTATTTGTTTTAGCCAAAAAATAATACATACAGGTAATTACAAATATATACACTGTTCTACGTACCTTACACTATTTTTCCACTCAGTCTCCACATTTGTCCAGACATTTGTCCCATCGCAGCACTAAATTTGAGATGCCCCTGTGGTAGAATTCTGCCGGCTGAATGGTGAACCATCGTCGGACTGCTGTCTTGGCGTCATCGTTGCACGTGAATCGCTGTCCTGCCATGAACTACTTCAGTGGACCATGACAATGCTGGACCATATGTGGCAACCAGAACCGCCAACAAGCTCCGGTCATTTCACTGGGAGAGTCGGGACCACCCACCATCAATCCGGACCTCACCCCTAGTGATTTCCACGTTTATGGTCCGCTGAAGGAGTTCTAGGCAGGACAGCGATTCACATACAATGATGACGCCAAGTGAGCAGTCTGACAATGATTCAACAGTCAGCCGGCTAAATTCTACCACAGGGGTATCTCGAATTTAGTGCTGCGAATGGACAAATGTCTGAACAAATGTGGAGACTGTGTGCAAAAATAGTTTAAGGTACGGTACGTAAAACAGTGCGTATATTTTAATTACCTTTATGTTCGACGATTTCGTAATGTAAATACTGTATGTCAGAAAACTGTATCATAATGAGGGTCATTATAGCACTAGTTTTCATTATGAAACAGTTTCTCCCGCCAATCAGAGCTCAAGAAACAGTTGTGTGACCAATTAGGTAAGGATAACATCGCACCTGCACTGACTTCCACGGCCTCCTATTTTAAATTTGACTGCGTGTCTAGTGTCATAGTGGGGTATTCGAAGAGGCTATGCTCAAATACAAGGTAGTCTATTCTGTGCGTCACATGCGCTCTGTTCAGTACATAAAACTGGCGAAATCTAGACAGATATTTATGAATATTTATGTTCGAACATAAAATAGTTACAGTTATCGTCGAACATAAACAGTCGTATGCAACTCGCCTATAATGGTAATTAAGACACTCGTCTGGAAACTATAAAAGGAGCGAAGCGTGTCTTAATTATTGACATTATAGGCTCATTGCATAATGTACTAGTATGTATTTTTTGCTAAAAGTAATAGCGGCCCTCATATCTAGGGTATTAAATAGTCACGTTGGTGTTTGTATTGGAATGAATTAAGAACTTAGCTGCTTTTTGAGCGATGTGGGATCCGTCCTCGTGCAGCTGTTACCACTAACACTGTCTACACTGTATACAACATAACAAGTATTTGTAGGGGATCGTGACGCTTGAAAGGTTGAGAACCACTGAAAATGGGTGAGTGTGGATAAATCTATGGTAAATGAAAATAGCCTAAAAAATAGGAGCAAAGACTTTCCGATCCGCCCTCGTATCACACTAAACAAGCAGACACAAAAGTCAAGATTGCAATAACTGCTGTAACTAAACAAGTGTAGATATATTGCAAATATAATCACCCACATAGAGTGGCATCGGTGGCGTAGTTGGTAGCTTGCTTAGCTTCTATGCCCAAGGTCGCGGGTTCAAACCCAGCCGAAGTCGTCGGTTTTTTAAGAGCGTTAAAATACCTGAGTATGCCTTCCTTTGGAGGGGAAGTAAAGCCGGTGGGCATGTAAAATAACCTTCCACTAACTAAACTTGTGTGAAGCAAAATGTGTAGGTTAGGTGTGATTAATGCTCTTAAGTTCCAACGTTCGTCATCAGGCGCTGGTTACGATGTTATCTAGTAGTAGCCAAGTTCACAGCTAGGTGTCGTGAACGGTAGCATTAGGTAACCACTGTCAACATCAGGATTCAAAACTCTGATCTCCAAACTTGATGCAGCTCTCAGTTGCTGTCTTAGATTGTAGCTCAACACGCTTGGCTAATCTCCTGGGTGTGAACATAACGCCTTCATCCACTAAATCCATCACCTATGTACCATAAATTGGCCTACTATCTAGCAGAAGATACACTCCTATGGAATTGTATGGAATCCCAGAGTAATTGAGCCAAACATCCAGAGAGCGAGAAGTATGAGCGTCAATGAAGCCCTCTCAATGCTGGCTGAAGAGCGGCCATCTGGAGAGGATGGGGAGGGAAAGAGTTAATCGGATTGGGGTGAGTTAATCGTAACTTGATGTAAGCGATAATCCCTTCTCCTCCTCCTCCTCCTCGTGAGCTTTCCCGCCATCAGAATCAGAGGGTGAGAAGCAGGAGTCACTCCATTGATGTCCTTTCCATTCGTTCGAGTCACACAATTTGTATGGAAAAAGTCATCCATACAAGGTTAACACTCAGAATGTCAATTCTGCGATATGAAGGAAGCCATCCCTCAGCAACCTCTTTGCCAGAGACGAGGGAGTGTGTCCTTGTCGAGACGTGGCCATCTGGGTACAAATGGCTGCCGAAACAGCAGAAGATTCGGGTTCGAATACCGAATTACATTTTGAAGTCTTACTCAAGGGTTGTTTATTTATAGTTTCTATTTTTTTAATTTCCCAAAATAAAAGAATAATTATTATAATAATGATAGTAAAAACAATAATAATAATGTTATTACTTTTACGACCCTTTTAACTACAACTGTGGCTTTCCAAAAATACAGACACGAAATTTGAAGTTTTTTTTGTTATCTCAATTAATGGGCCTGAACATCGTGGTTATTTAGCTCCGTGTACTTGGATGAGTGTAGAATTTGTCTGATAGCATGTGTTATTGTAGAGTCTGTAGTAATGTGTGTATTTGTAATTCGGGTGATGATTGGAAAGGAAGCATTCGTGGCCTTAAGTTAGGGTCCATCACGGCATTGCCTGGAGTAGTAGTGGGAAACCACTTTAGGGATTGGTGAGGAGGGAATCGAACCCATATCTTCTCAGATTTTCCTCACGAAGCTGAGCGTTCCACTTTCCAGCCCTCAGACCAGAATTAAATTTCTCGCCAGAGCCGGGAATTGAACTCGAACTACCGGGGCAAAAGGAAAATGCAATTTGCCCTTTAAAACTCTTGTTGTTTTTGATTTACTGTACTTAGGAATTTGAAACATCGTGGACTCTCGTCCCTAAGAAGGGTATCTAGTAAACAAGATCTCATCCTATCCTTACCCCATTTGCGGTAAAACATGCCATACGTGCTGGTCAAGCTATGAGGAAAATATCGGTGGTCATACTTCAACCCCAATTTTACTTTTGCCACCCTTATAAAAGAGGAATATATTTGTAAGCACACTGCACAAAACGTATAGAGCCCAGATGAATATGTGCACTAAGATTTCTTGCTATATATGTTTCGACCCATCATTGAACTGTTTCTCAGTTTACCGCCTTCATTGTTTGGATACTGACACAACTGAAAACAAGTGGATCCGGTTTCCAACTTGAAATGATGGAATAGTACATGGCGCCAGGAAATGTACTACGCAGTGTCTCCGTGCAGCTGCGAGAGGTTGCCTCATCAGTTAAGTTGGCAGTACGGTGTCCTTGATAGGGTGAAGGCCACATGTGTGGGCTGTCGAAATCGTTAGTGCGTATAGTTAGATTATTGGAAGAGTGCAACAGTATGTTATGAATGGCTGTGATGAGTATAAAGTTTACTGTTTGTTTGGTATGATACAAGCGACAGCCGTGCTGCCAACGTAACTGGTGACGCTATCTCTCGCAGCAGCTTGTTGGCACTGCGGAGAAAATTCCCTGGCACCCTGTATATAAGGCCACTATTGCCATCTTCCCAGATGACACAACCATTTTAGCTGAACGCATTAACGTGTTGGACAATGAGGCCAGACTACACTAAAACTCGAGTGACACGTGTTTTCAATCCCCACCATCAGCTATATTTTAAATGGTTTTACGTGGTTTATTCATTATCAAGTCCAGATAAGAGGTTATGGGGATGATAACTACGATCACCCTAGCCTCTAAATGAAATTACTATTCTATCTTCACTTGCCCTATCTTCTTTCTTCTTCTCAAGACGTCGTCTCCGAACGAAGGTTGACGATCCACATAACTAGCTATGATCTTGACATTGCTGCATGAAACGCCTCTTCTGATATGCAACAGTACCATCTTCCGATATCCACCAGTCACGAGTTTCTTGGTCTTCCAATATTGCATTTTCCATGAATTTTCCCTTCAATAATTACTTGGAGTAATGGATATTTTTTGCCTGTCATAACACGTCCCAAGTATCTTGATTTTCGTTTTATTATACGCAGTAGTTCTGTTTGCTTTTCTATCCGATGAAAGACCTCGTTATTCGAAACTTTCAGTATCCATGACATACGTAGGATACGTCTGTACAGAAACACTTCAAATGCCTCAATTCGTTTCTCAGTAATTGAGTCCAAAGTCCAACTTTCACATCCGTAAAGGAGGACAGAGAAAATGTAGCATAGGATCATTCTGATTCTCAGTGATAAGCTGAGGTCTGATCCTATGAAGAATTTTCTCTTGTCGATGAATTGTTTCCGGGCATGTTCAATTCTAGATTTTATCTCTCTCTTCGAGTCACATTGACTGTCCAAAATAGTTTCTAAGTATTTGAAGGAAGATACTTGCTTAACTGATTTATTGTGAGGTTTATTTGCATGTTCCTTTTAGAGAATATAATAATCTTAGTCTTGGAAGTGTTAATAAATAGGCCGGATTCCTCACTACATTGAACTACTAGGTTTATCATGTGTTGAAAGACGGTAGCTCGTCTGCTATGACGACAGTGCCATCCATATCTAATGTTGTTAATGACGTTTCCATTTTTCGTCATCTTCTAATGTTATGTTTGAATGTTCAATAGGGAGAGAATATGTCAATGTTTGGAAGGGAGCTGTATGGGTAGTTAGTCGGTGGAAAACAGAACGCTTCTGTAGTTCGAGTCGGGGACGAGGTGTGTAAATGGTTCTGATGTGTTAAACGGGAGGGAACGAGGAGTGTAGTAAATAATGATAGGCTATTTGTTTTACGTCCCTTTTAACATCTGCAGCCGGGGTGCCAGAATTTTGCCCCGACGGGGATCCTTGACGTGCCAGAAAATCTACTGACACGGCTCCCTCGCATTTGCGCACCCTCAAATGCCAGCTGTCTGCGCCAGGATTCAATCCTGCAACCTTGGGCCTAGCAAGCGAGAAGAACATGGAGTAGGAAGTTGGTTGGTAGCATAATACATTTTGTGTAACCATTCATGATTTTATGTAGAAAACACAGGTCAGTAAGTTTTGCTTACCTATGATTATACTCCCGACTCCCCTTCCCCACAAAGGTGAAACTATGACAATTACCTCTATCGACACCTTCAGTACACAATATAAGAAATATCATCAGGTGAGAGGGATGTGTATTGAAGGAAAGTTGCAACGGCCTTCATATTTCATTTCTGTTTTATCAACAACAGAGGTTTCTCTCCCCTGTTATCGCATCCCATTCTCTACCTCTTCCCCACCACCAAAGTCATTTACATGTGGATACACATTTTAATACATAAACAAACGAGCTTAATTCTGATTAGTTGTTTACACCCCCTTTTCCCTAAAAAAAAATTGAACCAGAGCAATGTTCCACCATTTTGCTTTCCTATGTTTATACACCCGACTCCCGTACCCCACAAAGGTGAAGCAATGATAATATACCTCTAATGACACCTTTAATAGGCAGCGCCATATGTAGGTATTATCGGCGACCACCAGGCTCTGTTTAATGAGTAGCACAAAAATGAGTGTAACTCATTATTTTGGAACGCAGCGCAATGCTCATCACCAGCTTTTCATTTAGCATCATCCTATCTCCCCCACACCTTGTTTTATATCAAATACTAGCGCTGAACTGGTGACTGTGTGAGGGAGCAAATTATTTACAAAATTCATATCATACTTTGTTCAAAAAAGTTCACTGTTTTACGATGCAGTTGGCATGCGTGTGGGTGTAATAGAGATAACATAGTCATTTTATAACATCCTTATCTTAAAATTTCGACTCCTAGTGTTGTATTTTTCAATCTACATTATAAATTGAACAATCAACGAAGGAAATTAGAGAAACATAGAGTCAAGGATAAATAATTTCAACACTGAGATTTTATGATGACAATGTCATCTTCGCCGATTCACCAGAGGATATGAATGAGTTTCTAAATGTTATGAACTCCGTCTTGAAGAAAGAATACATGATGAAAATCAATAACTGTAAAATAGGAATAATGGGATTCAGCCTAAATAAATCAGAAACCACTATTGACGTCAAATTGGCAAATAAAAAGTTAAAGGAAGTGGGAGATTTCTTCTACTTAGGAAGCAAAATAACTAGTGATGGGCGAAGCAAATAAAATATAAAATGTAGGTTGCTCAGGCAAGGAGAGAATTTCTACAGAAAATAATTCTGTTGGCATTAAAATAATATAGATTTAGGTATTAGAAAGTCATTTTTAAATATTTTTTGTCTTGAGCGTGGCGCTCAATGTAAGTGAAACTTGGACTGTTGGCGTAGCAGAAAATAGGAGAATAGAATCGTTTGTAATGTGGTGTTACAGGAGAATGATGAAGATCAAATGGGTAGATAGAGTAACAAATGAAGTATTAAGACGAGTGGGCGAGGAGAGATGTATCTGGCGACTGCTAAAATGAGAAGAGATAGGTTGGTAGGACACTTATTAAGACACTCAGGAATATGAAACTTCGTTACGGAAGGAAGAGTTGAAGACAGGAACTGTAGGGGTAGACCAAGGTTAGAATATGTTAAACAGATTGCCTTGGATGTATGATATGGTAGCTATGTAGAGATGAAACGATTGGCTCAGGGCAGTGAAACACGGAGAGATGCATTAATCCTGTCAAAAGACTGAAGACTTAAAACAATAACAGTGTTATTATATTTCAAAGAATTCGTTGTCATTCATATCTCTTCACTTCCAATGTTTGAAGAAAAGAAATGACAATGTTAATTGGCAGCGATCCCTGTAAAATCCAGCCGACGAATAGGCCTAACCACGTTTCGAGTGTTCCAAATTGTCGGTATGTTCTTGAGATTCCCTATTCATTATGAGTGTTCCATTTCGTTCAGAAGGCGAAGACAAATTCCGTAGAAATATATTCGATATGTTACTCCAAAGATAACGGAGGCTCTCTTAACTCACGGATATTTCACACCAGGTTATATCGGTGATTCTACCGCCAAGTGAGAAATGTATACACCAGATGTATTGTCTGTGAATATAACTTCATCTGTTACCGGGTGAGTTATCCATGGTCGTTACGGCATGACTGCTGGCAGTCGCCCACATCCGGGAGGCGAGGAGATTCGAATCCCCCCGCCGGCAACTTTGAAGATGGTCTTCTGTGGTTTCCCATCTTCCTTCCAGGCAAATGCCGGGGTTGGTCCCTAACTATAGGCCACAGCCGCTACCTTCCAACTCCTCGTCCTTACATTCCAACCTCCCTCCCCAACGGTAATTGCAGCTCACCCATTGGGTGTCCGTCTCGAAGCAGCTACAAAACTGGCGAGCCGAACATGTCCTGGGACACTCTCGGCACTGAGAGCCATACGCTTAAAAAAAAGCTTTATATGTTATTTCACATTTCAAACTGTCAATGGAACGTTACAGTAAAATAGACTTTTTACTTACGTAAATACAACAGACAGTTTCACCATCCAAACAATAAAATAATTGTTCTTCCCGTTCTATCTGAAAATAATAAATTCATGCCTTCTATGTATCTCTACTATCCTCCGTACGAACGTCACAAACACACAAGGGTACAGAGGATCGAAAGCCACCGACGACATAATGTGAAATTCAGGCATCTGTTCCACTGTCTTCGGATTTTGATTGCATAAACGTCCACCCCATGTTATAGGAAAATCTCAGAATCAACGCTGCATCAAAATTAGCAAGACATAATCTGCAGATTGTAAAGCAAAAATAAAGAAATAAAAATTGGGCATCATTTAATTCATCTCATTTTCGTTGTTTAAATGAGCTTTCTTCTAGTAGAATACAGTATTCCCGGAACAAATTGCCTAATAATTTAATATCTGTGAATATAACACTCGGTATATTTAAATGTGGCACACAGTATTTTAACTTGAAACACACTAGAGCAGTGCAAATAAAACTTCAAGAGTGTTTTCCGTGTTTAGATTTCAATAAAATGACCCATCCAAATTAGATCGGGTTTGTTAGTAATTCTGGTTTATACGTAGTAAAATCTATCCCCTTGAGCTACGTACAAACCAGTTTCAACTGCTTTAAGGATGAGGTTCGGAGTAGTTGCTCCGAGAACTGAATTAGGTATCATCCCAGGATTTACCTGCAGTGAGTGTGAATACTTCAGAGGAAGACTAGAGTGCACTCAGGATGGTCGCAGTCAGTGCCGGGATCGCCGGACTTGCAGCTCTGGTACGTGACCTAACTCACACTGCCCTGGTGTACGGCATGTAACACCCATGATTACGCAAATGATGAAACTAAGAAGACTCCCCAGTGGCCCACGACTAGTGGGACTTGAGTTGGCGACTTCGGGAGTCTAGCTGAGTCCGGCATTGCTTCCACTTACTCAGGGGCACGGTGGCATAGTGGTCAAGCTGTTGGTATCTCCCCACGGTGAACTGGGTTCGATTCCCGGTCAATACATGTGAGATTATGAAAGTGAAATGCCATGTTCTGTGGTTCGTATTCCACGTAAATAGGAGGTCCCATGGCTCATGATCGCGAGATTAACGGTCACGTAAAACTACAAACATCTTTCGTTCCTTCCTCCTTGCTCTAGGCTCCTCTCTTTCACCTTCCCTGTGGACCTCACTTGGTTAACTCTTGTTCTTTTGTGACCCCGACGGTATTAGGGTATCTGAGGGCAAGCGAAACTATCACTTTCCCGCCTTGTCCCATCTTTCCCCATTTCTCATTCTTCGAGGGTTCAGAGTTCTTCTCTTCTTCTCATGGTATCTCCTACCTTCTACTCAAGGCACTGAATGAGGCTGGTTGTGTGTAGCCCCAACACTTATGGTGCACCCTGAATGATGTTACGCCCTCAAGAACTCACGCCTGGTTAGTCCAGAGGTTGGCGACCAAAAGGAATCCTGAGCTGGATCCGGTTTTTCCCCTTTTTCCAGTGACTCGTGGACGAACACTCTCCTTCTTTCCTTTACTACCTCCTTTTCCTTCCAAGTTCCTCAATCTTCATTCTTCATTCTTCGTGACTTGACGGCATTTCGTTTCCCTGTCTTTTATTTCCCATATTCCTTTTTACTGTCCTTTCCTTCTTCTAGTCTGTAAATTCGTTGTAGTCGGTAGTTCTCACTTCATTGTACATTTTTTAAACTCTCACCCACATCATTAGGGGACGATAACCTAAATGTCGTCCCCTTAAAACGGCAACTATCATAATCATCAAACTAAGAAGGACTAAAACATTTCTTCCCTCTTACTCGTGATTTAAGTTTTGATTCATTTGCCTTAGAAATTTCATTCATTTATTTTGTTGAGACACAGAGAGGTAAAGTGCCTACCTACTGTAGTGCACTGCATTACGAAGCGGACTTCACCGTCAGCATGATTGATGTCTCGGCAGAGCAATACATCTCCCCGTATACAATCCGACTGTCACATCCATTCCTTGCAGAAAGGTTCCACCTCCTACCCTTCCTTACCTCTTGAAAACCCTTCTTCTTCCCTGCGCGATACAAGCCCCAGACATTATTATATTTGTGTATAACACCGGGTGTTCCATCACTCAGTTCACACATCGCTTTTCTCGTTGAATGCGTTCGTTCAATGCGTAACATATTGGATCTCCCAACTCCTCACCCACACTCTCCCTTTCTTTTCTACTTCATCCCTTCTTTAAGAGTGTTTTATATTTTTCTTCTCTTTCAAGGATCGTTTTCTTGTAACTTCATTCTTTGAGAAAGAAACACATCTCAAGCAAAAGTTGGAATGTATAACACATACGTTGGTCCTCGACTCTTAATGTCAGGTTTATACTTCCTGTCTTCTCAACCGCTGTCTTTGCGGTGTTGTATTCTGCTCGATGAAGGGGGCATTTCCATTAGTGTGTTGTGGAAAATTAAGAAGAGCAGGAGTGCTTTCTTTTCCTTTCCCCCAAATATAATCAGATGTCTTATACAGTGAGACCCCTCCCTATAGAACGGAGCTTTGCAGAGGCCGTGTCCCGGCCAGGCGAAATGACTCACCGTCAGATTCATAGCACGTACCGATTACAGGATTGCAGGATGCTGTCATGGCATATATTACATACTCAGCTGGCTAGATACCTTAGTTGTGATAATTAAGATTTGCTGTGAAGTAGTGTAGCCTGCCTCGTATCCCGTGAACATGGTTGAGTATAGAGCAAAACATTGAATTTTCCTAGTGGAAACTTACCTTCTGTAGAAGTAATTTGCAGCAAATTTGTTCGTAAGTTTAAGCACCGTACGATCTTTACTTTTGGGGGTACCTCATATAAACGGCATACGGACTCTCGAGAACGAAATAACTGCACTGATGAAATTAAAATCCACAGCCTGCTTCCAGTCTCCGACCGGGTCAGGAATGGAATAAATGAAGCCCCAATCTAGCGGCGAGGATATGAACTGTGCCGGCTGCCGAGGCCTGACGCACTCCTCTGGGGCAATGATTAAATGAATGACAGATGAAATGAAATGATAGTGGAGAGTTTTGCTGGAATGAAATTTTTGACAGGAAAACCGGAGTACCCGGAGAAAAACCTGTCTGCCTCCCTTTTGTCCAGCACAGATCTCACATGGAGTGACCGGGATTTGAACCACGGACCCAGTGGTGAGAGGCCGGCGTGCTGCCGCCTAAGCCACGGAGGCTTCAAATAACTGCAATGATACGAATTATAAATGAGAATGAATCACAGCGAGTGTGCCAAAACTTCCAGCAACTACTCTGAAATTCATGTACCTTAGTAAATAGGTTTATTAAATACGTTGAAAAGTGTAAATGTGTTAAACTAGTTGGGCGCTACGCTGCTGCTAGCGACTTGCTTGGCCTGTTACTGAGCTTCCAAATTCTCACATTTCACACGATTTCAGAAATAAATAGCTTGCACTTAAAACAGTAGGGTCTACTCAATAAATCAAATCTTATTGCACATAATGCATCGGTATTACAAAATCATTTTTGAAAGCCTTTGTTTGGAGCATGGCACTCATGGAAGTGAAACTTGGACTGTTGGCACAGCAGAAAAGAGGAGAATAGAAGCGTTTTAAATGTGGTGTTACAGGAGAATGATGACGATCACATGGGTAGATGGAGTAACAAACGAAGAGGTATTAAGAAGAGTGGAAGAGGAGAGATGTTTCTGGCGACAGTTAATGAAGAGAAGATATAGGTTGGTTGGACAAATGCTAAGACACCCTGGAATAGCAAACATAGATACGAAAGGATGGGTCGAGGATAAGAACTGTAGGGGTCGACCAAGGTTAGAACATGTTAAACGTTTTGCCTCGGATGTAGGGTGTAGTAGCTATGTAGAGAAGAAATAATTAGCTCAGGACAGGGAGGCATGGAGAGCTGCGTCAAACCAGTCAAATGACTATAAAGACTGAATCAACAATTGTTGCTTCCAAAAAGTTTTAGGTAGCAATCATTACTACCGCGGCGTTTAGAGACGCCAGGATGACAGAATTTTACCCCGAAGAGGATCTTTAACGTGCTAGGAAATCTACTAACACGGCTCCTTCGCATTTGAGGAACCTTAAATACCAACTGACTGTGCCGGGATTCAATTCCTGAACTTCTGTCACAACAGGCGAGATCGTTACCGATAGGGGGCGTGGTGGCGTAGTAGTCAAGCTCTTTTCCTCTCACCGAGGTGGACCGGGTTTCGTTTCCCGGTCATTGCAAGTAAAATTCCCGAAGTGAGATCTCAAGTCCAGTGGTTCGGATTCTACGTAAAATGGAGGTCCCGTAGCTCATGATCCCAATATTAATGGTCACGTAAAACTACAAGCTTCCTTCCACTTATCTTGGTATTACGAGCTGCTTAGGGTATGATTTCTCTATTCCTCGGGATATCGCCAACTTCAATAGTATCCTCATGACCTTGTTAGGAAATCTTCCCTTTCTAAGTAATCTTCGTACTTCGAATACGTTTGAAGTTCATGAGTTTACGGGGATGATTATTATCACTGGAACATTGCACCTGAACTTTGTCATTGCCTGTGGGCAGGGAGCTAGAGAGAGAGAAAGCTGATCACGGTCGCACCGTCATGTCGTTCCATTGAAAGCCGGAGGCAGACATCGTTAACACAGGACATCGGTCCTTATCTCTACGTGGACACGCCAGAGGAACGTTATCTAATTTGGAGGTCGAACCCTATAGGCTGCTACTCAAATCACTGGCCATCTTAAAATATGTCGATGGCAGCAAGTAACATTACACTTTCATTACGTCCCATTGGGTCTAATAGAATGACCCAACCTAGTTACTGTAATCGACGTCGACCTGAGTTGAATTACATCATAAATTCCCGATTGAAGAAAAATATAGCCGTAAGGATACGCATGCGTGAATGTTCGAAATCCTAAACATAGAAAGTCATGTTTATACCACATATTAATAGTGATAGAAATAATTAGTATACCAAATGTTACGGTTGTATTCTTATTATTTTGAGGTTACAGCTGAATAGATAGCTTTATTATTACTGACCGCCTCGTTGCGTAGTGGCTAGCATTTTGGTCTGTCACCGCAGAGGCCACGATACGATTCTCGGCTCTGCCAAGGAATTTTATTCTGGTTTGAGGGCTGAAACGGGGTACACTCAGCCTCGTGAGGCAAAACTGGAAAGAGGCGGGTTCGGTACCTATCTCAGCCATCCTGGACGTGGTTTTTCGTGGTTTCCTACTCCAGACAAATGCCGCGATGGTACCTAACTTAAGACCACGGGCGCTTCCCTCCCAATTGGCAATAGCCACACTAGTACAGCCGTCACAGTGCCACAGTTTATCCGACAAATTTAAGCACACCCAAGTATACGGGACCCCGTGACCATGATGTCACAAAGCCCCTAAAGGAACCAACAACAACTCTTTCTTTCTTTCTTTCTTTCTTTCTTTCTTTCTTTCTTTCTTTCTTTCGGCAGGCTGCGTGGCTCAGCGGTAACGTTGTCGCTTGTTGTATCCAAGGTTGCAGGATCGAATCCTGGCGCAGTCAACTAGCATTTGAGGGTGCGCAAATGCGAGGGAGCCATGTCTGTAAATTTAGTGGCACGTTAAAGATCCCATTCGGGGCAAAATTCCGACACCCCGGCGTCTCTAAAAGCCGCAATTGTTAAAAGGGACGTAAAAACAATAACATTATTATTAATTCTTTCTTTCTTTCCTTCTCTCTTTCTTTCTTCTTTTCTTTTTCTTTCTTTCTTTCTTTCTTTCTTTCTTTCTTTCTTTCTTTCTTTCTTTCTTGGGGCAGATGACCCTTCTGTTCCGCCCCTTAAAACAACCATAACTAACTAACTAACTAACTAACTAACTAACTAACTAATTAACTAACTTTCTTTCTTTCGTTCTTTCTTTCTTTCTTTCTTTCTTTCTTCCATTCTTTCTTCCATTCTTTCTTTTTTCTTTCTTTCTTTCTTTCTTCGTTTCTCTCTTTCTTTTTCTTTCTTTCTTTCTTCCTTCATTTCTCTCTTTCATTTTCCCAATAAGCTTTCTTTTCTCTTTGTTTCTTTGTTTATTATAATTATTCGATTGTTTGAATGATTCGACTTTTTCGTCTTATCATTCGATTATTGACTGAATAGTCGGATTATTGCACTAATTCGAATATTTTGAATTGCAAATGTTCGAATAAGTATAAAATTCGTGGAATTCGAATGTGTGAATAATTCCAATAGTCGAGCTATTTGAATGTTCGAATCTATTATTCATATTCGAAATTATTCGTATAATTTGAATTCAAATGAAACAACAACAACAACAAAATCAAGATTTCAACTACAGGTTTCCATAGGGCGCTAAAATTAATATTTCGTCACTGCATACATTTTAAATTTACTACTGTAGATATAGTGGAAAAGTGGGTAAGTGAACAACAGAGTTCACTGGCCACCAACTTAGCTAACCTGGCAGAGACATTTAATACTGTGTACACAAAATTAGCAGAAGTTATCCAATTTCATGTTGCTTGCACAATTTGCATACACAACAAGTTTGTGTCTCACGTGGCCCATGTTTTCCATCCCTTGGACCTGGGACCCGATTGAGCGTCCACGTTCTTATCAACATGTGGACACTGCCCTCAAGATGCTCGCTGCTGTAATAGAATAGGGGGGATGAAACCTCAGACTACTCGTAATTATTATTGTACCCTCTGGGTTCCAGCTTATCGCGTTCTCGGGTCCCGCTTGGTGCAACGAAGCGAGTTAATGCCAGGCTATGCTCACACAAACTGGACTGCCAGTGTTCGAAGTTATATTGACCCAATTTCACAAGATGTCTGTCGTCTTACAGAGGCTAGAGAACGACGCTTCTTCAAGTTCTAAGTCAAAAGATAAATGTATACAATGAGTCCGTGCGAATTTAGTCGAAGTGTTTGTTCAGTCATATCTCAAAGAGATACGACTTTCTGTTGAATAATAAAACCAGAAAACTAGGGGTCGCCTCCGTAGCGTAGCGGTCAGCATGATTACCTGCCGCCCCGGAGGTCCTGGGTTCGATTCCCGGCTCTGCCACGAAATTTGAAAAGTGGTATGAGGACTGGAACGGGATCTACTCAGCCTCGGGTGGACCAAATGAGTAGAGGGGGTTCGATTCCCACCTCAGCCATCCTCGAAGTGGTTTTCCGTGGTTTCCCACTTCGTCTTTGGGCAAATGCCAGCATGGTACCTACTGTAAGGCCACGGCCGCCTCCTTCCCTCTTCCTAGCCTATCCATCCCAATCTTCCATCCCCTCCCATCCCTCATGAGGCCCCTGTTCGCTTTGCAGGTGAGCCACCTGGGCGAAGTGCTGATCACACCTCCCCAGTTGTATCCATCCCGACCAGATGTTCCAAGCTCCAGGACACTACCCATAGAGGCGGTAGTGGTGAGTTCCCTCGCTGAGTCCGTGGGAAGCACCAACCTAGAGGGTAAATTGACTAAATAAAAAAATAAAAAATATAGGGAGGAGTGGTAGCCATCTACTGTACACCATCATAGCACTAAAGCACACTTGATCAGAAATAACTAATTGGTCCACTCTACTGAAAAATAATAATAATAATAATAATAATAATAATAATAATAATAATTACCTCCCTTTTAACCACTGTGGCTTTCAGAGACATCGGGTTGCCGGATAATTGCCCCGAAGGGAATTTCTAACGTACCAGTAAATCTACTGACACGACTCCCTCACAATTGCGCACCCTCAAATGCCAACTAGTTGTGCCAGGATTCGATCCTGAATACATGGGAACAGCAGGCGAGAACGTTACCTCTTCGCCACGCAGCCGGTTAGAAAAAATAAAACACTTGGAAGAAATGTATCATAATAGGAATATCTCAAAGTTAAATGTAGCAGATTCTTAAATAAATTACCGTATAACATATCTGTAGATCTAGAAATACTGTACATTATTATATCATTACGTTTTATTATTAATATTATTAATTGCATAATGTCATTGACCACAGAAGAATTGATTAAACTAGGTATATGTACGAATATAAAAATATAAAAAATTACGAGCCTTACAGTAGTCGCATATGATTTGTAACATCTGACATAGAAGAAACCTCACGTGAAATTGTTGATACACCGGTATTTTATAGAGTTATTGGCACAAATATTAATCAATTGTGAAAGGGAGTGTCTTACAGATAATGTAGTTTATAATGAAAATGAAAATCCACAGCCTGTTTCCAGTCTCCGAATGAAGCCTCCATCTAGCGGCGAAGATATGAACTGTGCCGGCTGCCGAGGCCTGACGCACTCCTCTGGGGCAATGATTAAATGAATGACAGATGAAATGAAATGATAGTGGAGAGTGTTGCTGGAATGAAATTTTGACAGGGAAAACCGGAGTACCCGGAGAAAAACCTGTCTGCCTCCGTTTTGTCCAGCACAGATCTCACATGGAGTGACCGGGATTTGAACCACGGACCCAGCGGTGAGAGGCCGGCGTGCTGCCGCCTAAGCCACGGAGGCTTGTAGTTTATAATACGGAACTCATTTTATTAGATGATTTGTAGCTTCCACCAGCACTAGCCCAAATAAAGAATACGTTATGGATCAATTAGATTAATAGACGCGACACCGCTCATAACCTTAAATTCCTTATAAACAGGTCCTCTTGATTCACAGACCAACACGTAATTTCATATGGATTCTGTTAAAATGAGTCATATTGATATGATAAATATCGTTTAAAATGATAATCTGGTAGCAAAAATATCTACCCGGCCCAGGATTCGAACCCATGATCTCTAGATTCACAGTCATACGCAATAACTCCACGGCTATTTCGACTACGCAAACATCGTGCACAAGGTGGTGACTTATTTCCACGTCCAATAATACTGCATTACGGAATTAAGTTTCATTTATATTTTCTTGTTTCGATAATGTTCCTGAGTGACATTGAGTTTAAACTGCCCTATGCCAATGCAATGCCGACTACTTACAATGTTTGATATTAAGGCATTTTACAATTTAAATACTGATACGAAGACTTCGAACATGTACCATGTCATTTGTTTAAATCACTTGACACCAGAGTTCGCATGAGCGTTTTCCGTTCAGTATGTCATATACATTCCACATGGCCGAGAGTGCGTCATGGTCTCAATTTTCGACACCGCGCGCTGATTGTTTCTCTTACCAGTGCCAGCTGGATCGATCGATCGAGTTGGCAGTGCGTCTTATACTTCCGTTCGATCCACCACTGCCAGCTAGGGCACACTTCCATTCGATCGATCGAGCGGGCAGTGCATACTTTCGTTGTCCACCACTGGCAGGTAGTACACTTCCGTTTGATCGATCGAGCGGGCAGTGCATACTTCCGTTGTCTACCACTGCCAGCTAGTACACTTCCGTTTGATCGATCGAGCGGGCAGTGCATACTTCCGTTTGATCCACCACTGCCAGCTCGATCGTTCCGATCCACTTCCGTCCCCAATTTTCAAAATCACTCCCACAAAACTATCCAGCAACCGAGCGGAAAGATGTTACACATCAAAAACTAAATTAAAATAAGCACTTTTGTTTAGGAATTTGAATTTTATCTAATGGTCAGTGGCATTAAAAGACACGAAATGATTAGTATTCCTAAACAACACTTTCAATCCGTCAGTATTTACTTGATAAGTGGGTCTGCCACAACTCTAAATATATTCAATAATAATAATAATAATAATAATAATAATGATAATGTAGTTTATAATGAAAATGAAAATCCACAGCCTGTTTCCAGTCTCCGAATGAAGCCTCCATCTAGCGGCGAAGATATGAACTGTGCCGGCTGCCCTGGGCTAATGGGAGTGAAATGCGTTGTTGCATGTCAGCTGCGACTTAAACATATTGGATTCAGCAAGAGAATCCAACTTAGCCTCTTTCACTCCAACTCCAGCATGTAACCTACAAGAGGTGCCCCCTGTTAAGCCGAGCAACCCAGTGGAAGGTTGGGTAACCAATCCCAGCGGGAAGCTGGGTCGGCGAGCCGATCCGTGCTGGGGACTCCGAGGCTCACAACCTTGGCAGTACATTGGTCAGTGTGCAATATCACTGGCCCCCTATCTACAGTTTTTTCAACTGTGAAAAGCATGGAGGAAACGTCTGCTGAAGCAACTACCCCAGGTGGTAACCAATCCACCGTCGTCTTGCACGACGCATGCAGGCCTTCGGACTCTGGGGAGCCTGCAACGACATGCTTGGAGGTATCGGAGACTCCTACAAACAAGATCAGACTCAAACGACGCAACTTCTTCGCAACATTCAACGTGAACTCCCTTATGAAGGTCGGTAAATTGAAACAACTGATTGACACCCTACAACATCATCAAATCCTGATCGCAGCAATTCAGGAAACAAGGTTTGTTGATGCAGAAGCTTTTGACTCCCAGGGGTATAGAATCTTCAAAGGTAAAGTCGGAAAACGTGTAGTAAAATCCATCCCCCACCTTGGCACAGGATTTGTGGTCAGTAAGAAGATTTTAGAGTCCATCACCAACTTCACGTCCCCCAACAGTCGAGTCTCGATCCTTTCGTTTCGGAGCACAAATAAAATCTACACCATGGTGAACGTCCATGCCCCAATTAATCAAGCTAACAGAATCGATCCACAAGGGACGGAAATATTCTGGGAAGAGCTTGAAGATATTCTATCCAAGATTCCCAAGGAACACATCATCGTCCTTCTTGGGGACTTCAATGCTCAGCTCGGTAAGGAAAAGAAATTCAAGAATATTATCGGAGAATACCCGGCCCACAGAAGAACAAACCGCAATGGAGAAAGGTTAGTGGAGTTGTGCAAGGCGTTCAACCTAGTGATGAAGTCAACCGCTTTCAAACGACTTCCTGCAAAACAGAAAACATGGACATCCCCAAATCCCCATCTCGGCGAATTCCAAATTGACCACGTTGCTATTTCTCGTAAATCTCGTAGAGAAATCCAGAATGTAAAAGTCTTAAGAAGCGCGAATCTTGACTCTGATCACTATCTTTCAAAGATAAAATTAAAACTTCTTCCAAGATCCACCAAGAGCTTTCAGGGAAGAAAGATCAACAGGTTTGATGTGGAAAAACTGAAAACACAAAGCGAATTCAGTCAGAAACTTGAAACACTTGAGCCACAGAATTGGGAACAACTCCAAGAAGCAATTCTTGAAACGGCACAGGAAACCATCCCACTGACAAAGTTGAGGCGGCATCCTTGGTGGACTAATGAATGTGACGATGCCATTCACCAAAGGCGGCTTGCCTGGTTGCGATGGAACAAACAGAAGAATGAAGAAAACAGAGAGAGATTCCTGGTCGTGAGAAAGCAGGCTGATAAAACCATACGCGGGATAAAACGAGCATTCCAAAAAAATCAGTTGGCACAGATAGACCAAGATTTCAGAAAGAACAACACCCGTGATTTCTATAAAACCTTCAAGCAAAATGTCAGTAAATACACACCACCCAGTCTTCACTTTAGGAATCCCGATGGGAAAGTTGCTTACAATGACAAAGACAACTGCCAGATCCTGGCGAAATACTTTGAGTCCCTTCTCAATTGTGAGGCTCCAACATCGAAATTTTCCTTTCACAGTAATGTGCTCGTCAATCCAGACTCAAGTCCACCAACTAGGGAAGAAATCAAGCAGATCATTCACTCAAGAACAATAAAGCACCAGGTGAGGATTCAATAGTTGCCGAACTCTGGAAATACGCAGGTGAAAAACCAGTCGACAAGCTAACGGATATCATCCGGGAGATTTGGGAAACAGAGAAACTGCCCAGTGATTGGACATCGGCACTAATTCATCCCCTGCACAAGAAAGGTGATAAAGCGGACGTAAACAACTATCGTGGCATATCACTCCTCTCGATAACATACAAGATTCTCGCGAAAGCGCTTCAAACGAGAGCGGAAGCACAGCTCGATCAACACCTGGGCGAATACCAAGGTGGATTTCGAAAGGGGCGCTCTTGTGTTGAGCAAATCATGAATCTAAAATCAATTCTATCGTACATGAATCTGAGAAGTAAGAAATTTGTAGTGACTTTTGTTGATTTCAAGAAGGCTTACGACTCGCTGGATCGAAGTACCCTGATCCAGGTTTTAAGAGAATTTGGTTTAGATAATAAGACAAGAGCAATCATTCACCAATCCCTATTGGATACGGCTTCCAAAGTGAAATTCAGGGGAGAGATTTCTGAATCCTTCGCAATACGGACAGGGGTGAGACAGGGAGATGGGCTCTCGCGTCTTTTATTCAACTGTGTTCTTGAGAAAGTTATTCGAGAATGGCGTAAAGAATTGTGTAAGGATGGTATAGAGAATGGGGTCAGACTAGGTTGTAAGAACAAAAACCTGACAATCGACTGTTTAGCTTTCGCAGATGATGTTGCAATTTTCTCTAATTCTCTTGACACTGCCACACAACAAATCAATCAATTACAGGTGCAAGCAGCAAAGGCAGGTCTTCAGATTTCGTTTGAGAAAACGCAGTTTATAACGAACATCAAGTCTGAACCCAGAGAACTTACGGTGAATGGAGGACAAATAAAACAGGTAGAGAAATTCAAATACCTGGGTGAATGGATTGAGCCCAACATTCGTGAAAAGGAAGCCTTCGTGGCACGGATTAACAAAATGGAAATGGCTTACCATTTAACCAAAGACATTTACAAATCACGATCAATGTCCTTCAAGGCCAAACTGAGGCACTTCGTTACCGTTATTCGCCCGGAGGCGTTATATGCATCAGAATGCCTGGCGATGAATAAGAAAGGCCTGGCAGAACAACTCGAAGCCAAAGAGAGGAAGATTCTGAGAAAGATCTTGGGCCCGGTCAAGGAACGAGGAGAGTATAGAAGACGACACAACGATGAACTCTATCTACATGTGGAGAAAATAACGGACACCATTCGCAAAAGAAGACTCTCCTTTTATGGCCATTTAACACGAATGAACTCCGGAAGATTGTCCAATTGAATCTGTGCCTACTTTGTGAGAAAGAAAACCAAAGGGATCTGGTTTACAGAGGTGGAAAAAGACCTACAAGAACTGGGGATATCACATGAGGACATCTTGGAACGTGACTCTTTGAAGAAGAAACTTGAGGAGATACGGAGTTTTCAGCCAAAACCTATATTGAAAACTGGCAAGAAGTGGACCGAAGAACGAAGGGAAGCTCACCGAAGAAGAATGCGCGAATACTGGGCCAATGTGAAAGAACGAGGGAAAAGGCAGTTGAAATAATGTGGTCCATACACGACCGAAACGATTAAAAAAAAAATAAAAAAAAAATAAAAATAATAATAATAATATCGTATGGCCTCGGGTGCCTGGTGCAAACTTTGCTATTTGGCACCCAGAGGGTAGCTTGCATGTCGAATTTCGTAGTTCCTTGACTATGAAAGTCAAGGAGGTTAGATGTTAGATATCTAATCTCCTTGAACACAATAGCGCTTTCTAGTAGAGAAATGAGGAACTTTGTGCTGGCGGAAACTCCCGAGATTAATTTTGCCATTATGAACTCGGCCTACTGAATTCAAATGGGTTCTTTGACATGCCAACATCGTATGACATGCGTATCGTATTTTTGCCGCCTTTCAAAAATCACTGACCACGGTCAGGGGCGAACCTGCAATCTTGGGGTTAGTAGACCGACACGCTATCCACTCACCCACCGTGGCAAACTAATACAGTCAATGAAATGTCTTCAATAGTGGTTGAACTATCTTCCAGCCTTGTTCTCATATAAATATTGTTGTGTTCTGGTGGGATATTAGTTAACATCGACATGTGATCCTTTAATTTATGGGAAGCTATAAATAGACAATGTCATGTAGGGGCAATGCTCCATCTCGCAACTGAAAGTTTGAGAGAAAGTAGTTTCAAGAAGGAATCTGGAAAACCTTGTTTTGTCTGCTGCAATGCCAAATGTAGTATCCGTACATATACGTAGAAGTCGCTAGATATCAGGTGCTAAAAGCAAAGGCAAAGCAAAGCCAACTCCATACAGGCCATGGAGGCCCTGGGAGTAGTGGAAGGTAGAGGCTTCAACTTTCTGTGACATCGGCACTAGATGGGATGGAGTTGTCAGCTCCATGCCCGGCCGCCTTTGCTCCCAGGAATTACCCTGGTACTCATTTCCGGTGTAGGCTGAGTGAACCCCAGGGCTATTTGCGTTTCCGAAAGTGGTAGTTTTGTTTCTAAAATCCACTACCTGGGTGGGGATCGAACCCACTCTCTTTCAGTTAGAAGCTCAGCGCCTCTACCGACTGCGCCACGCAGCCCCCTAATATCAGGAGCTGTCAGACATAAAACACACTAATTTTTAGCCTATTTTCATTTTCGAAAACAATAGGCTGGGTGCTCCCTCCCTCGACACAAGACTGACGCTCGTACTCCCCCAGCTCCGGTTTATATAGAAAAACCGCGAGAGCATGTAAAAGGGGAAGCACGGGCGCAGCCTGCGTCGAGTGAAGGAGCTAACCTTTTGTCCGTGTGTCTGTGTGTGCGTGTGTGTGTGTGTGTGATATGTGTGTGTGTCCCCCTAATAACTTCCAAATGGCTGGAGCGATTTCAATGAAACTCGGTAAGTTCAAAGCACCATTCTGGGTGACCTCGACTGTGCCCTTGAAATTTTATTGTGTCTCACCAATCCAACATGGCGGCTGTGCGAAATTTCTCACCAGCATTCAGTATCTCCGTAACTATTACCGATATCACCCTGAAATTGTGTACGGTGATAAAGGGCACTACTAGAAGTTCGCCTATGAGACTTTCAAAAATCTGGTAACTACAAAACCAACATGGCGGCCAAGCGAATTCGGGACTTTTAAGTAGACTTTTCTCGTGATTTAACCATCCAAACGTAATGAAACTTGGTACAGCAATTGTTTATACACATTGTATTGCACTGGCATCTAATTTAATTCAATTGTTTACATAACCTCAAAATGGCGTCTGTGGGAAATATTTCACTGGCATTCCATTTCTCCGAAACTATTACAGATATTACCCTGAAATTTTATACGCTAATAAAGGGCACTGGTACAAGTTTATCTATGTAACTTTCATAAACCTACAAAGTAAGAAACGAACATGGCGGGCAAGCGAATTTGAAACATTTTAATCGACTTTTCTTGTGATTTAACTCTCTGAGTGCAGTGAAATGTGGTACAGTAAATAATTATACATATTGTAATTCACTGGCATCTAATTTATTCCATTTGTTTACATAACTTCAAGATGCCGGCTGTGCGAAATTTTAAAATTAAGTTTTTATTTCTTGAGTCGTAATCATGCGATCGAAGTGAAAGTTTGAGTAATGAACCTACGCAATAATTTTCCTTTAATGGTACATACCTCTATGGCCTATACATAAAACAATCCAAAATGGCAAGCATCGGAAATATATAGACGGTTCTCAATACCTACGAATCTTTTACAGCAATCAAGCTGAAATATTTTATGTTCATAGAAGCTATGAACATAAGTTCACCTATAGGACTTTCAGCAACCAGGTGAGCACAAATCAAACATGGCGGCGACGCGATATATAAATATTTAAATGGATGTTTCTCGCGATTTAACCGTCCGAGTGCAGTGAAACTTTGCACGTTATGGGCTTATACAAATGTTAATCCACTGGCATCTATTTTATTTCAATTGTTTCTATAACCACAAGATGGCAGCTGTGTGAAATTTTTAAATCCCGTTTTTACTTCTTGTGTTCTTATCATGCGATTGAAGTTTGAATACCACATGTAGTTAATAATCTTCATGTAACAGTACATAAAATCCAACCTGGCGACCATCTGAAATATTTAGACGGTTCACAATATCTACGATTCTATCACAACCTTCAAAATTAAATTTAGTATGTTGATAGAGGCAATTAACATGAGTAGGATATATGAAAATAGGCTGTATAGTTCATCACGGAACTACTTGTTTATCTTTAGGTAAATCCTCAACTTCCAATTGTTAGGTCAGGGTCGGCCAGGAACTTTGCCCGCGTGAAGAGTCGGTGCACACGCAGAGAAATCTTCCAGCTAGCCGCACACCTCCCCCTCTGCACTCCAGTGTGAGGGTTCTTCCACTGTACCTCTGCATAGGAACAAGTAGCTCAGCAGAAACATGACAGACGGTGCCTCTACTTGGCTCCGTGAGTACAGAGCCTTTAATTACCTCACACCAACTACCCGCGGTGACAGGTTTATGCGAGACTACTACTTGTGATGACTACTGACATGTCGAGCGGCTCTCTCTCAAATCTTTTGTCCCATCCCTTCTCTAATAGGGGGCACGTACCAGCAGGTCTTGGCTCAACGCTCTTTACACATGATGGCAACTATAAGAAGATTGGTCAACGCCGAACAAGTCACTTGAAACCTCATAAGCATGTGCGATTTTGCACAGCGTGTCTTAGATGAAGAAGGCACTGCAGTGCGTCGTACTATAGGCTGGTTGGTTGGTTCCTTAGTTTAGGGGCTGCGACAACGCGGTCATGTAGCCCCGTGTACCTTGGGTGTGTGTAGAATCTGTCGAGTGGTGTTAGTTGTGATGGCTGTATTAATGATTGTTATCAGTGATTCAGGTAGAGGGACTGCAGACGATAAATTTTTCAAGTAGTTCCAACTTTTGCTACCAAATGCTACCATCCACGACATCTAGCTGCAGACTGGGTTACTAGATGCCATTGCAGCCAGCACCTGATGGCGAACGTTGGAACTAATTCAGCGTTATCAAATAATTTAACCTACAAATTTTGGCTTCTCACAAGTGTAGTTAGTGGAAGGTTCTTTTTCATGCCATAAATGTATGACATGGGACCGCTGGCTTCCCTTCCCAAGGAAGGCATACTGAGGGTTTTTAACGCTCTTAAAATCCGACCACTTCGGCCGGGTTTGAACCCACTACCTTGGGCATAGAAGCTCAGCAAGCTACCAACTTCGCCACCGAAGCCGCTTTACTCTAGGCCACATCGACAAAGGAAAAGAAAGGAAGCTTGTAGTTTTACGTAATCTGAATTACAAATACAACACACATTCATGCAGACATCACAATAACATATGCTATCAGATGAACTACACGCACCGTGGTTAAATGACTGTGAGGTAGCAAAGCCCCTATATAATTATTATTATTATTATCTATTTACCAAAAATTGTGCCTACAATTTATGGACGGCAGATAGAGAAAGGGCAAGCCCCACATACACAGCAGTGTCTCCATGAGTTAACAAAAACAGAACTTTTTATCAAGGTTATCAAGCAGATTCCACTTACATTGCCATATGTGGGACTGATGACTGTGTTATCCAAAGCCCTTAAATATGACTACAGCACAACAATGAAGTCTGTTATAATCCTGCTGTACCTCGGAAGTGGAAGATAAATTTTCATTTTCAGGTAATTATTTGAAAGTAGTGATTTGGGCAGTTTGTATGTGTCTCTCTTGTTGAAATTTGCATCGTGTTATAAATGAGTTTTTCATAGATGCCTCGTGCTTGGTTGTTAACATATGACAAGAGCATCACACAGTGTGACAATACTGAGTAATTTATTGGTCTGAGTGGACGATGATGAATTGTTTGTGTCATATGGAATACTTTTAAAGAGTAGGAGTGGATACCGCAAGACTAGTGCTTGGCTTAAAGTGATCAAAGGCTGATATCCATCGGATCTAATAGTCCTTGAGATTTTATAGAAATCATTTATAGTGGATTTTCAAGCTAAATGAACACGATAATACTGTAATACATCCATGCAAGAATTAGCTCAGATGATGAAATAATAATAATAATAATTAGCTTATGCAGAAGACAGGCAAACTTCCAACGCGTCACATAGTAAGTTGTTCTCGGGTAATCAAGCCTGGTTTAGTCTGAAATGACATAGTCGCGGTCGACTCGCGAAGCTAGCGACCGCGGCAGTGTTTATGCCAGGAACCGGTGCGTCAAGCGCTCCTCTGCCTGGATTTGAATCTAATTTGGGCTAAAAAGAAGTTAAGCTTAATAAAATATATTTTATGAAGTAAATAATGTTTAAAAATGTCGTTATTATTTAATTTGACTTGATTAAGGTTTTTTTTGACAATGGGAGATTTGAATTAATATTCGCATAATGACTTATAGGGATTTAATTATTTCTTGATTTAACTTAGCTATTGACCGTCATGCTTCACTCTTTACTTAGTTCATTGCAGTTTGGGATGATGTTCGCTTATTATGCTAGATGGAGCATAGCTACTTATCATCCCCGCTCACCATGGTGTGGATGGTTTAATAGTCGTTTTCAGCGGCTGCTTCAGCTTGGTAATAATAATAATAATATAATAATGGAAAAAGGTCTGAATCTGTTAAGTTTTTAAAAATTGATTCTTAAGAAGTAAGAGAGACCACTAGTGGGTTGGTTTTTAAGTATGAAAGGAGAAAAACAGACCTGTAGTAGGTTTTTGATTGAAATAATAGATGTTTTAATAAGCCTCGCTTTGATTTTGGGGAATAACATTTCAAGCCTGGAGGAGTGAGGGAAGAGAGTAAAGCTGTGTGTAGGCTATCTGGGATTGTAAATGTTTTCTTTCCAGAAAATACTGAGAATGTGTAAGTACTTGCGCAAAATAAATAAATAAATAAATAAATAAATAAATAAATACTTATTAATAAAATAGTGGCCTTAACTACCGTGACGTATAACTTGCAAGTTGGAGCCCTCGAGGTCATCTACTTTGCAATGTCTAAGTTCTATTTAGCGCTGACATCTGGCAGTGGAACTCAGAACTCTACTGAGTAATATGTGGCTGATAAGTAATTCATTTTATTTTCTAATTACCAGATGTGATACAGGAGATCTTTTTCGAACCAAAGCGATGTAGAGCTATTTTATATTATACATTTCCATTTACTTCATTTACAGGGGGCTTATGACGATGATGACCATTCAACAACAACATTAACCTTCAATACCCCCCATGTCAGGCCCATGAATGAAACCTTAGCCCAACTGGATGGGCAGTGACCTGAGCACATCCTTAGCCCGTGACTTAACGAACTATAATGTACTTTGAGGTATCTTATTATCAAGTACGGTACTGTATTAAGGCATCCGTTCATTTGAACTGAATTGAATTGAATTGGCGGCTTCGGTGGTGTAGTTGGTAGCAAGCTGAGCTTCTATGTACAAGGTCGCGGGTTCATACCCGGTCGAAGCCTCGGATTTTCTAAGAGTGTTAAAAATCCCACAGTATGCCTTCCTTCGGAGGAGAAGTAAAGCCGACGGGCCCATGTCATAGATTTACGGCATGTAAAAGAACCTACCAGTAACTAAACTTGTGTGAAGCAAAATTTGTAGGTTAGGTTTGATTAATACTCTTAAGTTCCAACGTTCGTCACCAGGCGCTAGTTACAATGGCATCTAGTAGTAGCCAAGTTCACAGCTAGGTGTCGTGGATGGTAGTATTTGGTAGCGAAAGTAGGAACTACTTGAAATTATCGTCTGTAGTCCTTAAAATAAATATAAAAAAACAGATAACACACACTAACACTGTCATCAAAATTAACACCGGTTATCAGACAAATTCTACACACACCCAAAGTACACGAGGCTACATGACCGCGTTGTCGCTGGCTCTAAACTGAGGAACCAACCAACGTTATAGCATCATATTTCAGTATAGGCTACAGCACATCGTTTCATTAATAGACTCAATCCACATTTGTACATTGGAGGGGACGTGCTCAATGAGTACATGAATCCTGTTATAAAGAAATGCACCTCTAATTGTTAAACGAAGTTTAAATATAGTAATCGTTCTCCCCTTCATATCCTGTTCTATTTAGATGTTTACTTCGTTACAGGATTAATCTATTGTCGATGAGGTATCGTTTCCTGTACAATCGGAGTGAGAGGGCATGTCTGCATGTGTACGACTTAATTGCGTTAACTCAATAATAGAACAACGATGACGCAACGCAAGTGTATTAGAGCGACTGAATCATCCCTGTCGCTAATCTAATAACCGGGAACCCTAGCCCCGCTGCCTGTCTGTCGTTTTCTGCACATAACCTGCGGCGAGGAGGCGCGAGCTGTTACATTACTAGGCTACATCGCTATGTATTGTAGTCGACTGTATGGATCGATTGTGCACAGCTATTGTTCCACTTTCCTGACAGATCACCGGTATTATTATTATTATTATTATTAATACCGGTACTACTAATAATAACAATCTCTACATAATATAAAACTAAGTCCCCTATTCTTGGATGTCACGGGTAATCTTGAGAACCACTGGATGGATTTTGATACGGTTTTCACCATTCTGCAAAAGATATCTCGAGGAAGGTTTATTTAGCAAATTATTTATTTATGATCAAAGAAAGCCAAGCAGTAAAGATTTCAGTGTAAAAGTCGAAAAAAAAACTCGCGTCCGTGCGCTTTCTAAGCTTACGCTGGGCAAACCGTTAAAAATATCAATATACTATGAGTGTAAGAATTGTTCAGCATGACACGATCTACAAAAATTTCATGAGAGCATATCTCTATCTTTAATACATCACCCTCTATAAGTGTTTTTAGATTGGACGGGAGGGGGATTTGTGTTTCATGCACTTCGCCATTCGTGAATTACGTCTGACAAGAATTCGTTGCACATGCTATCTCCATGATAATATAATGATATAGTGATTTTAACCCATTATGTCGAGATGTAAAACCGATATAAGCCTAGGTCGTAGTTCATTGACATCGAAAAAAAATGTGCTTGTCACGTAATGCATTCATAACTGTCCCGGACGAAGCCGAGCTGTGTTGCTGGTAATTATAATAATATAATATAATAATAATGTCGTATGGTCTCGGCTGCCGGCTGAAAGCTTTGTTATTTGACGCTCAGAGGGCAGCTTGCATGTCGAATTTTGTTGTTCCCTCGAACGCTATGAAAGTCAAGGAGGTTAGATATCCAAGTTCCTTGACACTATAGCTCTTTCTTGTAGAGAAAGGGGGAAATTTTCTGTTGGCGGAAAATCCCGAGTAATTTTGGCATTACTAACATGGGCTAGAGAATTCAAATGGGTTCTTTAACATGAAAACAACGTACTATGATATGCGTGTCGTGATTTTTGTCGCCTTAAAAAAATCACTAACCATGGCCAGGAGCTGATCACTTTTGTGATACTTTCAATGGTTAGCTTGGCCCATTTGTCGGTCAAATTTTGTTTCTTGTTACCGAGATCCCCGAATGGTAATTATTTCCTTGTAAACGTATTAATTGCTTAAACCTTATGCATAATCTTGTTATCAATCACTTATTCATAGATATTATAGTTCTCACCTTGAGTGTTCCAGTCGCTCGCTACCTCAAGCGTCCTCACTCCCGACATACAGGGCATCTACTGGTTGATCCGCTGTCCGCTGAGTAGTGTCGACTGACGTCACCCTGACTTTCGTTCGACCAATGGCAGGTTTTTGTCTGGTCGGGCGATCTCCAGCTTCGAGATGGTTCCATGATCCCTATTTAAGACGCCACTTGCTGGCGTTCTTCACCACTTCTGATCAATCACCACTTCTGATCACTTCAACCTGCTGGTCACCGCTACTGCATCTCATGACACCATCGCTAGTCTCTACGCTACCTAGCAGCTACGTCACGAGATCTGCACCATGACGTATTGCTCAAGATGGCAAGAATAATTGCCAGCTGTTGTACTTTTCACCTTCACCTTAGATGGGATACTTGGATTCGTCTTTCGAAATACTGCTGGATCATCATTTGGAAGCTATAAATGTCATTCCTTCGCAAGAAAAGAAGAGAAAGTTGACATTTTTATCAATGGTGTACATATCTCTAGGCCATGTACGCCTCCTTCTGAAGAAACCGTGAGGATTTTTAAATCTACATTTATGCTAGCTGGAACTTTTAAGGAGCTGGCTCTTCAAAGATAAGTTTAATTTTATGAAGCATTTAAATTATACTAGTTATTTTATACTCTTAATCAGTTTCATGGTTCTCTCTTTTTATAAAGTGCATTTTTATATGTTAAGCTCAACTTCTCTCCAATTAAACAAGCTTGTTTCATTGATATTTCCTTAATCTGGGTTTCTGTCATCAGGCCCTCACACTTTTGCTCCATTTATAATTGTTCATTTCTGTGATAAGCACTTAAGTGCAATTTGTTTATTGATTATAAATTTATTATTAGAAATAAAAATTGTTAATGTATTGCTACCTACATTGGTTTTCTAGTCACTTATTTCATGCCCACTACCCCGCACCGCTTCAGTCTAATTTTCTTGACCACAGTAGTTATTTTGTCCAGGCTTTCGCCTGATGCGTTACCGTTCTCCCGTATGGGGAAGTTTTAGGGCAGAACTTATTCTCCATAATTTTGGTGCCTCACCCCCGGGAAACATATCTGTTGCACCCTGGATTCCTATACGAATTTCATATCTTGGATTTTACATTAACAATTATTGTTCATTGTGTTTCAACACTAATTCACATTGTACGTTTCAGCTTGAGGCGCATGTTCAGCAGAGGGGAGAGAAACGTAAGCTAAACCGGTTTCTTCCGCATCAGACTAAACCTTACTACCTAGCAAGCTGTCATCTTCTGGCTTCCAGTACTCGAAGTCACAATATTGACGTGAGTAACAAACAACTTTTAATATGCCTAACCTTGATGAAAAACTCAGCAATGCCAGAGCCTCTTGTAAGGGCAAGCTCACACGGTTTCGTACTTTCTTAACGGAGCTTGAACCCCAAGAGCGTAATCTTGACATAATTTCGCAGAGGCTTAAGAATTATGTACAAGCCTTTGAGAAATATGATGAGATACAATGCAGTATAGAAACTCAGCATCCGGACCAGCAAAGTGATAGGTTGGAAGTTGAAAAATTATACTATCAGGGATTTGCTGAAGCTAAACAGCTTATTAGGGCTTTAACATTAAAAGAAAAACAAGAAGATCAAACTTCTGCAGCATCTTCTACATCTTCTTCACGCATTATATTACCTAAATTAGAAATACCCAAATTCACTGGTAAGGACATAGAATGGGAGCCATTTTTGGAATTATTCAATTCTTTAGTACATGAGAATACTTCTATACCAGTAATACAAAAATTTCACTACTTGCGTCTGGCAGTTCAAGGCAACGCACTTAACCTGATTCAAGCACTTTCTTTGACCAGTGATAATTATGAAGTTGCTCTGAATCTTCTTAAGGATAGATATGGGAACATTCGTTTATCTATTCAACGCCATATACAAAGCTTATTCGAGTTACCTAACGTGCAAGCAGATAACAGTTTATCACTTCGTAAGTTGATTGACACTGCAGAGCTACACGTCAGAGCATTGTCCAATTTAAACCAACCTGTAAATCACTGGGATTTATTTCTAGTTCACCTCATTTCTGCAAGATTGGATGCAAATACATTAAAAGCCTGGGAAACAGAACTTTCCCAGAATTTGCAATGCTCTTATGAGGCGATTATTAACTTTTTGAAGGCCAGAAGCCAAGTCTTTTCCGCCATAGCTAATCAAAAAACTAGTAGTACAGATTAAAAGCCTTCTCAAAAGATAAGGTTAGCAGTTCTAATCAAAGAATTTTAAGATCACAGGCTCTTCCTGTTGATGCTCGGTCACCTAACCAAATGCAAACGTGCGGTCTGTGTCAGCAATCGCATAATTTATACAATTGTGATGAATTTAAATCTTTATCAGTAGATGAAAGACGAAGGTTCATTACGAACAAAAAACATTGTTTCAACTGTTTGTCAGGAACGCATATGTTAAACAATTGCCGTTCACAACATTTATGCTTTCATTGTAAGGCTAGACACCATTCCCTTTTGCACAGGCATGAAAGATCACGGTTATCAGGACCAAGCAGTTCCAATACCAAGTCTAATTCTGAGGCTTATCAAAATAGTGCGCAGTCGTATGCTCAAAGTTCTACCTCGCTTGGCAAAGTCCAGGTTTTATTATCTACCGTGCAGGTTCTATTGAAAAATTCTCACGGGAAATGGGTATCTGTCAGGGGATTATTGGACAATGCCGCTACCAACAATTTTATTAATGAATCGTTGGTACAAAAGTTAGGCCTCCCAAAACATCCTACCTCAATAGAGGTTACAGGAATAAACTGCTCTAAATCGCAATCCTTAAGCTTTGCTAAAGTGGATCTGAAGGACTCTAATAATCTTGGTACACAGTTGCAATTAGATTGTTTGATTATAAAGTCTATAGGCAACAATATTCCTGGCACTTCTTATCCTATTCAAAGTTGGAATATCCCGAATTTTGTCCAGCTAGCTGACCCTCATTTCAACAGAGCTTCGCCCGTAGAGCTTCTTTTCAGCTCAAGCGTATTTTGGCAATGTCTTCATTCCAATAAAGTAAAAATTGCTCCTAATGTTTTCTTCCGCGAAACTAATTTTGGTTGGATCGCTACTGACCAAATATACCGTAATCCTATTCAAACTGTATCGAATTGTTATTTTGTTGGTACCGATTTGAGTCAAGAGCTAACCAAGTTCTGGGATCTTGAGAATGTTCAGGCTACTTCTTCTTCTTCTAACGAAATTTGTGAAAAGTTATACAAGGAAACCACTGTCCGTACTGCTGAAGGCAGATTTATAGTAACTCTTCCACGTATTCCTAATCCTCCCGCCATTACGGGCTCGCATTCCAGAGCACTTAGGGCACTATTTGCCATTGAAAATCGGTTCAAACAAGATGCTTCTGTCAAAACTCAGTATGCTTCCTTTATGGAGGAATACGAATCATCCAATCACTTGGAGGTAATTTCTAAATCAGAAGAAATTGACCATCCTTTAAATGAAATAGTTTATCTAAATCATCACCAGGTATGGAAAAATTCCTTAACACAAGATAATATAAGAGTAGTTTTCAATGGCTCATCACCAGATTCCAATGGAACCTCTTTAAATGATACCTTGCAATGTGGTCCCGCGATTCAAACAGATCTCACCTCTGTTTTGCTTAATTTTCGAAGGTTTCCTATTGCTGTAATCTCAGATATTAAGCAGATGTACCGGCAGATTCTCGTAAATTCTGAACAGCAAGATCTGCAAAGAATATTGTGGCGCGATGAGAGTTCCAAACCCATAAAGATATTTAGATTGAAGACTGTGACATATGGTCTGAAGCCTTCAGCCTTTCTTGCGATTCGGTCTCTCCACATGTTAGCCGAGCAAGATGGTCATCTGTATCATCCTTTGGCCTCTGAGTCATTAAAAACGGCATTTTATGTTGACGATTTCTTGTGCTCTTTCCCTAATATTTCTGAAGCGCTCCTTGTGTGCGAAGATTTGAAATCCCTGCTCCTGGGAGGTGGTTTTCCGCTCCATAAATGGACTTCAAATTCTACTGAATTTATATCAAAATTTTCATCAGAGGTCCCAGTTGATGAATTTGTTGCCATTCCTACTGATGAAGCAGCCGTAAAAGCATTGGGTGTTTTTTGGTGTCCTTCTTCTGATACCTTCTCTTATCTGGTACATCTGTCAGAATCTCCCCCTGTAACTAAGAGACAAGTTCTGTCAGAAATCGCGAAGATCTTTGATCCTTTGCAATATATTGCTCCTATAGTTATTGTTGCAAAAATGTTCTTGCAAAAGCATTGGTCATTAAAATCAGACTGGGATGAAAATCTCCCCCTACCTCTTGTAGAAGAATGGTTAGAGTATCGCAGCAGTTTACTGGATCTCTCCAAGGTTTCTATACCCCGCCTTTTAATTTCTAATCCCTTATACCGGCAGTATGACCTGCATGTATTTTCTGATAGTTCAGAACGGGCTTATGGCTGTTGTGCATACATAGTAGGACGTTCCTCAGCCACTTTCCCTGGATTTTCTAATTTAGTGTGCGCTAAATCAAAGGTTGCTCCACTTAAAACAGTATCATTGCCGAGATTAAAATTATGCTCTGCTTTAATGGCAACAGAATTAGCTACTAAACTAAATATCAGTTTAAAGTTAAAATTTTCCCACACATTTTTTGGAGCGATTCTTCTATTGTATTAGCTTGGATTTCCAAGCCTTCTTCTCATTGGAATACCTTTGTGGCAAATCGCGTTTCTAAGATTCATGAAGTCTCTCATTCTGAACAATGGAGACATGTTCCTAGCCGTGAAAACCCCGCGGATATAATATCACGTTGGTTGCACGCCTAAAAAATTGATTTCTTCAGACCTGTACTGGAATGGTCCTCCTTGGCTAAGTCAGGAATCATCTTGCTGGCCTCGCTTAGCTAATCAATTTGCAGAAGAAATACCTGATGCCCGTAATGACCCTGTCACGTCGCATCTTACTTCTACTTCTACTAGCCTTTTTCATAGATACTCTTCATTTGATAAATTGATTCGTGTAGTGTCTTATATCTTCCGATGGAAATATTTAGTAATTGATCAACCTTTGAAGCCTCAATCCTTTCTCTCCAGAGTAGAGTTAGAATTTGCTACTTGCAAGGTTTTGTTACTTGTTCAGCAAAAAGTATTTGCTCCTGAAAAGCAAGCTCTTATAAGTGGTAAAGATTTACCCAAGTCTAGCAGGCTTTCACCACTCACTCCTTTTCTAGACCAGGACGGCATAATACGTGTGGGTGGAAGATTAGCTATGTCTAGTTGTGAGGATGGGAAAAAGCATCCCATCATCCTTCCTTCAAAGCATCCTATTACTACCCTTATAATAAAAAAGTTTCATTATAAACACCTTCATGCTGGCACTCGCACCTTGCTCTGTCTAATTCGTGAACTCTACTGGATCATCAATGGTGTTCATGAGGTTTCTTCTGTTGTCAAAAAGTGTATACCTTGCTTTAAGGTTAAACCACGGCCCGCCACGCCGATTATGGGTAATTTACCTCCATTTCGTTCAGAACCTAGTAAGCCCTTCGCTCTTACTGGGATCGATTACGCAGGTCCTTACGCATATCAGACCAATCCCTCTTCATCTAAGCGCAAAATCTTAGGTAAACTTTACATCTCGTTATTTGTATGTATGGTGACGGGAGCTATCCACCTTGAGTTGGTTACGAACGCTTCTGTATCTTACTTTTTGGCCGCCTTTTCTAGATTTGCTGCTAGAAGGGGCGTTCCTTCTGAAGTTTTTTCAGATAATGCAAAATTTTTGTAAGCGCTTCTGATCTCTGGAAAAAAAAGTGTTAAGCTCCCCTTCTGCTAAAGAAAAAATTTCTAACTTTTCCTATTCTAAAGGTTTCAAATGGCATTTCACCCCGCCTTATGCTCCCCATCATGGGGGCCGATGGGAGTCCTGCATCAAACTTACTAAAAGACAGCTTAAGAAAACTCTTGGTCCTACCATACTTTCCTATGAGGAATTCAACTCTTTAATTATTCAAGTCGAAGGTATTGTAAATTCCAGACCTCTGACCCCTCTTTCAAACGATCCTAAGGATCTTTTACCTTTAACACCCAGTCACTTCCTGATTGGCTGTTCGCTTGCTGCTACTCCGCCTTTGCTGGTTCGACGCTGTGATCCCAACTTACCTATCTTTTGGAGAAAAGTAGAATCTTTGCGCTGTTCTTTTTGGCGCCGATGGAAGTTAGAATATCTCAGCTTGCTAAATAGGGGTGAGAAATGGCGGCTTCCTCAACCAGATGTACGAGTGGGGGACATGGTTCTTCTTCGAGACCCATCTCCGCCTCTCGTGTGGAACCTAGACAGAGTTATTCACTGCCACTTTGGCCGTGATAAACGCGTCAGAGTTGTTGATGTTTTAACTAGTAAAGGTCTTTATACTAGACCCATCTCTGCTATCTCTGTTTTGCCTTTCGAGTCTTAGTGTCTCCTCGTCTGTTATCCGTGTTTTGCTTTGACTGATTCTTTTGTTTGTTTCATTCGGAGTTCTTGGAGCATGATCACTTTTGTGATACTTTCAATGGTTAGCTTGGCCCATTTGTCGGTCAAATTTTGTTTCTTGTTACCGAGATCCCCGAATGGTAATTATTTCCTTGTAAACGTATTAATTGCTTAAACCTTATGCATAATCTTGTTATCAATCACTTATTCATAGATATTATAGTTCTCACCTTGAGTGTTCCAGTCGCTCGCTACCTCAAGCGTCCTCACTCCCGACATACAGGGCATCTACTGGTTGATCCGCTGTCTGCTGAGTAGTGTCGACTGACGTCACCCTGACTTTCGTTCGACCAATGGCAGGTTTTTGTCTGGTCTGGCGATCTCCAGCTTCGAGATGGTTCCATGATCCCTATTTAAGACGCCACTTGCTGGCGTTCTTCACCACTTCTGATCAATCACCACTTCTGATCACTTCAACCTGCTGGTCACCGCTACTGCATCTCATGACACCATCGCTAGTCTCTACGCTACCTAGCAGCTACGTCACGAGATCTGCACCATGACGTATTGCTCAAGATGGCAAGAATAATTGCCAGCTGTTGTACTTTTCACCTTCACCTTAGATGGGATACTTGGATTCGTCTTTCGAAATACTGCTGGATCATCATTTGGAAGCTATAAATGTCATTCCTTCGCAAGAAAAGAAGAGAAAGTTGACATTTTTATCAATGGTGTACATATCTCTAGGCCATGTACGCCTCCTTCTGAAGAAACCGTGAGGATTTTTAAATCTACATTTATGCTAGCTGGAACTTTTAAGGAGCTGGCTCTTCAAAGATAAGTTTAATTTTATGAAGCATTTAAATTATACTAGTTATTTTATACTCTTAATCAGTTTCATGGTTCTCTCTTTTTATAAAGTGCATTTTTATATGTTAAGCTCAACTTCTCTCCAATTAAACAAGCTTGTTTCATTGATATTTCCTTAATCTGGGTTTCTGTCATCAGGCCCTCACACTTTTGCTCCATTTATAATTGTTCATTTCTGTGATAAGCACTTAAGTGCAATTTGTTTATTGATTATAAATTTATTATTAGAAATAAAAATTGTTAATGTATTGCTACCTACATTGGTTTTCTAGTCACGTATTTCATGCCCACTACCCCGCACCGCTTCAGTCTAATTTTCTTGACCACAGTAGTTATTTTGTCCAGGCTTTCGCCTGATGCGTTACCGTTCTCCCGTATGGGGAAGTTTTAGGGCAGAACTTATTCTCCAGGAGCGAACCTGCAAGCTTGGGGTTGGTAGTATGACACGATAACCACTCACCCACCGTGGCAAGCAATATCAATAATAATAATAATACCGACAGTAGTGGCTACGCTGGCTAAAGCGCAGTGTTAGGTCATGGGGCCAAGCTCTCTGCTGACTCGGTAGACGCGTGGGTTCGATCCCCACCGTCGGCCGTCCTTGAAATGGTTTTCCGTGGTTTCCCATTTTCAACACCAGGCAAATGCTAGGACGGTACCTTCTGACAGGCCACGGCCGCTTCCTTCCACATCCTTCTCCATTTTCATTCACCTTAATCAATTCCATCTCTCATCCTGATGCGCAGGTCGCCCACGGGCGTCGAATAGAAAGACCTGCTCTAGGTCTCTGAGGAGACCACACGAAAAAAAAATAAAAAATAATAATAATAGTAATGATGATAGTTAAACTACTTTTCTCAAGAATTTGCTTACATTAATTCCAGTGGATGGATCGTTTTCACCATGCAACTGAAAAATGACTGAAATTTTCCAATTAAAATTGACATTTATATGACTATAAACAAGTCTCATGGACAAACAGTAGATGAAAGAAGGTCGCCATCATGAGTTAGAGTTATAGAACAAAATACTACGAGCTAACTGTACAACAGCATCAGTGCAACTATCTTCTAGTTTAATGACTCAGCTTTTTTCCCGCGGATAATAATAAAAAATGACGTCATTATTACATACAGGCAATCATTGCCCGTCGTTGACGGGTACATACAGTAAATGAAGGCAGTTTATGACGACAACTTCTAGGTCTAATCCCTGTCATTGAAGAAAAGGAAAAGTCCTAAGACATGAAACTGAAGATTAGCTTGTTGGAGGACATAAATAAATAAGTAAATAAACAAATAAATAAATAAGTAAAAAACTAAATAAATAAATAAATGAATAAATAGATAAATATGTAATAGATAAATAAATAAATAGTTGAATAAATAAACAAGTAAATTAGGTGAAGAGAGCAGTGCGTCAGTGCCTTCTTCATGCCGGAACGGACTTATAGCTTCAAAGGACTGTTTTTAAGCTTCCACAACTGTAGGAAAAATGTGTCGAAAGGAATGGAGACTATGATGTAAAATACTTGAAATTATGTATTCAGTGTATCGTAATTAATTAACATATTTCTGTAAAAAATGTTGCACATGACTTAAATTAAGCCCCTCGTTCAATATGGAATGTTAAATCTGAAATTGATTACGGGACAGTGCCACTCATATCACAATGAGTTCTTGAACTACGTATGTACATCCTGACTTAAATCAATTTTCATTGAAAAAGAAAATGCTATACAAATTGCGGATATTTGTGCAGGAATACTCTTCTACACACTCTTCATAATTGAGATCTGAACTAGAGACCACAAGTTTCCACCGCCCAGGTTTTTATTTCTCCACACTTTCATTTGGATAACGTTTTATGCATTTAATCCAATTAGAGTAATGAAATTAAAAAAAAAACCTTACGTGTGCGACTCCCTATTTTATACCATTTACAAATGAAGACGTAATTCCTAATTACATTTTTATGTTCACCTTTCCCCAAATGGTTTCTACACTTGAAATGAATTCCGCTCTGTTTCCCTCTCGAGCTGAGTTCACTGGAGGTTACAGTCTCAATAACCACAATCTGCACATAATTTCCATAGCGCATAAATACAAGGATTATTTTATTATGGTATTGGAGTTCTTGTGAATGGGGGTATAACACAGGGTGACCAAAAGTAAATAGCTTTTAATAGCTAAACGAATACAGGCAGAGTTATGTAACAAGAGGCAAATTGTTATTGTTGTTGTTGTTTTTGTTTGATTGTACATCATGGTTATTTCAGCCCTATGTACTTAGGTGTGAGAATAATTTTTGTGATAGCCTACGTTATTTTAGTGTATTTAGACGTGTGTGTATCTGAAATTGAGCAAAGATTGGGAAGGAGGTGGTCGTGGCCCTATGTTAGGAATAATCCTGGTATTTGCCGAGACTAGAAGTGGGGAAACCATGGAAAATCACATCTAGGATGCCTGAGTTGAGAATCGAACGAGGAACCTCCGAGAAGGTAGCCAATAACACTAGCCATTAGACTACAAGGCTTCACCTTTGAACAGTAAGTCCGAGAGTCTTAGGGACGTAGTAGCCTATCCTCTACAGACCCAGGGTATTCTTTTTATATTTTTGTGGACAGAAGCTGATATTATGTTTTCTGACCTGCTTTTCTAACCCCTCATTTATCTGGAATCGGGTTGAAGAGAGGTAAGTTACGTATGTGACGGATGTTTTTTGTGAACAGATGCCCTTTCCAATGACTCACTATTAAGAGGTGTGATGCTAATTAGAAATGAATGAAAATTGGCAAGAAGCTTGAAGGAGGCGGCCTTGGCCTTATTGAACGGTACCGCCCCGATTTCATCAGGATTTAAAATATAAAACCACCGAAAACCATTACAAGGACGGTTAACAGTTGTGCTCGAACCCTTTTGATTTCTCAATCCAAAGATAGCCCAAACCTATGCACTTGTGACTTAGCACTTTAACTTTAGTCGGGGATTGTGACCTGAGATTTTAATATTTTATTAATAGTATGTCCTTTGTCATTTAAGAAAATTGGTTATTTCTGCCAGTATTTAATACGAAATAGAGAAAAGGAAAATTCCAACCAAAAATTCTGTCCTGGATCTGAAGAGGCTATAGGGATTTGAACGTTTCAATAAGTTGAGGATTTTTATGGCGATTTTTTTATGTTATAATTTTGGAAAACTTCCGGGTACACTGTATATTACATTATAATGACGTTTACATGAAAGATATTCATTCATTCATTTATTCATATACTTTATTTACAAATGGTTGTAATTCCCCGGTGGCAGATTGTACAATTACAGAAAATTACCTACAATAAATTCAAACACACTTATTGTACACAAGTCGCCAGTTGGGAACTTTGAGAATTCTAAGGCCTGGATGTTCATGCAAAATCATATTTTTGCATATTTATGCATATTTTGGCTATTTTGGCACAATGTATCATATTTTTCTCCTTTGCCTGTTTAAGTTCATATCTCTGCTTGAGAAGGGCGTATATTCTAATTTCCTAGTATTGTTTTGAAGCGCTTTTTGTTACATCATGTTCTTAAAGTCGTATATTTCGATTCGGACTCCAAGAGTTTCGTGGTTGGTTAGTCAAAACCTGACTATTTCCTTGTTATTGTGAAAGTTGCTTTCGCCTTCCTTAAAACGTGATGCATATTTGAACAATAATTAGTTCATATTTGCATGCATATCATCTGCAAATTTGTAGCTTGCACTGTCTAGGATGAAGAATCACTTGACTACCAGTTCACAGTAGGGTTTAGCTTAGGAATGACCGGGAATTTCCCGAAATATTACCTGGACTTATTATTTCAAATACCTTAATTCCGACCTTCAGTGAACTGCCAAGCTGCTTACCGTCAAGCACAGCAAGTACGGAGTTATGGCTCCATTAAAAGCTAACCACGTTGTTAAGTTGCGAAATTTCGTGTATCATTGGAAGTGAATTTTTTTCTAATGATGATAGTAGCCTATCCATTATTGTAAAATTTGTGAAACAAATGTAGGGAGTTTCTAGAAAGTTTTCAGTGAATCAACATTTGAAAACCGCCCAACATAAGCGAAATGTAAAAAAAGGAAGAAATAAAAAAATAAAAATTAAAAACAATTTAGCCCTTGTTAACAAATTCTATTCATTGCCCTGCAACCAACCTTAGTGAATTTTCTGAAGAATTGTGTGAAGCCTTAAATGCAGCAAACATTCCATTGTTGAAATTGGTAACTGTCCGTCTGTTCATATGTTGTTTATATTCAAAATAGAAACGCCAAAGAATACGTAGAGATGGTAATTGACGTACTTATTTCATAGTGCATATTTTTAGCCTATTTTCAATTTTGAAAAAATAGGCTTATGTGATCACATTTTGTCCGTGTGTGTGTGTCCCCTAATAACTTCTAAACGGCTGTAGCGATTTCAATGAAACTCGGTAAGTTCACTATTCCGGAGGACCCCGACCGTGCCCTTCAAATTATGTTACGTCTCACCAATCCAACATGGCAGCTGTGCGAAATATTTCACCAGCATTCAATACCTCCGAAACTATTCCCGATATCACCCTGAATTTTTTACGGTGATAAAGGAAACTACTAGAAGTTCACCTATGTGACATTTGAAAAACTGGTAACTATAAAACCAACATGGCGGCCAAGCGAATTTGCGACTTTTAAATAGACGTTTCTCGCGATTTAATCAACCAAACGCAATAAATCTTGGTACAGTATATGTTTATACACATTGTAATGCACCGACATGTAACTTCGTTCAGTTGTTTACATAACCACAAGATGGCGGACGTGCGAAATATTTCACCGGCAATCTATATCTCTGAAAGTATTAGCGGTATCATCCTGAAATTTTGTACGGAGATAAAGGGCACTACTGGAAGTTCATCTATAAGACTTTCAAAAACCGGTTAACTACAAAACGAACATGGTGGCCAAGCGAATTTGAAAATTTTAAATAGACCTTTCTCGCGATTTAATGTTCCAAACGCAATGAAATCTGGTACAGAAAATGTTTATACACATTGTAATTCACTGGCATCTAATTTATTTCAATTGTTTCCATAACCACAAGATGGCAGCTGTGCGAAGTTTTAAAATCTCCTTGTTACTTCTTGTGTCCTAATCATGCGATTGAAGTTTGAATGCTACACGTACACAATAATCTTCATGTAACAGTACATAACTCTAAGACCTACATATATAAAATCCAACATGGCGACCATCCGAAATATTTAGTCGGTTCTCAATATCTAAAATCTATTACAGCAATCAAACTGAAATTTTGTATGTAGATAGAGGCAATTAACATAAGTAGGATATATGAAAATACGCTGTATAGTTCTTCACGGAACTACTTGTTTGAAACGTGATGCATTTTTCACCAATAATTAGTTCATATTTGCATGCATATTTATTCATTTAATAGTGCATGATCTTCCGGGCCTTAGTAATTACATCGTAGTATTTACACAAAATGTCAGTATTCTCTTAAACACATCAATATGTTTGGGGAAATGCTCTACGACGGTGGCAGATCGGCTACTGAGTTTCAATTATTATCAATACCATGATTATTGAAAGAATATCTTCCATAGTTTGTACGCTGTGGTCGGCTCTTAACTTTGTGCGGATGATCTGTCCTGCTCAGGTAGGTGGGATTTCCCGACGTTTGCTTAGCTCTCTCCGTGCTGTCCGGTTAGTGAATTGTTAAACATAGCGTATAAGAAGGATCTTCCAGTGATTTCCACATGCTTTTTCCATTATTCGAGTTGTACTACTTCTAGGATTAAAATCTTTGAGCACAAACCTAGCAGCCTTGTTTTGTACAATCCCCAGCTCATTCACGAGCCCTACTTGATATGGGTCCCAAACCGCTAAACCGTATTCCAAGATTGGCCTCACCAGAGTCAAATATTCTAATTATTTTGCTCTGTACAATTACCAATTAACTGTGTGTTAATATATTACTTTAGTAATGTGGTCAGTGATTCGTCAGAATTCATTTAAAAACATGCGAAATATTTTATGTAGTCCACGTTGTTTTACGTTTCGCGGTACAGAACCGGCAACGCTGTCTCCCTCCCTCATGAGAAACGTCAGAGCCGGACACTCGGCGACTGGACCCTCATTCAAAATGAAGTAATTTGTACGCTTTGGAGTCATTTTTTTTTTTTTTTAGTTTTTTTTTTTAGGGTATGGCGTTTTAGTGCCGGGAGTGTCCGAGGATATGTTCGGCTCACCAGAGTTTGTAGCTGCTTCTATGTGGACAAACATGGGGTGAGCTACAAGTACCGTCGCGTGTGGAGTGTTGTCTGGGGAGGAAAGTGTGAAAGTAAAGACGAGGAATTGGAAGGTAGCGGCTGTGGCGTAGATAGTTTGGAACCAACCCCGGCATTTGCTTGAAGGAAGATGGGAAACCACAGAAGACCATCTTCAAGGTTGCCGGCGGGGGGATTTGAAACTCCCCGCCTCCCGGATGTGAGCGACTGCCTGCAGTCACGCCGTAACGACCACGGCTAACTCACCCGGTGGAGACGACACAACCCACATGGGTACTCTATTTCTTATCATTCCCTTTAGGGATACCCAAGTATTTGCCCTAGTCTTCTTCTATAGAATGGTTGGGGTGTAACCAGTCAACTGGTAACATAATTATGATTCCTTGGCTCAGGATAAAAGGTGCGTGATTTAGCGGATTATAATGGTTTGGTTACATTATTTAATCATGTCTAACAGACTAATCCTGCACTTTATTGCGTTGTGTTTGTGCCATCTTGTGTAGCAGAACAATATAAAGAAATGATGCGTGGGGTGGATCCATATACAGTGAGTGGTTCTTCCAAAAGGTATGTTACTGCAGTCACTTTGTGGGAGACTGTTCTAAGTAAGCAGTCTGGCAACAATGTTTCAAAGGTGACATAACAACGGACAGATACCAGTTGGGCACGTCTCCTTCCTCTCCGCGAAACCAGCCTCCTCAAGCCTGCCGATTTGACCTTGACCGGGATATCAGATGCCTACATGCCTGTTACACACCACGGGTTCAATTCCTACCTCATTCAACCTAGAAGTAGCTTTCCCCACTTTTACAGCAGGAAAATGCTGGGATGGCACCTAATTTAAGGCTACGCCCACTTCCTACCCAACTCCTACCTCGATCACAACTACGCACACTAGTAGCCTACAGACGTCACAGTGACACAGGTTATGAGACAACTACTATACATACATACGGGGCTACATGGCTACAATGTAACACAGCCCCTAAAACAGGCTGTTCCAAATCCACGAGTTTGAGTAAGCGTACACGCGAGTACTCAGCAGTGATGCTCGGAGCACGGTTAGAGAGGGTCTGGGGGTGAGAGCCAACACGGCACCGGGCGAAGCTCATAACACAAGTCCATGCTTTTCCTGCCATACCTGATGTATCCACCGCGCAGTGACGGTAGCCCCCGCAGCAGAGCTGTATTGCATTTTGCAGGTTTACTCGCGCAAGGCGGCGAGTACTCCATTGCACACAGGCGAGCAACTCGGCTGGAACAGCCAGCCCTAAAAGAATCAACAACAACAAAATTTCCCATAATGATTTGCCTCTGGATATTCTCAGAGTTGGGGATTCCGAGAGTTACCTGAGCAGGGTCTGTTTTCTCTGTTTTCATTCACTTTAATTTTAATCCATTGTCCACGAATCTTTGAATAATTCAAGAGTGGGCCATCAGTAAAGAGATTTCAAAACCTCTGCTGTAAATTCACACAAAAAGTAGAATAAAGTGATCAAAACAAAACGAGTGGCATTTTGTGTTAGCCTCTTTCAGTGGAAATTCTAAAATTTAATGTTACTATAAGTTTATGAAAAGAAAATATAATTAAGACTAAGTTATTGGTTAAAAGTTTGAAATAATTTCAACGCCTAGCAAACGTATTTAGTGAATTGAGTCGTGAAAAATAGAAAGTAAATGAAATTTCGGAAAACTGACGTCGAGTGTAATAATTTGCATATGTCCGTACCTGGCTGTCTGGGCTAATAATACTCCACCCATCCTATAGATAAGCCGGCCCCGTAGTATTGGGGTAGAGCGCCTGCCTTTCACATAGAGGGCCCGGGTTCGATTCCCGGTTCCGTTAGGGATTTTAGAAATCGACGTGAGGGTTGGTACGGGGTGCACTCAGCCTCGTGATGACAATTGAGTAGCTATGTGACAGTGAGGCAGCGCCCCGATCACGAAAGCCAAGATTAACGGCCGAGAGGACCCGATGCGCTGATCAAGCGTGACCCCAATATCTGCAGGCCAAATGCCTGGGCAGCGATCGCTTGGTAGGCCTAGGTCCTTCACGAGCTGTAGTCAACAACAACAACAACAACAACAAAGTCAACCCCTGGCACTATACAGCCCATGGCGGGCTAAGGCCGACCAAGCGACCGCTGACTAGCCATTTGACCTGCAGATATTGGGGTGACGCGTGATCAGCGCGTCGAGTCCTCTCGGCCGTTAATCTTGGTATTCGTGATCGGGGTGCTGTCTCACTGTCAGACAGCAACTCAATTGTCCTCACGATGCTGAATGCACCCCGTTCCAACCCTCACGTCAGTTTTAAAATCCCTGACGGAGCCGGGGATCGAACCCGGGGCCTCCGGGTGAGAGGCAGGCGCGCTACCCCAAACGGGCTGTAGTGCCAGGGGTTATTTATTATTATCATCCTATAGATAAGATATTTGGGATGAGGCGTTATAAATTGCACCTCACCTTTCAGCACCCCTAATATTATTATTTTTGCTGGTTTTACTTTCCTCTACTGCCATTGCAATACGAGTATCTCGCAACATTAGAGAAAATATTCATTTGTCACCCTTTGATATTGCTTGTCATCTTCAAGTTTGTCATTTGACGGAATAATATTACAATTTTCATTCACCCCTCCTCCTTCTCTCCCTTCTGCCAATAACCACCCTTCATTTTCTACCCTCGTGCATTTCCTCCTTCTCTTTGTTTCTCAACGAATATCTATAACAGGACCAATTCTAAATTTTCAACCATGCGTTATGTCATTTCCATATCACTTAACACTGCTTTTTATCTATTTAATATAAAAATTGGATTGATGGAAGAGCGAGAGAGAAAGAAAGAAAAAAATAGGAAGAAGAAAAAGAAGAAAGGGGGAGAATATTTCGAGGACTATGAGTAGGGGTAGGAGGGTGAATAGAGTCAGAATAAAAGAAAAACTATGGTAGCGTATGAAACATAATGTTGGTGACAGCAAACTCGATCGAACTGGATTTAAATGGATCTTTTGTGTTGGGGAAAGGATGTGAGGAGTGTATGAGAAGAGGAATTGGATAATCCACGGGTATGAAACTTTGTGACAAAGCCACGCATATCTCGGGGAGCGCCATTGTATCTCAATTAAGGGACGGAGTTTCGGACGAGTGAATGAATTACGAGTAAGGACAATAGCTGCTACAACTATGGATCACTCATGTGGAAACGCCGAACTCCATACACAAAATTAATAATGAATGGTGTAGAGAAAGACAGAAAATGAGGGAGCGAAGGAGGTAGAATGACTCTTTGGAATTACTATAGATATAGCTGAGAGAAGTAATTACGTGAATAATAGGTCGATAATTTCTGCTCGAGGTCTTGGGTATACAGAGTGTAAATGACATGCTTGTGCAATTCTCGGGGAAGAATTGTGCAGAACTAAACTGTTAACAAGAAGTTCCGTGACGAACTAAAGAGCCTAATTTTCTTAAAATTTAAAATTCATATCAATGATTAATCTATATGGATCTATCTAGAATAATGACGAAATTAAGTTGGTAATATCGAAACTTCTAATTAGTTCGAAATACTGTATACTTGGCATAATGTAGCCTAATAGAGCACTAATGTTGGCAGCCCTGGTGACTGAATATATTCTTAGTTCCATCTCTTAGGGTACATAATACAACATTTGGTTGAAGTTGAATGGATAGCATGGACGTTACATGCAGTTAAACATTGGATCTAACAGCGCGCGTAAAATCATATTGGCAACAATGTCATTCATGTATTGGTCAGAAATAATCTGAAATAATATGATCTATTGTTGTGCCAATTTTGAATGAAATCCATTAACTAGTATAGAAGTTACATGCATTTTAAAATTGGACCTATCAGCAGGCTTAGAATCAATTTGGCAACACTGACGTATATTAGTTACTCCAAATTAATCTAGAATGCCAGGTACTATACGTGTGCAAAGTTTAGAGCTATTGGCTTGATACTTTCTGATATATTAATATTAGGGTAACAAAAATAGAGACCGTATTTATTAACAGTTGACAGCCCTGGTTACTCTTAAGAATCGGCAGAGTCATATCTGTTATGGTACACATAGCACATACGAAATTTGGTTGAAATCCAAATGGTAGTATAGAAGTTACATGTATTTAAAGTTGGACCTCTCAGCAGGCTTAGAATCATGTTGGTAGCACTGACGTATATAAGTTACTCCAAATTAATATAGAATGTCAGGTACTATACGTGTGCATAGTTTAAAGCTGTAGGATTTTATACTTTCTGATATTTGGATTTTTAAAAATTAGAGCATTTATCAACAGTTGGCAGCCCTTGTGGCTCTTAAGAATACGCTCAGTAATATCCGTTTATGTACTCATAGCACATACTGTACGAAATTCGGTTGAAATCCAATTGATAGTGTAGAAGTTATCTGCATTTAAAATTTGGACCTATCAGCAGAATTTTAATCATTTTGGCAACACTGCCATGTATGGCCTCCTGGAAATTAAACTGCAATATTATTATCTATACGTGTGCCAATTTTGAAATAGCTCCCATTCATACCTTCCAAGATATCCAACATGGAGCTCAAATTTCAATTGCGATTTTTCAGCAGTTGATAGCACTGACATCATTTTCAAATATGTCCGTGAGATATTCAGGTATAGGTCTTTACTCCTACCAAATTTTGTTTCGATTTCTGCAGTCGTTTAGGAGTTGATAGGGGAACACACACATACAGCCAGACTGACAGACAGAAGGACAGACAGACAGACAGACACACACACATTTGCCCGATCTCATAAGTCTACTTTTTCCTCATTTTTGCAAAATGTGAAAAGTAGGCTAACAGTAGTAGAATAAAATAAATGTGTGTACTAAAATGTCTGATTTGTGTATCACAAATTGATTGATTATATTGAGCACCAGGATTTTGCAGTATAATGCAGAAACTTCTTTCTCAGCCAAAAAGGCAAATTTATGTGGTGAGAAGGTGGGAAATGCCCCACGCATTTGCTTGACTTCAAACCATTGAGGTATTATCTGTAAAGTTAATCAATAACTCTGTATAGAACTTTAATTACAAACACAGAATCTGGGACTTCATAATAGGGTATTCAGGCCAATAAATTTAAACTGGAGAGCTATAATGGCATTGCTTATCTATCAATACATTGGGAGTAACAGACGCGAAAACAGTACTGATACACACGTATCAATCGTAGAAATCATTAACAAGAGGGTACATGAAAACAAGAAACATATTTAACAAAACACGGCAGCTGAAGCTGAGCGTGTGAATTGAATAAAATAAAATTTGGGGGACCACGAGATGTGAACAGACATAGGACAGACAGTCTTACGGTAGAGTAGGTTAAATAAAGTTTGGCTAAATCTGGAGAACAATAAATGTATTCGGTATTCACAAAGGTTGTTCAAATGAAACAGACTGACGTACAGAAGCAAACGCAATATATTTTGTTGTTAATGAATTTTGTTTTTATATGACACTCTGATCATGCAGCCCCATGTAGTTGAGATTATGTATATTTAGAGCAGGCCTGTCCAGCCATGACACTGGTGGCTGTGGCGCCACGGCTTGCCGCGAGACTCGCTCCGTGGCAGACTAAGCCCTGCTCTTCCCGTCTCCACCGCCACTCCCACCAGCTTCTCCACTCACTACCTTCTCTTACTAGAGAGGGGGAGATGGACTTTACCCCATTAATGAATTGGAACAAATGTAAGTCGAGGTCAATTTTAACACAAGTGCCACTTGAAGCTATTCTCAGAATTCACTCGGCAATTGCAAAGCAACCAAATATTGCAAATCTCCTTCTTCTCCTTAGCGTGCCTGTCCGTTTCGAACGCTGGCGATCAGCAAGGCTATTCTGGCTTTATCTGTGGCAATTCGGAACAATTCTTCAGAGCTTTTGTTGAACCAGGCTCTAAGGTTTTCGAGCCAGGAAATTCTCCCTTTGCCGGGCGATCTCTTGCCTTCTATTTTTCCTTGTAGTATAAGTTGAAGCAGCTCATACCTTTTTTGATTCCTCATAATGTGACCAAGGTACTGTAGTTTACGACACTTAATGATGTTGATCAGTTCTGGTCTTTTTTCAACTCTTCGTAGAACTTCCTGATTTGAAACTTTATGAATCCGTAATATTCTCAGTATTCTTCTGAACAGCCACAGTTCAAAGGCTTCAAGTCTAACAGTGGTAGCCTATGTAAGGGTCCATGTTTCTACACCATACAAGAGAACTGAGAACACATAGCACCTGAGGAGCCGTAGTTTGGTGTTCATGGTAAGATCGTGGCTTTTGAAAATTGAGCTCACTGAGTTGAAAACACTCTTGTTGCATTGAAATCGAAGACATGAACTACGTAAAGATGTGACCTGTTGATAGATAAAATATTTTTATAAAGAAATAAAGCAGGCAGTATGATTCAAAGGATTTGTTGTAGCTACTGATCATTGGCTACTAATGTCCCATTTACGCCACACACAACGTTACCCGTCCTTCCACCAGCTCGCTACCTCCACTACCGCAACATCTTCTTCGCTTGTAGCCATGCCTCGACCCCGCCTTTCCCACAAACCCCAACTCACTAAGGAAAGGTTAGCCTATGGCACTAGCGTGGCAGGCGACACCCACCATGGCATTTTCCCTGGACGGGATTGATTTAGAGGATTTGTCAGATAACGTGTGTTATTGTGGGGTCTGTAATAGTGTGTGTATTTGTAATTCACATCAGGATTGGGAAGGAAGCGGCCGTGGCCTTAAATTAGGGCCCATCACGGTATTTGCCTGCAGTATAAATAGGAAGCCATGGAAAACCACTTCCGGGATGGCCAAGGTGGCAATCGAATTCACTTATTCTCAGATTTACCTCACGAGGCTGAACATACCCCGTTCCTGCCTCAGACCAGAATTAATTTCTTAGGGAGAGCCGGACCTTCGGATTGGCAGCAAGAATGATAGCCGCTACATCACGAGGTAATCCCAATATTTATTGGACAACTAGTTTCTCTTTGCAAGTTAAAAAATCATTGATTTATTGAATCCTGACTTCAGGATTTTAATGTTCCATTAGTATGTACAAAAAGCATATGGTATGTATGGGTCTGAAATGGCGTAGGTAAAATTGTGTCAATAATATGAATCTTTCTTTTCTGAGTTGATTGGTTCTCTAGCTATGAAGTCTAGTGTAGGTTTTGAATGACGTCTAGCATGTTGACAGCTGTGGTGCAATAGAAAATATCAAAAGTCAAAAATCCCTATGTAGGACTTAATAATAATGATTATTATTTTTATTATTGTTTTATTATTATTATTATTATTATTAATTGTTTGTAGATGGGACATAAGGCCAACAGATTGACGTGCACACAAATTACCTATCGCAGTTCTCATATTTCTCCTTTTTAATTGTTTTAATTACTCGCACAAATATAAGCTAATAACGTCCCAGAGCGCATAAAATACTGTATCTAAATATGAATTAGACATTAATATAAAACACATCTAATTTATCATACGTAGTCAATATATAGGGAAAACGTCGTATTAACCTTATTTACGATATATAGATGTTCATATTCGTATATTTTGTATGTTAATATTAATAGTTCCCATCCATTGCCAAGAACACAATGAGGCTTGGATAATCAGCTGGAAGCATACTGAGGGTAATTTCCGATTAAATATACCTCATTCATTACGAGCCGGGAGTTAGTTTGAACAGGTAATCAGGTATCCTCAATGGACAATATCTGCATCGTACTGATCTACACTATTAACTCTGTGAATAACACATTGAGGGTGCGTGCGATAAAATGATTAGGAGGCCACCTGGAAATATTTATGGCACGGAGATGTATTTTAGGTAATCCACAGGTAAGGCTATTGGCTTTGTGCGACCTAGCGTTGCGTTGGTAGGATTTATAATAATAATAATAATAATGTTATTGGTTTTACGTCCCTTTTAACTACTGTGGCTTTTAGAGACGCCGGGGGGCCGGAATTTTGCCCCAAAGGGGATCTTCAACGTGCCAGTAAATCTACTGACACGGCTCCCTCGCATTTGTGCACCCTCAAATGCCAGCTGACTGCGCCAGGATATGAACCTGCAACCTAGGGCCCAGCAAGCGACAACGTTACCGCTGAGCCACGCAGCCAGTCCTGGTAGGATTTATGGTGGGCAGAGTACTTATGGGCTTGTTTTATGCGAAACACTGTTATCCTCCGACTTCTGCTATTTCAAATTCTGATCATTTAATATTTTCAATCATTTCAATAACACCTCATTGCAGATGGTTTCTCATCACTGCATCCCTCGTTGAAATGATTTTCTTTTGACTCAGTAAGTTGTTGTTAATTCAATTTAGGGGCTGGGACATCTTGGTCACCAGCTTTGTGTTGTTAGATGCGTGTTGAATTTTTCTGATAACTTGTATTTATGTGAGGACTGTAGTAGTAGGCGTAGCTGTATTAGGGACAGGGATGGGGTAGGTACTCTGGTGCTTGAAATAAGTTACTATCCCGACATTTACCTGGAAGGGGTGTGGAAAAACCAGGTGAAAAGCACACACACGATAGCACCATGATTTGAACCTCCAATCTCCAAACTTCATACAGCTGCCCTCTCGGCTGTGGTGCAGGATTTAACGAGCATGGTTGCGCGGCTGGGTAAACGCAGTAAGAACTCTCAGCCTCTCCCACTCAAGATTGTAGACAGAATATCAAAATTAACTGCAAATAGTAAATAAAAATACACCGAAGTCTGTACGCTTTGTATAATAATAATAATAATAATAATAATCATAATAATATAAATAAAAATAATAAAAATAATATGTTCACGATTATTCAACTACTGAACAATTGAACTTCGGTTCAAACTTGTGTGCAGGAACTGACTAATACTTTAAATCTCGGTTTTCTGACCTTTATGTGAAATATTTAACAAAAATCTACTCCAATCGTCTTCCCTCTGGCCATTCCTTTCTTCTTCCTGACTCCCTTCATTGTAATCTATCAGCTATACAATTATCATGTTCAAGGTGAACGGATGTAATAACAAGAACTTCTATTGTCAACTGAATGTTTAGGTAAAGTTTTTTTTCTTTCTTCATTTATTTTATTGTATTCAACCGCCCTCTGAATGAAGAGAGCTGCAAAAAGAGACTTTGTAGCCTCAGTGGCCAGTATAAGAGAAACAATAAATTCAAATAAAAAATTCAAAATATCTAGACAACACAGTAATATTATTAATCTAAGGCACATTTTTTAAAAACATTTAAGAGTGGTCGAAATTTGATGTTTTTCAGTCGGCCAACACGATTGTATCCAATATTGTAATGAATGTTTCCCTAATCCTGAAAAAAATAAATTAGATTAATCTGTAGGAGTGTATCGATATGTAAATTGTTTTCAGGATTAGGGAAATTCCCATTAGGCCTACAATTGGGTACAATCGTGTTGGCCGACTGAAAAACATCAAATTTTGATCACTAAGGCTACAAACGAAGAGGTATTAAGACGATTGGGAGAGGAGAGATGTTTCTGGCAACTGCTAATGAAGAGAAGAGATGAGGTGGTATAACACATACTAAGACACCCAGGAATAGCAAGCTTAGTTATGGAAGGAAGGGTCGAGGACAAGAATTATAGGGGTAGACCAAGGTTAGAATATGTTTAACAGATTGCCTAGGATGTAGGGTGTGGTAGCTATGTAGAGATGAAACGATTAGCTCAGGGCAGGGAGGAATGGACGGATGCATCAAACCAGTCGAAAGACTGAAGACTCAAACACACACAATGGGTTCACTAAAATATGGCTTCTGACACAATAATTTAAAAGTAGTTTGAATCATGGTCCATATTATTTGACATATTATAGCAAATGAATTGCTGAGGCATGCGTAAGATGATTGAATATTCTTGGCAATAGGCAAATACTACCTTTTTAACCAACTTCGGTTCTAAAATCTCACCTTGTTCAAGCTGGTACCCTAGAATGCATTCCATTGCCAAGACATGAGCAAACAATGACGAAGCAATTATATACTTCAATAACACCCTATTAAGCTACGTGCTAATCTAATAACAGAGATTCTCTTGTTGTTGTACTTGTTGTTGTTTGAGGAGAATGTACATCGTGGTCATTTAGCCCCGTATACTTGGGTGTATGTGGGCATATATAAATATTCTGGTACCCAATGTTATTGCGGCATCTGTAGGAGTGTGTGTATTTGTAATTTAGCTGAGGGTTGAGAAGGAGGTGACAATGGCCTTCAGTTAGGGACCATCCTGGCATTTATTTTCATATTTTCATTTATATTTTTCACTCTGAGTATTGAAATATAGGCAATTGTGACGAGAATAATAGACCGTTGGTAGTCCTGGTCACTCCAGCAATATTCACAGTTAAATTTCTTAAGCCATGCATTCCATACAAAACATTTGATTGAAGTACAGTATATTTGATATGATGGACATTTCAACAAGCATCGAAAATTATGGACAACGCTGTTGCTCAAAATCAATCTGCAATATTATGTTCGTTATGTGTGCCAAGTTTTGAACTGTTTTGATGCATACTTCAGCTTTGATTTCAAATTTCAAGACTCAATTTCAGCAATGACGTTGTTTTAAAATGTTGCATTGAGATATTCTGACATAGAACTTCACTTATACCAAATTTGGTTTCGATGACATTTTAAGATTTGAATTTATGTCACAAATATTTAATTTGTATATTTTGAAACCCTTTCCCTTAATCTATCATGCTTACCATCAACTCCTTCAGGGAGAGATGACCTCGCTGTTCCACCCCTTAAAACAACAATGTCAGCAACACCTTCATATTGCAAATTTAGCTGTATCTCACCTAGATATGATGTAATATATTTCCTGTCGAGGGTGGTAAATTCACTACTAGACAGGTTGTTGTATTTTGGAAAATGTATAATCAGAGATGCTAAAAGGTCGTCTTTAAAGTGTTCCCTTCTCCTCGGGAGGCAGGCTACTAGTGTAGAGCAGACAAAGGAATACATCGTAGAGCAGAAGCCTTCCATCACTGGTGTGCTCAATGGCACAAGCTTCGCTCTCATTATTGGAATTCCGGAACATAATCGAGAACGGGAGACTTGTCGCTCACTGTTCATACAAGCGTGAAAACATGTCGTAATTCGCACCAATTCACAAACCCCGCTTAATATGACGCTTCAAAGGCGGACTAGCTGATATATTTCGATTAATAAAAAAAGAACCGTTATTTTAAATTTCTGTCTCATTTGATGCGAAGCTGAATAACTTGCATGCCATTCGTTGGAGTGTACCAGAGAATCGTGAGATTTCCATTATACGTTAAAATGATGTGCTCATCTCGACGCAAATGAAGGTATCTGATAATTAGTGCGGTAGATCTTGCTGGATCTCGGTATTTGGGGATGCTCCCCGTAGATTTCATGCCTCATGGCACATCGAATTGATGCAGATGCTTACTATGAAATACCACTGGAAACAAAAGAAGTAGAATGCAGGAAATCGGTTCCTGCCTACCTCATGACAATGCGCATCCCCACGCCATTAATGTTTCTTTGGGGGGATGATTTCGATCATCTACGTTCTACACTTCATATCTACGGAGATCAGTTATGTGCCTCATTATAGGGGGTAAGGGTAGGGGTAGACCAAGGTTAGAATATGTTAAACAGATTGCCTCGGATAAAGAGTGTTGTACAGAGAATTTAGTTTGTATGTATCGGAGACCCTCGCTAGCCCGCTCGCCCGTGGCGTAAGCCTGTCTCCCGCCACGCACTTTGCCGTTAGGCGGCGCCATCGCGGCACTGAGTCATTGAGTATAGGAATTTGTACTTACCTAGTTCACAGCTGGTGCTGAAAGTGTTCGCCATTCACTGCTACACATCGCTGGCACCTTTTTATGAAACTGGCATTTACTCTCTGAAGTTCCTCAGCACCGATTGACTGTATTTCAGCTGTAATATAGTCTTTAAGATAATTTATAGTGTGAAGGTTTCTCGCATACACTCTATTTTTAAGCGTCCCCCACAAATAAAAGTCACATGGTGATAAGTCTGGGCTTCGCGGGGGTCACACGTTCCGACTTATAATCCTCGTACCGAAAATGAGACGCAATTCTGTCATGGATGCTTCGGCAGTGTGAGCAGTGGCAAAATCTTGTTGAAAATAAGTTGACAATCGCTCTCCGTAAGTCAGTTCGTCAAAAAAAATGGTCATGGATCACATTGAAGTACAAATTTAAGTACAAATTCCTATACTCAATGACTCAATGCCGCGATGGCGCCGCAAAACGGCAAAGTGCCTGGCGGGAGACAGGCTCGCGCCGCGGGCGAGCGGGCTAGAGAGGGTCTCCGATACATACAAACTTGACTCTCTGTAGTTATGTAGGGATGACACGATCAGCTCAGGACGGGGAGACGTGAAGGGCTGCATGAAACCAGTGAAAAGACGGAAGACTCAAACACAGCCAAGGAAAAGTAAATAGTTGAGTCAACACAACTAGTGAGATGAACTCATCTCTTGCACTGAGCTATCTCACCATAATTGAATTTCAAGTATAGATGGGTCTGTTATTCGTGGTCAGTCGTAAGCGCGTGAGAATTCTTCTTGAAAACCCGAGTAGAACACTGAGACCACTGAATATTCACATGCGCTGCCGAGGACACATTGCGCACTTTATTTACATGATCACAAAGGTGTGAAGGCTCACTGTGCGCGGTGACACCACTGCGCACGTAATATGTACTGGTCAAGAAGGAACGGCCTACTTATACTGAGAAATTAGCCGTACTGCAGATTTGGCAAAGTCTTCCCTATATGATTCTTTATGTTCGACCCTGGCGAAATGTAAATACAGTATTACATGTCAGAAAACTGTACTATAATGAGGCTCAGTATGCCTTCCTTCGGAGGGGAAGTTAAATCCGCGGACCCATGTCATAGATTTATGGCATGTTAAAGAAAGAAACCTCCAATAACTACAATTGTGTGAAGCTAAATAGGTGTGATTTGATTAACGCTCTATTAAGTTCCAACGTTCATTTCCAGGTGCTAATTGTGGTGGCATCTGGTAACCAGGACCACAGCTAGGTGTCGTTGACGGTAGCATTTGATAGCAAAAGTAGGATCGTCTGCAGTCCTTACCTGAATTACTGATAACACACATGAATACAGCCATCACAGTTAACAACGGTTATCAGACAGATTTGACACACACCCAAAGTACACGGGGTTACATGACCGCGTTCTCTCAGCCCCTAAAATGAGGAACCAACCACAGTCAATTTAGGCGCTTCTCAGACCAAGAAGCCCTTTTCAGTTCACTTATTTTCGTTTTCAAACAATAGAATGAATGCCTATACTAAATGTTAACTATTACCTACATATTACCGTCTCTATTTTCTCTCCCGTTAAAGACCTCGCCCATGTCTCAAAATACAGAAGGGCTCTGTTTATCACCGTCATCCCATCCTCAGTAAATCACTTAAAAACATTCAAACACAAAACTTAAGTAGATCCCTTTGATTTCCTCCACTTATTTCCTATTCCTAGTGATGTTTTTGTTTTATTTGAAGGGCTTGGACATCATGGTCACTCAGCCACGTATACTAGGATGTGTGTGTGTAATTTTGTCTGATAACTTTCGTAACTGTGATGGCTGTATTAGTGTGTGCATTTTTAGTTGAGGTGCGGATTGGGAAAGAGGCGGCCGTAGTCTTAACTTAGGAACCATCCTGACAGTTTGCATGAAGTAGAAATGGGAACCATGCTTAACCACTTCCAAGATGACACAGATGAAATTCGACCCACCTCTTCTCAGATTTGCCTCATGAGGCTCTGCCCTCAGACCATTAAATTCCTTGACAGAGTTAGGAATCGAACCTGAACCTCCGGGGTGACAACCAAGAATGCTAGCCGTTAGAACAGAAAGTGGACTCCCTCATTATTAAATGATTATCTACCCCTTATTATATCCAAAGAATTTCTATGTGGTGATTGCTTTTTGCTGTTTGAGGCCCTTCCGCGTGAGAGGAGTTAATGCGTGATGAACTGGAATGAACCAAACTGAGCTAGGAGTTATAAGGAAATGGCCGGTGGCTATTAGAAGGTACCTTCCCCCTATTTCCCTGGAGTTCAAAGTGACAAACTACGGAAAACCATTTCAAGGATGACCAACGGTGGGGTTCGAATCTACTTCTAACAAATCCGCAAACATCCCGGCCATTGTCCATAGTGAGCATAGCTATAACTCTCGGTCTAAAACCCATAACATTGTATACTGTCAAGTGTTTAGTGCTTTTCAGTCGGTCAACACGAATGTACCCAAAAGAGATGGGTTATGCCCTAATCCTGAAATAAATTACATGGGATTAATAAAACACTAGGATGACCAGTTTCGATCGTCAAGCGATCATCATCAGATCCATTACACTTAGGCTATAAAATCTATGTTTGAAATACAGGTGAAAATATTTACAATATGTACAATTATTTAGTTGCAGTATTGGTACTGCAACTGTCAGTGTATGCTAAATGCAGTATATATGTTAGGTGAAATGCTAAATGGTGATAGCTATCCGGAGATTGTACTTTAGAGAGATTATATGGTTGTAAACTATGGTTAAACTATAAAATTTTAGGCTAACTACTTATCTGATTGTCTTCCGTACTACAGCTACTCGCAGTTTTCGTGCTTACTAGAACTCACTGTGCGGTCGACTGCGACAGTGAGTTCTAGTAAGCACGAAAACTGCGAGTAGCTGTAGTACGGAAGACAATCAGATAAGTAGTTAGCCTAAAATTTTATAGTTTAACCATAGTTTACAACCATATAATCTCTCTAAAGTACAATCTCCGGATAGCTATCACCATTTAGCATTTCACCTAACATATATACTGCATTTAGCATACACTGACAGTTGCAGTACCAATACTGCAACTAAATAATTGTACATATTGTAAATATTTTCACCTGTATTTCAAACATAGATTTTATAGCCTAAGTGTAATGGATCTGATGATGATCGCTTGACGATCGAAACTGGTCATCCTAGTGTTTTATTAATCTCATGTAATTTATTTCAGGATTAGGGCATAACCCATCTCTTTTGGGTACATTCGTGTTGACCGACTGAAAAGCACTAAACACTTGTTTACTAAGGCAACACTGAAAATATGGCTTCAAACATCACAATTGTATACTGTATTATTATTATTATTATTAGTATTATTATTATTATTATTATAATTAAGCGACTTCGGTGGCGTAGTTGGTAGCATGCTGAACTGCTGTGCCCAAGTTAGCGTGTTCAAACCCGGCCAAAGTCGTCGGATTTTTAAGAGCGTTAAAAATCCTTCTGTATGCCTTCCTTCGGAGGGGAAGTAAAGCCGGCGGTCCCATGTCATAGATTTATGGCATGTAAAAGATTCTTCCACAGACTGAACTTATGTGTTGATAAGTTGTTAGGTTAGATTTCGTCGGAACGCTCTATCACAGTTCCAACGTTCATATCTGGTAACGAAAGTTGGAACTACTTGAAATTGAACGGAATTTGTAGCTCACCCTAAGGGTGTCCGCTGGAAGCAGCTTCAGACTCAGGCGAGCCGTACATGTCCTTGGACACTCCCGGCACTAAAATCCATACGATTAATAAATAAATTATTATTATATTATTATTATTATTATTATTATTATTGTTATTATTATTAAAATGGGGGTTGAAGTTGCTCACACCCGTTCGTTTAATTCTAAAGTACCCTAGACGGGACCCCTGGGTGGTGCTGGCCGAGCAACAGTGATCTGGCAGCCAGACTGATCTTCATGGAAGACCCTCTGGCCATAATATGCATGGAAACGAAGTTTCATCAGGGCCACGAGACAAGGAATATTGGACCTAGCCTCAGAATTTGCCAGCCCAACACGAAGGTTCAAACAAATCAAAATGTGAAATATCATCCAAGTCAACTTGGGTGATCAGAAGGACTTTCTCAATGTTACATCATTGGACCTTGAGTGGACAGCTGGTCTGGATGTTAAGACTATAATTCTTTAATTTGATCACTTTTTTTTTAAATTTCGTTAGGGCCATCTATGGACCACGGTGCTTGTGTTTTAGCTGTTTCTTGATGTCATCGTCAGGCTTGCACGATTGGTGTTCTTATTTATAATCGGTTTATATTTTATTCCTGTAACCATGTCTTCCTTGTAGGCCTATACTGTAGACTATAGGCTGAATAAATAAATTATTATCATTTGAAAAAGATGGTATACTATATTAGCTATCACGGCCAGTGAATTAAGACTCAGCAATTCTTCTGGGTATTTTTGTGCCGTGTCTTGTGTGGGGTATCGCCTAGGACACCAAGCTGGCTCATCAGCGGGGTCTTGGTGTCCCCGCCCGGACCTCCACAGGAGTAGCGAACTGCTCCTTTTTTATGAAGCGCACCTGCGCATCTTTACTGCGAGAACTAAAAGCTCAAGCAGCCTTAACCTCCCTATGAAGGCTTCCAAAAAGATGGTATATTGGCTCTCGCGGCCAGTGAATTAAAACTTCAGCAATTCTTCCAATAATTACACAAACCTAGAAGAATTACAACAACAACAAAAAAGTCAACCCCTGGCACTATCCAGCCCTTGACGGGCTAAGGCCGACCAAGCGACCGCTGCCCAGCCATTTGGCCTGCAGATATTGGGGTGACGCGTGATCAGCGCGTCGGGTCCCCTCGGCCGTTAATCTTGGTATTCGTGATCGGGGCGCTGTCTCACTGTCAGACAGCTACTCAATTGTCCTCACGAGGCTGAGTGGACCCCGTTCCAACTCTCACGTCAGTTTTAAAATCCCTGATGGAGCCGGGGATCGAACCCGGGGCCTCCGGGTGAGAGGCAGGCGCGCTACCCCAACACCACGGGGCCGGCTAGAAGAATTACTGAGTATTAAAATTTGAGTCCAAAAATATGCAAATTCGCAAGCATGTAACCATTGTATCAAGTCTAGCTAACCAATACTAAATTCTTGGCTTGAAATCATCAATTGAAAAGTAAATAAGTAGCCTTACCATCCTTTCTTATGCATATTTTAGGACCATTTCGTTTCAACCCAACGTTGTTGTGTGTGATCTATGAACCATGTACATTATTCTGCCACTTACTTGACTAATATATCCATGAGGTAGTGTGCCGTAATACTCCTACTGGGGCCAGTTCGCACGGCGCCATTACGGGGCTTATGGATCGTAACTAACACATGTATGACGTAACACTAGAGTAGGTGAGGGACCACCTGATATACGGAACGACCGTATGATGAACACATCCATGTCTTGTGTAGTGGATGACTGCATCAAGACACATCAGTACACACTGGCAGAACTTACAAGTGTGTGTTCACCGAGGAGGCCCGGATTCGATTCCCGCCTCTGCCAAGAAATTTAATTCTGTTCTGAGGGCTGAAATAGGGTAAAATTAGCCTCGTAAGGGAAAACTGAGAGGAAGCGGCTTCTATTCCCACCTCAGCCTTCCTGGAAGTGGTTTCCATAGTTTCCCACTTTTACTCCGGGTGAATGCCGGAATGGATCCTAAATGAAGGCCACGGCCGTCTCCTTCCCAATTCTAATCTGAATTACAACTACACTCACTAATGCAGCCATCACAATAACATAGGTTATTATCAGACAAAATCCACACACACACACTGAAGTACGGCGGCTTCAGTGGCGTAGTCGGTAGCATGCTGAGCTTCTATGCCCAAGATAGCGGGTTCAAACCCGGCCGAAGCCGTCGGATTTTTAAGAGCGTTAAAATCCCTCAGTATGCCTTCCTTCGGAGGGGAAGGAAAGCCGGCGGTCCCATGTCATAGATTTATGGCATGTTAAAAAACCTTCCAATAATTACACCTGTGTGAAGCTAAATTGGATAGGTTAAGAATGTAAACAACACTCTTAGGTTTCTACGTTCGTTGCCAAGAGCCGACTGTGGTGGCGTCTAGTGGCTAAGTTCTGAACTTGGCCTAGTAGTCGTTGACGGTGGCGCTTGGTGGCAATAGTAGGAACAATATGAAAAATTCCAAGTTGCAGTCTGTACTTAAATTAAACAAGAAGTTCCGTGAAGAACTATACAGCCTACTTTTCATGCCAATGATTATTCTACAGAATATGAACCTATCTAGAATAATGACGAAATTAAGTTGCTAATATCGAAATTTCCAATTAGTTCGAAATACTGTATACCTGGCATAATGTATCCTAATAGAGCACTACAGTTGGCAGCCCTGATGACTGAATATATTCTTAGTTCCGTCTCTTAAGGTACAAAATACAAAATTTGGTTGAAGTCCAATGAATAGCATGGACGTTACATGCAGTTAAACATTGGATCTAACAGCGCGCATAAAATCATGTTGGCAACAATGTCATGCATGTATTGGTCAGAAATAATCTGAAATAATATGATCTATTGTTGTGCCAATTTTGAATGAAATCCATTAGTTAGTATAGAAGTTACATGCATTTTAAAATTGGACCTATCAGCAGGCTTAGAATCATGTTGGCAGCACTGACGTATATTAGTTACTCCAAATTCGTCTAGAATGCCATGTACTATACATGTGCAAAGTTTAGAGCTATTGGCTTGCATACTTTCTGATATATTGATATTAGGGTAACAAAAATAGGGACAGCACATATTAACAGTTGGCAGCACTGGTTGCTCCTTAGAATACGCATAGTCATATCTGTTATGGTACACATAGCACATACGAAATTTGGTTGAAATCCAAATGATAGTATGGAAGTTACATGTATTTAAAGTTGGACCTGTCAGCAGGCTTAGAATCATGTTGGTAGCACTGACGTATATAAGTTACTCCAAATTAATATAGAATGTCAGGTACTATACGTGTGCATAGTTTAAAGCTGTCGGCTTGCATACTTTCTGATATATTGGTATTTGGATAAAATAAATTAGAAGCATTTATTAACAGTTGGCAGCCCTGATAGGTCTTAAGAATACGCTCAGTCATATCTGGTTATGTACACATACAACATACGAAATTTGGTTGAATTCCAATTGATAGTATGGAAGTTATATGCATTTAAAAATTGGACTTATCAGGAGGCTTATAATCATTTTGGCAACACTGCCATGTTTAGCCTCCTGGAAATTAAACTGAACTATTATGATCTGTACGTGTGCCAATTTTGAAATAGCTCCCATTCATACTTTCCAAGATATCCAACATGGAGCTCAAATTTCAATTGCGATTTTTTAGCAGTTGGTAGCACTGACATCATTTTCAAATATGGCCGTGAGATATTCAGGTATAGATCTTTACTCCTACCAAATTTTGTTTCGATTGCTGCAGCCGTTTAGGAGTTGATAGGGGGGGACACACACACAGCCAGACAGACAGAAGGACAGACAGACAGACAGACAGACAGACAGACAGACACACATTTGCCCGATCTCATAAGTCTACTTTTTCCTCATTTTTGCAAAATGTGAAAAGTAGGCTAAAAACAGATAACACACACTAATACAGTCATCACAATTAACACCTGTTATCAGACAGATTCTACACACACCCAAAGTACACGGGGCTACATGACCTCGTTGTCGCAGCCCCTAAACTTAAGAAACAACCAACCAACCAACACTCAAGTACATGGGGCTACGTGACCTCGTTGTCGCAGCCCCTAAACTTAAGAAACAACCAACCAACCGACACTCAAGTAGATGGGGCTACGTGACCACGATGTCGCAAGGCCCCTAATTGAATTAACACCATTAATATCAAGTGTGTGTTTTAAATTAGGCGGCTTCGATGGCGTAGTTGGTAGCATTCTGAGCTTCTATGCCCAAGATCGAGAATTCAAACCCGGTCAATGTCGACGGATTTTAAGTGCGCTAAAAATCCCTCAATATGCCTTTCTTCGGAGGGGAAGTAAAGCTGGCGGTCGCATGTCATAGATTTATGGCATGTAAAAGAACCTTCCACTAACTACACTTGTAGAAGCTAAAATGTGTAGGATAATTTGATAACGCTATATTATTTCCAACATTCGTCGCCAGGTGCTGGCTACGGTGACGTCTAGTAGCCAAGTCCGCAGCTAGGTGTCGTGGACGGTAGCATTTGTTAGCAAAAGTGGCAACTACTTGAATAATTGATCGTCTGCAGTCCTTCTACCTGAATCACAGATAACACACACTAATACAGCCATCACAGTTAACACCGGTTATCAGACAAATTATACACTTACACCCAAAGTACACGGGGCTAAATGACCACGTTGTCGCAGCCCCTAAACTAAGGAACCAACCAACCATTTTTTAAATTACACTTATGAAGATGATACTTGAAGGAATTTATGCAACTGAAAAATATAAAAGAGATACGAGTCTTACAGTAGTCGAATATGATGTGTAACATCTGACATGTTATCCTACCTTGAAGTTGTTACCGTCTTTATTATCCTTGACATTCATCAACACACACAAATATTTTATTTTTTACACTCTCATAATACATAACAATTCCAAGACTCTCTTTTTTTCTTTCTTCACTGCCTACTTGATATTTCTACTCTCGCACTGCCTTCTTGATACTCTGCTGTTACAAAGTAATCCGTATGTGATAAGCATTCCATATGGTACCACTGCCAGCTGGATCACATCCCTTCTGACTGCTAAACCAGCCAGGAGGGATGTGATCCAACTGGCAGTGCGTCGTACACACTTCCGTCCAATCCACGTCCGTCCCATTTTTCAAAATCACTCCCAAAAAAGTATCCAGCAACCGAGTGGAAAGATGTTACACATCAATAATCTATTCAATGACCTGTTTACCACTTACAGTTAGAGAAAAGTAATACCTGCTTGAAACGTCTACAGTCTTTCAGATACATCCACAGATAGCTTAGCAACATTGAATACAAAACTCAGCAATTGTTCTAGGTTTATGTCGTGTCTTGTGCGGGTTTTCGCCTAGGAACACCTAGATAGGCTCATCAGCGGGCTCTTAACGCCCGCGCCCGGACCTCCCCCAGGAGTAGCGAACTGTGCACTACCCCGTTCTTATGAAGAGCACCTGAGCTTATTTACTGTGAGGGGTAAAACGTCAAGCCTTTATAAGGAGGTGAAAGGCTGCTTGAGATTTTAGCTTTCGCAGTAAAAGAAGAAAACCCAGGACCTTTTCTTTTCATGTCTGTGGAGGAGAATCTCTAGAACAGTCCGGAAACAGAACTTAAGGAGATCATACACCACTCATAGCCTCCACTGGGTTATGATTCAAAACTCTCCACCTTGGCTATTTTCAATGTAACGGTATGACATTTTATAAACCTAGAAAGGAAATCTTCTAATTGCAGCTATGATCAGATATATTTTACTGTATGTTTGTTTTTTGTGCAGTTTGTTTTTCATTAAGACGTCACAAGCACCCAGTCCTTGACCCAGGGGAATTAGCTTGCAGGAGATAAAAATCCCCACGGCCCGACCGGGAATCGAACCAAGGACCCTTCGGGTTACAGCCTAACACGCTAGCCAATTATCCACGAGGCCGGACTCGTTAAGACACTTTCACCAATGCGGTCAATGTCTGACCACGTCAAATTTTCAAACTTAGATGGTGAGGTGCTGATGAGGCGGCTTCTGGAATGACGATGAAATATACTTGGTCTCCTAAACCAGGGGTTCTCTAACATTTTCTGTCGCCCCCCCCCCCCCTTCTTAATCATGAAATATCTAGCACCCCACTTTATTTTTCTCTCCTTTCTTAGCACTTCTCGTAGGATAGTTTGCACAAAAAGAAACGGAACACAAGATCTACAGTATTTGCTATAGGTTTACTTACACAGTCTGGAAGTTTAGTCTGCAAGGGTCTCTTAAGTTTCACAGGCTTCAAACTATCGTTTTCTAAAATCTCCAAACAAAAAACGCATTGAGGTCATACCTGATTATTATTTAAAAAACCGTCTTGATATTTACGCACTTTGCCTCTGTGGGTAGAATTATTGTTCCTGGTGGGAGCAGAAGTAGACAAGGAAGAACAAGAGACTTTCTTTAAATTCCAATCTTATTCTTTATTAGGACCGAATATTTCCGAAGGAGGGCAAGCACTATCACTTTCATGGGGTCTGTTTTTCCCACTGCTAATAAGTCACTTATCCATGGCTAATGGCGTAACTTATATCAGTTTATTGTAAATCGGGCTAACCACTTCCACTGAACACGAACTAGAATTCAGCTGTTCACTCACTGGCTTTGAACTGACTGCAAAGGCCTGGCTGAATTCTAGTCGTCAATGGCAGAAACGGTGGGTGAGTGGATAGCGTGTCGGTCTACCAACCCCCAAGATTGCAGGTTCGCTCCTGGCCGTGGAAAGTGATTTTTGAAAGGCGGCAAAAATACAACACGCATGTCGTGCGATGTTGGCATATCAAAGAACCCATTTGAATTCAGTAGGCCGTGTTCATAATGGCAAAATTAATCTCGGGAGTTTCCGCCAACACCAAGTTCCTCATTTCTCTACTAGAAAGTGCTATAGTGTTCAAGGAGCTTAGATATCTAACCTTGACTTTCATAGTGATTCAAGGAACAACGAAATTCGACATGCAAGCTACCCTCTGGGTGTCAAATTACAAAGCTTGCACCCGGCACCGAGGCCATACGATATTATTATTATTATTTTAATTATTATTATTATTATTATTATTATTCATTGCCCCAGAGGAGTGCGTCAGGCCTCGGCAGCCGGCACAATTCATATCCTCGCCGCTAGTTCGGGGCTTCATTCATTCCATTCCTGACCCGGTCGGAGACTGGAAGCAGGCTGTGGATTTTCATTTTTCATTATTATTATTATTATTATTATTATTATTATTATTATTATTATTATTATTATTATTATTACAGTAAGTGGTTGTCACTTTGTCATTAGTGGTTGTTAAGTGTTTGGTAAGGAGATATCGCTGCGGGTGGTGGGTGAAAGGGTGCTGTGTGGGAAATGTTACTTTACACCTTTACTCAGAATTTCTGCTGGCAGGATCTACTGATCAGTTCTTGTAAAATATGACAGCAGAAGTACGAGTTTATTAGTTTTAAATGGTCGTGGGAGCTTCCTGCCTGTGATAGGTACATGGATATGAGGAAAGCAATAGGTATATTAGTCACAGAATATGAAATATAAATAATTCAATCCAAGTCAGCACCCTCCTTTATCACCCTCTGCGCCTCCTTTAGGGGGGTGCGCCCCCCACATTGAAGACCTCTGTCCCAGACGACACAAGCACAGAGGCATCTGTGCACCGAAGTCTAAGCCTGGCTTAGATTTTTAGCCTACTTTTCACATTTTACAAAATTGAGGAAAAAGTAGACTTATGAGATCGATCCGGGCAAATGTCTGTCTGTCTATCTACCTGTCTGGCTGTGTGTGTACCCCCCCCCCCTATCAACTCCTAAACAGCTGCAGCAATCTAATCCAAATTTGGTATGAGTAAAGATATATACCTGAATATCTCAAGCCCATATTTGAAAATTGTGTCAATGCTACCAACTGCTGACACACATATAGATAATAATATATCAGATTAATTTCCAGGAGGCCATGCATGGCAGTGTTGCCAAAATGATTTTAAGCCTGCTGATAGGTCCAATTTTTAAATGCATATAACTTCAACACTATCAATTGGATATCAACCAGATTTCGTATGTACATAAACAGTTAAGACTGAGTGTATTCTTAAAAGCCACCAGGGCTGCCAACTGTTAATAAATACTCTCTCTCTATTTTCTTATCCAAATACCAATATATCAGAAAGTATGCAAGCCGGAAGCTTCAAACTGTGCACAAGTATAGTACCTGACATTCTAGATTAATTTGGAGTAACTTATGTATCTCAGTGCTACCAACATGATTCTAAGCCTGCTGATAGGAAAAAAATTTAAATACAGGTAACATCTATACTATCAATTGGATTTCAACCAAATTCCGTATGTGTTATTTGTAGCATAACAGATATGACTATGCTTATTCTTAAGAGCAACCAGGGCAGCCAACTGTTAATAAATGCTGTCTCTATTTTTTACCCTAATATTAATATATCAGAAAGTATGTAAGCCAACAGCTTTAAAATTTGCACACGTATAGTAGCTGACATTCTAGATTAATTTGGAGGAACTAATATGCGTCAGTGCTGCCAACATGACTCTTTTCCTCCTGACAGGTCCAATTTTGAAATACATATAATTTCTATACAAATAAATGGAATTCATCCAAAATTGGCACAACAAGAGCTCATAATACTTCAAATTATTTCTGACCAACACATGCATGACATTGTTTCCAACATGATTTTACGCGCGCTGATAGAACCAATGTCTAACTGCATGTAACGTCCATGCTATCCATTGGGCTTCAACCAAATTTTGTATTCTGTACCTTAAGAGATGGAACTAACCACATATTCAGTCATCAGAGCTGCCAACTGTAGTGCTCTATTAGGCTACATTACACCAGGTATATTTAGAACTAATTAGAAATTTCGATATTACAAAGTATATTTCGTCATTATTCTGGATAGGTCCATATAGATTAATCATTAACATGAATCTTAAATTTTAAGAAAAGTGAACCCGTATCTCCTGCTGTCTGGACAGGGGAATTAAAATGCATGGACATTAACCATTTTGAATATTTTCAGGTGAGTTAAGCCACACACCATTACGGTCACGCTCCAACCACGGAAAATCTTCATTTAAAATATAAGTCGTTATTTGTTTATTCATTTATTTATTTATTTATTTATTTATTCATTCATTTATCTATTTATTTATTTCGTATGGAAAAATGAGGATACATTGTGCCAAAGAATTAAAAACTAACAGATAATTATAAGTCGTTACTCTTGATATTTGATTCATTTGCCAGCAGTAGTCTATAAACTATTGTATGTGGTCGGCCATAAAAACCTGAAACCTTGTTCACAAGCCAAGGAGTTGAGGAATTCATCATTTAAGAGCAAGCACTTTTCTTGGAGAGCTTCATTTCATGCTTCATATTTGAATGACGCACGCTTTGATAGTAACACGTCTCGTCCAACCTTGGCCACATAATAGTCTGTTAAACACAAGTAAGTCAGACAGAGGGGGGAAGGGGGAGTGCAAGCTGAGAGGGGTAAAGAGGGAGACACTCAAAGAACATAAAACAATGTTACAATACTCTTTCTATCATCACCTCCTTTTTGCTCCGCTTTTACAATTTAGTTCGGGATTCTGCAAGACACATCCATACAATGGAAACAATACGTAACAGAAGCACCTGCACAGATACCTTACCTCTCCCATCAATAGGACAAGAAAAAGAGAACGATGATACAAAATATCAGTCAGTAAGACAAGGACAGATATAAGAGAAGAATGGGTGAAGCACTTTTCTCGCTCATAAAAAACAAGGTTAACGCACAATAGTAAGTCTTTGCCAATCAAATTCCTTGGAATATTGGGTACAATGAAAATAGCTATTCAGCTAAACGACCTCTCTTCTATATATTACTTCTCTTTTATTTTCTTTGATACGTTTTTTATTATCAAGGTACGAAATAAAGAGAGACAGAGTGAGTGGGAGCGATAGAGAGGGAAAGAAGAGAAGGAAAAATAAAATTAATGAAAAAAATAAAATCAACATCAAGTTAGCGATAACAAAAGAATGTCTCGTCAGGAGCTCTTTTGAAATGGGATGTGTAACAACAACACCAGAAATATTAACTGAAATGGAGTGCTTTGTCATGGGCTATGTTGGGGTTTACTCCTAATAAAGCATCACCAGTTACAAAGAGCAATTCAATTGAGAAATTCTTCTTGTACAATATATAAAGATACCGGCACGTCCATTAGAGACAACAGTTCAGTACTTTCCTTTACAGCTTTCGTTATGTCACCCCTTTTATACTGGTCATAGCTAATATATTTTACTAACTCCAGCAAGATAGTCTGCATATTTATAGCAAGCATGGTGTGGAACTTAGAGGCACTGTTCTTGAACTGTAAGCAAATGGGTTCAACCCCATGCAGGTAAATTATTTTAAGATATAATTTCTTATACCCTATGTCTGTATGGACGTAGCTTAATTATTAGAAAAAGCATTAATTTTTCACATTTATTATCGACTATCTGTACCCGGCATGGGTTGCAATGCCAATCAAAGAAAGTGTTGGCGTTGTGTCTTTGTAAGTTGAAGTGCTTTCGGATTCCCAATATTTTCTTTTTTTTCCGTTAACCACCTCTGAACTATTGTAAAATTGATTTACTATCTCAGAAACATTCAAGGGAGCGTGCTCAACAATTCGCCAAAGTATCATCGCAAAGAAATGAATAGTATATGAACGAATGCGGGACTTTGTTGAAACGATTCGAGCGCCGTCACCCATTTGTTGAATATACTCGTACGCTACCTATTTTAAAATGGATTTACTAAGTCGAAAACCTTTCCTGGCGTGTACACAACAACTCAATAAAGTTTCATCGCAATCAGATGAATGGCATATGAATGCATACGGGATTTTGTTTAAACGATTCGGGCGCCGACACTCATTTGTTAAATCTTCTTGTGCGCCACCCATTGAAAAACGGATTTAATAATTCATAAACCTTCGCAGGACTGTACTAAGTTCACCAAAGTTTTATCACAATCGGATGAATGGCGTATGAATGCATACGAGACTTTGTTGAAACGATTCACGCGCTGCCCCTTATTAGTTAAATCTACTTGCGCGCTACCAATTGTAAAATGGATTTACTAAATCAGAAACCTTCACGGGAGTGGAAACAACATTTCACCAAATTTCATTGCAATTGCATGAATGGTATATGAACGCATACGGAATTTCTTTTAAACGATACGCGCGCCGTTACCCATTTGTTGAATCTACCCGTGCGCTACCTATTGTAAAATGGATTCGCTGAGTCAGAAACCTTTCCTCGAGTGTACACAACAATTCACTAAAGTTTCATCGCAATCGGATGAATGGCATATGAACGCATACGGGACTTTGATGAAACAATTCACGTGACGTCGGTCATTTGTTGAATCTACTCGCGTACTACCTATTGTAAAGTGGATTTACTAAGCCAGAAACCTTCCCTGAGGTGTACACAACATCTCACCCAAGTTTCATCGCTATCGGACGATTGTATATGAACGCATACGGGTCATTGGCGAAACACTTCGCGCGTCATCGCTCATTTGTTTAATCTACTTGTGCGATACCTATTGTAAAATGTATTTACTGTGCCCTTTCAGCAAGAAATATGCAAATCACAGTATGCCAGCATTGCTCAATTCGGGATTTTCGGGGTTGTAGTATGTTCTCCCACTCTGTGACTTACACATTTTGGATTAAATAGAGGATACACTTGCAAAAATAACAACAAAATCAACTCCTATTTTAACACATTTAATTAACCACAATTATGGCGCTACAAACAATAAAACAAATAAACTACCGACCAATATCCTTCTACTTGTTCCAAGTGAACAAGGAATAATATAAGAATTAAACAAATATTATATTAACACATGGTTTCCTTTAAAACCAACAATTCATAATTATTTTTACTTCCATAAAGTATCTATCTTAAAGTTCCATATAACTACGAGCTCCTTTGGCTCGATACTTTCTATAATAACGGTGTCATTCTTTTGTACACCTCAAATACTATTTTTATATTTTCTTATCATCAAAACAAATATATAATTGCATTTAAAGTACATGTTAATTCTTTACTTAAATATTTGGGCACTTCACATGTTTTCAGCATTTATCATCTCTCTCAAGTTTTACAAATTCACCATAGTGATCGGGAAAATACTTGTGTACTCCAGAGTTATAAAGATTACTTGACAAAGTCAAAAACTATGATTACTCCCGGAACCTAGTTATCTTCATTAAACTCGTGGAATCCTACTTCCATACAACATTACAATAGGGATTGTTATTTATTTTATTTGTCTTATAAGACCATTATCACATAAGAAAACTACGATCTGAACTGGCATGCGATAATTTCATCTACAAGGACCTCGGTTCAATTCCCGGGTCATTAACAACTTTTAAACACTCACGGTGTATTATTACTTCTTACAGACGGCCTTCACCAACCCTCCTGCTATTAGGGTCTGGCCGTATACTTGAATGAGATTTATGACTGGGAGGGTGACTTCCCGTCTAGTCTGCGGTTGGAGTTCTCCTCAATGCTTTTAAAACAAATCTTCCTTTCTTTTCAGTTATATGGAGAGACCTGGCATTTTACTTCTCTTTTTACTTTCAACAATTATTGGGCTCATAAACCACTTTCGTAACCTTGGCATTTATTAATTATAAAGGGTCCTCATTGATTGGGAAGAGAAATACACATTTTACGACGAATAATTAGGGGCTTCAACAACAAGAGGATTCTAGGTTCGAATCTCTTAACATGCCTCGGGAACCATTCCCACATTGGAGGACTTATACAAAATGCGATTTAGGGTCGGCCGTGGCCTACATGACCTACGCTCATAATACCATACATTTGCTCCCTTTTACATAATAACACACACATGGCCTCGTGATCTAATGTCACTATTGGAGGACTTACAACATATCTCAATTTACCGCAATCAACTACCCCTCATAAGTAATTTACCAAGTAATTTTAAATTCTACGCATTCCTAGCGTGACATTTTATTTTAATTTCGCTCCATTGCGCTATACATTATATTAAGCCTAGCTTCCAAAGAACTGATAAATTCCATATTAACAATTGATACATATCTCAATTTTTCATTTAATCTTTTCCTTTGACAATAATCGCTTTATTTTTAAGAACATGCATTTACATCATGTCTTATACTTTTATTAAGGCTCCAACGCTCTTATTTTCATATTATTCAATTTAACCTTTATTTATATTTCCTTTATATTATTATTATTATTAATACGCTTGCTTTTATAACATTCGTCAAATACACTGACATTTTATTCATACATTTCCTCTACAGGATTTATTCTTTCACATAATTATTTATAATTTCCCAAATTCAATTTTTGTTCAGACCGCGTTCTTATTCTGTACTTAGTTATTTAGAAACATCCCTTTTACTCAAAAACTCCGGTGGATTTGTACACAAACACTCCCCCGACACCAAAACATAATGAAAATCTTTACTCACATGTTTGAGGTCGTTTCCTGACCTTCCTTCTCGTGCGATGCGTCATTTTTTCCCACTTTTTTTAAAATTACTCCATCTTGTACAAATTCATTGCATGTACAGACATATCTTGACACATATTTAACACGTATACATTTAACACTGATAACATTTTAAATACACTGGTGTATCCGTTTAGAACACACAATAAAAACACTGAAAATATATTACTTTTAACACAAAATCTTGATATATTTACACTTCACAAATTCTGATCACTAGGCCGCTATTTAGCCTATCACACGTGACCTCTTGACCTCCCGTCTCCAAGGGTGAAATTTAGTAATGTCGGTTTCCTATCCTCTCCGAATATGAAAGTCTCGAATCATCTACTTCCTCCCTGCAATAGCACTCCTTCGAATCCCTTTTCTGACGATCTGCTATTTCTCTGACCTGAACGGCTCCCCTTTTAGACCCTATTTATTGATCTTAGCAAGAGTCTGTTCTGTTCACGGTCCCCTCGATAATCTATCGGTGACCTATGGATTTTTAGCAACTAATACTTCTCGGGTCTTAGTGCTTTTGAATAGTTCGTCTGCTTTCTTGAAACAATGTCTATAGTTTCCTTTCTTCTTCGCTTATTCGGTTCTCGCACTTCTAATCTTCTAGAATACTTTGCGAACCTTATTTTCTCTGTCTTTCCCTGCTCGGGTTCTTTAAATTTGATAAACTGTTTCTCTCGCTGTTCCGGTACTTCCGTACGTTATGATACTTTTGGTCGTTACTTAAAGACCTATCGCCCTGAGTCCTAAGTTCGCAGCCTGCTTTGACTGTATTTTATGAACTTTTCACTGTAACTTTTATACTGTCGGACCTAAATCCTGTAACTAGGATTTTCCTAATTTTCAACACGACGATACTGTAATTTTACTTCTTTGCAACTCCCTACGGATCACGTAAGTTATTGATACCGCGACGCCCGTGGCTGTCGGATATTGTCTATGCGATGTGATACAGCGTTTTTCCCCTCAAGGAGTACTGGTAAACTGCCTTCGATGTCTGATGTAGCACAGTGACGCGCCCTCGGGCCGTTTGATAACTGCATTCGGTGCTTATACTTATTGCACAGTATGACCTCCCCTGAGGTTCATACGTTTGAAGACTGCGTGGTTATGATGCTCCAGCGTCACGTCCCCTGGACGGACTAGTAACTGCATGATGCGTAGTGACGCCCCCTCTCGGCTCTTGAATACTGCACGTACTGATACAGCGTGACGCCCCCTCTCGGGCTGTCGGAATGACTGCATGTTTGGTCTGGCTCTGCCAGGAGTTTTATACTCTTTAGTCACGAAAAGATAAAACTCTAGTCCTTTTCGTGACCAACTTTTGAAATAATTGTCGTACAATCATAAAAATTATATCTCCAGAAAGCTCGTCTTCTCAACGTCAAATGATCTCACTGCGCATAAGAATCGATCGTGCAATTCTGAGATTTTAATTAATTTTTAGTCTTCAGCTGCGTGGGTGGTGCTGTTCATTTTTAAAATACCCACTCCTTGGGTATCAGTGAATCCCCGATGACGTATGCTGCGTTTGCATTTCTTTCCTGTGCAATTATTAGAAGGTTTTTCTTTATACAAAAATCTCTAATCCGAAATGATTCACAGTACTGTATTTATTTACTTATTTTTATTCTCGCAAATGGGTTAAATTTAATTATTCTTCTTCTGGCACAGCGGCGCTGTTGCCGTTTTCCTGCAAGCTAAGCTGGATTTCCGTGTCACGCTTCTCTGTCTTAGAGTGAAAACATTCCACTCGTTCTATTAATATCCATGACCAGCTCCCTCTCAATGAGTCAAGAGGCATGATCTCATCTCCTGAACACCTGGTCCAGCGGCTTGCGCAACGTTAGGCTAGAATCCTTGCTTGAAATCACTCTCCGTTTCATTAGAGACTGTATGTTTCTTTCCTTCCTATCACAAATACATGGATTCGACCCCTTTTGAGCCAATGGTACATGGGTTCATTACTAAGCCAGAAATCTTCCCTTAAGTGTACACAACATCTCATCCAAGTTTCATCGCTATCGGACGAAAAGTATATGAACGCATATGGGACTTTGTTGAAACGCTTCGCGCGTCGTCGCTCATTTGTTGAATCTACTCGTGCGCTACCTATTGTTAAGTGGATTTACTAAGCCAGAAACCTTCCCTGAAGTTTACACAACATCTCACCCAAGTTTCATCGCAATGGGGTGAATGGTATATGAACGCATGTGGGACTTTGTTGAAACAATCGCACGCCATTTTGTTGAAGTTACTCGCGCGCCATCTATTGTAAATTGGATTTACTATGCCTATAACTTTTTCTGGATATGCACAACAACTCACCAAAATTTGATCGCAATCGGATGAATTGTACATGGACGCATCGTCAACACTCATTTGTTTAAACTACTGGCGCGCTATCTATTGTAAATTGGATTAGCTATGCCTATAACTATTCTAGTGGGGAGGTTAAGACGTACATCAATGGGGTACCGTTCATTTTTTGATAGAAGCATGAGACTTGGCACACTTATAGTTAGGACCAAAAGCTTTCGATCTGAGATGGTAGCCACTTCCGGAAGTCGCGCCGAGTGCCTGTTTTGCAAGGTTGCCTACCCACCCGGACTGAACTATGAAATCTACGTTTAAGTCGATTACAAATGCCGTTTCTCATTTTCAAAAACTCGCCAATGTATTTCTTATGAGCCCTCGCCTCTGTTGGAGACCGAGAATCAGACGATTCGGCTGATGAAGCGCGATGCAGAAGTGCGCGTGACGTCACACGCTCCTATAGCAGACCCAAAACAACTGTGAACATGGGCTCGCCCATTAGCGCGCGTCCAGCTAAGCACTGTTGCCACAGCGAGACTTGCGGGAGTTGACAAAGCTCTAAACTCGCAGTATACGCACGACCTTCTCCCGTGAACACAAGGCGCTCCGAATGTAAGAGCGTGTACGAGATGGGGGGGGGGGGGGGGGGGGGGGGGCTAATCCTACGAATATCTATGCTCACAACGGAGTGTGCACAATGTAATATGAGCCAGATATAAGATGCCACACAAACGTTATTCGTCAAAGTGACCTCCTCCTGGTGTAGCGACCAGCATTCTTGGCTGTCGCCCAGGAGGTCCGGGTTGGATTCCCGGCTCTGCCAAGCTATTTAATTCTAGTCTGAGGGCTGGAACAGGGTTCGCTAAACCTAGGAAGATGTGGGTTAGATTCCTACCTCAGTCATCCTGAAAGTGGTTTCTCATTTCTACTCCAGGCAAATACCGGGATGGTTCCTAACTTAAGGCCACGGCCGCCTCCTTCCCAGTCCTCACCAGAATACAAATACACACACACTCTAATAACGACACCACAGTAACCCAGATTTTCAGACAAGTACACGGGGCTAGAGTACCAATATGTCCAAGCCCCTAAAATAAACAATATTACAACGTTTTTATATCACATTACGTAATCTACACCCCAAGCCATTCTGTGTAACACTGCGCGTTGGCCCTTTATAAGGTAATAGAAATAGAGAAAACAATTTGTTGGGATCAGTTTTCGTTTATTGGAGACCACCTTGTGGTGTACTGGCTAGCACATTGCTGCCCATTCTTGGCTGTCATCGCAGAGTCCCGGGTACGATTCCCAAGAAATGTAATTCTGGTCTGAGGGCTGGAAAGGGTACACTCAGCCTCGTGATGCAAACCTGGGAATATGTGGGTTGTATTCCTACCTCAGCCATCATGGGAGCGGCTTTTCTGTGGATTCGCACTTCTACTCCAGGCAAATGCCGGGATGGTACCTAACGTAAGGCCACGGCCGCCTCCTACGAAAATCCTACCTCAATTACAAATATACACACTAGCACAGACATCACAGTGTCACAGATTATCAGACAAATTCCACACACACACAAATACACGGGGCTGCATGACCACGATGTCACAAAGCCCCTAAAACAATTATCATCACCATCAACAACAACAACAACAACAACTCTTGCTGTCACCCATGATGTCCAGATTTGATTCACGGCTCAATCAAGACATTTAGTTCTGGTCTCAGGGTTAGAACCGGGTACACTGCCTCGTGAGGTAAGACTGTGAAGAGGTGAGTTTTATTCGACTCAATTACCCCCCCAAAAAACAACACAAAAAAACAACAACAACAAAACAATTGTCGACACCACAACAACACAGGTTATCAGATTTTGTGTTTTCACGTACCTCTGTATTCGAAAGATTTTTAAAGGTCATATACCATGAAAATTAGATTTCTTGCCTGGCTGTTCGACTGCCACTCGGCTGCTAAGGAACATTGTTATGGGTTCAAAACTTCAGCTCACAGCACAAACTTCCTTATGCTCCACTACTGAATTAATACAGCAATGCTGTCACTTTTCGTTATCTTCCCCAGCGAAACTAAATATTTCAACACCTAACCATTCTTCGCTCTAATTATCCCTTTAGTTCAAGGACAGATGCTATCTCCCGAACGTCTGGTCGTACCGTCACGGAGTTTGGACTGTTAACTTCAAAATGTTTAGCTCTGTAACATAGGTTCATCTAAATAATTGGATATTTAATGATTTTCGTGCGCGGAGAGAAATAAAGATTTCGTACGGCACAGCGAGTCCAGAGTGCGCAGTAAACTAGGCAACGCCGCGCTATGCAATTGGCTGGCGCGGGTGAGCGCGTGAATCTGGCTCCTCCCACAAGTTCACAGTTGTTTTGGGCCTGGTATAGTCTCTATGCAGCTTGATGCGGGTAAGCGATGCGACGCTCCCGCCGGGTATTGTTGCGGCAGTAACAGAAAATTGGTGCTGGTGCTGTGTTGTTTTGCTATGTTTGGGAACTGATTTCTTGGAGATAATTGTGCGTCATTCATCCTGTGATTGCGAATATATTGATAAGTAGCCTACATACACGGTATTTTATTTTTTTTGCTTTCAAAGCTGTTGTGCCCCATTTATTTCGACTATTCGTTACATCCCTGTGTTATAGGTTATGTATACTTACAGTTGAAAATTGTTTTTAGTCACTTCTAACAACGGTAAGGTTTACATTTATTTACATTTTATGTGTTTCGTGTTGTTTGTTTAAGATGTGGTGGCTTGGTAATTGGTCCATGTACCTTCAAAATGTTTCGAAACGCTAATCCTGACCAAGTCCCTGACGATGTCCCATGTCCGCCCATTGATTGGCAAAAATGTGTTAGACACCGTGAATCAAAATAAATACTCCCTTTTTACGTCAGATTCAAAAGCATCGCCAACCAAGATAAAAATAAAAAATCGACGTCCTCAAAAACGACTGCAGTCTTTTCAGTAAATTATACATAGCTACAAGTGAGCACCGATTGGGAGACCTACACAGTTTTTTTTTCGCACATGAAAACCAATCTACACCACCGTCTCTCTCCACAAACGGCGAACTAAGACTGGGCAACAAAAAAAATCAGATCTTTTGAAAAGTTTGATGGATACAAGTCCAGATGGCATCCACACCAGTGAAGGGCAGAGATGTTCCATCAGCCAAGCTATTAAAAGAAGCTACCACGACTACACCAAAGAGGGGCAAACGAATGCGGGATGCATGGAGAAAGGGGGCCAATAATCAACAAAATTCAGTGGAAGATGCCTTATCATTCATAATTAAAGCAAAGTTATCCAAGCACCAGCATGTGACAAAGAGAAGATTTGTTGAATCCAGAAGTGTTCGCAACAACCCACCAAAATTTGGTCGCAATTGGATGAATTGTAGGCTATATGGACGCATCGCCAACACTCATTTGTTTAAAATACTCGCGCGCTCTCTATTGTAAATTGCATTAACTATGCCTATAACCATCCCGGAAGTGTTCACAACAACTCACCAAAATTTGATCGCAATTGGATGAATGGTTTATTAACGCATAAAAGACGAACAGACGAACATCCTTTTATAAATATAAGATTTGCGACGTTGTTGAAGTATTTAACCTCATACATTAGGTTGATAACTTTAATATCTAGCAGTTGTAACTCTTCAGTCGGGGACTGGCTGCGTGGCTCAGCGATAACGTTCTCACATGCTGTGTCCAAGGTTGCAGGATAGAATCCTGGAACAGCCAGGTGGCATTTGAGGATGCGCAAATGCGTGGGAGCGGTGTCAGTAGTATTTACTAGCACGTTTAAGATTCTCTTCGGGGCAAAATTCCGGCACCCCAGCGCGGCGTTTCTAAATGCCAGTTATGTACAAAAAAGGACGTAAAACCAATAACATTATTATTATCATCTTCAGTCTGTCAACACAAATTTACCCAATATGACTGGGTGAGAGTAAAATGAATATATATAGGCCTAAACCTAATATAATAAATAATAAACAATCCTGAAAAATGTACATGTATTAATTTCAATAACTATTAAATAATATACAATTTAGGATTACGAGTTTCGATCATCGAGCGGTCATCATTAGATCTTCATCACTTGGGTTGAGATTTAAATTTATTTATGTACTTATATTGATCCCGTATTCGTTCATGCTGGTGTTGATTTTTATGAGAGCTGTGTATTTTGATATCTGAGAAACATAGAACGCGCCCAGGAAGCATGCCATAGCTTCAGACGCACTTTTGACTTAACTCAGACGCTCCATATAATTTTTCTACAAGATTAAAGATTTTATCTTTAATGTGCAAGTTTGTAACAATCATCTACAGTAATTCAGTATAATTTGCCACTAAGTGATGGCCTAATATTTATTTTATTGTCTTTTGATAAGGTATAACAACGCAGAAATGCGTAAAAGAAGTAAATAGTCGCTCCACGACTTACTAAGCATCGACGCCGGAACTGCAGATTTCATGCAGAGACACTCCCTTTAGTGCGTTTGACTCGCACAGACGTATTCGTCAATTGGTCTGCAAGACCAGGGATTATAGCAGTACTGAGAGTCCGTTTTTGAAAATCGGACTGCATCCAGTATTTATTAAGCACGAAGTGTGCTAGTGATTATTGCAAGTTGCGTGTGGCAACCTTAACGACGATATTATTAATGAAAATTGTGATAATTGCAAAACGCTGAATTTTCAGACCAAGCTCATGGTCAAATTTTGTCATGCCACATGGCATCAGTGCAGTTATAAGAAATGTTCCTAAGTGTGGAAATAATCCCAGTGAATGAAAATCCACAGCCTGCTTCCAGTCTCCGACCGGGTGGAATGGAATGAATGAAGCCCCCATATAGCGGTGAGGATATGAACTGTGCCAGCTGCCGAGGCCTGACGCACTCCTCTGAAATAATCCCAGTGATACTGTTAATAATACCAGTGAAATTGAAATACTACAACGCACATAAGAGTCACGCTCAGGCCGTGATTTTTAGTGCCAAGATGACAGTGATATTGCACGATTACAAAATTTACCAGATATTAGAATCTGTTTTGGACGATACTCCAAGTGTCAGTAAAATCTGTGACCAGACACATGGTCATTTTTGCAATCGTCTGCACAAGTATAGATTCAGTTTTGATCTATAAAACCACTACGCTAAATTCTGTGAAACTTCAATTTATCGCCATCTACAAGATGCTGTTAACACACCACGTGTTAGGAATCTTCACCATTTGGAACATGGTCTAGACCACTCGATGGAGGGGATATCGATTACCTGACGATACTACAAAATAGAAGGACGAGAGAAAAGGGTATTACTCATGGACACACGTGGAAAATGGAGAACTTTTCCAAGTTCTAAGGAAGGAAGTACCCCTCATTATTTCCTTATGGACGAGGTAATCAATCAACGCCGTGAGTCTTGCTTCTAATTCTCATGTTCAGGTTATAGGTCATGGTGGAGTAGTTTCTAGCGACCGTACTTGATAACAGTCATGTAGGTAGGTTTCTTTTCTCGTAGACACCATTTTTGGTGATTTTCAGTTTTCTTGAGCTTTCACACGTTGTTTTCAAAAGCTCAGAGTTAGACACCATTTTAGTGTGTTCACACACTGATACATTATTGTAAAATGTGAATTTCCAATTCATGGAAACCCAGATCATGACCTAAACGAGGAGCAGTAATTGTTTTTCATAACAGCTGATGCTGAATTTTGTGTAAAATTTTTAAGCTCCCACTTTTGTACTATTTTAGTACGCCACTGTTATTTGCGGGCGTATCGTTTCGATGAGGAGGATCACTCATCTCAATTATGATTATAGTAAATAATTTTTGAAGTGGTATTGTGAACCACAAGATTCGAGTTGAATCATATCATTGTAATAAGTGTAGCCAGTATTAGCACACTTTAATCCCGATTACGATAATCGTATCATTTATATTTAACGCCAGAAGATTAAGGTGTTTAAACCATTTATAATAATTTACTGTGCTTGTACGCACGTGATTGTACTATTTTTGAAACCTCAGTGGCGTAGGAATATCTTTTACTACTTTCTTATGAGAAGAATATCTTCCGTTTTATTCTCCTTGCATTTACTAAGCATTTATACCAATGTTAATCATTTTTGAAGGTCTACGACTTCACAATATGTGTTATTATCGAGTAACTATACTCAGATGTGTACCAGGGTTACCAGGGAACATTTAGAAAGTGAACCCTACATGTATTTTGTGACATTTAAAGACTTTGCTATCAGGCAATGGGCTCACATGTAGTGAGGCAGAAACAGTGCCAGAACAGATGTCAGATGTTCTGGAGGACACGAAACCCGTTGCAAATATTACCCAAAAAGCCAACGGTGATTTCCAACGAGACTACGACTAAATGACAGACACTTCTGATACGTATTTTGTAAGGTATTTTCCAACCGAGCCTAACTTGTGAATGCTAGACATTATGAAGGTCAAGTAACCAACGCTATAAATTGTTTTGATACAGGGTGATTCTCAAGTTATGAATCCATACTACATTTTTCGCACATATCGTAAGCGAATGATAGTTGATTATTTCTTTGATATGATAAGACAAGTTTTCATTTGATGAACCAGACATTTTAAATAGGCTGTTTTCTCACATTATGTGAATGTTTTTGTCCGTGTGTTGACACGTGAAGTATTATTGTATTTACGCTTTCCGGCAGATCTCAGTTTTAGACTAGACAGACCGAGGATGTTTCTAGTGAGCTACAGAGCCACTAAGATTACTGATTGTATGGAACCGGAGTCTTTAATTAGCCCGTGTTAATGTGCTTGCCGGCAGATTATAGTTTTGAGCTATTCTGACCGAGGTATTTCGCTTGTGTGTTTCATAAACCACAACGATTGCTTTAGGATGTTAGTGACATCGCTTGTCACCAGTTTACATTGTTGAATACCGGTGAGGTAACTCATTTGTTAGTTAGAAGCCTTGTGTCATATGATCATTCTTCATATATAATGAATTCTTAATCCTACGATTTTTAATAATCACACCCTAAATCATGAAATTCACTCACTTTAAATCTACGATGTTAAAATACACGTTAAAATTTAATCGTAGTTAAATCTTGATTTTCCGAATTACAGCTGACCGACGCATAGCGCTTGTTAGGAAATTCCTGAAGGAATAGTTTGTAATTGTTTGTAATTCGGGGGCCGCAATGAACCTCATGGTGAGACACTGTTCTAACATTGCTTTAGCTATTATTTTGTTATTTTAGATGACGAATGTGAACAAACAGATACCATTCTGTTGTAGGCAGGGTAATAATAATTATGTTTATGTGTTATATTCTTTATTACGAGTGTATTATCCCATTGCATCCTATTGTAATTTGTGATTGTATTATTATACATTTATTGTTAATTGATTCATTGTAAATAGATGACTGTTATCATAGATTTGTTTAGCTATTGTTTATACGGAATAGATTAAGACAGGTTTAGCTAGACTAGGTAACGCTAATTGTAAATACGGGGTGGTACCGGTATATTTAGATCTGTTGTCATGATTTGACAATCTTTTAGATGATGTTTTCATTCCGAAACATCATTTCATTTTCATGTATCTTCAATCAGGAATGGTTTTCGTACCACGTCCCAAGCTTTGCTTTCCATAATGTATTTAGGACTCGTCGAGAGGGTTAATTACATTTAGTTAGGAGATTTTTTTTATTTATTTAGATAGCGAATTAGCCGATTTCAAACCCTCCGATGGTAGGATAGGAATTTGAATTCTTTAATAAAACATTGCAAGAATTTTACTTAAGCCTGGATGTTATCATTTCTCAGTTTGTGTATTGGGGGCGCATTTCTTTGGGCGTCTTTGACATTGCTAATGATGGGGACCTGATCCTCAGAGATTTCGTGTCTTGTGTCGGCTAGTCCCACAAGAAATGCATTCCGTACCTCTTCGGCAATGTGTTTGAAGGATGGGGTTAACTGGGAGGCCACACACGGTTGGTGGTGACCAGATAAACTCCTCTAACGGGCACAATATATAGAGATAAATATTAATAGTTGTGATCACCGAGTCTTGTTAATGCATTTATTAAGATTCCGAGTTTAAATCACGTTAATTAGGGTTATTTTATTTTACATATGTTTGTGAACTACGTATGAAAATTATGCACGTGTATACGTGTATACTCGTACAGTTAAAACAAATACAATTGAATAAAATTAGAGCATGAACTTTAAAATCTACTATGTACCTAGGTAGGGATATGGTTGCTAAATCCAATTTCACAGCAAGGCAGTTTCAAAAATATCAGTTTACGTAATCTTATTCAAATCTAGGCCATCGGAGGACCATCGACTGCTAATAATCTTCCAGACACCCTCAGCCCTCGAACCTACACGCTGAGAGGATCGGCACGAGCCTGGAAAACTTGGAGAGTATCAGCTGTGGTGAGAGGCTAAAGTTAAAAAAATAACCCAAGGAACACCCCCCCCCCCCCCAAAATATCAAATGTATAAAGAAATAGTCCAGTCTGAGGTAAAATTCACTGGAGATTTATTCAAAAATCACATAACTCTAACACAATTTGGAGGGTATAAATTTCGGCAAATCCGCAAAGCTAAAAAGTAATAAATATAAATAATGATCCCCTAAACTGAATTAAGTTAAGTCCTCGCGAAATCCTGTTACAGACTAATTAATCGGCAGGCAAGCTAAGAATGTGACACGATAATTATTCCCTAAGCAAATACAATTAGTCTTACGAATAATCACACAACGAATTTACAGCAAAGCATAAATACTAATCGTCCCCACCGAAGAGGGTATAATTTACATTTAATAGCACCAATAATAAATAATCCAAGATACGGTGGTGTCACCTCCAACATTTATTTCTACGTTACATTGTTAGATAAAACCTAATTGGCTTTAACGTTACAGACGAGATGCGTCTGCAGCAAAGAAAATACAAAACTAGGTAACAACCAGACCTAACACACAAAAATAACAAAGATGTTACACACGAGAATAAAACAAATAAATAAATAAATAATACACTTAATTCACACACACATATTATTTGTACAGATTGTACACTCCTGCCTACGCTAATTAGACGCTGTTTGCGCCAAATAGTCACCTAAGCGTATGCAATTAGGCTGGTGATTGTACAGTTACAACTCCGTCTAACGTCACATGGTTACTTCAAGTCCATGCATACGAAATGGCATGGCTCAGCAACTACGTCGTCTCAAAATAGTGTCAGCTCGTCCTAAAGGTCTGTTTCTAATCAGACAGCTGTTTCAGATGTGACGGACATTCAATGAAAAAATATTTCAAGTTTAAACGATCCACTTCCTATTTAGTTGCTCAATTTTAGAGAAATTATATTTCATAATTTAATTTTCAGGTTAAATTTGCGTTTAATCCCTTCTAGTGTAATTTAGTTGCCTAATGACCATTATGACACTCGATAAAACCAGCAAAACCACTGCTCCAATGATGTCTGTTCCAAAAATATGAGAAAATAATTCAGCACAACAACACTCGCCAAGAATGGCGGCAACGCGGCTCCGGCTCGCTACAACACCTCGGCTGATGAGAAAAACATCTTCATCACCAAATTAACTCTTATAAGACCAATTTGGGTGATCATGGTCAATCCCAGCTTCCACATGTCTTCTACAGACACTATAATAACACTGCCTTAAAATTATAATTACTTGGTCAAGTACATTTGGCAAATTATTGTGTTAAATTCAAGAACACACTCTATCGATAAACAGTACAAGCAAAAACGAAGTCTAAATGAGACGTGAAAGTTGACTCTTACAATAATATTATAGCACATTAGTCTATGACCATCAATCCGTAACATCAATCAGCCCTGTGGCTTAAGTTGATTGAAACATGCAAAAGTCGTCTCACAATAGTTGCTAAGCATTATGCGACAAGCATTGGCAAGCTAAGGTGGCACGGCTCAAGCCTCCCTCTCGAAAAAAGAACGTTCAGCGTTACACGCTGCTAGTCTACACGGCTTCAAAGTTCTCATTTATAAAATGAGCTGTGTTAGCAACCATACAGTCCAATATGTAAGCTCGCATAGTGTCCTAATCCTGATTTAAACAAACTCATGATTAATACTAGGTCAATCCTCTGCCAGGGCACATGCAAAATTCAAGTCTGGAGAAAAGAGTCCAAAGTCCAAATTTAAGACAATGTCCTTGTCCTTGTCCTTGTCCAAGAGGAACGTGTAAGTCAACAGGTAACAGTTTTTCCCAAAACCTCCGTACTCACCTGATCTCACACCATGCGATTTTGTTATCTTTCCTCGCCTGAAAGCACTCTTACGTCGGCGCAGATTTCGGTCGCCCAAAGAGGTTGACGGCTACAAGAGAAGCCAAACGGGACCTTCCTGCCAACTGCTTCCAGCGTTCTTTCCAGCAGCTATACCAAAATGGCAGAAGTGCATAACGGCCAACGGCGACTATTTTGAGGGTGGATGTGGTTCTGTGTAGGTGTAAGCCGGGTAATGCGGCAGCGTGTTAACATACAAGGTCGTGTGGTGGCCTATCCTCCAGGCGTCAAGTCTCAGAACTTAATGACTGTACTGCGTATATGCAGTTTACATACACTGAAGAAAATGGAAATTGCAACACCTTGAAGGCATTGGTCGTTTGTATTGATTTTCAAGACATGGAACGATGTCATGTAGGTATGTAAACGATCAAAGTTTCAGACCCATTGGATTGTTGCTACAGGTCTCCCCACGTGATTGATCGCGGAGGAATCAACTCCAGTATACGGACTCTCGTGTAGCGTAGTTGAATTGCAGTCTGTGCAGTGAAGTGTTCCCCGTCTAACATGCCTCGACGACAGAGAAGAGCACGCTATCAACAACTGTCGCCGTTTGAGAGGGCTAGTGTAATTGGGCTGTGTGAGGCTGGATTATCGTTAAGGACTGTCGCTGCACGTGTTGGCCGACAGACATCTACGGTACAACGTGTATGGCAGCAGTGGTCAAATGAAGGTACCCACACTCGTAGACCTGGCACAGGCCCAGCGTGACAGACAACTGTGAGAGAAGATCGCCGCATCATTCGGTTGGCCCGGATGGAACCCCATGCAACAGCAGCGCAAATTCAAGCAGCTGTGGCACCCCACGTTACACAACAAACAGTTGGTAATCGCCTGCGTGCAGCTGGCTTACGATGCCGTGTCCCTGCAGAAGGTGTTCCATTGACCCCACAACAGCGACGTGTAAGGCTGGCCTGGTGTCGAGAACGATCGACGTGGGTCGACGAATGGCATAGGGTCGTCTTTAGTGATGAATCGCGCTTCTGTCTTGTCCGCAGTGATCGTCGGAATCATGTGCGCAGACGTACCGGGGAGAGGGGCCGCCCAGACCTTATTGTCTGGGCCAACACAAGGCCAACACCAAGCATTATGGTCTAGGGAGCTATTGGATTTAATGTGAAATCACAATTAGTGATTGTTGAGGGCACTATGACTGCTCGACAGTACGTTAATAGGGTACTCAATCCAGTGGTTGTCACTATGATGTCGAACATTGCTAATGGGATGTTTCAGCAGGACAATGCCCGGGTTCACACTGCACGCATCTCCAGAGAAGCTCTCCACGACATCACAACCTTAGAATGGCCCACCAGATCTCCGGACCTCAGTCCTATTGAGCATGTGTTGGACATGATGGGTTAACAACTGGCCAACCGTCCTCAGCCACCCACAACTCTGGAACAACTGACCCGTGCAGTGCAGCAAGCATGGGCCACAATTCCTCAGGAAGCGATCCAGGGCTTTATTGACTCCATGCCTCGACGAATTCATCAATGTATTGCAGCTCGTGGTGGGCACATCCTGTATGGATTGTTGTCCAAACTTGCGGTCAGAGGGACCTGAAAGTGTAATCATCGAATCACAACCGAACACTCGTCCTGCATGTTCAATTGCAGCAATGTAGCACCACTCCTTCTGGGTGTTGCAATTTCCATTTTCTTCAGTGTATTTAGATATCTACTGGAGGTTCGGGTGAGATTCCTAGCTCTGCCAAGAACTCTGGTCTGGGGGCTGGAATGGTGTACACTGCGCCTCGTGAGACAAAACTGAGAATAGGTGAGTTCATTTATCACCTCAGCTATCCTGAAAGTGGTTCTCCGTGGTTTGTTCACATCTACTCCAGGCAAATGCCAGATTGGTCCCTAACTTAGGGCCATGGCCTCCTCCTTCGCAATCCTCACCTGGATTACAAATACATACACACACACACACACTTATACATACGCCACAATAACACAAGTTATCAGACACTCGCCCAAGTACTGTGCCCGTCCACGACCCTGGGACATACACGGATCGGCTCCAGCCTAACGTTAAACCGTCCCAGGCCCGCGAAGTGACCCCAGGAATGATGCATCCCGGAGACCAGTTACCTCGCACGAGACGCCTAATAATACTCGGGGGAGATGAATCTGGTCCGTGAAATCTGGCTCCGGAGTGTAATCGGGAAGGTGGATTAAAAATCCAAGGCCGCCATTTAAAATTTTACCTCCATCATTAAATTATTACCAACAATGACGCAACACGTCTTAACATAAATTCAAACTCAAATATTATCAAATAACCATGTAAATATGTATATTTATGAGTTTCGTCATAATTACCATTTTGGCCCGTATTGAAATCTACATTTGTAGATCAGTAACCATGTAAATAACCGTGTTACCACCACGTCATGTCATGCCAGACTTATAAATAATTTGTTGATGCTATTATCGTGGTCAAAGGATGTAATAAATGATTTATAAATAAATTCAATATTTTATAAATATCATCAGAATATTTCAGAATTGATTATAATACTAAATAATCAACATTAGGAATGTTGCTGATGCATGTAATAAACGCTTTTTCATTATCATCTTCGACAGGCATGCTTGACGTTACAGGACTATTACCGTGTTGATCAAAATATATATTCTACTGTACATTAATGGTATGGAACTGCCTGTCCAGAAACTGTGGTTATACATATGGCATGACGTCCTACATATTATCTGTTGTGCTCGTGGGAGGGCGCTTACGTGGGAAAACAACAATACTCAGAAACATACACTCGCATATGCATTATACATCTACATCATGGCAGCTACAGGTCAGCTCACGCATTGTTAACAAGACCTTTTATGTCGTGGCACTATCGCTCACGAATAGAACAATAACACCACCTTATATGTCGTGGCGACTATGGCTCACGAAATATATACAACATTATGTCATGGCAACTCTAGGCTCACGAAATGTAAATAAACAATACCACTTATGTTGTGGCAATTACCGTTCACGAAATGTAAACATATCATGTCGTGGCAACTCCAAGCTCAGGAAATGTAAACAACATCTCATGTCATGGCAACTCTAGGCTCACGAAATGAAAATAAACAATACCACCTTATGCTGTGGCAATTACCGCTCGCGAAATGTAAACATATCATATCGTGGCAACTCCAAGCTCATGAAATGTAACCAACAACACTTATGTCGTGGCATTTACAGCTCACGAAATGTATACAACATCTCATGTCGTGGCAACGCCAGGCTCACGAAATGTAAACAACAACACCTATGCAGTGGCAATTACAGCTCACGAAATGTAAACAACATCTCATGTCGTGGCAACTCCAGGCTCAGGAAATGTAAACAACAACACGTATGTTGTGGCAATTACAGCTCACGAAATGTAAACAACAACACACATGTCGTGACATCTCCAGGCGCTCGAAATGTAAACAACAACATTTATGTCGTGGCAATTACAGCTCACGAAACGTAAACAACATCTCATATCGTGGCAACTCCAGGCTCACGAAATGTGAAAAATACCTCATATGCATTAAACTACAATAATGCTCAGGCAAAACACTCCTGTGCTCGAAATATTTCATTTCCCCAACGTCATGCTCAGTTTACATTGAATAAATACAGATCACAGGCTATCCCTTTAAATTAACGTTAAGACCAACACGTCGTTTCGATAGATCACAAATAATTACGAAAGATGGTGTCGTCAAAATGTCTGCTTTAATACAGAGATTGAGAAATGTCCCATAAGAAGACCTGGAGACGAATGCATCGATTACAACAAGTTTTGGGCCGTCCAACATTAACTATCATAATCTTAACCTACGTGGATCAACCGACACGAAAGAATGATGGACATAAACGAAATTTACGATAACCACAAGCTACCAATCGGAGAATTAGCTGACACAGTACCTGACTTGAAATCGCTGCAGTGTGCCTTCTGATATGGATCCATTTCCAGTTCCAATGCGAGGTTCTCTGGCGTCGGCTGAAAGCGTCGCAACGCACGCCAGCACCTCCAGCAGGTCTTCTCCACATTGTGCCAGTCACCGTCATCCCTGCCGTCGAAATACCATCGGGTATTCTAGCGTCACATGTTGACAGGTCTGAAGACCATATAGACGAGGCGTCTCTTCTTTTCCACTAACGTCGCCGCGCGAACCGGCGAAAATCTTCCTCCACGCATTATGTTACGACAGATATCCCATATACGATCCGACCAATGCTAATAAGTTATATCTGTTCCCGGGTGACATCACGTCTCACCAATTATTTTCCGAAAGGCACGGTTCCAAATGAGTTCCGATTTACTCCTCCGATAAAATTGAATATCGCAATTACAATTCTCATAATTTTTGTGCCTTTTCGTGCGATGACTCATTTACGACACTTTCAGCTACCAATTTAACCATATAATAGTGGTGCCATTAGAGTTTTTACAATTTATGTGCACTCGCGATGACTTATTTACGACACTTTCAGCTACCAATTTAACCATTTAACTGTAGTGCCATTGCAGTTTTATAATTTGCGTGCACTCGCGATAACTTATTTACCACTTTCAGCTACCAATTTAAGCATTTAATAGTGGTGCCATTACAGTTTTATAATTTGTGTTCATTCGCGATGACTTATTTACGACACTTTCAGCTACCAATTTAACCATTTAATTGTGGTTCCATTACAGCTTATGTAATTTGTGTGCACTCGCGATGAATGATTTACGACACTTTCAGCGGACAATTTAACCATTTAATAGTGGTGTAGATATAGTTCTCGTAATTTTGTATGCGTTCGTAATAACTGTTCGCGAAACTTTCTCATGAATATTATCATATCACAATAGTTACATCTTAAAATGAATCGTCGCGCCTTGCCGACATATTAATATCGACTCAACATGCACTGGAGTACGCATACTGACCCGGGTGAACTGTACGACCTGCCATTTAGAGCACCAATACCTGACACGCCTGACTGGCGCAACTGACAACACACACTCGCTGCATCCACCACACTAACAGCCCTCACTGTGTCGACTCAAGTGACTGCCCGTCTGTCATCCAGACTCATTTTCTTGTTTTGAGTGTGTTCTAAAAGTCACTTTCTCGAGTACTTCTAGAATATTCCACGCTGCATTCCCTACTGTTTCAACAGGCGGATATTTATGGAACATGGATGGATAAAGGTCGAAATTAATAAATTAATAAATGAAAAATATTTTGTGCTCTAATAAATTTATAAATAGATTCACAACATCTTCCTCGGAAACAATATACTACCCGATCAGCGAATTGTTACCGGTGGCGGAAATCGGAACTAATGCGTTCCGCCCAGCCTCACGCCTGCGATAGACCTTATTTGTGTGCCTGATTTATGCTGGGCCGTGCGCTGTGCGGTGTGTTCTCATTGTAGCCTATGACTGTACATGAGTTCCCCCCTTGCCCCGCAAGCCGCTCGCTGCATTCATAACGAGGTGAGATTAGGCTACGTAATGTATACACAACAGCTGCGCTCTGCTTCTAGCGGTAACAATTCCCTGGTAGGGTAGTACACATAGCAGACAACCGAGAAATATAACGTCGTGTATTCAATTGTCCGCCAGCGACACGTGGTGTGTTCAAATGAGGTGACGTACTCAAACGCTTCCCTCACACGCTCCGGTCGTTGAATCGTCCATGACGTAACGGGGACAGTACATAGCTATAAATTGCCACGACGATAAAGCGCTTGAACTGAAACAGAAAAACTTAGATATTTACGTAGTTATTAGAAGGTTAACAAGACACAACACAAATTGAGCACTAGTTGTTATGAGCAGTGACTGTACTGCCGGCATCTTGCCCAGGGTTGACTGCTGTGAAGACCCATACTATACTGTGTACTTGTAGCCCCAGTTGAAGACATGTGGAGGCACGCACGCAATCAGCCAAGTGCATGTAAGGGGAATGAGCACACTCTCGTCGGGCGTCCCGAAGGAGGCGTCCTTTTCTTCTCTTCGACTGGGCGGGCGAATTGCATCACGTTGTTTGCCAGCCCATCCCCTGTGTCTCGACGTCCTAGTGTTTACAAGTTGCATCGTCTAATCTGTCTGTCTTGCACAGAACATACTATATTCTTTCATTGGGGATGGAAATAGTCGCAAACATTTGCATAATCCCAGTTGTGTCACTAAGCTCTAGTAGCAATCGTACTGTACGTCGTTCGATTATTTCTTGGATGTATTCACACAATAATAGAAGAACAGAGTCGAGCTCTCAAGTTCACCAGGACGTGAAACATGCTTCAGAATGAGTTTGATTACAGATAAACTAATCAAGGCTGTGGAGTCAGGCGTTGCAACTAGTAACAGATACAATTCAAATCTAAATTGTATGAAATAATACAACCAACTGTCAATAAATATATTATTATCAGTTGTTTAATATAACGTGGTTCTCACGAGGCTGAGAGTCCCCCGTTCCAGCACTCACGTCAGTTTCTAAAATCCCTGACGGAGCCGGGAATCGAACCCGGGGCCTCCATATGAGAGGCTACACCATCACCATGGCAGTTTCCCACTTCTACTACAGGCAAATGCCGAGATGGTTCCTAACTTAAGACCACGGCCGCCTTCATCCCAATCTTCACCGGCATCACAAATTCACACATTACTATACACACCACAATAACACAGGTTATCAGATAAATTCTACTCTCATCCAAGTACACGGGGTTGAGTGACCACGATGTCGCAAAGCCCCTAAATGAATTAACAACAACTCTCTAATACAGTGCAAGCCTCCGTGGCTTAGGCGGCCTCTCACCGCTGGGTCCGTGGTTCGAATCCCGGTCACTCCATGTGAGATCTGTGCTGGACAAAACGGAGGCAGACAGGTTTTTCTCCGGGTACTCCGGTTTTCTCTGTCAAAATTTCATTCCAGCAACACTCTCCACTATCATTTCATTTCATCTGTCATTCATTTAATCATTGCCCCAGAGGAGTGCGTCAGGCCTCGGCAACCGGCACAGTTCATATCCTCGCCGCTAGATGGGGGCTTCATTCATTCCATTCCTGACCCGGTCGGAGACTCGAAGCAGGCTGTGGATTTTCATTTTCATTTTTTAGCCTATTTTCAATTTTGAAAAAATAGGCTTATGAGATCACCTTTTGTCCGTGTGTGTGTGCGTGTGTGTGTGTGTGTGTGCCCCTAATAAAATCTAAACGGCTGGAGCGATTTCAATGAATCTCGGTAAGTTCATAGCACTATTCCTGGCGACCTCGACCGTGCCCTTCAAATTTTGTTACGTCCCAACAATCCAACATGGCGGCTGTGCGAAATATTTCACTAGCATTCAATATCTCCGAAACTATTACCGATATCGCTCTGAAATTGTGTACGGTGATAGAGGGCACTACTAGATGTTCACCTATGAGACTTTCAAAAACCTGGTGACTACAAAACCAACATGGCGGTCAAGCGAATTCGAGACTTTTAATAGACATTTCTCGCGATTTAACTATCCAAACGTAATGAAACTTGGTACAGCAAATGTTTATAAACATTGTAATGCACTGAAGACTAATTTAGTTCAATTGTTTACATAACCTCAAAATGGCGGCAGTGCGAAATATTTCACTGACATTCTATACCTCGGAAACTATTACAGATATCATCATGCAATTTTGTACGGTGATAAAGGGTACTGATACAAGATTACTTATGTATATTTCATAAACCTGTAATGTACAAAACGAACATGGCGACCAAGCGAATTTGAAATATATTAATAGACTTTTCTCGTGATTTAACTCTCTGAGCGCAGTGAAATGTGGTACAGTAAATGATTTTGCAGATTGTAATGCACTGCCATCTAATTTAATTCAATTGTTTACATAACCTCAAGATGGCGGCTGTGCGAAATTTTAAAATTAAGTTTTTATTCTTGTGTCGTAATCATGCGATCGAAGTGAAAGTTTGAATAATGAAGCTAGGCAATAATTGTCCTTGAATGGTACATAACTCTATGGCCTATACATATAACAATCCTAAATGGCGAGCTTCCGAAATATTTAGACGGTTCTCAATATCTATGAATCTTTTACAGCAACCAAACTGAATGTTTTAATGTTCATAGAGACTATGAACAAATGTTCACCTATAGGACTTTCAGTAACCTGGTGAGCACAAATCCAACATGGCGGCGACGCGAAGTATGAATATTTAAATGGACGTTTCTCGCGAATTAACTATCCGAGTTCCGTGAAACTTTGCACGTTAAATGCTTATACAAATGTTGATCCACTGGCATGTAATTTATCTCAATTGTTTGCATAATCACAAGATGGCTGGTGTGCGTACTTTTAATATCTCGTTTTACTTCTTGTGTTCTAATCATGCGATTGAAGTTTTAATACCACACGTTCACAATAATCTTAATGTAATAGTACAAAAATAAAAAACCATCCTGGCGACCATATGAAATATTTAGACGGCTCTCAATATCTACGAATCTGTTACAGCAATTAAACTGAAATTTTGTATGTTCATAGTGTGCCCAATGAGGACACGGCAGACTGGCATCGAACTCGGGTCTTATCTGAGGAGACCATGCACATGATTCTAACTAGAATCGAACCATTGATCTCTGAGGGGGAACAGTTATAGGGAACCCGAAGAGCAATGCGTTAAATAATGACATATAATAATATAGCATGATTTCACGGCCAGTATGTGAATATCATAGCAGTTTAAGGTGAAGAATTGTAAGCAAATGCAAGCAAATATACGTTTTCGAAGCATACAAGAACGAAAGCAGGCCAGCTTGACGTATTACTAATTGCAGCTAGCGAGTGGGAGGAGATACAAGGCGCCGAGGGAACTTCTTTCGTCTGGACCGAGGAGACAGCTCGAAATTAATGACCCTGGGAGTCCCCAATAGACAACGCTTGAGACTATAGTGGGGGTGATTGCCCACGGAAATTAATTGATTACAGCCAAGTGGAGCATTGAAATGGAGTGAAATGTACACCCAGGTGAATATATTCTGGGAGAGATAATTTAGGAGGTGTTTTACACCTAAATAAAAGCCTATATCTCCAAATGAGCGTGTTAACACCGAGCCTACGCTCGAGAGGAGTGATTTGGTGACCAGCCAGAGGGGAATCACCATGGTGGCGTCATGACGCGATGGAATAAGGCAATTAATTGTAATTAATTGGCCGAAGCGATCGCTTGCACGCAAGTGATTATGGAACTCCCACATCTAGATAAACAAGGTGTATACGTCATTGTGAATGGAAATACAGTATCTCAAGAAAGGAGTCGCTCTCGTGTGTCCTGTGGACTACATTTTACGAGAAACCTTTATATAGGGGAAGCAGTGCAGACCAAGCGAGTTGTCTTCAAGTTGTCTTCCAGTCTTCTTCAGTTCGTCTTGAGTTCATCGTCAGCAGTCTACACGTAAACTAAACGCTACCAAAAAGTGCGCGAAATGTTAGAGTACTTGAAGAACAATGGAAGCATCATATAGCTTCTTAATAGTAATCATGAATCGCATAAGATTTAATTTACAGAAGATATTCATCCATTATTATACGCAAGTGTAATTTGCTACAGCGTAGCAATAATTTAGGATGGATTTGGACACTGAATACCAGGAGGTATTGTCATATTTTTAAATGACGCAGTATCGTCAAGATCATTGCAGTTATGGGAGCCGAGAGGCATCACAAATAATCATGACGGTAAAATGAACAGTATTGAAGGGAACGAGAATCGAACGCACGTACACGCATATAGACTTTCACGGAGACCAGCGGATGTCGTAGCTTCATCGCATCTCTGAGGTCAGGCGTTAGGAGGAGTCCGATTAAGGATCAACCTGTGAAATAGTGAAAAAGTGTACATACATTTTATTATAGTGATTTCAAAAGTTTTTATGTGTATTGTGATTAATATGTATTGTGTAAAAGTGAGAGAAGCCACTGATAAGAGTATGATTATCATGTGGGAAATATGTGAAATCAAGTGTCGTGTGAGATATAGCATGATGGCTTAAATCAAGCGTCATTTTAGGCCCGGAGCTGGGATTCTGGTATCATCCAGCGAAAATGAAAAAGTGAGTACCAATTTTCAATGTTATTCTAACTAAATAGTTCACCATACAACGATGCATCACTTTGAGACTAAGATGTAACAGTCACTTATTATACGAGTTTTCACCACTCGTATTTGGTAGAATATGGCTTGGAAGGTGATTTGTTTAGGGCCAGTCAGGCCGAAGATAGTGATGAATGTAACGGTAACGTTAAATGATAAATAATAATAATAATAATAATCTGGGGTCGGTAACAGTAAAGTAATAGGCATTTTTGGCCTAAATAACGTTCAAAGTGTGTCATGTCTAATATAAAGATACTTTATTTTGGTAAACAGTAAGAAAGTAACGTGGAATATAGCGAGATACGAGAGTTTTTCAGTGTCAATGAAGTGTTGAATGAATATTTGATATGGTCAATTCTTAGGATTGTTTTTAAGAACCATTAAAGTAATGTCAGCCAGTAAATTTATACTTGTTTTTAGGAGCTATTTAAAGCTTTGGCTTAAGTGTAATTGCAGAGAGAACGCGGGTGCCTTAAAAATTGAGTCATCTATGAGAAGTATTGTTTGAAGCCGCATTGAGCGAGCGAAGTAACGTAGAATCCAGTGATTTACGTAAATAAAGTTGCGGGGACCAAACTAGGATAGCTTGCACGTTAGGTGAAAAGTTGGCTAATCTACGAGTTAGTATCGCCGTTGTGCATACTTTTATTATTCGCAGCGAATTGGACAGAGCCTGTCTGTATCCATCGCTTGCAGGAATAGTTGCCACAAGGGATGTCCTTCGAGACTCCGTGAGCACATGTATAAAATGATCTGCCCTGAGAGGTAAGAATCAAGTTCGTCGTTTAGGAAACGCAGATTTCCTTATATTATTGAGACAGCTGCTGGTGAGAATCTTGTATTCTCATTATGATGCGCGTCCAAAGCCACTAGTATTCACCATAGAACGGCAAGGCTATTACAGAATCCATCCCCAGCCATGAATGTTAATAGGAGCCAAGTTGAGCCCATTACACTATAAATATAGGTGTTAAATAATTAGAATGACTCAATTACTTGAGAACAACACTTAGCGTAACTCCATTGTACTGCAATTGTAAACAAAGTTGACCTTGCTTGCAACCAAGAGAGGGAGTGGGAGTAGACCACTAGTGCGACGGCCATCTTGCTCGGCCAGCTGGAACTAATTTTATTGCCTGCTTGGAAGGAGAGGTTTAGCGACCTGATTCCTTTATTTTTAAAGCAGAGTGGGACACTGAAGAATCTCGATATTTCGATATGTAATTAAGATATGATTGTTATGATGATGCCAATTGAATTAAATGATGTGTTTCAACACACATACATTGTCGGATCGTTGAAATCAGACACTATTTGGCCCAGATATTCTCTGAGGAGGAACACTGAACCAAGTAAATTGTTAGGCATCTTTTAAAGTGCATTTTTGCCCAGTTCATACTAATTTATGCAGACGGGTATGTGATTTCTAAGAACATGACACGTTTGTAACGATAATAATCTCGACAAGACCCAGCAAGTCGTTGTATGGTGAAACTATAAACATTTCTATCCATGTGTATTTTGGAAGGGAAACGTACCACTTTTTAAGCGTTTCATATTGATGGGAAGGAGGAAGATGATTCACACGACACAACAATATTTGTTAATTAAGGCATAAAATAATGAATTTATGCTAATGAAAGTAAATGCCGTAGGAAACGGATTAATGTTTTATTATTACAGAATTAATGTCATTTGATGTGATATGTGACTTTTGGGTTGTGATACTCCAGTTATGTAAAATTGTGTCACGTGATGAACACTATGGAGACTCGCAGAGGTCTGAAAGTATCAATGATAGGATGCTAGAAGTATATTTGAGTGCTGCGTAGCACTAATTAAGAAGAGACTCACAAAATAACCCTGATTTTAATTGTGGGAATTAAATGTAAATTATCCTTTGTTTGTATTTGTTGTATAGCCATGATTTTATATCAGTAAATGTTGTATTTTAGGAATATGTTGTTTCTTTCATGTAGAGTAGTTACCTGGTAGACTCAAATCCTGAGCATGTGGTCGTATGGTGGGCAGGAACGTCCCATGCCTCGAAAGACCGTGAGTTAGCTGGGATACGAACACATGTTCCACATGATGACAATTGGGTACATGGGGGAGATGTCACTGTACTAGGATTGAGTCACATGTACTACTAAAAGTCGGCCAAGATATTAATGGTAGAAGCAAGTACAGCAGAGAAATTAGGATATATTAGGAAAAGGCTGCGTCCCAGTCGTTAATAAGCCTTCACGTCAAAATAAATATTGATAATCCTCCATAAGACATGCTTAAATGAAAATGTAACTCGTCACCCCTTTACACCTAACCCTTTTAATTATCAAGTCAAACCATTAAGTAGACCACTACTCTTTCACTATCATGGCCCAAGCAACGTGGACGGTATTAATTCATTATGGAACCGCCTGCATCAGTGCAATATGAGCGATCTTGGCATTGCGCAAACTGGCCATGGATAACCACTTTACCCCACTCCTTTTTAATTATCATGACGCCCAGAGATGTGGAAGGCTTATGGGATTCAGAAAACCCCATAATAATAGCATGGTTTTCATGGGAAAAACCATAATGATAGTATTTTTCCTCAAACTCTGTTTGAGCGATTGTGAGTCTTTCTAGATGATACTCAGAAGTCAGACACTGTTGTCAGACGGGTACGAGGGTCTATACCCATTCCATAGGTGGTTTCGGCACTGTGTAATATGTTGTTGTTGTTGTCGCGGGATCGGAATCCTTTTCTTTCCAATAGAACGCGCCAGCATGTTCAGCTGCGGCCTACCTGAATCTCAAATTAAGAAATACAGGATGGCTGGAACTGAGGAGATACTCAGGTGTATCGCTGAGTTAAGAGAACATTTTGATGATACAAATGCTAAGAGTAAGGAAGAAGCTAAAGCATTTAAGGATGAAATAGCAGATAGATTGGCTACAGTAAATATTCAATTAGAGAATAATCAAGCTGAAGTAAACACTAGATTAGAGGCTAATCAGTTAGAGGTCAATAGAAAAATGGAGGACGTTAAAGAGTCCATTAAGCAAGAAGTAACTAAGAATATTGTTAGCGTGGTCTCAGAGATGCAAGCTGATAACGATAAACGCTTTGAGTCTATAGAGCTAAAACTAGAGAATAATCTGCAAGCGTGCAGAGAGTCACAGCGTGAGATTAATGATAGCTTAAGCAGTATGTCCATGGAGCTTAAAGACATTCAAAGTCAGAATGAAGCAAATACTAAACGTCAGCTAGAGCAATTTAATACGTTCACTCAGACCGTGGATCAAAGGCTTGAAGACAGCGACGTAAAATGGAATACGCGAATGGCAGGCTATGCAAAGGCGGTAGACGAAGCCTTAAGAAAACAGGATCAGAATATCCTTGACCAATGCAAGGAAATCCATGAAATAAAAACTTCTGATCAAGAGAATAAGGAAATATTGTCAAATATGAAAAGGCAGGTCGGGAAGGTGCAAAAAGAGTTAGAACAAACTCAGAGCGACCTAGCAGTTATTCATAAAAGGCAGGATGAGGACCAGGGAGAAATCACGAAAATAAGGACTGAAATCTCTCATATGCAGGGTCACATTCAAAAAGAAGTTACAGGCTTACGAGAAGAATTAGAACTTCGAGAAGGCTTGAAGACTGAAGCCAGCGATAAGACTCTTGCCGAGGTAAGAGAAAGTCTAGCGGAGGAAATTACCCACCTGAAGGAAAACCTTAAGGATGACAAGGAAAAGGTATTTTCTATGGCAGAGAAAAACCGAGATCGCTTAGAGAAAATAGAACGAGAGGTATTAGCTCGTTTGGAAAGGGCAGAAAATAGGCACAGCCAAATAGAAACTAGAATGATCGCACAGGAGGAATCCATGTTGCGGAATCCTAGGTCTAGCGAAGGAAGTATAGACGAGAATAGGAGAAATAAATGGGCAGAGATAGAGATACAGCCCACTCCAAAGAATGCAGCCATGCCAAGTGACAGCCCCTATACCACACCTGGTATGCCAATTGCCATGTCAACACCGCATGAAAATGCTGTTCAAAATCAAATAGTCACTCTTGTGAGGGCTAGTGACGAGAAACCGAAGAAATATTCTGGGAGTAATTCTAACATGACACCCAAGTACTGGCTTAAAGAAGTTTCCGAGTACTTGAATGACGCGAAGGTACCGCCAGAGCGAAGGTTGAGAGCGATTGAAAAACTGACTGAGGGCGAGTGTGCCTTATGGTTTAGGAGTTTTCGGTACACGTTCGACACCGTTGACGAATTTCGCCAGGCATTTTTAAGCAGGTACTGGAACGCAAGTATACAACAGAATCTCAGATTGGACTTGTATTCCAGGCGTTATAGTACTAATAATCCGACGAAGTACGCAGAGTTATTTGTGAGTCAATTGTGCCGTTTCCGCGAACTTGATGAAGGAATTAGAGAGTCAGATTTGTGTATAGCGATAGCCAAGCAGCTACCGTATGAAGTACAACGTTTATTAATCTCAGCAAACGCCAAGACTGCGATCGATATGGAGGAGGTGCTGAGACAACTCGATCTCACCACAGCGCAGCACACAAGGCAAAGTTGGAACATGGAACAAGTCAACATGACGACTACACCGACTGAACCGACTAAGGTGCAGACAAAAAGTAAGTCTACGAGCACCGAAACGGAGAAATCAGACTGGCAACGTGAAGGACGGGAAAACCAGAATTGGAGGCCAGCATATCGAGGAGGATCGAACCGTGGAAACCGAGGAAGGAAAGCCTGGAATCAGCGCGGTACAAGAGACCAGCAGCCTGATAACAGAAGGAATTATGGCCGAAATGGGAACAACCAAGGATGGAGATCCCAAGAACAGAGTCGCAGGTTCGATGAAGAGGCGGAAGAACGCTATCACGCATCTTTAAGATACATGGAAGAGCGTGGAGACGACCAGAGACAATCTCGAGTTCATTGGGATGAAGCGATTAAGAATAGAAGGTCACCCGACATCTATAAAAATGATGACGGTGCCAAGAGTCTGGAACTTCAGCAGTACGAAGACAGAGAGAAGAACTCCACAAAGAATGGAGCAATGGAAAAAACACCAAAATTAAATGATCAAAGAGAGATAAATGCAGGATGGAATACAGTGAATGTAGTTAACTGGATTGCCAAACCTGAGGAGCTGATAGAAAACCTAGATGAAAGGACGGTCAATGTGAGAAGGGAACTACCCATTATTATTGTAAACATCGCAGGCATGAAGATAAGAAGTCTCATAGATACAGGTTCAACGGTATGTTTGATAACTCAGGCATTATATAATGAAATCCAAAGTAAAATCCACGTATTGAAAATACCTATTTCAAGCGTGAAGATAAAAGGTGTGATACCAGATAAAGTTATGATATGCAGATACCAAGTATTTTTAGATTTGCAGATAGGGAACTCTACATTCTCACAGAGCTTCCTACTTGTGAATAAGCTGCCTTTTAACATTATTGTCGGCATGGATTTCTTAAGAGAATATAAAGTTATAATAGATCTCTCGCAAGACATTGTTATGTTTCGCGCAAGTGAGGGAAAGGAAGATTTAGATCTCTCATTAAAGCACAATGAAACGAGACCAGAAGAGTACGTATGGCATACATACGGAGATATGACTGGGGATGCAATATTGACAACAGAAGACATCGAGGAAGAGTTGGCAACACTGGCCGCAGACATTGAAAAGGACCTCGAACCAAAATTTGAAGAATGCCTGGAAGAAAAGATAGAGGAAGCTAAAATTGGTCCAGAGCATAAGCAAATGCTAAGGGAACTGCTATTTGAGTACAAAGGAGTCTTCGATTCGAGACCTGGCCGGATCAAGAATTTCCAATATGCGTTCCAAGTCAGCGACTGGACACCATTCATACAGAAGCCGTATCCTGTAGCCGAGAAACATTATTTAAAGGTCAAAGAAGCAATACAGGAAATGCTAGAGGCAGGCGTCATTGTGAAGACGACCACACCTTATGTCAGCCCACTGGTAGTTGTACCTAAACGGGACGGAAGTGTAAGGATATGCCTGGATCTACGAAATTTGAATTCCAAGGTCATACCAGAATTTGACCAAGTGCCGCCCATTAAGGAGGTCCTCAGGAGGTTCAAAGGAAAGACTGTTTTTTCAAATCTTGACATGACGGCAAGTTTTCACCATCTTGCCCTGGAGGAGAAAACAAGCTTATTAACTGGTTTTTTATTCGACCAGCATACATATTCTTACGTGCGTCTCCCATTTGGACTGAAAACAGCAGGTTCAGCGGTGATACGAGCGCTAGATCGGAACCTGTCTGAAGAAGTAAAAGCAACAACCATATGCTACGTAGATGATATACTACTGACATCTGAAACAGTCGAAGAACACGTCAGAGATCTACGCAAGCTGTTGCATGACCTAAGTCAGGCTAACTTTAAGGTCAATATAAAGAAATCTAACTTTGGTCAGAGAGAAGTTAAATTCCTAGGCCACGTAATAGATGCACAAGGAGTTAGGCCTAATCCGGGAAAATTGGAAGTTATTAAACATTTCCCGAGACCAACGAAGGTAAAGAACGTCAGGCAATATCTAGGCTTTATTGGATTCTTTTCAAGCCATTGCCCGAAGTATACCGAGACCGTAGCACCACTCCAAGACTTACTGAAGAAAGGAGGAAGGTGGCGGTGGACGGAAAAATGCGAGGAAGCCTTTGTGAAATCTAAACAGATGCTTTTAGATTATGTAAAATTGGGATATCCAGACTACACTCAGAAATTTATTATCCAGACTGACGCATCATTCATAGGCATTGGAGCGATGTTTTACCAGGATAATGTGGACAGGCCAGAGGAGAAAACATACATTGCATTCATAAGTAGAAGGTTGAAACCTAATGAAAAGAATTATACGGTCACGGAGATCGAATTACTCGCGATACTGTATGCCTTACAGTATTGGAGAAAGCTAATTTATGGTTTTAGAATTATATTAAGAACAGACCATAAAGCCCTAACATTCCTGTTGAAAACTGACTTGTCGAGTCAAAGACTGACGAGGTGGTCCCTGTAGATACAGCAATTTCAAGTGGAAATCGAGTATTGCCCGAGGAAGGACAATATCATACCTGACTTGCTAAGCAGATACCCGACAGCTGATGAAGAGGAAGCTCTAGCTATCGACATAGAAGATAGAGACCAAAAGACCTTAGATGATCTGAGGAACATCACCGTTTTTCAACGTGAAGATCCCTGGATACGGTTGATGATTAATTACTTCGAGGGAAAGCTGGTCAGAGGAACCCCGATGTATGTTGAAGCCGAAGCACTATCAACGGAGTATCTATGGTTTAACCAGATGCTACATAAATGGAGCGACTCAGACCACATTCGACCCAGGATTGTTGTACCACCAGCATTGCAGAGAAGGCTAGTATGGTTAGCACACCGAGCTTTTGGTCACCCTGGCGTAGACAAGTCTGTTGCCCTGCTTAAAGAAGCATTTATTTGGCCAAAACTTAGAGATACAGTCAGGAATACAATCAGGACATGTGATATTTGCCAACGAGTAAAGCCTAACTCGTACTTAATGAGGCAAAAACCTATACCACTCTTACCAGAGAAGCCATGTCAGCTTCTGGCATTGGACAATTTTGGGCCGCTTCCTAGAGCTAGAAGAGGAAATAGACACATCCTAGTTGCACTAGACGTGTTTTTCAAAATGGTAGTCCTTTGTCCAAGTCAGAAAACCAGTACAAAACAGGTACTTAAGAGGCTGAAGGAAAGAATCATTCCTATATTAGAGCAGCCGGAAAACATATTATCTGATCATGGGAGCTGTTTTACCAGCGTGGAATTTCGCAGGGAGTTGCAAAATCTGGGTATAAGACAGATTTTGTCCACAGTTCGACACCCTGAGTCGAATTCCGCTGAGAGAGTGATGAGGGAACTGCAAAAGTACATGAAGATATACTGCTCTACGGAGAATTGGAAATGGATCGATGTACTAGAGATTATTGAATACTTATCAACAATACCGTGCATGAAGCGACAGGAGAAGTGCCAGTGAGCCTACATCTTGATAGAAGACCAGAGAGGCCATGGAATAATGTCATTCGGACACCCGTCGATGCACAGCCTGGACGTGAGTTGAGGATCCAGAGAACATTCGAGTATCTCAAGAAACAAGCAGACAGACGGCAGCGGAGAAACAGGAGTAAACGCTACCATAGACCACTACTCGTGGGGGAGTACGTCTTATTGAAAAAAACCCGCTAGTTCAGATCCAGAGAGCAGGAAATATAAAAATTTCAGCATAGCTTTCACGGACCCTACCTGATTATAAGGGACTTGCAAAATAATGCATACCGAATCAGAGACGAAGCAACAGGTAGAGAAGTTGTTGTAAACGCAGCTAATTTAAAGTTATATAGTCCACCAGAGGATTATGATACGAGAGAGGAGCAAGCAATGCACACCCAAATGGACGGGGAGTCATTACGTATGCAAGCAGAGAGTCCTGAGAAAAGCTTGCAGACCCAGGAAGAAGCGGAGCGAGGCGACCGGCTCGCAGACCCAAGGGAAACGAGGGGTGAATGCAGCTGTCAACTGAAAGAATTTTACGACCAGTTGAGGGAGGCCGCTGCAGAAATAGAGGAGATGAATGAACAACTGAGAAAGCAGAACAAGAGTATACGAGACGGCAGACATAGTGGAGTGGGGGAACAAGACATCCCATTGCCAGGAGCACTGACCGCTTAAGGTAAACAAACCATGGAGTCGATGCCATCTGTAGGCACGAAAAATTCACTTGTAAAATGAATTTTCCGAGCTTAGCAAGGGAAAGATGTGCCCAATGAGGACACGGCAGACTGGCATCGAACTCGGGCCTTATCTGAGAAGACCATGCACATGATTCTAACTAAAATCGAACCATTGATCTCTGAGGGGGAACAGTTATAGGGAACCCGAAGAGCAATGCGTTAAATAATGACATATAATAATATAGCATGATTTCACGGCCAGTATGTGAATATCATAGCAGTTTAAGGTGAATAATTGTAAGCAAATGCAAGCAAATATACGTTTTCGAAGCATACAAGAACGAAAGCAGGCCAGCTTGACGTTTTACTAATTGCAGCTAGCGAGTGGGAGGAGATACAAGGCGCCGAGGGAACTTCTTTCGTCTGGACCGAGGAGACAGCTCGAAATTAATGACCCTGGGAGTCCCCAATGGACAACGCTTGAGACTATAGTGGGGGTGATTGCCCACGGAAATTAATTAATTGAAATGGAGTGAAATGTACACCCAGGTGAATATATTCTGGGAGAGTTAATTTGGGAGGGGTTTTACACCTAAATTAAAGCCTATATCTCCAAATGAACGTGTTAACACCGAGCCTACGCTCGAGAGGAGTGATTTGGTGACCAGCCAGAGGGGAATCACCATGGTGGCGTCATGACGCGATGGAATAAGGCAATTAATTGTAATTAATTGGCCGAAGCGATCGCTTGCACGCAAGTGATTATGGAACTCCCACATCTAGATAAACAAGGTGTATATGTCATTGTGAATGGAAATACAGTATCTCAAGATAGGAGTCGCTCTCGTGTGTCCTGTGGGCTACATTTTACGAGAAACCTTTATATAGGGGAAGCAGTGCAGACCAAGCGAGTTGTCTTCAAGTTGTCTTCCAGTCTTCTTCAGTTCGTCTTGAGTTCATCGTCAGCAGTCTACACGTAAACTAAACGCTACCAATAAGTGTGCGAAATGTTAGAGTACTTGAAGAACAATGGAAGCATCATATAGCTTCTTAATAGTAATCATGTATCGCATAAGATTTAATTTACAGAAGATATTCATCCATTATTATACGCAAGTGTAATTTCCTACAGCGTAGCAATAATTTAGGATGGTTTTGGACACTGAATACCAGGAGGTATTGTCATATTTTTAAATGACGCAGTATCGTCAAGATCATTGCAGTTATGGGAGCCGAGAGGCATCACAAATAATCATGACGGTAAAATGAACAATATTGAAGGGAACGAGAATCAAACGCACGTACACACAGATAGACTTTCACGGAGACCAGCGGATGTCGTAGCTTCATCGCATCTCTGAGGTCAGGCGTTAGGAGGAGTCCGATTAAGGATCAACCTGTGAAATAGTGAAAAAGTGTAGATAAATTTTATTATAGTGATTTCAAAAGTGTTTATGTGTATTGTGATTAATATGTATTGTGTAAAAGTGAGAGAAGCCACTGATGAGAGTATGATTATCATGTGGGAAATATGTGAAATCAAGTGTCGTGTGAGATATAGCATGATGGCTTAAATCAAGCGTCATGGTAGGCCCGGAGCTTGGATTCTGGTATCATCCAGCGAAAATGAAAAAGTGAGTACCAATTTACAATGTTATTCTAACTAAATAGTTCACCATACAACGATGCATCACTTTGAGACTAAGATGTAACAGTCACTTATTATACGAGTTTTCACCACTCGTATTGGGTAGAATATGGCTTGGAAGGTGATTTGTTTAGGGCCAGTCAGGCCGAAGATAGTGATGAATCTAACGGTAACGTTAAATGATAAATAATAATAATAATCTGGGGTCGGTAACAGTAAAGTAAAGTAATAGGCATTTTTGGCCTAAATAACGTTCAATGTGTGTCATGTCTAATATAAAGATACTGTATTTTGGTAAACAGTAATAAAGTAACGTGGAATATAGCGAGATACGAGAGTTTTTCAGTGTCAATGAAGTGTTGAATGAATATTTGATATGGTCAATTCTTAGGATTGTTTTTGAGAACCATTAAAGTAATGTAAGCCAGTAAATTTATACTTGTTTTTAGGAGCTATTTAAAGCTTTGGCTTAAGTGTAATTGCAGAGAGAACGCGGGTGCCTTAATAATTGTGTCATCTATGAGAAGTATTGTTTGAAGCCGCATAGAGCGAGTGAAGTAACGTAGAATCCAGTGATTTACGTAAATAAAGTTGCGGGGACCAAACTAGCATAGCTTGCACGTTAGGTGAAAAGTTGGCTAATCTACGAGTTAGTATCGCCGTTGTGCATACTTTTATTATTCGCAGCGAATAGGACAGAGCCTGTCTGTATCCATCGCTTGCAGGAATAGTTGCCACAAGGGATGTCCTTCGAGACTCCGTGAGCACATGTATAAAATGATCTGCCCTGAGAGGTAAGAATCAAGTTCGTCGTTTAGGAAACGCAGATTTCCTTATATTATTGAGACAGCTGCTGGTGAGAATCTTGTATTCTCATTATGATGCGCGTCCAAAGCCACTAGTATTCACCATAGAACGGCAAGGCTATTACAGAATCCATCCCCAGCCATGAATGTTAATAGGAGCCAAGTTGAGCCCATTACACTATAAATATAGGTGTTAAATAATTAGAATGACTCAATTACTTGAGAACAACACTTAGCGTAACTCCATTGTACTGCAATTGTAAACAAAGTTGACCTTGCTTGCAACCAAGAGAGGGAGTGGGAGTAGACCACTAGTGCGACGGCCATCTTGCTCGGCCAGCTGGAACTAATTTTATTGCCTGCTTGGAAGGGGAGGTTTAGCGACCTGATTCCTTTATTTTTAAAGCAGAGTGGGACACTGAAGAATCTCGATATTTCGATATGTAATTAAGATATGATTGTTATGATGATGCCAATTGAATTAAATGATGTGTTTCAACACACATACATTGTCGGATCGTTGAAATCAGATAATATTTGGCCCAGTTATTCTCTGAGGAGGAACACTGAACCAAGTATTGTACCCATGTGAGTAATCTCGATGGTAAATATGCAGCTGCCTCCAGCTAGCATCAGGTCTCAGGCGCGTGCCGTTCCCCCAAATGAGCAGTGCATATTTTGGATTTGAGGCTATAAGGTAACAACTCTACAATAACAAGGCACAACTCTATTCTAAAACTTGAATTCAGTAAATAAAAATCATGGCTTCAAACACAAAAAACAATCCCAAAACCATAAAAAAACAAAGTAAACAAAAATTTACTTCCACAATCCACAAACAAAAATGAAATCATAAAAAATCATATTAAACCATAAAGCTGTACCCTTATGTTAACTACATAAAGATATTCTAGTGCGCTGATGCACCTACGACTTCAATACAAACTGTACATTGATATAACAGTCATACAATGTGACTTCCTTAATATCACAAATTAATTATTCCTTAAACCTCTTGGTTTTAACAATTATGTGTGCCGTGCGTGTTTTGATTTTCTCTTCTCACCAGACAAATGCTTTCATGCATTTACCTATTCGGACGTTGCACAGCAATCAACGTGCAACTCCATAATTATGTAAGCTACCCCTCCACTTCCTCTATTTATATGGTTCCATTGCATGCTGTATGTGATTCCTACATAAAACGTTACGTTATAGCTTGGGTCGGATGGTACAATTAGATGACCTTGCTCTCGTGGCGATTGGCATCTGGTAACTAACTTCAAAACTTGGTTTCAGTGACAGTACAAATACATCATCTAACTATTCGTCAGATAGCTAAAATAATGAACCATCAGGATATTCTATAATTATCCATGTGTTCCTAAACCACATGGCTACATTACTCAACATAACAATATTTCATTATATGTCATTTACCAGGATCTAAAATCTTTTGCTTTCAACTCGCCTTGACGGTTCGAGTTTAGACTGCAGACCCTCGGCTAGAGGAGTCCGCACACAATAGAAAGTGGGATGGGTGTTCCACCAATTACCTCGACCCTCCTTAAAGGTTTTGAATGCTTTCCTTTCTAAGCAGTAAAGATTTACAAGACAAATACTGTCGTCTGACCGACACACATATCCCAAAGGATCTTAATTTACTATTATGCAAACAGGTATTGAATGAGCTTTTATAATTACTCCTACACAGAGGATATAATAATTACTGGCCTCACACGGGTCCATTCAACATGAAGGTTCGGGGTTCGTAATGCATTAGTCTAACGGGTGACCGATGTCTCAAGTAAAATATAGGCGCTACTGCAGCTGCCGCCATGAGTTTCGCTTCTACGAGCGGAATAACTCATCAAATAAGTTCTCGGGAGACCATAGAGTTTCGAGGTGTCCTCGTTCTCCTCGTCTCTATCACAGGATCCCAACCCGGAACACTTTCATATCCTCCCTCAGAGCTAGGGTACACACTACACCTTTGGCATAAAATTATATCTCCACTTATGCCCATGACATAGGAGATTTCATACGTAGAATAGACCATCTGGCCCCTAACTCAATGCTACGACCTCCGACCTATATTATTAAGAGAAATCTAACAATTTACTCTATAAGCTTCTCATATAAGCTGCAAATTCAATCCGCTAAAAGCTCTTTCATGCCTGGCATCATTACTGAATATATGCAATACTCTGATATAAAACTTCTTTCCTTAATTACTGTAACGTAATCTTCTGTATCATCTTACTGCTTAGATTGATAAGTCTTGCAATTAGCGTAAATCTCTCGCTTACAACATTTATTTGTTTCCTGATGTGTTCATTCATACTTTTAATATTCATTATTATTAGTACCATTAATCTCACTGACATAAATGACCAAAATCATTACTTTATTATTCTTATTAATCTCACTGACATAAATGACCAAAAATCATTACTTTATTATTATTCTCACATAACTTAACCAAAAATCCGACATAGCCAAACGTCTTAAAAATCCGAACAATCGCGTTCGTCACATTTACATAACTGATTGCCATTCTTAATTCATAGTGGGAATAATTACTCCACTTAATGATGCAAATTAACATCTCAACTCTATAAAAATCAACACGATAATGACTAAACATGGAGGATCTGCCTCCTAAACTGATTTTTACTGGCATCTTTAAGGAATTCACAACATGCAATGGCCCATATTTCTACATAATCATAACTTGTGGGGTACTTACATTTCTATAGGCGTCTATGGTGGCTCCAACCAATCATATTTCTCCATGTCGCCCGCCATTAGCAGGTTTAACGCGACATATTCATCTTGAATGCACACATTTTAATACACATAATTTTCATCAACAACACGACACGTTGCATAACTCTCAGGAAGCTATTGCTCCCAAACATGTGAAACACTTATCTAATCACTATTTTAAAGGATATTTTACATATGTTGTACACTTAACACACGTCACTTTATACACTTTTCAATGCTGAAATTCCCTAGCAAAGATCGAAATTGCAGGTGTCGACAGCATCTCTACGGAATCCCATCAACTCCTGATTGAAAGTCTAGTTTACCTGCTTTCGGAATTCACCAACAGTTTTTATTATTCTTACTCCTACTGTAAGCGTCCTGCGTTGCATAAATATGCTAGCTCCCGTCTTGAGTGTTATCATCTGGTACTCTCATGACATTACCAAACACGTCATAGAGTTTCATTTAGCGCATACCATCGTATTTACACATATACGATCAGTCAATACTATACACATTGCGCTTAACACAGTCGAATACTTTACACAAATAATTATTTACAATAGTTCTGCCGTTAGTCTACACGGTGCTTCGTAACTGAACACGGCATAGTTCGTACCGCTGATTATGCCTATAGCACGACTATTATTCATAAAAGCTTATAAAATGCTTCATTTACATGTACCAGTCTTTGTTCGGCGTCTATTATGAGTAGAACCGCCATGCGTTCTGCCTTGACGAACTTGCTTCACAGTGGCTGTACCTGACTGAAGATTCACTTGAAGACTGCTCGTACCTTACTTGAAGACTGCTGTATACTGCTTACATACTGTCTCGTACTGCCCTCGTACTTGCTGCATACTGTTTGCAACTTACTGCAACTGTGCTGCACCTGGGTAACTTCTAACGTCGTGAAGACTGAAGATTCACTTGAGCTGTAACTGGGTGCACACTGCACGTGAACTGCGCGTAGACTGAGCTTCAACTGAGAGAGACTGGGTTGAGACAGAGCGCTCCTCCAAGGGTCTACTCCCTTATATCAGATTCTCCCTGAAAGTAGGGCGAAATCTTCCCGCGAAATCATGGCTCCTCTCACAGCGTGAATCTGGTCTCCAAACCATGATCATTGGGTTCCTCTTTCTTCACAGATTCCAAAACTATCTGCGTGCAAAGGAATCGCTCGTCCAATTAATTAATATTAATTCCTTTCTCCATAGCGTGGGACGCTATCTTACGGGAATTCCCCCGGAAACATTCTCAAATCTATCCGCGCACAATGGTCGTTTTACAGTCCTTCCGCACATCATTAAATATGCCCCAATTTCGCAGGTAAAAGGCTCTAAAATTAGCCTCCTGCCAAAAGATTCATCTGTGAGCAACTCTCATCTCAATTCGTTGCTCCAATCACGAGTAATCAATGATTTTCCTGGGCATCTCTCCTCCCACTCCTCAAATCTATTCTCCGTCGGGGAATAACTGGGTCATTATTCAGGCCTCCCCCTGCTCCAGACGACAGAATGGGGTCACAGAGATGGACATGGCTCCACTGGGCCCCACCCACAATTCTGGGCTAATTTGTAAAATGTCAACTCTGTCCTCTCCGTGCTTCAAGCCTCGTATAGCCTACATCAAGTAGTCTAATAATGCTGTAATCTGCTCATTATTCCCTGCATTATTTTAATAAATAATGTCATTGCACCAAAAATCACACCAGTGATTAAATATACACTTCTTTCGAGGGGTTTTTACCATGAAACTGCCTCTACAGATCTCTGGTTCGTTCCCTGGTGGAACCTTTATACTGAGATCACAGTCTCTGAGAACCACGTTCAATTCCAGTCAGCATAACCTCCTCGGGTTCATATTCCCCTTGCGAAACTTATAAAAGTCAATTGCAAGTGGCATTCTATAAGTAACCAGCTGACTGTCTACCTCTGTCGGTGTTTACATCTGGGGTCCTTCACCTCGTCTGGCTGCGAGTAGGTTAGTACTGTTCCCCCTTCCACACTCGGCCTTCTTCCTAAGCTGTTCATTCTCCATGCGGAGGGTCGCGTTTATGGCTTCAACATCTCTCGCCACTCTGACCATTTCTTCATAGAATTCTCGCAGACACTGGCATTCTTTCTTCTCTTCGCTTACACTGGGTAAACTGTCTGCTTCTCGTCCCGTCTTGCCGTTCCAACTTTCAGGTCTGACTGCTTGGCTGACTTCGCTCTCCCCGTTGAGTTGGGTGTGCGTTACCAATACTTCTTCTTGTTCGTCGAATTCTTCTGGCGATTAATAAACTTTTAAGTTGGCTAAGTTCATAACGACCTCGTTTCCATTTTCTAGATGCCTTAACCTGTATGCATTGTTCTGGAGGTCTCTTATCACCTCGAACGGGCCGTGATAAGAAAAATTGAACTTTTTATACTTGCGTGCCTCTGGATCTGAACTGGCGGGTTTCTTAATTAACACTTTCTCTCCCACGAGAAGCGGTCTATGATACCTCTTCGCACGATTTCTTCTCTGACGCCTCTCCGCCTGTGCTTTGAGATATTCAAAGGTTCGTTGGATCCTCAATTCTCTACCTGGCTGTGCGTCTACTGGCAATGGAATAACACCAGTCAACGGTCTCTCTGGTCTTTGATCCAGATGTAGAGTCACGGGAACCTGACCTGTCGCCTCATGTATAGTATTATTTATACAGTACTAGCTGTACCCGGCATGCGTTGCAATGCCAATCAAAGAAAGTGTTGGGGTTTTGACTTTGTTAGTTGCAGTGCTTTTGGATTCCCAATATGTTCTTCTTTTTCCGTTAACCACCTCTAAACTATTATAAAAAAATAATTTACTATCTCAGAAACATTCACGGGAGCGTGATCAACAACTCACGAAAGTTACATCGCAATTAAATGAATGGTATATGAACGCATACGGGACTGATGAAACGATTAGAGCGCCGTCACCCATTTGTTGAATATACTCGTACGTTACCTATTGTAAAATGGATTTACTAACTCGAAAACCTTTCCTGGCGTGTACACAATAACTCATCAAAGTTTCATCGCAATCGGATGTATGGCATATGAACGCATACGGGATTTTGTTTAAACGATTCGCGCCGTCACTCATTTGTTGAATCTTCTTGTGCGCCACCCATTGAAAAACGGACTTACTAATTCATGAACCTTCGCAGGACTGTACTCAGCTCTCCAAAGTTTTATCACACTCGGATGAATGGTATATGATCGCATACGGAACTTTATTGAAACGATTCACGCGCTGTCGCTTATTAGTTAAATCTACCCGTTTGCTACCCATTGTAAAATGGATTTACTAAATCAGAAACCTTCCCTGGAGTGTACACAACAACCACCAATGCTTCATCTCTGTCCGACGATTGTATATGAACGCATACGGGTCTTTGTCGAAACACTTCGCGAGTCATCGCTCATTTGTTGAATCCATTCGTGCGCTACCTATTGAAACATGGATTTACTGAGCTATAAATCTTCCCTGAAGTGTACACAACATCTCACCCACGTTTCATCGCTATCGGACAAATGGTATATGAACGCATACGGGACTTTGTTGAAACAATTCGCTCGTTGTCGCTCATTTGTTGAATCTGCACTAAGTCCCCTTCCCTGGCGGGTACACAATAACTGATCAATGTTTCATCGCAATCGGATGAATAGTATATGAACGCATACCTGATTTTGTTTAAACGATTCGCGCTCCGTCACTCATTTGTTGAATCTACTCGTGCGCTACCTACTGTAAAATGTATTTACTAAGTTAGAAACCGTCACGTAAGTGTCCACAACATCTCACCCAAGTTTCATCGCTATCGGACTAATGGGATATGAAGACATAGGGGACTGTATTGAAACGCTCCGCATGTCGTCGTTCATTTGTCGAATCTACTCGTGTGCTACCTACTGTGAAATGTATTTACTAAGCCAGAAACCTTCCTTGGAGTGTCCACCATATTTCACCCAAGTTTCACCGCTAACGGCAGAATGGTATATGACCTTATACGGGACTTTGTTGAAAGGCTTCGCGCGTCGTCCCTCATTTGTTGAATCAACTTGCGCGCTGCATATTGTATAGTGGATTTACTAAGCCAGAAATTTTCCATGACGTGTACACAACATCTCACCCAAGTTTCATAGCTACGGACGAATGGTACATGAATGCATACGGGACTTGGTTGAAACGCTTCGCGTGTCGTCGCTCATTTGTTGATTCTACTCTTGCGCTACATATTGTAATATGGATGTACTCAGCCAGAAACCTTCCCTGGAGTGTACACAACATCTCACCCAAGTTTCATCGCAATCGGATGAATGGTATGTGAACGTATACGGGACGTTGTCGAAACGCTTCGCGCGTAGTCACTCATTTGTTGAATATAAACGTGCGCTTCGTATTGTAAAATGGATTTACTTAGCCAGAAACCTTTCCTGGAGTGTATACAACAATTCACCAAACATTTATCACTATCAGACGACTGGTATATGACTTTATACGGGACTTTGTTGAAACGCTTCGCGTGTCATCGCTCATTTGTTGAATCTACTGGTGCGATACCTATTGTAAAATGTATGTACTAAGCCAGAAACCTTCCCTGGAGTGTACACAACATCTCACCCAAGTTTCATCGCTATCGGATGAATGGTATATGAAATTATATGGGACTTTGTTGAAACGCTTCGCGCGCCGTTGCTCATTTGTTGATTCTACTCGTGCTCTACCTATTTTTAAAGGGATTTACTAAGCTAGAAACCTTCCCTGGAGTGCACACAAAATCTCAGCCTAGTTTCATCGCTATCGGACGAATGGTATATGAACGCAAGCGTGACTTTGTTGAAATGCTTCGCGCGTCGTAGCTCATTTGTTGAATCTACTCGTGCGCTGCCTATTGTAAAGTGGATGTACTAAGCCAGAAAATTTACCTGCAGTGTACACAACATTTTACGCAAGTTTCATAGCTATCGGACGAATGGTATATGAATGCATACGGGACTTTGTTGAAACGCATTGCGTGTCGTCGCTCTTTTGTTGAATCTACTTGTGCGCTATCTACTGTGAAATGTATTCACTAATTTTGAAACCTTCACGTAAGTGTACACAACATCTCACCCAAGTTTCATCGCTATCGGACGAATGGTATATGAACACCTACGGGACTTTGTTGAAATGCTTCGCGCATCGTCGCTCATTTGTTGAATCTACGCGTGCGCTACCTGTTGTAAAATGGATTTACTAAGTCAGAAACCTTCCTTGGAGTGTACTCAACATCTCACCCAAGTTTCATCGCAATCGGACGAATGGTATATGAACGCATAGGAGACATACACACCCACAGACAAACTATCACGTTACATTGATTTTTATATATATAGATAGATTCAATTACTTCTAGAAATTCTATCCAACGCCAATTCTCCTCAGAGCAGTTGATCTTCATGTATTTCTGGATCTCTCTCATTACTCTTTCAACTGGGCTTGCCTCAGGATGGCGAATGGTAGATAAAATCTGCCTAATTCCTAGAGTTTCCAGTTCTCGACGAAATTCTGCACTTGTAAAGCAACTTCCGTGGTCCGAGAGAATGTTATCCGGCTTCCCAAGAATCGGAATAACTCTCTCTTTCAGGCGCTTCAAGACCTGTTTTGAACTTGTCTTTTGTATGGGGCATAACATCACCATTTTCGAAAATACATCCATGGCTACAAAAATGTGTCTATTGCCTCTACGTGCTCTAGGCAATGGTCCAAAGTTGTCTATACTCAATAGCTGCCTTGGCTTCTCCGGTAACAACGGGATAGGTCGTTGCCTCATTAAAAAGGGATTTGGCTTAACCCTCTGGCATAGATCACATGTCCTAATAGTATTTCTCACCGTTTCTCTCAATTTTGGCCAAGTAAATGCTTCCTTCAACAGAGCACAGAGTTTATCTATCCCCGGATGTCCAAATGCTCTGTGGGCTAGCCATACCAATCTTCTCTGCAAAGATGCAGGAATTACAATCCTTTGACGTGTATGATCTACATCGTCCCACTTGTGTAATATCTGATTATACCATACATACTCTGTTGCCAATGCCTCCGCCTCTCTGTATACCGCAGTTCCCCTTGCTAAGCGTCCCTCAAAGTAATCGATCATCATCTTCAACCATGGGTCTTCGCGTTGTAGGTTGGTAAGGTTCCTTAAGTCATCCAACGTCTTCTGATCTCGATTCTCAATCTGGACCGCTAGCGCTTCCTCTTCTCTAGGGTAACGACTTAATATGTCCGGTATTACATTCTCTTTCCCTGGACAGTATTCAATTTCCACATTAAATTGCTGGATATACAGGGACCATCTTGTCAATCTCTGGCTAGACAAATCTGTCTTTAACAAAAATGTTAAAGCTTTATGGTCTGTTCTGAGGACTATTCGGAAGCCATACACGAGTTTGTGCCAAGATTGCAACGCGTACAAAATCGCGAGCAACTCTATCTCTGTGATCGTGTAGTTTTTCTCATGGGCTTTCAGTCTCCTGCTTATAAAGGCGATAAAAACTTTCTTCTCAGGCTGGTCAACATTTTCCTGGAATAGCATCGCTCCGATCCCAATAAGTGATGCATCCGTCTGTATGATGAACTTCTGGGTATAATCCGGGTATCCCAGCTTCACATATTCCAAAAGCATTTGTTTTGACCTCACGAATGCTTCATGACATTGCTCCGTCCAATTCCATCTGCCGCCTTTCTTCAATAGGTCCTGCAGGGGTGCTACTGTCGCAGTATAGTTTGGGCAGTGGTTCGAAAAGAATCCAATTACTCCCAAATACTGTCGGACGTGCTTTACTTTCGTGGGTCGAGGGAAATTTCGAATTTCTTCCAATTTATCTGGGTTAGGCTTCACTCCGTTTGCATCAATAACATGCCCTAGGAATTTGACTTCCCTCTGACAGAAGTGCGATTTCTTGATATTAACCTTAAAGTTAGCTTCTCGAAGGTCATCTAGCAACTTCTTCAGGTCTCTCATGTGCTCCTCCAGAGATTCTGATGTGAGTAGAATGTCGTCTACATATCTGATGGTACTCTCTTTAACCTCATCTGATAGATTGCGATCTAACGCTCTTATCAGGGCTGAACCAGCTGTTTTCAACCCAAAAGGTAGCCTTAAAAATGTGAATGTATGTTGATCAAACATAAATCCTGTCAACAGACTAGTTTTCTTCTCTAATTCAAGATGGTGGAAACTGGATGTGATATCCAAGTTTGTGAATATGGTTTTCCCTTTAAACTTCCTGAGGATCTCTTTAATAGGTGGCACTTGGTCAAACTCCGGAATAACTCGCAAATTTAAGCGTCTCAGGTCCAGGCAGACTCTGATAGATCCGTCTGTCTTTGGTACAATTACCAATGGACTTACATAAGGCGTAGGTGTCTTCTCAATAACACCGGCCTCCAATATCTCCTGAATTGCCTCTTTCACTTTAGCATAATGCTTTTCAGCTATAGGGTAGGGTTTCTGCCTAAATGGTGTCCAATCACTGACTTGAAAAGCATAAGTGAAGTTCTTTATCCGACCAGGTCTCGAATCAAAGACTTCCTTCTGTTCCAGTAATAACTGCTTTAAATTTTCCTTCTCTTTTAGCCCAATTTTCGCTTCTTCTAGCTTTTCCGAAATATATTCTTCCAATTTGGGTTCCAGATCTTTTTCCAAGTCTGTGGCTAGTGTTTTAAGCTCCTCTTCTAACTGCTCAATAGCTAATACTCCTTCCTCAGCCACATCTCTGTATGTATGCCATACTTGTTCACTTGATCCTGGTTCAATCTCATTGAGTGCGACCTCTAAGCCTTCAGCTTCTTCATTCACATGGAACATAACCCTGTCCTGTGCTAGGTCGATTATCACTCTGTATTCCCTTATAAACTCTGCCCCAATAAGTAGGTTATAAGGCAGTTTGTTTACTAACAGAAAACTCTGTGAGAAAATAGAGCCTCCTATCTGTAAATCTAGGAATACCTGGTATTTTCATATCATTGTTCGGTCTGGAATTACCCCTTTAATCTTGACACTAGAGATCGGTATTTTCAAAATGTTCTCTCTCCGGGCTATTTCATTATATAGAGCTTGTGTCATGAGGCTCACTGTTGATCCTGTGTCTAGCAGACTTCTGACTTTTAATCCTGCCACTCTTACAATTATAATAGGCAATTCTCTCTTGACCATGACCTGTGGTCCTCCTGTATCCTCAATCAGTTCTTCTGGTTTGGCTATCCAATTGATGATGTTAATAGACTTCCATCCATCAGTCTCAAACTCTTCTAATTTTGGCGTTTTTTTTTCTTCAGCGCCCGCCCCCTTGGAGTTTCTTCTCTCCTGTTCGCTGCGCTGTAGTTCCAAACTCTTAGCTCCATCTCCATATCTGTCTGGCGATGTCCTGTTCTGCATGACTTCTTGCCATCGAACTTGTTGTTTCTGGGGCTCATCTCCCCTTTCTTCGAGGTATCGCAAAGAAGCATGATATCGTTCTTCTACCTCGTCATCGAAGTTACTTCTCCTTTCTTGGGGTCTCCAATTTCTATTATTGCCTTCTTGGCCATTATTACCTCCATTGTTATGGTACGGTTTACCCCTGTTATTCTGCTTATTCCACGAACTTCGACCTCTTCCTCCTCTATTAGCATTTCCTTTGAACTTTGACTGCCATCTTCTGGGTTCCTGTTCCCATTGCCGTCCATAGGAATCTAATGTTTCTGTGCTCGTAGCTTTGGTGTTCCTTGGAGCTTGCTGTTGGTCAGTCTGTGTGTTGGTCACGTGGACTTGTTCCACGGTTCGACTCTGACGCATTGTATTTGCTGTGGTGAGGTCCAGTTGCCTTAGAACTGTCTCCATTTCCATAGCAGTTTTCGCATTAGCCGAGATTAGTAGCCTTTGGATCTCGTATGGAAGCTGTTTGGCGATAGCAATACATAGCTCCAGTTCGCTCGGTTTTTGATCCAGCTCTTTAAAGCGACACATCTGCGATATGAAAAATTCTGCGTACTTTATTGGATTATTAGTACTGTATTTCTTTGCATATAAATCCAACCGTAAATTCTGTTGGGTCGCGGCGTCCCAATATCTTTTCAAGAATGCCTCACGAAACTCCTCAACAGTATCAAAAGTGTAACGGAAGCTGCGAAACCATAATGCGCACTCCCCCTCTGTTAATTTCTCTATAGCACGTAGCCTACGCTCCTGCGGTATTCGTGCATCATTTAGATATTCAGTCACTTCCTTTAACCAATATTTTGGTGTCATACTACAGTGGCTACCGGAAAATTTCCTTGGTTTTTCTTCGCTTGCCCTAATGACGTTTATCACCTGGGTGTGCATCGCATTTTCATGTGGCGTCGATGCCGCAATTGGTACACCTGGCGTCATATAAGGACTTTCCCCTGGGCCTGTAGCATTCCTGCTCATAGGTTGGGTTTCCAAGTCTGCCCACCTTGTTTTCCTCATATCCTCCATGCTGCCTTCACTTGACTTAGGACCTTTCAGAAGCGTTTCCTCCTGTGCTATTATCCTAGTCTCCATTTGATTGTGGCGCATCTCTGCTCTTTCTAGGCGAGTAATGACTTCTTTCTCTATTCTTGTAAGCCTATCTCGGTTTTCCTCGGCTACTTGAAATATTTTCACCTTGTCTTCTTTCAGACTTTGTTTGATATGGGATATTTCATCCTCTACATCTTCTTTAATTTGAGCAAGGGTCTTGTCGCTTGCCTCTGTTTTCTGGCCTTCTCTTATTTCGAGTTCTTCTCTTAACCCTTTAATTTCATCTTGAATATGTCCATTGACTTTAGACAATTCGTTCCGGACCTTGGTGATCTCACCTCTATTCTCCTCTTGCCTTTTGTTAACTATGACAATGTCACTTTGAACTTGGTCCAGTTCTTGATGAACTTTGCCCATCTGACTTTTCACGTTGCTTACCAGCTCCTTATTTTCATGAGCGATAGCCTTAATTTCGCCTATTTCCTGGCATTGACCTAATATATTTTGGTCCTGTTTCTTGAGGTCACCGTTAATTGCTCTAGCATAGCTTTTCAATTTCTGGTCCCATTTGGAGTCGTTCTCCTCTAATCTCTGGTCTACCGTTCTTGTAAACTCTGCGAACTGTTTCGCTTGGCGTTCGAGATTCGCCTCATTTTGGATTTGCATATCCTTAATATCGTTAGACAACGCATCTAATCTACTGTTGGTTTCCTCCTGAGCATGCTTACACGCTTGTAAATTACCCTCAAGTTTGGCTTCTATAGCCTCGAAACGTTTATCAGTTTTAACCTGCCTTTCCGATACAATGCTTACAACAGTATCCGTTACTTCGGTCTTAATTACCTCTTGCATTTGACCTAACTTATTGTTTAATTCAACCTGAGTTGCATTAATTGCCTCCTGATTGCCATCTAACCTGTTATTTAACTCAGTCTGGTTCTCATCTAACCGATTACTCAGTGCAACCTGATTGGCATCTAACCGATTGTTTATGCTCTCCTGGAAAGCCTTGGCTTCCAGTTTATTCTGCTCGTTAGCAGCATCAAAATGCTGTTTCAATCCTGCGATAACCTGCAAGATTTCCTCCGTACCTGACATTTTACAATAACACACTTAAATATGCAGGCAGGCTTCCTGGAAAAATATGTGGATACGTTTCGAAGAGAAACATCAAAACACTGCACACATATTGTGAAGTCGTACAAACCTGATAATATTATGGTAGATTGTGGATCTGGTATGTAGCGCTCATACCCTTGGGCAATTCTCTTCTCAATAGAGAGATTCTGCGTTACATAAAAAGCCTACTGAATTCAAAAATCACTCAAACACAGTTTGAGGCAAAACAATTACTATGGTTTTCCCCATGAATTACCATAAAAAATCTATGGGTTTTCCCTAAATCCCATAAGCTCCACGTACCTGGGCGCCATGATAAATAAATGACTCATGTATGCCATGCATGTGCAATGCCAAGATCGCTCATATTGCACTGACGCAGGCGGTTCCATAACGAATTAATACCGCCCCACGTCGCTTGGGCCATGATAATAAGAGTGTAAATACTTACAAAGGAGTAGAACTTGTACTTATACATCTATCAAAATTTATATGTACGTATCGGAACTTAGCTAGGATAGGAGCGGTCATTCCCTACTTCGTTAATTCTTATTTTAATAGAGTTGTGTGCACTAAATCTGACCGACTTTAGTTGTACCGATAGCTCAAATCACAGTATAGGACATCAAATCCCATGTACCCATGTGAGTAATCTCGATGGTAAATATGCAGCTGCCTCCAGCTAGCATCAGGTCTCAGGCGCGTGCCGTTCCCCCAAATGAGCAGTGCATATTTTGGATTTGAGGCTATAAGGTAACAACTCTACAATAACAAGGCACAACTCTATTCTAAAACTTTAATTCAGTAAATAAAAATCATGGCTTCAAACACAAAAAACAATCCCAAAACCATAAAAAAACAAAGCAAACAAAAATTTACTTCCACAATCCACAAACAAACAAAAATGAAATCATAAAAAAATCATATTAAACCATAAAGCTGTACCCTTATGTTAACTACATAAAGATATTCTAGTGCGCTGATGCACCTACGACTTCAATACAAACTGTACATTGATATAACAGTCATACAATGTGACTTCCTTAATATCACAAATTAATTATTCCTTAAACCTCTTGGTTTTAACAATTATGTGTGCCGTGCGTGTTTTGATTTTTCTCTTCTCACCAGACAAATGCTTTCATGCATTTACCTATTCGGACGTTGCACCGCAATCAACGTGCAACTCCATAATTATGTAAGCTACCCCTCCACTTCCTCTATTTATATGGTTCCATTGCATGCTGTATGTGATTCCTACATAAAACGTTACGTTATAGCTTGGGTCGGATGGTACAATTAGATGACCTTGCTCTCGTGGCGATTGGCATCTGGTAACTAACTTCAAAACTTGGTTTCAGTGACAGTACAAATACATCATCTAACTATTCGTCAGATAGCTAAAATAATGAACCATCAGGATATTCTATAATTATCCATGTGTTCCTAAACCACATGGCTACATTACTCAACATAACAATCTTTCATTATATGTCATTTACCAGGGTCTAAAATCTTTTGCTTTCAACTCGCCTTGACGGTTCGAGTTTAGACTGCAGACCCTCGGCTAGAGGAGTCCGCACACAATAGAAAGTGGGATGGGTGTTCCACCAATTACCTCGACCCTCCTTCAAGGTTTTGAATGCTTTCCTTTCTAAGCAGTAAAGATTTACAAGACAAATACTGTCGTCTGACCGACACACATATCCCAAAGGATCTTAATTTACTATTATGCAAACAGGTATTGAATGAGCTTTTGTAATTACTCCTACACAGAGGATATAATAATTACTGGCCTCACACGGGTCCATTCAACATGAAGGTTCGGGGTTCGTAATGCATTAGTCTAACGGGTGACCGATGTCTCAAGTAAAATATAGGCGCTACTGCAGCTGCCGCCATGAGTTTCGCTTCTACGAGCGGAATAACTCATCAAATAAGTTCTCGGGAGACCATAGAGTTTCGAGGTGTCCTCGTTCTCCTCGTCTCTATCACAGGATCCCAACCCGGAACACTTTCATATCCTTCCTCAGAGCTAGGGTACACACTACACCTCTGGCATAAAATTATATCTCCACTTATGCCCATGACATAGGAGATTTCATACGTAGAATAGACCATCTGGCCCCTAACTCAATGCTACGACCTCCGACCTATATTATTAAGAGAAATCTAACAATTTACTCTATAAGCTTCTCATATAAGCTGCAAATTCAATCCGCTAAAAGCTCTTTCATGCCTGGCATCATTACTGAATATATGCAATACTCTGATATAAAACTTCTTTCCTTAATTACTGTAACGTAATCTTCTGTATCATCTTACTGCTTAGATTGATAAGTCTTGCAATTAGCGTAAATCTCTCGCTTACAACATTTATTTGTTTCCTGATGTGTTCATTCATACTTTTAATATTCATTATTATTAGTACCATTAATCTCACTGACATAAATGACCAAAATCATTACTTTATTATTCTTATTAATCTCACTGACATAAATGACCAAAAATCATTACTTTATTATTATTCTCACATAACTTAACCAAAAATCCGACATAGCCAAACGTCTTAAAAATCCGAACAATCGCGTTCGTCACATTTACATAACTGATTGCCATTCTTAATTCATAGTGGGAATAATTACTCCACTTAATGATGCAAATTAACATCTCAACTCTATAAAAATCAACACGATAATGACTAAACATGGAGGATCTGCCTCCTAAACTGATTTTTACTGGCATCTTTAAGGAATTCACAACATGCAATGGCCCATATTTCTAGATAATCATAACTTGTGGGGTACTTACATTTCTATAGGCGTCTATGGTGGCTCCAACCAATCATATTTCTCCATGTCGCCCGCCATTAGCAGGTTTAACGCGACATATTCATCTTGAATGCACACATTTTAATACACATAATTTTCATCAACAACACGACACGTTGCATAACTCTCAGGAAGCTATTGCTCCCAAACATGTGAAACACATATCTAATCACTATTTTAAAGGATATTTTACATATGTTGTACACTTAACACACGTCACTTTATACACTTTTCAAAGCTGAAATTCCCTAGCAAAGATCGAAATTGCAGGTGTCGACAGCATCTCTACGGAAAACCATCAACTCCTGATTGAAAGTCTAGTTTACCTGCTTTCGGAATTCACCAACAGTTTTTATTATTCTTGCTCCTACAGTAAGCGTCCTGCGTTGCATAAATATGCTAGCTCCCGTCTTGAGTGTTATCATCTGGTACTCTCATGACATTACCAAACACGTCATAGAGTTTCATTTAGCGCATACCATCGTATTTACACATATACGATCAGTCAATACTATACACATTGCGCTTAACACAGTCCAATACTTTACACAAATAATTATTTACAATAGTTCTGCCGTTAGTCTACACGGTGCTTCGTAACTGAACACGGCATAGTTCGTACTGCTGATTATGCCTATAGCACGACTATTATTCATAAAAGCTTATAAAATGCTTCATTTACATGTACCAGTCTTTGTTCGGCGTCTATTATGAGTAGAACCGCCATGCGTTCTGCCTTGACGAACTTGCTTCACAGTGGCTGTACCTGACTGAAGATTCACTTGAAGACTGCTCGTACCTTACTTGAAGACTGCTGTATACTGCTTACATACTGTCTCGTACTGCCCTCGTACTTGCTGCATACTGTTTGCAACTTACTGCAACTGTGCTGCACCTGGGTAACTTCTAACGTCGTGAAGACTGAAGATTCACTTGAGCTGTAACTGGGTGCACACTGCACGTGAACTGCGCGTAGACTGAGCTTCAACTGAGAGAGACTGGGTTGAGACAGAGCGCTCCTCCAAGGGTCTACTCCCTTATATCAGATTCTCCCTGAAAGTAGGGCGAAATCTTCCCGCGAAATCTTGGCTCCTCTCACAGCGTGAATCTGGTCTCCAAACCATGATCATTGGGTTCCTCTTTCTTCACAGATTCCAAAACTATCTGCGTGCAAAGGAATCGCTCGTCCAATTAATTAATATTAATTCCTTTCTCCATAGCGTGGGACGCTATCTTACGGGAATTCCCCCGGAAACATTCTCAAATCTATCCGCGCACAATGGTCGTTTTACAGTCCTTCCGCACATCATTAAATATGCCCCAATTTCGCAGGTAAAAGGCTCTAAAATTAGCCTCCTGCCAAAAGATTCATCTGTGAGCAACTCTCATCTCAATTCGTTGCTCCAATCACGAGTAATCAATGATTTTCCTGGGCATCTCTCCTCCCACTCCTCAAATCTATTCTCCGTCGGGGAATAACTGGGTCATTATTCAGGCCTCCCCCTGCTCCAGACGACAGAATGGGGTCACAGAGATGGACATGGCTCCACTGGGCCCCACTCACAATTCTGGGCTAATTTGTAAAATGTCAACTCTGTCCTCTCCGTGCTTCAAGCCTCGTATAGCCTACATCAAGTAGTCTAATAATGCTGTAATCTGCTCATTATTCCCTGCATTATTTTAATAAATAATGTCATTGCACCAAAAATCACACCAGTGATTAAATATACACTTCTTTCGAGGGTTTTTTACCATGAAACTGCCTCTACAGATCTCTGGTTCGTTCCCTGGTGGAACCTTTATACTGAGATCACAGTCTCTGAGAACCACGTTCAATTCCAGTCAGCATAACCTCCTCGGGTTCAGTATATTGTTAGGCATCTTTTTAAAGTTCATTTTTGCCCAGTTCATACTAATTTATGCAGACGGGTATGTGATTTCTAAGAACATGATACGTTTGTAACGATAATAATCTCGACAAGACCCAGAAAATCGTTGTATGGTGAAACTAAAAACATTTCTATCCATGTGTATTTTGGAAGGGAAACGTACCACTTTTTAAGCGTTTCATATTGATGAGAAGGAGGAAGATGATTCACACGACACAACAATATTTTTTAATTAAGGCATAAAATAATGAAATTTTGCTAATGAAAGTCAATGCCGTAGGAAACGGATTAATGTTTTATTATTACAGAATTAATGTCATTTGATGTGATATGTGACTTTTGGGTTGTGATACTCCAGTTATGTAAAATTGTGTCACATGATGAACACTATGGAGACTCGCAGAGGTCTGAAAGTATCAATGATAGGATGCTAGAAATATATTTGAGTGCAGTGTAGCACTAATTAAGAAGAGACTCACAAAATAACCCTGATTTTAATTGTGGGAATTAAATGTAAATTATCCTTTGTTTGTATTTGTTGTATAGCCATGATTTTATATCAGTAAATGTTTTATTTTAGGAATATGTTGTTTCTTTCATGTAGAGTAGTTACCTGGTAGAATCAAATCCTGAGCATGTGGTCGTATGGTGGGCAGGAACGTCCCATACCTCGAAAGACCGTGAGTTAGCTGGGATACGAACACATGTTCCACATGATGACAATTGGGTACAATAGAGACAATTAACATGAGCAGGATATATGAAAATAGGCTGTATAGTTCTTCACGGAACTACTTGTTTTCTCTAATACAGTAGCCTACCTGTGCAACTTGAGTGATGGAGTTGGTACGTCCCACAACATACGAAGAAGGATGTATGTGTAAATACAACATATTTACATCCCACCAGTTCGACGTATTGTCCAGAAATAAAACTTGACTTAAGTCCTGTTGTTCGCATCGCTGGAACATAGGGCTTCAACGAAGCATCGCCATCGGACTCGGTTGCGTGCCATTGCCTTCACTTCTCCCCACGTTCTCCCCGCTTCTGCAGCTTCCCTCTCCACTGTCCTCCTCCAAGTTTCCCTCGGTCTTCCTCTTCTGCGATGTCCCTGAGGATTCCAACTCAGGGCTTGCCTCCCTATTGCCATCTGGTTTTTGCGCAATGTATATCCAACCCACTTCCACTTTCTTGCCTTCAACTGTAAGTCCACGGGCTTCTCGTTTGTACGATTCCAAAAGGAAGGAAGGAAGCTTTTAGTTTTACGTGACCGTTAATCATGCGATCATGAGCCACGGGACCTCCTTTTTACGTGGAATCCGAACCACAGGACATGGCATTTCACTTCGAAAATCTCACATGCATTGACCGGGAATCGAACCCTGGCCACCTTGGTGAGAGGCCAACAGCTTGATTGTACGATTCCATAGTTCTTCATTGGATATTACATTTGTCCAAAACACCCTCAATATTCTTCGTAAGCATCTGTTTATAAAGGTCTGGATTTTCTTTATGATAGATTTTGTTACTTTCCAAGTCTCACATCCGTATAGCAATACTGATTTTACATTGCTATTGAATACTCGGAGTTTAGTACGTGTGGAAATCTCATTGCTTTTCCAGATAGGATGCAACTGGATAAAGGCTGCATTTGCTTTCTTGATCCTGCTGCTCACATCCTCTTCTGCTCCTCCCGTTTTAGAAACGATGCTACCAAGATACGTAAATTCTTTAACATCCTCTACGTTTCTTCCGTTTATTTGAAACTTCCTATCGCTTGTTACGTTTAATCTTAGCGATTTGGTCTTCCCTGAATTTACAGTTAACCCTAGCCTTCTTGCCTGTTCCTGTAGATCTTTCAGTTTGGCATTCATGTGCCGAAAGCTTTGTGAGATGAGATACACATCATCAGCAAAATCTATATCTTCTAGTTGATCTGTTAAATTCCAACTTACTCCCCTTCTTTTACCTTCATTTGTTTTCCTCATCACTTCATCTATCACAATTAGGAAGATTGATGGAGAGAGAACACACCCCTGTTTTACACCTGTTCTTACTTCAATGGGTGGTGTCAATTTCCCTTGGTGCATTACTTTGCACGAGTATCCGTTATACATTTCTTGCATAACTCTGATAACCTTTCCCGGAATACCATAATTTGCAATTATTTTCCACATGCTTCTTCTGTTTACTGAATCGAAAGCCTTTTCAAAGTCTATAAACACTAGATATAGACTGGCCATAAATTCCATGCTCTGTTCAAGGATAATGCGGAGTGTATTAATCTGATCGACACACGATCGGTTTCTGCGAAACCCTGCTTGTTCTCTTCTTAGGTGGATTTCAAGGTAGTCCTTCATTCTGTTGAAGATGATTCTTGACAACACTTTGCTAGGAATAGATAACAGCATTATTCCCCTCCAATTATTGCAATTTGTCAAGTCGCCCTTCTTCGGAAGTTTAACTAAAGTGCCGGTCTTCAATTCTTCTGGTATTTCTTCCCGGTTCCAGATTTTTTCAAACAGAGGGTACAGTAAATCTACTGTTGTTGCTAGATCTTCTTTCAAAAGCTCTGGCGGGATGTTATCTGTTCCCGGCGCTTTGCCACTTTTCGTTTGCTTTAGAGCAGCTCTGATATCTTCTCTACTAGGTGCTCCACTCTTGATTCTACCAAGAACGTCACATTCATTTCGATTTCCATCTTCCTCTGCATTTTCATCTACACCTCCCTGTTCTTCTCCGTCCTGTTGCTCTTCTTCCTCTGTTCGTACCTCTCTATTTAGCACTTCTGCAAAATGTTCACGCCATCTTTCCAATTGCTCATCTTCAGTAGTCAGCAACGCTCCAGTTTTACTTCTCACAGGACGATCTATAGGTCCCTTCCTCTTTCCTAGCAGTCTTGTGGTCTGGTAAAGTTCCTTCATGTTTCCTTCTCTGGCAGCCCTCTCCGCCCTTGATGCGAGATCACTTGCCCACTTCCTTCGGTCTGATCTTGCACTCCTTTTCACCTCCCGGTCTACTCTCGTGTACTCTGCATGAAGATCCATCTTTTATCTCCTAGTTTTTGTGGTATTCATCTTTGCTTTCAGTTTCTTCCTCTCTCCCACCTTTTCCCAGGTGTCCTGGCTCATCCAATCCTTCCTTTTGTTATCTCTGAATCCCACTACTTTCTCTGCAGTTTCTAGGATTGCTCCTTTAATTTTCTGCCATTCTTCTTCTACTCCATCTTCTCTTGTATTTAGTATTTCGTATCTGTTACGCAGTTCTAATCTAAATTCTTGTTTGACGTTGGGGTCCTTCAGCTTTTGAACATCAAACCGCTTTTTTGGAACATCAAATTTCTTCTTTGCAGTTATGATTTTAATGCGCACCTTGGCTAACATCAAATGGTGATCACTACCTATGTCGGCTCCCCTTTTGTTTCTGACATCTAACAATGATCTTTTCCATTTCCCACTTATGGCAAAGTGGTCAATCTGATTCTGCTTCCTGTGATCAGGTGATACCCATGAGATTTTATGACATTTTCTATGTGGGAACACCGTTCCTCCGATGGTCAACTCATTTCTCGCACAGAACTCCTTAAATAGTCCTCCGTTTTCATTCTCCTCTCCAACTCCATGTCTCCCCATTATATTTTCTATCCCAAGGTTTTCGGAGCCCACTTTCGCATTTAGGTCTCCCATCACAATGACAATATCTCGTTTCACCCCATTCAATGTTGCCTGCAGCTCAGTATAGAAGTAGTTTTTGGTATCCATGTCTGCTTGTTCAGTTGGGGAGTAACATTGGATGATAGTTACATTTCGTACCTGCCCTTTGAACCGCGCTGTTAGGATTCTGTCTGATATAGGTCTCCATTCCAGCAGACTCTTCTTTGCCGTTTTATTTAGAATTAGGCCTACACCAAACACATGGTCGTTCTCGGCATTGGGTTTGCCTGAATACAGAAAGGTCATCCCCTCTGGTAGTCTATTTTCTCCAAATTCATTCCAGTGTACCTCGCTCATTCCCATTATGTCTAGTTTATAGTTGATAAATTCTGCTACAGCTTGATGTAACTTTCCACTCTCGTAAAGTGTCCGTACATTCCAAAATCCGATCCTCGTGGTCCATTTCATTCCAAAGGTTGTCAACTTGTTGTCCGTCCGGCTTTTGCTTCTTGAAGTTTCTTTAACAATAAATTTTAAGAGATGCAGGTTGTTAGCCCACAGTCCCCGAGTGCTTTAGTGGGACTGCCACCTTATGGCCTAAGCACATGCCATTATAGCTAGATGGTCTGCTATGTCTCTCACAAATTCTTTACAGGGAGAGTTAAGACTGGTCTCCCTAACCCTCCTCCTTTCTTCGGGCTTGGGACCGGCAACGACACCCATGGAGCTACTCAATCCACCCCATGGTTGCCGCAGGCGGAGTTCCAGAAATAAAAAGTGAAGACTAATTCTCCTTCTCTCCCTCGTATATAACAGGGTGGACTCTGTCTCTTAAGGACAAATCTCTCTCTCTTTTAACCACTTTTCTACTCATAGGGTCAGTGCTGTTGTTCTGACTCAGCGAAGAAAGCAATGGCAAACTACCTCACTTCTCACCTTGCCTAGTACGCCTCATTATAGTGCTGCCTTGGTTTTCTGGGTTTCTTCCACATAACCTATGGTGGCGATTTTTGGGGATCCAATCAACCTCCGGCTTGACTACCTAACAGACAATATCTATTACGATTCGTTAACAACACGCTTTTACAACATTGACATGTTATCAAACACTCAAGTACTTTAATCACGATAAATGGATCAACAATATCAACAACTGCAACAACATTGACTCCAAAAAGGAATGTTAAATAGAGAGAGAGCTTGTGGAAGAATTTAGATAAATTATTCCCCTTTCTCTAGTCCATAAATTTGACAGAAGGAAAATTAATTTTTCATCTGCACTTCCTGCTGTTCATATTTCATTGAAGAGGGGTGTCGTTGGGAACAAGTGGCGAACAGACTGCAGCAATATGAGATGAAATGTGTGAGTGCTGCTAGGGGTGGGAATTCTTGGTAGCTCGGGATGCATCCTGTCAAGTTCAGTCTTAGTTCCGGGATTATGTTACTAACCGTAACATTGTTTCACCGAGTATAATATACTGAAAGAGAATGTGTAAGACATTGACATTGCTTTATCAGTTAGTTTTCTCTGATGGTCAGTGGCAATGTCTGCTTCAAGATCCCAAGATTGTGGGTTCGATTGCTGGCCGAGTCAGTAAGAATTTCGAAAGGCAGCAAGCATCCATACGACTTCGGTGCGGAAAACTATCTTGTATCGCATCTGGTGATAATGAGACTTAATTAAATCTCGGCCACATTTCAAAAAATAGAGTTCTGTTTTCCACTGACGAATAGCAGAGTGAAACACAACGTCGAATTTACAGAGTTTGTTGTTGTTGTTAATTCATTTGAGTGGCTAGGAATATCTGAATAAGGAGCCCCATGTAGTTGGGTGTGTTTTGAATTTGTCTGATAACCTGTATTTATGTGAAGACTGTAGTAGTGTGTGTAACTCTATTAGGGCCAGGGATGATGTATTATAGGAACCACGGGAGATTCAATACGGTACTAACCCAGAGGTATTAGGACGAGTGGGAGAGCAGAGATGTTTCTGGCGACTGAAAATGAAGAAAAGAGATAGGTTGGTAGGACACATACGAAGGCACCGAGGAAGAGCAAACCTAGGAATAGAAGGAAAGGGTCGAGGATAAGTAGGCCTACCTTAGGGGTAGACCAAGGTTGGAATATGTTAAACAGATTGCCTCAGATGTAGGTTGTGGTAGCTATGTAGAGATGAAACGATTTGGTCAGGATACGGAAGCATGGAGTGCTGCATCAAACCATTCGAAAGAATGAAGGCTCAAACAACAACTAACCCAACATTTTCTTGGAGGGAGTGTGGGAGGGGAACCCCGGGGAAAAGCTATAGCCTTCTCAGGATAGCCACTAGAAGTGCCTGGATTAGAACCTGCGATCTTCGGATTTGCTGCAGCTACCCTCGTGGGCATGGTGCATGATTTAACGAGCATGGCTACGCCGCAGGATGCATTGGAGAGTAGGTCGCCTCAATGACTCCAATTAAAAAGATATACACTAGGTGGCTTAGGCCATACGATTATTAGTATTATCCATAATGTTGAAGTTTGGGCTTATGCCGTGTTTTATTATATCAAATTCGACACGTTTCGAAAGAAACCATGTCTTTCTTCGTCAGGAATAATCTGAAATACGACAAATGATTGCTAAGAGAAAGCTACAAAGAACCTATAAAAGGTGCCCTAAGATGGACGCCATTTTAGCCCCATGTGAGGGACAATGAAAAGCAGCAGTGTATTACTTTCTGAGCGTTCTGATAATAGGTCGCCAGGTCTCACTGAGATAGTAGCCGATGTCGCGGTTGAAATTATCTGATGATTCTGAGACGATATTGCTTTATACGGGCAAGAACATCCACTCCTTGGAACATGACATCATGGCCACGTATTAAAGCATGATCAGCAACAGCTGATTTATCAGGTTGAATGAGCCTGATACATCTATTATGTTCCTTAATGCGAGTGCATATTGTTCTCGAAGTTTTCCCGATGTAAACCTTACCACAAGAACAGGGAACTCTGTAGATACCCGGTTGTTGCAATTTAGGCAAACTGTCCTTAGTTGGTCGCAGGAGTTGCCTAATCTTAACAGAAGTTATAAATAGAGTCCGTATGTTGTACCGACGTAGGATTTTAGCAATTCGATCCGTCGTGTTATGTATGTACAGTAGGTAAGCAGTTCCTCTTACATCTTTTTTCTCAACTGACGTCCTATTATTATTCGTTGGTTTCAGAACCGTAGAAATCAAAGCTTTGCTATAACCGTTGTTCTCAAAGGTGGTTCTCAAAGTATTAATTTATTCTTGTAAAGAAGACACTTCACAAATCCTCCTAGCCCTGGTAGTTAGAGTTGTAAGGATACCATCTTTTTGGGCAGGGTGATGTTGAGAATTTGCGTGGAGATATCTATTGGTGTGTGTTGGCTTACGAAAGACCCTGTGTCCTAAATATCCATCCACTTTTTTGGTGACGAGAACATCTAAAAAAGGTATTTTTGCCGTCAGATCCTTTCCCCATGGTTAAAAAAATAGAAGGGTGCTGTAGATTAAGGTGATCCAGGAAATAGCTAAGATGTTCCTCACCTTCCGTCCAAACAACGAACGTATCATCCACATAACGCCACCAGATCTTCGGTTTGAAAGAATCCGAAGACAAAGCTTTCTCTTCATAGTTCTGCATGGAGAAATTAGCCACAACAGGAGAGAGAGGACTACCCATGGCCACACCATCAGTCTGATCATAATTATTCCCATTCCATAGAAAGTAGGAGGAGGTCATGCAGTGATAAAAAATGTCTTGTGATGTCTTCAGTAAAAAAAAGCCATTAATGGGAGACATAACACAAATCCTGCGACCAACTAAGGACAGTTTGCCTAAATTGCAACAACCGGGCGTCTACAGAGTTCCCTGTACCTGTGGCAAGGTTTACATCGGGCAGACTTCGAGAACAATATGCACTCGCATTAAGGAACACAATAGATGTATCAGGCTCATTCAACCAGATAAATCAGCTGTTGCTGATCATGCTTTAATACCTGGCCATGATGTCATGTTCCAAGGAGTGGATGTTCTTGCCCGTATAAAGCAATATCGTCCCAGAATCATCAGGGAGGCGGTTGAAATACGTAAACACCCAGATAATTTCAACCGCGACACCGGCTACAATCTCATTGAATCCTGGCTACCTATTATCAGAACCCTGAGAAAGTAATACACTGCTGCTTTTCGTTGTCCCTAACATGGGTCTATAATGGCGTCCATCTTTGGGCACCTTTTATAGGTTCTTTGTTAATTTCTCTTAGCAGTCATTTGTCGTATTTCAGATTATTCCTGACGAAGCAAGACATGGTTTCTTTCGAAACGTGTCGAATTTGATATAATAAAACACGGCATAAGCCCAAAATTAAACATTATGGATAGTATCACGGGCCGTGAAAGTCTAAATGATAAGATTATTAGTATTACTTATTATTATTATTATTATTATTATTATTATTACCATAACCATATGTGATTTTGTGATTTTAAGCAATGACTGCCGAGCCATGAAGCTTGTTGAGAATGTAATGTATTAACGCTAGAAAAGTACCTGAGGGTACATTATTATTTCCACGGGGAGGACTGTCACATGGTGTAGTTGATATGGTTACTTTGATTGATTGATTATTGTTTTGGTTTCAAGGGGCGAAACAGTGAGATTACCTGACCCTATTGTTTGTTAGTTATTGATGTTTTAAGGGGCGGAGCAGTGAGATCATCTGCCCCTGGCCTTATTGTAATTTTAGTCGGTTATAACGAGTTCAAGTTTAATTATTGAACAAGATGTTCAGTAAAGAACATATAGCCTACTTTCTCCTAAATGCATGGGTATTGTTATAACTCTTTGTTCTTTTCAAGGAGTATAATTGAATGTTGGTTGTAGTAGCTTGTTGAAATACAACGTGCTATAGGGATATTAAACATGAATATGAGGTGCCCTTTGCTAGTGCTACCTCTGTAAAAGAAATTCATTCAATTCGGTTTCACCGTGTTTGAATTGATATGGGGAATGGATTTGCACACATACATGGCCGCTATTTGCGAACTATTGGGCTGAAGACCTTGTAGTCAGTCATAAGATGCTTTCCACAAAAAGGCATGTTGTTGCAAAATCTGGCAGAGATCAAATTATTAGGATGGTCGTAATTTGATTTAAGCTTTTAACATTTGGGTGGCCGTCATTCCGTTTCCGTCAAGATGGTGGTGATATAAAACATGACACTGAGATGTCCTTTGCTAGTGCTACCTCTGTACCAAATTTCGTTCAATTCGGTTTCCGTGTTTGAATTGCTAGGGGGAATCGATTTGCACACATACTTGGCCACCATCTGCAAACTATTGGGCTGATGATCTTGCAGTTTGCTCAGAATATGCTTCCCACATAAAGATATGTTGTTGCAAAATTTGGTAGAGACTAGATTATTAGGTTGGTCGTAATTACATTTTAGCTTTTACATTTGGGAGGCCACGATTACGTTTCCTTCAAGATGGCGGTGATATAAAACATGACACTGAGGTGTCCTTTGCTAATGCTACCTCTGTACCAAATTTCATTCCATTCGGTTTCACCATGTTCAAATTAATAGGGGGAATCGATTTTGACTCAAAGATGGCCGCCATCCGCAAACTGTTAGGCTAATGACCTATTAGATTGGTCAAAGGATGCTCCCTCCATAAAGGTATAATGTTGCAAAATTTGGTAGAGATCGGATGATTATGTAAGTCGGAATTTGATTTAAGCTTTGAGCGTTTGAGTGGCCGCCATTACGTTTCCGTCAAGATGGCGGCGATATAAAACATGACACTGAGGAGCCCTTTGCTAGTGCTACCTCTGTACCAAATTTCGTTCCATTCGGTTTCACCGTGTTCGAATTAATAGGGGTAATCGATTTTGACACAAAGATGGCCGCCATCCGCAAACTATTAGGCTAATGATCTATTAGATTTGTCGAAGGACGCTCCCTCCATAAAGGCATGTTGTTGCAAAATTTGGTAGAGATCGGATGATTAGGTTAGTCGTAATTTGATTTAAGCTTTGAACATTTGAGTGGCCGCCATTACGTTTCCGTCAAGATGGCGGCGATATAAAACATGACACTGAGGTTTCCTTTGCTATTGCTACCTTTGTACCAAATTTCGTTCAATTCGCTTTCACCGTGTTCGAATTGAAAAGGGAGGGGGGGGGGGGACAGACATTCAGAGTATACACACTCACACACACACACACACACACACACACTCAGACTCACACACACACACAGACACACTTTTTTTTTCGCCCTGTGTTGATCTCATAAGTCTACTTTCATTTTTTGCAAAAATCGAAAGTAGGCTAAAAATGTGATACAGCCTGAAAAAAATGCGCGGGATTAAGAATTATTTGCACAGATTACAAGAAGGCATGGATTCAAAGGATGGAATGTTTCGCTCGACAAGGGAGCATCGTGAGTTCAACGATAATACGGCAACACTAAAAATGGATTCAATGCTTTCTATTTTATATCATGGTGTAGTGACTAGCGTCATTGGCATGCCCTCCTGTGATCCCGATTGCAATTGCCTGCCCTGACATATAGTTTAATCCGTTAGCACGCACTGGTAAATGGTCTTCTAATCATTTGATTTTAAAATGGTAACCAGATGATAATGTCGCACGAAGAGGAGTGAAGAGAATATGTTAACCTACCGTGCATAAGTCTCAGCTCGGGATGCCTGAATACTGATCTCATGTCAAAGTCAAGGGTTCTGACCATGTCGCCTATCGCCTGAGGATATCGCACTCGAGGAGAGACGATAATGTGACCATGTCGAAATCAAATTTCCTTACTTTTTGACGCTACCTTTCAGTGTACACCAACACTATCACCTTCTTGTTATTCCCTATTCAGTTTCGTTCATTTCATCTCTCATTAATAGGCCTACTTCGGATGGAGCTGGGATTAGGAAGGACACATATTTCAAGGAATACATTTAGTTCAAAATACGCTCATATGAAAATGAATCGTTTCCTGACTGCTTCATAATTATTTTCACTAACTCGAAAACTAATACAACATATTATAATCTACTAATAAAATGACCATGTCTGTACAATTTATCTGTGAAGTTAATGATGAATTAAATGCATAACAATGAATGAAACTGGGAAATAAATTGGAAAGAAGTGCAATGCAATTGTTACCAGGTACCTGCCCTGCATTTGCCTAGTATTGCAATTAGGAAAACACGGAAAACCATTCAAGGACGCTGACGATGGGGTTGGAACACACTCGTCTTCCAAGTTTGGGGCTTTAGCACGCGTAGCTCTATCAGTACATTCTAGATTTTGAAAAAGCAATGACAGTTAAATATAAATATGCCAGATTATAATAAATATAATAACTCCTGCCACTACAGCCCATGAAGGGCCAAGACCTACCCAGCAGTCGCTGCCCAGCCATACTGGCCTGCAGATATTGGGGTGACGCGTGGTCAGCGCATCGGGTCCCCTCTTGGTTTTCGTGACCGGGGCGCTGCCTAACTGTCAGACAGCTACTCAATTGTCCTCACGAAGCTGAGTGCACCCCCATTCCAGCCCTCACGTCAGTTTCTAAAATCCCTGACGGAGCCGGCAATCGAACCCGGGGTCTACGGGTGAGAGGCACACGTGTTACCCCAACACCACGGGGCCGGCTAATATTCAAGATTCCAGCACTTTATTTATGTATTATACTGCAAACAAATAACGCTGCAGGTGATTTATTTTTATTGAATCTCTTGAAACGAAACTTGGTTTACATCGAAGAAATGGATGCTGAAATATATTATATTCTCGGGGAGTGTTGTGGAGACAGAGCAGGGTGGATATATTCTTCTCCGTGTCTGGTTAACATGCTTCCTTGGGGCAGAAAACCCTCGAAAAGCAACCAGCGCTCTTATTAAAGCAGATAATGAAGTCAAGAAGCGAAGAGATGCTGCGTTGGTTGGTGAAGTCCTTCAATCCTCTGGTTCTACTAATGAGCAGTATACCGAGACTACTGGCAGGGGTGGGATTTCTACAACATGTGACTCATATGATAGATAAACAGTATGTGAAGGATTCCATGAAGTAAATAATATTATTAATAATAATTTACAGCAACGCGGCTAAGTTGTTACCATAGTATGCGGGTCTCGGGCTCGATTCCCAGTCGGTCCATGAGGATTTTAATATCCTTGAGTACTCCTGACTCGGGGATTGAGCATTATTGAAGCCATCACTATTTCGTTCATAACAAGAATGCTAACACAAATCCAAAGTCCGTAAGTGAAACCATGTCGAGTCTGTTTTAAAAGTTGCATCCTCGAACCCCGTGGCAGTATGGCCCATCACGGCCTACCAAGCGTCCGTTGCCCAGCCATTTGGCCTGAGGTAACACGTGGTCAGCGCGTCTGGTCCCGTCAGCCGTTAATCATGGTTTTCGTGACCGGGGCGCTGTCTCACTGCCAGGCAGCTACCAAATTGTGGCTAAGAGATTGTGTGCACCCCGTTCCAGCCTTCACGCCAGTTTCTAAAATCCCTGACAGAGCAGGGAATCGAACCCGGGGCGCGCTGCCAAACACCATGGGGCCGGAAGTTTATATGTCGGTCTCCTAATTTCTTCACTATGGACTCTCCATCTTTCACGCTGTCGATAATTCCTTTAGTACGTCATGGTGTACTAGCTTCATATACTTGAGTGTAAGTGGAATCTGTCTGTTAACCTGCGCCAATGTGATGGCTCTACTACTGTGTGTATTTGTAATTAGGGCTTGGATTTTAGGTAGGCGGTGACCGTGGATTTAATTCAGGTACCACCCCGGCATTCACTTGCGAAAAAATAGGAAATTACAAAAAAAAAACACTTCTAAGAAGGCTGAGGAAGGAATAGAACCCACCTCTTGTCACGGGGCTGAATGATAGCCAGAGTTTTTTTTGGGGGGGGGCATACCAGTGAATCAAACTCTAACCTCCATGGTGACAGTCAAGAAAGTTAGTTACTACGCCACGAGACGGGCACTCACTAGCCCACTAATCTAATTAGCTCTATCATTAACCGATTTGTATGCAGGAATAACTCTCCCCTTGTTAACACCATGATATATGATTCCTTCCATTTACCCACGACTCTTTTTTTAGGAGAATGGTTTCCAACCTCGAATAAATTACGCCATCAATTTGAACATGCTCTGGGATTATTTGCTTTGTATTTTGTCTCGTATGCCTGCTTTCCCTTCACTTATCCCCTCATCCCTCCTTCATTTACGAGTTAGTGTGGTTAATATTATGTTAGTAATAGGTTATGATATTAGAGACGTGGTGGTCTTGTACTCCGCCTGCTGCAAGGGTTCAGAATTGGGTCGAAATTACTGTTTAGGATCTAGCTCGTAACAACAAACCTTAACTTGGTTAAGCGAAGAGGGGATAGTAGCAGAGGAGGAAGATGAAGATACGGTAAGGAATATTGTGTGGGTGGGAGAGAGAGAGAGATGGGAAATCATGGATTCTGTAAACTTGATCGTTTTGTTCTGTGTTGCCCTAACAAGGGAGATTTGGGGAGAGTATGTTTACCGACATACACACACACACACACACTCTCACCTGTGTATACAGCTTCCTCTGATTTCATTAAGGCTCTTCTTCGTAAGGTCTCTTAGATCTCTATATGGACTCTCGGGATTCAAGAAGAGGCTAACATGATGTAATGTTACATAACTTGTCAGTAGATTATACGTACTACAAAGGGGAAGTCAAGACGCAGAAGGCATTCCCATAAAAGACGGGCGTGCGCTGCAAAGTGAAAGTGAAACAACACCGTAGTTTTATTAAGTAGTGTAGGAATTTAGTAAACTAATTGATCTTCAGTCGACCAACAGGCTAATGTGCCCAATTCAAAAGAGAGGGAGTAAAATGTATCTACTCACACTTTCTAACCGGGCAAAACTTACATGGATTAATTAGGGCTCGGATTTTTATGTACATATTTTAAGCATTTTTTCTATAAATATATAATTTCCTGCTTTTCACTTATTAGCACATAAAAAGACATGATATTTTCATTTTTAGCCTATTTTCAATTTAAAAAAAATAGGCTTATGAGACCACCTTTTGTCCGTGTGTGTGTGCGTGTGTGTGTGTGTGTCCCCCTAATAAAATCTAAACGGCTGGAGAGATTTCAATGAAACTCGGTAAGTTCATAGCTCTATTCCGGGCGACCCCGACTGTGCCCTTCAAATTTTGTTACGTCTCACCAATCCAACATGGCGGCTGTGCGAAATATTTCACCAGCATTCAATATCTTCGAAACTATTACAGATATCACCCTGGAATTTTGTATGCTGATAAAGGGAGCTACTAGAAGTTCACTTATGTGACCCTTGAAAACCTGGTAACTACAAAACCAACATGGTGGCCAAGCGAATTTGCGACTTTTAAATGGACGTTTCTCACGATTTAACCAACCAAACGCAATTAAACTTGGCACAGTATATGTTTATATACATTGTAATGTACTGTGCCCAACTGGCCACGGCATTCTGGCATCGAACTCAGGTCCCATCAGAAAAGACCAGGCATATGGTTATGCCTAGAGTCGAACCATTGATCTCTGCGGGGGAGCAATATATTGGGAACCCAAAGAGCAATGAGAGGTATACTGACATATAAGAATGTAGTGTGATTTCACAATCTATAGGTGAATATCATAGCAATTTAAGGGAAGAACTGTAGCCAAATGCAAGGAAATATACATTTTCTGAGCATACGAAAGTGAGAGAAGGCCAGTTTGAAGTTTTACAAATGACCCTTAGCAAGTGGGCGGAGTAGTCTAGGCGCCTACCGAACTACTTAGGGGAAGGGTGGGCATAGTGGCCACGGCGGGCATAGTTGCCACGGGCTATTTTTCTCCTGTACGTTGCTGCTACCTGGCTGCAAGCGGCTCAACTACTCCACTAGACCGGCATTATTGTTGTGTTCAGCCTTGAAGCTGATCAGATTACGCTTTTAGATGTTGTCATCAATTTTGTTGTTTTTCAAGTTGCTGATGCAAGGTAAGTGTACTGCATTAACTATTATAACTAGGTATATGCTTCTAGTATGTATTGATGACAGCAATACCTGAAACAAGTGTAATTTAAGCTTTAAGTTCATCTTTGAAAGTAAGAGCTGGTGTAACTGGTTGGGCCTGCGGAGTCACAATTTCATAATGGCGTAATAAAGGGCAAAGTGGCCACGGTCATGGTCACTTTGCCCGACACTACAAATTATATTTTTTAAGTAAAGTATTTATATGAAGCCTAGACCAAACAAAGTTTGTGCTTTTAAATGGGATACATAATGAACGTTTTAAACATCTCCTTGCATGAGCAGGGTGGTAGCGCAGTCAGTTAATCGCCGGCCTTCGGAATTGTGACATGCTGATGGTTCCAGGATCGAGCCCCGCTGGGCTGAGGTGATAAAGAGGTGATACAGAAAGAAGGTATTCAGGAGAAAAGGAAATCAAAACTGGCTAAACGTGTTTTGTTACTAAAGGAGATAGTAACTCCGATAGTGACGAGAGTGATACAAATTGCCTTTACTGCCAGGACTTATATTCAAAGTCCAAAAGCAATGAAGGGTGGATCAGATGCTCTAGTTGCCTGAAATAGGCACACGAGGATTGTGCTGGGTGTGATGAGGAAGACAAAGAATTCATATGTGAAATGTGCAATTAAACAAAAATAGGCTAAACACAATATCCATAAAATGTTTTGAAGCATTTCAACTTTTGTTTTTTTATTGTACTCAAGAAAAATTTAGAAATTTGTTTTATAAAATGATAGGGACCTTTAAACAGGTGTGGAGAATTATAACAATACTTTAATCTGTAAAAAGATATGCTCATACATTTTTGTTAAATGCATTTGCAGTGTTATTTTTTAATATCGGGTATAGTGGCCACCTAGTGGCCATTTTGCCCTTCCCCATAGGGCAAAGTGGCCATTTGGTAGAGGTTTGAAAAAACATTTCTTGTTCAAAAAGTAACTAAGATATAGGTAAAATGATTTGTTTAAAGATGTATAACTAAATAAGCTAGAGTATGGCCAATTTTCGTTTGTTTTTAACAATTTTAACTAATTGAAAACAATGTTTTCCCGTTAGCATGGCCACTATACCCACCCTTCCCCTACGTCTGGAGCGGAGAGACAGCTCAGAATTAATGACTCGGGTATCCACCGCTTGACAACGGTGCAAGCTATGGTGGGATCGACTGCACATGGAAATAAATTGATTACAGCTAAATGGAGCATTGAAATGCATTGAAATATACACCCAGGTGAATATATTCACGGAGAGGTAATTTAGGAATGGTTTTTCACCCAAATTAAGGCCTTTATCTCCAAATGAATGCATCACAACCTACCCTACGCTCAAGAGCATTGACTTAGTGACCAGTCAACGGGGAAGTACCATGATAGCGTGCCCACGCGCTGAACTAAGGCAATTAATTGTAATTAATTGGCCGAAGCGATCGCCGGCACGCGAATGTTTTTGAAACCTCCACACCTAAATAAACAAGATGTAGATGTCATTTCGGCTGAAGAGGTATTATTTCAAGAAAGGAGTCGCTCTCGTGTGTCCAGTGGACTATTTTGTACGAGAAACCTTTATATAGGGGGAGCGAGGCAAGCCAAGCCAGTCTTCTTCTAAGTTCATCACAAGTCTTCTGCAGTTCGTCACGAGTTCATCTGAGTTCGCCTAGAGTTATTCTACAGTCTTCACGTAACTAAGACGCGGCTAGTAGCGCGCCAAATGTTAAAGTATCAACGCGCCGTCGTTGGAGAACAATAGAAGCAAGTTATAAAGCTTCGTAAATAATCATGAAGTGCGTCGAAAGTAAAGTATTACAGATATTTACATATTATCTGACGCAAATATAAATTCGCCACAGCGAAAAGGAACTTATAATGTTTTGAACAGTTCTTATACCGGGAGGTAGTGTCAGAATTATATATGACAGCATCATCAGAAACACTACAATGATGGGAGCTTGGAAACCATTGCCACCTAATTTGGATAGTGAGCTGAACAAGATTGCAGGGAACGAGGATGGAACGTCCGTAAAACGCTGTTAGATTGTCACGGGGACCAGCGGTTGTCATAATTGCAGCGCATCTCTGAGATCAGGCGTAGGAGAAGTCCAATTTAAGGATCAACATGTGAAGTAGTGGATAAATGTATATAAATTGTGAAATAGTGTTTTAAAGTGTTCATGTGTATAGTGATTAATATGCAGTGTATTGCAATGATAAAAACCACTGATAAAAATATGTGTATCATGTGGAAAGTGTATGAATCTAAGTGTTGTGTCAAGGATAACATGATGGCTTAAGTCAAGCGTCATGGTAGCGCTACAGCTGAGGCTCTGGCACTATCCAGCAAAGAGGAAAAAAAGTGAGTACCCATTTTTTATAATGTAATTATAACTAAGTAGTTCACCATGTAACGATTTATCACTTTGAGTAAGATGTAATAGTCACTTACTGAACGAGTTTTCACCACTCGTCTTGAATAAAATATGGCTTGGAAGGTGATTTATTTAAGGCCATTCAGGCAAAAATAGTGATGGATGTAACGGTAACGTTAAATGATAATAATAAATAATATTATGGGTCGGCAAACAGTAAAGTAATAGGCATTTTTGGCCTAAATAGTGTTCAAATAGTGTCATGTCTAATGTAAAGATACTGTATTTGGTAAACAGTGAGAGTATAACGTGAAATATAAAGAAATACGAGAGCTTTTTCAGTGTCAGTGAAATATGAATGAATATTTGATATGGTCAATCCTTAGGATTATTGTTTGAGGACCATTAAAGTAAAGTAAGCCAGTAAATTTTGATACATTTGTGTTAGGAGCTATGTAAAACTTTGGCTTAAGTGGTATGACGGAGAACGCGGGTGCCTTAATAATGGAGTCATATATGTGAAGTATTGTTTGAGCCGCTTGTAAGCGTGCAGAATTAACGTAGAATCCTGTGATTTACGTAATAAATATAGCGGGGACAACTAGTATAGCTTGCACGTTAGGTGAGAAGTTGGCCAAATCTACGAGTAGTATCGCCCTTGTGCATACTGTATTATTTCGCAGCGAATTGGACAGAGCCTGTCTGTATCCAACGCTTGCTTGAATTATGCCACTATTGACGTCCGTCGAGACGCTGTGAGCATGTGTGTGTTAATGACCCACCCTGTGAGGTGAGGATCATATTCGTCGTTTAGGAACGCAGGTTTCCTTATATTTTATTGACAGCTGCTGGTGAAAGTCGTTGTATTTTCACTATGATGCGCGTCTAAAAGCCACTAGTCGTCACCATAGAACGGCAAGACTATCACTAGAATGCCAACCCAGCCATGAATGTTAATTATGGAGCCAGTTTGAGCCCAAGACACTATAAGGATAGATGTTAAATATTTAAATTGACTCAATTATTTAGGAGCCACACTCAGTGTTACTCTAGTCTGCACTTTGTAAACAAACCTGACCTTGATCTTGACAGAGTGAGAGAGAGGGGAATGGTAGACCATTTCTGTAGCGGCCATCTTGGAGAGCCGGCTGGAACGAATTTTATTGCCTGCTAAGGGGGAGGAAGGTCGTCCGACCGGTCCCTTGTAAATTAGTCACACTAGGACACTGAGAAATCTCGATATTTAAATATGCAAGTAAGATATGATTATTTTGATGATGCCAAGTGAATTGAACGGTGGGTTGCAACTCACATACGTTGTTGAATCATAGAAATCAGATAATATTTGGCTCAATTATTCTCTGAGGAGAAAAGCTGAACCAAAATAATGTAGGCATCTTCTTTTAGAGTGCATTTTGCCATTCCTGCTAATTTATGCAGACGGGTATGTGTTCTTCCCAGAACATGACACATTTGTAACAATGATAAGCCCGACAAGACCCAGAAAATCGTTATATGGTGAAACTATAAAATTAAGTACCACTTTTCCTAAGGCGTTCATATGCATGGAAGGAAGGAAGACGATTCACGCAACACAAAAAAAATATCTGTTAATGATTGCAGAAAGTAATGTATTCATGTTAATCAAGGTAAATGCCATAAGAAATGGGAAAATGTTTTATTAGTATCATTTTATGTGATATGTGATTTTTGTGTTATGATACTCCCATTAACTAAAGTTGTGTTAGTTGTTGAACACTATGAAAACCCATGGAATTCTGAAAATATCATTGACAGGATGTTAGAATTAGATTTGAGTACAGTGCAGCACTATTTTACGAAGAAAGCTCACAGAACAACCCTATTTTATTTGTGGGAATCAAATGTAAATTGTCCTTTGTTTTGTATTTGTTGTGTAGCCATTGATTTTAGACCAGTAAATGTGTTACCTTTAGGAAAATGTTGTGTATTTCCTGTAGAGTAGTTACCTGGTAGACTCAAATCCTGAGCATGTGGTCGTATGGTGGGCAGGAACGTCCCATACCTCGAAAGACCGTGAGTTAGTTGGGATACGAACACATGGTCCACATGATGACAATCGGGTACAGTACTGACATCTAACTTAGTTCAATTGTTTACATAACCTCAAAATGGCGGCTGTGCGAAATATTTCACAGGCATTCAATATCTCCGAAACTATTCATGATATCAACCTCAGATTTTGTACGGTGATAAAGAGCACTGCTACTCGTTTATCTATGTAAATTTCAAACACGATGTTCAGTAAAGAACATATAGCCTACTTTCTCCTAAATGCATGGGTATTGTTATAACTCTTTGTCCTTTTCAAGGAGTATAATTGAATGTTGGTTGTAGTAGCTTGTTGAAATTCAACGTGCTATAGGGATATTAAACATGAATATGAGGTGCCCTTTGCTAGTGCTAACTCTGTAAAAAAATTCATTCAATTCGGTTTCACCGTGTTTGAATTGATCTGGGGAATGGATTTGCACACATACATGGCCGCTATTTGCAAACTATTGGGCTGATGACCTTGTAGTCAGTCATTAGATGCTTTCCACAAAAAGGCATGATGTTGCAAAATCCGGTAGAGATCAAATTATTAGGATGGTCGAAATTTGATTTAAGCTTTTAACATTTGGGTGGCCGTCATTCCGTTTCCGTCAAGATGGTGGCGATATAAAACATGACACTGAGGTGCCTTTTGCTAGTGCTACCTCTGTACCAAATTTCGTTCAATTCGGTTTCACCGTGTTTGAATTGATAGGGGGAATCGATTTGCACACATACTTGGCCACCATCTGCAAACTATTGGGCTGATGATCTAGCAGTTTGGTCAGAATATGCTTCCCACATAAAGATTTGTTGTTGCAAAATTTGGTAGAGACTAGATTATTAGGTTGGTCGTAATTACATTTTAGCCTTTAACATTTGGGTGGCCGCGATTACGTTTCCGTCAAGATGGCGGTGATATAAAACATGACACTGAGTTGGCCTTTTCTAGTGCTACCTCTGTACCAAATTTCGTTCCATTCGGTTTCACCGTGTTCGAATTAATAGGGGGAATCGATTTTCACACAAAGATGGCCGCCATCCGCAAAATATTAGGCTAATGACCTATTAGTTTGGTCAAAGGATGCTCCTTCCATAATGGTATGTTGATGCAAAATTTGGTAGAGATCGGAAGATTATGTTAATCGTAATTTGATTTAAGCTTTGAATATTTGTGTGGCCGCCATTACGTTTCCGTCAAGATGGCGGCGATATAAAACATGACACTGAGGTGCCCTTCGCTAGTGCTACCTCTGTACCAAATTTAATTCCATTCGGTTTCACCGTGTTCGAATTAATAGGGGTAATCGATTTTGACACAAAGATGGCCGCCATCCGCAAACTATTAGGTTAATGACCTATTAGATTTGTCAAAGGATGCTTCCTCCATAAAGGTATGTTGTTGCAAAATTTGGTAGAGATCGGATGATTAGGTTAGTCGTAATTTGATTTAAGCTTTGAACATTTGTGTGGCCGCCATTACGTTTCCGTCAAGATGGCGGCGATATAAAACATGACACTGGGGTGCCCTTTGCTTGTGCTACCTCTCTACCAAATTTCATTCCATTCGGTTTCACCGTGTTCGAATTAATAGGGGTAATCGATTTTGACACAAAGATGGCCACCATCCGCAAACTATTAGGCTGATGACCTATTAGTTTGGTCAAAGGATGCTGCCCCCATAAAGGTATGTTGTTGCAAAATTTGGTAGAGATCGGATGATTAGGTTAGTCGTAATTTGATTTAAGCTTTGAACATTTGTGTGGCCGCCATTACGTTTTCGTCAAGATGGCGGCGATATAAAACATGACACTGAGGTGTCCTTTGCTAGTGCTACCTTTGTACCAAATTTCGTTCAATTTGCGCTCACCGTGTTCGAATTGATAGGGGGGGACAGACATTCAGAGGACACACACACACACACACACACACAGACTCACACACACACATACACACACACAGACAGACACACTTTTTTTCGCCCTGTAGTGATCTCATAAGTCTACTTTCATTTTTTGCAAAAATCGAAAGTAGGCTAAAAACCTGTACACTACGAAACGAACATGGCGGCCAAGCGAAGTTGACACATTCTAATACATTTTTCTCGTGATTAAATCATATGAGCGCATTGATATGTGGTAGAGTAAATGATTATACATATTGTCATTCACTGGCATCTAATTTAGTTCAATTGTTTACATAAACTGAAGATGGCGGCTGTGCGAAATTTTAAAATTAAGTTTTTATTCTTGTGTCGTAATCATGTGATCGAAGTGAAAGTTTGAATAATGAAGCTACGCAATAATTTTCCTTTAATTGTACATAACTCTATGACCTATACATATAGCAATCCAAAATGGCGAGCATCCGAAATATTTTGACGGTTCTCAATATCTAAGAATCTTTTCCAGCAATAAAACTTTTTTTTTAATATTCATAGAGGCTCTGAATATAAGTTCATCTATATGACTTTCAGTAACCTGGTGAGCACTAATCCAACATGGCGGCGACGCGAAGTATAAATATCTAAATGGACGTTTCTCGCGATTTAACCATCTGAGTGCAGTGAAACATTGCACGTTAATGCTTATACAAATGTTAATCCACTGGTATGTAATTTATTTCAATTGTTTTCATAACCACAAGATGGCAGCTGTGCGAAATTTTAAGATCTCGTTTTTACTTCTTGTGTCCTAATCATGCGATTGAAGTCTGAAAACCACACGTTCACAATAATCTTCATGTAATAGTACATAAATAAAAATCCAACCTGGCTACCATCTGCAATATTTAGTCGGTTCTCAGTATCTACGAATCTAACATACCAATCAAACTGAAATTTTGTATGTTGATAGAGGCAATTAATATGAGTGGGATATATGAAAATAGGCTGTATAGTTCTTCACGGAACTACTTGTTTAAAATACTATGCTAGATCTTTCAGTTTATTGCATTTTTGTTCTGTGTTACTTCAACGGGGAAGAACCTGTGAGTTATTTAATCTTCATGCAGAGCGTATGTCCGCGTGCAACAGTGTTATTCTTAACTTGTCGCCCTGTGCCACTCACTGTGGGAACCGGGGATTTCCTTGTCCATCCCCATCCCCCAGTGTCACTCACATGCAGTTCATTTCTGGCACTGTGAAGTTTAAGGCAGTTCTACGATGCCTAAAGTAAAAACAACTACAAGTTATCGTCTATTGCAGAATTTAAGGATAATTTTACTCATGGGAGCGTTCTGTTCTGCCAGCGATGAATAAAAACAATCATGGCTGAAGTGCGATTTCAAGCTACACAACATCTCAAGGGCAAGAAACATATTTCCGCAGTTTCGCGCCTTTAGAATAAGCGTTTCGCCATAATCGTCGTTTTTTTGTGATGGACAACCTGAAATGTAACTTGTCGTGTATTGTAACGCTTCAGCAGTCAGTGATACATAGAATAAATTGCATTCGTGAGTACTGCATATTGTTTATATTCACATTAATAAACTAAATTATAATTAAATATTTTTACTTTTTTGTCACATATTTATACGTAAAAATAAATATTTTTCCGATTTTAGCACCTAAAATTCCGAGCCCTATTAATTATATACACTTACTGTATTATACACCATGGGGGTTAATTAGATAAGTTTCGTTTGACAGGCGAACATCATCAGATCTTAATCACATACGGCGTTTATAGGGTTTATAATGTATATAAAGGGAGCTTAATTTATGAATTCGCTCTTCTGACCGTGATCCGTAGGATTCCCTGCGTCACAGCGTGCCGTGGGAATCCCCGAGCGAGACCATGTGGCTTTGCATCATTAGAAGCAGTAACAGCTAACACAGATGCAATTAATTTTATTTACTAAATTGTTTATTTATTTATTCAATTATATGCACTAATAAAATTGAAACACCCACATACTAAACAAATAAGAAACTCTACATATACCTCCTAAAAATATTGATTAGGTTTGAAATCAACAGTGGAAGTGTCAGAAGAGTTAGTCAAGGTTTTGGTAACATAATCTGTGGTATTTGTATGAAATGTGCAGTTTTATAGGAAATGAATGGAGACATTCTTGCTAGAGGGAACTTCAATTCAGTAAATTTGTAAATTCATAGCTGGTGAATGCTGTAATTGGCTTTCATGAAAGATTCCAGCTCGACATTCATTTTACTCTTTTACCCGTCAATTTTTAATGAATGCTCTAAATTCTCTCGTACCTGTCTGTTATTCTTTACCTTACTTCTTCTCAAATCTCCAAAACTTCTTTATAACTACTACTACTAGTGTCGTTTGCTGTTGTTGATTCATATAGGGTCTTTGCAACAACGATTTATATAGCCTCGTGCACATGGGTGTGTGGAATATGTCTTATAACTAGAGCCCTCCGCGAATAAACAAAACGCTATCTACATCCACCCCGCATCCGCACGACTTTAATCGGTCGAACATCAATTCCGCCCGATTTTCCTCAATTCCACCCGGTCCTCCAAGGGACCCAAAAATAAGTTCCTCAACTCCGCTCAGGCTTTGACAAGGAGTTGGCAAAGGGGTTATCCCCAATAACGTAAACAAATGTCATAACCCTCCTGCTCGCATACCAAGGGCCGGGTCAACGTCAGACAACTTCTGCAGCGCATGCGCGAATTCTTGCATTCCACACGACAACACAAGCTCTAGTTTCATCTAATGTTTTTTGTATAGTTTGAAATGAAGTAAAGATTTATGTGATTTTAAGATGCTGATTTTTCTTATTTTATTAAATTTCCTGTCCATATTTTTATTTAACAACACTGATTAATATCTAGCTCTTTGTATTATGTTTATATCTGATTTAACGATTGAGCGGACTTGGTGGTGGTGATTTAAAATTAATCATAATATTCTTTTACATAAGTCTGCCAACTTTTCTATTTTTTTTCTACTCATGCGCTGCATAAGGTGTTCGACACGGCCCTTGGTGTGCGAGCAGGAGTGTTGTAACATTTGTTTACGTCATTGGGGAAAAGCCTGGGCGGAGTTGAGGAACTCATTTCTGGGTCCCTTGGAGGACCGGGTGGAATTGAGGTAACCCTGGCTACCTGACTGGAATTCCCGGGTGGAATTGATGCCCGCCCCTTTATTCCGCGAGGCCGATAACCTAGATGTTAGGCCCCTTAAAACAACAACAACAACACCTTTAATACGCATCCGCCCCGCATGTGCACGACTGGTATCCGCATCCGTCCCGCATCCGCACCACTTATATCTGTATCCACAAGTTTGTTATCCGCATCTACTGGCATTACAATAATATTTTAATTAGATACAGTATAAAGCAACACACTTAGACATTTGAGGAGAAAGTCGCTAGCAAGTGCTATGTTTTAAATGAATGTAATACAGCCAGAATTGCAGCCCTTTCCAGTTCGGAAATGACATAATTTGTATTATATCAGCATAAATCTTCATCTCACATTTGTCATGAAAAAAAAATCGAACGGAAGAATATGTGTCATAGCAATCGGGTCCTAGTAATGATATTCAACAAGTTCGGATTGTAATCCAAAAACTATCTGCAGATTAACTCCAAACGTTATCCGCAGTTTATCCGCTATCCGCACAGCCATGCAAACAATATCCGCATGGAGAAAAATGTTGCGGATATCCGCGATAGTTGTGCTAGAATGGCAGTTCTGCTTACTAACTTATTGAGCCCTCCTCGTATTTGCCCCGAACCTGATATCTCGAAACCAATCATGGGATTTGAACATACAGGATGTCCAAGAACGCGTAGTGATGCCCCCTACTTTCCTATAGCCTCTTTATTAAATTAAAAGACCAAAACTAAAAGCTCATCCGCGAGCAGTGGGGTAGTGTATGTTTTCTCAAGTCGCGCGGTGCTTGAATACGTATGCCTATGTTGGGAAAGGGTTAGGTGGTGGGGGAGGAGTAGGGTCGAGTGAGGGGTCGTTTAGATGGTATTTTTCCCGCTCTATTTGATGGTGAGGTTATTTTTTCAAATGGGTGGAAATTGGAAACGCAATTTGAGGTAAACGTGTGTTTAGACATTTTGGCGATTAGTGTTTTTGTTTGTTTTTTTATGCATGCGCACTTGAGGGCTTTTGTTAGAGAGCGGGCTTTTTAAATAATTATTTATAGATTAGTTTTTTTAAGTATTTATTTAAATAAACCAAAAAACTAATAGATCATCGACTTTTTAGTATCTCGCTAACCAATAATGGGATTTAAGCATATGGGGTGTCGTAGAACTCGTGGTGAACCCCTCGTTTGTATGGACGGGGATATATCCACCCCAAAATAAAAACTACCCTTACCCGGGGGGGGGGGGGGAATAGTAATTTTTTGTATGCATACGAACACAGCTGTTTTCGTAAGAGAGCGGGCTTTTTAAATAATTATTTATAGATGAGTTTTATTTGTATTTATTTAAATAAACCAAAAAACTAATAGGTCATCCGCTTTTTAGTATCTCGCTAACCAATAGTCGGATTTAAATATATGGGGTGCTCTAGGACTCGTGGTGAACCCCCTTTTGTATGGACGGGGTATATCCACCCCAAAATAAAAAAGTCTTCTCGGCACGCCGGAAGGCGGAGGTAGATTTCAACGGACAAACTTGGGGATAGGCGAAAATTGGCAGAATATGCATGTTTGCGTAGAAGGATCAGACCTCATTTATTGCGAGAAAGTATTTTATAATTGGAGATTAATTAACTTTGGTTTTCGTCATTTTATGCATATTTTAAACATTGTATTGTCTTATGATGACGGTAACCTTCTTGTCATTTGGAGTCCATTCTTATACTTGTGGTTACACTGTCCTTATGCAAGGTTTCGACACTGATGTGTAACTATGTAACGGTCTGTTACTTCTTTATGCAAAATTATATCTCCCGCAGATATTTTGGTTGGTTCCTCAGTTTAGGGGCTGCGAAAACCCGGTCATGTAACCCCGTGCACTTTGGGTGAGTGTAGAAGCTGTCTGATAAACGGTGTGAATTGTGATGGCTGTATTAGTCTGTAATTCAGGTAAGGACTGCAGATGGTCAATTTCAAGCAGTAGTTCCTAATGTTGCTACCAGATACTACCGTCAACGACACCTAGCTGTGAACTTGGCTACTAGATGCCACCGCAACCAGCAACTCGCAACGAACGTTGGAACTTCCCCTCCAAACGAAAGCATACTGAGGGATTTTTAGCGCTCTTAGAAAATCCGACGACTTTGGCCGGCTTTGAACCCGCGACCTTGGGAATAGAAGTTCAGCATGCTACCAGTTACGTCACCGAAGCCGCTTCACACTTAGTCAGATGGAAATCTGAATCTGATCTCGTGCAAGTGCGTTGTCATGGCGACGTCTGATGGCTCATCCCTCATCAATTCAGTAGTGTTGCCATGGCAAACTGTGATAGCTCTTGGCATTTTCTTATAATTCCGAAATAATTTTTCTCATCCCTTGGCGTAATGATGGGTCATATCAAAAATTATTTCAGACAAAAGTTTTAGGTAATTATTAGGGGAATATTGTCCATTTTGTACGGTTTTGATATTGTGCCTATTAAGAGAGATATGATTAATGTTTCACGAAAAACCCACTTTTTCCCACCCGTTTGGTCAATGGTTGGTGCTATAAAAAACTCTACAAACATACATTTTTGTGCTTTATCCGACACATAGTATGAACTTTGAACGGATTCGATATTTCACATATAAGAGAGTTATAGCAATATTTCACTTTTTAGAAAAAAAAAAAGCCCCCCATTTTCACCCCCCTCGACTGATTTAGCTCAGTAAAGAACACGACCGAGATTTTATAGGTATACGTATTCGGTAAAATATTCAAAGTGATTGGTGCAAAATTACGGCAGTTATCGTGTCCACAAGAAACTGATATTCATATATATATTGTGCCCGTTAGGACCGAGATCCAACGACCACATTTTGTAAAATACCGAAATCAGATCAGCACGAGAAAATATATCTCAGGGTCTATCAAGGTGAATACTTGGGTCTAATCTGGCATCCCTGATCTCGGTAATTCACAAGTAAGGTAAGGTGAGAAATTATTTTTGAACTAGCACATTCCTTAAAATTCTCAATTTATTTATAAATAAAAAATATGATACAACTGGTAAAAACCCTCAACAAAGATAAAAACACATCACACATAAGAAATCAACGGTCCCTATAATATTATTAGAATTGTCGTAGATGTGATGGTCAGAAAAATTAATTAGTTCATTCTGATATCCATAAAAAAAATCAAAAAAGAATATTTACACTCGGTAATCACGGTTCAATAAAGAGTTCTGAGTGATCCCTACTATTTACACGTTCGTAGTTCACTTTACAAGGATTGCAATTTGATTTTCTCAAATATTCGTAGCAAAAATTTCTCAAAATAAATAGTCACTAGATTCATTCGGTGTTATTCCAAAATTAAACTTATTTGGAAAATTATCATATCACTGATTGGTTGTTTCATAACAATATCAATACTCGACTGACATAAAGTCGAATGTTAATAATTGTTCATAAAGATTTTCAAATAAAAACAACAAATTTTGTTCAAAAACGTTCATAATATTTTGAAAATTCAACTTTCTTCTTTTATCACTTTCATTTGTTTAAATGTCATAAACGATTTTAGATTATTCTCATATATTATTAACATTACACAAAAATTGTTGTAAACAATGTTGTTATTTCTATCAACCATCGGCGGATTAAATCATCTAACTCTTCACCAAATGTTTATGTTAACAAAATTTTCTATCATCAAACTTTTCGTATAATCTCACTTTTTTTTATCAAAAAAAATTATTATTGTTATTAATTAATTAATTTCCAACTTTCCCTTCACTTTATTTATAACAAGTTTTCTCAACCTCTCACATGATGAATATTTTATTTGCTCATTTCCAATGTTATTATTATTGTTATTCAAAAATAAAAATCATTAATTATTTATTTTAATTCATTTGCAATTTTCATCTTATTATTTTTTTTCTCCTCGGTCAAGTTCAACAAATCTAAATTCAAGTTCTTCAATTATTTATTTAGGCATTCCATTTGATTTTTGAGGTGATCCAGAAAAAAATAATTTAATATTTGGATTAACAGAATAGTGAAATCTGACAAGAATAAGGGGCGGTCCACATCGCCTAACCCTTCTTTTACAAATATAGTCCACAGGCTCCTTCAAATATCCGCACATCCTTCTGTGCCCACTCTACGGGGATAAAACCCAATTTTGGATGACCCCCTAGGCGTCCACAACTTTAAGTGTCGCCAAACGCACACTAAAATCATCACCAGAATATTCTGCACACAGCATCATATTATTACTTTTTTTTTACATATTATATTTTTTTCTTGTAATATTCTGTCAATTACTACACTGTGGTTCTTCAGTGTTATTTTACCAATTAAATAAATTCTGGTCAATATCTCCTTGCCTCCCATTTACATAAAACTCCCTATTTGATACATTAAATACCTGCCGTTCCCTTCTTTTTTTATCTGAATATTTCTTTTCTCTTTTTTTTAAGTGCTTATGAAAAAAATAATTCTGAGCTCAAAAATCTAATACTTTATTCTCTTCATCCATAAACTCATTTAAATTTATTTAAACTTCCAAACAAAGTTATTTAATTTAATTCCTTCCAACTAATTATATTCATCCACAAATTATTATTATCACCACAAAAAATATTTAAGCATCATCAATGTCAAATGATTATTATCGCCCTATTATTTTAAATAAATAAATATTTAAATATCAACTGACAATTATTATTATCATCAACGTCTCCTATTAATTTTTATTTAATGCATTAATTATTTAATCACAATAAACAATTAACAAAATTTAATTTAATTCCTAATGTTCTGTATTATCACTCACTAATTATTTATAACTTTAAATAGCGTTGTTATTATTTATAAATATTATTAACTTATTCAACTCACACTTGATTATTATTATTATATTATTATTAACTTATTAACTTCACACTCTATTATTATTATTATTATTATTATTATTATTAAATAAATCAAATTATTTAAATAATCCAAGCCTCAATTACTTCTTTTCTCATAATCAGAATTAACGAAAAATATTTATATCCCTTGGAATAATCGAAATATTTCATGTCGAAACATGAACTAATGCCTGTCCTAACAAAAATCGTAGATCGAAAAATAAATTGTCAGACAGCAGTTCCATTTGTCATCCAGACAAATACAATCGAAGATCTAGCTAATATCTAGCTATGGTGAAAAATGTGTGTTGATTTCTGATCGTGACTGTTCAATAATATGGAATTCTCTAATGCTACTGGTTAGTGGATAGTACATGAAATGGTTGTCTTACTTCATTCTTGATGTAGATGACGGGCGTGTCCTGCGGTGTACACTATTCCCACAGTGTCTTCTCATGGCCATCTGCCGTATCCAAATACATCGTTCATCTCCATGTCCTTCCAGTCCTACGAGTAGTTTTAGCGGCGCATGATGATGTTAGTAGACATCCGTTCGAAATAACTCCCGTTATCACTAGTACCGTGTAACATGACAAAAGGTTGCTCAGTCATAGACTGGTACAGTACTCCTGTAGATTCGAGAATAAATCTCATGTTCCAATAATACATCGTTCTGTAGGCTAACTTCTGTGAATGGTTTCGACACTACCATCACCTGACTGTAGAATAAGTGACCTGAAAGTCAGTGAATATTCTAAGTCCATTCGCTGCCAACAGTTAAGTTCGTTCACTTGAACAAAAACTAAGTCGTGCTGACCACTGGTACGGCGACTAAGTCCTCCAACCGTCAGAATCTCGGCGGGTATACTGTCACTTTCACGTAGCGTAGATCCGAACATGAGCAAATGCTCTGAAGATATGATGACTCTCTGCTCAGTCTCGTGGTCTTTTATAGTTCAGCGAGAAATTGTTCGAGAACATTCCATCTCGTATCTCGGCTTCTACTGGACCGATTTTAATGCTTGATAGCTCAAAATCTTCCTCTTGATACAGCCAGAAAAGTGTGCTAATTTCCTAGCGTCCATCTCTTCTCCTTAAGGTAATTCTAAAAAATTATTTCTCGTGACGTATTCAGGATCCACGTCATAATCTCGCGTCACTCGCCCCTGCGATGTATGCTTCCCTCAGCACTCTTGAGTCTCCTCCGCGCGTTATTCAAATCATCCATTCCTTCAACCTCTTCAACTAACAACTCCTCTTTCCAAAATAAGAATGTCAATAATGTCACGGACGTGTGAAAGATCCGGGTATATCCACCCCTCACGCCAATAAAACATATGTGACACATCATATATTTTTTCCTCATTGTTGTCTGGCTCTTGAATGATAAATCTTCAAACTTTCCGCGTTGAATTTGCCCACGGTGTTACCAGATTCTTCTTCAACTAATGTATAACTTCCGTTATCAAAACTTTCAGTAATTCTGAATAACAGATATCCTTTCCAAACGTTCTAAAGTTTCTTCATCTTCTTGTATTAAGGTAATAGGCATCACCTTAAAAGTCAGTTCAACTGCACGACTCAACAAGTCGGCTCCTACATTCGCTTTCCCAGGTTTGTGCTCTATCAAAATGTTGAATTGTTGGACAAACAAAGCCCAACGTGTAATCCTTTCACTTGCAAAATTCGTCTTCAAAATAAACTCAAGTGCATGATGGTCTGTTCGCACAATGACAGAATGTCCTATAAGCATGTTCTTCCCAGTTTCTAGAGCGTGAACAATAGCTAAAGCTTCAAGTTCAGACGTGTAATAAATTCGCTCTGAATGTCTTAACTTTCTGCTTATAAAAGATAAATAATGCCTAGTGTGATCGTCGTCTTCTTGTAATAGGATAGCTCCTATACCCACATTTGAAGCATCTGATTGGATAATAAAATTCTTCTGAAAATCAGGATATTCCAGTTTTACACTATTCAACAATAACTCCTTGGCTAGTCTGAAAGATTCCTCGTGCTCTTCACTCCATTTCCATCTGTTTCCTTTCTTCAAAAGATTCTGCAAAGGCGCAACAATGTTGGTGTAGTTATGACAATGTCCAGCAAAAAATTGGCAAGTCCCCAGAAAACTACGGACATGCTTTATCCTCGTGGGTCTTTCAAAGTTGGCAATTGCTTGTATCTTGGCCTCAGTTGGACGATACCCCTGTCCATCTAAGATATGCTCTAAGAATTTGATCTCTTCTTTGAAAAACTGGCATTTCTTCAGATTCACCTTGAAATTTGACTTCCTTAAATCATCGAATAAATTCCTTAAGTGTAACAGATGTTGCTCTTCATCTTCAGACGCTACCAGTATGTCATCAATGTAACATATAACTGAGCTATTCACTTTTGGACTAAGGTTCTTGTCTAATGCCCTAATTAGAACAGATCCGGATGTTTTCATTCGAAATGGTAATCTTTTGAAAACATATGTTTGCTGGTTAAACATGAATCCGGTGATTTTCTTTGACTTTTCACTTAGCTTCACATGATGGTAAGGTGACGTAAGAACGATAGTGGAAAAACATCTTTTGCCTTTAAATTTCCTCTACAATTCCTTAATAACCGGAGGTCGGTCATATTCAGGCAAAAATTTGGAATTTAGAGATCTTTCGTCTAAACAAATTAGCAGACTCCCATCTGGTTTTGGCACAACTGCTAATGGATTCACATAAGCCGTGGTATATTTCTCTATTATGTAATTTTTTTCCAACTCTTCAATCATGACTTTCACCTGCTCCCTATACCTCTCTGCAATAGGGTAAAGTTTACAAATATATGGTGCTTCATCGATCACTTGGATGTGATATTCAAAATCCTTGATCTCCCCTGGTTTCACATCAAAAATGTCCTCAAATTCACATAAGATCTTTTTCAATTCAGGTGTTTCCTCTACTTTGACTACTTCTTCTTCTTCTTCTTCCCCTTCAATATTATGAATAACCTGTGACCATCGGATGTTTCCCTCGGTGAATTTCTCTTCGTCACCTTCCAAATCTTCTTCTTTGGTATGATGAAAACGTATGGTCTCTGACTTCATATCGATTATAGCTTTGTACTTAGTCATAAAATCATTTCTAAGGATCATATCATGGTTAATGTCCTTCATCACCACGAAAATGAGCCCAAAATAGCATCCTCCCATCTTTAGCTTTAGATATAACTTTAATTTGCATGTAGTCACCTTGTTAGGTATAATTCCTTGTATCTTAATGCATGACACAGGAATTTCCTCCAAACTTTCTGTGGTCTTCCATAAAGCATAGCGCTTCTCACTAATAATTACACACAGCATAGCTCCGGTATCTATAAGTGTATGAATCTTCATATCATAGATTTCACACTCTATAATTGGTAATTTCGATCTTTTCTCAAGTCCAATTCTCTCTTCCTTTACATCTATCAAGTCTTCATCTTCTGCTTGCCATTTAACAATCTTTGAAATGATCTACTTATTGATTTTTCGACGTCTTTTTTTCATCACCTGTAGACTTCTGCAATCCGGAAGTACTAGGTTTGTTGTGTTGCTCATCTAGGTATTGCTTGCTATCTTGATGCCTTCTTTCATGATCTTCCCTAGCCTGTTGCTTAAATTCCTCCTTCCCTCGTTGTTCTTCTCTTCTATTTTGTTGTTGATTTCCATACTGTTGCTGTGGCCTATTGTATGGTTTTGATTGAAACCCTGGTTTCCTCCACTGATTCCATCTATTTTGGTATTGATATGGCCTCACATATGGTCTATTCTGATATAGAGTGTCTCTCGTGTTGCTCCATTCCTTATTTTCAATCTGATTCTGAGGTTTGTTCCACTGTTGATTTGTTTGGCTGTGACGATCAGTCACTACAGTGTTTATCGTATGGTTTTCAGTTTTATTGTTTCCTCTTAAGTGAAAAAATGTGCATTGGCATGATCTAATCTTTGTAGCACCTCATCGAACTCCTCCATGTTTTCGATGTTCGCTGCAATCAATGTCCTTTGCACCTCGATTGGAAATTGACGTATGAGCGCAGATTTAATTTCAAAATCTGGCATTGGTGGTTCGAGAAATTGCAATTTTGATAATTGTTGCGGGAAATAAGCCGAGTACTTTGTTGGCTGTGATGTTGAATATCTTTTTGCATACAATTCCGCCCTGATCTGTTGTTGAGTTTCCGATGACCAAAGTTTTCTCATTAACCCCCTGGAAAATTCATCGAAATTGTGGAAACTGGATCTAAAAGCCCCGAACCAAACCAGTGCAGGTCCATCTAAAAATCTGCTCATCACTCTTATCTCTCTCTCTCCTTTGAAATTTTTGAATCCCGGATGTAATCCCTGACTTCTCTCAAAAATTCGGCCGGTGGGATACTTCCTGTTCCTGAAAAATTTCCTGGTTTATCATCCTTATCCTTATATATAGCGATAGGAATAGAATTTGCCATACTTTTCTGATCCTCCATCTCCTACAAAATTTCTCTCATTTTGTTCTGCTCAAAAATCGGTATTTCTTCTACATTTCTTTGCTGTCTTTGAGATTCATAAAAAGTCATTTTCTCTTCTAATGTTTCCAATGTCTTCTTTAATCCAGAATCATCTGTCTTCTCTGCTATCTCTCCTCTGATCTTTTCTATGGTTGTCTCAGCTAATTCTTTAGTTACAGGATCGATTCCTTTATTTCCCAAGTCTTGATTCGTGTCCTGAACATCTTTTACTAGTTTTCAATTATTGTTTCGTGAGTCATCACTAAATTAGTCACCTTAGACACATATCTCTGAATTTTTCCTACATCTTCCGATATTACTTTGATATGCGTAGAAAAAGAATTCCTTACTTCCTGAACATCTTCTTTAGCCTCCTCTAGTACTGAACTTCTGACCTCAGTAAGAGCTATCTCATTTACATTGATACTAAGTTCCTAGATTAACTTGTCCTCTTTCAGCTGTTCTAGAATAGTCCCCTGGAAATCTGTTGCCACTTTCTGCAAGACCTGCCTTGCAGTAACATTAAGCTCTTCCGTAATTTTAATCTCCAAGTTTACCAAATCTTCAGCCACTCTTATAGAATGTTTATCAAAATCTTTTTTCATGGCTTTCAATTTATCATGCGATTTTTCGATTTTGTCCTCTAAGTTTTTCATACTATCATTAATTTTTGTCTCCAGTGAAACTTTGTTTTCTTCTAACCTAGTTTCTACGTTCTTGGATTTTTCAAATAATTCGCTAAGTTTTTCCCCAAAATTTCCGCGAATTGGTTCCCCAAACTTTCTGATAAGCGATGTTCTAACTGTTTAGAATTATCAGCCATATCTAACCTTAACGTTTCTGAATTTCTAATGATTTTTAAATCCATTATGCGGGAATTTTCAGTCAACCTATCAATAGCTTTAGAATGTTCAGCAATCTTCTCTTCCAATGTTTCTCCCAAAGATTCTGCACTAACACTTAATTTGTCTTCAAAAAGTTTAGAATTTTCGGATAGTTTACTGTCAATATCTGACCTAAGTGAATTAGAACTTTCTAACAATTATTCAGATAGTTGAGATTCTAATGACTGGGAATTTTGATTCATTTTAGATTCTAATGACTGAGAATTTTCATTCATTTTAGATTCTAATGATTCTTCTAAAGATTTAGAGTTTTCATTTATTTTAGATTCTAATGAGCTTTCCAAATATTGCGAATTTTCTTGTATCTGATTTTCCAACCTTTTGGAAATTTCTGACAACATATTCTCTAATTGAGTAGCTCTCTCGATACTCTGTTTATTATTTGACTCCAGCCAAGCCAACACCTCCAAAACCTGATCCATAATTTTCCAATAGAAATACAGGACTGGCATTCCATGGATAGAACGAAGCCTTAATACTAAACAGATACTAACCTATAGCATTAGAGAATTCCGAATAAATTGAGATACCCTACGTCGATGTCTAATGGAAAAGAAAAAATCTACTTATTTCAATTGACTTTCAAACAGACACAGCAAAATTTCAAAATTCAAAAAACAAAATCCTCCATCTGGATACTATGAATGTGCTATTTCACTTAACCAAAACAAACTCCTAATTCTAACATCTATTTAAAAAAAAACTCCCTATAAAGTATTACTGTACTCCCTTACGAATCAAAGTCGTTGCAGCAAAACAAAATCAAAATACTTATTTCAAAATGCAAATTTCACTATGTCCTCAAACATGGACTCAACAATCTCCCATAATTCAAAATTATCTAGATTTTTGTCAATTGTAGAAACATGTGGCAAAATTCACAAGTCTACTCGAATGCCTCTTCGAAAACAAGACCGAAAGCCCTATTCGATAGCCCCTTAGTACAGGCGCCAAACTTCTCTACCCTACCTTATGTGCCCGTTTGGACCGAGATTCAACGACCACATTTTGTAAAATACCGAAATCAGATCAGCACGAGAAAATATATCTCAGGGTCTATCTAGGTGAATACTTGGGTCTAATCTGGCATCCCTGATCTCGGTAATTCACAAGTAAGGTAAGGTGAAAAATTATTTTTGAACTAGCACATTCCTTAAAATTCTCAATTTATTTATAAATAAAAAATTTGATTCAACTGGTAAAAACCCTCAACAAAGATAAAAACACATCACACATAAGAAATCAACGGTCCCTACAATATTATTAGAATTGTCGTAGATGTGATTATAAGAAAAAATAATTAGTCCATTCTGATATCCATAAAAATTTCAAAAAAGAATATTTACACTCGGTAATCACTGTTCAATAAAGAGTTCTGAGTGATCCCTACTATTTACACGTTCGTAGTTCATTTTACAAAGATTGCAATTTGATTTTATCAAATATTCGTAGCAAAAATTTCTCAAAAGAAATAGTCACTTGATTCATTCGGTGTTATTCCAAAATTAAACTTATTTGATGATGATGATGATTGAGTCTTCAGTCTTTTGACTGGTTTGATGCAGCCCTCCAGGCCTCCCTGTCCTGAGCTAATCGCTTCATCTCTACATAGCTACCACACCCTACATCCGAGGCAATCTGTTTAACATATTTTAACCTTGGTCTACCCCTACAGTTCTTTTCCTCTACCCTTCCTTCCATAACTAAGCTTGCTATTCCTGGGTGTCTTAGTATGTGTCATACTGAACCCTTCAGAATAGCCGTGTTTTATGCAAGAATCTTTGATCAAGGGGTCGCGTTCAGTTCATAGTGTGGTGTTTACGTCCGCCAAACTACGTGCTTTTCTGAGGCAAGGGTTATAGGATGAAAACTATAATTAAGAAAGATAGGAGACAAAACGTTAGATAATAACAAGATTTAATAACTAATTTGTGCATAAAAGAATAAAACAAACAAAAATAAACAAAATCCTCCGTGAATTTTTCCCCTGACAGGAATATTTATCACTTTGAGGAGTAAGATGGATCTCCCCTTTTCTAATAAAATGTGGATCCAAATTCCACTACCTTGCATGTGAATTTATGTTCGCGTGATGACTATCTATGAGAAATGAGTACTTGGATGATCGTTCGTTCACAACGGGTTAACAGCCACGGTGCTCACGAACAATCATCTCGTAAATCAACGTTTATGGATATGGGCATAACATTAATAAAAATCCTTAAATCTAACTCTGACACACATATTACAACTCTACTATTTACAGGCATCTCTCTGAGACCCTTATTAGTGTGGTGACACACTTAACCAAATGAGCTGCCACAATGGCCAGATACTCAACAACAAGGAAAAAAAAAACAGCGCCGCACGTGACTCACGGGTCACTGACATGGAAAATAAACATAGAATAAACCAACAACAACAAACCACCTGAGTGGATCAGATTACTTTATATTAACAAAACTGCATGTTAATGAAACGCTTCGAAGGTTATCGTGTTTCGTAGGCAACTCCCATTTATTTAAACAATTTTACCATTGATCAGTTTCTCACATTTATATTTATTTTCAAGTAATTGGGAGCCAGACGTGCACTCCACTAATGATGAACTTGCTTGCGAAACTCAGCCAGCCCTTGTGACACAACTCACCCTTTCCTCAATACCAGTCATGTCCCCCTTCCAGTGTATATAAATAGCCGACCAGCTGGACTGTTATCTCAAGGAATCAACAGCAACTAACATCTCCTCCAACTCAACATATGGTCAGACAATAATCACATATCCATAATTGTCCTCGCAAGGATACAATATGAATCTGGTACCAAGCTGACAGAAATCAGTCTCTGCTAAATTCCCGCTTGTAATACCACAAAAGTATATACTCACAATACACACATCTGGGACTGACATAACGCCTTTCACACGGGTCTGCTGAATTAGAGCTCGCAAACATTTAACACAATATTTAAAACTTACGATAGAGCTGAATACTCTTCGTCACAAATTACATTGCTCCAAAGGCAATAGTCACACTGAATCTGATCAATAATAAATCTCAACAAAATTTAATTACCCTCCAATCTACTATATAATTATATTAATTCAGTCCTACTTCTGAAACACGACATATCTCCGAGAGACGTTTTTAACCGCACTTCGTAACATAGGCGAACACGGCCGTTCACATAGCTACGTTAGTTAACACAACACAAAGAAAAGAACCTTCCATCAACTACCATTGTGCGAGCTGCTTCCAAACAAAATGTGTCAGATCAAACTAAATATACTACATTAATCACACAAGCAAAGTATTTACAAAAATATGTTCCATAAACCGTAAGTTAATTTAACAAATAATAAAATATTATTTTGTACTCATCTCTTTTTGTAGTCACCCGTCAAAGAACATCAGACGCCATTCCCCAACTGGATGGTTCTTTATCTCATAGCAGCCATCTGGACGGAGTGTTGAGAATTCCAAACTTCCTCTGCATTCATCGATGTCATCCTTGCGCTGATACAAAAATTAGGTTATTATACACTTTATGTCTGACTACTAAATTCGCTTGTTCAGGTACTAAATTCCCTGTCACTGTTCGTTGGCGAATTACCGACGATACTGCCCCTATAACTATAGTACTATGACTATCTATCACTGAGTTTAACACATTACAATGAATATCTTGTGTCCTCGACACACAAAATACAAGTCTACGTCCTCAGACGAACAGAATAATAATCAACCTCTCGTGTCCTCGACACACAGAATAAACGTCTACGTCCGTAGACGCACAGAATAATAATAATGTCTTGGCTCTTCGACACACTTATAAATGAACTGGCCCTTGGGTCTAGATGGAGGGGGATTTTATGTAAAAATTTCTCGAAATAATTGTGATACAGGAATGAAATAAATATCACTGAACTCGTAATATTGCACAGGTCAAGAATATGCCCATTAATCCTAGAATCGATCGTAGAGATATTGTCTAGGCGATTTCCCGCGTGAATGCTAGCCGCCGCGTACCCCAGCCGGAGTTGGCGCGCAAGTAGGCATTCTCTTCTCATTGGTTCTCCATTTTCTGTAATTTGGCGGTTTCTAGTAGATCTTGGCGTCTTGGGAGTGTCTATTTTCTTCATCAGCCATTCACGTTACTGCATCATATTTCTTCTAGGCGCGAATAACACAATGAACATACCAGAACCATGTCTCACCGCGCGTCGCTTCTAAAATTGAGGTAGCCACACCTGTCCTTATGATACATAGCTATGCTATTTCTTTTCATAGCTCAAGTATTTAGCCTTTTGTTAAACTGATGCAGGTATGTCCCTACTGTCTCCAACAAATGCTTGAAATTTCCTCATCACTGTCTGGCTACTTTCATGATGCTGGTTGAAATATTTATTAATTGAAGAAATAAAAAGTAGAATCATTTAACCAACATAGGGTAAAGGGTTCAATACTAACCTATCTCTTCTCTTCATTAGCAGTCGCCAGAAACATCTCTCCTCTCCCACTCGTCTTAAAACCTCTTCGTTTGTAACCCTATCTACCCATCTGATTTTCATCATTCTCCTGTAACACCATATTTCAACAGCTTCAATTTTCCTCTTTTCTGCTGCACCAATAGTCCAAGTTTCACTTCCATACAGCGCCACACTCCAGACAAAGGCTTTCAAAAATGACTTCCGAATACCTAAATCTATATTCGATGTCAACAGATTCCTTTTTTGTAGAAATGCTTTCCTTGCCTGAGCCAACCTACTTTTTATGTCCTCTTTGCTTCGTCCATCACTGGTTATTCTGCTTCCTAAGTAACAGAAGTCTCCTACTTCCTTCAGCTTTTCACCTGCCAATTTGATATCCATAGAGGTTTCTGATTTATTTCGGCTGCATTCCAGTAGTTTTGTTTTACATTTATTTATTTATTTATTTTCATCATGAATTCTTTCCGTAAGACGGAGTCCATACCATTCAAAAACTCATTCAAATCCTCAGGCTTGTCGGCCAAGATGACGATGTCATCAGCAAATCTCAGAGTTGAAATTATTTCTCCTTGAATCTTCACTCCCACTTTAAATTTTTCTCCAATTTCCTTCATTGCTTGTTCAATGTAAAGATTGAAAAGTATGGGTGATAAGTTGCAGCCTTGCCTAACACCTTTCTGAATACCAGCTAATCTCTCATGTCCTTCAGCTCGAATGACTGCCGTCTGGTTTCTGTATAGATTGTATATCACCCTCTTATCCCTGTACTTTATTCCAATCGATTTCAAAATGTCAAACAATTTAGTCCAATCAACGTTATCAAAAGCCTTTTCTAAGTCTACAAATACCATGAACGTTCTCTTATCTTTCCTTATTCTACCTTACAAAATCAGCCTAAGACTTAGTACAGCTTCCCTTGTTCCTACATTTCTCCTGAAACCAAACTGGTCTTCACCCAACTCCGATTCTATCTGGCTTTCAATCCTCTTGTAAATGATTCTAGACAGGATCCTTGAAGCATGAGTAACCAAGCTGATTGTACGGTAATCTTCACATCTGTCAGCTCCCACTTTCTTTGGTATAGGGATGATAACATTCTTCTTGAAATCAGGGGGTACCTCACCTGTCTCATAAATCCTACACACCAGGTGAAATAACCTTGTCAGACCTTCATCTCCTATGCAGCGTAGCAACTCAATCGGTATATCATCTATGCCTGGTGCTTTGTTCCTGCTTAAGTCTTCCAATGCTCTGTCAAATTCTGATATCAATATTAAATCTCCTTTTGCATCCTCATCGATTTCCTCCTCCCTTTCCATTACACGATTCTCAATCTCCTTTCCCTTATACAAACATTCTATGTAAGCTTTCCATCTCTCAACCTTTTCTTTCCTATCTGTTACAGGCTTTCCATTTGTGTCCTTAATATTACACCACTTAGTATTCTTTCCCCAAAAGTATTCTTAATCCTTCGATAAGCTGTGTCTACTTTTCCTAGTTTCAGACAATTTTCTATACCTGCACATTTCTCTTTCAACCATTCTTCTTTCGCTTCCTTGCACTTCTTGTTAACCTCGATTCTCAGACGTCTGTATTCTGCTTTCCCCTTTTCATCCCTTACATTCTTGTGTTTCCGCCTTTCATCCATCAATTCTAGTATATCCTGAGTGATCCACGGTTTCCTACCTATTCTTTCTTTCCTACCAATGTTTTCTTCTGCGGATTTTGTTATTTCATTCTTCAAAAGTGCCCATTCGTCTGCAATTGAAGTTTGTTTAGGGTTTTTCATTAGTCCTTCCTTTATACTCTTCTTGAATCTTTCGTTTACATCCTTTACTTTCAGTCTGTCTGTTGCCCACCGTTTTGGCTTTTGACTTTTCTTCAGTTTCTTCAACTTTAATCTGCATTTCATTACAACCAGATTGTGGTCAGAGTTTATGTCAGCACCAGGATATGTTTTACAATCCAAAATCTGGTTTCGAAACCTCTGCTTGACCATAATGAAGTCGATTTGGTAACGCCCTGTATCTCCTGGTCTCATCCATGTGTATATTCTTCTATTGTGGCTATTGAATAAGGTGTTAGCTATGACCAACTCGTGCTCGGTGCAGAATTCCATCAGCCTGCTTCCTCGATCATTCCTTTCACCTAATCCGAAATCTCCGACTATCCTCCCTTCTCTCCCTTTTCCTACCACAGCGTTCCAATCTCCCATAACTATAACATTTTCATCCCCCTTGATATACCTCAGAATTTCATCTATTTCTTCGTAGACCTTTTCAACATTTTCATCATCAGCTTGACTGGTAGGCATATAGACTTGTACCACTGTGGTGCACGTAGGTTTAGTATTGATTTTTGCTACAATAATCCGTTCACTATATTGCTCATAATATTCCACCCGCTGTCCAAGTTTCCTACTCAATATGAGAGCAACCCCTGCTTGGCCATTGCTTGATTTAGTGCTAATGACCCTATAGTCTCCTGACCAAAAGTCCTGTTCTTCCTGCTAGCGCATTTCACTAATCCCAACCAAATCCAACCTCAACCTATCCATTTCCATTTCTAAGTTTTCTAACCTTCCACTTCCTAGCAGACTTCTAACATTCCACGCTCCGATCCGTAGAATGTCAGATTTCCTCTTTGTCACTTCTGTGATGTTAACCCCCTCTCGAGTAGTCCCCTCCCGGAGATCCGAATGGGGGACTAGTTTACCCCCGGATTGAAATTTTACAAGGGAGGACGCCATCATCACATGTAATTATTCATAGAGAGGACAATTTGGAAAATTATCATATCATTGATTGGTTGTTTCATAACAATATCAATACTCGACTGACATAAAGTCAAATGTTAATAATTGTTCATAAAGATTTTCAAATGAAAAAAAAAATTGTTCAAAAACTTTCATAATATTTTGAAAATTCAACTTTCATCTTTTTTCACTTTCATTTGTTTAAATGTCATAAACGATTTTAAATTATTCTCATATGTTATTAACATTACACAAAAATTGTTGTAAACAATGTTGTTATTTCTATCCACCATCAGCGGATTAAATCATCTAACTCTTCGCCAAATGTTTATGTTAACAAAATGTTCTATCACCAAACTTTTTCGTATAATCTCACTATTTCTTTTATAAAAAAAAATATTATTATTATTAATTAATTTCCAACTTTCCCTTCACTTTATTTATAACAAGTTTTCTCAACCTCTCACATGATGAATATTTTATTTGCTCATTTCCAATGTTATTATTATTGTTATTCAAAAATAAAAATCATTAATTATTTATTTTAATTCATTTCTACTTTTCATCTTATTATTTTTTTCTCCTCGGTCAGGTTCAACAAATCTAAATTCAAGTTCTTCAATTATTTATTTAGGCATTCCATTTGATTTTTGAGTCGATCGAGAAAAAAATAATTTAATATTTGGATTAACAGAATAGTGAAATCTGACAAGAATATGGGGCGGTCCACATCGCCTAACCCTTCTTTTACAAATATAGCCCACAGGCTCCTTCAAACATGCGCACATCCTTCTGTGCCCACTCTACGGGAATAAAAACCACTTTTGGATGACCCCCTAGGCCTCCACAACTTTAAGTGTCGCCAAACACACACTAAAATCATCACCAGAATATTCTGCACACAGCATCATATTATTACTTTTTTTTTACATATTATATTTTTTCTTGTAATATTCTGTCAATTACTACACTATGGTTCTTCAGTGTTATTTTACCAATTAAATAAATTCTGGTCAATATCTCCTTGCCTCCCATTTACATAAATTCTCCCTATTTGATACATTAAATACCTGCCGTTCCCTTCTTTTTTATCTGAATATTTTCTTTTCTCTTTTTTTTAAGTGCTTATGAAAAAAATAATTCTGAGCTCAAAAATCTAATACTTTATTCTCTTCATCCTTAAATTCATTTAAATTTATTTAAACTTCCAAACAAAGTTATTTAATTTAATTCCTTCCAACTAATTAAATTCATCCACAAATTATTATCATCACCACAAAAAATATTTAAGCATCATCAATGTCAAATGATCATTATCGCCCTATTCTTTAAATAAATAAATATTTAAATCTCATCTGAGAATTATTATTATCAACGTCTCCTATTAATTTTTATTTAATGCATTAATTATTTAATCACAATAAACAATTAACAAAATTTAATTTAATTCCTAATGTTCGGTATTATCACTCCCTAATTATTTATAACTTTAAATAGAGTTGATATTATTTATAAATATTATTAACTTATTCACTTCACACTTGATTATTATTATTATATTATTATTAACTTATACACTTCACACTCTATTGAAAATCCACAGCCTGCTTCCAGTCTCCGACCGGGTCAGGAATGGAATGAATGAAGCCCCCATCCAACGGCGAGGATATGGACTGTGCCGGCTGCCGAGGCCTGACGCACTCCTCTGGGGCAATGATTAAATGGATGACAGATGAAATGAAATGATAGTGGAGAGTGTTGCTGGAATGAAATTTTGACAGGGAAAACCGGAGTACCCGGAGAAAAACCTGTCTGCCTCCGTTTTGTCCAGCACAGATCTCATATGGAGTGACCGGGGTTTTAACCATGACCCAGCGGTGAGAGGCTGGCGTGCTGCCGCCTAAGCCACGGAGGCTTACTTCACACTCTATAATTATTGTTATTAAATAAATCAAATTATTTAAATAATCCAAGCCTCAATTACTTCTGTTCTCATAATAAGAATTAACGAAAAATATTTATATCCCTTGGAATAATCGAAATATTTCATGTCGAAAATGAACTAATGCCTGTCCTAACAAAAATCGTAGATCGAAAAATAAATTGTCAGACAGCAGTTCCATTTGTCATCCAGACAAATACAATCGAAGATCTAGCTAATACCTAGCTATGGTGAAAAATGTGTGTTAATTTCTGATCGTGACTGTTCAATAATATGGAATTCTCTAATACTACTGGTTAGTGGATAGTACATGAAATGGTTGTCTTACTTCATTCTTGATGTAGATGACGGGCGTGTCCTGCGGTGTACACTATTCCCACAGTGTCTTCTCATGGCCATCTGCCGTATCCAAATACATCGTTCATCTCCATGTCCTTCCAGTCCTACGAGTAGTTTTAGCGGCGCATGATGATGTTAGTAGACATCCGTTCGAAATAACTCCCGTTATCACTAGTACCGTGTAACATGACAAAAGGTTGCTCAGTCATAGACTGGTACAGTACTCCTGTAGATTCGAGAATAAATCTCATGTTCCAATAATGCGGTTTCGCTTGCACGCTAAGATTAGAACACCTATTAGCGGCATAAACGAACAAAATGAAATAAACTTCTCCTAATGAATTCGAAGGGCCTGATGTATAGTCACCACAAGAAATACATCGTTCTGTAGGCTAACTTCTGTGAATGGTTTCGACACTACCATCACCTGACTATAGAATAAGTGACCTGAAAGTCAGTGAATATTCTGTCCATTCGCTGCCAAAAGTTAAGTTCGTTCACTTGAACAAAAACTAAGTCGTGCTGACCACTGGTACGGCGACTAAGTCCTCCGACCGTCAGAATCTCGGCGTGTATACTGTCACTTTCACGTGGCGTAGATCAGAACATGAGCAAATGCTCTGAAGATATGATGACTCTCTGCTCAGACTCGTGGTCTTTTATAGTTCAGCGAGAAATAGTTCGAGAACATTCCATCTCGTATCTCGGCTTCTACTGGACCGATTTTAATGCTTGATAGCTCAAAATCCTCCTCTTGTTATAGCCAGAAAAGTGTGCTAATTTCCTAGCGTCCATCTCTTCTCCTTAAGGTAATTCTAAAAAATTATTTCTCATGACTTATTCATGCTCCACGTCACAATCTCGCGTCACTCGCCCCTGCGATGTATGCTTCCCTCAGCACTCTTGAGTCTCCTCCGCGCGTTATTCAAATCATCCATTCCTTCAACCTCTTCAACTAACAACTCCTCTTTCCAAAATAAGAATGTCAATAATGTCACGGACGTGTGAACGATCCGGGTATAATATATATATACATATATACTTAAATTATATATAAACTTTTAAACTGACGGTAGTTTTGGGGTCTGGGGGATGTGAAACGCGAAGATATGTCGAAATTTTCCGGAAGTCGAAACATGGTACCCATTGCAATAGTTAGCTTTCTAATGAAATCTACCTAAAACTACCCTTACCCGGGGGATGAAATAGTAATTTTTTTTGTATACATGCGCACTTGGAGTGGGCTCTTGTGAGAGAGCGGGCTTTTTAAATGATTATTTATAGATGAGTTTTTAAATATTTATTTAAATAAACCCCCCCAAAAACTAATTGGTCATACGCTTTTTAGTATCTGGCTAACCAATAATCGGATTTACACATATGGGGTGTCGTGGGACACGTGGTGAAGCCCCCCCCCTTTTGTATGGACGTGGTGTATCCACAACAAAATAAAAACTACCCTTACCCAGGGGGTAAATAATATTTTTTGTTTGTGCGCACACTGAAGGCTTTTGTGAAAAGGACCAAACTACACTTTTGTTAATATTTTCTGAACCCCTGATGGGATTTTGCACCGATTTTGATGTATGATTCGTTTTTTGTCAAAAGGGCCTAACTACAATTTTGTTAATATCTCGCGAACCAATCATGCTAGGAACTTGTATGAGGGGTCGTAGCACTTGGGGCGACGTCCCCTTTTGGGAGTGAAACAACCCCCCAAAATTGTAAAATCAATATCTCGGAAACTAAGAACCCTAAAATTAGGTGTGATAGCTTAAAATATATGTCATGACATACGCTTTTACCTGGATAGGACATTTCACTCCTAAAACAGTATATAGTGATTCTACAGGGGGTATAAAAGGTGTTAAACTGGTAAAAAAGATAATTGAACCTAAGATCATTTGTTTTTCCTGACACCCACCTCAGAGACAAGTTTATGGGAGATGAAACTCAGCTATCATGTCAAATGTGGAGCTCCTAGTCTAGTAGAAAGTCATGTTGAGGTATTTGTCTGCAGGGAGTGTGGTAAACGAAACAACAACAACAACAAAATCATGCATGTAAAGGGAATATTATGGAATTTTTGAGTACATGTAGTCAATTTTAATAAATATTGGTTAAATTTCACGGTTTGTACACCAGTTGGCTAAATTTGGTAAATTTTATGAATTTCCATCTATATTAGTCTAATTTTATATGAATTTGAGGTAGTTTAAACCAATATTAGGTAAATCAATGGAATTTCAATAAATCTGGTAGTCATTTGTTGAATTTTGCTGGAATTTTGTGTCATTTGGTCAATTTGTGGAAAATTTAATGGATTTTAGGAAAATTCATGGTAAATCTGGGGATAGTTAGGTATTTAACAGGTAACCTGTCACTATTATGGTTGTATTAGAGTGTGCCTTTCACCACCAAAGGGGTTAGGATTGGAGAGAGGAGACCGTCATGACCTGAAGTGCATAGCCATTTATATTGACATTAAGAATGTTGTGGGGGATCGAACACTCCTCTTGTTGGTTTTGGGGGAAGTGTACTCCATTCCATTCCATTTTTAATAGCCACTAATCAGGTCCTAGCATTGGACAGTTGCAAACCATTTCACTATTCTTAACATCAAATGTGCATTTGCCTGGAGTAGAAGTGGGAAACCACAACAGTTTGGTGTATAGAAAACTAACCTCACGTCACCCCAACTCATTGGAAAATGAAAATAATTTGTTTTTGTCTTACTTAGGGGCTTGGAAATCATGGATCTCAGTCTCATGTACTATACCTAGGGAAAATAATAATGGTCATGCACACTATTATTAGCTGAGTATCTAATACAATTTTGCATACCCTAGGACCAGTATCGCATTATAAAGGCATGGCATGTGTTAGCGTCCTTAAAGCCAGTAATATAAAACAAAAGAGGTCTTTAATTCCACCCCTGGGAGTCATATCTACTGTCATGTAGGTAGAGAAACACGGAGTCCCAGCTGAGTTCGTCATTGCTTCCACTAACTTGTGCTAGGCTCCTCTCGGTCTTCTTTCCTGCCGACCACACTTGCCCAACTCTTGTTCTCTACCGACCCCGACATTATTATGGGTATCCGAGGCCAAGGGAGTCTCTTCCTTTTGCAACTTAATTGGCCTTTGTTTATTTATTTTTTCTGATATCCTACTTGTGTGAGGAGGCAGCCTTGTTTTTATTTTCATTTTATTTACTGTCTTTTGCTCAAGCCCCTCAAGAAGGTAGGGTGTATATAATCCCACCACTTGTGGTGCAATCTGCATATGGCTACGCCCTCAAGGGACTTACGGCTGATCAGTTTGGAAGTTGGCGACCCCAAGAGCTTTCTCAGCTGAGTCCAGTTTTCCTCCTCTTTATCCACTACCTCTGGGGCAGAGCCTCTCCTATTTTACTTTTCTATCTGCCTTTCATGGCTCTCCTTACTTCCAACTCCCTCAATCCACATTCTTGAGGGTTGAGGGCCATTTTTTATTCCTTCTGTCCTTTATTTGGCCTATTGTTCTTTTGTTTTCCATTTCTTTTTTAATACATAAGTGAGTAGTTAGTTTCAGTTATAGCTTAGATTTAATTTTCATCTTTACGATGACCCAAACCATTGGGGGTCGATAGGACAACTTGGTGGTTAAGTTTATAGAACGCTTCTCTTTTGTCCAAATGACACCATGTTGAATTCCTCACTGGCTCATGAATTTTATACTTTGTTCACTTATTTCTCATGGCTTTGAAACAGGCTGGCTGTCTTTAACGTGATCATTATTCATTTTAACTTCAGTGTACGGTGTAGGATTGGAAAGGAGGCGGCCATGGCTTCTGAATTACACCTATGTTAGTGTTTGTCTAAAGTATAAATAAAAAGAGTTCAAACATCATGTAGGACGTAAACTATTTTTAAATTCAGATTTGTGTTTCACAGTAAACACAATTATTCTCCGTTTAAAACAAGCCATACATTTCTTTTTCTAACATGATAACTTATAGGCGGGCATTGCTATAGCTTACATGTAGTAGGGTCATCAGCTAAGGATTCAATTTCAATTACCTATACCTCTCATGGTATGGCTCCTAGTCAATTCGTTTAACTATAGAAAACTTTTCTACATGTTCTGTTACATTATTATTCGACCATCTGACAGTCTAGTGGTTAACATACTTGGTTGTCTACCCTAAGGTCTTGGCTTCCAACCCCGACTATACCAAGAAATTCATTTTAAGATTGCAATAAGGTTCACTAAGCCTTTGTCAACCCTTACCTAACACCTATCTAGTCATGGACTGTATGTTAACACGGTGCAGAGCAGTTCCACTATCAAGCAGACGAGTAATATGAAACTTGCTGACAAGATCGCCGTGCTGTTATCACCAAGGCTCACTACACAAACAAAATCCAGTGTATCTGTGCAGATTCAACCTAGCGGTAGTATGCAAGCGTATGTTTGTTTAAAAAGCATCAATAATATAACTCCACCGTCACCGCAGAGGCCCCGGTTTCGATTTTTTTTTCTAAAGGCTGCAACAGGGTACACTGAGTCTTGACAGGTAAAACTTTTGGGGTCAATTCGTGAACCATGGCAAAGGGTTGGCCATCCTGACGTCTTCAACACCTCAAACAAATGTTTACTATTACTGGTTAGTTACCTTTTTTTTCTTCTTTTTCTTTCTTCGACTTTTCCCAATTATTTGGAGTCGCCGGAGACAACGAGGCTCATTTTGGTTTTGGCCGGGGATTTAAGGCCGAATGCCCTTCCTGACGCCACGTGATTTTTCAAGTGAAAATTCCACCCCGCTGTCACCGGGATTTGAACCCCAGCCGTCCGGGTAAAGACGAGCAGCTAAACCACTGCGCCATCACGCTTCCCACTGGTTAGTTATCTATACACATATTAATCCATAATTACTTAATAATAATAATAATAAAAATGATAATAATAACAATAATCCTCCATACATATGTCCATTAAAGCATGGTTTCATACAACGCTTATGCTTTTAGGTGTTTAATACCTTTTTCCCCTGTAACATTACTATTCCCTGTTTTAAGAGTGAAATAATCTATCAAGGTAAAAGCGTATGTCATCACCTATTTTTAAACTATCACACCTAATTTTAGGGTTATTAAATTTGCAAGATATCGATTATTTTCAATTTGGGGGTAGTTTACACTCCCCTAATATATTTCATAAAAAACAAAAGATCTTAGGTTCAATTATCATTTTTAACAGTTTAACACCGTTTTTACCCCCTGTAGAATCACTATTTACTGTTTTATGGGTGAAATGACCTATCCAGGTAAAAGCGTATGTCATGACATATTAGGTAGATTTCATTAGAAAGCTAACTATTGCAATGGGTCCCATGTTTCGACTTCCGGAAAATTTCGACATATCTTCGCGTTTCACATCCCCCAGACCCCAAAACCACCGTCAGTTCAAAAGTTTATATATAATTTATGTATGTATATCAGTTTCTTGTGGACACGATAACTGCCGTAATTTTGCACCAATCACTTTGAATTTTTTACCGAATATGTATACCTATAAAATCTCGGTCGAGTTCGTTACTGGGCTAAATCGGTCGAAGGGGGTGAAAATGGGGGGCTTTTTTTCGAAAAGGTGAAATATTGCTATAACTCTCTTAATATGTGACATATCGAATCCGTTCAACGTTCATACTATGTGTCGGATAAAGCCCAAAAATGTATGTTTGAAGAGTTTTTTTATAGCACCATCCATTGACCAAAGGGGTGGGAAAAAGTGGGTTTTTCGGGAAACATTAATCATATCTCTCTTAAGAGGCACAATATCAAAACCGTACAAAATGGACAATATTCCCCTAATAATTACCTAAAGCTTTTTTCTGAAAGAATTTTTGATATGACCCACCATTACGCCAAGGGATGAGAAAAATGATTTCGGAATTATTATAAAATGCCAAGAGATATCAGAGGTTGCCATGGCAACACTACTAAATTGATGAGGGATGAGCCATCATTGTTGCCATGACAACGCACTTGCACGAGATCAGATTCAGTATTTCCATCTGACTAAGTGGGAAGCGGCTTCGGTGACGTAACTGGTGGCATGCTGAATGTCTATGCCCAAGGTCGCGGTTTCAAAGCCGGCCGAAGTCGTCGGATTTTCTGAGAGCGCTAAAATCCCTCAGTATGCTTTCCTTTGGAGGGGAAGTTCCAACGTTCGTTGCGAGTTGCTGGTTGGGGTGGCATCTAGTAGCCAAGTTCACAGCTAGGTGTCGTTGACGATAGTACCTGGTAGCAACATTAGGAACTACTGCTTGAAATTGACCGTCTGCAGTCCTTACCTGAATTAAGACTACTACAGCCATTACAATTCACACCGTTTATCAGACAGATTCTACACTCACCCAAAGTACACGGGGTTAGATGACCGAGTTGTCGCAGCCCCTAAACTGAGGAACCAACCACAGGTAGATTTCATTAGAAAGCTAACTATTGCAATGGGTACCATGTTTCGACTTCCGGAAAATTTTGACATATCTTCGCGTTTCACATCCCCCAGACCCCAAAACCATCGTCAGTACAAAAGTTTATATATAATTTATGTATGTATATGTGTATATATATATGCATATCAGTTTCTTGTGGACACGATAACTGCCGTAATTTTGCACCAATCACTTTGAATTTTTTACCGAATATGTATACCTATAAAATTTCGGTCGAGTTCGTTACTGGGCTAAATCGGCCGAAGGGGGTGAAAATGGGGGGCTTTTTTTTCTAAAAAGTGAAATATTGCTATAACTCTCTTAATATGTGACATATCGAATCCGTTCAACGTTCATACTATGTGTTGGATAAAGCCCAAAAATTTATGTTTGAAGAGATTTTTTATAGCACCAACCATTGACCAAAGGGGAGGGAAAAAGTGGGTTTTTCGGGAATCATTAATCATATCTCTCTTAATAGGCACAATATCAAAACCGTACAAAATGGACAATATTTCCCTAATAATTACCTAAAACTTTTGTCTGAAAGAATTTCTGATAAGACTCACCATTACGCCAAGGGATGAGAAAAATGATTTCGGAATTATAAGAAAATGCCAAGAGCTATCAGAGGTTGCCATGGCAACACTACTAAATCGATGAGGGATGAGCCTTCAGACGTTGCCAAGTTAACGCACTTGCACGAGATCAGATTCAGATTTTCATCTGACTAAGTGTGAAGTGGCTTCTGTGACGTAACTGGTAGCATGCTGAATGTCTATGGCCAAGATCGCGAGTTCAAAGTCGGCCGAAGTCGTCGGAATTTCTAAGAGCGCTAAAAATCCCTCAGTATGCTTTCCTTTGGAGGGGAAGTTCCAACGTTCGTTGCGAGTTGCTGGTTGCGGTGGCATCCAGTAGCCAAGTTCAGAGCTAGGTGTCGTTGACGGTAGTACCTGGTACCAACATTAGGAACTACTGCTTGAAATTGACCGTCTGCAGTCCTTACCTGAATTACAGACTAATGAAGCCATCCCTAAGTACACGGGGTTACATGACCGCGTTGTCGCAGCCCCTAAACTGAGCAACCAACCAAAATCTCTGCGGGAGATATAATTTTGCGCGAAGAAGTAACAGACCGTTACATAGTCACACATCAGTGTCGAAACCTTGCATGAGGACAGTGTGACCACTAGTATAAAAATGGACCCCTAATTACAAGAAGGTTACCGTTCCCATAAGACAATAAAATGTTTAAAATAAGCATAAAATGACGAAAAACAATGTTAATTAAGCTCCAATTATAAAATATCTTCTCGCAATAAATGAGGTCTGATCCTTCTACGAAAACCTGCATATTCTGCCTATTTTCGCCTATCCCCAAGTTTGTCCGGTGAAATCTACCTCCGCCTTCCGGCGTGCCGAGAGGACTTTTTTTAAGCTATCACACCTAATTTTAGGGTTCATAGTTTCCAGGGTATCGTTTTTTCAATTTGGGGGTAGTTTTCACCCCCCTACTCTTTTTCATCAAAAACAAAAGTTCTTAGGTTCAATTATCATTTTTACCCGTTTAACTCCTTTTTACCCCCTGTAAAATCACTAATTACTGCTTTAGGGGTGAAATGACCTATCCAGGTAAAAGCGTATGTCATGGAATATTTTTTAAGCTATCACACCTAATTTTAGGGTTCTTTGTTTCCAATTTTTTCTTCAATTTGAGGGTAGTTTTCACCCCCTGCTATTTTTCATCAAAAACAAAATATCTTAGGTTCATTTATTATTTTTAAGTGTTAAACAGGTTTTTTTCTCGTAAAATAACTATTTACTCTTTAGGGGTGAAATGACCAATCGAGGTAAAAGACTATATCATCACCTATTTTTAAAGCTAACACTCCTAATTATAGGGTTATCAGTTTCCCAGATGTAAATTTTTCAATTTTGGGGGGTAGTTTCACCACCAAAATGGGGACGTCACCCCAAGTGCTAGGACCCTTCATACAAGTCCCTAGCATGATTGTTTCGCGAGTTATTAACAAAAGTTTTTTTAGGCCCTTTTGACAGAAAACGAATCATACCTTCTAAAACGGGGTCTCCCCTAGGGCTAGGATACTGCCTATGGCAAAATCCCATCAGGGGTTCAGAAAAATTTAACAAAATTGTAGTTAGGTCCTTCTGACAAAAGCCGTCAGTGTGCGCACATACAAAAAATATTATTTACCCCCCGGGTAAGGGTAGTTTTTATTTTGGGGTGGATATACTGAACCCGCTGAGCTATGGTTCATGTGATTTTTTTTTGACAGAGCATTTATGATGGGATGTTGTACTTTTGAACACACCCAGGAAGCCACGTGAAGCTGAGAGATCACGCGATACTTGTTGAAGTAGCGGTGAATCGCACTTTTGACTTTGGTGAAAACTGCTAATTATTTATCTGAGTTCTTATTAATTAATTTTATCTTTCCACAAGACTCATAATATTCCATTTCGTCATGCTGCATTATTAAAACATTTTGGAGAATGTTTATTTTTACTTTAGGTAAGGTAATACCCTTGCAGATACGCAAAAAGGAACGTAAGTAGTCGCTCAACGACTTCGTTTTGACGACCTACTTTCTAGAGACACCCAGTACCTTGCACTGCGTCTTGAGAATCCGCCTTGTGTAGGCGTGGAATTACATTTGTCCTACGAGACGTAGAAGAATATCCGCTGTTTAGCTTTAAAAGTGATTATAAGGTGCCATTGAGCCCGCTAATACTATTATTCACTGTTGTTGAAGCCCAGTGAACTAAAGAAGAAGCTTGGGAAATAATTATTGGCAAGTATAGTGTATTGCACAACATTGCTGCAACACCACATTTTACCCACGCGTATGTGGAGGGCAGATGCCTAGTGGAAATATACAGGTAATAGTGTTACAATTATCCTGAATAAGTGTGATTACAATTGTATGAGATATTTAAATTGCCAAAGTGGAAATTTCATTTTGAAAACGACGTATAATTCACGGATGCGGCGTGATACAAATGTAGCGTCACTAGCACGTGCAGAATTATAAAACAGTGTTAGCTCACATGCTGATCCACATCTGCAAGATTAAGGCTGTGTCGTATTTTATAATTGAAGCCTATGACATTCACGACGAACTATAATTTTGAAAGTGAGAGGATGAATTATTACGCAACTTATTTCACTACCCACGTGATTGGACTTTTCTTCACCATGGTTGAAGTAGTCACCATGGGCTAATACCATCCCGGTATGAGGGTGACGTTTCTACGGGAACCAGCATGATGGTGGAACTTCCAGGACGACGAACGAGAAGGAAGGAGCCAAAAATGCCATTTCCAGGCATATCCACGAAGATGTCGACAGGGACAAATCGAACCCTGGTCTTTGGAGGAGTCCAGATGGGAATCCTGATGAGGAGGATACCTATCCAGAGAGCCAGAGAGGATTTTATACAACCCTTGTTGTGGAATAGAGAGCTGAGTGAGAGCTCCTCCATTTCGTGAGTTTTTGTCACACCCCTTCCTTGTTCTAGTTTCTGGTTGTATAGTAGATTTAATGTAGTTTGTGAACCAACCGCACTCAGTGTCAGCCATTTTACTAGGTAGGGATGTAACTAGATTAGTTAGATGTCATTTATTTCAGTTTAGAGTGAGACACCCTTGGGGTCAGACATTTTGGTCATCCCTGGTGCAGCCTGATGAACGTCGTAGAACGTCAATGCCTACCTTTTGCTGAACCTGATCGTAGTAATTTTGAGGCTATTTTGTTCAACCCTACTTGGGGTAATTTTCAAGTCTTTGCTGACTTTAGTTATGGCAATCAGATGCCATGGTTATTAATTAACTGCATTCTTCGCAGCCATCCTTTGTTACACCCCTGACTGTCGTTAGATCGGTCGTATCATTTAGGTAGTCGACTGTAACTACCAGTTTTGTAAATGCATTATATTTCATTTTGAAAAAGCTCAGAAGCTATTCTTGGTCAAGTTTGAACCTAACAACCAGAAGGAATGTTTCGTTGCCTAGCATCGAACCCCGTTCCCTACGTATCATTAAGCAGATATAGTGTAGTGAATCTGCGCCACAATTATCATTTTTTGCTTGTGTCATGTAGGACACGTTTTTATTTGATGTACGATCAACTGCTGAATTGTATTTTTAAAGCAAAGAGCTCCAGTTATTGTAAGATTACTTTCATTTAGACGTCTTTGGTAGAAAGACGGAATTGTATTATTATACTCAGATTTATTGCGTGTGTTTTATACACGGACTCTTTAGAGGTCCGTAACCTATGGTAAAGTTTTTTATGAACTGGCCAGGTGCAGGTTTTATATTGATTAAATCGCCGGCCTTGAATAAACTGGTTATGTAACCCAGTGACCTAAAAGCACGCCTGCTTTATTGTGAGACAAAACTACTATTGACAAGGACAGAGTACGATTTGTATTCGCTCTCCTTTCATTGCTATTTTGTTTATGGAAATTAGTTTCCACTCTTGTATTTGATCACATGTTTTATAGATGGTTTTTTGTTAGTTAAACGCTCTGTTGCGTGTACTGTCGTCTGACAGGTACAGTTATGTAAGGTTTTCTATAGTATGGTGCAGGCTACCCTGTTATAGCAGGATGTTATTGTATGAAGGTATTTTGAGTATGCCTTGTCCGGGACTGTTCCCGTGGACTAGATGTTATTGGAAGGTAACTGTTGTGTACAGGCCTATCCCAGAGTTATTGAACGCGAGCTTAGCGCCGCTGGTAACCCGTGTTATTGTGTGTCTGAGTTGTTGTACTCGTTGATTATATTCCGACTGTTGAGTCGAGGCTTTTTGGTGGAGAATGATCTCAATGGAGACACTCCGTGCCCAGGCTATTGTCAATGTCATTCGCCATAAACCTACGATAAACCGACATCTTAATAATAAAACGCATAATTGTTGTAAAACAAGTCTAACTAACGATTCTTTCTATCTAACTTTGTTCTTTGCATTCTGGAACTGTTGACATAGCCGTGCAGTTGAAGATAATTTCCTTGTGAGGAAATGACTAGGACAGTTGACATTTTTGTAGTGACCTGAAGCATGCGCGAACCTAGAGTTCGTAGCTTGTGGAGCTCAGGCCATGCGATGTCAGACGTGGTCTCAACTACGCATTCGTCACCGTAATTATACACATTATTAGGTGACTATGGTTTACAAAGAGTAAACCAAGGTGCAGGCAGGAATTTCTAATAAAACTACTGTGTCTATTTCATTACTTATTTATGATGTAAAGTGTATAAATCCTACATGTTACCTTATTGTGTGCTGTTAGCACATAGTTATTAAGCATAATTAAATTGTTTGTATTTCATGGCTGTACACTTAGCTTTTGGATGTAATTGTTTTCTTTTACGGACGTCATCGCCGTAAATTTTGTTAATTGATAGGACTTAGCTAGATGAATTAACGTTAAATGTAAATGTCGAAATGGTACCATCCTAACTTAGATTTGTTTTGCTACCCTGTTAAATGTAAATTCAGATATTAGCTTAATCTTGTAACTTGAACTAGGGACTTGTGTTGTACCATATTCCTAGCGTTGCTGTTGTTGCTTTATTATTGTGAGTTAGATCTTTCGCGAGGGTTTTCCGTGTATTCTCAGGTTTATTTATTTATTAGTTTGCGGACTAGCCGATTATAACCCTCCGAACTAGGCTAGGGGTTTGTGAATTTTATAAATAAATTTTCACGATGTTTTACATAAGTCTGGATGTTTATTTTCTCAGTCTAGTTTTAAGGTGAACCTTTCCTTAGGCAGTCTATGACCTTCGTCACCAGTTACCACGATCCCCATGGACTACAGTTTCTCGTGCCGCTTTGGCCTATTTGGAAGTTCACCTGATCCTCACGGTAATTTTATTCGATTTATGGGATGTTAGGAAAGTCATCGCGGTTGTTGACTCGACTAGACGGTCTCAATACCCCGTCCATAGAAAACGGGGGGGGGGGGGGGGGGTCACTACGAGTCCCACGACACCCCATATGTTTAAATCCGATTATTGGTTGGCCAGATCCTAAAAAGCGGATGACCTATTAGTTTTTTGGTTTATTTAAATAAATATTAAAAAAACTCATCTATAAATAATCATTTAAAAAGCCCGCTCTCTTACAAAAGCCCACTCCAAGTGCGCATGCATACAAAAAATTACTATTTCATCCCCCGGGTAAGGATAGTTTTTATTTTGGGGTGGATATACCCCGTCCATACAAAAGGGGGGGGGGAGGGGGTTCACCACGAGTCCTACAACACCCCATATGTTTAAATCCGATTTTTGGTTAGCGAGATACTAAAAAACGGATGACCTATTAGTTTTTGGGTTTATTTAAATAAATATTTAAAAAACTCATCTATAAATAATCATTTAAAAAGCCCGCTCTCTTACAAAAACCGCCAAGTTCAAATGCATACAAAAAAAGTTACTATTTCACCCCCGGGTAAGGGTAGTTTTTATTTTGGGGTGGATATATCCCCGTCCGTACAAAAGGGGGGTTCACCACGAGTTTTATGACACCCCATATGCTTAAATCCCATTATTCGTTAGCGAGATACTAAAAAGCCGATGATCTATTAGTTTTTTGGGTTTACTTAAATAAATATTTAAAAAACTCATGTATAAATAATCATTTAAAAAGCCCGCTTTCTTAAAAAAAAGTCCTCAAGTGCACATGCATACAAAAAAAACACTAATCGCCAAAATGTCTAAAACACACGTTTACCTCAAATTGCGTTTACAAATTCCACCCATTTTAAAAAATAACCTCACCATCAAATAGAGCGGGAAAAATACCAACTAATCGACCCCTCACTCAACTCTACTCCTTCCCCACCACCTAACCCATTCCCAACATAGTTATACGTATTCAAGCACGCGCGCGACTTGAGAAAACATACACTACCCCACTACTCACGGATGACCTTTTAGTTTTGGTCTTTTAATTAAATAAAGAGGCTATAGGAAGGTAGGGGGCATTACTACGAGTTCTAGGACACGCTGTATGTTCAAATCCCATGATCGGTTAGCGAGATATCAGGTTCGGGGCAAATCCGGGGAGGGTTCAATAAGTTAGTAAGCAGAACTGTCATTCTAGCACTACTCGCGTGTTTATCTGCCGATATCCGCATCCACGCATGGCTTTACTTATAACCTGTCATATTTTGCGGCCATATAGTCTATTATTTCAGTAGTATAGATCCCTCCTGCGGGGCTCACAAGCGACCGATCGTGACAAATGATCATTCAAATGAAAGAGAATAGACATTAACATTGACAAAATGCACCATCATTTCAGATAATTTCTTTAAAGGATGACTTAAAAAATGTACGATGTGTGCGATTTGCAAATACTGTTGCTGTAGAAAAATGCGCCCAATGATTGCTGTCCATTTCACATTTTGGTCACTGTGACGCCTGTTTCATGTCATTTTAACATTATGAGGCCTTTCTTTTATCATTTTGCATGGACTCTGCACACAAATGATATTAGCAGTGACTATTGCATTCAAATTTCATAAATATCGATGTTTGTAAGACGTGTGTGATTTTCAAATACTGATGCACTCACATGCTGTAGGTATGAGTTGTCGTCTAAAACCTTACAACTATTAAACGTTAATTCTTTTACAGGTTTTTCTTCTGCATTCTAATTTCATAAATATTGATTTCTGTTAAACGTGTACGATTTGCAAATACTATTGCTGTAACATGCTGCAATTATGAGTTGTCATCTAAATCTTTAAAGCCATCTATCCTTTTCCTTAAGTCTCTCATTATAAACCTATTGGGGAAAGTGTGGTTTATGATCATGCGAGATTTCTTGCACGGGTCCGCTAGTCAATAATAATTCAAATAACATTTTTTTAAAGATATAGGACTGTTTTTTTTTCAACCTCCAATCATGCATCTAAGTAAGCAAGTGATAGGTGGGAGCCAAGTCTTTGTGTCGTATAATTACGTTACGTCCCCTCTACAACCTGTGTCATTGTGGGTTCTAATGCACTAGTAGCCGAGCTACGGGCGATTGAACATGGCCACTAAAATCAATACACCCATCAAGTATGAGTTGGGAAGTGCGATAAGTTTTCTGCAAACAGAACAATTCAAAGCAAACTCAGAAGCATGCTCTAGTCCGGCGTGATTATGATCCATGACAATGAACGACCGCACTGTGCAAACATGACGAAAGACCTTCTCAAAGAATTCGAGAGGGACGTTTTCGACCATCCACCATTTAGTCCGAACCTCGCACCAAGTGATTTTCACCTCTGTCGAGAAGTGAAGGTATCGTTGGCCGACAACGCCTCACCACCAAAGAAGAACTTCAGGAGACTCTCCAGACGTACCCACCTCACTGGTGGCAGAATCCTTTTCAGAGGTCATTGGAAAGCTGGTGTCACGATACGACAAACGCCTCAATCGGTTTGGCGATTAAGTTAAAACTAAGTAGAAAATCTAAACTTTTAGTAATAAAATAATTTTGTTATGTCGATCTGCCTTTTTCTATAGCCCATCGGAGGTTGAAAAGAAACAGCCCACGTATGTTTTCATTGAATATTTTTTCCGTTTATAAATTAAGCCAAGTCTTGTAAGGATATACATATTTTATTTTCTATATGCATCAAGAGTAGTGTTTTAATTTCTTTATTTTATGTTTGCCTTGTGTGAATAACAAGTATCTCGCTGAAGATGGCTTCTTTGAAAGCCGAAACGTGTTCTAAATAATAATAAGATATGTTTCTTTCTAGTATTGACTAGGCGTAAAGTTATTATAGCAGTATTCAACTGTCAATACGGATTTGGTTTTCACTATACCATAATGGTAAATAAATATGCATTTTACAACCTGTGTCATAATGATATCTGTACGCAAGCAAAAATTCTTTCTCTCGAACTAATTTGCGGGCGACACTGGCCTATAACTCACCGGTATTGCTTTTCAGTTGACAGACTCAGATTTCAGCTCCCACGTGAAATATGAAATATGGATTTGTGTGTGTGAAATTTGTCTGTTAACATGTGTCATTGTGATGGCTGCACTAGCGTGTGTAGTTGTAATTGGGGCTAGAATTTGAGTAGGAGACGGCCGTGGTCTTAATTTAGGTACCATCCCGGCATTCACTTGTTGTAGACGTGGGGAAAGCAAGGAAAGCCACTTCTAAAATGGCCGAGAAAGAAATCGAATCCACTTCTTTTAAGTTCTGCCCGTCGAGATAGAATAAACCCCGTTCCAGTCCTTAAACCAGGATTAAATGTCTGGGCGAAACTCGGAATCATACCCGGGCTTCAAGGGTGACAGCCATGAATGATAGACAGTACGCCACGGGGTAAATAAACGTTTGCAATTTTTGATGAAGATAATATAACCTGCAACGTTGGTAACACACTTTTGAAATATGATATAATAATAATAATAATAATAATAACAATAGTAATAATAATTTATTTATTTATTTATTTTACGGGGGAAGTGGAAAAATCTTGCATAAGACCCCATGGCGTCATAATAATAACCATAATAATAATAATAATAATAATAATAATAATAATAATTATAATAATAATAATAATATTAATAATAATAATAATATTTCAGAAAAACCTCCCACACTGAGAAGATCTCAAGTGTAATCTGGAAACGGAGAATAAGATTCTATGCCCACCTCCTCATAATGCCAGTCAGTAGATTCTCCAACCGTCTATTATCATACATCCGAGGTTTGGCTGGTGGAAATGGATAAGGACTGGTTAAAATTTGAAATTTCTGAATCAGATATCTTGCTCCGAGCACCATGGAAACAAAAACTCCGTCAGGTTCATCAAGAGAAAGTAAAACCCAGCAAGAGATATGTTCACTCGGATGAATGGAAGAAATCCTATTCCGAAAGGATGAAGGGGTGGTGGGCTTACAAGAAGAAAATCAATTGAGATCTCGCGGCCCCTAGTGGCAACAACGATAAAAGTAAAGTAAGTAAGTAAGTAATAATAATTATATTTTTTACGAGGGAAGTGGGACTTTGAGGAGGGTCCGCACTCCTCAAGAGTATGGGATTCTTACCCACTAAAAAACCACACCCTGTCCTCTTGACAAAACCCATCCCGGGAACACTTTCGTATTACTTCAGGATGGAGCCATTTTCTTTGCTTCACAAGCACAATCTTACTTCTCAATTCATAGTCCGCGGATCGCAGACTTAATCAATTAAATCGAGCAAGTACCCATCCGACTTCTTCTGACGAAGGACCACCTCAACAAAGAAAGCGACCGTATCCCAACTGAGCTCGTTCCTCAGCATAATTCCAACTATATTGTCCGGCGTTATTGGACCAACCTCAGCTTCAAGTCGTTGTTTTTCCGCTGCCCAACGAGCGCAGACAAAGAACGTATGATATACGTCATCTCGTTCGTTCTCGCAGTAAATACATACTGGACTCCTTACTTTGGCCATACGATGAAGGTAACACCGAAAGTAGCCATGACCTGTCCATCTGAGTCAGGAAGTAATTCGTTTCTCCATGTTTTCTACTTGTCCACTCGACCAGACTCGGTATCAGCCGAGCTGTCCATCTTCCTCTGAGATCGTCATTCCACCTCTGCTGCCAAAGCCCCATCTTGCGTGCTACGGCTTCCTTCCGGGCTTGAGCCTTGCCCAGTTCTACTCGTCGGAAGTATACGTCTTTACGTTCTTGCGCGATAAGTCTATTGGCGCAACACCTGAGACAACCAGAACTGCAGGTTCCGAAACTGTACGGTAAGCACACGCCACCCTCAGAGCTCCTCTCCTCTGAATTGCAGCTAGGCGTTTCCTATACGTCTCTATTCTCAGCGAATCAGACCAAATCTCAGCTCCATACAGGAGAATAGACTGCGCTGTGGACAACAGTAGTCGACTCTTGCTTAGTCTAGGACCATGCACATTAGCCATGAGTCAACTAATGGCAGCTGTCACTACTTCCGCCTTGTCTGCTGCCTTCCGTATATGAGACCAGTATGTCAGTTTCGTGTCAAGAGTAAATCCTAAGTACTTCGCAGTGGCTCCAGTTCGAACGACCACCTCCCCAACCTTCATGGGAATTAGTGTCCATTCTCCTCCTAGTTAACATGACTATTTCAGTTTTCGCCATAGCTAAATTCAGACAATGAGCGTTCATCCAACCACTCACCCGTCGCATTACCTGATTGAGTTTCCACTGAGCCAGAACCGCATCTCGGGCTACAATCACCGCTGCAATATCATCAGCGTACCCAACAAGGAATGTATCTTCGGGCATCTCCATGCGCAGTAAGCCGTCGTACAACATGTTCCACAAATCCGGGCCCAGGATAGATCCTTGCTCTGCTCCTGCCGTGACTTTTCTCCTCCTCTGACCGTCTGCAGTGTCATATAACAGGGTACGGTCCTTCAAATAATCTTTCATTATACGCAGGAGATATGTAGGCAACTGGAATGTGAATTGAAGAGCTTCAACTATATCCATCCACCTAGCAGAGTTGAAGGCGTTCTTCACATCCAATGTTAACAGAAGTGTTATTTTCCGAGAATAGTGGTTACCTTCCTGTGCTTGATTTGCAGCTTCAACTACTAGGCGTACTGCATCTATTGTACATCGTCCACGGCGGAAGCCAAATTGCCTGTCAGACAGATTTCCCGCGGCTTGAATAGACGACAGTATGCGAGGTTTTAATAGCTTCTCCAGCACTTTTCCCGCAATGTCTAAAATACATAGTGGTCTGAAGGACGATGGCGAGTTCCCAACTGCCTTTCCTTTTTAGGTAGATTTCATTAGAAAGCTAACTATTGCAATGGGTACCATGTTTCGACTTCCGGAAAATTTCGACATATCTTCGCGTTTCACATCCCCCAGACCCTAAAACCACCGTCAGTTCAAAAGTTTATACATAATTTATATATATATATATATATCAGTTTCTTGTGGACACGATAACTGCCGTAATTTTGCACCAATCACTTTGAGTTTTTACATAATATGTATCCCCTTAAAATCTCGGTCGAGTTCGTTAATGGGCAAAATCGGTTGAAGGGGGGGGGGGGGGAGAGGGGGGGATCATTTTTTTTCGAAAAAGTGAAATATCGCTATAACTCTCTTAATATCTGAAATATTGAATCCATTCAAAGTTCAAACTATGTGTCGGACAAGGCCCTAAAATTTATGTTTGAAAAGGTTTTTGATAGCACCAACCATTGCCCAAAGGGGTGGGAAAAAGTGGGTTTTTCGGGAAACATTAATCATATCTCTGTTAATAGGCACAATATCAAAACCGTACCAAATGGACAATATTCCTCCAATAATTACCTAAAACTTTTGTCTGAAAGAATTTTTGATATGACCCACCATTACGCCACGGGGTGAGCAAAATGATTTAAATTATAAGAAAATGCCAAGTGCCAAGAGAGGTTGCCATGACAACTTGACTATTAATTGATAAGGGATGAGCCATCAGCAGTTGCTATGATAACGCCACTGCACGAGATCACATTCAGTTTTCCATCTGTCTGTGGGAAGTGACTTCGGTATCGGAACTGGTAGCATGCTGAACTTCTATGCCCAAGGTCGCGGGTTCAAACCCGGCTAAAGTCGTCAGATTTTCTAAGAGCGCTAAAAACCCCTGAGTTTGCTTTCCTTCGGAGGGGAAGTTCCAACGTTCGTTGCGAGTTGATGGTTCCGGTGGCACCTAGTAGCCAAGTTCACAGCTAGGTGTCGTTGATGGTAGTATTTTTAATTATGTAGCCTATTTTAGGTAGATTTCATCGGTAAGCTAACTATTGCAATTTAGGTAGTTTTCATCAGAAAGCTAACTATTGCAATGGGTGCCATGTTTCGACTTCCGGTAAATTTCGACATATCTTCGAATTTCACATCCCCCAGACCCCCAAACACCGTCAGTTCAAAAGTTTATATGTGTATATGTGTGTATATAAAAACATATATATCAGTTTATTTTGGACACGATAACTGCCGTAATTTTGCACCAATCACTTTGAATGATTTACACAATATGTATCCCCTTAAAATCTCGGTCGAGTTCGTTAATGGGCAAAATCGGTTGAAAGGGGGGGGGGGGGGGTGGAGGGGGGGGGGGAGAGGGTTTTTTTTTCTTCGAAAAAGTGAAATATCGCTATAACTCTCTTAATACGTGAAATATCGAATCCATTCGAAGTTCATAATATGTGTCGGATAAGTGCCAAAAATTTATGTTTGAAAAGTTATTGATAGCACCAAACATTGACCAAAGGCGTGGAAAAAAGTGGTGTTTTCGGGAAACATTAATCATATCTCTGTTAATAGGCACAATATCCAAACCGTACAAAATGGAAAATATTCCCCTAATAATTACCTAAAACTTTGTCTGAAATAATTTTCGATCTGACCTACCATTACGCCAAGGGATGAGAAAAATGATTTCGGAATTAAAGAAAATGCCAAGTGCCATCAGAGGTTACCATGACAACGCTTCTTAATTGATGAGGGATGAGCTATCAGAGGTTGCCAAGACAACGCCATCGCACGAGATCACATTCATTTTTCCATCTGACTCTGTGGGAAGCGGCTAACTGGTAGCATGCTGAACTTATAAGCCCAAGGTCGCTGGTTCAAAGCCGGCCAAAGTCGTCGGATTTTCTTTGAGCGCTAAAAATCCCTCAGCATGCTTTCCTTTGGAGGGCAAGTTCAAACGTTCGTTGCAAGTTGCTGGTTGCGGTGGCATCTAGTAGCCAAGTTCACAGCTAGGTGTAGTTGACGTTAGTATATGGTACAAAATTAGAACTACTACTTAAAATTGACCGTCTGCAGACTTTACCTGAATTACAGACTAATTCAGTCATCACAATTAACACCGTTTATCAGATTCTACACACACCCAGTGTACAAGGGGTTACATGACCACGTTGTCGCAGCCCTTAAACTGAGGAACCAACAAAAATCTCTGCGGGAGATAAAATTTTGCGTGAAGAAGTAACAGACTGTCAGATAGTTACACATCAGTTCCAAACCTTGCATAAGGACAGCGTGATCAAGAGTTTAAAAATTAACCCCAAATGACAAGAAGGTTAGCATCACCATAAGACAATAAAATGATAAAAATATGCATACAAAAACGAAAAAAAAAGTTAATTAACCTCCAAATGTAAAATACTTTCTTGCAATCAATGAGGTTTGATCCTCCTACGAAAACCTGCATATTTTGCCTATTATAGCCTATCCCCTAGTTTGCCCGGTGAAATCTACCTCCGCCTTCCGGCCTGCCGAGAGGAATTTTTTAATCGGCACTAGTCGAGCCATTTTCCAACGGGCACTAAAGACACCTGCTCTCAGACAACAGTTGTACATTTCAAGCAGTAGCTGCGGACAAACCTTGACAGCCAGTTTCTTTGCTTCTGCGGATAATAATAATAATAATAATAATAATGATAATAATAATAATAATGTATGTCTACCCCTTATTATTCCCATTTTCCAACGGGGTCGGGGATGAGATGCGATGGAAGTCTTTGTGGCGATGGTTTTTACGGCCGGATGCCCTTCCTTACGCCAACCTCATGAGAGGAGTTAATGAGAGATGAAATGAATGATGGTGAATGAAACTGGGCAAGGATGTGGAAGGAAGCGGCCGTGGCCTGTCAGAAGGTACCGTCCCAGCATTTGCCTGGTGTTGAAAATGGGAAACCACGGAAAACCATTTCAAGGACGGCTGACGGTGGGGCTCGAACCCACGCGTCTACCGAGTCAGCAGAGAGCTTGGCCCCATGACCTAATGCTGCGCGTTAGCCAGCGTAGCCACGACTGTCGGTGATAATAATAATAATAATAATAATAATAATAATAATAATAAACCCGAGGCACTTAGCATCTGAAGGGCCTTTGACCTATCAAGGGTCCACTACCCAGCTCTGTTGGCCTACAGATCGTGGGATGATGCGTGGTCAGCTCGTCAGGTCCCCTCGGCTGTTTATCTTGGCTTACATGACTGGGGAGATGCCTCCCTGATCAAACAGCTACCGGTACACAATATTGTCCTCAAAAGACAAAGTGCACCCCGTTCCTACCCTGACTTCATTTTCTAAAATCCCTGATAGGGCCAGAAATGGAACCCGGGGCCGGCACAATAATAATAATAATAATAATAATAATAATAATAATGGTGGCATAATGGGAGTGATATGCGCAATACATTGGATTCACCAAGTGAATCCAACTAGCCTCTGTCACTCCAACTCCAACATGTAACCTACACGAGGTGCCACTGTTAAGCCGAGCAACCTAGTGGAAGGTTGGGTAACCAATCCCAGCGGGAAACTAGGTCGGCGAGCCGATCAGTGTTGGGGGAAATGCAAAGATGGTCAACAGCTACAACGGCGGAAGAGGAAAATAATTCCCAACGGCGAAGAAGGTGGAAGAACTATCTTTGATGCAACTTAAATCCATTAGTGTCTGTACTGGTATCCAGCGGCTAATGGTCAGCGTCTGTTAGCTCAGTGAGCTCGGCTGGAAACACGATGTTCCAAAGGCCTCAACAACCTCTCGTCCTATATGGTCCTGGCAGTCACCAGGCCAAACAAATCAAGTACAAGCAAACATGAACTGTGCAAGCAATCACAACTCTACCCCAGGTGGTACCCAATCCACCCGTCCACAATCGGCAACTGGACTTTCGGATTCTGGGGAGTCCAGGCAAGCGCAGCAGAGAGAGTCGGAGATCTCTGGTCACCTTCCCTACAAACGGAAACTTTCATTGGAACACTAAACATTAATACTCTAATTCAAATTGGAAAATTATACAATCTCACGCAAGAAATCGACAGACAAAAAATTCTCATTCTTGCTCTTCAAGAAACTAGAATGACTGACAACGAAACTATGGACAATGGAAATTACCGCATTTTCAAGAGCAAAACATTACAGAGAGTCGCGAAAGGTGCACCAATCTTCGGAATGGCTTTTCTTGTCCACAAATCCATCATTAACTCTGTCAAAGAAGTCACACCCGTTAATGATCGAATTATGACCATGCGCATCCAGAGCGCCAACAAGAAATACACTCTTGTCAATGCTCATGCACCTACTAACATCGACAACAAGAAAAATCCTGAAAATGTTGCAAAATTTTGGAAAAAACTGGAAAAAATTATGAATAACATTCATCAAGATGACGTGAAAATCCTGATGGGAGATTTCAATGCCCAACTTGGCAAAGAAAAAATCTATCGAAAAATCATTGGCAAAAATTCTGCACACCAAAATACAAACAACAATGGCACACGATTGGTAGACATTTGCCATCAATTCAATCTCAAAGTTATGTCTACGCATTTCAGGAAAGCGGCACACAAACAGAAAACTTGGCGATCTCCCATTCAACATCTCGCTGAATACCAAATTGATCATGTTGCCATCTCCCATGCACACTATAGAACCATCCATGACGTTCAAGTCCGACGAGGGGCAAACATTGATTCAGATCATTATCTCACAAGAATCAAAATGAAATTTTCACCTAAGAGGATTCATAAAAAAATATATTACATCCCAAAATTTGACACATCCAAAATTCAAGAAACAAAAATCGCAGAAGAATGGGATAAAGAACCAGTGAACAATTGGACGGACTTCTGCAGCAAAATTATCAGAAAAGCCAATGAACTGATTCCACTAAAAAAGAAAGCAAAACACCCCTGGTAGGATTCCAACTGTGATCAAGTCATTATTGATCGCCGAATCGCATTCCATAAATACAATAGCCACAAATCTCCAGAAACTTTGCAACACTTTCTCGGCGTCCGCAAACAGGCAACCAAAATTATCAGGACAACTAAACGTAATTTTATAACTAAGCAACTTCAGTCAATCGAGGATGACTTCAGGAATCACAACAGTCGTGATTTTTATAAAACCTTCGGGAACAGAATTAAAGGTTACACACCGCAAAATTTGACTTTCAAGAAACAAGACGGAAGTCTCGCACTCACTAACCAAGAAAACTGTGAAGAACTAGCACGTTATTTTTCTGACCTCCTCAATTGTCTTGAACCACCTGAGCGATTTATACACACAGTCCCAGAACACATACGACCCGAAGCCAAACCACCAACACAAGAAGAGATCCATCACCACATCAAAAAACTCAAGAACGGAAAGACATCAGGAGAAGACGGAATCAACGCGGAACTATTGAAAAATCTAGGACCACGATCACTACAGGAAATCACACAGATCATTCAGGACATTTGGCGAAGTGAAAAACTACCGGACGAATGGAAATGCGCACTCATCCACCCACTCCACAAGAAAGGAGATAAATCTGATGTGAGTAACTACAGAGGAATTTCCCTCTTACCCATCGCTTATAAAATCCTCTCCGCCTGTCTTTTACAACGCACGCAAGAACAACTCGAGTCACTCATCGGTGAATATCAGGCTGGCTTCAGACCAAACAGATCAGCCGTCGAACAAATCTTCAATCTGAAATCCACCTTGAAACTTCGAGCCACACGAAATCTCCCAACCATCTGTACATTTGTCGACTTTCAGAAGGCTTATGACTCCATTGATCGAAAATCTCTTTTTAATGTACTCGAAGAAATCCATCTCGCTCCGAAGACGAGACGACTCATCCAACAAACCTTAACCGACACAATTTCCAAGGTCAAATTCATTGGAGAGATCTCCCAACCTTTTCCCATTAAAACTGGTGTTCGTCAGGGTGATGGGCTTTCTCCAGTGCTGTTCAACATCGTTCTCGATAAGGTCATCAAGGAATGGGAAAAAGAATTAAAAAGTCGCAACATATGGAAACCTGTCGTGTTAGGAAGACAGAAGGATAATATCAATGTTACATGCTTAGCTTTTGCTGATGATTTGGCAATCCTCTCCGGAGATGAACGAACGGCAATTCACCAGATTGAAGTCCTCAAAGAATGTGCTGGGAAAGTAGGGTTGCAAATCTCCTTTACAAAAACTGAATTCATGGCTACAAAACATATTGAAACCCAAACTTTGGTAACAAAATACGGTTCAATCAACAAGGTTAATCATTTCAAATACTTAGGTGAAATTACTGAACCTACAGGCACAGAAAGAATAGCACAAAGAACTCGTGAACTCAAAATGCGGAAAGCATATGGGAAAACCGCAAACATCTACAACAAAAAAATGCATGAGCATTAACACTAAAATTCGACATTACGCGACGGTCATCAAACCCGAAACACTCTACGCCAGTGAGACCTTAAACCTCAATTATAAAGGGGATCTTGAAAACATCAAGAAAGCTGAAAGGAAAATCATCCGAAAAATTCTTGGCCCAAGACTTACAGATGAAGGATATCGTTTACAATCGCACAAGATCACAGAAAAATATTCAAATATTGAAACCGATTTCCGTAAACGACGCTTGAAATTTTATGGACACATTATGAGGCTAGACGACAACCGATTAACAAAGAAAATATTGATGTACTCACAAAAATTAAAGACGACAACGGTTTGGATTAAACAAGTCCAAACTGATCTCAATAACGCCAACATCACACCCACAGATATCGAAGACCGCAAAACTTTCAGACATAAGATCTACACTTGGGAAGCTGCATCAGAAGATAAGCCCAGCAGACCTAGGCGAAAATGGACTGACGAACGTCGAGCTAAACATAGCGACATGATGAAAGAATTCTGGAAGAACAAGAGAAATAACAGCAACAGATCATAACTTGCTTTATGTGATCCTGTATGGGTCGAAACATACTAAATAAATAATAATAATAATAATAAAAATAATAAAAATAATCATATCGTAAACAGCAGCTACCTGGTGTAGACCTGTTGTGTTTGAGCTGTCTGAGCTATCAAGTCTCCAAATTTATTTTGGCGTTCCGTTATTAGGCTACTATGGAGAAACCGGAATTCTGTTGGGTGACATATGGCTGTGAATTATATAATAGTATACTTACCTAGGTATATTGTAGTCATAAAGTGTTATGCAAGAGGTTCATTACGACACACCATCGTACAACTCGTGACTCCAAGCATTTTTTCCATCATTTAAAACTCCAACTTTCTCGATCGGGAGAGTCGAACCAGTGATCTTGGTACAAGAGTCGGTCATTCAACCAATGATCCACTGGAGAAGCTTTACAAGGTCATGACAGTTACATAGTTGGATTTCTTAAAAGATCTGGTAATCATGGGTGAATTTTGAGGAGATATGATCCCCGTCCTACTGAGCTGCTTTCCTGTATATTATACAATGTAAAACATGCCATGGATGTGCAGGGATCTATGTGCAGTATTTCCCCAACTTTCTCCCCTCCAAGAAATTATATGCTATTGAGGTCTTTGCACTCTTGCTCCCTGTTTAAGGCTGTCGGCACTGTTGAAGGAGGATATTGCCAAGATTATGGCACGTAGTTGAATTCAAAGATCTCCCTCACTTCCCCTCAGTCATCATATTGTTGTTGAATGAGGGAGAAAAGAAAGGAGTGTTCGCCAGAGGGCACTACAATACACAAGAGCCTTACGGATGGCGTTGTGACTTTGTTTTCCCGAGATCTAATTACGGTCGGTTTCAATCCCCCTTCTCGCCCTTGCATTCTGACTCAAACCCTTCCCTTAAAGGTACATTATTGGTCATGAGAAATGGATCATTCTCGGTCACAGGTTTCTGGTTAAAATTTGTTCTATTACCTTCCTCGGCGGGTATCCGTCTCAAGTTCCCAAGATCGTGGGATCGATTTCCAGCCAAGGAAGTAAGAATTTTGAGGAGCAGCAAAATTCCACGGCACTCCAAGCCGTACGATGTTGGCTCATAAAACATCTCTCGTATAATAGTTGGTGATCACAAGACATCATTTGTCACTCAGTAGAGTTTTGGCTAACACTGCCACGTAGCAGTGTTAGCAGCACGTCGGAATTGGAGAGTAAATCTCCACAGTGGCTCCAATATAAAAGGACTACGCCACATTGTCTTCCGAATACGTTCTTTAAGAATATATGAAATGCTGATTAAGCATTCTGACAACATTACACTTCAGTACATCTCAAGGAAGCACACCCAACGCTACTTAAGATTGCATTGGTTTATGAAGAACTTTTCCATTTTGTTTTGACATATAATTAATACAAAATGATATACCATGGATATGAAATAATTATATCACACCTTATGTCAATAAATTGAATTAATATACATTAATCGATTATACTAATTTCGGCCACATTATGGCCCTCCTCATCGTCGGTAATTTTTTTAAAAGAAACTATTATAATTGTGAGAAAAGATTGAATGTTATTATAGTTGGATTTTTTCCTTTGAAAAATTAATAAAAAATAAATCAAAATATTTAAAAACTCAGATATGTGACAGTTATGGGCTTATTTATGATAATATAAAACAATTTTGTGAAAACAACATATCTAAACAGTTGGGGATTGTATATTACTGTAAAAGAGACTAAGAAAATGTTCTTACAACATATCTTGTGATGATCAATGGGGCGTGATTTCTATAAGTTGAATATATGCTCTTTGCGGAGTGGAGCAAAGGTTGTAATATGTAGGTTATTGAATGCATCTTTCTGTTCAAATGGGAATTTTGAAGTGAATTTTTTGTCTTTGCCAATGAATAATATAATTAATATTCCATTTATGTCCAAAAATTATATATTCAATTTGATTAGAAATCTTGAGATCAACACAGCACATTAAAAGTTTTCTTAAATATAATTTACTTTTAACCACATATGTTTTATTTGATACTTTTTAAATTTTGAAAATATGTTTTATTGGTAAATAACTTTGTAACAGATCTGATATTGATAGTATTTTGAATATTTTAAGAGAATTTCAAAAATGCAACATAGTTAATTTCATATTTTTTAAAGGATGATTCTTACAAATTTGTTGCTGAACAACAGCATAATGCAATACAAATCTCTACATAGTAAATAACCAAGTCCCCGATTATTGGACGTAAAGGGTAATCTTGAGAACCACTAGATGGATTTTGATGCGGTTTTCAGCATTCTGTTAAGGATTTCTCGAAGAAGGTTTCTAAAGAAAAACATTCATTTATGACCGAAGGAAGCCGAGCAGCAACGGTTTCAGTGAATCGAGTCGAAGGAAAACCCGCCCTCCATGCACCTTTTAAGTGTACGCTGGGAAATCCGTTAAAATATCTATATAGGCCTACTATGAGTTTGAAATTTGTTCAGCATGAAATGTTCTTCAGAAAAGTATGGGACAGCATATCTCTATTTTTAATACATCGCCCACTATAAGTGTTTTTACGTTTTAATTTCTTTCAACAATCTCCATTCAGTGGAAATTTAAATTACTGATTTCGGAGCGAGTTTATGAGCTAGCCTATCACCCTAGCTACGGCCAGCATCAAACTGTCGAATCATGTCGAGTTAAGACTTCAGAGAAGAGTAGACTACATGTGTTTGGAGTTTCGCTGTTCACCTCGGCTTTTCTGAATTGCGTCTGGGACCTGCCGTCCGTGCGCCTTTCAAGCTTACGCTGGGAAAACCATTAGAGATACCGGGTGAAGCCGCGGCAGGTTGCTAGTGATCAATATTCAATTACTCGCAACTTTATGTGTTAATAGTTTCTTATGGAAATGTGTTCAGATTGATGATGACCACACTATGGTCGAAACTAGCGCATTAAACAAATAATAAAATTATATTTATTGACCTTTTATGATTTTATTTAAAACCATTTAGGTTTCATTGAATTTTGTAATTAAGGACCATTGTTTTTTTTTCTTTCAGTTTTCGTTGATTTCATATCTGTATGTCGTAGTCAGTTAGTGAAGTCCATCATTTCATGAAAATCCTAGGTACTTCGTGATGTAAAACGGGATAGTTGCACTATCTGACGCGTTTCTTTATGATATGACAGACTGATTTAGGCAGATGGTGTATCAGCCGAGGCAATTCATGAAGATCCGATGTTTGTTCATTCGACTCTTCATGAAATGGCTGACGCAATGAAGTCGTACAAAAACGTTTCGCCGTCATACACGAATTACTCCAAGAAATACATTGAAGCTTGTATATTAGGGTATAAAATTAATATACAACAATAAAACAACCATAATACAGCAACAGCCTCTGAACATCCACGGCGATGTCCATACTGTAGAAGTAGATTAACTCACCTTTAGAACACTGCTTCCACTACTTGATGAAGGGACGAGCCTTGTATTTCCGTCAGATAATGTGCAAGAAGAATTAGGCCTACACTATGTGACAGCGAAAATTGGTCATTTCAAGAAACCACGCGTCAGATAGTGCAACTATCCCTTTTTACATCATTTGCCGGTTTTTCTTTAAGTGCCTAGGATTTTCATGAAATTACGGATTTCATTATCTGACTACGAAATATAAGGTAAATCCGGTACAGATGCCGCTGCGGTACAGACATCACATACACTATAGCTATAAGTTCCTATCGTTGCAGCTAGATGGCAGTGTGTAAGTTATTTCGGTATCCAAGCACTAACCACTGTCTGCGGGTATGGTGCAATTTGCTCGCATATTACGCAAATTGTAGTCGATAACGAGAGGCGAGTGCATGTTTCTTCCTGTCAAAGTTTTTCCTTGTGTTCATTATTGTAGATTAACTTGGTTTCAAACGAATAAATCGGCCGTTTTTAGTACAGAATAAGTCTTAACCGTTACTATAGTAGATGGTAAGCTTATTTTCAGCCATGTTAGCCTTGAGGTACAACAACAGGAGGGTGTGGCGTCTCTACCTGACATTTGGTAGAGTTGCCGCTCAGCAATCCACTAGAAAAATTAGCATAACTTTGATTCTGTTATAGTTATTTTAATTGCGACATCTCTCCCGAGCAAAGTCGGCGTCTATACCGCGCACCAGGGATTGACGCCACTGATGCAAAAATTTCTTTGTTCCTTTTTTCCACCGATTTATTTTTAATTTTTGATGCTTTAGTCATATGCGATCTACTGCAATCATTTTCAAATTATGCTCTATCAATTTGCAACAATTTTTAAACTAATTCTACTGAGATATAACACAAGTTATAGAAAGTTCGGCAACACTCCCGAAGTTACCTTACATACTAACAATAGCCGTGTAAGCTTCCATATGAAGATCATGTGCACAGTAAAAGAACCTTCCACTAACTACAATTGTGTGAAGCTAAATTAGTAGGTTGGATTCGATTCTCTATTATAATCCAACTTTCCCCACCAGGTGCTGGTTGTGGTGGCATCTAGTAGCCAAGTTTACAGCTAGGTGTCGCTGACAATAGCATTTGGTAGAAAAAGTAGGAACTGCTTGAAATTTATCGTCTGCAGTCCTTACGTGAATCACAGATAACACACAGTAATACAGCCATCACAATTAACACCGGTTAACAGACAGATTGTACACACACCCAATGTACACGGGCTACATGACCACATTGTCGTAGCCCCTAAACTGAGGAACCAACCAATCTGAATGTAGTAGACTATTAGTTTCCATAATAGTCACACTCTTTTTCCTCTCTTTACATAAGTCCGTTCTCCTATACCATTTACAGAATGCACTCGCGACTGTAGCAGACAGAATAATGTCAACGTCTAATTACGTAACAAACAAGACAATTGTTTCAGTGCCATTGTGCAATATATAATTCATTCGCGTGGAACTAAATGGACCAAATTTAGTCACAATCAAATCAAATTCTGTGTGAGTCTCATTGTTCCCAGTTAGCAAAGCAATTATCCATCCTCTGTACGGAGATTGTCTGGCTATTGTAAGAGACATTCTGTGTTAAGTGAATAGGTCTTGGGAGACATTAGGCCTACCTAACTCAGAACTGCAATATTGCGAGGAAAATTATGTTGCTGTTTCTCTTAGGAACTATCGAAATCATGATCTTGCGCACGGAATATTTTTCTGTGTGCACGTATGGAATATGTCGATAACCTGTATTATTGTGGAATATATCCTAGCGTGTGTTCTAGTAATTATGATTGGAACGGGGAGTAGTCGTCCGTGTCCTCACAATATTTACCATCCCAGCATGTGCCTTGAGCAGAAGTGGGGAAACCTTGAAAGACCACTTCTTCAATGACTTGGTTGGGAATCTTCTCATTTGTCCTCTTGGGTCTGAGTTAACGCCGTTCCTGACCACCTCGTGGTGTGGTGGCTAGCATTCTTGGCTGTCGTCTTGGAGGTCCGGGCTCGATTCCCGTTTCTGCCGAGATATTTAATTCTGGTCTGAGGAAAGGAACGAGGTACAGACAGCCTCGTCAGACAAAACAGAGAAGACGTGGGTTCAATTCCTACCTCAGACATCTTAGAAGGGGTTATCCATGGTTTCCCCCCTTCTACTCCAGGCAAATGCTGGGATGGTTCCTAACTGAAGGACACGGCCAACTCCTTCTCAATCTTCACCTGAATTACAAATTCACACACTAACACAACTATCACAATAACACAGGTTATAAGACAAAATTACATCCACACACCAAAGTACAAGTTGCTGAATAACAGCGATGTCTTGGTCTCTCGATTGAAACAACAATATTAGACACCGTTTCAGTTCTAAGAATGGATTTACATCGCTTGGCAAAGCTGGAATTCGAACTCGGTATATTTCGGACAAAAGTCGACAGCGTTGAAATCATGTCAATCATATCAGTCTTAACCAAATGTGTGATTCAGAATGACCACTTAGATTACCCCAGACTAGGTTTCGAACTGGAGATGAAATGAACTTTCAAGCCCTCTAAATATAACAATTCATGCAGTCCAAACAACTCCATCACACAAAGTGTAAAACTATAATATTTACCATAGTCTATTGGTTAATTGGGAGGAGATAGTATGTTGACTTACAAATTGTAATAGGGTATAGTAAAATCCGCCTGTCAATATCATTTATTACAAAACATATAAGGTTTTGTACATGTTTCAGGCTAACATTGAGCCCTTCTTCAGCAACTTGATGCTGCTGAATCTATTTAACCTCTTCGACCGTCCATGATCGTTGCACAAGGGCTGTTTTCTTTTAATATTCCCCATCCTCTTTCAAGTGCCGAATCGATTTCTGGTAGGTTCTGCCATCTATTGAGAATGCTTGCCACGGTGGGTGAGTGGTTAACGTGTCTTAAGCTTTCAGGTTCGCTCCTGGCCATGGAAAGTAATTTCTGAAAGGCGGCAAAAATTACGACACGCATGTCATACGATGTTGGTATGTCAAAGAACCTATTTGATTCAGTAGGCCGTGTTCATAGTGGAAAAATAAATCTCGGGAGTTTCCGCCAATACAACGTTCCTCATTTCTCTACTAGAAAGCGCTATAGTGTTCAAGGAGCTAAGATATCTAACCTCCTTGACTTTCATAGTGCTTCAAGGAACAACAAAATTCGAAATGCAAGCTACCCTCTGGGTGTCAAATAATAAAGCTTGCACCCGGCACCCAAGGCCATACGATATTATTATTATTATTATTTGGGCAATATGTAGCACTACTTGAGTTTGGATTTTTGTTTCCGGAAGTTACGAACAGGCCGTTTGGTAGACATCTGTCCTCTACAACTGCGGATCATCTGAGATGTAAAGAGGCATGGCGGAATAGCGAGTAAATTCTTCGCGCCACGTTGTCATTCTGGATCAAAGAATTTCAATTGTTGTACTACTGGGAGCATCAAGTATTAATGTCTACTAATTTTAGGAAATAGATTTATTTCAGGCCCACTACCTGGTATAGAGGTGATGCCCGCAAAATACTTTTAATTTCGATTCAAATTATTTCTGACCAACACTTGCATGACTTTGTTGCCAAAATTATTTTACGCACGCTGTTAGATCCAATGTCTAACTGCATGTAACGGCCATGCTATCCTTTGGACTTCAACCAAATTTTGTATTTTGTACCTTAAGAGATGGAACTAAGAATATATTCAGTCACCAGGGCTGCCAACTGTAGTATTCTATTAGGCTACAGATGCCAGGTATACTGTATTTCGAACTATTTAGAAATTTCCATATTACCAACTTAATTTCGTCATTCTTCTAGATCATATAGATTAATCATTGGCATGAACCTTACATTTTAAGAAAAGCAGGCTCTTTAGATTGTCACGGAATTTCTTGTTATTATTTATATTAGACCATAGATACAAAACAAGAAGTTCCGTGACGAACTAAAGACCCTACTTTCCTTAAAATTTAAGATTTATGCCAATGAATAATCTATATGGACCTATCTAGAATAATGACGAAATTAAGTTGGTAATATCGAAATTTCTAATTAGTTCAATATATACCTGGTATAATGTAGCCTAATAGAGCACTACATTTGGCAGCCCTGGTGGCTAAATATATTCTTAGTTCCATCTCTTAAGAATACTAAATTTGGTTTTAGTCCATTGTATAGCATGGACGTTACATGCAGTTAGATATAGGATCTATCAGCACGCGTAAAATCATGTGGCCACAATGTCATGCATGTGTTGGTCAGAAATAATCGGAAATATTATGAACTCATGTTGTGCCAATTATGGTTGAAATCCCTTTGTTAGTATAGAAGTTACATGTATTTTAAAATTGGACCTATCAGCAGGCTTAGACTCATGTTGGCAGCACTGACGCATATTAGTAACTCCTAATTAATCTAGAATGTCAGGTACTACACGTGTGCAAAGTGTGGAGCTGTTGACTTCCATACTTTCTGATATATTGATATTAGGGTAAAACAAGATGTTCAGTAAAGAACATATAGCCTACTTTCTCCTAAATGCATGGGTATTGTTATAACTCTTTGTCCTTTTCAAGGAGTATAATTGAATGTTGGTTGTAGTAGCTTGTTGAAATACAACATGCTATAGGGATATTAAACATGAATATGAGGTGCCCTTTGCAAGTGCTACCTCTGTAAAAAAAAATCATTCAATTCGGTTTCACCGTGTTTGAATTGATCTGGGGAATGGATTTGCACACATACATGGCCGCTATTTGCAAACTATTGGGCTGATGACCTTGTAGTCAGTCATAAGATGCTTTCCACAAAAAGGCATGTTGTTGCAAAATCCGGTAGAGATCAAATTATTAGGATGGTCGAAATTTGATTTAAGCTTTTAATATTTGGGTGGCCGTCATTCCGTTTCCGTCAAGATGGCGGCGATATAAAACATGACACTGAGGTGCCTTTTGCTAGTGCTACCTCTGTACCAAATTTCGTTCAATTCGGTGTCACCGTGTTTGAATTGATAGGGGGAATCGATTTGCACACATACTTGGCCACCATCTGCAAACTATTGGGCTGATGATCTAGCAGTTTGGTCAGAATATGCTTCCCACATAAAGATTTGTTGTTGCAAAATTTGGTAGAGACTAGATTATTAGGTTGGTCGTAATTACATTTTAGCCTTTAACATTTGGGTGGCCGCGATTACGTTTCCGTCAAGATGGCGGTGATATAAAACATGACACTGAGGTGGCCTTTTCTAATGCTACCTCTGTACCAAATTTCGTTCCATTCGGTTTCACCGTGTTTGAATTAATAGGGGGAATCGATTTTCACACAAAGATGGCCGCCATCCGCAAAATATTAGGCTAATGACCTATTAGTTTGGTCAAAGGATGCTCCCTCCATAATGGTATGTTGATGCAAAATTTGGTAGAGATCGGATGATTAGGTTAATCGTAATTTGATTTAAGCTTTGAATATTTGTGTGGCCGCCATTACGTTTCCGTCAAGATGGCGGCGATATAAAACATGACACTGAGGTGCCCTCTGCTTGTGCTACCTCTGTACCGAATTTCATTCCATTCGGTTTCACCGTGTTCGAATTAATAGGGGTAATCGATTTTGACACAAAGATGGCCGCCATCCGCAAACTATTAGGCTAATGACCTATTAGATTTGTCAAAGGATGCTTCCTCCATAAAGGTATGTTGTTGCAAAATTTGGTAGAGATCGGATGATTAGGTTAGTCGTAATTTGATTTAAGCTTTGATCATTTGTGTGGCCGCCATTACGTTCCGTCAAGATGGCGGTGATGTAAAACATGACACTGAGGTGTCCTTTGCTAGTGCTACCTCTGTACCAAATTTCATTCCATTCGGTTTCACTGTGTTCGAATTAATAGGGGTAACCGATTTTGACACAAAGATGGCCGCCATCCGCAAACAATTAGGCTAATGACCTATTAGATTTGTCAAAGGATGCTCCCTTCATAAAGGTATGTTGTTGCAAAATTTGGTAGAGATCGGATGATTAGGTTAGTCGTAATTTGATTTAAGCTTTGAACATTTGTGTGGCCACCATTACGTTTCCGTTAAAATGGCGGCGATATAAAACATGACACTGGGGTGCCCATTGCTAGTGCTATCTCTGTACCAAATTTCATTCCATTTGGTTTCACCGTGTTCGAATTAATAGGGGTAATCGATTTTGACACAAATATGGCCGCCATCCGCAAACTATTAGGCTAATGACCTATTAGATTTGTCAAAGGATGCTCTTTCCATAAGGGTATGTTGTTGCAAAATTTGGTAGAGATGGGATAATTAGGTTAGTCGTAATTTGATTTAAGCTTTGAACATTTGTGTGGCCGCCATTACGTTTCCGTCAAGATGGCGGTAATATAAAACATGACACTGGGGTGCCCTTTGCTAGTACTACCTCTGTTCCCAATTTCGTTCCATTCGGTTTCACCGTGTTCGAATTAATAGGGGCTATCGATTTTCACACAAAGATGGCCGCCATCCGCAAACTATTAGGCTGATGACCTATTAGTTTGGTCAAAGGATGTTTCCCCCATAAAGGTATGTTGTTTCAATATTTGGTAGAGATCGGATGATTAGGTTAGTCGTAATTTGATTTAAGCTTTGAACATTTGTGTGGCCGCCATTACGTTTCCGTCAAGATGGCGGCGATATAAAACATGACACTGAGGTGTCCTTTGCTAGTGATACCTTTGTACCAAATTTCGTTGAATTTGCGCTCACCGTGTTCGAATTGATAGGGGGGGGGGACCGACATTCAGAGTACACACACTCTCTCACACACACACACACACACACACACACACACATACACAGACTCACACACACACATACACACACACAGACAGACACACTTTTTTTCGCCCTGTAGTGATCTCATAAGTCTACTTTCATTTTTTGCAAAAATCGAAAGTAGGCTAAAAATAGAGACAGCATTTATTAACAGTTGACAGCCCTGGTTGCTCTTAAGAATAAGGATAATCATATCTGTTATGGTACACATAACACATACGAAATTTGGATGAAATCCAATTGATAGTATAGATGTTACATGAATTTAAAAATTGGTCCTATCAGCAGGTTTAGAATTATGTTGGTAGCACTGACGTCCCTGATAGCTTTTAAGAATACGCTCAGTCATATCTACTTATTTACACATAGTACGCCTACATACGAAATTTTGTTGAAATTCAATTGATAGTGTAGAAGTTTTATGCTTTTAAAAATTGGACTTAACAGCAGGCTTAGAATCATTTTGGCAACACTGACATGTATGGCCTTCTGAAAATTAAACTGAAAGATTATATTCTATATGTGTACCAATTTTGGAATAGCTCCCATGCATACCTTCCAATATATCCAACATGGAGCTCAAATTTCAATTGCGGTTTTTCAGCAGTTGGTAGCACTGACATAATTTTCATATATTGGTTTGAGATATTCAGGTATAGGTGTTTACTCATACCAAATTTGGTTTCGATAGCTGCAGCCGTTTAGGAGTTGATAAGGGGGGATACACACACAGAGACAGACATACAGACAGACAGACAGAAGAACAGACGGACAGCCAGGCAAACAAACACACATCTGCCTGGATCGATCTCATAAGTCTCCTTCTTCCTCATTTTTAGCCTATTTTCAATTTTGAAAAAAATAGGCTTATGAGATCACCTTTTGTCCGTGTGTGTGTGCGTGCGTGTGTGTGGGTGTGTGTGTGATTCGTGTGTGTGCTCCCCCCCCTAATAAAATCTAAACGGCTGGAGCGATTTCATTGAAACTCAGTAAGTTCATAGCACTATTCCGGGCGACCTCGACCGTGCCCTTCAAATTTTGTTGCGACTCACCAATCCAACATGGCGGCTGTGCGAAATATTTCACCAGCATTCAATATCTCCGAAACGATTACCGATATTACCCTGACATCATGAATGGTGATAAAGGGAACTACTATAAGTTCACTTATGTGACCTTTGAAAACCTGGTAACTACAAAACCAACATGGCGGCCAAGCGAAGTTGCGACATTTAAATAGACGTTTCTCGCGATTTATGCAACCAAACGCAATGAAACTTGGTACAGTATAAGTTTATATACATTGTAATGCACCGACATCTAACTTCGTTCATTTGTTTACATAACCACAAGATGGCGGATGTGCGAAATATTTCACCGGCATTCTGTATCTCCGAAACTATTAGCGGTATCACCCTGAAGTTTTGTACGGAGATAAAGGGCACTACTGGAAGTCCATTTATACGACTTTAAAAAACCAGTTATATACAAAACAAACATGGCGACCAAGCGAATTAGAAAATTTGAAATAAACCTTTCTCGCGATTTAATGCTCCAAACGCACTGAAATCTGGTACAGGAAATGTTTATACACATTGTAATGCACTGGTATCTAATTTAGTTCAATTGTTTACATAACCTCAAGATGGCGGCTGTGCGAATTTTAAAATTAAGTTTCTATTTCTTGTGATGTAGTCATGCGATCGAAGTGAAAGTTTGAATAATGAACCTACTCAATAATTATCCTATAATGGTACATGACTCTATGGCCTATACATTTAACAATCCAACATGGCGACCATCCGAAATATTTAGACGGCTCTCAATATCTACGAATCTATTGTAGCAAACAAACTGAATTTTTTATTGTTCATAGGGGCTATGAACTCAAGTTCACTTATAGGACTTTAAATAACCTGGTGATCACAAATCCAACATGGCGGCGACGCGAAGTATAAATAATCACATGGACTTTTATCGCAATTCAACCATCCGAGAGCAGTGAAACTTGGTACAGTAAATCCTTATACGAATGGTAATCCACTATCATCTAATTTATTTCAATTGTTTCCATAACCTAAAGATGGCAGCTGTGCGAAATTTTAAAATCTCCTTGTAACTTCTAGTGTCCTAATTATGCGATTGAAGTTTGAATACTACACGTACACAATAATCTGCATGTAACAGTACATAACTCTAGGACCTACATATATAAAATCCAACATGGCGACCATCCGAATTATTTAGTCGTTTCTCAATATCTACGAATCTATTACAGCAATCAAACTGAAATTGTGTATGTTGATAGTTGCAATAAGTGGGCTATATGAAAATAGGCTGTATAGTTCTTCACGGAACTACTTGTTGCAAAATGTGAAAAGTAGGCTAAAAATGTTAAGAAGGAGGCTCGGTTTGAAGCAAGGCAAAGTTAAATTGAACAACAGCAAACTGCATTCTAGTACTTGAAATGAAAGAAGAGGAAGCCCCATAATAATGGCATGTTCTAAAAATTGAAAACATTTTTAGCCTACTTTTCACATTTTGCAAAAATGAGGAAAAAGTAGACTTATGGGATCGGGCAAATGTGTGTCTGTCTGTCTGTCTGTCCTTCTGTCTGTCTGTCTGTCCTTCTGTCTGTCTGTCTGTCTATCTGGCTGTGTGTGTGTGTCCCCCACCTATCAACTCCTAAACGGCTGGAGCAATCGAAACAAAATTTGGTAGGAGTAAAGATCTATACCTGAATATCTCACAGCCATATTTGAAAATGATGTCAGTGCTACCAACTGCTAAAAAATCGCAATTGAAGTTTGAGCTCCATGTTGGATATCTTGGAAGGTATGAATGGGAGCTATTTCAAAAGTGGCACACGTATAGATAATAATATTGCAGTTTAATTGCCAGGAGGCCATACATGGCAGTGTTGCCAAAATGATTATAAGCCTGCTGATAGATCCAATTTTTAAATGCATATAACTTCTACACTATCAATTGGAATTCAACCAAATTTCGTATGTTTTATGTGTACATAACCAGATATGACTGAGCGTATTCTTAAGACCCACCAGGGCTGCCAACTGTTAATAAATGATCTTAATATGTTTTATCCAAATACCAATATATCAGTAAGTATACAAGCCGACAGCTTTAATCTATGCACACGTATAGTACCTGACATTCTATATTAATTTGGAGTAACTTATATACGTCAGTGCTACCAACATGATTCTAAGCCTGCTGAGAGGTCCAACTTTAAATACATGTAACTTCCATACTATCATTTGGATTTCAACCAAATTTCGTATGCGCTATGTGTACCATAACATATATGACTGTGCGTATTCTTAAGAGCAACCAGGGCTGCCAACTGTTAATATCTGCTGTCTCTATTTTTGTTACCCTAATATCAATATATCAGATAGTATGCAAGCCAATAGCTCTAAACTTTGCACACGTATACTACCTGGCATTCTAGATGAATTTGGAGTAACTAATATAGGTCAGTGCTGCCAACATGATTCTAAGCCTGCTGAAAGGTCCAATTTTAAAATGCATGTAACTTCTATACTAACTAATGGATTTCATTCAAAATTGGTACAACAATGGATCATATTATTTCAGATTATTTCTGACCATTACATGCATGACATTGTTGCCAACATGATTTTACGCGCGCTGTTATTTCCTATGATTAACTGCATGTAGCGTCCATGCTATCAATTGGACTTCAACCAAATTTTGTATTCTGTACTTTAAGAGATGGAACTAAGAATATATTCAGTCACCAGGGCTGCCAACTGTAGTGCTCTATTAGGCTACATTATGCCAGGTATCCAGTATTTCGAACTAATTAGAAATTTCGATATTAGCAACTTAATTTCGTCATTATTCTAGATAGATCCGTATAGATTAATCTTTGGCATGAATCTTAAATTTTAAGAAAAGTAGGCTCTTTAGTCGTCACGGAACTTCTTGTTTATTCCAATTTCTCGCTAAAATGTATTTCGAGATATAAAATTTCCCCTTATTTTGGAACTTTTCAATATACAAAGCTGACATTTTTAGCCTATTTTCAATTTTGAAAAAATAGGCTTATGAGATCACCTTTTGTCCGTGTGTGTGTGCGTGTGTGTGTGTGTGTGCGTGTGTGTGTGTGTGTGAGGTGTGTGTGTGAGGTGTGTCTGTGTCCCCCCCCCCCCTAATAAAATCCAAACGGCTGGAGCGAATACAATGAAACTCGGTAAGTTAATAGCACTATTCCCGGCGACCTCGACCGTGGCCTTCAAATTTTGTTACGTCTCACCAATCCAACATGGCGGCTGTGCGAAATATTTCACTAGCATTCAATATCTCCGAAGCTATTACCGATATCGCCCTGAAATTGTGTACGGTGATAAAGGGCACTTCTAGAAGTTCACCTATGAGACTTTTAAAAACTTGGTGACTACAAAACCAACATGGCGGTCAAGCGAAGTTGAGACTTTTAAAAACACTTTTCTCGCGATAAAACTATCCAAACGTAATGAAACTTGGTACAGCAAAAGTTCATACACATTGTAATGCACTGGAGTCTAATTTAGTTAATTGTTTACATAACCTCAAAATGGCGGCTGTGCGAATTATTTCACTGACATTCTATATCTCCGAAACTATTACAGATATCATCCTGCAATTTTGTACGGTGATAAAGTGTACTGATACAAGTTTACCTATGTATATTTCATAAACCTGTAAAGTACAAAACGAACATGGCGACCAAGCGAATTTGAAATGTTTTAATATACTTTTTTCATGATTTAACTCTCTGAGCGCAGTGAAATGAGGTACAGTAAATGATTTTGCAGATTGTAATGCACTGCCATCTAATTTAATTCAATTGTTTACATAACCTCAAGATGGCGGCTGTGCGAAATTTTAAAATTAAGTTTTTATTTCTTGTGTCGTAATCATGCGATCGAGGTGAAAGTTTGAATAATGAACCTAGGCAATAATTGTCCTTGAAAGGCACATAACTCCGTGGCCTATACATATAACAATCCTAAATGGTGAGCTTCCGAATTATTTAGACAGTTCTCAATATCTATGAATCTTTTACAGCAACCAAACTGATTTTTTTTATGTTCATAGAGACCATGAACATATGTTCACCTAAAGGACTTTCAGTAACCTGGTGAGCACAAATCCAACATGGCGGTGACGCGAAGTATAAATAATTAAATGGACGTTTCTCGCGAATTAACTATCCGAGTGCCGTTAAACGTTGCACGTTAAATGCTTATACAAATGTTGATCCACTGGCATCTAATTTATTTCAATTGTTTGCCTAATCACAAGATGGCTGCTGTGCGTAATTTTAAAATCTCGTTTTTACTTCTTGTGTTCTAATCATGCGATTGAAGTTTGAATACCACACGTACACAATAATCTTAATGTAATAGTACAAAAATAAAAATCCAACCTGGCGACCATCTGAAATATTTAGATGGTTCGCAATATCTACGAATCTGTTACAGCAATTAAACTGAAATTTTGTATGTTGATAGAGGCAATTAACATTAGCAGGATATTTGAAAATAGGCTGTATAGTTCTTCACGGAACTACTTGTTAGATGTTATTTCTCCTTATGTATGGTATATTTTAACACGTCCATTTTTAAAAATTTATGTTATTTTCATTTTGCCACGTGGAAATGTTCATGAAATTGATGTTAAAATCATATAATTGGAAAAACATCATGAAATTCCAATTTATTTATTTATTTATTTATTTATTTATTTATTTATTTATTTAGCGTATGGCTTTTAGTGCCGGGAGTGTCCGAGGACATGTTCGGCTCGCCTGAGTCTGTAGCTCCTTCCAGTAGACCCCCTTAGGGTGAGCTACAAGTTCCGTTCAATTTCAAGTAGTTCCAACTTTCGCTACCAGATATCAATGATACCTAGTGGTGAACATTGGAACTTTGATAGAGCCCATCACGCATCATGGCGTGCCTCGCTCGGAAGTGATGGGCTCCATCACAGCAACGCTGTACAGCTTTCCCGGAGCGGGTAGGTGGTGAACGATGTGTTATTTCCGCCTACAAATACAAACTGATATAAAATAATTGAGTTAATTTACGTATTTCACAGTCATACAGCATAACTTTTTGATGTATAAGGATTACATCGCAACTAAGAACTTCATTTTCCAACCACCCCGAGCCGAGAAAACGTTACCTTCCAAAAATGATAACAAAATTTTTTCTTGGACACGCAACATTTTGAAATTAATAAACCAGGTATACAACATTCCAATGTATATTGTGTTAAAATTTGGATTCGATCTGATGACGGGTCTTTGAGATAATAATTCTTAAATGTGACGCATGGTTGAAACACGCTTAAAAACGTGCACTTTTTGTGTTCCAACTGCGACAAAAAAATATTAAAATATAAATTAAAAATTCCTAACCTACATGAGCAAACGTAAAATAGAACGACGAAATTGATGATGTTATTGGATTGTATGAAGGTCTATTGGTTACTTCACAAACAACCTTCAAACTCGAGTACACATAATACTTTGGTCGACAGGAAGTGTTAAGTAACACTCGTTGGACCATCAGGAAGAGCCATAGCTAGAGGTCAACTAAATAGGTTTGCAGTCAGTTAAACACCACTCATGTTGTCATAAAAAAACATGAAATTCCAATGACACATTTATTTTCAAAAAGCCAAATTCAAAGTATGAAGAGAGTCTTGAAGAAAATTCCTGAAATAAATCGATAAGTTCCTAATAATAGTTTCTGAGGAGAACGTGAATAAAATAGTTGGAAATGTAGGATATCCGGAGTCACATAAGTGCTTATAAGCCTAGCTGGCCCCTTTATAATAAGATATAATATTAACCATATTGCTTAATTGGGAGGAGTTACCGTATTGACTTTCACATCGTAGAAGATAGCAAGGTTTATAAGACCTTAAATAGATTCGTAGCATCAAGGTGCTGAAAAAGGGCTCAATGTTAGCCTGAAACATGTACAAAAACCTTTATATGTTTGGTAATAAATAATGTTGACAGATGGATTTCAACACACAGTGTTGTTGCTTTTAAGTAAATTTAGGAGCTTGGGTTTGATGTAGTTAATCCATTGGTGGGGTAAGGGATATGGGGGTCATCAGCTTCGAGGAGTGGGGTGGGTGGGTGTTGTACTTGTCTGTTAACCTGTATTCCTGAGATGATTGTAGAAGTGTATGTGGCAGTATTAGGATCAGGGATGAGGTAGGTGCCACGGAGCTTGACGTAATGTACGATTCCGCCATTTACCTGAAAAGAGCAAGGGAAAACGAGGGGAGTCACACCCTAGTTAGCCACTGTCAGTGTCGGTGGATTCAACCCGATCTTCGGACTTGCTGTAGCTTCCCATCTTGGTCACGCACGGCTATGCAGAGGTATGCACAGAGTTATTGTCATTCATTTTGGTTGGTTGGTTCTTAAGTTTAGGGGCTGCGACAACGCGGTCATGAGTCATTCATTTAGGGACTTAGAAATATCGTGGATATGTAACCCTGTGAACTTGCGAGTGTGGAATCCGCATGATAACCTGCACAGTTGTAATCGCTGTACTGATGTGTATATCAGAATAGTACATTATGCAACGAGCCTATAATGACAATAATTAAGGCACGAGTACGCTCGTTTTATAATTCCCATACGAGTGTCTTAATTACCATTATAGGCAAGTTGCATACGACTGTTTATGTTCGACGATAATTATTATAACTATTTTATGTTCGAACATAAATATTCATAAATATCTGTCGAGATTTCGCCAGTTTTATGTACTGAACAGAGTGCATGGGACCCAGAGAATACCTTGTATTTGACCATGGCCTCCTCGATTACCCAACTATGACACTAGGCCACGCAGTGAAATTTAAATTAGAAGGCCTTGGAACTCAGCGCAGGTGTGGTGCTATCCTTACCTAATTGGTCAAACAAATGTTTCTTGAGCTCTGATTGGTGGGAGAAACTGTCCCATAATGAAAACCCGTACTATAATGAGCCTCATTATAGTAAAGTTTTCTGACATATAATATTTACATTTCGACATCGTCAAACATAAATTAGGGTTAGGACTTGGATAGAAGGCGGTCATAGCCTTAATTTAGGTTTCAACCCGCATTGCCAGGAGTAGAAGTTAGAAATCACGAAATACCACTTCTTGGATGGCTAAGGTAGGAATCGAACCTACCTCTTTTCAGTTCTTCCTCACGAGGCTGAGAGGACCCCGTTGTTCCAGCCCTCAGAACGGGGTTAGATTTCTTGACAAAGCCGGGAATCGAAAACTAGACCTCCGCGAAGACAGCCAAGAATGCTAGTTACTACACTACGAGGTGGGATTCGACTTATACCCCCTCCCACGGGTCCGCAGCTGAGTCCGGCATTGCTTCCAATTACTTGTGCCGGGCTCCTCTCCGTCTTCTTTCCTGTCGACCTCCCTAGGTCAACTCTTGTTCTTTTCCTACCCCGACGGTATTAGGGTATCCGAGGCCTAGGGAGTCTCTTCCTCTCTCGCCTTAATTGGCCCTTGTCTCATCTTTCCTGATACCCTCCTTATGCGAGGGGTCAGCCTTATTTTTCATTTCATGTTATCTCCTGCCTTCTGCTCAAGGCCCTCAAGGAGGCTGGGTGTATGTAGCCCCACTACATCAGGTGCACCCTGGATAGTGCTACACCCTCAATGGCTCACGGCTGGTGAGTTTGGGAGTTGGTGATCCCGAGGGATTCCTGAGCTGGGCCCGTTTTTTCTCCTTTTTCCACTTACTTTGGGGTGGGCCCTGTCCTCTTTTACTTTCCTATCTGCCTTTCATGGCTGTCCTTTCTTCCAAATCCCTCAATCCTCATTCTTCGAGGGTTGACGGCATTTCTTTTCTTCCTGTCCTTTGTTTGTCTTATCCTTTATTTGTTGACCATTCCTTCTTCTAGTAGGTAAGACTGTAGTTAGTATTAGTTATCGTTTTCACTCTCATATCATCGTTCACTATAACCCAAACCGTTAGGGGCCGATAACCTAGTTGTTAGGCCCCTTAAAACAACAATTATCTTCATCATCTTCTATCATCGACTTATATTACTCGTTAACAGGGACGGGCATACTGTATGAGGGAAGATTTCTTGTGAGAATTGCTGACGCTAAGCGGTTATTTCCTTCTGTTGTTTGTTTGGCTTTTCACCAATTCGGAGCGTGCCAGCTAGTTACAGTTCAAATTTATGTTGTTCTGGGGTTTCGAAAGCAAATAAAATAATGAATGAAAAACCCTGCTTGCTTGCTTCTGCTCTATTTTCAAGGTACCTTATTCACATGTGTATTTTATTGCAACGTGCACATCAATGAAGTGCCGTCCCCTTGTACGAGTTATTACCTTATCTTACAGCATCATTACAACCACTGTTAAATTCTGTCGCGTTTTGATCTCACGCGTTCCAGCAGTGTTCTCTTGACATATAATACCGTCTTGTGTGGTTACGGCATTGCTCTTGGAAGAAGCACTGAAGCGTACCGTCACCATACAGATGTCGCACTGTCGCCAGCACATCAAAGCTGACAATGAGATACGACTTAGCACGTCGTAATGTTCCAATCTCCTTCAGTGAGAGTGAAGTCATTTCTGCCACATAATAGCCCACAATCTCATTAACCGACATAGGCTACACCCCTACATAATAGAAACAAAACTAATTATCCTAATGCGAATATGACTTGAATTTCACGACTGTACAAGGAAAGGAGTAGACTTCAAAGCCGCAATTACATTTCAAATATTTATAGAAAGCTTTGAAGTCATTCTTCACCATTGCCTTATTAACAATTGACAGACTGATTTTATTCAATTTTGGTATTTTGTCAGTTAAAGCCATTACTTTACGACTGTTTTACGATCTAAAATTACTTCTTCTGTAGTGATCAGTCCAAGGATTGGTTTGCAGCAAATCTCCACACTTCGCGTCTTTCCGCTTTCCTCTTTATTCCTTCGTAGGTCTTGCATCTCACATCTTCCTTAATTTGATCTATATACATCAGGTGTGGTCTTCCTCTAGGTCATATTCCATCAACATACCCCTCTGTGATTGTCTTCGGGATTCCTTCATGTCTCAATAGATAGCCTGTAAGATGTACCCTTCATTTAACAATTTAGATCCACAAACTTCTCTTCACTTCGCGACAGAATTTAAAAGTGGCCGTAATGAAGCTGGTAGACTAGTTAATAACTTTTACAAGTGGACGGCACTTCATTGATGTGCACTTTGCAATTAAAAAACGCAGGCATGAGAAGAAAGTACCTTTAAAATAGCACTACATGAAAATATCACCTCCACCAACATTTAAATCGGAAGATCCATGAAGTAAATAATACACATTTATAATTCAGTATGTTTTATAATATTTTCCTAATAATAGTCCTCTTAGCCGAAAACCGGGTAGACGCTCAAAAGATACTGGAGATCCTGCATGGAATCGCCGATAAAGTGGGTCTTAAAGTTTCTTATGAAAAGACGGAATATATAGAGTACAGGCACCAACACGAGAGGTATATGGAGGTAAAACATGGGGAAATAAAAAGAACAGAGAAATTAAAATACCACGGAGAATGGATCCAACCCAACTGACTGGATAAAGAGGCAAACATGGGAAGAGCCAGAATATTAGATCTGGCCTACAAGCTAACACAGAACAGGTATAACAAACGGGCAATATAATACAAGGTAAAAATCCGACACTATAACTCAGTCATAAAACCAGAAGGATTGTACGGTTCAGAGTGCCTAATTTTAAATAAAAAATGGGAGGTTCAAGAAATCGAGAAAAAGGACAGGAAGATTCTGAGGAAAATTCAGGGACCTCAGAAGACTTCTGATGGAACTTGGAAGAAGAGGAAAAACGAGGAGCTATACAAGTGTTCTGAAAAGATCACGGACACAATGCGGAAAAGAAGGCTGAAATTCTATGGACACCTGGTACGATTTGACGAGAACCGACTGACCAAAAATATCTTCAAATACATCATGGGATTAAAGGCCACCTCTAAGTGGGTAGAAGAGGTCAAGAGAGATGCAGCAGAAGTTGGAATTACTCCAGAGTTGATCCACAATATAAGAGAGTTTAGGAGAAAGGTAGACAGTTTAAGATCATTTGAAGAGAAACCAATTACAAAGAGACCAGTGTGGATCATTTATGAGGAGGAGAGAAAGATGAGGAGCGAAGGAATGAAGAGGTTCTGGGAAGAAAAGAGAAGAAAAGAGAAGGAAGCCCAAGAAGCCTTAAGTTCTATGCGGTCCATAGTTGGCCAAATTAGAAAGAAGAACAAGAAGAAGAAGAAGCCTATAATGGAACTCAAATACATCATGAAATTTACTAAGGACACCTGTAAATACTATAATGTTATATTTATGGTTGTAACATGTGTTCAACCCTTCAATGGGAGCTTCGTCAATATGGGTCGCTTTGCTCTAACTTACTATAGGCCTTACACTAAAAAGGCCGATGGGACCCGACCCGACCCCACAATCTGCAGGTCAAATGGCAGGGCAGCGATCGCTGGGTAGACCTAGGCCATTCATGGGCTGTGACGCTATGGGGTTTGGATTTCTCTATACCGATATGAGGTATGATGCACTTCATATCAATGCGTCCCTATTTCATTCATCTTTATTCATTTTATATTAACTGAGATTGGTGTTAGAAAGAGCAACTGGCCATAAAACTGTTACCATATATAAACTTGTATCATCTCATTTGTGACCACGTCGTAACGGGAATATTGAAGGGTAGAAATGCACACAACTCCTATGTTTCCCTTGTATGTAATATTGATAGGTAAGCGCTCAAGTTGACAACTTCACTACCAAAATCTCCCTGCTCCTGCCAGGGGGCTATCAGTTAGGTCACACTTTCAGCTAACGGCAAACACTTTATCACCCGTTATCGCCGTACACATCGATAGGCCTATATCGATCAATCGGTTTCTGTTGCGTCACTTCTTTTACGTAATGTCCTCCTATACAGCCTACCTGCCGTCGATATTTCACCAACATGGTGATACAATTTTTCATATAAATTTCTGCTGTATCCATCGTGTCCAATAAAGGTAAAGATGCAGTCCTTCCATCGTTTTAAAAAATATTCCTTCCGTGTTAAAATCTTTTAAGAACCGAAATTATACGCTGGAATTAATTATTAGTAATTCATAGATCTTCTCTCCCATAAACGTGGTCTATTAGACCATCAAAATAGATTTATTTTTGTATTTATTTACTTATTTATTTCGTATGGCAAAATGAGGATACATTGCGACAAATAATTAAAAAACTAACGGATAACAAAATGGTTATTTACAAAGTTGATTGTATTTACAGTAACAGTTTTGGCATTTACAGCACAATTTCCAGGGTATTCAGCCTGTTGACAGCGTCATCGGTGGCACTGTGTAGGTCATGGATAGTTCAATCTTCAAATCTAAAAATCTTCAAATCTCCTCCTTATTGTTAGACACTTGAGGGAAACATGCTGAATGTTCTGAGGCACATTGGCACAGTCGCAGAATGGGCTTTGAGTTTTTCCCCACTTGTGCATCCTGAAATTGCATCGTGTGTGATTTTCGCAGACCCTGTTCAATGATGTCTCGGTAAATTGAAACCAGGTGGTTCTCTGCAGGGATCAGTTATTAAACCCAGATGGTCTGGTTATGACGCAGCTCATTCTTCATACCAAGTCTTTTCAGTCGCGAAATGTGATGAAATTAGCTTCTCCCTCAGATTCCATGAGGGATTTCTGAATTTCAATCTCCTCTTTGGCTTAGCATTACAGTCCTGGTGTATGGGCAGTTGGGGACTTCTGCGACTTTTCAACCATACGTTTAGATATTAGTAATAGACTGCATTAAATTGTACGTTGACCTTTCAAGACAATTTAAAAGATCAGTTATTTTAAGAGTCGACATTTATGATTTTCAGTCGGTCAACCTGATTGTACCCAATTATAATGATGATGAAGATAATTGTTGTTTCATGGGCCTAACATCTAAGTTATAGCTTCTACCACATATTTGTAGACGTACATATTTAATAGCCTCTGTGAAAGAGATCAGATCCTGATGATGACCACTTGACGATCGAAACTAGTCTTCCAAGTGAATTTAATAATCTTATGCAACTTTCTATCAGATTTAGGGCATAACGCCTGTTGGGAATTGATAGACCGTGCAATCCCTGGACTGTGCTGTGTTATATCCTTCCTTGTTAATGTCGTTGTAAATAAGTGTAATATGTTAGGCGTTTAGCTTTTTCGGAATACAGTTGTGACGGAGATGATTACTAAGTATGATGTTTACTATTGCTCTCCCAATACCACGATAACGCCCATTACAAATCGGTACAAAAAATTGTATTGACTGAGTGACTAGCAAAATTTTCGTTTATTAAGGCCACACTGAAGATGTCTTCCAACAAGAAAATATCTTAATGGGTGTTGTTGTTTTCGTTGTTTCGCTTAGGACCTGCGACATCGTGTTGTTAACACCATGTACGTGTTGTAAGTGGAATTTGTCTGATAATCTGTGTCCATGGTTTGTCTGTAGTAGTGACTGTATGATACGTGTAATTAGGCTTAGAATTAGATAAGAGGCGTCCGTGGTTTTAGCTTACTACCATCCCAGCATCTGCCTGAAGCAGAAGAAGAAAGCTATTTCTAGGTTGGCTGGGGAAATTATCGAATTCAGTGTACCCTGTTCCAATCCGGAGACTAGAATTGCATTTCTTGTCAGAGCCATACATTGACTCGAAGACTTTTAGCAACTTTTAGCACCCCAGCGTGTGGAATAATTAGCTGGCGTTCGGATATCTGTGGATCTAATCCCGGTGCTGACGCCAGCCATCCTATGTGTTGTGACATCCTGGGGTTTATCACACACACTCCACGAAAATTCCATGATGGTATCTTAATTCAAGCCCCAGGGCATATATCCTAATCTTAGATTCTATCAATACTATTGCAGTTATCAGGCAGATTTCCACATACACCCAAGTAGTCTATATACATGGAAAATACCAAGATGATCCAAGCCGCTAAGTGAAACAGCAAACACAACACAACAACTCATGTATTCTGGCATGATGAGGAATATCACCAGCCCTTTGAATGTCTCTCTACTCTCTAGGGTTTCTCTACCATGATATTTGTCTTCGACCTACGCCATGTTTGCCCACTATTTTCCCCTTGACAATGAGCTGAAGGAGAGTAATTGTTTGTCCGAGAGTAAAAATTTAGCCTAGGCACATTTTTAGCCCATTTTCATTGATGAAAGAAAATAGGCTTATGAGATCACCTGTTTCCGTGTATGTATGTGTATGTGTGTGTCCTCTCCCTAATAAAATCTAAACGGACTAAGCGATTTCAATGAAACTCGGCAAGTGCATACCACTACCTCGTCCGGCCTCGACCGTGGCATAAAAATGTTATTATATTTCACCAATCCAACATGGCAGCCGTGCGATATATTTCACTGGCATTCTATATCTCCGCAACAGTAACAGATATCACACTGAAATTTGTACGGTGATAAAGGGTACTACCAGAAGAAGTTTTTGTGACTTTCATAAACCTGTTAAGTGCAAAACGATCATGGCAGCAGTGCGCAATTTAAATAATTAAAAAATGGATTTTGCTCGTGACTTTTCATCCGAGCGCTGGGTACCTTGGCATGGTATATCTTCAAACAAGCCTTAATATACTGACGTCTAAGTTAAAGGAATTTTACGAGATTTTAAAAATGGTGGCTGTACATTTTTTTTAAATCTCGTTTTCATTTCTCGTGCCCTAAGTAAGACCAGTAGGATATATGAAAACAGGCTATTTAGTTCTTCATGGAACTACTTGTTAATACATTTATGAATATTTTTAAAGATAATGAATATTCAGCGTAATTGGTCAGAGTGGAGTACGAGTTGATTGCAAGTACTGCATCTTATTGGATAATGTAGTAAGTAAAGTAGCATGAAGGCGTAGTAGTCTAGCGGTCCACCCCTCATCAACATTGACTGAGTCCACATTCTGTTTAATGAATGCGAGATTTTTCAAAGAAAACCATGCATAGATTTTCATATTCCACTTAAAGAGGAAGTCTCGTGGTTTATGATTGAAAGTTTAAAAGCTATGTAGACCTACAAGCTTGCATTAACTTTGTTCACTGCAAGGGAGCTCCATGCTAAGATGACGTGCATATTAGGCCCTATGCGGCGAGTTACTTACACTACGACTTTACTGAAGCTCGACCAAAGAGAATACTGAGTAAATATTTATACATTTGAGTTAGTGTATCTAGTCTTCTGTAGACAGATGACATAACCTATATAGAAATCCGAAATGAAACCATGCAAGAAACCACAGTCAACCAAAACGAATAAGGATTTCTAGCAAACTGACATAAAATATAGTAGCAATCTACCAAAGAAATAATAACAATTCTAATAAAAAATGCTCGAATATTGAATCAATTTAATTAAATATGTACTTTATATTAGTGTTTAATAAACTTGCTTTTAAGGAAGGAAGGAAGGTTAAATAGACCTTATAAAATGCAAAATAAAAATTGCATTACTTTTGGTAAAAATTAATAGCGGGCCCATAAATGTATTAGTGAACAATTTCCATCTTGAACACCTTTAAGCAGAAACAAACAGCATAGCAGCGTTTTTTTTGGTGTAATATATTTGTTCCGTGAAATGAAACGAGAAGTGCATTTCATCTTCTTGAATATCCTTTGCTTAATTACAAGGCAGAAGGATGCAATCAATTCCTCTTGCTTGGATTCGTTTCCTAACTTTCTTTTAATCAAGTCAACTTGTTAGATAAAATAGTTCAATTCGACTCTATACGAGTTGCCCAATCGAGTATGTTTCTTGGTAATTATTCGAATTTACAAATGAATCGGTTACTTGGAAAAGGACACAAGTTAACTTTTTTTTTTCCTACTGGTGTTTTCTCATGGTCATGCGATTGAAATGTAGACGCATTGAAGCATGCGAAAAAGACACTTCATAGACATCTACAGAGTCCGCCAGAAAAATGTATACACTTTTTGTCAGACGATATCGGGATATGGGCATTGTCAACTGTTATCACAGTTCTAAAATGTTGTAGTATGGTCTTTCGCTCAACAGATGTCGGTACTAACATCACGATAGTTGGAAAACGAAATGGCTGGAGCACGCTTGACGTTCGAGCAGCGAAAGTACATTCTGAAGTGGTTTATCAGGTTTGGTAATGCCGTTAAATTGCAACGTCAGTGGAGGAGGGAGTTAGAAACAGAACCCCCAACACGCCTAACAATTAAACGCATTACTGGGAAGTTTGAGACGCATGGAACGATTTGTGATATTCACAAAGAAAGATCGGGAAGAACGCGTACAGCTACTAGTCCTGCTTTGTCGGCTCACGTGTTGAATAGGTTTGCTAATTCTCCACAGAAGTCTGCTACGCAATGTGCGCGGGAAGTGGGGATTAGCAGTACAAGTGTACGACGGACTTTGAAAACAGCTAAGTGGAAAGTTTACATCCCACGATTAGTGCATGCGCTTAATGAGGATGATTCCGATCGTCGAATGCAATTTTGCGAATGGTATCAGCAAATGGTCACCCAAGATGAACAATTTCTGACGAAGTTAGTGTGGTCTGATGAAGCCCAGTTTCAACTTAATGGAACAGTGAATCGACATAACTGTGTCAACTGGGCTCCGGAAAATCCGCATGTTCATGTGGAAAAGGCAGTCAATCAACCAGGGGTTAATGTCGGGTGTGGACTGTCGTCGAGGGGCTTACTAGGACCCTTTTTATTTGATGGTACTGTCACTGCAGTGTACTTGGGAATGTTACGCACATTAATTTTACCAGCTGAACGTGCACTTTATGGAGCCGATGATGAAGTCTTCTACCAACAGGACGAGGAGCCACCATACTACCATGTAGCAGTAAGAGCTTTCCTGGATGACAATCTGCCGTTTCTACCATGGCATCGTGAACAAGTGGCCAACTACTGACTAGGGAGCACTCCAAGAAAAAGCATTCTAATCCTCTTACAGAGAAGCAATGTTTAGAAGTTCTCGTATTTTTAGCCTATTTTCAATTTTGAAAAAATAGGCTTATGAGATCACCTTTTGTCCGTGTGTGTGTGCGTGTGTGTGTATGTGTGTGTGTGTGTGAGGTGCGTGAGTGTGTCCCCCTAATAAAATCTAAACGGCTGGAGCGATTTCAATGAAACTCGGTAAGTTCATAGCACTATTCCCGGCGACCTCGACCGTGCCCTTCAAATTTTGTTACGTCTCACCAATCCAACATGGCGGCTGAGCGAAATATTTCACTAGCATTCAATATCTCCGAAACTATTACCGATATCGCCCTAAAATTGTGTACGGTGATAAAGGGCACTACTAGAAGTTCACCTATGAGGCTTTCAAAAACCTGGTGACTACAAAACCAACATGGCGGTCAAGCGAAATTGAGACTTTTAAATAGACATTTCTCGCGATTTAACTATCCAAACGTAATGAAACTTGGTACAGCAAATGTTTATACACATTGTAATGCACTGGAGTCAAATTTAGTTCAATTGTTTACATAACCTCAAAATGACGGCTGTGCGAATTATTTCACTGACATTCTATATCTCCGAAACTATTACAGATATCATCATTCAATTTTGTACGGTGGTAAAGGGTACTGATACAAGTTTACCTATGTATATTTGATAAACCTCTAAAGTATAAGACGAACATGGCGACCAAGCGAATTTGAAATGTTTTAATAGACTTTTCTCGTGATTTAACTCTCTGAGCGCAGTGAAATGTGGTACAGTAAATGATTTTGCAGATTGTAATGCACTGCCATCTAATTTAATTCAATTGTTTACATAACCTCAAGATGGCGGCTGTGCGAAATTTTAAAATTAAGTTTTTATTCTTGCTTCGTAATCATGCGATCGAAGTGAAAGTTTGAATAATGAAGCTAGGCAATAATTGTCCTTGAATGGTACATAACTCTATGGCCTATACATATAACAATCCTAAATGGCGAGCTTCCGAAATATTTAGACGGTTCTCAATATCTATGAATCTTTTACAGCAACCAAACTGATTTTTTTAAATGTTCATAGAGACTATGAACATATGTTCACCTATAGGATTTTTAGTAACCTGGTGAGCACAAATCCAACATGGCAGCGACGCGAAGTATAAATATTTAAATGGACGTTTCTCGCGAATTAACTATCCGAGTGCCGTGCAACGTTGCACGTTGAATGCTTATACTAATGTTGATCCACTGGCATGTAATTTATTTCAATTGTTTGCATAATCACAGGATGGCTGGTGTGCGTACTTTTAAAATCTCGTTTTTACTTCTTGTGTTCTAATCATGCGATTGAAGTTTGAATACCACACGTACACAATAATCTTAATGTAATAGTACAAAAATAAAAATCCATCCTGGCGACCATATGACATATTTAGACGGTTCTCAATATCTACGAATCTGTTACAGCAATTAAACTGAAATTTTGTATGTTGATAGAGGCAATTAACATGAGCAGGATATATGAAAATAGGCTGTATAGTTCTTCACGGAACTAATTGTTTTATTTTCATATTACATTCCGTCATTGACTATAATGCTACAGAATTATTGAATACACATTGTAATAATACCAAAATCAAAATTAAACAGCGATGAAATTGGTGAGTTTAATTTCTAAGAAAGTTCAATTCACTTGGAAAATGGCACATCTCCTAAAAACAACATTTGATTTGTTGGCAATTAGGGATGGAATTTGAAATCCATATTATAGGAATAGAAGGTCCTTGACTTGTTTTATACATTGCGAAAGTGCAGCATTGATCGTTTAAATAATTCATAATTTATTTAGTTTTTTGTCTCTCCTATAAAATTTACTTTTGTGAACATGTGCCCTTTTCCAAATGACTGATACAAATATAGTCGGACTAGTGTTGGTGAAAATTGCCACGTTCAATCTGCCGTCAAATTGTCCCACGCCGTGCTACATTAAGCTCAATCCGTTCAGAGTATGTATTGGATGGTTGGGGTTAGAACAGGAGGAATAGATGGGCATTTATTTCGAGTTAGCCATACTTTAATCTAGTATAGGCTAGGCCTATTTAGAGGAATTTCAAAAATCAAGAAGGTGTAACGCAGAAAAAATCTATAGTAAATTCAAAGAGTACATTATCACTAATACCAAAAATGCACCTATGAGAACTTGAAAATATACTGCATGTAAATAATAAGGAACAGTTGAAGGCTAATGAAACAAATGTAACTTATGTACGCCTACACGACAGTTGACTGTAACTGTAACTAGGTCATGTCAAGGGTATTCTTGTTAATCATTGTGTTAAAATATATGTTGACTCTTTATTATGCTTGTGATTCGTAGTACAGCAGCTGTATACAATCAAATATGGAATACAGGTTAAGAATATACGTATCATTGAATTGATTTTCTAAGAACATAATGGACATAATTAGGAAATCATTTTAATTAATTGAATAATTTTTAATATAATATCAGGAATGCGAAAACGAATGTCATTATGTCTGATCTTAAACAATTCTAGGGTTTTGAAATCTGTTAAGTAGTGACGTTTATCTTGGAGTTCTAGCATAATTTCGTGTACTAGAAAAGATGTCACAAATCTATCAGAAGCTATGGGAGTAGTAATGAGGATTTGCTTTCACATGTACAGTGTCTGCCATAAGCACTAACATCTAAAATGTATGTGATCCTAATATTGATTTGAATCTACATACGGTATGTAGTATTTCCGAGTTCCAAGCCTTCAGGCTATATTTATTACTATGCAGTAATATATTTTAAAACGTGTGATTACGTTCTATAAACTAGTTAAACTTTAATATGTCAGGAATTAAAACGTTTCAGACCATGACGTGATGTAATGACCCGAGCTGTGACAACATATCAAAATGAACCAAGAGTAAATATGATGCGGTAGAATATTTATTACCGCCAGCATGGCTATGTGATGAGCTGCAAGCAGAACTAACGTTTTATCAACATTTACAATACACTATTTCACTTACCGCGTTCATGTAATGGATCAAGAGCTTCTATAAACAAATGGTTTATTTTCAAAAACACAACAAAACAGAACACAATACAACATTACACAATACACAACAGAACACCACTTAACACAATACAACACAACAAAACACAACATAACACACAATACAATACAACACAACAGAACAATACATAACATAACACAATGCAACACAACAGTACACAACATAACACAATACAACATAACAAAACATAACACACAACACAACAGAACATCACTTAACACAATACAACAGAACACAATAGAACACAACACTGCACCACACAACACAATACAACACAACAGAACACCACTTAACACAATACAACACAACAAAACACAACATAATACAATACTGCATAACACACAACAAAACACAACATAACACAATACAACAAAACAGAACAATACATAACATAACACAATGCAACACAACAGTACACAACATAACACAATACAACAGAACAAAACATAACACACAACACAACAGAACACCACTTAACACAATACAACAGAACACAATAGAACACAACACTGCACCACACAACACAATACAACACAACAGAACACCACTTAACACAATACAACACAACAAAACACAACATAATACAATACTGCATAACACACAAGAAAACACAACATAACACAATACAACACAACAGAACAATACATAACATAACACAATGCAACACAACAGTACACAACATAACACAATACAACAGAACAAAACATAACACACAACACAACAGAACACCACTTAACACAATACAACAGAACACAATAGAACACAACACTGCACCACACAACACAATACAACACAACAGAACACCACTTAACACAATACAACAGAACACAATAGAACACAACAGAACACAACATAACACAATACAACACAACAGAACACAACATAATACACAACACAACAGAACACAACATAACACAAAACACAACAAAACACAACATAATACAATACAACATAACACACAACACAACAAAACACAACATAACACAATACAACACAACAGAACAATACACAACATAACACAATACAACACAACAGAACACAATACAACACAACAGAACACAACATAACACACACAATACAACACAACAGAACACAACATAACACACAACACAACAAATCACAATACAACACAACAGAACACAACATAACACAATACAACACAACAGAACACAACATAACACAATACAACACAACAGAACAGCAGACAGCACAACACAACGGAACACAACATAACACAACATAACACAACACAACACAACACAAAAACACAACATAACAGACAATACATAATTCACAAGACACAACACAGCATAACGAAATGGAACTATGTAAAACGAAACAGAACATTCTTCGCTTGGTTGCTCAATGCCCTTAATGGGCCGTAGTGCCACAGTATTTTTAAAGTTCTTGTATATTATTGAGAATTGTTCCAACTAGAGAACTGTTTAAAGCCGTTGACTTAATGAGGTCAGCTATGTTGTTGGTTGTTCTTCACAGACATCGTAATACTGCAAGTACATTGGTAATATTTGTAGGTAAGGGGAACGAGCGCTGCCCCTATGCCATGAGGTCAGACAAAGTCTGTATGAAACCTCGTGGCGTAGCCGTGTGTGTGAATCTACTCACCACCACTGAGATGGAGAGCTCAGACAAGTATGGGGGTCTGAGGTTCGAATTCCAAAGCTGATCACGGCTATCCAAAGTGTGGCTTTCCCCGGGATTGCCCACACTTCCTTCAGACATACGCCGGGATAGTAACTTATTCAAGGCCCGGGGCACCTAAGCAATTCCCGTCTCTAATATCTACACACACTAAACAAACGTTTGGTGCTTTTCAGTCGGTCAACACGAATGTACCCAAAAAGAGCTGGGTTATGCCCTAATCCTGAAACAAATTACATGAGATTAATAAATACACTAGGATGACCAGTTTCGATCGTCAAGCGATCATCATCAGATCCATTACACTTAGGCTATAACATCTATGTTTGAGAATACAGGTGAAAAATATTTACGATATGTACAATCTACACACACTATTATAGTTACCATAGAAGCATAGGTTGGTTGGTTCTTACGTTCAGGGGCTGCAACAACTCCGTCATGTAGCCCCGTGTACTTTGGGTGTGTGTAGAATCTGTCTGATGACCGGTGTTAATTGTGATGACTGTATTAATGTGTGTTATCGGTTTTTTAATTTAAGTACTGCAACTTACAATTTTTCAAATAGTTCCTATTTTTGCCGCCAAGCGCCACCGTCAACGATTACTAGGCCAAGTTCAGAACTTAGCTACTAGATACCACCGCAGTCGGCTCTTGGCAACATAGATATCTAAGAGCGTTGTTTACATTCTTAACCTATCCAATTTAGCTTCACAAAGGTGCAATTAGTGGAAGGTTCTTTAACATACCATAAATCTATGACATGGGACCGCCGGCTTTACTTCCCCTCCGAAGGAAGGCATACTGAGGGATTTTAACGCTCCTAAAAAATCCGACGGCTTCGGCCGGGTTTGAACCCGCTATCTTGGGCATAGAAGCTCAGGATGCTACCGACTACGCCACCGAAGCCGCCGAAGCATAGGTTATCAAGCGAATTGAACACTCATCTAAGTACAGGAAAACGACTGAACAACAACAACAATAGGTGTCATTATGTTAACATTTAATAATTAATAGGCACAATATCAAACCCGTACAAAATGGAAAATATTCCCCAAATAATTACCTAAAACTTTTGCCTGAAAGAATTTTTGATATGACCCACCATTACGCCAAGGGAAGAGAAAAATGATTTCTGAATTAAAGAAAATGCCAAGTGCCATCAGAGGTTACCATGACAACGCTTCTAAATTGATGAGGGATGAGCTATCAGAGGTTGCCAGGACAACGCCATTGACGAGATCACATTCATTTTTAGCCTACTTTTCACACTTTACAAAAAATGAGGAAAAAGTAGACTTATGAGATCGATCCGAGAAAATGTGTCTGTCCTTCTGTCTGGCTGGCTGTCTGGCTGGCTGTGTGTGTGTGTGTGTGTGTGTCGTCGTCCCCCCCCCCTATCAACTCCTAAACGGCTGCAGCAATCGAAACCAAATTTAGTATGAGTAAAGATGTATACCGGAATATCTCAGACCCATATTTGAAAAAGATGTCAGTGCTACCAACTGCTAAAAAAGACGCACTAGAAATTTAAGCTCCATGTTGGATATCTTGGAAGGTATACATGGGAGCTATTCAAAAATTGGCACACATGTAGATAATACTATTTTAGTATAATTTCCAGGAGGCCATACATGACAGTGTTGCCAAAATAATTTTAAGCCTTCTAATAGGTCCAATTTTTAAATGCATATAACTTCTACACTATCAATTGGATTTCAACCAAATTTTGTATGTAATATGTGTACATAAACAGATATGACTGAGTGTATTCTTAAGAGCCACCAGGGCTAACTGTTAATAGTTGCGCTCTCTATTTTTTTTTATCCAAATACCAATATATCAGAAAGTATGCAAGCCGACAGCTTTAAACTATGCACACGTATAGTACCTGACATTTTACATTAATTTGGAGTAACTTATATACGTCAGTTCTACCAACATGATTCTAAGCCTGCTGATAGGACCCATTTTTAAATACATGTAACATCTATACTGTCAGTTGGATTTCAACCAAATTTCGTATGTGCTATGTGTAACATAACAGATATGACGATAAGTATTCTTAAAAGCAATCAGGGCTGCCAACTGTTAATAAATGGTGTCTATATTTTTTACCCTAATATCAATGTATCAGAAAGTATGCAAGCCAACAGCTCTATACTTTGCACACGTATAGCACCTGACATTCTAGATTAATTTGGAGTAATTAATATAAGTCAGTGCTGCCAGCATGATTCTATGCCTGATGATAGCTCCAATTTTAAAATACATGTATCTTCTATACCAACAAATGGATATCTTCCAAAATTGGCACAAAAATATATCATAAAATTTCAGATTATTTCTGACCAGCACTCGCATGACATTGTTGCCAACATGCTTTAACGTTTACTAATAGATCCAATGTCTAAGTCCATGTAACGTCCTTTGGACCTCAACCACATTTTGTATCGTGTACCTTAAGAGATGGCATTAAGAATATATTCAGTCACCAGGGCTGCCAACTGTATTGCTCTATTAGGCTACATTATGCCTAGTATACAGTATTTCGAACTAATTAAGACATTTCGATATTACCAACTTAATTTCGTCATTATTCTAGATAGGTTCATATACTGTAGATTAATCATTGTCATGAATCTTAATTTTAAGAAAAGTAGGCTCTTTAGTTCGTCACAGAACTTCTTGTTCCATCTTACTATGAGGGAAGCGGCTAACTGGTAGCATGCTGAACTTCTATGCCCAAGGTTGCTGGTTCAAAGCAAGCCAAAGTCGCCGGATTTACTAAGAGCGCTAAAAATCCCTCAGCATGCTTTCCTTCGGAGGGGAAGTTACAACGTTCGTTGCAGTTTGCGCTGGCATCTAGCAGTCAAGTTCACAGCTAGGTGTCGTTGTCGGTAGTATTTGGTACAAAATTAGGTACTACTACTTAAAATTGACCGTCGGCAGACCTTATCTGAAATACAGACTAATAGAGTTATCACAATTAACACCGTTTATCAGACAGATTCTACACACACCCAAAGTACACGGGGTTACATGACCACGTTGTCGCAGCCCCTAATCTGAGGAACCAACCAACATCTCTGCGGGAGATAACATTTAGCGTGAAGAAGTAACAGACTGTTAGATAGTTACACATCAGTTCCAAACCTTGCATAAGGACAGTGTGATCACAAGTATAAAAATGAACCCCAAATGACAAGAACCGCGGCCGGTTAATCATACTAATATATAACAAGTAGTTCCGTGAAGAAATATACAGCCTATTTTCATTATCCTACTTATGTTAACTGCCACTATCAACATACACAATTTCAGTTTGATTGCTGTAATAGATTCGTAGATATTGAGAACCGACTAAATATTTCGGATGGTCGCCATGTTGGATTTTATAAATGTAGGTCCAAGAGTTATGTACTGTTACATGAAGATTATTGTGTACGTGTAGTATTCAAACTTCAATCGCATAATTAGGACACAAGAAGTAAGAAGGAGATTTTAAAATTTCGCACAGCTGCCATTATGGAAACAATTGAAATAAATTAGATGCCAGTGGATTAACATTCGTATAAGGATTTACTGTACCAAGTTTCACTGTAATCAGATGGTTAAATTGTGAGAAACGTCCATGTGAATATATATACTTCGCGTCTGCGCCATGTTGGATTTGTGATTACCAGGTTATTTAAAGTCCTATAGGTGAACTTAAGTTCATAGCCCCTATGAAATAAAAAATTCAGTTTGATTGCTGTAATAGATTCGAAGATATTCAGAGCCATCTAAATATTTCGGATGGTCGCCAAGTTGGATTGTTAAAGACATAGGCCATAGAGTCATGTACCATTAAAGGAAAATTATTGCGTAGGTTCATTATTCAAACTTTCACTTCGATCGCATGACTATATCACAAGAAATAAAAACTTTTTTTTTTAAATTCGCACAGTGCCATCTTGAGGTTATGTAAACAATTGAACTAAATTAGATACCAGTCCATTACAATGTGTATAAATATTTCCTGTACCAGATTTCAGTGCGTTTGGAACATTAATTCGCGAGAAAGGTCTATTTAAAATTTTCAAATTCGCTTGGCCGCCATGTTCGTTTTGTAGTTAACCGGTTTTTGAAAGTCTTATAGATGGACTTCCAGTAGTGCCCTTTATCTCCGTACAAAATTTCAGGGAGATACCACTAATAGTTTCAGAGATATAGAATGCCGGTGAAATATTTCGCACCTCCGCCATCTTGTGGTTATGTAAACAATTGAACGAAGTTAGATGTCGATGCATTACAATCTATATAAACATATACTGTACCAAGTTTCATTGCGTTTGGTTGGTTAAATCGCGAGAAACGTCTATTTAAAAGTCGCAAATTCGCTTGGCCGCCATGTTGGTTTTGTAGTTACCAGGTTTTCAAAGGTCACATAAGTGAACTTATAGTAGTTTCCTTTATCAACAAACAAAATGTCAGGGTAATATCGGTAATAGTTTCGGAGATATTGAATGCTGGTGAAATATTTCGCACAGCCGCCATGTTGGATTGGTGAGTCGTAACAAAATTTGAAGGGCACGGTCGGGGTCGCCCGGAATAGTGCTATGAACTTACCGAGTTTCATTGAAATCGCTCCAGCCGTTTAGATTTTATTAGGGGGACACACACACACGCACCTCACACACACACACATACACACACACGCACACACACACGGACAAAAGGTGATCTCATATGCCTATTTTTTTTTTTTCAAAATTGAAAATAGGCTAAAAGTGAACCCCAAATGACAATAAAATGTTAAAAATATGCATAGAAAGACGAGAACAAAGTTAATTAACCTCCAATTGTAAAATACTTTCTCGCAATAAATGAGGTCTGATCCTCCTACGAAAACCTGCATATTTTGCCTATTATAGCCTATCACCTAGTTTGCCCGGTGAAATCTACCTCCGCCTTCTGGCGTGCCGAGAGGAATTTTATTATGTTTCTAGAAGGGGATATTTAATGCGCCAATAAATTTACTGACTAGAGACTGCGAAATTTTAACCCCTTTGAATGCTAATGTTATACGCCGGGTTCAAATCCTCAATATTAAGTTTGGATGCTCAATGCTAAACCAAATGGCACACAGCCAACAACAATCTATGAGTACTTCTGGCTGAAATAATCTCGACATTCCTGCACAGCTGCACACATTTATGAGGTATCGTTAATATTCACTTTCCCTGTGAAATAATGCAAATGTTTATAATATCTACAGTTCAAGAAGCAATATATTCTAGCCCACTGAACATTTTATATGCGCATACAGTAGAGCAAATATCATATATACATTATTGAACTCGTCTATTTTCCTTCGGTACGTAAACAAACGAGAGAAAATTCCAGAATATTGGAACACATGGCAAGTACGTTAATTGACGCTATTTATACAGCAAATAGTTAACTATGCATTAATATACCCCAGTGACACTGTTTGTGCATATGCATGAATCAACATATGGTTTTACTGTATTGTTTAAAGATGCAATAATGATATGTTTGAATCATATTCTATTGTATTTACATAGAACACGCAGCCGCAATAAACAAACGAAGCGGGCATGCGAAATAATACAAAGGGGACCATATGTTTAAACTGTATTGTAATCGTAAATTGGGGCATTGTGATGTGAAAATTATCGCCAATATTTCAAAATATTGGACCATATTCTAATTAAATCTAATATCAACCAAATGTAAATACCTACAGGGTGATTATTTTCTATAAGACGGGTGGTTTTCAAATCTGCCCCATTTCTATTTGATAGCAGATGGGAAGATTGAACTACATTGTAAATGTAAGGAAACTTTGGGAGATTCACTTCCCATCACAGAAGATGTTGAGAAGTACCTCCATCTTTCTGTAGACACAGCTGTACATGTCACTACATGTTACTAACTGCTCACTGCAACATTTCTTGGTCATTGCCAGTGGTTTCAATTTTCTAAAACTTTCATGACTATTGAGTTCATGTACACTAAAATATTCGTTACATCACGTCATATTGTGGCAGCTTTCACTGCTAGTTTTTCTAGTACACAACTAGGAGATACTTTTCAGCAGATATATATCTTTAGCCTATATTCAATTTTGAAAAAAATAGGCTTATGAGATCACCTTTTGCCCGTGTGTCTGTGTGTGCGTGTGTGTGTGAGGTGTGTGTGTCCCCCTAATAACTTCTATACGGCTTGAGCGATTTCAATGAAACTCGGTAAGTTCATAGCACTACTCCAAGCGACCCCGACCGTGCCCTTCAAATTTTGTTACGTCTCACCAATCCAACATAGCGGCTGTGCGAAATATTTCACCAGCATTCAATATCTCCGAAACTATTACCGATATCACCCTGGAATTTTTTACGGTGATAAAGGGAACTACTAGAAATTCACCTACGTTACTATTGAAAAACTGGTAACTACAAAACCAACATGGCGGCCACGCGAATTTGTGACATTTAAATAAACGTTTCTCGTGATTTAACCAACCAAACGCAATAAAACTTGGTGCAGTATATTGTTACGGCTGTGAGTTTGTGTCTTCGCTCGCCGCTTGAGTCACAACTGCCCCAGGGCTGGGCTGTGCCCTGCCTCGTGTATTGCGTGCGCCTTATGCAACAGGGCTACTAGGACAAAGGGATGGTCCAGAATATTCGTGACCCAGCCAGTGATGGAAATCTCTCGAAGCCGTGTGTCCTGGACGATTCTAGAATTCAATGAGTCACCAGCCTGCTATATAAGCGGCCTCAAAGTGAGGGGACTGGGCTTTCTGTGGGTGTGTGTTTCTGAGCTAGTGCGTGTTTTCCCGAGCGACAGAAGTGTGGTGACGAAGTGCCGTGCGAGTTACGAAATCCAGTGACATTGTTTCTCCCAGCTTGTGAACAGCCTGCAGCAAGTGATCGTAAGTAACTGTAGTCGGTGTACAATAAGGGAGAGGAGCAGGTAGTTTCTGTCAAGGCCACCGTACTCATTAGGACGGATTAACTTCTGTGGTCTGTTGACAAGTGAAAGGGCCAAGAGCGCTCAAGGAAGAGACTTGAGAAAACTGGAGTAAGGTTCCAATTGCTTGCATTTGCTGATAAGTAGTGTAATTTTCTGGCCGCAATAAAGTTAATTATTTCTTTAAAGAAACATTCTGTGTTGTGCTTCAACCCACCGTAATCCAGTTAACAAAAGTGCCACTGTGGGGTGGCACGTAACAACTGGTGTCAGAAGCCGGATTACGAACTCAAGCACAACACCTGACGGTCCTGGTTTCAAAACCCGAGCAGGTCATTTTCTCTAATTTTCTTGTGAGTGCATGCCCTTTACAAGACAAACAAATAAAATGGAGGCGCAATTGGCAGCATTGCTAGAAAAGTTAAATGGCATGGAAACCAAAATGGAGGACGGCCAGAAGAATTTAACCAAGGACCTAACTGCCAAATTAGAAGACGGCCAGAAGAATTTAACCAAGGACCTAACTGCCAAATTAGAAGACGGCCAGAAGAAGCTAGAAGACGGCCAGAAGAAGATGGAAGACGGTCAAAATAAGTTAGCGGAGGACCTGAAGAAGATGGAAGACAGCCAGAAAAGTTTAGCCGAGGACCTAACTTCCAAATTAGAAGACGGTCAGAATAAGCTAGCAGAGGACCTAACCGCCAAATTTCTGGATGGCCAGAAAAATCTGGAAGAGTGTCTGCTGACGAAATTACAGGAAAGTCAAAAGAAATTGGAACAGGGTCTGCGTCAGGAAGTCAACACCGTCTGCCAGGGCCTACGTGAGGAAGTCACAGCAGTAGAAAAGAAGTTCGACGCCTTACAAGAGGAAGTTGCCGAACTGCGCCAACGCCCACTGACGGGGGTGGAAGAAAAATTCAACGCTTTACAAAAAGAAATTTCTGAGCTGAACCAACGCCCGTCAACGGGGATGGAAGCGAGATTCAACGCTCTTCAAGAGGAAGTTTCCGAGCTGCGCCGACGCCCGCCCACAGGTACACCGGGAATATCAGGAACGGGACAGAGCAGAGTGACGCCCCCAACCTTCGACGGAAAGGTCCCGTGGAGCACCTATTTACGTCAGTTCGAGGCAGCCTGTTCAATAAACAACTGGAACAGCACGGAAAAGGCTACAGCTCTCATTGTAGTGCTGAGAGGGTACGCCCTTAACGTCCTTCAGGCCATGCCGACTGGATCCCAGGACTACGCTTCACTAATCGCCCATATGGAGTCCCGATATGGAGATAGCCATCTTCAGCAGGCCTACCAGATGCAGCTCCGAACCCGGGTACAAAAGAACGCGGAAACCCTGCAGGAGTTCGAGATGGACATCGCACGTCTCGTAAGGCTCGCCTACCCAACAGCGCCGGCCGACTTTCTGGAGCAGATAGCGACGCAGACTTTCACCGACGGGCTACGGGACTCGGACACTCAACAGGCGCTGCGACTCGCGCGCAATAAGACCCTGACAGATGCGCTGAGCCACGCACTTGAGTTCGAGACGGCAAAACAGGCATCCAGAATGCACGCGTGGGTGCTTCAAGTGGACGTCGACGAACCAGTAAAAACCAACGAGACCAAGCCCCTGGACGACGAATTAATGGAGGCGCTAAGCCGTTTCTTCGATAGTCGCGGCACCGCCAGCAACGACACAGCCGGAAGGCAACAGGAGAGGCGGCCCGGAAGAGGACTACCGACCTGCTGGACCTGCGGTAAGGGAGGCCATCTGAGCAAGGACTGCGGTGATCGCTGCCGCCGAGGGTATCCGACGGGAAATCAGTCGTCTGAAAACCGCGCGACCCAGGGAAACGAGTATTAGCCAGCCTTGGGGGGCAAAGGTTGGCTTGTGACAGTCGTCAAGCCCCGGCAGTCCAGGTTCGTGTGACGAAGTTTCGGAGGGACAATAGCAGCCTGATGGTCGACGGAGTCGTCAACAGAGAGAGCTGGCCCATGCTAATCGACACGGGAGCATCGAGGACCATCGTCAGTCCCACCGTGATCCCGAAGTGGAGAGTGCAACCCACACAAAGGAACCTCCAGCTATTAACCGCGACCGGAGAGACCGCACCGGTACATGGCGAAGCATCACTGGAGTTCGTCATTGGTCGACGGGCGATAAAGCATCCAGTGCTTGTGGCTGACGTATCAAATGAAGTGATCATCGGACTGGACTTCCTGGACCAGAACAACATCATCTTGGATATGAGTACCAACACTCTGCACTTCGGAGGTGAGGAACTTGCTTTGCAACCTGCGCACGAGTCCATCACCGCACGACGAAAAAGGCTGAGAGAAGACGTCATCGTTCCCGCCAGGACGGAGCTCAGCGCTGCCGTAATTGTCGACGGAACTGCTGAGGGAGTGGCGGCTGTCATCGAGCCAAAATATGAGGACATCCAGACAAAACGATTGCTAGTTGCCAAGACTCTCATCAACACGACGTCTCGGCCGTACGTCCGCCTGTCCAACCTGAACGACTACGACATTACGGTTCACCGGGACACCAACCTAGGAGTCTGCGAGCCCGTTACCTGGATTGCCCGCATCACAGATACGACGGACGGACACCTGCAGACGGACAACCGAAGAAGACGCACACTGCCAGAAGAACTACAGAAGCTGTACCAAGGATCCCAGGACCATTTAGACGAGGAACAATCACGCCAACTTCAGGACATGCTACGCGAATTCCAGGACGTCTTCTCCTTGGGGAGAAAAGACTTCGGCAGGACAAGAATGGTTCAGCGCAGAATCGACGTTGGGGACAGCGCACCGATTAGGGCCCCGTTCCGACGTGTCCCGCTCGCCAAGCAAGCCGAGGTCGACCGGACGGTAGAAGAGATGAAGGAGCAAGGGGTGATCGAGCCATCACATAGTCCTTGGAGTTCTCCGGTCGTGCTAGTGAAGAAGAAGGACGGTTCCACCAGGTTCGGCGTGGATTACAGGCGGGTGAATGACGTCACGAAGAAGGACAGCTACCCTTTACCGCGGATCGACGACACCCTGGACACCACATCAGGGTCGAGATGGTTCTCCACCTTGGATTTGAAGAGTGGCTACTGGCTGGTGGAGGTCCACCCTAAGGACCGCGAGAAAACTGCGTTCTCTGTGGGCAGCGGTCTCTGGCAGTTCACCGTCATGCCATTCGGTCTGTGCAACGCCTCTGCGACCTTCGAAAGGATAATGGAGTCCATTCTGAGGGGACTACACTGGAAGACCTGCCTGGTCTACCTAGACGACGTCATCGTTCTGGGGAGAAGCTTCGAGGAGCACTACAGCAACCTGAAGGAGATCTTGTTGAAGCTACGGGCTGCCCAGCTGAAGTTGAGCCCCAAGAAGTGTCAGCTCTTCCAGAAGCGGGTCCGGTACCTTGGGCATATCGTCTCCGAGGAAGGGGTGCGCACCGACCCAGAGAAGACCGCAGCTGTGAGTGAGTGGCCAGTTCCGAAGGACAAGTCCCAACTACGAAGCTTCCTGGGACTCTGCACTTATTACCGTCGCTTCGTGAGAGGATTCGCCGACATCGCCAAACCTTTACATCGACTGACTGAGAAGGACCAACTCTTCACGTGGACAGCAGAATGCCACAGTGCCTTCGAACAACTCAAGCTGGCTCTATGCACCGCGCCTATTCTGGCCTACCCCAGACCTGGAAGAAGGTTCAACGTCGATACCGATGCCAGCGACTTTGGCATAGGGGGAATCCTGTCGCAAGTAGTGGACGGCGAGGAGAGAGTAGTGGCCTACTTCAGCAAGGCCTTGTCAAAGCCAGAAAGGAACTACTGCGTCACAAGGAAGGAGCTGCTCGCCATCGTGAAGACCATTGAACACTTCCACAAGTACCTGTACGGCCAAGAATTTCTCATCAGGACCGACCATGCATCCCTGCGGTGGCTCCTGAACTTCAAGCAGCCCGAGGGTCAACTCGCGCGGTGGTTAGAGAGGCTTCAACAGTACAACTTTGAGATTCAGCACAGGAAAGGCCAACTGCATTCTAACGCCGACGCCCTGTCACGAAGACCGTGCCCCGAAGACTGCGCCTTCTGTGCCCGAAGGGAGGAGAACACCAGGATACAGTGCCGAAGGACTACTGTGGAACTTCAAGGGAGCTGGAGCCGCAAATCTTTCACGCGGGCACAAGCAGAAGATGATGACCTGGGACTGATAGCCCAATGGAAGAGGGCCTGTGTCCCCAGACCCGGGTGGAATATTGTGAGTGACTGCAGCCCAAAGTTTAAGTCCTACTGGGCACAGTGGGACTCGCTGATTGTAAGGGATGGCCTCATCTACCGTACCTGGGAGAGCACTGACGGGAAGACATCTCGGGAACAAGTCGTCGTTCCAAAGGCTATGACGGTGGAAGTCCTGAAGGAAGTTCATGGAGGATCGTCTGGTGGACACCTAGGGATAAAGAAGACCCTGGAGAAGCTGAGAGAGCGGTTCTACTGGATCGGATGCCGAACAGACGTGGAGAACCACTGCGCGAAGTGCCATGACTGCGCAGCCAGCAAGGGCCCAGGACGAAGACGACGGGGTCCACTGAAGACCTACAACGTGGGCGGCCCCATGGAGAGAGTGGCCATCGATGTTGCTGGGCCATTCCCGTTAATCAGGCAGGGTACCGCTACATATTAGTCGTCAGCGACTACTTTACCAAATGGCCGGAGGCGTATGCGCTCCCTAACCAAGAAGCCGCGACGATTGCAGGGACCCTGGTGAAGGAATTCGTCAGCCGGTACGGAGTACCCCTGCAGCTGCGCTCCGACCAAGGGAGGAACTTCGAGTCGCAAGTGTTCCAGAACCTATGCCAGCTGCTGGGAATCCGGAAGACAAGGACAACGCCGCTACACCCTTAGTCCGACGGGATGGTAGAGTGATTCAATCGCACCATCGAGAAACATCTCCGAATAGTCGTCAGCGAGCACCAGAGGGATTGGGACAAACATCTTCCACTATTTCTCCTGGCCTACAGCGCCGCCGTGCATGAAGCCACCGGGTGCACACCAGCCCGGGCCATGTTTGGGAGGGAGCTCCGTCTACCTGTCGATCTTGCCTTTGGCCGACCTGGGAATGATCCGATCCCGGTAAGCCAGTATTGTCAAGAACTGGTCGACCAACTGGAGGACGTGCACGCGTTCGCGAGGAGGAAACTGCGGATCGAGACCGACCGAATGAAGACCCGATACGACCAGCAGACGGATGCCGGCGGATTCCACGAGGACGACCTGGTCTGTCTCTTCAACCCATTACGGAATAAAGGCCTGTCACCCAAACTGCAGAAGTCCTGGGAGGGCCCGTACCGAGTCGTGAAACGGATCAACGATGTCGTCTACAGGATCCAGCGGAGCCCGAGAGCGAAGATGAAGATCGTGCATCGAGATCGCCTGGCAGCCTACGGAGGGACTCAGACGAACCAATGATTGATCGGGACGATCAGCCTTTTTAGGAAGGGGGTGGTGTTACGGCTGTGAGTTTGTGTCATCGTTCGCCGCATGAGTCACAACTGCCCCAGGGCTGGGCTGTGCCCTGCCTCGTGTATTGCGTGCGCCTTATGCAACAGGGCTACTAGGACAAAGGGATGGTCCAGAATATTCGTGACCCAGCCAGTGATGGAAATCTCTCGAAGCCGTGTGTCCTGGACGATTCTAGAATTCATTGAGTCACCAGCCTGCTATATAAGCGGCCTCAAAGTGAGGGGACTGGGCTTTCTGTGGGTGTGTGTTTCAGAGCTAGTGCGTGTTTTCCCGAGCGACAGAAGTGTGGTGACGAAGTGCCGTGCGAGTTACGAAATCCAGTGGCATTGTTTCTCCCAGCTTGTGAACAGCCTGCAGCAAGTGATCGTAAGTAACTGTAGTCGGTGTACAATAAGGGAGAGGAGCAGGTAGTTTCTGTCAAGGCCACCGTACTCATTAGGACGGATTAACTTCTGTGGTCTGTTGACAAGTGAAAGGGCCAAGAGCGCTCAAGGAAGAGACTTGAGAAAACTGGAGTAAGGTTCCAATTGCTTGTATTTGCTGATAAGTAGTGTACTTTTCTGGCCGCAATAAAGTTAATTATTTCTTTAAAGAAACATTCTGTGTTGTGCTTCAACCCACCGTAATCCAGTTAACAAAAGTGCCACTGTGGGGTGGCACGTAACAATATGTTTATACACATTGTAATGCACCGACATCAAACTTCGTTCAATTGTTTACATAACCACAAGATGGCGGATGTGCGAAATATTTCACCGGCATTCTATATCTCTGAAACTATTAGCGGTATCACCCTGAAATTTTGTACGGAGATAAAAGACACTACTGGAAGTTCATCTAAATGACTTTCAAAAATCGGTTAAGTACAAAACGAACATGGCGGCCAAGCAAATTAAAAAAATTAATAGACCTTTCTCGCGATGTAATGTTCCAAACGCAATGAAATCTGGTACAGGAAATGTTTATACACATTGTAATGCACTGGTATCCAATTTAGTTCAATTGTTTACTTAACCTCAAAATGGCGGCTGTGCGAATTTTAACATTAAGTTTTTATTTTTGTGTCGTAATCATGCGATAGGAGTGCAAGTTTGAATAATGAACCTACGCAATAATTTTCCTTTAATGGTACATGACTCTATGGCCTATACATTTAACAATCCTACATGGCGACCATCCGAAATATTTAGACGGCTCTGAATATCTACGAATCTATTATAGCAATCAAGCTGAATTTCTTTATGTTCATAGGGGCTATGAACATAAGTTCACCTATAGGACTTTAAATAACCTGGTGATCACAAATCCAACATGGCGTCGACGCGAAGTATAAATATTCACATGGACGTTTCTCGCAATTTAACCATCCTAGTGCAGTGAAACCTGGTACAGTAAATCCTTATACGAATGTTAATCCACTGGCATCTAATTTATTTCAATTGTTTCCATAACCACAAGATGGCAGCTGTGCGAAATTTTAAAATCTCCTTGTTACTTCTTGTGTCCTAATCAAGCGATTGAAATTTGAATGCTACACGTACACAATAATCTTCATGTAACAGTACATAACTCTAGAACCTACTGATATAAAATCCAACATGGCGACCATCCGAAATATTTAGTCGGTTCTCAATATCTACGAATCAATTACAGCAATCAAACTGAAATTTTGTATGTTCATAGTGGCAGTTAACATAAGTAGGATGTATGAAAATAGGCTGTATAGTTCTTCACGGAACTACTTGTTTCCACTTAGACACCATTAACATAAAATTGTATATGGCTCAGTTCTTCGTCTTCATCATACTACTACTACTACTGCTAATAATAATAATAATAATAATAATAATAATAATAATAATAATAATAATAATAATAATAATAATAATAATAATAATAATACCATTTTAACTAGATAGAAGGGCCAAAGTAGAAAGAGCCACCACACTCCATAAGGCGAGCACACTAACGTGGAATTATTATTACACATGAGACACATCGCGTAGCTTAATGCAAAATTACGTCACTAAACAAGACAGAGTTGTTTTGCCGGAAGCTTCATACGCCTCCGTAACCATTTCTCTTGGTGGCCACTCTAAGACTAAAGAAATGAAAAGCAAGAGCGGGAAATTCTCCGTAGATGTACGGTCCCACGAGAGAAAATGGAGTGTAGATTAAGAGGAGAACTGCGGACTTCTATTCCTTTACTGATATGTTTATTGATGCCGTACGCAAGAGACGCCTGAAATTCTATGGCCATGTGTATAGAATGGACAGCGACTGACTAACCAGAAGAATATTTAAAGTATTAAACTCAAAGAAGGTCAAAATAAATTACCTAGAAGAATCTAAGGTGGACCTCCAAGAAATAAATATCACAGACAACATCATAGAAAATCGTACAATAGTAGGCAAGAACAAATTCGTGGAAAAACTTTAAAAAAAAAACTGATGGGATGTGGTCCACAGAGCTCAAGATGCAACAGAGAGCATTCATGAAGAGATTTTTGGAGGATAAGAAGGTGAAAACAAGTTCAAACGCGCTCTTTGATTGGCATAACGAAGAAGAAGACGAAAAATAAATATAATATTTTATGACTATTTATGTTATATCATATTTGAAAATGTAACTGCAGATGGTATTCGTACCCGGTAGGAGAATTCTTAAACCCTTACACCACCGCAGGCCATTTCCACGTCTTAGATGGAGAGGCGCTGTTGCGAGTATTGGGGCGTTACCCACGGTGGTGTAAAAGGCTTAACGCACCTTCCCGTACAACAGAAGATTCAAAATCAAATCCCGACTGCAGTCACTCTTTCATGTCTTACACAACACATACTGTATGTTCTCTCCAAGGGGAGCTATACCCTAAGCCATTTCTATTATTATCATTCCCTTTTATATACACGCCTAGCCTATTCTTACAGAGGGCGGGAAATGATCATGACTTCAAGTTGGTGATCTTCTATTTCATTTATGTGGTGAGGAGGTTTAAAAATTTTTGATCAGTAAAAGGACCATAAATAACATTTCATTTTAAGAAGTAGGTAGGAGACAATGCCTATTTATGTAACTTGGTTGTCGCTAAGATATGCAGTATGTAGTCATGTAAATATTAATCTATCATAGGAAATTTATGTTATTAAGTGTATACAGTTCTAGAAATGAAGCTAATATCAATGGAAGCGTTGTTCCAATAACATTGTAACAAAGAAAGACGATGCACAAAGTCTACATGCATAATATTATATGTGTTAGATAGTTTGTTATTGTTGTTTTAAGGGGAGCAACTACGAGGTCATCTGTCCCTATATGATGTGTGTTTATTAATGATTCTACAGGGGTAAATAAATATTTTAAATAGTTCGAACAACAGCAAGTACTAATATTCAGTGTCGACGGTTGAAGATATGTTGAGCAAGTGTTGAGCAATGACAGACTTTTGGACACATGTCACTGTATGGATGGAAAGTTCCAATGGTTGCAGGTTTTTCCTCAGAGATGTTGGTACAACACCTGTTACTGATAGGACAAATGGTATAACAGTCGTCTTTCAATGATGCCACATCTTCTTCAATTCTTTTGCCAACTCACTGAATTTATCGATTTCTTGACTGTTAGTTAGTTAGTCATTGTTGTTTTATCAGGCGGAACAGCGAGGCCATCTGCCTTATCTTCTTTTTTTCTTTTTGAACTGTACACATGTTGCATGTTTTGTGTATTTGGCACACCAATTTCGATCAAACGCTTCTGTTTATTCACTACATTCAATCATCTTAAATCATTTCATATCAGATTGAAGTCATGAAGGACATCTGGCCGTTAAAACATTTCATTTATTATTATTATTGTAATTATACCGGGTGAGTTAACCATGGTCGTTACAGCGTGGCTGAAGGCAGTCGCTCACATCCGGGAGGCGAGGAGGTTTGAAACCACCACCGGCAACCTTGAAGATGGTTTTCTGTGGTTTCCCATCTTCCTTCCAGGCAAATGCCGGAGTTGGTCCCTAACTTTAGGCCACAGCCGCTACCTTCCAATTCCTAGTCCTTACATTCCCACTTTCCTCCCCAAACAACACTCCACTCACGACGGTACTTGTAGCTCACCCAATGGGTGTCCACATAGAACCAGCTACCAACTCTGGCGAGCCGAACATGTCCTCGGACACTCCCGGCACTAAAAGCCATACGCTAAAAAAATAAAAAATATTATATGTATTATTTATTTATTTATTTATTTACAGCGTATTTTTCCAATATTGGAAAGCGTGTAGCAATTTGACTCAATTCTTGACGTTCTTCTTATTTTGCCAGTATTGTTTCATTCTGTTGGAGAATGCCAATTTTCTTTCGTCAGACCATTGAGGTCTGTAAGGTGTAGGTTGGACTTCCCAGTTGTTCACTTTGTTACGGAAAGAGTATCTGTCTGATGTGTCGGTTATGTTAGCAGTTCGCATATCATTTTGTACATCTTTCATGCATGGTGTTGTACTTTTGAGTGATGATATGTAATCTAGTATTCTTTTGGTCAGTCGGGTATTCGGCAGTCTACGTATGTGCCCGAAGAATTTCAATCGTCTTTTTCGGAAGTCGACTTCGATGTTTGAGTATTTTTCAGTTGTCTTGATTGACTGTAGTCGGTACCCGTCAGGAGTGAGTCTTGCTCCCAGTATTTTCCGAATTATTTTTCTTTTTTCTTTCTTGATGTCTTCAAGTTCATATTTCTTATTGAGTGTATGTGTTTCGCTTGCGTAGAGACTTGCCGGTTTGATGACAGTGTTGTAATGTCGACGTTTGGTTTGTCTTGACATGCATTTTTTTATAGAGGTTTTGGATGAGTCCGAGTGCTCTCTTGGTTTTCTGGAGACGGTTTTGTTGTGAGATATTTACGGATCCTGTTGGTTCAATAAATTCTCCCAGATATTTGAAATGTGGGACTCTTTTGATCGTTCCGTATTTTGTTTGCATGTTGTCGCCTTTGTGACTGAGCACTTGAGTTTTCTCGAAGGATATTTGAAGTCCCACTTTTTCGGCGCATTCTTGGAGTGTTTCCATTTGTTTTATTGCGGTCTCTTGACTTTCTGTTAGTATAACCAAGTCATCGGTGAAGGCAAGATATGGTATAAAGAGATTGTTTTTACGATAGCCAAGTGTAACTGGTTTCCAGACATTTTGTTTCTTGAGCTCTTTTTCCCATTCTTCCATGAGTTTATCCAGGACAATGTTGAACAAAGAGGGGAGAGACCATCTCCTTGTCGCACTCCTGTCTGAATTTCGAAAGGTTCGGAGATTTCCCCCATAAATTTTACTTTGGATTTTGTGTTGGTCAGCGTTTGTTCAATGAGTTTCCGTGTTTTGTGGTCTAATCCTCTTTCTTCAAGAATCTGGAAGAGTGATTGTCTATCGATCGAGTCGTATGCTTTTTGGAAATCGACAAATGTGCACATCACTGGTTTATTTCGAATTGTATGCATTTTGACAATGGTTTTAAGGTTGAAGATTTGTTTAGAGCAGGATCGATTTGGTCTGAATCCTGCTTGAAATTCTGATAACTTTGGTTCGAGCTGTTCCTGTGTTCGTGTCAAGAGACAAGCTGAGAAAATTTTGAAGGCGACGGGAAGGGCAGATATCCCTCTGTATTATTATTATTATTATTATTATTATTATTGTTATTATTATTACGGTATTATTATTATTATTGCTGTCAACATCTTGGTTGTGTGTTGTATTTCACCAATAGCCTATATTTCTGTGGAATATATAATAATATCGTATGGCCTCGGGTGTCTGGTGGAAGCTTTGTTAATTGACACCCAGAGGGTAGCTTGCATGTCGAATTTCGTCGTTCCTTTGAACGCTATGAAAGTCAAGGAGGTTAGATATCTAAACTTCTTGACACTACAGCGCTTTCAAGTAGAGAATGGAGGAACTTTGTGATGGCGGAAAATCCCGAGATTAATTTTGCCATTGAACACGGCCTACTGAATTCAAATGGGTTCTTTAACATGCCAACAACGTATGACAAGAGTGTCGTGATTTTTGTCGCCTTTCGAAAATCACTTACCATGGCCAGGGGCGAACCTGCAATCTTGGGGTTGGTAGTCCAATACTATAACCACTCACCCACCGTGGCAAGCATTTCTGTGGTAGCTGTACTAGTGTGCGTATAACACTGATAAGTGTGACAAGAAATAAGGTACTATGCTATCTTTTGTCACGAGGGAGTGTGAATAAACCAACAGGGATAAACCATATTCCGGATGGGCGACATTATTCCCGGAATGTGAACCTCAAATCTCCGAACTTGCATGTCTCCATTGCTGCGTTTATATTTCAGTAAACAGGCACTTGTTGAGCTCTTAGGATCTTCAGTATAATAGAAATTAATATTGCGAAATCTTCTTTCATAATGCTCTGCAGCCATCTAGCAAAACCACATCTACACTTTTTAAGCTCACCCTTTGGAGAAGTAGTATAGATCGCGATACCTTACACTAGATAATTCCCCTAGACACAAAATGGTGGCATCCATGACACCATGGATGACTCTAGGGATTTTAACAATGCATACATGTAATATTCTATGTGTTAACAAGGATCTTCATACAAACCCAACCTGGTACTATAGACTAAAGAAGAGGGAGTAAATAAGAGCGATTTTCTCATTCTTCTATAAACCACAACAAATATATCTTCAACTTGTGTTAATAAGATGTGATTTTTCAGGTTATTTTTTATATTTCAGTAATTGGAATTATATTTCGTTGACTGACTAAAAAATTACAATTTCAATTGTCATTTTCTTTCACACGTGCATTTTATTTTAGGAGATTTTTCTCTGAACTTTCTCCTTTTTGTCTTCCCTAGATACACTATCACTTTTGTTTATACGGTACTTAAAAAATCACTAGATTGCATTGAATTATTAACTTCTTATCCTCGCATGCACTATGGTTTGAAAATGAGTTTATTTTTTGTTTCCACTCTTGCTTCTGTAGTCCGGCCGTTTTCTTGAAATACATACACAGAAATACATTATTATCGCGTACACCACAGTTCTAACCCAGTTCCTCAGCATCTCCCTTTTACATTTTAAGTGCCGATGTTATCACAATCCTTGTATCTCAACCGGCTCATGCAAATCTATTCAGTTCTAAATCAGTGCAACTTTATCTCTGTTTAACATGCGGCAATATTACATAGCCCTCTCTTTCTCTCTCTCTCTCTTTATCTAGCGTGTGGTAATTATCATCACCCCTCTCTCTCTCTCCCTCTGGCCGTGATGAACGGGACGGCCTCACCACAACCGCGTGTGGAAGAGAGAAAGTTGAGCTCTGGTTCCAGGGGTTTGGAATCTGTAAGCTGAATCCTGTTACCAACCCTCATCCCGTGTGATAATCCGAACCGGCAGCGCCCGCCTCGCTTGTGATTGTTTTTAAGCAGCTGTGGACACACACAGATTCTCAGTTAAAACCCTCTAACTCAACTTCCTATGAGCATTAGTCAGTCAGTCAGTCAGTCTGGTTTCACCCTTCTCCCTCTTCCGACCCAAATCCACTCCTCCTTCCCTACCTTTAAAACCATAAGACAGGGGTTTTTAAGGCTTTTCTTGATGGAGGGCCACAAGATTCCTGGTTTTGTCCGGCTGATTATCACAGTCGATAGAGATAAGGGCATTTATTCCAGTTCAGTCCGATGGCATTTAAGGGTGTTTAAATACGATAACGTCGTGTCAGTAGATTTACTAGAACGTTAAGAGCAAAATTCTGACAGTAGCGGTTAAAACGGAAGTTATTATTGCATGATTGTAAAATTCAACATTATCTTAACATACAAATATTATCCAGTACTTCATTCTACAGATAATTGTTTTGTTCATTTACGGATCATTACCTTGTATGCAACATATGTATTTAATTATTTAATTATTTATTTATCTATTTATTTATTTATTTATTTTGTTCATTTATGGATCATTTCCTTGTATGCAGTATATCTATTTGTTTATTTATTAATTTATTTATTTATTTATCTATTTATTTATTTACTTATTTATTTATTTGTTTTGCACATTTACAGATAATTTCCTTGTATGCAATATATTTATTTGTTTATTAATTCATTTATTTATTTACGTATTTATTTGCTTATTTTTGTTTGTTTGTTTATTTATTTATTTATTTATTTATTTACTAGCAGAAGCACCCGTTCTTCGAACGGTGTTCGGTGTTAACACCAGACATTATTAATTGAGCTACTATTGCAATGGTTAGCGGTTTGTCATTCCTTCATAAGTTTATCAGAACGAAGTTAGTTTTCTGGGAATATCACACACACTGTTGATTTAAAGGCCGTAAAATTTGGTTTTCGGAGACCCTTTATAGACTCCCGAATTTTGTATCTCACATTGAGAAGCGCAACATATGCTTTGGTTGTCCTTCTAGGATAATTTTTATATTTCGCCTTTTTTAGCATGTATTTTGAGAAGTTTTTCCCTATATCCACCTTTCTACTGTACGAAAAGTACGGTGAAGAGTTTTATAAATGATTGGTGTATTGACTCTCATGGTTACCATACCTAATTTTACGATGCACCAAGCATCCGAACACGAGTTATAGGCGTACATAAAGATAACAGAAATACAGACAGACAATTCTATTGTCTACTACATATCACCCAGATATCCAAATATGTGTATATCTAACACACAGTATCATACAAAATCATCCTTACGATGAACCCGTATGTCGACAAAAAAAAGATTAGTTAAAATGTGCTCTGAAACTAAATTCACCTAACGTGTACTTCGTGACGTGAAATAGAATTGAAAGCCTTGTAGACGAAACGCAATACACGTCACATAAAAACTGACCCTCTAAGTTGTGTTAGGTTCCCATACACAGGAAGACCCCTTTCATAAATTATAAAGGCTTGTGGTGCATGAAAATTCAGGTTCTTTAGCCTCAAATGGCCCAAATTCCTAAAAGCCGCAAAAAATGCTGATTCAATTCAGGAATTTTTGAAAATAATGTTGCTGTTTGGAGATATAATAGACCTTCTGTACTATACGTCGCACATGAAAAATGCATGAAAAAATTCTAGGTTACACCTTTACCCCCTTAATTGCATTGATGAATTATACAGTCTACTTTGGTTCCGTGATAACCTTATAGCCATTTGCAAACTTTCACAGAAATGTAATAAATGGAGTGACATTGCTTTGTCACAGTACAATCTCTTGGATTGTAGGTTGGGGTTATAACATGGCTTCCTTGATATAGTTCAGTAGTGAGGTTGGGGAGGCCATGCTCATATTTTAAGATCTCCATGTATTTTTATATTTCCATTTACGATGCCGTGTTGTTTTATATATATATTTGACTATTCTTGTTAGGAGTCCATGCTAAAAGATTTAGTAGTGAGTATCTTGAAGAGTATCTATGGAGATTGTAGATATGTATGAGGGAAGAGGTTAGATGATTATTGTGTTCGGTCTTGGACTTAGATAAGGTTTTTGTGGAAAAGAGAAGTATCTGTTGACTTGGTCTGATTCTTATTAGCAAGAATGATTTGGTTTTGTGTGATAAGATCCCGAGAAGTGAAGTGTTAGAGATTGATGCTCAGTGTTAAATGAAAAGAATAAATGGAGAAAGATGTATTTTTAAGTATCCCTCATTGAATATAATCAACCATGACCCCGGATATGTACGCTCAACGTGGAGCTCGATAAAGGGAAGTTAGAAAAATTACAAAATGAGACACCAACGAGGGGAACGAATGGGGGTTATGAACGATAGTTTGATCCACATGCTACTAAGTAAATTCACCAGTATGGAAGAGTCAGTAAGCCAGAAAATAGAGTCTTTAAGTACAGAAATAGTATCAGTAAGAGAGTCAGTAAGCCGGAAAATAGAGTCAGTGAATGAGAGTATGAGTAAGGAGGTAGGAGAAGTTCGGCAGCAAGGATAGTCTATGAAAGTGCAAATAGAATCTATAAGTAAGCAGGTAGAATCTGTAAAGGTGTACGTAAACGAAGCAGGCAGAAGCAACTAATGCTAAGATTGAGGAGTTAAGCAAAGAAGTACAAGAACATAAGTCAGTACTTAATAGTAGTATGGAGCTGGAATCCTGGAAAGTGGCTGTAGAGGAAGAAGACGTGAAGGATAAGATAAAAGAAGAGGAAGTGAATGAGATAAGTGATTCACTTGAAGGATAGCAAGAAAATTATCAACGATGTGGGGGGCGTGAGAAAGCAGGTGATATGGAAGAAACTGAAGGAGAAGAGGCAGGTGAAAAAAAGGAAAAGGCAGAAGAGAAAGGAGAAACGGATAAGGGAGAAGGTGAAACAGAAGGGCGTGAGAAAGCAGGTGATATGGCAGAAACTGAAGAAGAGAAAGAAGAGTCAGATAAGGTTGGTCATGAGGAGGACAGTAGCAGTCAAGAAAAAGAGGCTAAAGATGAGGGTAAAAGTGCAAGAGAAGGTCATGGAGAAGACAACATACTGGAAAAAGATAAAGTGAAGAAGCGTTGGAGAAGAAAGATCGGGATGAAAAGGATGAGATGTAAAACGAAGAGAAGAGAATTGTTGAGTAGTATGAGACAGACCAAAAGAAGAAAAAGAAAGGAAAATATGATGATACTGAATCAGAGGAGACAGACCAAGAGAAGAAAAAGAAAGGAAAATGTGATGATACTGAATCAGAGGACACAGACCAAAAGAAGAAAAAGAAAGGACAATATGATGATACTGAATCAGAGGAGACAGACCAAGAGAAGAAAAAGAAAGGAAAATATGATGATACTGAATCAGAGGAGACAGACCAAGAGAAGAAAAAGAAAGGAAAATATGATGATACTGAATCAGAGGAGACAGACCAAAGGAAGAAGAAAAAGAGAGGTTTGGAATACAGGAGATGGGGAGGCAGGAGGCATCGTAGAAGACGACGAAGTAGGCGTGGAGGCAGGAGGAGAAAGGGGAGAACGAAGATGATAACGATTCTGCCGTTCCTTCTGATTATGATGCTGTCAGATTTTATGATGGAGGAGGAGTGTTTGAAGAACTTGATGATATAGTTTTGGTTGCTTCATCTGAGGAGATAATGTTGATAATCTATAATTTGTTGTACTCTGTGTGTTTTTAATGTATGCTTGATGTATATTACGTTTTATGTATTTTTATATGTGTGTGATCCTTGTGTGTTTCTCACATAAGAATCACCCAGAGGGCCAATTGTCACAGTACAATCTCTTGGATTGTAGGTTGGGGTTATAACATGGCTTCCTTGATATAGTTCAGTAGTGAGGTAGGGGAGGCCATGCTCATATTTTAAGATCTCCATGAATTTTTATATTTCCATTTACGATGCTGTTTTGTTTTTATCACTGCCGGCTGGATCGCAACACTCCGTTGCTTTAAACTGCCTGCCCATTCGACACTCACAGGCGTACAAGATATATGCATTAATTCACCGCTAGGTGCAGCACCAAGGCACTGAGATTGCCGCGGCTTTTTAAAGGGGAAGATACCTGAAACGAAGTATTGTTATGTTTGGAGGCTTAATATCGAGATTGACGGGCGTGAAAACATTACACTAAGTTAGTTCCTTTGTTATTCTAACATCTAAAAGTATTCAGACACATACTTACGGGCAAATTTTCAGTATAAAGGAAAGCAAAAATACATGTGGTGGAGGCGAAATGTCTAGCTCATTTTCCCGTAATTATGCATACGATAATAAAAATATAACTACTTCTAACTGACTTAAATCTAACTTACATACTTGGCGAGATGAAAAGAGAAGAATAAGGACAATAAAAGACAGGGAAAAGAAATGCCTTTCAGCCCCCGAAAAATGGGATGATGATTTATTTAGGGGCCTTTCGACATCGTGGTCATGTAGCCCCATGTACTTGAGTGTGAGGTGAATTTGTCTGATAACCCGCCTTATTGTGATGGCTGTATTATACATTTTTACAGATTTTTCGGACAGATTTATTTTTTTACTTACTTATTTACTTACAAATTTATTTATTTATTTTCTTATTTCTTTACTTATTTATTTGCTTATTTATTGCTTTTTTGTTTTATTTACGTATTTATTTACTTATTTGATTATTTACTTACACGTTATTTATTTAATTAATTATTTTCTTATTTATTTGCTTATTTATTTACTTATTTACTTACTTATTTGTTTATTTACTTACATATTTATGTATTTAATTATTTATTTTCTTATTTATTTGTTTACTTATTTATTTACATATTTATTCACGTATATATTTATTTACTCATTTGCTTACATATGAATTTATTTAATTATTTATTTACTTATTTTTTATTTACTTCTTTATTTACTTACGTATTTATCAATTTAATTATTTATTAACGTATTTATTTTCTTATCTATTGATTTACTTATTTATTTACTTATTTATTTGCTTATTTATTTACTTATTTGTTTATTTACGTACTTATTTATTTACTTATTTACTTACACATTTATTTATTTAATTATTTATTTTCTTATTTATTTTTTACTTATTTATTTATTTAATTATTTATTTTCTTATTTATTTGCTTAATTATTTATTTTCTTATTTATTTGTTTACTTATTTATTGCTTATTTATCTACTTACATATTTATTTAATTATTTATTTACTTACATATTTATTGTCTCACATATTTACTCAATCATTTATTCATGTACCGGTATGTATTTATTTATTTATTTGTTTATTTGCTTCCCCTGCGTCACCCTCTCTGGAAATTGCAGTAACCACATCCCACGCAGTGAATTGTCCGATGGTATCTCATGAAATGAGATTCCCCGGTATTCTAACTTGCCCTGTTCTGATTTACAAAAGGGCACGCAGCAGTACAGCATTATAAAATCATTCAGAATACATTCCAAACACAACTGCTCCATTAACATCAATACAAAACTTATGTCTGCCACAGTGCCTTGGTGCTGCTTCCTAGCGCCTTTATTTGGAAACTAGGTTGTACGCTCAAACCAATGCTGTAATCGTCGAATGGGCAGGCAGTTTAAAGCAACCAGGAGTGTTGCGATCCAGCCGGCAGTTGTTTTTATATATATCTTTGACTATTCTTGTTAGGAGTCCATGCTAAAAAATTTAGTAGTGAGTATCTTGAAGAGTATCTACGGAGATTGTAGATATGTATGAGGGAAGAGGTTAGATGATTATTGTGTTCGGTCTTGGACTTAGATAAGGTTTTTGTGGAAAAGAGAAGTATCTGTTGACTTGGTCTGATTCTTATTAGCAGGAATGATTTGGTTTTGTGCGATAAGATCCCGAGAAGTGAAGTGTTAGAGATTGATGCTCAGTGTTAAATGAAAAGAATAAATGGAGAAAGATTTTTTTTTAAGTATCCCTCATTGAGCATAATCAACCATGATCCCGGATATGTACGGTCACAGCTTCTTACTGAAATAGTTGGAAAGTTGGATGCCACCCCTTGAGATAATGTTGTCATGGTTACCGATTTGCATTCCTTCATTAGTTTGTTAAATTAAAATAAATTAGTTTCCTGGGAATATTTCAGAAACTGTTGGATTTAGGGCCTGATAATGCAGTTTTCGAAGACCCTTCACGGCCCCCGAGTTTTGTTTCTGGCACCGTGGGGCTTTGTCTCGTCGTTGTACGCCATAATATATTACTACTACTAATAATATAATATAGGGATAGGAATATAATAGACCTGCCGTACCACACCAGCATGTGTAAATCGCGTGAAAAAATTCCTGAGTACACCATGACCCACTTAAGCGCATTATACGTATTGATGAATTGTATAGCTTAATTTGGTTCCATGATAAATTTCTAGCCGTTTGCAAACATTCACACTAATGTAATTAATGGAATTGCATTGCGCCTTACAGCAATAGATGGACCTCTGAGAATCTGTTGTCATGGTTACCGGCTTGCATTCGTTCATCTATATATTTAAAACAGTAAGGTGATTTTTGTTACCTCGAGATTGAGAAAACGACAGAACCGATTTACTTCGTAGAGAACTCTAACGAAAGCTCTTGGCCTCTAGATTTGCAGAGTGACTCTAAAACAAACAAATATATTACGGTATATTTTTAAATTAATATAGAAAATAGCAGAATTCTTTCCCCTCACGCATGCGCACAATCCGCCTGGGGTCATGACAAAATGGCGGTGAGAAGTCCATTAAAATGTAAGTTATTTAATAAGCTTCCATGTAATTGAAAACATACATTAACCAAGTTCTGACAATAAAATATAGTAACAGTATGAACGTATACGAATGTGCAACATTGATTTATTTGGATAATGAAATTGATTATTTCCTTCAAACAGCGGCTTTTGAATATAATGAATGGCTGCGTCTGCTGCTAAACTTGAGTGCGAGAGTAGCCATGTGGTTAAGGCGACCGACTGTGGTTCCAAGAAGCGCCGGTTCGATCCTAGCCCTCGCTGGTATTTTTTTTTTACCACTGAATTATTGTTTAATCAAGGAGTATTAGTAAGGTTTTATGTCTGTTAAAGATACTTATTTCTACATTCCCTCTAAATACGTTTTATTTTCGTTTTACCATTGCATTGCATTGCAGCATGTGATCAAAAGAGCAAACTGTTGTCCCCAGTACGCCGTTTAAATATCTGCAATCAGTTCCTATAACTGACAACAGATGGCAGTACATCGCCCATATAGTTCCTTTAACTGACAGCAGATGGCAACACCATTGCATCGATATATTTAAAACACAAGACATGGCATGTTTTCACGTGATGGAAAATTATTAAGGAGGGGAATATTTAAGAAGGGAAATGTTGAGGAACATTAACCGACAGTTGAATGTGTAGGCTAGGTTGTTTATGTACCTTAATATTGCAATTTCTTCCCAATGCTTCGGTGGTCAAGTTATTAGCGTCCTAGACTAAAAGTTATAATTATGCATCGTCGATATACTCTTAAATTATTAAAGAAAAAAGTAGTTTTCCAGGCACTCGCGCGTGTCCACAATTGCTTTCGCCATGAGAGACACTTGGCAAATATAATTCGTTTGAAGAGCTCCGACATCTTGGTCACTCAGCCCCGTGTACTTGGGTGTGTATGTGTGAAATTTTCTCTGATAACCTGTGTTATTGTGATGGCTGCATTACTGTGTGTATTTGTAATTAAGGTGGTAAATGGCAAGGAGACGGCCAAGGCCTTAAGTTAGGAACCATCCCGGTATTTGCCTTAAGTGGAAGTGGGAAACCACGGAAAACCACATCCAAGATTGTCGAGGTGGGAATTAAACCTTCCTCTTCTTAGTTATACCTCAAGAGACTGAATGTACCCCGATTTTGTCCTGAGACCAGAATTAAATTTCTTGGCAGAGCAGGAAATGTAACCCGGGTCTCCGGGGCGATAGACAAGAGTAGGTGGGCCTCCGTGTGTTAATACGATTTTTGACATGCACGGGACATATAATTCAAAAACTGCCTCCATTAGGGTGACTGTCGAAGTGAGTATTGAGTATAGGCCTATGGTCATTCCAGTAGTTGGCGAAGTGATTCTATGTTCCCCTGCAAAATGTACTGCCATAACTTATAACAGGTGATGGAAATTGCTTATTTAGAGCAGTTTCGTACTGTTTATAACAAAATGAAGAACGTCATTCTGAGCTGCGTTTTCAAGCTATTGCAAAAAAATTCGCTGGCAGGAACAATTATAAGGAATTTATTTTAAGCGATCAGTCTCATCGCATTCTCCTCACCAACCAACTTGAGTATGAAAGTCTCTGGACGGTCATGTTGAACTTCATTGTATAAGACAATTGTTTAATGATTATTTGTTTAGAGTACTGAGTCTAACTACGGAGTTGATTTCGGCAATGGAAGTATTATTTGACATTTAATATTTAGCGGCTCCGTTATTGCAGGACACTATAGTGTTATCGAATAATACGAAGCCACATTTAAAATCCAATATAAATAGGCCATTTCAGAAACAATTCCAGATATTATGCAGTACAGTGTACTGTAAGGTCCTTGACGATCAAATGTAAACATTGTTCTACATTGTATTTCTCTTGCGTAAAATCTATGCGTGGTTACTTTGGTCTTTACTGTTGTGAGGGTAAAATTGATCTGCTGGAATATAAAATATTTGCCAAGCTGCAACAATGTAATGATATTAATTTAAAAGTCATTGAACTTATATCCAGTAGTTCAAACACATACATCAGCGTTAACAGATTGGATACTGAAGATGATATCCAGCTACTTCATTTCCCTATTATTGAATTTTTCAATTCCTTGGAATTAAGAGATTCGCCTCCACATACTTCGAACGTTTGAGCAGTAGATATGCTTCTTAGAAATCTGAACGTTTCCCAAGGACTCATATATGGTAATATATTAATTGTAAGAAATCGCTTGGATTCGGATATAATAGGTGCAGTAATATTAGGCAGAGAGCTTAAATCCTACGACTTGATTTAACACCTTCCGATAAAACACTTACAGGTACAGTACATTTTCTTTTAATAGGCAACAATGTCCTATTCGCTCGGCCTACTTTATCAAAATCAATCAAGCTCAAGGAGAAACTCTTGAACGTATTGGGCTATTTACCTCATCACGTTTTCAGTCATGACCAGCAGGATAGTGAAGGTGCAAAAAAGGTCCTGTTTGGGATGGAAAAGAATAAGAGGCGGAAGGATCCTACAGATTATGTTAGAATGGTGAACAAAAGGGGACAAGAGATAGAAAATAGGGAAGAACTGAAGAAAATGTGGAAAGAATATTTTGAAGAACTCCTGAACCCAAATGGAAACCACGGCGAGGAGGAAGAAATCGGGGAAGAGGTACAGTAGATGAACTGCAAACAGAAAAGGACTTAACATGGAAAGAAGTGGAAGATGCAGTGAGGAAGATGAAAGGAGGGAAGTCACCGGGTGTGGATGAGTTGAGTGTGGAGATGGTGAGAGCAGCAGGAGAGGTGGGGATACAATGGTTGTACCGAGTGATGAAGACAGCATGGAAGGAAAGGAAGACCCCAGAGGACTGGAAAAAGGGAATAATTGTCCCGATCTTCAAGAAAGGTAGTAGAACAGAATGCAGAAACTATCGGGGAATAACACTGATGAGTCATTGTGCAAAGTTGTTTGAGAAAGTTTTGGAAAGGAGAATTAGGACAAGGATAGAAGGAGGGATGAGGGAAGAACAACATGGCTTCAGATCAGGAAGGTCCACAGTGGATTTGATTTTTGCTGTAAGGCAGTTACAAGAACAGCACTATGAGTATGGAACAGATCTGCTGATGGCCTTCCTGGACATTGAGAAAGCATATGACATTGTATGCAGAAACAAAGTATGGAAGTCCCTGGAGGATAGAGGAATATAAAAATGGGCTATAAGGAAGATAAAGGAGATGTACAAGGGAAGCGGGAGCTGTGTGAAAGTGCGAGGAGAGAGATCGGACTGGTTGGAACAGAGAAACGGCCTGAAACAAGGAAGTGCACTGTCACCGTTACTTTTCATTGTGGTGATGGATGACATAATGACCCGAGTGGCACAAGTAATTGGAGAAGGAAGGATGAAAGCAATGGTGCTTGCAGATGATTTGATGATTTGGGGAAACAAGGAGGAGGAGGTACAGGAACAGTTGGACGTGTGGGAAGGAATAATACAAGGTTATGGGATGAAATTTAGCATAAATAAGAGTGAGATGGTGATCACAACAAGGAAGAACGAAAGAACCACAACAGGAATAACAATTGGTGGGGAACAGCTGAAGAAAGTGGAGAGTTTCAAGTATCTGGGAAGCCTGATACAAGAGAATGGAAGAAACGATAGAGAAATAAATGAGTGGGGGAGACAGGCAGAAGCATTCCGGAGGAGTGTGAGAAGCATGTTATGGAGCAAGAATGTCCCTCAGAACAGCAAAAAGATCATATATCGGACGTACAATGTCCCTATCCTGACGTATGCCTCGGAGACCTGGGTTATGAAAGGAAGGGAGAAGAGCAAAATACAGGCCAGTGAGATGAGGTTCTTGAGAAGCAGTATTGGAGCTACAAAGATGGACAGAATAAGAAATGAGAGGACCGGAGAATTAATGAAGGATGAACCATTACAGACTGGTATAGAGAAATCTAGACTTAGATGGTATGGACATGTAAAACGAATGGAGGAGAAGAGGATACCCAGGAGGATACACGAGACGAAGTGGGAAGGAAAGAGACCAAGAGGGAGACCGAGAGACAGGTGGCTGAAGGGGGAGGAAGAAATCGTGAAGAAGAGAGGAGAAGACTGGACAAGGGTGGAGGCTGAGAGATGGTGGGAAGACAGAAGACGTTGGAGAGACTTGTGTTCCAAACAGACCCGGCCAGTGGCTGGAAACTGTGCAAGATGATGATGACCTCATCACATTTTCAGTCATGACCAGCAATATATTGCAATGCTGAGAGTGCTATCTTTTGACGCCCTTAAAGTTGCAATAGTGTTAAAAAGTAATCGTACAAAGAATGTAACTTATATAAGAAGCTTCTTCTGTAATTTTGTTTTCCATTGTCCGTCATGTTTTGACGGGTTTCATCTAGTTAGTTTATTAAATTAAATTAGTTTACTGAGAATATCTCAAAAACGGTTGTTTTTAGGGCTATAAAATGTGGTTTTCGGGGACCCGATTGTTGTCTCTCACATTGAGGGGCTGAAAATGGGCTTTGTCTCGTCGTTCTACGCCTATTTTTGCATGTATTTTAAGGAGATAGGCCTCCTTTTATGAGAGGTACGGAGAAGAGTTACATCAATGATTAGTGTCGTGCCTCTGATGGATATCTGTACCAAATTTTACGTTGATACACCCAGCCGTTCTCGAGTTATAAGGGAACAAAGTTGTCCACAGACAAACAAACAAACAAACAAACAGACACACTGACTGACAAAAAATTATTTTCGCTAGCATCCATCATAAAACAGTCCGAAACGCGTAAATAACTCAAATGTCCGTAGAAATTCCAAACAAAAAAAAAACCAGACAAACTTTCATTTTTAGCCTATTTTAGCCTACTTTCGATTTTTGCAAAAAATGATAGTAGACTTATGAGATCACTACAGGGCCAAAAATTGTGTGTCTGTCTGTGTGTGTGTATGTGTGTGTGTGTGAGTCTGTGTGTGTGTGTGTGTGTGTACTCTGTGTACCCCCCCTATCAATTCGAACACGGTGAAACCGAATTGAACGAAATTTGGTACAGAGGTAGAACAAGCAAAGGGCACCTCAGTGTCATGCTTTATATCGCCGCCATCTTTACCAAATCTGAATGGCGGCCACTCAAACGTTCAAAACGTAAAATCAAATAGCGACTAACCAAATTATCCGATCTCTACCAAATTTGGTAATAACATACCTTCATATAGGATGCGTCTTGTAACCAAACTACAAGGTCATCCGCCGTACCATTTCAGGATGGCGGCCGTGCGAATTATGCAAACTTTATAATCCATATCATGGGACCCACCAGTTCCGATTATCGAACTGAGAATCGATTTAACTGTTCTAAAGGAAGAGGCACGTTCGAAATTAAACGGTTATTTTGTAATACTATAGTGCAGAAGTGATTTTAAAAAAGCTGAGCCGTCTCGGTAAGAAGACAAGATAGCAGCGGATATCTTGTGCCTGACTTATATTTCACTAATTTGAGTATTGCATGCAATATAGCGTACTGATACAAAATAAATAAACTTAGTATGAAATGCTTTATACATAAATAATATACTCCACTGATGAAATCGTTAGGTCTAAATCATTATTTGCTAACAAGTTCTATGTAAGTCATTTTATATAGATCAGTGTTCATTGGCACAAATGGCTCCGTGGTAAAGCGTTAGTCTGTCATTCATATGCCTATGGTTCAAACCACATCAGAGTTTGTTTTTTTGCTTGAAATTTTACATAATTGTTGCTTTGTAATGACTCAGACATTTTAAAATTAAGCCTTATATTGTGCATATTACGGTGCAAAACATATATTTAATTAAAACATAATTCGCCAGCAGATTTGCTCGAGACATCTAGCAGCCAAAAAGGTAACTGCACGCCGGCCTACTTATTAACTTCCAGATTTTATTGAAAAGATTCTTCTTATGGCCGCTAGAATGCACTCGCCCTGTTAGGATTATATTGTTCGATATTTCTCTACTAGATTTCACGGCTGGTCTACATGGGACTCCATTGATAGTATACCATTGGCATTCTATGCGCATCGAATTTGAAGAATGACAGGATGATACTGTGCCCTTTTAGTAAGAAATATGCAAATCACAGTATGCCAGCAATGCTCAAATCGGGATTTTCGGGGTTTTGGTACGTTCACCCACTCTGTGACTTACACATTTTGGATTAAATAGAGGAAACACTTCCAAAATATAAAACAAAATCAACTCCTATTTTAAAACATTTGATTAATCAAAATTATGGTGCTACAAACAAATAAAACAAATAAACTATTGACCAATCCTTCTAAACTTGTTCAAAGTGAATAAGGAATATATAAAAATCAAACAAATATCATATTAAAACACATGGTTTCCTTCAAACCAACAAAAATTATAATTCTTTTCACTTCCATAAAGTATCCCTTTTAAAAGTTCAATATAATCACGAGCTCCAATGGCTCGATACCTTTCAATATAAACGGTGTCATTCTTTTACACACCTCAATATCTATTTTATGAGTTTCTTATAATCAAAACAATATATAATTGGATTTAAAGTACATGTTATTCCTTTACTTAAATTTTTGGGCATTCCACAATGTTCTCAACGTTACCACCTCTCTCAAGATAACAAATTCACTACAGTGATCGGGAAAATACTTGTGTACTCCAGAGTTACCGAAGACTACTTGAACAAAGTCAAAAATTATGATTACTCCCGGAATCTAATTGTCCTCATTGAACTCATGAAATCCTACATCAATACAACATTACATTAGGGATTTTTATTTATTTGTCTTAAAAGACCATTATCACATAAGAAAGCTACGATCTGAACTGGCAAGCGGTACTTTCATCTACAAGGACCTCGGTTCAACTCCCGTGTCATTAACAACTTCTAAACACTCACGGTGTATTATTACTTCTCTCAGACGGTCTTCTCCGACCTACCACACTTACAAAGACGAGGGGTCGGACCGTAACCACTTGGAGCAATTTATTGCCTAGAGGGGAGGTCTCCAGCCTTGCCCACGCGTGACAGCTACATTCATGCTTTTAAAACAGCTATTTCTTACACACAGTTCTCAGGACAGACCCGGCGTTTCTTTAATTTATTTTTAACAACATTATTTAGGTTCATAAACCACTTTCGTAACCTTGGCATTTATTAATTATGAAGTGTCATCATTGATGGGTAAGAATAATTCAATACAACGACGATATTTAGGGGCTTCTACAACTATACGAGTCTAGGTTCGACTCTCTCAACTGCCTCGGGAACCAATCCCATACTGGAGGACTTACAACAATTCAGCGTCTTAGGATGACCTCGGTCTAATCTGCGCTCATCAATACAATAAATACGCTCCCTATTTTTCAATACAATATAACACACATGGCCTCGGGAACCAATCCCATACTGGAGGACTTATCATAGCTCAATTACCGCAATCAACTGTCCCTCACAATTAATTTACCAAGTGCATTTAGATTCAACGCCTTCCTAGCGTGACAATTTACTTTAATGCGCTGCATTGCGCTATACATTACTTTAAGGCCAAGCGTCTTCCAAAGAACTGATAAATTCAACATCAACAATTGATCTATATCTCCATTTTTATATTAATCCTCTCCCCTGACAATAATCGCTATACTTTAAGAACATGTATTCATATCATGTCTTTATACTTTTACTAGAGCTCAAAAGCTATTACTTTCATATAATTCAACTTAATCTTCATTTATATAGTTTTTATTATTCTTATTATTACGCTTGCTTTTATAACATTTATCAAATACGCTGATATTTTAACTCATAAATTTCCTCTAAAGGATTTATTCATTTCACATAATTATTTTATAATTTCTCAATTTTTTATTTGTTCAGACCGCGCTCTTATTCTGTTATTTGTTATTCAAAAACATCCCTATTTCTCAAACTCCGGTGGATTGTACACAAACACTTCCCCAACACAAAACATAATGAAAATAGTTACTTACATGCTCAGACGGTCGAATACTGTGCTTTCCAACGATGTTTCATTTTTGCCCACTATTTGTAATTACACCATCTTGCACAAATTCATTTCATATACTGACATATCTTGATACACATATAACTCATATACATTAAACACTGATAACATTTTAAATTACACTGGTGTATTCTTCTATAATACACACTAAAATCACTGAAAATATTACTCTTTAACACAAATTTTATATATTTACACTTCACAGATTCTAGTCACTAAGGCTTTATTAAACCTTTCACACGTGATTTCTTGACTTCCCGTCTCCAAGGGTGAAATTCGTAAATGTCGGCTTCCTCTCTAACCAATATGAAAGTCTCGAACCATCTAACCCCTCCTGGACTGGTACTTCTTCGAATCCGGTTTCCTGACGATCGGCTATTACTTTTAGCTCGAACTGCTTCTTTCTAGACCCTATTATTTGTCTAGTGAAAGTCTGTCTTATTCACGGTCTCCCAGATAATCTATCGGTGACCTATTATTTCTTGCATCTAATACTCCTCGTAACTTAGTGCTTTTTATAGTTCGTTTGTTTCCTTGAAACAATGTCTAGAATTTACTTCTCTTTTCTGCTTATTCTGTCCTCGAATTCCTATTTTTTAGAACCCTGTGCGAACCTTATTTTTTTCGACCCTGATCGGGTTCTAGTACGTTGATAGAATGTTTATCTCGCTGTTATGGTACTTCAAAACGTTACGGTATTTTCGGTCGTTTAATTTGACTGTATTTTTGAAGACCTATCGCCTGTTCTCTAAGTTCGCAGCCTACTCTGACTGTAATTACTGAACTTTTCACTGTAAAATTTATACTGGCGGAACTAGATCCTGTATTTAAGATTTTCCTAATTCTCCACACGGCGATACTATAATAATACTTATCGGCTACTCCTTACGGGGGCACGTTGGTTGTCTATACAGCAACGCCCTCGGGCTGTCGGATACTGGCTATACGATGTGATACAGCGTTTCCCCTCAAGGAATGCTTGTAGACTGCATTTACGGTGATATACTGTAGTTTCGCGTCCCCTGGACAGAATAATACTTTGCGGTGATGATGCTCCAACGTCACGCCCCCCTGGACTGACTGATACTGCATTCGGTGATGTAGCGTCTCCCCTCAAGGAGTCTTAGTAAACTGCATGATTGGTCTGGTTCTGCCAGGAGTTTTATACTCTTTAGCTAAAAAAAGATAAAATCCTAGTCCTTTTCGTGACCAACTTTTGAAGTAATTGTCGCACAGTTATAAAAATTATATCTCTAGAAAGCTCGTTTCCTAAACGTAAAGTGACTTCTTTGCACATGAAAATCGATCGTGCATTTCTGAGATATTAATTAATTCTTAGTCTTCAGCTGTGTGGGTGTTACAGTTGATTTTTAATTCCCCACTCCTCGGGTCTCGGGGAACTTTTAATTACGTCATGCTGCATTTGCACTTCTTTTCTAAGCAATTATTAAAAGCTTTTTCTCCACACAAAAATCTCTATTCCGAAATGATTCACAATGCTGTATTTATTTAATTACTTTTATTCTTGCAAATGGGTTAAATTTAATTATTCTTCTTCAGGCACAGCTGCGCTGTTGCCGTTTTAATGCAAGGTAAGGGCGATTTCCGAAACGTGCTCTCTGTCACACGCCTGGAACTTTCCACTCCTTCTATTTATATTCGTGACTGGCTCCTTAGCAATGAGTCAGGCATGATCTCATTTCCTGGCCACCTGGGTCCAGCTTCTTACACAACGTTCTTCTTGCATGAAATCTTTCTATGTTCCTCTGAAGACCGTATATTTCCTTCCTTCCTTTTACAAAAATACATGGATTCGACCCCTTTGAGCCAATGGTACATGGGTTCAATACTATGATACATTTTTACTTCTTATTTTAAAGGGTTTGTTACAGCCTATTGTGCGTTATTTGAAAATGTTATTTGAAGTAAAGAACAAAACGATTTCACATAGTAACTGAATTCTAGCCGCTGGTACTAGTTCAGGTTCTTAATACTTTTATTTCAGGCAAATAGCAATCGAAAATATCCACATAGTTTGTATACACATGTCTCTGTAGGGACACGGAAAGATTTGTTAATTCAATTAGGGTTGTGAAAGCCATGCACAACCAGACGTGTAAAGACATGCCTCAACTCAAAGTTGGATGTTGCCCACGGCAGGTCGATTATGTAATAATAACAATAATAATAATGTTACTTGTTTTACGACCCTTTTAACTACTGCTGCTTTTAGATACGCCGGGGTGCCGGAATTTTGGCCCGAAGGGGATCTTTAACGTGCCAGTAAATCTACTGACACGGCTCCCTCGCATTTGTGCACCCTCAAATGCCAGCTGACTGTGCCGGAATACGAACCTGCAACCTAGGACCCAGCAAGCGAGAACGTTACCGCAGAGCCACGCAGCCAGTCCGGTCGATTATGTCTCCAGATCCATAACATTCTTGAGATACTTCTTATCTATCTTTCTTCAATGATGGTAGTAGTTTTTTTCTAGGTTGTGGCGTTTGGTAGAGGTAAATAATTTCTAAGGTCTTCAACCAAGAAATGATTCTATTATACTCTTTGATAATAACAACGAGTTATAACTATACTCAAACATTTTGGAGAAAGTAGGCTATATGTTCTTTACTGAACATCTTGTTTATTTTATGAAAAAAAAAGGCTAATGAGATCACCTTTTGTCCGTGTGTGTGTGGGGTGTGTGTGTGTGTGTGCTTCCCCTCTAATAACTTCTAAACGGCTGGTACGATTACAATGAAACTCGGTAAGATCATAGCACTATTCTGGCCGACCCCGACCGAGCCCTTCAAATTTTATTGTTTCTCACCAATCCAACATGGCGGCAGTGCGATATATTTCACCAGCATTCAGTATCTCCGAAACTGTTACCAATTACGCCCTGAAATTGTGTACGGAAATAAAGGGCACTACTGGAAGTTCACCTATGAGACTTTCGGAAACCTGGTGACTACAAAACCAACATGGCGGCCAAGCGAAGTTGAGACTTTTACATAGACTTTTCTCGCGATTTAACTATCCAAACGTAATGAAACATGGTACTGCAAATATTTATACACATTGAAATGCACTGGAGTCTAATTTAGTTCAATTGTTTACATAACCTCAAAATGGCGGTTGTGCGAAAAATTTCACAGACATTGTATATCTCCGAATACATTTATCACCCTGAAATTTTGTACGGTGATGAAGGGTACTGATACAATTTTATCTATGTAACTTTTATAAACCTGTAAGGTACAAAATGAACATGGCGGCCAAGCAAAGTTAAAATATTTTAATAGACTTTTCTCGTAATTTAACTGTCTGAGCGCAGTGTTATGTAGTACAGTAAATGCTTTTACATATTGTAATGCACTGGAATCTAATTTAGTTCAATTGTTTACATAACCTCAAGATGGCGGCTGTGCGAAATTTTAAAATTCAATTTATATTTCTTGTGTCGTAATCATGCGATCGAAGTGAAAGTTTGAATAATGAACCTAGGCAATAATTGACCTTGAATGGTACATAACTCTATGGCCTATACATATAACAATCCAAAATGGCGATCATCCGAAATATTTAGACGGTTCTCAATATCTATGAATCTTTTACAGCAATCAAACTGATTTTTTTATGTTCATATAGGCTGTGAACATATGTGAACTTTCAGTAACCTTGTGAGCACAAATCCAACATGGCGGCGACGCAAAATATAAATATTTAAATGGACGTTTCTCGCGAATTAAATATCCGAGTGTAGTGTAACGTAGCACGTAAAATGCTTATAAAAATATTAATCCAAAGGCATCTAATTTATTTCAATTGTTTACATAATCGCAAGATGGCAGCTGTGCGAAATTTTAAAATCTCGTTTTTACTTCTTGTGTTCAAATCATTCGATTGAAAGTTGAATACCACACGTACACAGTAATCTTAATGTAATAGTACAAAAATAAAAATCCAACCTGGCGACCATCTGAAATATTTAGACGGTTCTCAATATCTACGAATCTATCACAACCTTCAAACTGAAATATTGTATGTTGATAGAGGCAATTAACATGAGTAGGATATATGAAAATAGGCTGTATAGTTCTTCACGGAGCTACTTGTTATATATGTAGAGATATACTGCACTGCTCGGTGTTGACCGTGTTTTAATTCACAAATTTAGGTTTTACTCCCTAACCGTTGGAGATACACGAAAGGTGATAAGGACCTTTCGGATAGAAAATTAAATGTTAAAAGCTCATGAATGCCATCAAAAGTTTTCTATTTCTTAGCGTTCTCTTATTATTTGAAATGGAAATATGAAATTTTGAAACCAAAAGGTGTAGTGACGTCACAAATGTGGGTTTTACTCGCTAACCATTGGAGATACACGAAAAGTGATAAGGACCCCTCGGATAGGAAATTAAATTTTAAAGTTAATATATGCCATCAATAGTTTGCAATTTCTTAGCGTTCTCTTTTTATTTGATATGGAAACATGAAATTTTGAAACCAAAGGGTGTAGCGACGTCACTAAAATGGTCACCATTTTTAATCGTGAAAAATATCGAAATCGAAAGTATCCTATCAGTAAACCTGGTAAGTCAGCTACATCCATGCAAAATTTCATTTAAATCGGACCAGTGGTTCTTGCGTTATTGAGTAACACACAGACAGACAGACAGACACACACCATCTTATTTTTATGATTATTGTTACGTGCAAGTGCCCGTCCCAACATTTCAAACATGTATTTACCCATGGATGCAGCTCTTGACAGTTTTGAAATGACCGCATCGTCGCTCAGTTCCGCCTGTGACCACGAGATGGTAGCGGCAGTCGGACTTTGTAAAGTCTGCACGTGGTTCCTGTTTCTCTCCGATAGGTAGTGTGTGCTGCGCCTTATAAAACTCCTTATACGCATGATATAATTGAAAGACAATTACATTCTTCGTCATGAAACAAATGCCAGTGTATTCATGATACCGCCAAATTAATTTCCTATTTATGACATTGTTGATTGAGGTGTCAAGCCGTGATTGGACAATAAATTTTACATGAATGCAGTTCGCTTCTTGACGCAAAAATTCTCCGCCATTTTTGTGGAGTCCATTAGCCATCGTGAAGTAAACAGATCTAGCCGACTGGTCGTGAAAGGTGTCTCCGCTGATGGGGGCTTTGGCCCCCATTCTCTACGAAATATATGTATTCAATAGAAAAAGGAATTGCCTGTTCACTTCAGGCTGGGAATTTCATCGTTTCGCCGTGAAGTGGACGTGTGAAATGTGGTCGCATCTCGAACCAGACCTGTGATTGTGACCCAAACAACGCATGTGCCGGGTTAGCCATTTTTGTGAAGCACATGTAGTGACGTACAGAATTTAAAAATTATGTGTTAATTATTTTATTATTAGTGTGTCTCCACTGAGAAGGATGTAAGGTACGTTACATTATATCTTCATTTTTATTTTTGTTATGGAGCTCCGATGTCATCTTATAGTATTGTTTTAATTCTGTACCTTATTTTGTTTTATAGGCCTAATTTTATTTCTATTTTAATAACGTTTCCTTATATTTATTTATTTTGTTATTTTCTTCGTACCTTCTGGAGACACATTTCTTGTTTATTTTACGTTTAAATTATTATTTATTTTCTTTTGCCAATCTTGGGATTGACATAGTAATGTATTCATGATCCGGTGCCTTTCACCGTTGTAATAGTATTTAGACATAATTGTTTTCCTCCGTCCATTTCCTTCTGCTGATGTTTAAATTTAATTTTATTAATTGTTTGACGTAATTTCGATCAGGCATGCGGTTTCCTTGTGTTTTTGTGGCCATGTTATGAAGAGATGCATTATGGTCTCGAGGTCAGTCCATTGGCGCCGGCCTCGAAAAGAAAACGTGTTGTGTGTTAGCTTAATATATATTTTTTTAAATGTAATCTTGTTGATTTTTATTTTGTGATTTTTGGTAAATGTCCTTGTGTTTTCCGCCGTCGTGCATAACATTTATTTGTTTTCTAATCCCATTGTATTTTATTTAATTTAATTTTTAATCCTTTATTTTTTTTGGCGTGGCCTGAGCTTCTGCATGTCGGATCGATTTTGCATTGCCTAGTAAATTACCCAGCCCGTTGTCATTTAATTATGCCTATATATATATAATTTTATTTTAAGCTTTGGGCTTTGGGCTTTTTAATTTAAGTCTTTTCTTTGTTGGCCTTGCAAGCAAGCATGTTACGCGGTATCTGGCCTTCATTGTAAATTATGCTGGCGGATGCATGTTCTTTTTCTGGTGAAGGTAGTCCTTTATATTTTAACATTAAATTTTAGTTAAATTTTAATCTTCTGTTGTGGCATTATTTTCACCGACGGCAGTTCCGTCGGTTATTGGGGGGTGTCTGTTAAATAGCCTGTGTGTGTTGTCCCCTTCTCCATCTTCCTTCCACCCCTTTTGGAGCTCTTCTGTTGGGACATGTCATCTGGAGGTGATTTTGTTGCTGTGGAAGTGACGCGGACCTCTGAATAAAAGGTAAGTTGGGCCCCGCATTCCAGGTGTCGCAGTGGTGAAGCAGAGCGTTGGTTATCTAGTTACCGACGTGCTGCTGGCCATGCGGCGGTGTAATTGCTTCAGGTGTCGCAATTATATTAGTATGATTTATACAGTTATGTTCAATTAGTATGAGTTCATTCCTAAAATTTGAATATACAATTATTTTGTTTTCGATTCTAGATTTACACAATAAGTTGTGGTCTTAAATGCCTAATTTAACCTAAAACTAGGGTTACTTTATTTTTCTCTGTCTTGGTGTTGATAGGTTTTGGAATATTTGAACGTACCTAATGCTTATTGATCAGTGTTGATGATTTAAATTTTCCTAAATGAAAGCTTGTTATCTATGACTGAACTTGAAATCTTGACCCACGAATAAGATACAGCAGCACTCAAATGGAAATCTTAAGATGTTTGGAACAGAAATAGATGATACGGAGTGTTTCGACGGTAGTAATTTTGAGCAATCTTCAGTTTTGTTATTCAAAGTGTACTCTTTTCTAGACTGCTAAATACTTATTTAGTACACAGTATAAGCTACTCTTTATGGAACCCTACACGTCAATAAATAAATAAATAAATCTACACGTCAATAACAAGCTCTTCTTTGCCCGTCTCACAGAAGTCTTCGCTTGCCACGGTGGGTGAGTGGTTAACGTGTCAGTCTACTAACCCCAAGATTGCAGGTTCGCCCCTGGCCGTGGTAAGAGAGTTTTGAAAGGCGACAAAAATCACGACATGGATGTCATACGTTGTTGGCATGTTAAAGAACCCATTTGAATTCAGTAGGCCGAGTTCAATGGCAAAATTAATCTCGGGATTTTCCGCCAACACAAAGTTCCTCCATTCTCTACTAGAAAGCGCTGTAGTGTCAAGGAGCTTAGATATCTAACCTCCTTGACTTTCATAGCGTTTAAAGGAACGACGAAATTCGACATGCAAGCTGCCCTCTGGGTCTCAATTAACAAAGCTTGCACCCGGCACCCGAGGCCATACGATGTTATTATTATTATTATTATTATTATTATTATACAGAAGTCTTCCACCTGCAGAATGTTGAACAGTTAACTTTGAAACATAGAAAAATAACAGCGTGGGAGTTACGAATTGTCGATCTTCACAGATATTGGTGTCTAGTCCACGCACTAAATCATCACTGAATACGAATGGTCGACCTCAGCGTGGTTCTTGGTACACGATATCACACCCGCCTTTAAACTATGAATATCAAAAAACGTTTTGCATAACACTTGTTTGCCAAGATGCGGAGCGTATGTGGGATTTTGGGCGAGGCTATTACAAAAGAGATGGCATTCTGACAAATCCTGCACACTTTATTCATGTGTAAAGAGAAAATTACAAATAGGAAGACATTTTGCCCGTTAAACCGGGACTGATATGAGTTGTAATCTTGCCATCCTATGACGTTTAAGTAAGGAACATGAATTTGGCTTCGGTGGCGTCGTCGGTAGCATGCCGAACTACTATGCCCAAGATCGCGGGTTCAAACCCGGCCGAAGTCATCGGATTTTTAAGAGCGTTAACATCCTTCAGTGTGCCTTCCATCGGAGCGGAAGTGAAACCGGCGTGCCCATGTCATAGAATTATGGCACGTAAAAGAACCTACCACTGCAATTGGTAGTGTGTAGAAAAATGTGTAGATTACATTTGGCTAGTTAGAAACGCTCTATCAAGTTCCAACGTTCGCTGCTAAGTGTTAGTGTCATTAGCATCTGGTAGCCAAATTTGGAACTACATGAAATTGAACTTGTTGAGAGCCCTCGGGTGATCAATCAAAAATACCTAGCTATGGCCATTGGCTGCAATTCATGTATAATAAGAAGGAACATGGCCACCACGGGCGTCCAGAAGGGCTCTTACTCGCAGTGGCATACCAAAGATCAAGTTGTCCAAGTTCTCTTGATGCAGGCGATCCCACTCTTCGACGGCCGCCTTCATGATCTCTTGGCTGGTTATGGGAGGGCGTGGAAACTGAGCAATAGCACGCTTCAGCATAACCCAGACATGTTCGATACAGTTCATGTCCTGTGACATCGCAGGTCATTCTATTCGTGCAATGGCGGACTCCTGGAGGAAGTTTTGTACAACCACCGCTCGAAGTGGTATGTATATGAAAAAGTTTTTTTGATGAGTGTATAGGCTATAACCCAGTTATGCACATTGCTGTCAGGCATTACAATAGAGTTGTACACTTTACAAATCTAGCGATGGGTGTTTGTCTTGACCACGCCTCTTGCTATAAAGAACCGAAAAACTCACATCTGACGAGCTGTTCAATCCTTTTCAATATTGAAGTTACACAATAGAAATTGCACATCTTACAAAAGCTGTCTACTTGTGCGTAACTACCGACGGAAACACGTAGTGCTTAATAATTATAAGATACAAAAGAGAATTAAAAACAAAAGGAGGACTCAATTTATAAAACATTCTTCCTATTTACACATTATGATGACTAGGGATAATGAAACTTCACTCGTAGAGGCTAGTATTCTTGCCTGTCAGCCCTGAGGTCCAGGTTCGATATCTGGCTGTGGTAAGTAATTAAATCTGATCCGAGGGTTGGAACGGAGTATACTCAGTCTCGTGAGGCAAAACTGAGAAGTTATGGTTTCGATTTCCACCTCAGCCATCCTAGAAGTTGTTTTCCGTAATTTTCCACTTTTACTCTCAGCAAATGCTGGGATGGTTCATAAACTTAAGGCCACGTCTGCTTCCTTCCTAGTTCTATTCTCCGTTATAAATACGCACATTACTGCAGACATCACAATAAGACAGGTTATTAGAAAAGCCCTACCCAGACACATCCAAGTATATGGGACTAAATTACCAGGATGCCATTAGCCCCTAAATGAATATTAACTACAAACTTCACTGGATTGTGGCATCAAACAGCTCGAAGGGCTGCGTACGGCTCATGGGTTGAAACCCCTGCCTGAAGACGAAGACCGCAGAGGGACAGAAACAGAGGAAAAAGTCTATATTGGGAGCTATTCCTGTCACTAAGAAAGCTAATGTGAACCAGTTGTTTCACTCTTCCCTCTCTCTTTCTCTTGAGGGATCGCGTCAAGGATTTGCGAACACGTTTTTCAGCACGTAAGCACGTAACACGGGTGAAGAATGTGTTGTTAAATTTAAAAGATGCCGACCGGATGCTTGTACGACTGTGCGAAAGTATTCTAGGGACATTATTTTAGCTTAAGAGATAATGGTTGAGCACTGACTCGCGTCTACACATAATCATGGCCAGACACTGACTAAGAAGAAACACACATGCTACATATGGCCTATGTTAAGACACCTGTTTGTGGTTATCAACGGATACAGAAGATTAACTAAAATATTTGGCTCTTTTCCACGCAGACACATTCACACAGACAGATGCAAAACGTTCCAAGTATCACCAATATTCTTAAATTCAAGTTGACACTTCATTATAATTATACCGGTACCATCTCACATTTCATAACTTTTATGTGAATAATAAAAGGATAATAATGATGATAATAATAATAATAATAATAATAATAATAATAATAATAATAATAATAATAATAATCTCGCATGTGTTAAACCACCCGCCCATCTTACCTGTTGTGCGGGCTCGACGCGGCACAGCTGTAGCAGAGGCTATCGTCTTGTTAATTTGACGCACTTTATAAACAAATAAATATATTTCTGTAGACTATTCAAGAAATGCAAGATATTTCCTGTACTATTGAGACGATACGTTTTTGGCACAAAACACACCTTTTTACTCTCTCTGGCTTAACACGTTGAGTGCCACCATACAAACATTGATGACATTTCCCAGGTGCCACAGTAAGGGAATGGTAAATAAGTGTTCATTGGGTGACAACTAACACATTTATGTTTTGAAAAGCATAAATACACATCAGAAAATTCGGAAAATTCTGAGTTCACCGGTGATCCTCATGGCACTGCAATAACATCCGTTTTACTCAAGTGCCATGGGGATCACCTGTGATCCTCAGTCACAACGCCATATTTCACAGTCACATTTTTACAACTAGTGTAGTTTTGTGAAACAGGAGAGGCACAAATACTTCCCACAAACAGAGCACTGGGTTGAAACTAATTTTGATTGTTTCTGGGCCACGGAACGGCTTTCTTTGGCAGCTTCAGTATAGCAGATTGTGCATCTTCTTCGTTTCCTCCGATTATTCTGGTCTCTTTCTTGACTTTGCACTAAACAATGCTTTTCAGCTGATGGCTTAGCTGGAATATCATTTTCCACAACTCCCAGCATTTGAAGAACTAGCTGCTCCCTGAAGGAAGTGATCTGTGTTTTTTTTCTCTGGAAGTGGTTATAAATAAGACGTGAGTTGACTACTGATGTGTTCAGCAGAACTTCGAAAGCTGCCTTGTGGTGCCATCTAATCGTTTTTCTCAAGGGCGTAAAATAACTCGACATTTGGTCTGAGAGGTCTATCCCTTGTTTGCCCTGATTGTAATCAATAATAGCAACTGGCTTGCTCACATCTTCACCAAGTCTGTTTTTTCTTCCAGTTGTTACCTTCTGCAACGTGTGTTTAGTAGACAGGAAATGCACGTCACGCTTGTCTTTCCACTTTCCGACAACAGTTCCTTTCGAATTTTGCTTCCCTACAACCTCGCCTTTTCGTAGTTTCTTTGCGATCACATCCTTTGGTAGGTATTTTCTATTCTTTCTCAGTGTTCCTAACAAATGGGTATCTCTTTGAAGAAGTGAAGTTGCCAATGGCACTGATGTGTAGAAGTTATCCACTACTATAACTCTTCCCTCAGATAAATATGGTTGTGCAAGTTCAAGAACTACTCTTTCAGCAAGTCCAGTGCTTGTGTTGGGCGTTTGTCCAGAATACATTGTCATTCGCAATGTATAGCCAATGGGGCTGCACAATTTGAACAGTTTCAACCCATACTTATGGCGTTTGTTGGGAATATACTGTCTGAATAATAATCTACCACGGAAAGGAATCATCGTTTCATCAACTGCTAACATTTCTCCAGGCACGTATTCAGACACAAACCTTTCTTGCATCATGTCCATCAGACTTCTAACTTTGTACAATCTATCACCATCACCAGCTGCTGAATTTTCAGCGAAGTGGACGAATCTCAGTAATAGCTGAAATCTATTTCTACTCATTACTTTTGGAACAAGACAGTTTCTATATAAAATACTGCTAGACCAATAATCAGCATTTTTAGGGTATTTTGCAATTCCCATATAAAGCACCACTGCAAAAAACTTCCACATTTCATCTTCGTTTGTGTCCACCCACTTTTTCATTCTTGAAGAGCGACTTAATCTGGTGTTTGCAATGGTATTTGAGGCATTTCTATTAGTTTCATGAACAATGAGCTTCAGGACATCGGCATCAAGAAACCTCCTGTACACGTCAAGGATAGATAAATTGTCTACATTATCTGGGTAACTGTCATGATATTTATATGATTCAGAGCCAGTAAACTGTATGTGAAGTGGCAACTTGTTCATATCTACCTCCTGCCATTCTTCAGTTTGCTCTTCAACTGGATCGTCTTGATGGTTGGCCGTTTCAACATCTACCTCATCATCAGATTCAAACGAAGAGTCCGACATACCCTCAGGTTCAAAATCCATGGAAGAAGTCATTGAAAATAAGCTAATGTCATCTTCACTTTCTTCAAGTAGAGCTAAAACTTCGTCTTCGGTCATAGCTTTTCCGTTCCTATTTATACCACTGGGACCGGGATCTGAATCCATGACGAAAATCCGTAATGTAATACATAAAGAAAGTCAATAAATATCAACTATTTAGATACATATGTTAACTTTTTATATGAACGAAATATAACAATTATTACTTACCTCAATAATGACTTCTCAATGCAGTCGTTTTGTCAATATTCCATTGAATAACACGCCCGACTGTTCATTTAGCAATAAAACACTATTTGAAATTCAACAATCGCAACGATAATAGATTCAAATTATATTAGAATACCACAGAATAACAAGAATCTGAGAGTTTCAAGTTGTATATCTCTATAAACCTGATACAAACACATGTAAACGACCAATGGTCCAAAGAAATTAAAATATTAATAACTAGTTCCATACCAATCCACCAGGTGGCAATTGTGTATCAGTCAATTATTTTGTGTTCCCGGTGTGCCATATAACAGTTACAGACCATTAATAGCATGCCGCGGCATGCTAGGTTCCATTGAAAAAGCACTAGCCTGAGGATCCACTGTGATTCTCATGGCACACAAGTGAAATTAATTTGAGGAACACCGGTGATCCTCATGGCATCCAACGTGTTAAAAGATTGAGTTTTGTGAAAAATACACCTCAGTGTTTTGTATACAGTATATAATAATATTAATGCGATCAGGACAATAATAGTTATATTTCTTGAGTAGATAATGAGGATAATTAACACCAGACAATCAAAACAATATTTTATTCATGTTTCCCAGAGTAAGAATGGTAATCAGTAGATACAGAATGTAAAGAAGGATCTGACAACAATGGGAATAACAGCATACGTAATGAAGGACAGAATAACTTTCAGTAGATTAACACAACATTTCAAGGGTTTCCAGGAAAGAGAAAGGATGAAACGGAGTAACATCTCGATAGAAGAGGAAGAAAAAGCAAAGCAGAGTGAAGGAATGAAGAACTATTATAATACAAGAAACGAAGCAGGAAACAAACGAAAATGGTTATTTTACGAGATCCTAAGATAGCCTGGATCGAGAAATCAAAATACGAAAATTATTTATAGTAATGGGGGCTGCGTGGCGCAGTCGGTAGAGGCGCTGAGCTTCTAACTGAAAGGGAGTGGGTTCGATCCACACCCAGATAGTGGATTTTAGAAACAAAACCACCACTTTCGGAAACGCAAATGGCCCTGGGGTTCACTCAGCCTACACCAGAAATGAGTACCAGGGTAATTCCTGGGAGCAAAGGCGGCCGGGAGTGGAGCTGACAACTCCATCCCATCTAGTGCCGATGTCACAAAAAATGGAAGCCTCTACCTTCCACTACTCCCAGGGCCTCCATGGCCTGTACGGAGTTGGCTTTGCTTTTTATTTATAATAATACTACTACAAATAATAATACGTTTAAATTCCCTTTTAATCGCTGTGACTGTTTTATCAGATACAAGACGTAAAAAATATAAAGAAAGTATTAAAAATAACAATTTTTTGAAATTTCATTCGAATCAATTTTTAAGTTATTCGTGGGACATAGAAAAATTTCAGACAAAAAGTACAAAATCATTAATAACTCCCTAATTATACGTCGTATGATGAAATAGCAAGAGACAAAGAAGATGTAATGTGTTATTGTCTACAACATAGGCCATGTACAATATCACACTCAGAGAAAATGTTTGGCCAAAAAGTACAAAATCATTAATAACTCCGTAATTAAACGTCGTATGATGAAATAGCAAGAGACAAAAAAGATGTAATGTGTTATTGTCTACAACATAGGCCATGTACAATATCACACTCAGAGATATTACTGGAGATATGTAGCTTCCCCCTATTTTTTGTCTTTTGTAGGGTTGAAAATTAAAAAATATACGTTTTCGGAATTTTTCTGTTGGTTGCAAGGTGAAAGGAGTGTTTTTGCCAAATATCAAGTTTGTAACTCATTTGGAAGTGGGTAAACATTTATGTCAGTGAGTGAGTCAGCCATGTAGCTTTATATAATACTAGCAGAAGTATCCGTTCTTCGAACGGTGTTATATATTAACACCAGACGTTATCAATTGAGCTACTGTTGCAATGGTTAGCGGTTTGTCATTCCTTCATAAGTTTATCAGAACGAAGTTAGTTTTCTGGGAATATCACACACACTGTTAATTTAAGGGCCTTAAAATGTGATTTTCGGAGACCCCTTATAGACTCGCGAATTTTGTGTCCCACAATGAGAAGTGCAACATATGCTTTGATCGTCCTTCTAGGATAATTTTTATATTTCGCCTATTTTAGCATGTATTTTGAGAAGTTTTTCCCTATATCCACCCTTCTACTGTATTAAAAGTACGGTGAGGAGTTTTATAAATGACTAGCAGTAGTACCCGGCTTCGCCCGGTGGAATGATGATAATGTTTTAAGGTCTCCTTAGAAATATAATGGACTTAAAATCTAAGTCATTTGCCCCCAAAGACAATGAGGGAGTAATATCTAGGTCATTTGCCCTTTTGATAAGTATGATAATAAAAATTACTGTTGAATTGACACGTCAAACTTACAAACTACCGTAATAGAAATACATATTTCAAAATTCACAGGCGAGGAAGACTTATTGTGTGTGGTGATTAATGGTGTAATGGGCGTAACATCTACTGTAGGTCATTTGCTCTTATGATGAGGATGATAAGGGAAACTACTACCGGTATTGAATTGACACTTCACCGTATAATGTACACAATGTACTGTAATAAAAATAACTATATGGTGGCTTCGGTGGCGTATTTGGTAGCATGCTGAGCTTCTATGCCCAAGATAGCGGGTTCAAACCCGGCCGAAGCCTTCGGATATTTTAGGAGCGTTAAAAATCAGTCAGTATGCCTTTCTTCGGAGGGGAAGTAAAGCCGGCGGTCCCATGTCAGATTTATGACATGTTATTGAACCTTCCACTAATTACACCTGTGTGAAGCTAAATTGGATAGGCAAACAACGCTCATAGATGTCTACGTCCGTTGCCAAGAGCCGACTGCAGTGGCGTCTAGTAGCTAAGTTCCGAACTTGGCCTAGTAGTCGTTGACGGTGGCGCTTGGCGGCAAAAGTACGAACTATTTGAAGAATTCTAAGTTGCAGTTTGTACTTAAATTAAAAAACAGATAACACACACTAATACAGTCATCACAATTAACACCGGTTATCAGACAGATTCTACACACACGCAAAGTACACGGGGCTACATGACCGGGTTGTCGCAGCCCCTAAACTTAAGAACCAACCAACCAAAAATAAATATTTTAAAAATCACAGTCGAGAAAGACTTTATGCGGCGGTGATTATTGGTATGATGCGCGTAACATGTAGGTCATTTGCACTTATGATGATAATAATAAGGTAATGAAAAAATGACTACTAAACGAACATGGTGTTATTTTAAAACTGATATAGGTGATTCAGATGTCTAGCTTCGATGTCTTCCAAAGTCTCAACCTTATTTTCTGGCTTAGGCCTGTACTGGATGCGTCTAGTGAAAGAGCGTACTGCTCGGCAAAGACAAAGAATAAAGGTCCAAGCTGCACGAACCTGAGATGATCGCAGATGATGACGAAATATGATGACACACGTTCGGGGTTCCCCGTCCTATACAGATTGACCGGGAATCACTCACTGTTTCGCAACGGCCCTGTGCTGGCATCAGCATAGACAGCAGGAGATAACACGGCGGGCTCTGGAAAGTACTTTCAAGTCACCTCACGATGAATCAGCAAGCTATTCTCACAACTGACCCCCCCCCAGGGTCTCACAACTTGTGGGACGTGGGTTGGTGACCACGGAACCCCAGCTGAGTCTGGTATCGCTTCTACTTCCTGGTGCCGGGCTCATTTCAGTTCTCTTTCCTGTCGGCCTCCCTTGGTCAACTCTTGTTCTCTTCCGACCCAGACTGTATTAGGGTATCCGAGGGCTAGGGAGTCTTTCAATTTCCCGCCTTAATTGGCTTTGTCTCATCTTTCCTGATATCCTCATTCTTCGAGGGGTCTGCCTTCTTTTCCTTTTCATAATATCTCCTGTCTTCTGCTCAAGGCCCTCAAAGAGGCAGGGTGTGTATAGACCCACCACTTCTGGTACACCCTCAAGGGCTCATGACTGGTGAGTTAGGAAGCTGGCAACCCCGAGGAATTCCTGAGCTACATGCAGGGAATGGAGTGGTATGTCAGAAATTTCAAGTGGACAGTGTTACGCATCGGGTTCCAAAGGGTAAGTATACACACTTTGTTTTCGATCGGTGAACGATGTAGATTTGTACCAAAGGGCCTTAATGCGGGAAATGGAGTGGTCTGTCCGAAATTTCGAGTGGACAGTGTTACTCGTCGAGTTCCAAACGGTAATTATGTAAAATCTGGTTGAGATCGGTGAAACGGTGTAGTTTTGTGCCAAGGGCCAAAATGCAGGGAATGGAGTGGCCTGTCCAAATTTTAAAGTGGACAGTGTTACTCATCGGGTTCCAAAGGGTAAGTGTACACATTTTGTTTTCGATCGGTGAAGGATGTAGAATTGTGCCAAAGGGCCTAAATGCGTGGAATGGAGTGGTCTGTCCGAAATTTCGAGTGAACAGTGTTACTCGTCGAGTTCCAAAGGGTAATTATGTAAAATCTGGTTGAGATCGGTGAAACGGTGTAGTTTTCTGCCAAAGGGCCAAAAAGCAGGGAATAGTGTGGTCTGTCCGAAATTTTAAGTGAACAGTGTTACTTGTCGGGTTCTGCGGGTAAGTATATAAAATTGGAGTCAGATCGGTGAAACGGTGTAGATTTGTGCCAAACAGCCTAAATGCATGGGATGGAGTAGCCTCTCCGCAATTTCAAGCAGACAGTGTTAGTCGCAGTGTTCCAAAGGGTAAATATACAAATTTTGGTTGAGATCGTTGAAACGGTGTAGATTTGGGACAAAGGGCCTAAATGCAGGGAATGGAGTGGTCTGTCCGCAATTTCAAGCAGACAGTGTTACTCGCTGGGTACCAAAGGGTAAGTTTACGAATATTGGTTCTGATCGGTGAAACGGTGTAGATTTGTGCCAAAGTGCCTAAATGCAGGGAATGGGGTGGTCTGTCCGAAATTTTAAGTGGACAGTATTACTCGCAGGGTTCCAAAGGGTAAGTATACAAAGTTTGGTTCAGATCGGTGAAACGGTGTAGATTTGTGCCAAAGGGCCTAAATGCATGGGATGGAGTAGCCTCTCCGCAATTTCAAGCAGACAGTGTTAGTCGCAGTGTTCCAAAGGGTAAATATACAAATTTTGGTTGAGATCGGTGGAACGGTGTAGATTTGGGCCAAAGGGCCTAAATGCAGGGAATGGAGTGGTGTGTCTGCAATTTCAAGCAGACAGTGTTACTCGCAGGGTTCCAAAGGGTAAGTATACACATTTTGGTTCAGATCGGTGAAACGGTGTAGATTTGTGCAAAAAGGGCCTAAATGCAGGGAATGGCGTGGTCTGTCCGAAATTTCAAGCAGACAGTGTTAGTCGCAGTGTTCCATAGGGTAAATATACAAATTTTGGTTGAGATCGGTGAAACGGTATAGATTTGGGCCAAAGGGCTTAAATGCAGGGAATGGAGTGGTCTGTCCGCAATTTCAAGCAGACAGTGTTACTCGCAGGGCACCTAAGGGTAAGAATACGAATTTTGGTTCTGATCGGTGAAACGGTGTAGATTTGGACCAAAGGGCCTAAATGCAGGGAATGGGGTGGTCTGTCCGAAATTTTAAGTGGTCAGTGGTACTCGCAGGGTTCCAAAGGGTAAATATACAAATTTTGGTTGAGATCGGTGAAACGGTGTGGATTTGGACCAAAGGGCCTAAATGCAGGGAATGGGGTGGTCTGTCCGAAATTTCAAGTGGACAGTGTTACTCGCAGGGTTCCAAAGGTTAAATATACAACTTTTGGTTCAGATCGGTGAAACGGTGTAGATTTGTGCAAAAGGGCCTAAATGCAGTGCATGGGGTGGTCTGTCCGAAATTTAATGTTGACGCGGTTACCCGCAGGGTTCCAAAGGGTAAGTATACAAATTTTGGTTCAGATCGGTGAAACGGTGTAGATTTGTATACATAACAGACAGACAGACAGACAGACAGACAGACAGACAAACTTTGTGCTTTATATATATAGATTGGTGTATTGACTCATGTTTACCATACCTAATTTTACGATGCACCAAGCATCCGAACACGATTTATAGGCGTACATAAAGATACACAGAAAGACAGACAGACAATTCTATTGTCTACAACATATCACCCAGATATCCAAATATGGGTATTGAACCCATGTACCATAGGCTTCAAAGGGAGTCGAATCCATGAATTTTGTGAAAGGAATGAAAGAATCATACAGTCTCTAAGGGAACGGAGAGAGATTTCATGCCAGGATTCTAGCCTAACATTGTGCAAGCGTTGGGACCAGGTGTTCCTAAGATGAGCTCATGCCTCTTGACATTTATAAGGAGCCAGTCATGGATATTATTAGAACGAGTGGAAAGTTTGGACTGTAAGACGAAGAAGCTTGACTCGGAAATTGCTCTTACGTTGCAGGAAAACGGCAACCTCGCTGCTGAGTCAGAACAAGAATAATTAAATTTAACCCGTTTACGAGTATAAAAATAAGTAAACAGATACAGTACGGTGAATCATTTCGGATTAAAGATTTTTGTGTAAAGAAAAACCCTTTAATAATAGTCCAGGAGAAAAGTGCAAATGCAGCATACGTCATTGGGAATTCACCGGGACCCAAGGAGTGGGAGAATTAAAAATGAACAGCACCACCCACACAGTTGAGGACGAAGAATTAATTAATATCTCGGAAATGCACGATCGATTTCCATGCACAGGAAGATTATTTTACGTTTGGAAGACGAGCTTTCTGGAGATGTAATTTTTATAATTGTGCGACAATTAGTTCAAAAGTTGGTCACGAAAAGGACTAGGATTTTATCTTTTTTTGACTAAAAGGTATAAAACTCCTGGCCTCACCAAGCCAATCATGCAGTATTCAAGAGCCCGTGAGGGGAACGTCACGCTGTATCAGTACATGCAGTCTACGATAGCCCAGGGAGGCGTTACGCTGTATCAGACATCGAAGGCAGTTTACCAGTACTCCTTGAGGGGAGAAACGCTGTATTACACCGCAGAATTAATATCCGACAGCCACGGGCGTCGAAGTATCAGTAACTTGCGTGCCTCCGTAAGGAGTTTCAAAGAAGAAATATTAAAGTATCGCCGTGTTGAAAAATTAGGAAAATCCTAGTTACAGGATTTAGGTCCGACAGTGCAAAGTTGACCGTAAAAGTTCCAAAAATACAGTCAAAGCAGGCTGCGAACTTAGGATTCAGGCGATAGGTCTTTCAGTAAACGACCAAAAGTATCATAACGTACGGAAGTACCGGAATAGCGAGATAAACAGTTTATAAATTTTAAAGGACCCGAACAGGGAAAAACAGAGTAAGGTTCGCAACGTATTCCAGAAAATTAGAAGTGCGAGAACCAAATAAACAAAGAAGAACGGAAACTATAGACATTGTCTCAAGAAAGCAGACGAACTATTCTAAAGCACTAAGACTCGAGAAGTATTAGTTGCTAAAAAATCCATAGGTCATCGATAGGTTATCGAGGGGACCTCGATCAGAACAGACTTTCGCTAGGATCGATAAATCAGATCTAAAAGGGGAGCCGTTCACGCTAGAGAAATAGCCGATCATCAGGAACAGGATTCGAAGAATTGTTATTCCAGGGAAGTAGTAGATGATTCGAGACTTTCGTATTCTGCAGGATAGGAAGCCGACATTGAATACATTTCACCCTTGGAGACGGGAGATTAAGAGGTCATGTGTGATAGGCTAAAAAGACGGCCTAGTGATCAAAAGTTGTGAAGTGTAAATATATCAAGAGTGTGTGTTAAAAGTAATATATTTGTTAGTGTTTTATTGTGTGTTCAAAACGGATACACCAGTGTATTAAAAATGTTGTCAGTGTTAAATGTATTGAATATGTGTCAAGAAGTGTCTGTACATGAGATGAGTTTGTACAATATGGAGTAAGTCAAGAAGGTGGGCCAAAATGTCACATCGAACGAGAATAAAGGTCAGAAAACGACCTTAGACATGTGAGTAAAGATTTTCATTATGTTTTGGGTGTCGGGAAAATTTTGTGTACAATTCCACCGGAGTTTTGAATAAAAGGGATGTTTTTAAATAAATAATAACTAAATAAGAACGCGATCTGAACAAAAATAAAGTTTTTAAGAAATAATAAATAATTATGTGAAAGAATAAATCCTGTAGAGGAAATGCATGGAATAAAATGTCAGTGTATTTAACGAATGTTATAAAAGCAAGCGTAATAATAATAATTATAACAAAGATATTTACATAACGGTAAATTTGAATTATATGAAAGAAATAGCTTTTGAGCTTTTGTAAGGAATGAAGACATGATGTGAATAACAAGGTAAAGAAATCTAAATAAAGATTAAATTGAATGATATAAAAATATAGAGCGTTGGAGCCTTAACAAATGTATAAGACATGATGTGAATGCATGTTCTTAAAAATGGAGCGATTTATTGTCAACGGAAAAGATTAATATAAGAATTGAGATATGTATCAATTGTTACTATGAAATTTATCAGTTCTTTGGAAGACATTCGGCCGTAAAGTAATGTGTAGCGCAATGGAACGCAATTAAATAAAAAGTCACGCTAGGAATGCGTAGAATTTAAATGTACTTGGTAAATTACTTATGAGGGGTAGTTGATTGTATTGAATTGAGATATGTTTTAAGTCCTCTAATTGTGACGTAGATCACGAGGCCATGTGTGTGTTATTATTTAAAAGGGAGCAAATGTATGGTATTATTGAGCGTAGGTCCTGTAAGCTACGGCTAGACCCTAAATCGCGTCTTGTATAAGTCCTCCAATGTGGAAATGGTTCCCGAGGCATGTTAAGAGATTCGAACCTAGAATCCTCTTGTTGTTAAAGCCCCTTATTATTCGTCGTCGAATGTGTATTACTCTTCCCAATCAACGAGGACCCGTCATAATTAATAAATGCCAAGGTTACGGGAGTGGTTTATGAGCCAATAATATTGTTGAAAGTGAAAAGAGAAGTTAAAATGCCAGGTCTCTCCATAGAACTGAGAATAAAATAAAGGTTTGTTTTAAAAGCATTGAAGTGAGCTCCAACCGTAGGCTAGGCAGGGAGCCGCTCTCCCTGTCATAAATCACGCTCGAGTATAATGGCCTGACTCTCATAGAGCGAGGGTGGGTAAAGATCGTCTTGTAAGAAGTGTTAAATACACCGTGAGTGTTTAAAGTTGTTAATGACCCGGGCGTTGAACCGAGGTCCTTGTAGATTGATATTATCGCTTGCCAGTTCAGATCGTAGTTTTCTTATGTGATAATGGTCTTATAAGACAAATGAATTAAATAAAAATCCCTATCGTAATATTGTATGGAAAATAAGGAATCCACGAGTTTTGTGAAGATAACTAGATTTCGGGAGTAATCATAGTTTTTGACTTTGTCAAGTAATCTTTATGACTCTGGAGTACACAAATAGTTTCCCGATCACCGTAGTGAATTTGCAAAACTTGAGAGAGATAGTAAATACTGAGAATATGTGAAATGCCCAAATATTGAAGTGAATAATTAACATGTAATTTTAAATGTAATTATATATTTGTTTTAATGATAAGAAAAGATACATAAAAATAGTTCTTGAGGTGTACAAAAGTATGACACCATTATTATGGGAAAGTATCGAGCCAAAGGAGCTCGTAGTTACATGGAACATTAAGATAGGTACTTTATGGAAGTGAAAATAATCATGAATTGTTGGGTTTAAAGAAAACCATGTGTTTAAAGAGAATATTTGTTTTATTCTTATGCTATTCCTTGTTCACTTTGAACAAGTAGAAAGATATTGGTCAGTAGTTTATTTGTTTTATTGTTTGTAGCGCCATAATTTTGATTAATTAAATGTGTTAAAATAGGAGTTGATTTTGTTGTTATTTTTTGCAAGTGTATCCTCTATTTAATCCAAAATATGTAAGTCACAGAGTGGGAGAACTTACCGCAGCCCCGAAAATCCCGAATTGAGCAATGCTGGCATACTGTGATTTGCATATTTCTTGCTAAAAGGGCACAGTATATCTACCATACAGTATCAAACAAAATCCTCCTTACGATGAACCCGTATGTGGAAAAAAAAAATTAGTTAAAATGTGCTATCAAACTAAATTCACCTAACGTGTACTTCCTGACGTGAAATAGATTTGAAAGCCTTGTAGACGAAACGCAATACACCTCACATAAAAAAATTACCCTCTACGTTGTGTTAGGTCCCCATACACAGGAAGACCTCTTTCATAAATTATAAAGGCTTGTGGTGCATGAAAATTCAGGTTCTTTAGCCTCAAATGGCCCAAATTCCTAAAAGCCGCAAAAAATGCTGATTCAATTCAGGAATTTTTGAAAATAATGCTGCTGTTTGGAGATATAATAGACTTTCTGTACTATATGTCGCACGTGAAATTGCATGAAAAAATTCTAGGTTACCCCTTGACCCCCTTAATTGCATTGACGAATTATACAGTCTACGTTGGTTCGGTGATAACCTTATAGGCATTTGCAAACTTTCACAGAAATGTAATAAATGGAGTAGCCTAATAATAATATCGTATGGCCTCGGGAGCCGGGTGTAAGCTTCGTAATTTGACACCCAGAGGGTAGCTTGCATGTCGAAATTTCGTTGTTCCTTGAATCACTATGAAAGTCAAGGAGGGTAGATATCTAAGCTCCTTGAACACTATAGCACTTTCTAGTAGAGAAATGAGGAACTTTGTGTTGGCGGAAACTGCTGAGATTAATTTTGCCATTATGAACACAGCCTATTGAATTCAAATGGGTTCTTTGACATGCCAACATGGTATGACATGTGAGTCGTATTTTTGCCGCCTTTCAAAAATCACTGAACCTGCAATATTGGGGTTAGTAGACCGACACGCTATCCACTCAACCACCGTGGCAAGGTATAAATGGAGTGACATTGCTTCTTACAGAAATAGATGGAAAGTTGGATGCCACCCCTTGAGATAATGTTATCATGGTTACCGATTTCCATTCCTTCATTAGTTTGTTAAATTAAATTAAATTAGTTTTCTGGGAATATTTCAGATACTGTTGGTTTTAGAGCCTTATAAGGTAGTTTTCGAGGCCCCCAAGTTTTGTTTCTGGCACCGAGGGGCTTGGTCTCCTCGTTGTACGCCATAATATAATACTAATAATAATAATATAATAAAAGGATAGGAATATAATATACCTGCCGTACCACACCCGCAGGTGTCAATCGCGTGAAAAAATTCTAGTGTACCCCTTGACCCCCTTAAGCGCATTATACATATTGATGAATTTTACAGCTTAATTTCTTTCCGTGATAACCTTCTAGCCGTTTGCAAATTTTCACACCAATGTAATTAATGGAATTGCATTGCGTCTTACAGCAATAGATGGACCTCTGAGAATCTGTTGCCATGGTTACCGGCTTGAATTCGTTCATTAGTTAATTAAATAAAATTAGTTTTCTGGGAATATCTCTCAAACGGTTGGTTTTAGGGCCTTAATATGTGGATTTCGGGGACCCTTTAGCGCCCCCGAGTTTTGTCTCTCACATTGAGGGGCTGAAAATGAGCTTTGTCTCGTCCTTCTACTCCTATTTCAGCATGTATTTTCAGGGGGTAGGCCCTCTTTTATGAGAGGTACGGAGAAGGGTTACATCAATGATTAGTGTCGTGCCTCTGATGGATACCTGTACCAAATTTTACGTTGATACACCCAGCCGTTCTCGAGTTATAAGGGAACAAAGTGGTCCACAGACAAACAAACAGACAGACGGACCAAAAAATTATTTTCGCGCGCAATCATAATAAAACAGTCTGAAACGCGTAAATAACTCAAATTTCCGTAGAAATTGCGAATAAAACATACAAACTTTAATTTTTATGTATGTAGAGTTATACTGCCTTATAGGACCTTTTGGATAGCAAATTAAATGGTAAATCTTGTGTATGCATCAAAAGTTTGATATTTCTTAGCGTTCTCTTTTCATTTGAATGGAAATATGAAATTTTGAAACCAAAGGGTGTAGTGACGTCACATATGAGGGTTTTACTCGCTAACCGATGGAGATACACGAAACGTGATACGGACCTTTCGGATAGGAAATGAAATTTTGAAGATCATGTGTGCCATCAAAAGTTTGCTATTTCTTAGCGTTCTCTTTTTATTTGAAATGGAAATATGAAATTTTGAAACCAAAGGGTGTAGTGACGTCACTAAAATGGTCGCCATTTATAATAGTGCAAAATATCGAAATTAAAAGTATCCTATATGTAAACATGGTAAATCAGCTACATCCATGCAAAATTTCATTTAAATCGGACCAGTGGTTCTTGCGTCATTGAGTAACACACAGACAGACAGACAGACAGATAGAAAGACAGACACACACCATCTCATTTTTAGCCTATTTTCAATTTTGAAAAAATAGGCTTATGAGATCACCTTTTGTCCGTGTGTGTGTGCGTACGTGTGTGTGTGTGTGAGGTGTGTGTGTGTGTCCCCCTAATAAAATCTAAACGGCTGGAGCGATTTCAATGAATCTTGGTAAGTTCATAGCACTATTCCCGGCGACCTCGACCGTGCCCTTCAAATTTTGTTAAGTCTCACCAATCCAACATGGCGGCTGTGCGAAATATTTCACTAGCATTCAATATCTCCGAAACTATTACCGACATCGCCCTGAAATTGTGTACGGTGATAAAGGGCACTACTAGAAGTTCACCTATGAGACTTTTAAAAACCTGGTGACTACAAAACCAACATGGTGGTCAAGCGAAATTGAGACTTTTAAATAGACATTTCTCGCGATTTAACTATCCAAAGGTAATGAAACTTGGTACAGCAAATGTTTCTACACATTGTAATGCTCTGGAGTCTAATTTAGTTCTATTGTATACATAACCGCAAAATGGCGGCTGTGCGAAATATTTCACTGACATTCTATATCTCCGAAACTATTACCGATATCATCATGCAATTTTGTACGGTGATAAAGGGTACTGATACAAGTTTACCTATGTATATTTCACAAACCTGTAAAGTACAAAACGAACATGGCGACCAAGCGAATTTGAAATATTTTAATAGACTTTTCTCGTGATTTAACTCTCTAAGCGCAATGAAATGTGGTACAGTAAATGATTTTGCAGATTGTAATGCACTGCCATCTAATTTAATTCAATTGTTTACATAACCTCAAGATGGCGACTGTGCGAAATTTTAAAATTAAGTTTTTATTCCTGTGTCGTAATCATGCGATCGAAGTGAAAGTTTGAATAATGAAGCTAGGCAATAATTGTCCTTGAATGGTACATAACTCTATGGCCTATACATATACTGTAACAATCCTAAATGGCAAGCTTCAGAAATATTTAGACGGTTCTCAATATCTATGAATCTTTTACAGCAACCAATCTGATTTTTTTTATGTTCATAGAGACTATGAACATATGTTCACCTATAGGACTTTCAGTAACCTGGTGAGCACAAATCCAACATGGCGGCGACGCGAAGTATAAATATTTAAATGGACGTTTCTCGTGAATTAACTATCCGAGTGCCGTGAAACGTTGCACGTTAAATGCTTATACAAATGTTGATCCACTGGCATGTAATTTATTTCAATTGTTTGCATAATCACAAGATGGCTGGTGTGCGTACTTTTAAAATCTCGTTTTTCCTTCTTGTGTTCTAATCATGCGATTGAAGTTTGAATACCACACGTACACAATAATCTTAATGTAATAGTACAAAAATAAAAATCCATCCTGGCGACCATACGAAATATTTAGACGGTTCTCAATATCTACGAATCTGTAACAGCAATTAAACTGAAATTTGGTATGTTGATAGACAATAAACATGAGCAGGATATATGAAAATAGGCTGTATAGTTCTTCACGGAACTACTTGTTATATATTAGTATGATGTCGCAGAGGGTGTGAAGGTGTGGAGGGTCTAACTGGTTCCTAATTAATGCACTTGGGATATTCGACGTGGGACATTACGTCCAGTAGTTTGGTTGTCCCGTGGCTTATGATTGCGAAATAAATAGTCTGGTAAAACTACAGGACTTTCCAGCATTTGCCTGGAGAAACAGAGGGAAACCACGGAATACCACTTCTAGGGCAACTAAGAAGGGAATCAAATCCATCTAATCTCAGTTTTGCCTCACGAAGCTGACTCTTTCCCGTTCCAACCCACAGACCAGAATTATATCATTGGCTGAGCCGGGAATCCAACCCTGGGCCTCTAGAACCAGAATATAAATACGTACCCCGAGACCACAGGAGGCGGCATTATAAGAGACGAGATAAATCCAGTAAAGTAAGTAACATATTGCGAGATACCTATTACTCGTACACACAATCACTCCGTACTCTTCAATCATTTGTCTGAAGTAGAAGTGGAAAACTACGGAAATCCACCTCTACGATAGCTAAGGTGGGAATCTAACTCACTACTTCTCAGATTTGACAGACGTGGGTGGTGAAACAGCTAAGAATGTTAGCCACGGTGCCACAAGGCAGTCTGAATATTTTTTGTTAAGTGGTGCATTAATTTGTTGAGCGAAAGATTCGTCAGCCATATAAGTTAGACTTTGCAAGAAATTACCTTATCTCTGTAAAAAATAATTATATTCTAAAGACAATATATGCAAATTGTGGTATATTACGTAGTAGGGTTATACGAAATTCAAAATCTGAAAATATACATTTTTTAAGGGGAGATGTAGGCAAATTGTGATCAAAAAATGCATTAAAAAATCCATATTATGATATCTTGGAGTCTAATGAAAATATTCCTTAAGTTTAAAGGCAGACAAATTTACTTAAGTACCTTAAAATAATAATAAAAAAATCACGAACGTGCGCTTCTGCCAAGCCCACCTGTCAAAGTGGAAGGTAACCCACTTGCCACGGTGGGTGAGTGGATAGCGTGTCGGTCTACTAACCCCAAGATTGCAGGTTCGCCCCTGGCCGTGGTAAGTGATTTTTGAAAGGCGGCAAAAATACGATACGCATGTCATACGATGTTGGCATGTCAAAGAACCCATTTGAATTCAGTAGGCCGAGTTCATAATGGCAAAATTAATCTCGGTAGTTTCCGCCAACACAAAGTTCCTCATTTCTCTACTAGAAAGCGCTATATTGTTCAAGGAGCGTAGATATCTATTATCTAACCTCCTTGACTTTCATAGTGATTCAAGGAACAACGAAATTCGACATGTAAGCTATCCTCTGGGTGTCAAATTCCAAAGCTTGCTCCAGGCACCCGAGGCCATACGATATTATTATTATTATTATTATTATTATTATTATTATTATTATTATTACCCACTTAGTGATAAAATATGCTTACTGCCAAACCTAAAAGTGTTATTCAGTGCTTTTATGGTATGGCAGCGGCTTCGGTGGCGTAGATTGCAGCATGCTGAAATGCTGTGTCCAAGATAGCGGGTTCAAACCCGGCCGAAGTCGTCGGATTCTTTTAAGAGCGTTAAAATCCTTCAGTATGCCTTCCTTCGGAGGGGAAGTAAAGCCCGGCGGTCCCATGTCATTGATTTAAGGCATGTAAAAATCTTTCCACTGACTAAACTTGTGTGAATCTAAATTTCTAGGTTAGATTTCGATGGAACACTCTATCAAAGTTCCAACGTTCACCACTAGGTATCAGTGACATCTGGTAGCGAAAGTTGTAACTACTTGAAATTGAACGGAACTTGTAGCTCACCCAATGGGTGTCTGATAGAAACAGCTAGAGCCTCCGGTGATCCGTACATGTCCTCGGACACTCCCGGCACTAAAAGACATACGATAAATAAAATAAAATAAATGGTATGTCAATCGAGAACAACATACTGGATGCGAATGCCGAGCAGAAAGACAAGGAATACGCTTGTGGTGAATTTCAATAATGGATTACTGAAGAAACCCAATAATGTGATAAGTGTCCTTCAAATGCCTCTTTCTAGGAACATGTTTTTTTTTTTTCTTTTTCATATTTATGTATCTTTTTCTCAGAACCTATCAGTGTTGACTTTTGCACATATGTACCACTATGTTCAATAAAAGGTTTTAGTGGAAGGATATTTTGATATTTTGATAAGCTGTTATATAAGGGATACTGTCTTTAGAGCCATGATAATATCATCCAAAAAGGGAAAAACAAACAAAAAACATAATGAACATTTTAAAACTCTCATTATTCAAACTAATTAACTTAAACCAATTAACTTCCACCAATGTATTTGCACATACCCGAAGTAAAGCTGTGCTAAATTTCAGATTTATATCGCCAGCGGTTTTAGAGAAAAAGGTACGGTATATAGGCCTAATTGGATTTTCGTAATTTTGAATTAAATTTATTATTATTATAATAAATCATAAGTCATGCCCATGAAAATAAATACTAATATTCCTGTCAGTAAATTATATTTAGGTGCTTAGTTTCAGCTGAAGAAAAAGTTAAACGTTTTTGTTGTGTAATTTCGCCTACATCTCCCCTTAAACTGACCGTCATGTCACTTAAAAATCGGTTTTTCGTTCATAACTGTCCATCTTGAGTTAAGATGTAAAAATTATTTCTCCAACAATTTTGAATATGTCTGCATAATATAATATTTTGTTGTTGTTTGAGTCTTCAGTCTTTTGACTGGTTTGATGCAGCCCTCCATGCCTCCCTGTCCTCAGCTAATCGTTTCATCTCTACATAGCTCCCATACCCAACATCCGAGGCAATCTGTTTAACATACTCTAACCTCGGTCTACTCCTACAGTTCTTGTCCTCGACCCTTCCTTCCATAACTAAGCTTGCTATTCCTGGGTGTCTTAGTATGTGTCCTACCAACCTATCTCTTCTCTTCATTCATTATATCCATGCCGTGATAAATGTCTTGATGAAATGTAAAGTTTTGAAGCCATTCCTTCTGTCCTGTACGAACTATCAGTCGTAACTCTTCAGTCCGTCTTAATTTTTGGGTTATGGATATCGATTTTTTGTTATATTTGTTCCTAGTGATTACATGGGCCTTGCTCTGTTTTAGAATTCTCCTTTTATTTGCCTCACGATTCAATCCTGGTGACTGACATTTTCTCCTCCATTGACCGACTGAAGAGTTACAACTGATAGGCCATGATGAGGATTTGGAATTTTACTCCTTGGTCGTAATAATTCTCTTAGACAAATGTGGACTGTTATGTGTTTAAAAAAATATGGAAAAGTCCCGAGAGCGTGTTGTTCCCCATGCCCTTCTGAGTCCCTCCTGTCAGGCAAACAGAGCAGTATTTTAGTAACATGTTCTGTATTTACCTCGTCCTTTTACTCCCAGAGTCATATCCACGTCTTTCCCTCCCCCGTACAAGGCTTACCGTGGTTTCCCTCAGTCAGAGGCCAATTAATGGCCCGAGCAAGGTTTAAAAGTCATGAGTTACATCTGCGTAATTAACGGCAGAATCATTATACCTCGGAGCACTAACACAGTGGTTCTCTTCTCTGTCTGCCTCCAATTAAAAAGACGAAAACATGAGCCTTATTAATAAGAACACTGACGAACACATGAAAATACATATTTCTCTTCAACACAACACTACTTTCGATATACAGCAGTTCATGGCTTTACGGTGACAGTCAGATATGATGATGATCGAGTAGCCTCCGAAGAGGCCAAGTGCAGGTTTGTCTAGTTGACGCCCGTGGGCGTCGTAATGAGTATGAAGTGATGATGAAGGTGGCACATAAACCCAGTCCCCGAGCCACGGGAATTAACCCCAGGGGATTAAAATCCCTGATGGCTCAGCCGGGAATCGACCCGGGGCACTTTGGGCCAAAGTCTAGCGCGCTAACTATTTAGCCACGGAGCCGGACTCAGTGAAATGAATTAAAATATTTGAAGTAATAATACATTTCAAAGAGTACTTTCTGCCCCTTTCATATTAACGCAGGACTTCTACAAGGAGACGGACTATTTCCTTTATTGTTCATTCTTGCCCTTGAAAGAATTAACAGGGCATGGGAAAATGAATCAAAAGGAATAACTATTGGTCGACTACACAAAAACAATATTCACCTGCAATGTTTGGCCATCGCAGTTTAACTAGCTATTCTCTCTGGTAATGGACAATAAGCAGTTCAGGCCCTTGAAAACATTCACAAAGTTGCATTTAAGACCGGACTACAAATATCAGACGAAAAAAATCTCAAACTCGGAAGGTCCTCCGCTCGTTATATAAATGGGAAATTTCTAAAGAATAAACTCGGCAAAATTCAGCTAGCAAATGAATTCAAATACTCAGGAGAAGTAATTCAGCCATCAGGATTGAATCATGAGGCACACAAAGAGAGAATTTTAAAATTGCAGAAGGCCTATAGAATCACCCGGAACAGATAAAACGAAAAAATAACATCCATGAACACAACATTAAGGCATTACTAGCAGAAGTACCCGTTCTTCGAACGACTTTTGGTACTTGCCGGTCTAAATCATTCATATAAATCACACATTGGTATAGTAGTTATGTTATTACCATGTTATCAATTAAACCCATAACTTGACCAGCGGAAATAATTAGTATTTAAACAGCTCAACAGTAATGATTTGATATTGTTCCGTGACATTGGTAAAGTACAAAGTGAACCAAGTTAGTCTACGAAACTAAATAATAATTTCAACACTTTACATCGATAACGCAACCAATAAAACTAAAATACCAGTTAAATAAAGCTCTTTGAAGTAACCTAATGGAAGGACTGAATTTAAACCATCAATGGTGCGTATGTTCATCAACACCCAGGACTATCTTATAAACAAAAGCTGTATAATTATAGCCTACTCCTTAGTATTGCCGAGAACACCTTAGCTAAAATTGCCCGATACGCATTTTCGTCTTCTAACATAACAGACTTTTAAAATGCACAGTTCGCCCCGTTAATGTACTATTCCATTTGTCAACAGTAACGATTAACTTCAACGATCACTTATAGCATACCATTGAGTGGAAGCGTGAGATTCTATGTGATCGTTAATGTGACGTTTAATTGTTTAAATGGGACATCTTTCTTACATGGAGTCCGAACCGCCAGATGTGTCATCTGAACTCCAAACTCTCAAAGGCCTATGCATTAGCCGAGAAAAGTAAAATGTTAACTACTGTATGTGACCATAACGCAGCCACAGAGTTGTCATGCCCTTAGCACAACGTGGCTTCTGCTTGGTAATTCACAATGCCTCTACCCAATCCACAAATGAGTAAGAGATGTCTGAAAGCCGCCGCACCGTTGTGATGGCATCACTGTCAATTTGCAAGAATGGTGGTGAAAAATGGTGATTCATAAGTGTCTTCTAAACATACGAATTATAAATAACAAGTACACGATTGCAAGTATCCGACGAACAATATTCATACTACAAACTTTAACATAATTCCCAGTATCAACAAAATGCGTGTAGTTTTACGTGTCCGATAACCGTTTGAATGTGAGCCACGGGACCTCCTTCTTACGTGGAATCCGAAACACAGGACATGGCATTTCACATCGAAAATCTCACATGCATTGATCGGGAATCAAACCCGGTTCACTTTGGTGAGAGGCCAACAGCTTGATCACTGCACCACATCGCCCCCTTTAGTAACAACACATTTACTCTCAACAACCAGAGTTACATTTTAATTTAACGTATTCAAATATCAAATTTGATTTACTAAACGGTTGATATGTACGTCGGTAAGCCTTTTGTTCCGTACTGGTACTCAATGGGTTTGTGAGATTCTGACCATCCGGAGTTCGGGTTCGACACCCGGCTCTGCCAAGAATTTCAATTCTGGTCTGAGGGTTGGAGTGGGATGCACTGAACATCGTGAGACAAAACTGAGAAGAAGTGGGTTCGATTCTCATTTTTCCCCATTTCTACTCCAGACAAATGCTGGGATGGTTCATAATTTAAGCCACGGCCGCCTCTTTCCCAATCCTTACCTGAAATACAAGTACACACACTACTACTGTCACAATAACTAAGGTTATCAAAAAAATCTACACTCACACAAGTACACGGGGATAAATTACCACGATGTTCCAGTTCCTGAAATGAAATAACAGCAAATTCCATCCCCTCTAGTCGGGCTAAGTGAAAATCCACAGCCTGCTTCCAGTCTCCGACCGGGTCAGGAATGGAATGAATGAAGCCCCCATCTAGCGGCGAGGATATGAACTGTGCCGGCTGCCGAAGCCTGACGCACTCCTCTGGGGCAATGATTAAATTAATGACAGATGAAATGAAATGATAGAGGAGAGTGTTGCTGGAATGAAATTTTGACAGGGAAAGCTGGAGTACCCGGAGAAAACCCTGTCTTCCTCCGTTCTGTCCAGCACAGATCTCACATGGAGTGACCGGGATTTGAACCACGGACCCAGCGGTGAGAGGCCGGCGTGCTGCCGCCTAAGCCACGGAGGCTTTACTTGTTACTTTTTTTTTCTTGTCGGGCTAAGTACTTAGCATAATTGTTTAAGCTCTGGATATTGGGTTCCATCACAGCTCACACAAATGGCATTTACAAGCTACAGCCTCATTCAAGAGATTTCATGGTACGTTAGGAATACCACATGACTGGGTCGTGCGAATCCAAAGCCCTAGTAGTTAAACTAGACGTTAAACACTTAAAATTGGCAGTTATTTTAAGCCTATGCTACTAAAACTTTAGTTCCCTACGGCCGGTGAAATATGTAGCAGCAATTGTTCCATTGTGTATGGGACCCCGCGGCTGTGTTGATTGTTGGTTCGCTGAGGCATGAGCCCTCATGCTCTGCAGTGCCCTCGTAACTCAGTTCCATCACCTGTAAACTGTCGCCTTCGGCACTAATCCTTCTCTGGGGCCTATATGTACTGCGATTGTTGAGGCCTCACTTCCATTCCAACAGTGTTAATATCTCCACAAATCCGTGTTTTACTTTGAACTTACGCCCGTGCAATCGAGTTATCCTATGCATACATTATGAGAAGATTATAATGTCAAATTTTAAAGAAATAAAATTAATGTCTTATTCAGATAAATATGTGCACAGTTCATCGCATGCTTAAATGTGAGGGAACCGTGTCAGTAGATTTACTGGCACGTTGATGATCCCCTTCGGGTAAAAAATCCTGCCTCCTTGGGCCTCTTAAAGCTGCAGTTTAAAGTGACGCAAAATACATACATTATTGTTTTTTAATTTTATTTATTTATTTATTTATTTATTTTCGTTCTATAAGCTGGGATAACACAACTTCCAACACTATCGTGAGTCCTCTCTCTTTTACCTCATTAGCTAGTATTCCCTCATTGCTCGTGCTCCATCTTATGCCCAGCATATTCTGTTCTTTCTGGTTTCCTCATCGGACTTGACTTTGACACACGGTCAACGCATGTGAGATTTTGGAACTGAAATATCACGTCCTTTGGTAAATATTCCAAATAACAGTTGGGGTCTCATGGCTCATTATCGCGAGATTAGTGGTCACGTAAAACTACAAGCTTCCTTTCTTGTCTTAAATTCACAATTTGTAAAAACCCGCTAGGCTTCTTTCACCATGGAACTTGCGTCTTCCTGTTTTCCTGGAAGGTGAGAATCTTGATGACGATCTTTTCCGGTGCCATCTACGGTAGTATGTCCACATAAAGTAAATCTCATTTTCTTTATTGTGGTGGTGGTATTTTCAAATATTTCATACAATTATCAGTTTGGTCTAAATTCGTCTGTTGTTTTCCTGGGTCTAAGGTTATATTCACGGAACTTCCTTTCTGTATATTTCAATTCAGATAGTCCCTTGTCAAATCTGTAGAAATAATAGTCAATTAAATGTCGATTTTTCGGGTAGAAGCTGTATCTTCCGCCTAATATAATTGAGAAAAGAATTGTAATGACCTACTGCACGTTATCAATCACTTCTATTGCAGACAAATATCGGGATCGTATCCAGTGTAAGGTCACGACAAACTCCTTCCCTACACTAGATTCAATTATATAAGCACTCAATTTCAAACACTACAGGTTATCAGACAGATTATTAAACAACACGGGGCTACTGATAACTATGCAGCAAGACCCTGTATGAAACCATGTTATTGCTCACAATTCCTAGCGGAAACGAGTCCATGAAAAAACGTTCCCTTTCTCTCCAATTAATCACCAGGCTCATGTTCTCGATTGCGTCTCAGTGTGTCGTTCGTTTAAATGTGATATGCTATTTAAAATCCAGTAGAAATGAGTTGTTGAAATGTAGGCAGGCTCTAACAACGATGTGTTGAATGGAAGAGTGAACGTTTCCCGAATCACTTTTATCCTCCACCAGTAACAAGACACACATGGTTGCGTCAGCTCTTACGGCTTTGCGGTACCGGATGTAATCACAGTTTAAGTTTAACACTAAACGTCACAAGAAAATAATATAATATGATGCATACAGATAAATTATTTTACGTGGAAATATATTTTTGCTATTAAAGGAAATTGATATTAAAATCATAATAGATAAAAATAGATAGAAAAATTAGATACAACTGAAAGCCATTCAAAGTTGTTATACTGCGGTCGAAAACCACTGAAAGATGGTTTGGGTAAAATAGAGCATTTCTCAACCCGTTAACATATTTGAAATTGAACTTTGGGTTTTCATAAATCAGCCTGAGAAATGTGCACACGTAGAAAAATTATCCTCGACACTTGAGGAAACAGTGTACACGAAACAGCTAAGGAAGATTCGCGTGGCTCACTAAACTGTAAAACAAGTCTTGATATATGTATTGAACCCGCTGAGCTATGGTTCATGTGATATTTTTTTTTTTATGACAGAGCATTTATGATGGGATGTTGTACTTTTGAACACACCCAGGAAGCCACGTGGAGCTGAGAGATCACGCGATACTTTTTGAAGTAGCGGTTAATCGCACTTTTGACTTTGGTGAAAACTGCTCATTATTTATCTGAGGTCTTATTAATTAATTTTATCTTTCCACAAGACTCAGAATATTCCTTTTCGTCATGCTGCATTATTAAAACATTTTGGAGAATGTTTATTTTTACTTTAGGTAAGGTAATACCCTTGCAGATACGCAAAAAGGAACGTAAGTAGTCGCTCAACTACTTCGTTTTGACGACCTACTTTCTAGAGACACCCAGTGACTGGCACTGCGTCTGGAGAATCCGCCTTGTGTAGGCGTGGAATTGCATTTGTCCTACGAGACGTAGAAGAATGTCCGCTGTTGAGCGTTGAAAGTGATTATAAGGTGCCATCGAGCACGCTAATACTATTATTCACTGTTGTTGAAGCCCAGTGAACTAAAGAAGAAGTTTGGGAAATAATAATTGGCAAGTATAGTGTATTGCACAACATTGCTGTAACACCACATTTTACCCACGCGTATGTGGAGGGCAGATGCCTAGTGGAAATATACAGGTAATAGTGTTACAATTATCCTGAATAAGTGTGATTATAATTGTAAGATATATTTAAATTGCCAAAGTGAAAATTTCATTTTAAAAACGACGTATAATTCACGGATGCTGCGTGATACAAAAGTAGCGTCACTAGCACGTGCAGAATTATAAAACAGTATTAGTCCACATGCTAATCCACAACTACGAAATTAAGGCGGTATCATATATTACAATTGAAGCCTATAACATTCACGACGAACATTATAATTTTGAAAGTGAGAGGATGAATTATCACGTAACTTATTTCACTATCCACGTGATTGGACTTTTCTTCACCATGATTGAAGCAGTCACCATGGGCTAATACCATCCCGGTATGAGGGTGATGTTTCTACGGGAACCAGCATGATGGTGGAACTTCCAGGACAACGAACGAGAAGGAAGGAGCCAAAAATGCCATTTCCAGGCATATCCACGAAGTTGTCGACAGTGACAAATCGAACCCTGGTTTTTGGAGGAGTCCAGATGGGAATCCTGATGAGGAGGATACCGTTCCAGAGAGCCAGAGAGGATTTTGTACAACCCTTGTTGTGGAATAGAGGGCTGAGTGAGAGCTTCTCCATTTCGTGAGTTTTTGTCACACCCCTTTCTTGTTCTAGTTTCTGGTGGTATAGTAGATTTAATGTAGTTTGTGAACCAACCGCACTCAGTGTCAGCCATTTTTCTAGGTAGGGATGTAACTAGATTAGTTAGATGTCATTTATTTCAGTTAGAGTGAGACACCCTTGGGTCAGACATTTTGGTCAGCCCTGGTGCAGCTTGATGAACGTCGTAGAACGTCAATGCCTACCTTTTGCTGAACCTGACCGTAGTCATTTTGAGGCTATTTTGTTCAACCCTACTTAGGGTAATTGTCAAGTCTTTGCTGACTTTAGTTATGGCAATCAGATGCCATGGTTATTAATTAACTGCATTCTTTGCAGCCATCCTTTGTTACACCCCTGACTGTCGTTAGAACAGTCGTATCAGTTAGGCAATCGACTGTAATTGCCAGTTTTGTAAATGCATTATATTTTCATTTTGAGTAAGCTCAGAAGCTATTCTTGGTCAAGTTTGAATCTAACAACTAGAATGAATGTTTCGTTGCCTAGCATCGAACTCAGTTCCCAACGCATCATTAAGCGGATCCTTGTAGTGAATCTGCGCCACAATTATCATTTTTGCTTGTGTCATGTAAGACACGTTTTTATTTGATGTTGCACTAGCAACTACTGAATTGTATTTTTAAAGCAAAGAGCTCCAGTAATTGTAAGATTACTTTCATTTAGACGTCTTTGGTAGAAAGACGGAATTGCATTATTGTACTCAGATTTATAGCGTGTTTTTAATACACGTTTTCTTCGAGGTTTTTAACCTGTTGTAAAGTTTTTTAATGAAAGGCCAGATGTATAGTTTTATTTGTTTAAAGTCGCCGGCCTTGGAGAGTCAATGTGTTGTGTCAAGTGGAGCACAGGAATGTAGTAACCTGCTGGAGACACATAAACTGGTTATCTAACCCAGTGCCCTTGAATGCACGCCTGCTTTATTGTGAGACAAAACCACTTTTGACAAGGACAGAGTACGATTTGTATTCGCATTTCCTTTCATTGCTATTTTGCTTATGGAAATCAGTTTCCACTCTTGTATTTGATCACATGTTTTATAGATGGTTTTTTGTTAGTTAAACGCTCTGCTGCGTGTACTGTCGTTTGACAGGTACAGTTATGTCAGGTTTTCTATAGTATGGTGAAGGCTACCCTGTCATAGCAGGATGTTATTGTATGAAGGTATTTTGAGTATGCCTTGTCCGGGACTGTTCCCGTTGACTAGATGTTATTGGAAGGTGACTGTTGTGTACAGACCTATCCCAGAGTTATTGAACGCGAGCTTAGCGCCGCTGGTAACTTGTGTTATTGTGTGTCCGAGTTGTTGTACTCGTTGATTATATTCCGACTGTTGAGTCGAGGTTCTTTGGGGGAGAATGATCTCAGTGGAGACACTCCGTGCCCAGGCTATTGTCAATATTATTCGCCATAAACCTACGATAAACCTATAAACCGACATCTTAATAACAAAACGCATAATTGTTGTAAAACAAAGGCTAACTAACGATTCTTTCTACCTAACTTTGTTCCTTGCATTTGGAACTGTTGACATAGCCGTGCAGTTGAAGATAATTTCCTTGTGGAGAAATGACTAGGACAGTTGACATTTTTGTAGCGACCTGAAGCATGCGCGAACCTAGAGTTCGTAGCTTGTGGAGCTCAGGCCATGCGATGTCAGACGTGGTCTCAACTACGCATTCGTCACCGTAACTACACAATAGATGACTATGGCTTACAAAGAGTAAACCAAGGTGCAGGCAGGAATTTTTAATAAAACTACTGTGTCTATTTCATTACTTATTTATGATGTCAAGTGTATAAATCCTACATGTTACCTTATTGTGTGCTGTTAGCACATAGTTATTAAGCATAATTAAATTGTTTGTTTTTCATGGCTGTACACTGTACCCGATACCTAGTTGAGGCTATCGGCTACGCCAGCTGACATTAAGCCGTAGTTGAGATTTATGGGAAAAATTGTAAAGATAGCGGTCACATCGAGTAGAGAGGAATATTAGAAAATGACGTAGAAGGCCAAGGATCAAGAAGGCACTGCCAGTCAAGTAGATGGAATTATGGGAGGAATATTGAAGTTTTATTAAGATCTAAATGGAACAGTATATTTAATCATCTCAGAAGAGAAGAGATAACAAGCATTATATATGATAATAACTTGAAGAAAGACAGATAATCCCTTAAGTTATTGTATAACTTAATAGCCGAGATGAAGGTGGTCGAGATTATTTGTGACGCACGACTGTAGATGGTGGGAGAGAATCACGTGACTGCGCCAGGTAGGAGCTGGTCAATGCAGTTTAGAGACATCAGTCGAGTTCAGCCAGCGAGCTGAAGTGGTACACATGCGCAGAGCGTACGGTAAAGTCGAGCGGTGAACAGCACTGGTTACGTAAAGCGAAGGCGACAGTATTACTTAACCAAGCAGAGAGCAGGAAGTAGGTCATTGAGCCAAGGCGAGCAACGCAGGGCAGACGGCGAGAAGACCGGTTATGCGGCAGGCTGTACGGGCCGTGTACGGAGGAGAAAGCCGGGGTTCAGAACAGCATTGTAATACGAGTTTGAGAACTTTATTTCGAGCTGCATTTTATAACGCAGAACAGTATAGCAAAGCGGCATGGCGAGGCCGGCTTTAAGCATAGTTCATTCTGGAACAGTGCAGTAGATCCGAGCGGGCTAGTTCCGACTTTTATACGCAGGCAACATTAAAGAAGCTGAAGTTCATTTCAACATTCAGTTACAACATTGATTTGGGACTTGTATTCAGTAATAGAATTGTGCAGGCAGATAATTACAATATACTGCAATTATGAACTTGGATATTCAAATTACATTACGACTATGCATTTCATAACGGAATATGTAGAGCGACCATGGGGTCCAAACAACATTAACGCTTTTAAGCAAACGAACTGTTACAATTATATGCACTTATGAACATTGGCATGTGCATTAATAGAATTCTTTTTTCATGAATTGTCATAAAATATCGAGTACGAACACAGCTACAGGGTGTTTCAAAAACTTATACACTCTCATAAATAAAATTTATTTTCTACAAGTGAGACTTAACCGCTGTGGAGATTGAACTTTTAACAAGCAAACCGAACATTATATGGGACAGTGGCGTAACATAGAAGAGGAATATGGGGTACGCTGCTTTTATGAACTTTTACGTAAGATTTTGGACAGTATCCGCTATGGATAACATGCAGTTCATCATGTCGGAGTAAACGAAGACAGAGACGCGATGGCACCACGGAGCGATGGATTCGATTCCTGAAGAAGAGGAGGTCTAACAGCTGATTCACTTGGGATATGAAGGCGATCGTTATTGCGTGGGTGATACGATATTCCCGTCGATCTTTCGAGAAATTTATTACACACAAATAATCGACGATCTTTGAAATATAATAACAGCTGATATGAGAAGGTACTGTAAGAGTTATGACTTTCTAATATGATATTTTCATGAACACTGGGCATACATGTATATATTTTTCTAGTAGGAGTTCTACAATTATTTAGACATGGCTTAAACATTATTTGCTCCGAGTATTGCTAGAATATGGCGTTACCATATGATATGGCAGGCACCATTATACGAAATTCTCACCATTGGTTGGCTTTATTAAGCAGATGTTTGGTCTTTTAGACATTTTCCAGTAAGGATAGTTTTCCTGGATAGTTAATATTTTTGTGACGAGTATTTCGAACTCGTGATCTGCAATTGGATTATTTAAATCACTTCGTCAGTTCATTGCATACTAGCGAGTGTGTATTATTCATCAGTAGGGATTTATCCATTGGATTGTTTGGAGATATTAAGATGTTATTCACTCAAGTGAATGAATATCGCTTTTATATGACAACTAGAGACTTGTTAATTCCAATCTGGTACATTCACTCATGAGACGACGAGATGGGGCCTTTCGTATTTATACGATTGCGTGGTGGTACACGTCTTTACCCATCGTTCAGGGCATTATCATGTTAGACGACGGGGCAAGGCCTTTCGTATTTATACGATCATATGGTGGTTACTCATCTTACTTGCCATTGAGGAACTCATTTTTATCATCCGAGTGTACTTGAGATTGTAAGAGGATCAAACAAGGAACTACTAGTCACATATCAGTCGAATTTTATTAAATAAATTAAAAATACATGTCAGCAGGGTTACATTTTGTAATTCTTGTTTGCCAATCCAATATTTTGTTGCTATACTCTATTGAGAGTACTTTCAAGTTAACAGCTGATACAGCTGATGCTTTTGATAATTTTTATGATTGAATTTGATACCTTTGAGAAGGATTTAAAGTAATTGAATCTTGTAAGATGAATCATTAATGGTCAGATTTGTTTTAAGGCAGATCAGTATTGCATATTTCGATGTGAGAGATTATAGCACATTGGTGTTTTTCTGTGAAGTGAATTATGAGAATTTTAAAGAGAATTTATGCTATTTGAAAGCAGATTTTGAATTTGATTACGATTACTAAGGTAATATTTTTCCTAATTGTTTAAGAAGTTGTCTAGATGTGATCAGATTAATTACAGTTATTGGAGATTGTGTGCGTTGATAATTTGAAGCCAGTTATGTATTTTTGTAGATCATGCAACGTGATTAAGTGAAGTTTGTGATAGGCATTTTGTGGAAGTTGCCAAGTGGAAGTTGCAATATTGCTAATGTATTTTGAAGCAGACATGAGGTTGTCGAACCCAGTCTAGCATAATATTTGAGATTCATTGCTGTGCGCTGAATATTTATGGAGTTTTGTGGAATAATTGTGGTATTAAAATGTGATATTTGATAAAGTGAAAATATATAATGTAGTTGTGGATAGTGAGATCCAACGTGAATTTGTGAAGGCAATAATATTTTGGCATGATAATTAAATACGAGATATAACTTGGAAGTGATAAAACTGTAAGACAACGTTCTATAAACCATATTAAACAATTTGTTGGGAAATTAAACAAATAAATAATGTTGATAATACAAGATTTTCTGATAATAATAATTAATGGAATAATAATCTGAAAATTAAGCATATTAATGATCTGACCTAATGAAATAAAAATCAGAATGACTAGATGAAATAATAAAAATCTAAATAACCAGATGAATAAAATTTAAATAAGTTGATAAATTAAATTTTGGAATAGATCAATGAATTAAATAAATGGATGAATTAAAGATTGAATAAATAAGCTGATTTAAAGAAATTAATAGATGATTGAATAGATGATGAATAACTGAATTGGAAGGTGATAATTAAATAAAGAAGCTGATGATTAATAAATTTAAATGAATTTAAATAAATTTATTTGAGAAATGATTTGAAGAATTGCAACTTGTGTTGATGAATTAAACGATTTAATTTTGATGATGATGACGATTATAACCAATGAATAGTGGATTTTCTGTGATTCACAAACCAGCAATGATTAATGACAGTGTAAATAGTGTAAATTAATTATTCGATGTTTAGGAGCATTTTACTAACATATTCAGCATTTGAATAATGCCATGCAAGCCATAAATTATGTGATATTTAAAATATGTGTTTATAATATGTGTGTTTAGACAGATTAATAATGTTTTTTACATCCACATTCATGATGTTAATTTAAAGAGAAATTAGGTCTCAGTTATCACGAATGTCAGTGACGCAAAGACATAGTGCTACGGTGATCCTGAGAACCCAAGAGAACTTTAGAAATTTTTCCTATTTTATGTGGATTAAATACACTTTGAGTAGAATGGAGATGGTTCGATTTTCTGGACAATGACAATTTAACGTTGGCATTCGACCATGCTCTCAGGTAGGATGAGTGTTTAATATGTCTGTCAGACTATCAAAGTTGAATATTTTTTTTTTACCTTAGTTGTGATCTGATGATGATGTGATTTTCCTACTTCTTTCCTTGTCTTAATTAAGGCTTAACCAGGAAGGATGTGGTTTGCTAGGGATTCAATTGATGGTGCCCATTTATATTTGCATTTTTTTAATTAAATTTAAACCCGTAACGACCCTGGAGATACTTTATCTTGTGTTACCCTCTGCTTTTGAGATATTTCAACTGAATTTCCGACACATTCCTTATTTGACTAGGTGTTCATTTAACTCCGCTCTGTCCTGGAAATCCAGGAATGCGATGTAATAGCAGATGGGTCATCGCATCCCCAGGACGAACGGGTACAGAGAGAGAGGGAGAATTGGCTTTACCCATCCGTGGGGCTTCGATTTTGTTTATTCTATGGAATCACATCAGATTTAGATTACGGAGAGATTGATCTCAATTTCATTTAATTGTGTTATAAAATTTATTAAACTTAGTCAGACAATATGCTTGTATGCCCATTCCAGTGATCATGTTAATCATATTAGTGTTATATCATGTTTAGTTATATGTCATTTTTCTTATACCCAAGTGAATGCAGGAATTGATACATTGTGATGTGTTGTTATCTAACGTCTCTGAATAAAACGTTCATTGAAAAATATAATTATGTTACCGGAAGATTTAGCTAAGGTGTTAGGAGAGTTACAGAATGGCATGTCTAGTATTGCAGTAACTATTTCTAAAATGGAAACAGAAGTTAAAGAGCAAATAAATGAGTCAGAAGCTAGGTTAGAAGCTAGATGTAAAGAAAATGTGGAAGCTTCACAGACTAGTAATGAAGAGAATTTGAGATCATTACAGGCTAGTAATGAAGACAATCTGAAATATAATTTGAAGTCATTAGAGACTAGGTTACAGTCAAATAGTAAGGATGAATTGAAGTAATTAGAGACTAGGTTACAGAGCAGTACTGAAAGCAATTTGAAAGCTAATGAAGCTAACTTGAAGGATAGAAAGAAGTGTGCATAAATCTAATCAAATTACTTTAAATTTTAACACTTTTTTTATAAAAATATTTCCCTTTAAAATTATTAGAAACTAGATTACAAGCTCGTAGTGAAGAAAATAACACAGAGTTGAAAAACAATTTAACTAGTTTAGAGGATAGATTAACATTAAAGAATGATGAAATCTTTAAGGGTTTACAATTAGATATAAAAGCAGTAGAAATGAAAGGAGAGGAAAATGTGCAAATGTTAACAAAAATATTATTGATTTAGAAATTAGAGAAGAAGAAAACATTCTTAATTTAAGAACAGATGTTATGTCTATTCAGAAAGACATTAAATCAGATGTATCGAAGTTAAGATTCGACATTGATGGTTTAGTGGCAGATGTAGGCAAAATACAAGAGTGGTCTACCGAAGTATCTTTCGAAACTAAAATCAAAGGTCTAGAAATGAATCTAGGTAATGAAATTAAAGGTTTAAAGTCAGTAATTGGGACCGTTAAAGAGGAAGTCTTAGGAGAGGTTAATTCTAACTTAAAATCCTTAGAAAACCAATTGCAGATAGACATTTGGAAAATTGATGATGATATAGAGCAGAAAGTTAATGAAAACTTAGCTTTATTTAAAAATAGAGTCGGTGCAATAGTGGAAGAACGGTATAGTGAGGTCGATGCCGAAGCAAAAGAAAAACGTGCAGGGTTGGATGAGAAGTTAATCGCAGGTATAGCGAACTTGGAAGCGTGATTTACTGAGAATAAGGAAGCGATGAAGATAGATTCAACTCAGTTTAGGACAGATGTTGATCAGTTAAAGGAACAAGTCGCGTCAGTAAAGACTACATGCGAAGACAAGATAGACAAATTGAAGAACGATTTAGAAGAGAGTAACAGAACGCAGAATGTTACGTCGTTAGATAATTTGGAAACTCAGGTCAAGACCGTAGAAAAAAGAACAGAAGATAGAATGACTAAACTAGAATCTATAATAAATAGTTTCACAAGTCAAAATGTTACAACGGGGGAGGTATCGATGAATCAGACACCGATAGACCGCAGTATGAACAGTCAAGAGGTTAGCGTGGGAGAAGACCGTCAAACGCAACATAATGTAACATTCGAAAGGGCTAGTTCAACCCCTCAAGATAATCCGAATTCGAATAGGAGTACGTTTGGTACGAGTGAACGATACTCAGGTCCAGTGACCATCATCAGAAATTTGGACGACAAACCAAGGACGTTTTCAGGAAACTCAGGAGTCACACCAGTCGAATTTCTGAGGGATATTCGCGATTATATGGCGGAACATAGAGTAGCCAAGGAAAGGGAACTAAGGATAGTCGAACGCGCCTTAGATGGGCCTGCGTTAACTTGGTTTCGCGCATTCAGGAGCAATTTTGCGAATATGGAACAATTTGCCATAGCATTCTTAAGGAGATTTTGGAGTGCGGAGGATCAGCTGAACGTAAGAGCAAAAATGTATTCGAAGCGTTACTCTACGTCACATCCAACGCATTATGCTAATTACTTTACTTCGCAATTGGCTAAGTTGCAGTTTTTGATTCCTCCATTGCCAGATGAAGAGCTTTTGCAAGCTATAGCAAGACAGTTGCCAATTGAGGTACAACGATCACTCATAGCATCGGGAGCGAACACACTTGAGCACTATGACGATATCTTACGACGATTAGATTACACAAGCGCTCAAATTACACCCAGCACTGCATGGAACGAGAATCGAAACACGCAAGAGGTGAATGCGGTAGTTGTCGATAAGGCAGCACAGACTGATAGAAGAGATTCCTGGGGAAACAGAAGGAACGAAGGGAATAGAGGTAATATTCACAACGTTCGCGGAAATGATCCATATCGAGGACCATACGAGAGGCCATACGATCAGGACGCAAGAAACAGTAGATACAGGAACTATGATCAGAATTCGAGATACCAGAATAGGAATAGGTACAATAATAGATATCGAGGTCGATACAACTGGAACCAAGGTCAGCAATCTAATCAGAACGATAGGCAGGATAGCAGAAGAAATGATCCAAATGAAAGACAAGACAATCGAGAATATGGGAGATCAAGGCAAGAAAGTAGACAGCCTAGTGCACCACCCGAAGAGATAACTAGAGATGTTAATCGAGCAAGCACGAGTGGCGAAGGAAAAAAAAGACAAATTAATTTCAGAGCAGAATACTAATCATTGGGAATCAATCATCATTGTTGAAACGTATCAGGTCAAGGACGAGGATTTAATTGAAGAGGAAGACGTAGTACATCGAGGGAATAGACATGAATTGCCAGTTATCAGTGTGGAAGTCATGGGAAAGGAAATAAAGACACTAGTGGACACGGGGGCTATGGTGAGCTTGATATCCATAGGCTGCCTGGATGAATTAAAATTGTCAGGAGAAATTACGATGTTGCCAACTGTTGTTAGCAAAATTCAAGGGGTGATCCCAGACAAAAGTATGAAATGTAAAAGTCAGGTACTTTTAGATGTTGGGATTGGAACCAGATATTTTGAACAGATGTTCCTAGTTGTGGGTCAACTACATTTCGATATGATCCTAGGAGTGGATTTTTTAAGTGAGAGTGGCCTGATCATAGATATGCAGAGTAGGCGCATGTACTTTCAAGAAGGGGTCATAGAAAATCAGGAATCCGAGATGACATTCTTTAGTGAGAATATATTGGATGAGATAGTATGCAGCATTGAAAGGTCTATAGAGGATAAAACTAACACGAAGAGTAAGATAAATCCAGAAATCAAGGAGCAGTTTGATCAAGCAATTTCAGAATATGAGGACATATTCAATGATAAACCAGGACTCATAGAAAATTTTACCTATAGCATCAAGTTGATGGATGACAAACCATACCATAAGAATGTATATCCCATTCCGGATAAATGGAAGGAAGAAGTCAGTACCATGATAAGCGATATGGAGAAAGATGGAATTATCAAGAAGATGCCGACTGCTTATTTGAATCCTTTAGCTGTTGTCAAGAAACCTAATGGTAAGCTGAGGATTTGCCTAGATGCTAGAGCCCTTAATGAAAGAGTTCTTCCTGAACACGACAGGCCACCTGTTATTCGTGAATTATTGCGCAGATTCAGAGGAAAGAGTTTCTTTTCTACAATTGATCTGACTAGTTCTTATTATCATATAGAGCTAGCAGAAGACTGCAAACAGTATACAGGGTTCTTATTTGATCATAAAACATATGTGTTCAATAGGTTACCTTTCGGAGTAAAGAATAGTGGTCCGGTGATGATCCGAGCACTAGATGAGAATTTATCAGATGCAGTTAAGGAGCATGTGGTGAGCTATATTGATGACCTGATTATAGCGTCTGAGACAGCGGAAGAGCATATCAGGCACCTTCGAATGCTTTTTGAAGATCTCAGGAGGACGAACTTCAAGGTGAATTTAAACAAATGTCAGTTCTTTCATGAAGAAATCGAATTTCTTGGACATAGAATCGATGGAGATGGTTATAGGCCCAATCCAAAGAAGATCATGGTTATTTCAGAGTTTCCAACCCCAAGAAAGCTTAAAGAAGTACGGCAGTTTTTAGGAATGTGTCAGTTCTTTTCAACACATTGTCCTGAATATACTGAAACGATGGCACCTCTGCAGGATTTACTAAGAAAGGGAAATCGATGGAAATGGGACGACAGATGCAATCAAGCGTTTTTAGCAGCTAAGAACATGTTGATCCAGAATGTCAAACTTGAATACCCAGACTTTGCTAGAAGATTTTTTGTGGAGACAGACGCATCCAAAATAGGCATCAGTGATATCCTATATCAGTTGGACGATACCAACAAACACAGATATTTAGCTTTCACCAGTCGCAAGCTCAGGAATTGTGAAAAGAATTACTATGCAACCGAGTTAGAGGCATTAGCAGTGGTTCATGCTCTTAAGACGTGGAAGAAGGTGTTATTTGGACATGACATAACGGTGATCACAGATCATAAAGCCCTCCAATTTATTATGAAGACAGACTTAGCAAGTGACCGCATCACTAGATGGGCTCTGTTCTTACAACAATTTAACCCAACTGTTGTGCATAGGCATGGGAAATTAAATCTGTTAGCGGATGTGTTGAGCAGAAACCCTTGTGAGGAGGTGATTGTCAACCATATAAATCTAATTCAAGAGGACCAGGGAACTCTAGAAAAGTTGAAGATGTTAGCGCAAACTCAGAAGAGATATGCACCTTTGCGAAGAATTTACCGTTTTTTGACACGCAGGATGGACAACGCTGATCCAGATTTTCGAAGAACTGAGATAGAAGCTAGAAAATATCACATTATGGGAGGTGTTATTTGCCAATATATCGATCAGGATCATACTAAACTTAGAGTAGTGATCCCACCCAAGCTTGTCAAACCAGTTATTTGGATGATACACCGAACCGCAGCTCATGTAGGTGTAGACAAGACTTTGGCTCTTGCCCAAGAAACTTTCGTTTGGAGACAAATGGGACAAACGATCCGCGACGTCATAAAGACCTGTGACAGTTGTCAGCGAAGCAAATATTCATCTAAGCTAATGAAGGAAGTTCCTAGATCAATATTACCTAGCAAGCCGAGAGAACTACGCTACGGACATTTTCGGTCCAATTCCTCGTTCGACGAAAGGAAACCAGTTTGTTTTGGTGACAGTAGACGTATTTTCTAAATACGTATCTCTATGTCCTATCCAGAAAGCTACATCCAAGTACGTGATCAACAGATTAGAGAAAACAGTTATTCCAAGTATGGGGAAACCTGAAATTTTGTTGAGTGACCATGGATCACAGTTCACCAGTATGGAATGTTCTACTGCGATGGAACGTTTAGGAATTAGGCATGTATTTAATTCTGTGCGGTATCCAGAGGGAAATCCAGCCAAAAGAATTATGCCGGAAATTAGTAAAATGTGTCGCTTATATGTGTCAAGACAACACCACAGATGGATGGAAGTGATACCCATCATTAGTCAATGCTTGATTACCACCATACATGAAAGCACAGGACAGATTCCGTCCATGCTTCATCATGGATTGAAACCTGATAGACCATGGGACCGAATCGTGAAGGCACCAGTAGATCCTCAACCTACACAAGGAAGAAGAGTCGAAATGGCAGGAGAGAGACTCAGAAGACAGGCGGAGAAGAGAGCCAGGAGACACGCAGGAAGAAGGTTTCACGAGCCGTTTCAAGAAAATGACGAGGTGCTGATTAGGAAGCCAGTCACATCGAATCTTCAACTGAAGATCTACCATAAATTTGCGCCACTGTACGCGGGTCCATTCCGAATTGATGAAACGTACCGAAATAACAGCTACAAGATTGTCAGAATGGATACTAATGAAGTTGTGGGGACTTTTAATGCAGCTAGCATTAGAAAGTATCATTATGCTGAATAAGAGGAGTATAGAGCTATCGTGTACATACGTTGTGTATACAATGCCTGAGAGTGTATTTTTTTTTTCTCAAGCCTGATAAAAAAGGAGATGTACGGGAGAGATGTACCCGATACCTAGTTGAGGCTGTCGGCTACGCCAGCTGACATTAAGCCGTAGTTGAGATTTATGGGAAAAATTGTAAAGATAGCGGTCACATCGAGTAGAGAGGAATGTTAGAAAATGACGTAGAAGGCCAAGGATCAAGAAGGCACTGCCAGTCAAGTAGATGGAATTATGGGTGGAATATTGAAGTTTTATTAAGATCTAAATGGAACAGTATATTTAATCATCTCAGAAGAGAAGAGATAACAAGCATTATATATGATAATAACTTGAAGAAAGACAGATAATCCCTTAAGTTATTGTATAACTTAATAGCCGAGATGAAGGTGGTCGAGATTATTTGTGACGCACGACCGTAGATGGTGGGAGAGAATCACGTGACTGCGCCAGGTAGGAGCTGGTCAATGCAGTTTAGAGACATCAGTCGAGTTCAGCCAGCGAGCTGAAGTGGTACACATGCGCAGAGCGTACGGTAAAGTCGAGCGGTGAACAGCACTGGTTACGTAAAGCGAAGGCGACAGTATTACTTAACCAAGCAGAGAGCAGGAAGTAGGTCATTGAGCCAAGGCGAGCAACGCAGGGCAGACGGCGAGAAGACCGGTTATGCGGCAGGCTGTACGAGCCGTGTACGGAGGAGAAAGCCGGGGATCAGAACAGCATTGTAATACGAGTTTGAGAACTTAATTTCGAGCTGCATTTTATAACGCAGAACAGTATAGCAAAGCGGCATGGCGAGGCCGGCTTTAAGCATAGTTCATTCTGGAACAGTGCAGTAGATCCGAGCGGGCTAGTTCCGACTTTTATACGCAGGCAACATTAAAGAAGCTGAAGTTCATTTCAACATTCAGTTACAACATTGATTTGGGACTTGTATTCAGTAATAGAATTGTGCAGGCAGATAATTACAATATACTGCAATTATGAACTTGGATATTCAAATTACATTACGACTATGCATTTCATAACGGAATATGTAGAGCGACCATGGGGTCCAAACAACATTAACGCTTTTAAGCAAACGAACTGTTACAATTATATGCACTTATGAACATTGGCATGTGCATTAATAGAATTCTTTTTTCATGAATTGTCATAAAATATCGAGTACGAACACAGCTACAGGGTGTTTCAAAAACTTATACACTCTCATAAATAAAATTTATTTTCTACAAGTGAGACTTAACCGCTGTGGAGATTGAACTTTTAACAAGCAAACCGAACATTATATGGGACAGTGGCGTAACATAGAAGAGGAATATGGGGTACGCTGCTTTTATGAACTTTTACGTAAGATTTTGGACAGTATCCGCTATGGATAACATGCAGTTCATCATGTCGGAGTAAACGAAGACAGAGACGCGATGGCACCACGGAGCGATGGATTCGATTCCTGAAGAAGAGGAGGTCTAACAGCTGATTCACTTGGGATATGAAGGCGATCGTTATTGCGTGGGTGATACGATATTCCCGTCGATCTTTCGAGAAATTTATTACACACAAATAAACGACGATCTTTGAAATATAATAACAGCTGATATGAGAAGGTACTGTAAGAGTTATGACTTTCTAATATGATATTTTCATGAACACTGGGCATACATGTATATATTTTTCTAGTAGGAGTTCTACAATTATTTAGACATGGCTTAAACATTATTTGTTCCGAGTATTGCTAGAATATGGCGTTACCACATGATATGGCAGGCACCATTATACGAAATTCTCACCATTGGTTGGCTTTATTAAGCAGATGTTTGGTCTTTTAGACATTTTCCAGTAAGGATAGTTTTCCTGGATAGTTAAATTTTTTGTGACGAGTATTTCGAACTCGTGATCTGCAATTGGATTATTTAAATCACTTCGTCAGTTCATTGCATACTAGCGAGTGTGTATTATTCATCAGTAGGGATTTTTTCCATTGGATTGTTTGGAGATATTAAGATGTTATTCACTCAAGTGAATGAATATCGCTTTTGTATGACAACTAGAGACTTGTTAATTCCAATCTGGTACATTCACTCATGAGACGACGAGATGGGGCCTTTCGTATTTATACGATTGCGTGGTGGTACACATCTTTACCCATCGTTCAGGGCATTATCATGTTAGACGACGGGGCAAGGCCTTTCGTATTTATACGATCGTGTGGTGGTTACTCATCTTACTTGCCATTGAGGAACTCATTTTTATCATCCGAGTGTACTTGAGATTGTAAGAGGATCAAAAAAGGAACTACTAGTCACATATCAGTCGAATTTTATTAAATAAATTAAAAATACATGTCAGCAGGGTTACATTTTGTAATTCTTGTTTGCCAATCCAATATTTTGTTGCTATACTCTATTGAGAGTACTTTCAAGTTAACAGCTGATACAGCTGATTCTTTTGATAATTTTTATGATTGAATTTGATACCTTTGAGAAGGATTTAAAGTAATTGAATCTTGTAAGATGAATCATTAATGGCCAGATTTGTTTTTAGGCAGATCAGTATTGCATATTTCGATGTGAGAGATTATAGCACATTGGTGTTTTTCTGTGAAGTGAATTATGAGAATTTTAAAGAGAATTTATGCTATTTGAAAGCAGATTTTGAATTTGATTACGATTACTAAGGTAATATTTTTCCTAATTGTTTAAGAAGTTGTCTAGATGTGATCAGATTAATTACAGTTATTGGAGATTGTGTGCGTTGATAATTTGAAGCCAGTTATGTATTTTTGTAGATCATGCAACGTGATTAAGTGAAGTTTGTGATAGGCATGTTGTGGAAGTTGCCAAGTGGAAGTTGCAATATTGCTAATGTATTTTGAAGCAGACATGAGGTTGTCGAACCCAGTCTAGCATAATTTTTGAGATTCATGCTGTGCGCTGAATATTTATGGAGTTTTGTGGAATAATTGTGGTATTAAAATGTGATATTTGATAAAGTGAAAATATATAATGTAGTTGTGGATAGTGAGATCCAACGTGAATTTGTGAAGGCAATAATATTTTGGCATGATAATTAAATACGAGATATAACTTGGAAGTGATAAAACTGTAAGACAACGTTCTATAAACCATATTAAACAATTTGTTGGGAAATTAAACAAATAAATAATGTTGATAATACAAGATTTTCTGATAATAATAATTAATGGAATAATAATCTGAAAATTAAGCATATTAATGATCTGACCTAATGAAATAAAAATCAGAATGACTAGATGAAATAATAAAAATCTAAATAACCAGATGAATAAAATTTAAATAAGTTGATAAATTAAATTTTGGAATAGATCAATGAATTAAATAAATGGATGAATTAAAGATTGAATAAATAAGCTGATTTAAAGAAATTAATAGATGATTGAATAGATGATGAATAACTGAATTGGAAGGTGATAATTAAATAAAGAAGCTGATGATTAATAAATTTAAATGAATTTAAATAAATTTATTTGAGAAATGATTTGAAGAATTGCAACTTGTGTTGATGAATTAAACGATTTAATTTTGATGATGATGACGATTATAACCAATGAATAGTGGATTTTCTGTGATTCACAAACCAGCAATGATTAATGACAGTGTAAATAGTGTAAATTAATTATTCGATGTTTAGGAGCATTTTACTAACATATTCAGCATTTGAATAATGCCATGCAAGCCATAAATTATGTGATATTTAAAATATGTGTTTATAATATGTGTGTTTAGACAGATTAATAATGTTTTTTACATCCACATTCATGATGTTAATTTAAAGAGAAATTAGGTCTCAGTTATCACGAATGTCAGTGACGCAAAGACATAGTGCTACGGTGATCCTGAGAACCCAAGAGAACTTTAGAAATTTTTCCTATTTTATGTGGATTAAATACACTTTGAGTAGAATGGAGATGGTTCGATTTTCTGGACAATGACAATTTAACGTTGGCATTCGACCATGCTCTCAGGTAGGATGAGTGTTTAATATGTCTGTCTGACTATCAAAGTTGAATAAATTTGTTTTTACCTTAGTTGTGATCTGATGATGATGTGATTTTCCTACTTCTTTCCTTGTCTTAATTAAGGCTTAACCAGGAAGGATGTGGTTTGCTAGGGATTCAGTTGATGGCGCCCATTTATATTTGCATTTTTTAAAATTAAATTTAAACCCGTAACGACCCTGGAGATACTTTATCTTGTGTTACCCTCTGCTTTTGAGATATTTCAACTGAATTTCCGACACATTTCTTATTTGACTAGGTGTTCATTTAACTCCGCTCTGTCCTGGAAATCCAGGAATGCGAAGTAATAGCAGATGGGTCATCGCATCCCCAGGACGGACGGATACAACACTTAGCTTTTGGATGTAATTGTTTTCTTTTACGGACGTCATCGCCGTAAATTTTGTTAATTGATAGGACTTAGCTAGATGAATTAACGTTAAATGTAAATGTCGAAATGGTACCATCCTAACTTAGATTTGTTTTGCTACCCTGTTAAATGTAAATTCTGATATTAGCTTCATCTTGTAACTTAAACTAGGGACTTGTGTCGTACCATTTTCCTAGTGTTGCTGTTGTTGCATTATTATTGTGAGTTAGATCTTTCGCGAGGGTTTTCCGTAACTTCTCAGGTAGGGACCTGCTCTTTATTTTCTTTTGTTTATTAGTTTGCGGACTAGCCGATTATAACCCTCCGAACTAGGCTAGGGGCTTGTGAATTTTAATAAATTTTCACGGTGTTTTACTTAAGTCTGGATGTTTAATTTCTCAGTCTAGTTTTTTGAGGTGAACCTTTCCTTAGGCAGTCTATGACCATCGTCACCATGTACCACGATCCCCGTGGACTACAGTGTCTCGTGCCGCACAGCCTATTAGGAAGTTCACCTGATCCTCACGGTAATTTTATTCGACTTATGGGATGTTAGGAAAGTCATCGTGGTTGTTGACTCGACTAAACGGTTTCAGTATATTCTAATCCAATATTCGTATTCAAAATTATTCGAACAATTCAAATCATGCGATGTGTAGCAATAGAAGCGACTCGAGTTATATACCTTTCCCGGTATCAAACCAGGGACTATGTTTCTCTAAGAGATTCAGCTTGTGAATCTTTTTTTCATTATTATTATTATTCTTTATTACTGTTAAAATGAAGGCAATGTGGAAATTCACCACAAGCCGTGGGTAACACTTTAGGAATGTAACCACGCCTTAAAGAGCCCTGTATTGGTTACGGTATCAACTTTAAGTAAACTACCTTGTAATAATGTGAGAACATGACAAACCCTTCTCGGGATGGACTAGGTAGAATAAAATGTCTTCATATCCTTGGTAAAAAGGAAATGACCCCATGTCTCTTGAGTAACAACGTAATCCACTAAAATTTCTTGGAATAACCAAGAAGGAAGTAGCCATGTAAATCAAAGGGCAAACCACTGAGAGAACATCGATAAATTTCAAACTCCCACTATATTTCGCTTAAAAGCATTATTGTGATACTGTAAACTGATTGGTTGAGCTACGGGCGTTTTCCAAGTATATTGAGGTCAACACGCCCATGAAATAAGACTTAGCACTTAGAAACTAAGAGCTCACATTGCATAATCTGTCGCTGTGTCATGATTGACTGACATTAACGTCAAGACTTATGGCTTCTGTAATTAATCTGTTATGTTCTAAATAATAAATTTCAAGTATTACATCAAGTTGGACCTGTGCTTTTCAATTGAATACGATACTTCCCAGCGAGTAAAGAATCCAAAAGGATCATAGCTCAACAAACAAAACGAGCTTAATACGCACGCTAAGCTAGAAACTTAACTCTCGTACACAAACGAGTTATAAATTGTGATGTTCATGAATAAATCTTAATTGAGAAATTTGAATGATGTAAGACTTAACTTTGAAGTACAAGCTCCCGCCCATTTTAACGATGATAAACGCCATTGTCACCTCATAAATATTTGTTATGGTGTTTTACTGCCACATTATCACAAGAATCTTTCTGAAATTTCCTCCTGAGATCTCCGGAAATATTATCATACACGGGCACGCATGACAGAGTTTAATAACATACAATTAAAACCACGAATATAGTACGTGCGCGTGCAGAACTGTGTGAGTGACAGGAATTCCTGCAATAGCGTGCACGCTACGGTGTTTGCGTTATGATTGATTGGTAATAGGCCTATAATTGATTATCATTATTATTCCTCAGCTAGCTAGCCCCAATTTTCTATCATCCTTTTCCACCTCGTGGTGTAGCAACCAGCGTTCTTGGCTGTGGGGTTCGATTCCCGGCACTGCCATGAAATTTAATTCTGATCCAAGCCTGGAAGAAGGTACACTGAGCCTCGTGGACAAAACTGAGAAGAGGTAGGTTCTATTCCCAACCCAGCCATCCTGGAAGTGGTTCTCCGTGGTTTCCAACTTCTACTCCAGGCGAATATTGGGATTGTTCCTAACTTACGGCCATGGCCGCTTCCTTCCCAATTCTCAACTGAATTAAAAATAGGCTACATACAATAGCACAACCGTACCGACAGCGTAGCTATTCGTGCTAAAGCGCAGGGCAAGGCCACGCTCTCTGTCTTAACTCGGTACAGGTGGGTTTGAGCCCCACCGTCGGCCGTCCTTGAAATGATTTTCCGTGGATTCCCATTTTCAACTCCAGACAAATGCTGGGACGGTACTTTCTGGCAGGACACGGCCGCTTCCTACCACATCCTTGACCAGTTTCTTTCATCTTCATTCATTTCATCTCTCATTAACGCCGTTCATGAGGTTGGCGTCAGGAAGGGCATAATAGGGGGAGACATGCAATCACTAGCACAGCCATCACAATAACACAGGTTATCAAACAGAATTCCACACTCACCCAAGTTCATTCGGCTAAATGACCACGATGTCTAAGAGCCACTAATGAAATAATAATAACAACTACACAAGATATAAAGCAAAATCATTAGCAATATTGTATAATGTGCTAGTATAGGCTACGTATTGACTCGGGTAATGAAATTTAATATTGATACATATTAATACTGTTGTAATAATTAGACCATATAATAATAATTATACTATAATAGTATTAACCCCCCTGGCACTTCAGCCCATGGAGGTCCTAGGCCTACCAAGCGACCGCTGCCCAGCCATTTGACCTGCAGATATTGGGGTGACACGTGGTCAGTGCATCGGGTGCCTTCGGTCGTTAATGTTGGTTTTCGTGACCGGGGCGCTGCCTCACTGTCAGACAGAGTTACTCAATTGTCCTCACGAGGCTGAGTGCACCCCGTTCCAGCCCTCACGTCAGTTTCAAAAATCCCTGACGGAGACGGGAATCAAGCCCGGGGCCTCCGAGTGAAAGGCACGCGCGCTACCCCAACATGACGGGGCGGGCATAATAGTATTAACAAGTGTAATCATTAAATTTCATTTTCAACAACAGAAGATGTTCTGCCTACCCTTAATAGCATAGGGGGTGGTAATTGGCAGCTTGAGATTTGTACAGCTCCGTTGTTAATCGTACACTATTTCTTTGTGTTTGTCAGGTAAGTTGACAACTGATAAACTCACGGTGCAGTGGCAAAATCGCAATTCTCAGTGCTTTCTAGAAATAGGAAACGGATAAATATAGGCTACCTATACTCACGAGAGTATTGCACTCAGTTCACATTTGTTATTGAATAGTACGTGATGAGATGTTTGTTATTACAAGAAAGGAGATCCTACAGTGCATTCCACTATAGCCTAATCTAAAATGTTCACTGACCAGCTGACTTGCTGAGACGCTTGTTCTATGGAATAAAATCACGGGATGGCGGGTTGACATTTAAGGATCATTAATTGCGAGAGATCCGAGTAAGTAGATTCGTTCATAGGGTGTTTTTACAGCTTATGCTTCATTTAAACGCTTGGTATTTCGTGGTCTTTAGTCCCATGGACATCTGTGTGTGTGGAATCTGTCTGATAAATCAATGCTATTGTGGTGTCTATACTGGTGGCCAAATGATTGGGAAGGAAGCGATCGTGACTTTAATTCAGGAACTTTTCCAACAATAGGATCTAGTGGCCTACACTCAGAAAACCACAACTGAGGTTGAAATGGAGCCTCCCCATTTCCAGCTTTCCTCACCAGACTATGTGACCTACCCCCTCCCCTATCCCTCAGACAAGAGCAGGACACCTTTGTGACAGGTGTTTCAAAAACCACAAGGCGGATGATTTTATTGATTACCTACAATAGTACACAGATTTACTTATAGTTACTTTTGGTAAATTATTTTGACTTTCTTCTTTTCTATTTTCTTTTTACGTTTTTCTTTTTGTGATTGTTTATGTGTAACATACCAATTATTGTGGGAGTAATTTTGAAAAATGGAACAGAAGTGGATCGGACGAAAGTGTTTAAGACGCACTGCCAGCTGGATCGTATCCCTCCTGGCTGCTGTGGAATGTATATCTCATACGGATTACTTCAAGCTTTGGAGGCGCCATTACAAATATTCCTGCAATAAATCATCTTCAAGTTGTCGTTCTTTGGTGTAAAAATATTAATTATATCGAATTTGCTGAAAACAATTATGATTTATTAAGTGATCGGCATCCACTCCCCGAGTAACTTTGCTCGTCACTGTCATTCTGACGGTAAACGCTCATGCGAACTCTGGTATCAACTGATTGAAACACAAAGCACATGGCACATGGTCGAAGTCTTCGTATCAGTATTTAAATGATGACATGTTTTAATATGAAACACTGTAAGTAGTCGGCAATGCCGATAATATGTTTCTGCACAATGACTATTCAAATATCAATCCACCTAACGGTAATGCAGTCGTCAATATAATATATATAGTTGTGTTTATACGGGAACTAGGCAATCATTCATGAACTATTGCTGAATAAATTCTCTTTACTCACAAGAGGGCCTATTCGTAAGGCATTTTAAACTCAATTTCACGCAGGAACATTATCGAAACAAGCAAAATATAAATGAAAATTAATTCCGTAATGCAGTTTTATTGGTACGTGAAAGTAAGTCACCATCTTGTGCTCAATATGCGCTTGGTCGAAATAGCCGTGGTGTTAGCGTCTTTGACTGTGAATCTAGAGATCTTGGGTTCGATTCCTGGACGGGATGGATATTTTTGCTTCCAGATTATCGTTTTAAACGATATTTATCATATCAATATGACTCATTTTAACAGAATCCGTATGGAATTACGTGTTGGTCAGTGAATCAAGAGGTCCGGAACAGGGCAAGCCTTTCATGATCTACTGCTGTGCACATTGCATTTACTCGCAAGTTGGACTATTTATAAGGAATTTAAGGTTATGAGCGGTGTCGCGTCTATTAATCTAGTTGATCCATATCGTATTCTTTATTTAGGCTAGTTGCGGTGGAAGCTACAAATCATCTAATAAAATGAGTTCCGTATTATAAACTACAATATCTGTAAAACACTCCCTTTTACAATAGATTAAAATTTGTGCCAATAATATTATAAAATACCGGTGTATCAACAATTTCACGTGAGGTTTCTTCTATGTCAGATGTTACACATATGCGACTACTGTAAGGCTCGAAAAGATTATTTTTTTTGGTTTTTGTTATTGTGGGTACGTTATTTGTTTTATGAGGAAAGCAAAATCAACCTCTTCCCGAACAAGGGGAATTAACCGTAGGAGATTAAAATCCATAACGACCTGGACGGAAGACTACCTGGAACCCTTCATACCAAAGCCTAGCATGCTAACCGCTTCACCTTGGTGTCGGACAGCTTCGCTCAGGAATGTACATGAATAAATGCCTGTCATAATTATCTAGCGCTATCACACGATTGAAATAAACAGCTTCATTGAAGGGCAAAGAGTGAAGTATTTAATACATTTAACGTTATTGATCTTAAGAACAATGCTGGTGGCTGCAAAGACCTCTGCTTCGTTCACCACCTTCTGCCTAAATATTCCCCACTCTTAACATCTGGGCCCTGTCTCTTGTAATCGACTTGCAATTTTGTAAAATGTGGAGCAATTTGACACAGGTAATTATTGGTATAAAATGCAAAGCCAACTCCGGACAGGCCATGGAGGCCCTGGGAGTAGTGGAAGGTAGAGGCTTCCACTTTTTGTGACATCGGCACTAGATGGCATGGAGTTGTCAGCTCCACGTCCGGCCGTCTTTGCTCCTAGGAATTACCCTGGTACTCATTTCTGGTGTAGGCTGAGTTAACTCCAGGACTATTTGCGTTTCCGAAAGTGGTAGTTTTGTTTCTAAAATCCACTACCTGGGTGGGGAACAAACCCACTTCCTTTCAGTTAGAAGCCCCCTAATTATTGGTATACTGTATCTCAAATCGATACTTTGTTGTAGTGCACTGCCGTATAGGCTGATAAAAACGTATAGAACATCATATATAGTACTTAAAATGAATTCCAACGTTTAAGATAGTATCGCTGTTGTTTCAGTTGTGGGCTTGGTACAGCATATCTACGGTCACCAGCCCAGTATAATTGTCTGTATTGATTTCAATTCATGGATGGGGCGACAGTTTGTAGAGACCGAAAATGTATCCCGAAGACCAGGGCAGGGCCAACCTCGTGTAAGATCAGAACGAGAGGACCGTTATTTGGCTGTAAGGGCACAACGGTACCGCCGTAGTAGTGCAGGGCAACTGGCATCTGACCTCGCAGCATCAACTGGAACTGTTGTATCGAAGCAAAACAGTGTACAGAAGGCTTCGGCAGAGCGGCATTTTTTGTGGGTGACCTGCTGTATGTGTACCCCTAACGCGTGTGCGTCTAGAATGGAGTCGTCTACATGCCAATTGGACGGTCAAAGTGTGGGCCAATGTTTTCTTCACAGATGAGTCCCGATTTTGTCTGGAGAGTGATTCTCGACAAATTTGCCTCTGGAGAGAACCTGGAACACGATTTCGAGACCCAAACATTGTGGATTAATTATTTATCGTATGGTTTTTAGTGCCGGGAGTGTCCGAGGACATATTCGGCTTGCCTGAGTCTGTAGCTGCTTCCAGCGGACACCCTTAGGGTGAGCTAGAAGTTCCGTTCAATTTCAAGTAGTTCCAACTTTCGCCACCAGATATCAATGATACCTAGTGGTGAAGGTTGGAACTTTGGTAGAGCGTTCCGATGAAATCTAACCTAACAATTTAGCTTCACACAAGTTAAGTCTGTGGAAGGATCTTTTACATGCCATAAATCTATGACATGGGACCGCCGGCTTTATTTTCCCTCCGATGGAAGGCATACTGAAGGAGTTTTAACGCTCTTAAAAAAACCGACGACTTCGGCCGGGTTTGATCCCGCTATCTTGGGCACAGCCATGGTCGACTCTAGAATGGTCGGAAGGTTCAACCTGACAACACTGTAGTTACGGCTATTGCCAGTCATACTTCGTCACGAGCGCCTGAACTGAAACAGCTGTTTGCTAGCAAGGGAGGCGACAAAAAGTACGGAATTAATATTGGACAAACATAATGTACATGTTTAGCAAAACATCTGTTGATTTTTATTTACACATGACCAGTGTAACAATCGGAAATAAATGAATAACGTGCATATGGTCGTGAAAAGTTGTTATAAGAGCCAAGCAGCTGATATTAGGCATGTGTGACACGGAAATAATTTACCAACATAAAAGTGTTTAGCAAAATAAAGAAAATTATGTTGGTTTCTTTTCGTATTTTACTACTCCGAAGTAGGCTATGGTAATAAAACAATTGGCGGTGTTATAATAATAATAATATGGAGTAAGTACCGTAGATGCAATTGAGGGTTATGTGATGCAAAAATGTAGGCTATCTCCCATAACATCTTCACACTGTAGGCCTATAACCCCTCGATTCCGCCGCACATGTTGTAGATAATTTACTACCATTATAGAAATAGTCTGTTGCTGCTCGTATTCCATAACTGTATCAGATTACTTCTCCTTCCTTCCTAAAGTGCTGCAACTTTCTCTTGCCATAACCAAGTTTGCTGACATCAACAGCATCATTCCTTGCCTGTGAATAATTGTTTAGCAATACAGTGACAATAACTGAAAGTATTTCTTCACTTAATTGACCAATTTATGCATTCTACGAACCATTTCGAAGGTTCCCTAATCCAGGCCTGGCGCAGATTTTCGTCACTTGAAAACCTAAACACTGGTGTGTAGCCTCCCTTACTTGGTTAATTTGCATTACAGTTGGGGATACAACATGTATCTGGCATTGTTACGGTGCCGAAACATTCCAGGAAAATCAAAGTTTAAAACATGAAGTGCGATATGTGATAATTCCATGTACCGTAGGCATTTAAAAATACCATATTTGCCAGATACAACGCACACTCGTCAGTGTGTTCTCGATTAGGGATTACAGAAAAAATAAATCATCTGGAAGGGTAGTATAAACGCTACTATAAAGCGTATAAACGTACAAAGCGTAAGAAACAAAATATAAAAGGAAATATCCCTATGAGATAGACAAGAACACCTGCCAGACTGAACGTTCCCTCGTGTTCCCGCCTGACGCGGGTATGACTGATGAACATGTTGCCAAGTCTCAGCCTTCCGACCTGTCTAGAGACGACCGTGGCACAGCAGTTCAGCATGCTACTAACTACGCCACCGAAGCCTCTTAACATTGTGGAAAGAGACCGATATCGAGGAGGATCTCGAATGGTGTGGGCAGGAATTATGTTGACTATTCGAACACCTCTTCAGGAAATGTTACGGGTAAATCGGCATGGTTTAACTGCTGTCAGGTATCGTGACGAGATCTTGGGACTTCATGTTTGCTTGTTGAGAGGTGCTGTAGGTCCAGATTTCGTACTGATGGATGATAATGCCTGACCTCATGGAGCACAGGTGGTTGATGTTTTCTTGGAAACGGAAGATATTGTTAAGGTTGTCATCACCTCGGTTAGGTTGGTGATGTTTGGCAAAGGGGTGGCGAGCAATAGGTGGGGTAGCCGCCGAAGGAGATGACGCGCATAACTGGGTGTGTAAGTGAGGGAGGTGTGTGAATGTGGTGGAGCTAGGAATGAATGAGTGTAGGGGTTTTTGAAGTAACTTCAGGATGGGCACTTGTTACCGGTCAGCGAAGGCTCGTCCTGACAGCTGGTTACATGTAGCGTCAACGAAGCGGTCGCAGGCCATACTGGGATTATGTAGAGAGGAATTAGGATAGCAATACCGAGGCTAAAGAAAGAGAAGTTCCTGATTTGTACCTTGCGGTTTATTATAGTAATGTAAAGGGGCGAAAGGGTAGTAAAGGGGCAGAGAATGAAGAAAAAGGATTAGCCGACACACTCACCATTTTAAGTCTAGACTCGTGGTCTCGTAGCTTAGGTGTCGTCCATGCTGGGGTGGCGTCCTGCTCCCGAAGGGCGCAGCCTTCCAGCATCCGTTGCACTCTTCTTCGTGGAACCGTCTGACTCTCTCACTGTTAGAATGAATGTCCCAATGTTCCCGAGCGCGAAGGTGTCTCGAGTATTTGAGTGTTTAATTAGGTTACTCCTCGTCAGCGGAATTCAGCTTGTATACCTGTAATTGTTGTTGTTAGGCAACACTGCAAGCTTGTGGTTACAGTGTTGTGGTTATGGGGCAATTGTTGTTGCTTCAGCTGTCGGTCCATCTGCAGTCCCTTCCTTGTACTAATTATCAATTATGGGTTCAGTTAGTTACAACCCCTGTATTGGGGTTCGGGATGTAACAATATTGCATGCATGGTGTGGACTGCTTGCTCTCCCGATTTGAATCCCATAGAGCATGTCTGGGACACACTAGGGAGACGAATTGCATCACGTCAGCATACTTTCGAGCTGCTCTGCAGGAAGAATGGGCGTTATTGCCTCATCATGAGATTGATTACCTCATACACAGCATGACCCGCTGCTGTCAGGCCTCTATTGAGGCAGACGTCGTCACGCCCCATATTGAGCCCATTAACCAGTTGTCGGGATGTGTGTGCAAAGCCATGAAGTTGAAGAAAACGAAAATCATTTTTGTCTACGGTTATGCATGTTGCATTGGTGTACATTCTGTATTCTTTATATTGTTGCTACTTTACTACCACCTGTTTATACAGTACTGTTTTGTGGCAAAATAAACGCAAACTTGCAACGTTTCAGTTCGTTGCTTTAATTTTGGACAACAGTGTAGTTAACGAATTGAGGAAACTTTATTTTGGACACGTCTGTACTTTGAAATTTAAAGAATGATATAAAGCTCTACTTCAAGCCTCCGTGACGTAGGCGGCAGCTCGCCGGCCTCTCACCGCTGGAGTCCGTGGTTCAAATCCCAGTCACTCCATGTGAGATTTGTGCTGGACAAAGCGGAGGCAGACAGGTTTTTCTCCGGATACTCCAGTTTTCCCTGTCAATATTTCATTCCAGCAACACTCTCCACTGTCATTTTTTATCTGTCATTCATTTAATCACTGCTCCGGAGGAGTGCGACAGGCTTCGGCAGCCGACACAGTTCATATCCTCGCCGCTAGATGGGGTCTTCATTCATTCCATTCCTGACCCAGTTGGTAGACTGGAAACAGGCTGTGGATTTTCATTTTCATAAAGCTCTACTTCCAGAAACTCCCAATTTATATAGATTTATGCAATTAAGCCTATATTCAAGAAGGAAAAGGAAGGAAGCTTGTACTTTTACGTGGCCGTTAATCACACGATCATGAGCCATGGGTCCTCCATTATTACGTGGAATACGAACCACAGGACGTGATATTTCACTTCAAAAATCTCATATGCATTGACCGGGAATAAAACCAGGTCCGTCTTGGTGAGAAGCAAGCAGCTTTGCACCTGCACCATCACGCCCTAATTTTATTCATGATAGAGTTATATTAAATACTACATGCGACAGTGTGTTTCACAAACATCTGTCGTAACCTATTCTCCGATAATTTGCTTGGAGATTTTTTTAATAGCAGTTTAACGGAACCGATGTATTTAATTACATCCTATATCGGGCCTACTCAATAGGCGGCCTGCGGTCCATATTCATCCCGCCGAGAGATCTCAACTGGCCCACCATGAAAAACGAGGAAACTTAAGTTGGATAATTCAAAGCTAATTATTGTAAATGCTATTCTTACGAGTTACGTCCCTTCTTGTTTTCAAATTTTCCGCCTTTCTAAAGACGGAACACGTTAGATAATTCCTGAGATAACCGCAAACCATTTGCCTCGACGCCAGTGACGAGAGGCAAACTATTGTGTACCTATATCTGGTTTCGTAAAAGAAAATACATTAAAAAAACAAGAAGTTCCGTGATGAACTAAAGAGCCTACTTTTCATGCCAATGATTATTCTACAGTATATGAACCTATCAAGAATAATGACGAAATTAAGTTGGTGATATCGAAATGTCTAATTAGTTCGAAATATTCCTGGCATAATGTAGCCTAATAGAGCACTACAGATGGCAGCCCTGGTGACAGAATATATTCTTAGTTCCATCTCTTAAGGTACAGAATACAAAATTTGGTTGAAGTCCAATGGACGTTACATGCAGTTAGACATTGGATCTATCACCACGCGTAAAAGCATGTTGGCAACAATGTCAAGCGTGTGCTGGTTAGAAATAATCGGAAATATTATGATATGTTGTTGTGCCAATTTTGAATGAAATCCATGTGTTAGTATAGAAGTTAAAAATTGGACCTATGTTACACATAGCACATACGAAATTAGGTTGAAATACAACTGATAGTATAGAAGTTACATGTATTTAAAAATTGGTCTTATCATGTTGGCAGCACTGACTTATATTAATTATTCCAAATTAATCTAGAATGTCAGGTGCTATAGGTGTGCAAAGTATAGAGCTGTTGGCTTGCATACTTTCTGATATATTGATATTAGGGTAAACAAGATGTTCAGTAAAGAACATATAGCCTACTTTCTCCTAAATGCATGGGCATGGTTATAACTCTTTGTTCTCTTCAAGGAATATAATTGAATGTTGGTTGTAGTAGCTTGTTGAAATATAACGTGCCATATTATACGTTAATTTATTGAATCCTCTCCTGAGTTATATTTACACACGCTAATTCAGACATCACAGTGACACTGGTTATCAGACAACTTATACACACACCCAAGTACACGGGGCTACATGACCATGATGCCGCAAAGCCCCTGAAGAATCAACAACATCAGACTCTACCACAGATCAAGGACAACGAAATTTATTTGCTGTATTCCAGTGTTGAAATATGTGGTGTTTAAAGTATATTAGGTATTATCGATTGCAAATACACACTATACTGTATATGTTTAGGATTATTACGTGTGAGTAGTTATAAAGCAATAAATATAACAAGATGTTCAGTAAAGAACATATAGCCTACTTTCTCCTAAATGTATGAGTATAGTTATAACTCGTTGTTATTATCAAAGAGTATAATAGAACTACTCTTTGTTGAAGACCTTAGAAACGATTTACCTCTACCAAACGCCACGACCTAGATAAAAACTGCTACCATCATTGAAGAAAGAAAGAAAGATAAGAAGTATATCAAGAATGTTATGGATCTGGAGACATAATCGACCGGACTGGCGGCGTGGCTCAGCGGTAACGTTCTCGCTTGCTGGGCCCTAGGTTGCAGGTTCGTATCCTGGCGCAGTCAGCTGGCATTTGAGGGTGCACAAATGCGAGGGAGCCGTGTCAGTACATTTACTGGCACGTTAAAGATCCCCTTCGGGCCAAAATTCCGGCATCCCGGTGTCTCTAAAAGCAGCAGTAGTTAAAAGGGATGTAAAACCAATAACATTATTATTATTATTATTACGACCTGCCGTGGGCAACATCCAACTTTGAGTTGAGGCATGTCTTTACACGTCTGGTTGTGCATGGCTTTCACAACCCCAATTGAATTAACAAATCTTTCCATGACCCTACAGAGACGTGTGTATACAAACTATGTGGATATTTTCGATAATATAATCCTAACAGAGCGAGTGCATTCTAGCGGCCAGAATAAGAAACTTTTCAATAAAATCTGGAAGTTACCTTTTTGGCAGCTAGATGTCTCGAGTAAATCTGCTGGCGAATTATGTTTTAATTAAATATATATTTTACACCATAATGTGGACAATATAACGCTTAATAACATTTTCAAGTAACGCAAAATAGGCTGTTACAAACCCTTTAAAATAAAAAGTTAAAATGTATCGTAGTATCAACTTGTCATTCTTCAAATTCGATGCGCATAGAATGATAATGGTATAGTAATCAATGGATCCCCACGTAGACTAGTCGGGACATCTAGTGGTGAAATATCGAACAATATAATCCTAACAGAGCGAGTGCATTCTAGCGGCCAGAAGAAGAAACTTTTCAATAAAATCTGGAAGTTACCTTTTTGGCAGCTAGATGTCTCGAGTAAATCTGCTGGCGAATTATGTTTTAATTAAATATATATTTTACACCATAATTTGCACAATATAACGCTTAATTTTAAAACATCTGAGTCATTACAAAACAATAAACATATAACATTTCAAGCAAAAAAACTAGCTCTGATCGGGTTTGAACCATAGGAATCTGAGCGACAGGCTATCGCTCTACCACTGAGCTAATTGTGTCAACGAATATTGTTCTATTTAAAATGACTTACATAGAACTTGTTAGCAAATAATGATTTATACTAAACGATTTCATCACTGGAGTATATTATTTATATATAAAGCATTTCATACAAAGTTTATTTATTTTTTATCAGTACGCTATATTGCATTCAATACTCAAATTAGTGAAATATAAGTCAGGCACAAGATATCCGCTGCCATCTTGTCTTATTAATGAATCAGCTGAGCTTTTTAAAATCACGTCTGCACTATAGTATTACAAAATAAACTTTTAATTTCGTACGTGCCTCTTCCTTTAGAACAGTTAAAACGATTCTCGGCTCGATAATCGGAACTGGTGGGTCCCATGATATGGATTATAAAGTTTGCATAATTCGCACGGCCGCCATCCTGAAATGGTATGGCGGACGACCTTGTAGTTTGGTCACAAGACGCATCCTATACGAAGGTATGTTGTTACCAAATTTGGTAGAGATTGGATGATTTGGTTAGTCGTTATTTGATTTTACGTTTTGAACGTTTGAGTGGCCGCCATTCAGTTTTAGTAAAGATGGCGGCGATATAAAACATGACACTGAGGTGTCCTTTGCTAGTGCTACCTTTGTACCAAATTTCGTTCAATTCGCATTCACCGTGTTCGAATTGATAGGGGGGGACAGACATTCAGAGTACACACACTCACACACACACACACAGACTCACACACACACATACACACACACAGACTCACACACACACATACACACACACAGACAGACACACTTTTTTCGCCCTGTGTTGATCTCATAAGTCTACTTTCATTTTTTGCAAAAATCGAAAGTAGGCTAAAAATATAGACAGCATTGATTAACAGTTGGCAGCCCTGATTGCTCTTAAGAATACTTATAGTCATATATGTTATGTTACACATAGCACATACGAAATTAGGTTGAAATACAACTGATAGTATAGAAGTTACATGTTTTTAAAAATTGGTCTTATCACAGGCTTAGAATCATGCTGGTAGAACTGAAGTATACACGTTATTCCAAATTAATCTAAAATGACAGGTACTATACGTGTGCATAGTTTAAAGCTGTCGGCTTGCATATTTTCAGATATATTGGTATTTGGATGAAGAAAATAGAGAGAACAATTATAAACAGTTGGCAGCCCTCGTGGCTCTTAAGAATTCACTCAGTCATATCTGTTTATGTACACATATTACATACAAAATTTGGTTCTAATCCAATTAATAGTGTAGAAGTTATATGCATTTAAATATTGGACCTATCAGAAGGCTTACAATTATTTTGGCAACACTGTCATGTATGGCCTCCTGAAATAGTATTTTCTATATGTGAGCCAATTTTGGAATAGCTCCCATGCGTACCATCCATGATATCCAACATGGAGCTCAAATTTCTAGTGCGTTTTTTCAGCAGTTGGTAGCACTGACATGATTTTCTGATTTCCTAGAACATAACACAGTTGTACTTTGCTATTCATATTTAGGTTAGATGTTTGACCATAATTCTGCATTCCTTTATTCCCCCCCAGAATACCTTAAATAATAGTAAAATTTATCTCTGTAGCCCAGGGGGAAGAGAATAATTAGGAAGGCCTGCTCTATATCATTGGAACCTGATCAGATACTTCAGTATGTTTTAAATATGACTCTCGTGATAGTATCATACACAGTAAAACTTTCCATCACAAATACACTAAAAGGTAATAGGTAATAAATGCATTTCCCTTTCGTTTATTGCTTGTAGCATGGCTCACGCTAAAATAAACAAAAGTTTCGAGCAGTTTATATCCAATTAGTGGTATCAGTCGAGTGTTATATATCCTGAGTGGTTCAAATTGGTCTCTTTTATTTCAGTCAGATAACTTGATTATGTTGCGGATACTTTGATGTTGTGTGAATCAATGATAGCGATTTCATTGATCAACATACATCAGATTCTCCGAGTAAATTGCTCGATTATTGGATAATACACGAATTATATCAAAGGAAAACTTTAATACTACTAGGTAAAGGCATATTGTGTGTTTTGTGAACTTGCTGAAATACCGATACATTGTTCCCCTATGCAGTATATCAGTGCATGCAATGGATGATCCATCTGAAGAACGTGTGCCCAGTGATCCATGCAGGCTAAAGTAGCTTCTTCTATGATGATGGCTAGATATTTTACATACATTATAACTAAAGAAATATGAGTCCACTTGCTACCGCTACAGATTGTTTTTCCAGTTCGAATGACAACGCATTCTTCCATAGCAGTGTACATTTCTTTGGAATGTGCTCTTCCAAAATTTATGATAGTGGAAATATTGGATCCTAATTCATCCCGGCTCACTAACTGACAATACCACGGAGAAATCATCAAGCTGACAGACCTCGAAAAAATCTCACAGCAATCGTCTCCAAAAAGTAAGGAAAAGGGCATTGTGGGTTAGTCCAAAAGATCTACAACAAAATATCTATTCCAAAACAGGGACAAATTCGGCCCTGCAACGCAGTTATAAAACCAACTGTCCTTGACGCAAGCGAAACTCCGACGCTTAACAATAAACATGAATTTGAAGAAATCAAAAAGGTAGGGAGGGAGAAAATGAAAATCCACAGCCTGCTTCCAGTCTCCGACCGGGTCAGGAATGGAATGAATGAAGCTCCCATCTAGCGGCGAGGATATGGAATGTGCCGGCTGCCGAGGCCTGACGCACTCCTCTGGGGCAATGATTAAATGAATGACAGATGAAATGAAATGATAGTGGAGAGTGTTGCTGGAATGAAATGTTGACAGGGAAAACCGGAGTACCCGGAGAAAAGCCTGTCTGCCTCCGTTTTGTCCAGCACAGATCTCACATGGAGTGACCGGGATTTGAACCACGGACCCAGCGGTGAGAGGCTGGCGTGCTACCGCCTAAGCCACGGAGGCTTTGTAGGGAGGGAGATCATTAGGAAAATCGTTGGAGCAAGATATACCCAAGATAGTTACAGACTGCAATCAATGAAAACAGCAGAGCAGTATTCAAACATCGAAATTGATTAACAGGAACAGCACTCATTCCAGGTTCCGTATTGACCATGTTTACATGAAGTATAACATAAATATCTCGCCAAATCAATACTTTACTTACATTAAATATACTACAGGTACATGTTTCGGAAAACTAAATGTTTCCTTCCTCAGCCCACTTTTTGGTGTATAACATCATACTACATCGAAAACCTCACCAAGTAAATGTGAAATGTGTTTTTTGTTATTTGGTGAGGTTTTCGATGTAGTATGATATTATACACCAAAAAGTGGGCTGAGGAAGGAAACATTTAGTTTTCCGAAACATGTACCTGTAGTAATTTTAATGTAAGTAAAGTATTGATTTGGCGAGAAATTTATGTTATACTTCATCGAAATTGATATTAAGAAAAGACGAATGAAATTATTTCGTCATCTCACTACACTACCAGAAAATGGATTGACGAAATGGATAATAGATTATGTAACCTCACTAAAGAACTCAACACCTTGGCTAGAAGAACTTCAAAAGGAACTCAAGAAAGCAAACAGGAAGGGACACCTTCAGACACAAAGTAAACAAATGGGAATTTACATCAGAGCAACCAAAACAATAACAGTGCAGACCAAAGTGGTCGCAAGAACGTTAACAAGTCTTCTCGGAAAGAATGAATGCCTATTAGAATAACAAGAAGATCCAAAAAAGAGTGGATTGAGTTATTTGCTGAACATCTTCCATTTATTAGGAGAATTAGCTTAAAATAATACTGTAATAATAATAGTAATAATAATAAATAGAAAAAGACTTACCATTTAACCAAAGATATTAACAAAACACGAGCAATGTCCTTCAAGGCCAAACTGAGGCACTACGTTGCCGTTATTCGCCCGGGAGCGTTATATGCATCAGCATGCCTGGCGATGAATAAGAAAGGCCTGGCAGAACAACTCGAAGCCAAAGAGAGGAAGATTCTGAGAAAGATCTTGGGCCCGGTCAAGGAACGAGGAGAGTATAGAAGACAACACAACGATGAACTTTATCTACATGTGGAGAAAATAGCAGACACCATTCGCAAAAGAAGACCCCCTTTTATGGCCATTTAACACCAATGAACACAGGAAGACTGTCCAATCGAATTTGTGCCTACTTTGTGGGAAATAAAACCAAAGGGATCTGGTTTGCAGAGGTGGAAAAAGACCTCCAAGAACTGGGGATATCACATGAGGACATCTTGGAACGTGACTCATTGAAGAAGAAATACAGAGTTTTCAACCAAAACCTATATTGAAAACCGGCAAGAAGTGGACCGAAGAACGAAAGGAAGCTCACCGAAGACGAATGCGCGAATACTGGGCCAATGTGAAAGAACGAGGGAAAAGGCAGTTGAAATAACGTGGTACACAGAAGTCCGAAGCGATTATAAAAAAAGTGGAAAAAGATTGGTCCCATGTACTGTAGTTTCTGTAGATGCATACTGATATGGAGAGAATGGGCATCATTCAGAAAGTTGTTCAAGACAGGAACCACTTTCGACAATTAGTTTCATACCTCAGAGGTTCCCGAGGAGAGGGAGAAAAGAAATCTTCAATGAGGTATTTTTACAAGAAAGATGAAAGGAGATGAGTCACCGAATGAAGCTGTATTGGCAGAAGATCAAAGCCAGTGGAGGGGAAAGGTGATCCAAGGTACCATAGTTGTTATTCTATAGTGGTCCAGATCGAAGAGCAGCAGACGAAGAATGCTTGTTTGGCTTTGCAACACCGTGGTCATGTAGCCCCGTGTACTTGGGAGTGTGTAGAATTTGTCTGATAACCTGTGTAAATGCAATGTCTGCACCAGTGAGTATTTATAATTGAGGTAGGATTCGGGTGGGATGCGGCTTTTACCTTAAATTAGGAACCATCCCGGCATATGCTTGGAGTAGAAGTGGGGAAACCCCGGAAAACCACTTCCAGGATGGCTGGGGTGGTAATCGAACCCACCACTTCTCAGTTTTGTTTCACGAGGCAGAGTGTACTTCCATCCAGCCCTCAGACCGAGCCTCCACAGTGACAGCCAAGAATGCTAAATGACTATAATAATAATAATAATAATAATAATAATAATAATAACATATTGCAAAATCGTAAAATCAGGCAACACTGATTACGTTTATTAATTTCAAGAAAGCTCACAACTCGATTGACCCGCACACTCTATTCAACATTCTAGAAGAATTTAAAGTTGACAGGAAAACAAGAGAATTAATTAAGGAGACACTGACAGCCACAAATTCAAAAGTTACATTTCAAGGTGAACTTTCTGATCCTTTTCATATTAACACAGGCCTTCGACAAGGAGACGGACTATCTCCGTTATTATTCAATCTTATGCTGGAGAAAGTCATCAGGACATGGGGATATGAAACAAAAGAAATAACTATTGGACGACTCCTCAAAAGTAGTGTTTGTCTTTCGCAGATGATCTGGCTGTTCTTTCTAACAATAGACTAGAGGCTCTTGAAAAACTTCACTAAATTGCAGCTAAGACCGCGCTCCAAATATAATATGCTAAAACTCAATACTGAGAAGGATCCTCTCGTTATCTAGATGGGCAGCCGTTGAAAACAAAATTCGGCAAATATCATCAAGTGAATACATTCAAGTATTTAGGAGAAGTAATTCGGCCAAACGGATTGAATCGTGAAGAAATAAATAGAGAATTCCAAAATTACAGAAATTCTATAGAATTACCTGGAACAGATATAACAAATTATAAATATCCCGAAATGGTAAATTAAGACATTATAACATAGTCATCAAACCTGAAGCATTATACGCCTCGGAAACCTTGCTAATTGGAGGCAGATCTCTTATTAAAGAAAAATATTGGGGAAAATCTTTTATTTGGTCCAGTCTGCGTAGAGGGAATCTGGATCAAACGGAAGTCTTAGGAGCTGTATCATCACTCTAAAAGGATCACCGACACATTCGGCAAAAGGCGATTAAAGTTCTATGGACTTATTCTTCGCATGACCGATGACTGACTGACGAAAAGGATTCTCAACCTTGCTCTCTCAATGAAAGTCAAGACCAACTGGCTTAAGGAAAGGAAATAGAGGAAGATCTTCAGGCAGTTGGCATCGTGGAGGAAATCATACAAGACAGGTCCTAATTCAGAAACAGTTGTCAACAAGTATCATTTTGCAGAAATCTTGCCACGGTGGGTGAGTGGTCAACGTGTCGGTCTACTAACCCCAAGCTTGCAGGTTCACTCCTGATTTTTGATAGGCGGCAAAAATTACGATACCATGTCATACAATGTTGGCATGCCAAAGAACCCATTTGAATTCAGTAGTCCGTGTTCATAATGGCAAAATTAATCTCGGGAGTTTCCGCCAACACAAAGTTCCTCATTCCTCTACAAGAAAGCGCTATAGTGTTCAAGGAGTTTAGATATCTAACCTCCTTGACTTTCATAGTGCTTCAAGGAACAACGAAATTCGACTTGCAAGCTACCCTTTGGGTGTCAAATAACAAAGCTTGCACCCAGCACCCGAGGCCATACGATATTATTATTATTATTCTGTAAAAAATCAGTTTTAGTACCAGGAAACCATGGACTGAAGAACGGAAGAAACTCTTCAGTCCCCAGATGAAGAGATTTTGGGAGAAGAAAAGATCAACATCATTTTCCAAATGAGTTCTCTCGTGCTCATTAGATAGGCAGAAATGAAAATCCACAACCTGCTTCCAGTCTCCGACCGGGTCAGGAATGGAATGAATGAAGCCCCCATCTAGCGGCGAGGATATGAATTGTGCCGGCTGCCGAGGCCTGTCGCACTCCTCTGGGGCAATGATTAAATGAATGACAGATGAAATGAAATGGTAGTGGAGAGTGTTGCTGGAATGAAATTTTGACAGGGAAAACCGGAGTACCCGGAGAAAAACCTGTCTGCCTCCGTTTTGTCCAGCACAGATCTCACATGGAGTGACCGGGATTTGAACCACGGACCCAGCGGTGAGAGGCCGGCGTGCTGCCGCCTAAGCCACGGAGGCTATTAGATAGGCAGAACGATGTGAAAAATAATATTAACAATGCACATTCTACGACTGGTCAACAACAGGCTAACCAGGAGGATCTTGTCCGTGGTTAAAAGCTATAAGACTGGGAGCTTGTGGCTCAATGAAGTCCAAAAAGACTTGGATTCCGCTGGATTCCTGACCTTGATATCCAAGATCGTTAAACATTTTGTGATATGGTTAACTGTGGGTCTCCACCACCGAAAGTGCTGAAGTGTCAGAAAGCCCTCTCACAGGAGAGAAAGAAAACATTATGTTCACTAAAGAACATGTAGCCTACTTTCTCATAAATGCATGGGTATAGTTATAACTCTTCGTCCCTTTCAAGGAGTATAATTGAATATTGGTTGTAGTAGCTTGTTGAATACAACATGCTGTACGGATATTGACTCATTACGTTGATTGAATCCTCACCTGAATTATATAATAAACACACTAATTCAGCCATCACAAAAACACAGGTTATCAGACAAAATTCAACACTCACTCAAGTACACGAAGCTAAATGACTATGATGTCCATTCATTTCAAATGGAACAACAACAACAACAGCTTCCTACCCAAATCTTTCCTCGAATAAAAGTACACACACCAGTAAGCCTACATGCATTACTGTGACACAGGTTATCAGACAACTTCTAAACACACCCTCTTACATGGGACTACAAGACATTGATGCCACAAAGCCCCTTAAGAATTATCAACAAAACTAACAACAACAATAGACTCTGCCGCGTATCAAGGACAAAAGAATTTTAATCGCAGTAGTCGAGTGTTGAAATATGTGGTATTACAAGTATAATGAATCGCCTCCGTAGCGTAGCGGTCAGCATGGTTAGCTGCCGCCCTGGAGGTCCTGGGTTCGATTCCCGGCTCTGCCACGAAATTTGAAAAGTGGTACGAGGACTGGAATGGGGTCTACTCAGCCTCGGGTGGTCCAAATGAGTGGAGGGGGTTCGATTCCCCCTCAGCCATCCTCGAGGTGGTTTTCCGTGGTTTCCCACTTCGTCTTCGGGCAAATGCTGGGATGGTACCTTCTTCAAGGCCACGGCCGCCTCCTTCCCTCTTCCTTGCCTAACCATCCTCACCATCCCTTCCCTTCCCTCATGAGGTCCCTGTTCGCTTTGCAGGTGAGGCCGCCGGGGCGAGGTGCCAATCCCACCTCACCAGTTGTATCCCTTCCGATTCGATGTTCCCAGCTCTAGGACACTGCCCGTAGAGGCGGTAGTGGTGAGAGTTCCCTCGCTGAGTCCGTGGGTTCCACCTACCTGGAGGGTAAACGACTAAAAAAAAAACAAGTATAATGTATTATTTTCGATTGCAAATTCACACTACATGTTTAACAATTTAACGTGCGAATTGCCTACTTATAATTCAATAAATACAAAATAATCAAGTAAAGCAAATTGAACCTGCTTGGATTTTTGATCCACGAACCTCTAGACTATGGGTCAAGGACGCTACCACTACGCTACACACGCCGACTACTATCACTTGGTTAACAACTTGTTTAGTATAACTTCATGGAACACCTTATCTTGGAATTAACGATTACATTAGCGCTTTTAGCCTACTTTTCACAATTTGCAAAAATGAGGAAAAAGTAGACATGAGATCGATCCGGTAAAATGTCTGTCTGTATGTCTGTCCTTCTGTCTGTCTGTCTGTCTATCTGTGTGAGTGTGTGTGTGTCCCCAATCAACTCCTAAACGGCTGCAGCAATCGAAACCAAATTTGGTATGAGTAAAGATACCGGGACATCTCAATGTCACACTTGAAAATTATGTCAGTGCTACCAACCGCTGAAAAATCGCAATTGAAATTTGAGCTCCATGTTGGATATCATGGAAGGAACGCATGGGAGCTATTCCAAAACTGGCACACATATAGATAATACTATTTCAGGAGGCCATATATGACAGTGTTGCCAAAATAATTGTAAGCCTTCTGATAGGTCCAATATTTAAATGCATATAACTTCTACACTATTAATTGGATTAGAACAAAATTTTGTATGTAATATGTATACATAAACAGATATGACTGAGCGTATTATTAAGAGCCACCAGGGCTGCCAACTGTCAATAAATGCTTTCTCTATTTTTTATCCAAATACCAATATACCAGAAATTATGCGAGCCTACAGCTTTAAAACTTGCACACGTATAGTGCCTGACATTCTACATTATTTTGGAGCAAGTAATGAATGTCAGTGCTAACAACATGATTCTAAGCCTGCAGATAGGACCAATTTTTAAATACATGTAACTTCTATACTATCAATTGGATTTCAACCAAATTTCGTATGTGCTATGTGTACCATAACAAATATGACTATGCGTATTCTTAAGAGCAATCAGGGCTGCCAACTGTTAATAAATGCTGTTTATATTTTTTACCCTAACATCAATATATCAGAAAGTATGCAAGCCAACAGCTCTAAACTTTGCGCACGTATAGTACCCGACATTCTAGATTAATTTGGAGTAACTAATATACGTCAGTGCTGCCATCACGATTCTAGCCTGCTGATAGGTCCAATTTTAAAATACCAGTAACTTCTATACTAACAAATGGATTTCATCCAAAATTGGCACAACAATAGATCATAATATTTCAGATTATTTCTGACCAACACATGCATGACATTGCTGCCAACATGATATCACACGCGCTGATAGATCCAATGTCTAACTGCATGTAATGTCTATGCTATCCATTGGACTTTAACCAAATGTTGTATTCTGTACCTTAAGAGATGGAACTAAGAATATATTCTGTCAGCAGGGCTGACAACTGTAATGCTCTATTTGGCTACATTATGCCAGGTATATTTCGAACTAATTGGAAATTTCTATATTACCAACTTAATTTCGTCATTATTATAGATAGGTCAATATAGATTAATCATTGGCATGAATCTTAAATTTAAGAAAAGTAGGCTCTTTAGTTCGTCACGGAACTTCTTGTTATAAACCATTTGATACTAAATAATTAAGTATTATTCTTATCAGTACCTAGGTACATTCCTAAAAGACTATTAACTTCGGAAATTACTGAAATATGGGCTAGTGAGCAAATAATAGCCTCCTTTTTTACCCAACGGGACGGCACGGCCCAGCATGATACGGCACGGTCAGCCTGACCTGTTAGTCACTACTGCGGTTATATATTATATTTTAAAATGCTAATATCGTGCCATGACCAGCTTGAGGACAGTTTAAACCTCGCTATGTACGATGCGCGGATTCGGTGAGGCCAAACCTTGTTGAATCGTAAGTAGACTATAATACTTGCATGAATCATACATCCTCCATATTGATACTACCAAGATAACTTTGTAGTTTGGGAAAAAATGCGCTTCCCACATTAAGACATATTGTTGCAAAATATCGTAGGGATAGGATGATTAGGTTAGTCGTAATTTGATTTATGCTGAGAAAATTTGGGTGACCGCCATTACGTTTCCGTCAAGATGGCGGCAATATAAAACATGACACTGAGGTGGCCTTTGCTAGTGCTACTTCTGTACCAAATTTCGTTCAATCCGGTTTCGTCGTGTTTGAATTGATAAGGGGGTGACAGTCATACACACTCACACACACAGACAGAGACTGGCAAATTTTGGCCCCTGTAGATCTCATTAGTCTACTTTCATTTTTTGCAAAAATGGAAAGTAGGTAAAAATAAGAAAGATATTAGGAAAGAAAGAGAACATTGGAGAAGAACTAGTCATAAGGGCAATTTAGTGGGCTTTATTATTATTATTATTATTATTATTATTATTATTAATATCGTATGGTCTTAGCCTACGTACGAGTAATCCATCTTGATGCTCTACGTATTAATTTTCACATTCCATTTCCACTGGCTTTTAACACATGGTGGCTGAAATTACGTTTTATATGAGTCACCAATTGTGACGAGAGAGGGCATTAAAAGCGCTGACATTTCTAACGATACAAAGGGCTGTGGATTTCTCTTTTCCTTCAAACCTTCGACTTTTTTGAACAATAATTAAACCTACGATATTGGAATCATGACGTTAACACTCTACACTTAATCCAGTATAGCATATCTCACAATGTGTAGGCCTATATGATCCTGATACTTACGGTGTTCTCGGCCCCTTAACGAATTAATTATACAACGGCACCCGAAACCCATATATCAATACTGTCTAGTCAATCGGTTGCGAATACAGTTACCCTGATAGGCTACAATTGCATGTGCGGTAAGTCAGCGTCCCAGGCTTCATATCAGATTGTTCCGATAATTTTTCTGCCCGTTATCTCTTGCATAGTTTTCAATTAAACGCAATTTGAAACGCGTTGAATCACGTCCCACACTAATTGAGATGACAATCGAACGTGTAATTCAGGAATGTGGAACTTCGCTCAGGTATTTCAATTGAATCTGAATCGTTAAGGTTAAGAACCCCCAACTATCTTCTTTGAGAAACTAATTACATAATTTAATTATCCTATTCTCTTAATTTCAATCGAATTTCCTATTGACTCCTTGATTTTCATTACTTCCATGATCATGTCAAATTTGAACATACGTCGCGGATTTTAGCAGATTGTCCAGCGTTTTAGATCTCGCGCGTGTCTTGTGAGGTTGTTGAAAACTTCCAGATCCATCACCAGATCCCCTCGTCCAAAATGGGAAGGAGAAGGGAAGAGAGGCCTAAGTTCGTGGTATCCTTTAAAACTGTAACTGTCAGAAATTTTCTAAGTTCTTTCATCTGCATCATTTTATTTATTTAAAGAGTGAAATTGGTGGCTTTTGTGGAGTAGTTGGTAGCATGCTGAGCTTCTTTGCCTAAGATCGCGGGTTCAAACCCAGCCGAAGTCGTCAGATCTTTTTTTAGAACGTTAAAATTCCTTCCGTATGCTTTCCTTCGGATGGGAAACAAAGCCGGCGGGCCCGTGTCATAGATTTACGGTATGTAAAAGAAATTTCCACTAACTACAATTGTGTGAAGCTAAGTAAGTTAGATTTGATTAACGCTCTATTAAGTTCCAACGTTCGCCGCCAAGTGCTAATTGCGGTGACATTTAGTAGCCAAGTTCACAGCTAGGTGTCATTGACGGTTGCATTTGGTAGCGAAAGTAGGAACTACTTGAAATTGATCGCCTGCAGTCCCTACCTGAATTACAGGTAACACACACTAATACAGCCATCAAATTTAACACCGATTATCAGACAGATTGTACACACACCCAGAGTACACGGGACTACATGACTGCGTTGTCGCAGCCCCTAAACTAAGGAACCACCGATGAGTGAAATGAAACTATCCTCATATTCTGTTTCTATTAATTCACGAATTGGGGAGTTTACCTTATTTCACCACCCAAATGTAAAATTGAGGGAAAACGTTGTGATGTGTTGTGTTGTGTTGTGTTGTGTTGTGTTGTGTTGTGTTGTGTTGTGATGTGATGTTATGTCATGTTATGTTATGTTGTGATATGTTATATTATGTTATGTTATGTGTTGTGTTATGTGATGTTGTGTTATTAATTTATGTATTTGACAATATGACGGAACAAGGCATAAGCCCAAATACATTCCCCCTTAACATCTATATATTTAAAACAGTAAGCTGATTTTTGTTACCGCGAGATTGACAGAACGGCTGAACCGATTGACTTCACAATGCACTCTGACGAAAGCCCTTGATCTGTATATTTGCAGAGTGTCTTTAAAATAAATAAATAAATAAATAAATAAATAAATAAATAAATAAATAAATAAATAAATAAATAAATAAATAAATAAATAAATAAATAAATAAATAAATATGTTTAAATATATTTTTAAATTTACAAAAAAATGCAAATTTATTGGCCCTAGCGCATGCGCACATACATCATGCTTATCAGCACCGTGTAGCCTACTTGGGTGGGTGTTGAACGTGTCTGAAAACCTGTGTTCTGTGATGACTGTAGTAGTGTGTGTAGCTGCATTATGGACAGGGATGAGGTAGGTGCCCCGGACGTTGAAATAAGGTACAATCTCGGCATTTTCCTTGAGGGTGTGTGTGGCAGAACCTGGAGAAGAACTCAGGATAGCCGCTACCAGCACAGGGGTTCAGACCTCAGCTATATGGACTGGCTGCAGCAGTCCATCGCGGTCGTTGACAGCGATTATCTATATTCATATGGCACACCAAGTAGGATGTTCTTCTATTCCCAATCTACAGAGTCATAAGCTCATTACACTTCCTCAACTTAACCAACATAGCCATTACAGTGTATTGATTGGAACAAGATTACATTTACTAGCCGACGAGAAAATTATTCCATTAGTTGGCAAATTATTAACGAAAGGATGACTTTTCACGCCATAGATTACAGTTCACATAGAATGGACTATGTTATTTACATTGTCTACGCTTGTTTACGGGTAGACTATTGTACTACACCCGTAGCCACACATGACTGGATAGGTGAATGATGAAAGAAAGAACAAATGACGAGAATGTCTCACATTTTTCCTTCTTTTTCACCTTCTCCAAATACCGCCGTAGAAACCCACAAAAAAACGAAGGCAGCACTATAATTAGGCATAATAGGCAAAGTGACTAGTGATTGCTTTTCTCAGGAGTCAATACAGCAGTACAAACCTCACGAGTAGAACCTATCACAGCACTCATTGTGGCCCGAATGTCATCACTCATCGCCACTCATATACGCACTGCAGGGAGATCCACTAAGCCCTCTACTATTCATTCTAGCAGCAGAAGATCTAATGCGAATGACCCAAAGAGAGGATATAGTAGCATACTCGTACGCCAACGATATAGTGGTTGGATCAACAGACATCATTGAACTTCGGGACACTATAAATGATGCAGGGAAATGGTGCACCAAGCATGAGTTCGAGATCAACATATCTAAGACAGAAATGATGGTCTTTAGACCAGGAGGAAAGGCTCCAGCATTGACGGAAATCAGCATAAAAAGACGACAATAAACAGCGTAAAAGATATCTAGGCATCACGCTGCAAACAAGCGCTAAATCTTTCACGAAGCATATAACTGAGAAAGCGATCCAAGCAGCAAGTAGTCTTGTGTAGTTCGCGAACGAACTAGTTCGGAAGAGCAGGTCTCACAGACGAACTACCGAACTAGTTCCCAGATCCCTCGCTTGTTAGTTCGTTCGATCTTTTTCCGCTGACAGACTTGTAATAGCGCGAGAGCGCGGGGTCGCTGTAGTTCGTCAGCACGTCACGTCAACACTCATTGCACAATCACATCCGCTTTCTTTCGTTCAGTGAGTTCAGTTGATTGAGTGTATCTATTGTTAGTGGCAGGATTGTCAAGTTTTGGCGCGGCGATTGTTCAATGTTGGTTTATAATAATAACAGTATAACCCACTCAAGGTAAGTAGACTATAAGGTAGGACACTCCGGTGCCTCTCGCTCCCATTGGCTGATACGCTGTGACGCAGCTCGGATGTAGCAGGCGCATACCAGCTGATATTTACAATGCATTCTTACGGGAAACAGAGTCATATTTCGCTTCTCTTTTCCGCTCGTGGAATTCAATCACAATAATGGCAATATGCGCGTTATAAGGAGAAAGGTATAAACAATATATTGCAGTGGTTTGTAATGCGAAATATACTTCATAAACACACAAAAAATAATACTTCAGATTAGCTACGGAACCGCACGTTAGTATCAGCTGAGCTAAAGAAGAGCCTCACAAAACACAATAACAGACGTGCTAAGGAGAGAAATACGAAATATAGCAATAGATAGGCTCCATAATCATGCTTTAGCGATCCTGCGGTGTAGTGAAGTGCGTAAAATTGCTCGCTACGACCGCGATGGGAAGCTGCAGGAAGTCGGGAGTTCAGAGGTTCAAATCCCGGCGCTGACAGCGACTTTCCACATTCTCTCCAGGCAAATGCCGAGATAGTAGCCTACCTTGTTTCAAGTTCCGGAGCACTTACCCCATTTCCGTCCCTAATAATTACGGTCACACACACATTACAACAGTCACCTTAAAAGCACGGATTACAAATTGAACACACAAGTACACGGAGCTGATGATCAAGATGTCCCAGTCCCAACAACATACATTATTAATGTAACATTGGTATGAAAATGATCAGGTTATAAACACTTACCTTTTATGCGACATGAGTTTTAGATGACGAAGCGACCCAGAGTTTGTTCTTTTTTGCTGCATATTTCTCCAGTAATTTGATCTTGATATGACTATTCAGGTGACGGATTCTGATAAAAGTCTTGTCCTCACGTATAAACGAATGTCTTATCATTCACTTCCAAGTTGGTAAACCGAGAAGTTCATTCTTTAAATCCCTTTCGTAATCGTCTGGACGGAAGTGATTAGAGAACACTCGGGCATTATTGTTAAATGTAACAGCTCGTTTACAGCGAGAAACCCACACACGTCTGGACTCCTCGTTTTTTGGAAATCAGTGGTATATAGTACTGTAGTGTTTATTCTTGGGCGTACTATTCACCAGAAAATACTACTGCTAAGTTTGATCTATGTTGGGCGCCAAGCCGGATACACTGTGTTCCAAGCTAAATTTATATACTTAATATCGACCCCTAGCGTGAGTAGAACATATGAGAAACTCTTAATGACTAGGCCGTGGGATGATTGGATCATCAACCCAGACAACATTTGATTGCGGAAAAGGATGTGTTATTACAACTATTGCTACCTACGGGAATCAAAGAATCTACTTTGTAAAAATTGAATTTAATATACTTAGAAAACATTATAGCATCTTGAATAAAATTAACACTATTAACGGAACATACTACTTTAACCATTGCCACGAACAAAATTACTTAATACGCCGGTCGGGAGAATAAAGTGAATTTAACTTATTTCCAAATTTATGCTTAAAGAATTTATATTGGCCCTATCGAAAAACAGAGTGTGTGTGTCGTAGATTACATGAGCTTACCAACGGAAACATTGTCTCCCACGTGCTTGAAGTCTCGTTGCGTCTGATGTTCTTCATTGGAGTTGACGGCGTCAGGTTCTTCCTCGTAGATTAAAAGTTATTGTTACTGCTTGTGGTGGAGTATAATCCATGAACCACAACACGTCGTCTGCCTTAGCACTGCAAGACCCGTGGAACCCATGATCTGATGTGATCAGCGGAGTTAGCGTGAATAAATTGTCCCATTTGGCACTTGCGAACAAAGTATGTGCTTACTGCACCAAGCGTAAAGTCTCAATGAAAAGTCCTCTCTTCAACCAGCGCGTTCACTATATGGCCTTCCAGCTTCTTCCACCAGAGTCTAGTTTCACACCGCGGCCTCGCTGCTTCGACCAATCCGCGTGCGTCACTTTTCTCGCCATGCCCGACCTACGTTGCTTCTTCTTCCTTGAGTGGCTGGTCACCTCACGTGGCTCTTCGTGCCATGAGGTTCCTTCCCCTGGACAAGAAGCGTCCCTGTACATTTCCGTTTTACCGGGCAAGACGTAAATCATACCTCGTTTTCTTGGTTTGAAGTGTTCCCTCGGATTTCGTAATTCTATTGTACTCCAGTCTATTCTTGTATTGAAATACCCAGTGAGTCACACACCACTCTCTCTTAGCCCTAATGAATAAAATCCCGTCTTTACGAATGAAATGATTTGCCGTGCAATTTATATATTGGAATCATCCAATATAGATACGGATTTCTACTAGTAGAAATCCTATCTGTAATCTTCCAAATTTAAAAGCTCCAAAAAAAAAAAACCTAATAAATATTAATAAAAATAATAATAATATGAAATATAAAATTGAATAAACTGAAATAATTTAACTTGGCCGGATTATTGCCGCGTTTAACAAATATGATATAGTCCAACTAACTTGTGTTAGTGGCATAAAACCCCCGAGAAAAAACATGTTACATTCGCCTCGAATGATCATGTGCTTTACCATGCATATGGCACAGCACATGATGATTCCAGACACGTTAGAAAAAACCCTCCAAAAAACAACATACACAAATGAAATGACCTTTACACATATGAACACATATAAACGCTCACTCATGCGCTTTGCGCTAATGTTCGTCTCGTTATGACGTGTTCTTATTTTGTCACTTCAAAATGTTTGTCATTGTCACGAATGTTCTTTCTCCCACTCCCCCTCTCATCATTCTATGTGGGAAAAATTACATATATTAGTGTGTTCCCTCTGTATCCACAATTCACTACACACGCATTTATGGTGTTCAGTAGAAAACCACTGCGGAACTCTTCTGGAAATATTAGGTGCTCCACACCTACCATATACCAATATCATGGTACACGATCTCACACGATCACACACGATCACACACGATCACACACTCGCGGTAGAGCAAAGTGATCTACTTCCCACCTTCTCTGTGAAATTTTTAATTAAAAGGAAAGACATGACTGTAAAAAAAACAGTAAGTACCCATTACTTATAACACGAGATATTCCTGTGCCGTATGTGCCCTATCTTTCTAAGTACATGTAAACTAAAACCCTCCTTACTCTAGATCACAATTTCTCATATTCGTCGCTCAGCCAGTAGTTAACAACCCAGACCAGTCCACCTATCGAACCTGACCTAGTTGCCACAACTTTTTATCTGTTAGTTATATACAACATCTCATGAGGTCTTGTACCTCGTTCACAAAATACCTTAATTATCTCCAACCCTGATCTCACATAGCTAGGTCGTAAGCAGGAGTCACGTGTGCTGATGTGTATGAGCTTCATGTAGGACTGTCTCGCCTTCTGATGGCCCATCTTTTATCTCGTGGACGCCTTAAGCTAACAAGCCCTATACAAGCGTTTCCCCATCTCTTGGAGATAAATGGGAATCCATCAGCGCTGCCAAAATGGCCTTGGTGCATCGAGACAATTTAGTGCTCAACAGCATCCTCCACTCCCTTCATCTATCCCTGTGCCTTAAAAACTCTCATTTACTTACATACTACCCCCCTGTGTGAATTCTGATACGCCTGCCATGAAGACCAGATCTTCCACGCACCAAATACCACGCTTACTCATTTGATAGGTTGTATCTGCATTTCACCTACACAACAGACAATCTAATTACAAACCAGAAGTCGAATTCAGAGGCCAAGTGTTACCGTACTGCAGTACACCAAAATACTTGGGAATAACACTAGACAGAACTCTGACTTTTAAGCAGCATCTATCAAATGTGGCTGCTAAAGTCAAAACTAGAAATAATATACTTCAGAAACTTGCTGGTACATCATGGGGAGCTAATACTCAAGTTCTAAGATCCACAGCTTTAGCCCTATCGTATTCTGTTGCTGAATACTGCTGTCCAACCTGGATCAATAGTGTTCACACTAAGAAGATAGATGTGCAACTCAATCAGGCAATGCGAATAATCACGGGATGTATTCGGAGCACGAACACGCTATGGCTGCCTGTTCTCAGCAACATTCCACCTCCAGCCCTAAGAAGATCAGATGCTCTCCTAAATTTATGGGAAAACATTCAGCAGAATCCCCAGCTACCCATTCATCACGATATTGCACAAGCAGAACATCAACGCTTGAAATCAAGGAAACCACCATGGCGCACAGCAGTCAACCTTGAAGGATCCTCTTTCAATGTTAACAATTCATGGAAAATACAGTGGGAGCAGTCTTCAGTAATCAACAAACATCTAGTTGAGAACCCTTCTAAGCGGATACAAGGATTCGACCTCCCCAGGCGACAGTGGAGGATCATCAACCGGATTCGAACTGGACAAGGCAGATGTGGTTACCTACTGCACAAATGGGGATGGGCTAGCTCTGCAAATTGTGACTGTGGTGCCTCCTTACAGACAATCCTTCACATTGTTGCTGACTGTCCTCTTCGAGCTTTCGAAGGAACGATAATAGACGTCCACCATACATCGAAGGGAGCAGTAGAATGGGTCAAACAACTAGACCTAGAATTATAAAATTGTACGAGCTTGTGACTGCACATTTGTCCATTCATTTTGTATATATATATGTAAAATCCATCTACATGCATTCTTCATACGATAAATAAATAAATTTGATAGGCTGGCTCGCCAGCTAAACACACTTACTTTATGACACTTCCTTAATGTCATCACGTTGCTCCACTAGCATATTTCTCAGTGTCTGTAACGATGCCCTGTTGCTGCTGTCCACACATGCACATAACAAAATACCGTCCTCTGCCTTAACAACAGGATTATCCCTACATAAATTTGTGTCCCTAGATAGCATATCTGCAAGAATGTTATCTTTCCCTTTAATATATTTTACTGTGAATTCGTATTCCTGAAGTGCAAGAATCGCCCTACTAACTCTGTTAGAACTGAGTTTACATGTCCTCATATATAATAAAGCATGGTGATCTGTATGAATCTCAAATTTACCCCCAACTAAATACATCCTAAATTTTCCTAAACTGAAAACAATTCCTAAAAGCTCTAACTCAGTGATAGTATATCTTTTCTCTGCTGCTGTAAGTCCTCGTGATGCTAAAGACACGATGCACAAATTACCCTCTTCATCTCTCTGACACAATATTCCTGCAATTCCTATATGTGACGCATCAGTCATTACCACATATTCCTTATCTTTCATAGGATACTTCAGCACCACAGCTTTCTCAAAGCCTGCCTTCAGCGCTTGAAATGCCAGATCATGCTTGGACTCCCATCTCCAGCGATTACCACTTTTAAGCAATTCTCTAAATGGTTCTACTAACCCTGAGTATTTAAGAACGAACCTGCGGAAAAAATTACAAATACCAAGGTATGTTTTCAACTGTTTTACATTCTGTGGTACTTCTGCATTAAGTATCTTATTAACCCTACTTTCCTCTGGTGTCACACCCCTACTTGACACTTTATGACCTAAAAATGTCACTTCTGTCTGACAGAATGACGACTTGGACAGTTTCAGAGTGAACCCTGCCTGATCTAACTTTTGAAATACACTATCTAAATGCCGTAGATGCTCCTCAAGACTGCGTTAACTGATTACCATATCATCGATGTAAATAGTTACAAACTCTCCGTGTCATCTCCTAATGCGATGTTTAAAGCCCTAATTAAAGCTGCTGAGCTACTTTTCAACCCATAAGGTACCCTGCAAAACTGATATAGGTTATATTTATGACTAAAAGCTGTAAATGGCCGATCTTCATACATAAGTGGCACTTGCCAGAAACTGGAACTTAAATCTACACATGTGAAATACTTTTTACCCTCAAATGTCTGCATCAACTCTTCAATGGACATGGACTTCAGCTGATCTGAACTAATTCTACTGTTAACTAAACGAGCGTCTACACAAATTCGGACTCTACCATCAGCCTTCGGTATTGTAATTAAATGATTAACATATTGACTGTTTGAGTACTCTATAATGCCATCTTCAAGCATCTGGTAAATTTGTGCCTCCACTGCACCCTGAAAAGCGAAAGGTATAGGATACCTATGTCCTGTAAATACTGATCTATCAATAACGTTCAATGAATGTGTATAGCAATTGGCCATGCCAATGCGATTCTCAAAAACTCTCCTATTATACAATAACACATCATAGAGCAGAACACACTGGTCTACCTCTATATGCCCCTGAAATGCAGCATCACGTAACGAGTCCTCTAGACTACCGTTCGTAATCAAACTGCCCACAAAAATGTGAGTATCCCGCTCTTCGGCTGGTGATATCTCACTTAAAGAACAAATCACTCCTACAACACTACTCACCTGAACATTGTCGTTGAACGCTACCTCAACTTCAGAATTATTCCATTTAAATTTCAAACTACCTACTTCATAACATAAGTTACCAGACACTCTACTTAGCCAATCTGAACCCAAAATAACACTGAAAACTAAGTTTGGAATTACAAGACAAATCTGCTTTTCGATATGATTATTCATTTTAATGTCCACTAAAACTTGCTTAGAAATAACTTTAGACCTCTTCCCTACAGCTGTGATAACAAAAGTGCTTTTAATTGGCATCTCCTCAAAATTTACACCAGTCCCTTTCATTTTATCATAAAATGCACTACTTATACAACTCTTCATACAACCGCTATCAATTAAAACATCAGTGTGCGCCTCGGACACGTTAAGTTTAATAATGGGGCTTTTACTAGCCACCTCCTGAATAATACGTTCATCATTTAATTCATGCAACAATTCATTTCTTACATTTAGGTCATAGTGTTCCTGTATAATTGTATGGACAGGGCATGCTACAGACTGAGATTCTGACCTTACTTCGCAGCCTGGTTCGCGTTTAAAGAACCGCTACAGCTGGCTGTAGTACTACTAACTACTGCACTGGTCTGGTTGTTCTGGGCTGTGTTGTCATTGTTTGGCTGTATATTACTACCACTAGGCTGGCCTCTTCCTTGACCCCTATTCTGGTTGTAATTATTGTCATTATAATTTCTCCCTTGATTTCCCCTGAAATCATTATTTCTCCCTTGATTTCCCCTGAAATCATTGTTCCTCCCTTGATTTCCCCTGAAATCATAGTTCCTACCTTGGTACTTATTAACATAGCCATTTTCTCTGTTCTGATTCTGCTGATTATTATTATTATTATTTCTATTTTGAGCGCTGGCCCCTTCGCCACCGTTCCCTTGAACTTCCTGATGCCTGGCTTCATTAGGCCTATTATTGTTATTACCCTGGTTCCTATTGAAATTGCCCTCATAACCCCCTCTCCCTAGTGAATCAAATACGCTTAACAAATTTTCTACTTGTGATATTGTCTTTACATTCTGGATACAATAATGTTATTGGTTTTACGTCTCTTTTAACTACACTGGCTTTTAGAGACGCCGGGGTGCCGGAATTTCGCCCCGAAGGGGATCTTTAACGTGCCAGTAAATTTACTGACACGGCTCCCTCGCATTTGCGCACCCTCAAATGCCAGCTGACTGCGCCAGGTTTCGAACCATTCTGGATACAAGCAGCCTCCTTGATCCTATAGGGAAAGTGCCTAAGTAGCAACCTCACCACATCACTTTCCTCCTTCAACCCATCCAGATATTTACACACTAATACCTGCCCTAAAAAGTATTCGGTCATGGTTGAGCTTCCTTTAGGGTTATATTTAACACACACTACTCCCTCGCGATGCTGCGACTGAATAACCTCATTCCAGAACTTTTCACAGAATTTCATTTTAAAATCATTAATATCAATAAACTTGTCTCTATAGACAGCAAACCAGCTCCTTGTCTCCCCTACAAACGCTTGCTCTAAAATTTCAACTACCTGGCACCACTCAATACTACCATCTTCCAACCTCTCCCCGAATTTATTTTCTATAGTATTCATGAACTCCATTGGGCACCCCTGTCGATTGCTTAACTTACCCAGTTCTACCTCCCTGTGTGTGCTATTCACAAAAACTGGCCTATTCTGACTATTTTCTTGCCTGATCCTAGCTTTTAATTTTAATTCTAATTCTGCGATTTTCTCCTCAGCCTTCCTCTCAATACTGTTTACTGTTAATTTAATGTTTCCTTCTGATTCTTCTACATTATCATATAGCTTTGCTTGTTTCTCCTCAATCTTGCTAATGCTCTCTCTATTACTCTCTCTTAAATCATTTACTTCTGCAACTATTTGCGAGTGGACTTTCTCAATTCTACCCCCCAGCTGTTCCTTAACCTCTTAAGTTGATACCTGAATCTTGTCAATTCCCCCACCCCCCAATTTCTTTTTATCCTGCAGTGTTTCTAATTTAACTAATTCCTTTAAATGTTCACCCTGTGTGCTGATTCTACTTTCCAACTCCTCCTGTACTTTTCCTAATTTCTTGTCTACATCTGCAATGATCTCTTTAACCTTCTCTTCCATTACTCCTCTGATTTCTCCTCTAAGCTGCTCCACTTTCACACTAATTTCCTTGTTGTTCTTATCTGATTTTGCATTATTCTGTTCGAATTTTTTATTTAAAGCTTCTGTACTTTCTTTATTTTCCCTACTGTTTTGTTCTAATTTTGCATTATTCTGTTCTAATTTTTTATTTAAAGCTTCTGTACTTTCTTTATTTTCCCTACTGTTTTGTTCTAATTTTGCATTATTCTGTTCTAATTTTTTATTTAAGGCATCTCTACTAATTTTGTTCTGAAACATGAACTCGAGAAGTAAAGCTTTTAATTCTGGTTGGCCGCCTACACTCCCTGTTTCAGTATCGGGATTTACCTCCGCTACCCCGGTACTACCATCACTCGACATACTGCTCGTATCATCACTCTCCAGTTGATGACCACTACGTAACTTCATCTGTCTTTCTTTCTCATCTCCCATAATGATATACACTGATAAAGACAAATAACCCCCAAAATACCGGCACAGAAATATGTCTCCTTCTCCTTCCTCAAATGTTCCTGGGTTTTCGACCCAACGTTGTCGGCGACAAATGTAATGTTTATTCTTAGGCGTACTATTCACCAGAAAATACTACTGCTAAGTTTGATCTATGTTGGGCGCCAAGCCGGATACACTGTGTTCCAAGCTAAATTTATATACTTAATATCGACCCCTAGCGTGAGTAGAACATATGAGAAACTCTTAATGACTAGGCCGTGGGATGATTGGATCATCAACCCAGACAACATTTGATTGTGGAGAAGGATGTGGTATTACAACTATTGCTACCTACGGGAATCAAAGAACCTACTTTGTAAAAATTGAATTTAATATACTTAGAAAACATTATAGCATCTTGAATAAAATTAACACTATTAACGGAGCATACTACTTTAACCATTGCCACGAACAAAATTACTTAATACGCCGGTCGGGAGAATAACGTGAATTTAACTTATTTCCAAATTTATGCTTAAAGAATTTATATTGGCCCTATCGAAAAACTGAGAGTGTGTGTCGTAGATTACATGAGCTTACCAATGGAAACATTGTCTCCCACGTGCTTGAAGTCTCGTTGCGTCTGATGTTCTTCATTGGAGTTGACGGCGTCAGGTTCTTCCTCGTAGATTAAAAGTTATTGTTACTGCTTGTGGTGGAGTATAATCCATGAACCACAACACGTCGTCTGCCTTAGCACTGCAAGACGCGTGGAACCCATGATCTGATGTGATCAGCGGAGTTAGCGTGAATAAATTGTCCCATTTGGCACTTGCGAACAAAGTATGTGCTTACTGCACCAAGCGTAAAGTCTCAATGAAAAGTCCTCTCTTCAACCAGCGGGTTCACTATATGGCCTTCCAGCTTCTTCCACCAGAGTCTAGTTTCACACCGCGGCCTCGCTGCTTCGACCAATCCGCGTGCGTCACTTTTCTCTCCATGCCCGACCTACGTTGCTTCTTCTTCCTTGATTGGCTGGTCACCTCACGTGGCTCTTCGCGCCATGAGATTCCTTTCCCTGGACAAGAAGCGTCCCTGTACATTTCCGTTTTACCGGGCAAGACGTAAATCATACCTCGTTTTCTTGGTTTGAAGTGTTCCCTCGGATTTCGTAATTCTATTGTACTCCAGTCTATTCTTGTATTGAAATACCCAGTGAGTCACACACCACTCTCTCTTAGCCCTAATGAATAAAATCCCGTCTTTACGTATGAAATGGTTTGCCGTGCAATTTATATATTGGAATCATCCAATATAGATACGGATTTCTACTAGTAGAAATCCTATCTGTAATCTTCCAAATTTAAAAGCTCCAAAAAAAAGACCTAATAAATATTAATAAAAATAATAATAATATGAAATATAAAATTGAATAAACTGAAATAATTTAACTTGGCCGGATTATTGCCGCGTTTAACAAATATGATATAGTCCAACTAACGTGTGTTAGTGGCATAAAAACCCCTAGGAAAACATGTTACAGTACCTTGTACCCTATTCCCCCAAGCACAAGAAGCGCCAGATTTGCTCATTTTTACCGATATGTGAAAATACACAGCATTACTACACACGACTTTCCACAACACTAAACTAATCTTAAATTAAACTATTAATATAAATATAAATAAAGATTTGCGGTTTAACCAACGATAGTAAAGTCAAATTATTTACACAACGATGTAAGCTATAGGGATTAAACGTGAAAAAGAAACGCTCAATTTTTCCGTCCGTGCTGGAGAAGCATTACCGATGCAACTGGTATTACCCATTTAAGATTTGATTGCCGCTGAGCCTGGCTGCGCCACCGTTTGTTGATTATTGTAGCAGGAGCCCCGCAGGGAAAAGAGGAGGACACAGTGATGACACAGTGCAGTCTGCACATAAGTCAAGCAGCATTGCGCGCGCTACCTGTCACAGCTCATGTCACCACGGACAGCTATTGGAGCTGAGTCATATCCTACACGCGCAACTGTACCTGTCAAAGAAGCAGAGTGGCGTGTGACACAAGTAAACAGAGAATAGTTCCCATCTCGACCGCCGGCAATCAATTCATGAAAGGGTAATATCAAGTTTTAATTTTCAGCTTCTGGCGAGCATGTTAGATGACTCAATATCAAGATAAGTAGACTATAACACAGATGTTCACAATATTACAGGGACATTTTTATCGGTCTAGCAATAAAGCGGGGACCGGGAAAATGCGTGCGTAGCTGGGTGACTCACAGTCGAGAGATTATATTAATGCAGCTGGTATATTGCTAGATAACATGAAAATGAAAATCCACTGCCTGCTTCCAGTCTCCGACCGGGTCAGGAATGGAATGAATGAAGCCCCCATCTAGCGGCGAGGATATGAACTGTGCCGGCTGCCGAGGCCTGACGCACTCCTCTGGTGCAATGATTAAATGAATGACAGATGAAATGAAATGAAATGATAGTGGAGAGTGTTGCTGGAATGAAATTTTGACAGGGAAAACCGGAGTACCCGGAGAAAAACCTGTCTGCCTCCGTTTTGTCCAGCACAGATCTCACATGGAGTGACCGGGATTTGAACCACGGACCCAGCAGTGAGAGGCCGGCGTGCTGCCGCCTAAGCCACGGAGGCTTCAGCTAGATAACATAATTAATGTTATTGGTTGAACGTCCATTTAACTGCTGCTTTTAGAGACGCCGAGGTGCCGGAATTTTGCCTCTAAGAGGATCATTAACGTGCCAGTAAATCTGTTAACACGGCTCCATCATATTTGCGCTCCCTCAAATGCCAGCTGACTGCACCAGGGTTCGATCCAGCAACCTTGGGCATAGCAGGCGAGAACGTTACCGCTGAGCCACGCAGCCAGCCTATATATTACTAGACCGATAGGAAAACCCTGTAGTTTCGTAAGGGCGAGAGTCCTTTTGTTACTGTACCACAACTTCCTGCGAGGGTGTGCCTGATTCCCGAAAACGTTAAGAACTGAGAACTAAGATATTTAACCTATTTAAAAGATGTGCATTTGTATGATCTATGCATATTACGAGAGTCCAGAATGCTCTCACGTTTCAAGTTATTTGCACGATACAATGCCAAAGAATTTAAGTGTCCAATGCAATAAGCTTATTGATTATATAGCATTTTATTATATTCCTTATTTAAAACTACAGTACTTTTCAAGAAGTAGTAAATCAGTTGGGTGCAGCCCAAAATATAACTGTTGATTCTTTTGAGGGGTTTGGACATCGTGACCATTTAGCCCCGTGCACTTGGGTGTGAGTTAAATTTGTGTGGTAACATGGGTTATTGTGGGGTCTGTGTAGTTGTAAATCAGATGAGGATTGAGAAGAAGGCGACCGTGGCCTAAGGTAGGAACCATCCCGGCAGTGGCAACCCACGGAAAACCACTTCCAGGCTGGCTGAGGTGGGAATCAGATTTGCCTCACGCTCACGAGGCTGAGTGTACCCGGACAGCCACGAATACTAACCGCTACACTACGTGGTGGTCACACAGTATTCTGACTTGGGAGTCCGATAACCGTTTAGTTCTTGGTTAAATGTTGTTTACCTCACTGATTAATTTTCAACATTACCATTTTGGAGTTCTATTTATTAGTTTTACGTGGCCGTGAATCTTGTGATTATGAGCCACGGGGCCTCCTATTTTACGTGGAATCCGATCCACAGGACATGGCATTTCACTTCGAAAATCTCACATGCATTGACCGGATTATTTTATCAGTCTCCTGACAGGAGGGTAGCAAGTTAAATGGTACAGACTGTAGTGATAAGCTCTTTATAGGGAATTAGTTGACTGCAGAAGGGCATGCGAGGACCACCACATTCCTATTTCTCTTTAAAAGCGTCCCTTTTTGTTGCTAGAGACAGCTGAGAACTGCTTGTTATACAGGGTCGCCACGAAAGTCCCCAACTGGTGACGTCACGCATCAGCCAGTGCTCTGGCAAGCCGAAGCGCGGAGCCCGGAGTGGCTCCCCCTGGGTAACCCACTATACTCTGTGAGCTGCCTGAATAAGATTGACATTAAGCCGGAAATTCCACGTCAGTCATCACCCCTCTGCCTCTTGACCAATCCATGTTCGCATAGTTGATGTCATAATACTCTGCGTTACAATATTACAGCCCACGTGCTTCAGTGCCTGGTCAGCTGTATCTCTGGCTTGTACAATTTGGCAACCTCGTTCTCAGACCACATGGCGAGGCGAGAACTGTCAATCCCATTCTGGCAGCTCACAGAGTATACTAGTGCTAACACGCTACGTAATAACTACCTTATATTTGTAATGTAATACAGTGGCGGTTCATAAACTGAAGTTACTGATAGTTAACTGATTTAGATGTGGGGCTAATTCCACAGTTTTATTTAACTTAGTCGTTTTGGGTTATTTGAAAATATGTCCAATTATTTAGAAAATCGGCGAACTGGATTAATATTTCCATTTTAATGAACTGGTTGATATTTATTCTTCTCGATACATGGTGATACAACTACATTTACCTGTTTTTAAGAAATGAACATTATGACGATGATTCACAAAGAAAAGCGAACTTTTATGAACAAAAACTCGGAACTAAAAAAACCTATTCCTCCCATTCATGCCATAAAGATAATGTACCCAACGGTTTTAAGCAGCCAAATAATGAATATCACGAAGTAAGAAATGAAACGAAAATTTCGGGGGGGATACGTCTTATCATCACCTAGTGACAAGTAGGAAATGGAATCGGATGGTAACGCGCCGATATACGCGAAAAATGATGATGATAATTGTTGTTTTAAGGGGCCTAACATCTAGGTTATCGGCCCCACGCGAGAACAAAAATAAAGAGAATAATAAGTGTCTGCTTCTACGAACACATCGTCCATACTGTTATTCTTTTAGGTACGGTACCGGTATTTCACTAATGATAAACAAATGACGACTTTTGGTTTTATAAACAAAAGAAAGAGAATTTTTCTCAGAAGGAAAGACATGGACCCTAATTAAAAGGTTGGCCAACAATAGAGTGAGATGGAAGAAGTTTGTTGCTACCCTATGTTTTTACAAGGAAGAAGGAATAAAAGGAAATAAGGAAGGAATAAGGCATTTCACTAATGTTTCAATACTCATATTTTAGGTACCGTAGATTTCATTAGAAAGCTAACTATTGCAATGGGTCCCATGTTTCGACTTCCGGAAAATTTCGACATATCTTCGCGTTTCACATCCCCCAGACCCCAAAACCACCGTCAGTTCAAAAGTTTATATATAATTTATGTATATATGTATATATATATATCAGTTTCTTGTGGACACGATAACTGCCGTAATTTTGCACCAATCCCTTTGAATTTTTTACCGAATATGTATACCTATAAAATCTCGGTCGAGTTCGTTAATGGGCAAAATCGGTCGAAGGGGGTGAAAATGGGGGGCTTTTTTCGAAAAAGTGAAATTTCGCTATAACTCTCTTAATACGTGAAATATCGAATCCATTCAAAGTTCATAATATGTGTCGGATAAGTGCCAAAAATTTATGTCAAATAAGTTTTTTGATAGCACCAACCATTGACCAAAGGGGTGGAAAAAAGTGGGTTTTTCGGGAAACAGTAATCATATCTCTCTTAATAGGCACAATATCAAAACCGTACAAAATGGACAATATTCCTCCAATAATTACCTAAAACTTTTGTCTGAAAGAATTTTTGATATGACCCACCATTACACCACGGGGTGAGCAAAATGATTTAAATGATAAGAAAATGCCGAGTGTCAAGAGAGGTTGCCATGACAACTTTACTTTTAATTGATAAGGGATGAGCCATCAGCAGTTGCTATGACAACGCCACTGCACGAGATAACATTCAGTTTTCCGTCTGTCTGAGGGAGGGCCGATAACCTAGATGTTAGGCCCCTTAAAACAACAATTATTATTGTCTGTGGGAAGCGACTTCGGTATCCGAACTGGTAGCATGCTGAACTTCTATGCCCAAGGTCGCGGGTTCAAACCCGGCTGAAGTCGTCGGATTTACTAAGAGCGCTAAAAGACCCTGAGATTGCTTTCCTTCGGAGGGGAAGTTCCAACGTTCGTTGCGAGTTGATGGTTCCGGTGGCATCTAGTAGCCAAGTTCACAGCTAGGTGTCGTTGATGGTAGTATTTTAGGTAGATTTCATTAGAAAGCTAACTATTGCAATGGGTACCATGTTTCGACTCCCGGAAAATTTCGACATATCGCGTTTCACATCCCCCAGACACCAAAACCACCGTCAGTTCAAAAGTTTATATATAATGTATGTATGTATTGAACCCTATTGATCTTCGATAAATAAGTATTCATATTTATTATTATTATTACTACGGCCCAGGCAGCACTAAAGGAAGTCGACTTGGATATAAGGGAGGCTAGCATTTCGTAATGATTGCAACAGGAGGTGAGCTAGTAGCTATTCTTGGGGAACGGCCAGAATTAGTCGAGTTCAAGGCCAAATTGTGCAACTACTGTACCTAAATTGGAGACATAAAGGAAGAATCACGAGGTACTCGCAACGAACATACGATTGAATCAGCCAATCGCAAGAGACCAAGCCATGACCACGAAGTGGACAGCGTCAGTAGTAAAAAGCCCGCGGAAGTGTGTATCTAAAGAACCGCCGAACGGATTAATCTCCGCTCGAGTGATTTGAGACGTTTGATTTATTTGGAGAAGAATGACACTAGTCCCATCTTTGTGAGACAAAAACTCTGGAAGTTTTTATCCGACTCCACCCCACTCCTCCGCCCCTGTCAGTTTCTAATAAATAGTTTGGCCTGACGCCACTCGAAGCCTATTCTTTGTGGAGCCTTCAGAGGCCTACTCCACGCCAGTTTGTATCGTGATTTGTACGCTCTAAAATCAGTGAAGTTAATTTATTTTGTGAGCTCCGAGGAGCTAAATTCGCAGCGATTGCAGTATCAAATTTTAAAAGCTATAATACATTTTGTTCTAAAATCAGCTTTAATTCATCATCATCATCATTCTCTACGGCTTTTCCCAATTAATTGGGGTCGCCGGAGCCAACCCGGCTCATTATGGTTTTGGCCGGGGATTTAAGACCGGATGCCCTTCCTGACGCCACGTGATTTTTCAGGTGAAAATTCCACCCCGCTGTCACCGGGATTCGAACCCCGGCCGTCCGGGTGAAAGACGAGCAGCTAAGCCACTACGCCATCACGCTACCCCTAAAATCAGCTTTATTTGTGTGAGCTAAATATCTCACGCCAGTGCGTGATAACTTGTAACATTCATTTACAGACGACGAGTTCAGCTCTAAGGGGGAAGTAGTGTATCACCCTAATTAGCGCTCACCGGAGCCGAAGTCCAGAGTACAGGACAGAAATACCGAACGAGATAGCGACTGCTAGTGCAGCCAGGATTTTGAACTTGTTAACGAGCCAGTGGCGCGGACTCGAGATGTATATTTTATGTATAAGTTGCAGTGTATTTTATATGTGTTTTTATGTTGCGTGTGTGCGAGATATTTAGGGCCAGTCTTCGCTAATAATCGCATTAGGACAATTGTGGGTGAATTGAGTGGCCTGCAAGCGATTATAGATAGGCAAATAACTAACATTGAACTTTTCTGCCAAGGAGTCGATACCAAGATGATCAGCACGTGGTTTGAAGTTGGGATGAGCTTCAACAAATCAACGCAGACGACTACTATGGAGTGCTAACTTGTCCATAGGGCGATGGGTTGAGGAGGATGTCCTTAGTTCTACAAGCAGAAGCGGTGATGTACTAAAATTGGATTATTTCAATTATGTAGTTAGATTTGGCCGGGGAACTTTGTAAATAGTCATGTTTTTCTTTTCTTGTTGTTTTAGAGTTTTTCTTGCACCGACACTATATGTTTTAAATGTCCGTTGGCGCGTGGCCAAAGTGTTTGTTTGAGATTTTGTTTTTCCTTGAGTCATACGTAATGCGCGCGGCGTGCGTGCGTGATTTTTATCCTTGCAAATGCGGAACCCGTTACATTCGATAAATGGTGCTTTATTAACGTTAATATTTGAAATAGGAATGGGAGGAAATTATTGTAAGATTTTTTTTTTTGAACAGGTTATTATTCATATTAGGGTTGCCAAGCGCACCAACTTAAAAGTAATTTTTTTAGAACACCTTCGTTCTAATTTTGATAGATTTTTCTTGAGTCCTTTTCAGGTGACTAGTCACGGCATAGAACGATGGCGCCAGCATGTGGATATTATTTGTGTCTTTTATTTCAGGGTCTGTCAAAACCCATACGTGTGATTTGTGTGTGTGATTGTGTCAAGTGTGTGTTGATTTTACGTGAGGAGGGGGTAGATGTCCTACCGCTCTCATATTTTTGCTGCTGTTGTATTTTTGATGGAAAGACAGGGTGCTCTTGGGAGACTGCTGATTCTTGTCCTTATATTTTTCTGACACACACATGTATTATTGTGCTTTGGGGCACACTTCTTCGAGATTCGACCCCATGTTCTGGGAGGTCGAGGTATTTCACACGTGGGTTGACAGACATGCAGAGTTCCACAAACCGCCCGTTTTGCCTGTGACTTATTTTGATAGGCAGTCCTGATTGTCCGACTGACCCCTGTAAGCTTTCATGTAGCAAACCTGTTCATTGTGATGGTGATTTTTAAAGCCATAATTAGTTGGGGAGTTCGCCATGTTTGTAACGGCTTGTTGTACGTTGTATGGGTAAAATATTGTATTATTAACGTAAATGTTGGCTGTTTGCCTATTGCTTTGTTTATGACTCGATTCATGTAATTTTGTGTGTCACACCCGTGTGGTGTAGTGGTAGAGTATTTGTAAATTTTGACAGCGGTCATTTGTGTATTTTTCTATTGGTCACGTGTTAATGTACTTGTGTTGATTTGTGTGAGAGTCCTAAGTTTTTCGTCAGTAAATGTTGCTACGGCAATTTGATTCCAATTTCACACGGAAATTTTGTGTTTGTTTATAGTAGATTTAGGAAGTGTCGGTTTAATTAAGTAGTGTATTTGTGTTCCCCCGTGTCGGTCTAGCTCTAAGAAATGTGGATTCGTTGTCTGAAGGATTATTCTGGATGATAACGAATCACGCATTCAAAGTACACATCGTGATGCATGTAGAACGGCATACGCACTTATATGGTCACTTTTGTATTTTATCTTAGGGACACTTGGTCCAGGTAATTAATCTCTCCAGAGATATCGCCTAGTTTTTTGGCATTTTTATTAAATGGGAGTCAGTTGGGAGTTTTTGTTGTTAATTGTTTATTTGTAAATATGGTGATTTGTTATTAAATTCAGTTGTTTTAACCCTGGCTTCACTCTTTCCTGCATGTTATTTTGTTATATGTTACCCTGCAAGTTAATGAAGCGCCCTGACAGCAACTTACGAATATGAACCGTTACACCCCCCGAAACTGAGTCTCATATGCTTCTTTGCAAGGGTTCATAAAACAAAAATGGCTGCCCAAGTGGGGTTGTTGTTGATGTTGCTTCGCTGATCTCATATTTATTTCGGTGAGAAATGATGCCAGGTCAAGCGGACATGTAAATTCAGTAAATTGAGGCGATGTTGTACCGCCATGTGCATTAGTAAAATCACTGAGTTCCTAAAGTTAGAGATATTGAACAAGGTTAGAATTTGATTTTGTATTTGTTATAAACTTGTTCTGGCGCCCACATTAAAATTAGAAATTTGCATTATTAATGAACTCAGTCAAAGCAGGAAGATGTTGCCTTATATTTGACATTTAATTGACTTCGGTTAATTGGTGTTTCGTAAATTCTGTCGGTTAGGAATTTAAAAGCAGATCACTAGGGGTTATTTTGTTGTTTGGGAATAAGGGTCATTGTATTCAGTAAATTTTGTTACTGAAAATTTCATTAAATTAGAGCCAGTAATATTTAAATGTGTGACATGTATGTGTGTATAGGGCTGAAACCTTGGCCCATAACCCTGTTTTTCTCTGAATATATTTTTGTGTGTGATATGGCGAGTGTTGATGAGATTAAGGCATTGTTAGAACAGATGTCGATCCAAATGTCCGCGAAAACGGAAGAACAATTAGTGCAGATGTCCGTAAAGACGGAAGAACAATTAAATAAACAATTGAAGGAACAATTAGAAGCTCAGCGGGAGCATAATGATAAACAATTCGAAAGTCAGCGTGAGAAGAGCGAAAAACAATTACTTGATATGAGCGGTAATATTTCGGTCCAGTTAGAAGTCCAGAAATTAGACACGGACAAACAATTCAATGAACTAAACCACAAATTGTCACAACAGGCGGTAACACAAACCGAACAATTAGGAAAAATCACTAATGACATTAATCAGAGCGTTAAAAAAGTAGAGAAACTGGCAGGCGAGGTTGCGAAAAACAACATCAAACAGTTAGGCGAAATTAAGAAATTAGAGGCGAAATTTGATAACAAATTAGTACAATTTGACAAGATGGTGGCAGATAAACTCAAGCAGATAGAGGCAGCATGTGTCAGTAACACCGCGGGAATGAAGAAAACCCAAGAGAAACTACAGCAGCAAATTAATTCGGTAGACAGCAACGTGCTGGAATTAATAAAGGAAATTGATAAAGTCGAGGTTAAGGCTGAAACCGAACGGATACACTTGCGGGAGAACTTAGAGGAGCAATTAGGCAGAACACAAGAGATCATAAGAAAAGAGATGGAAGGCCAGCTAATAAACACACAAGAGGTCATAAGACAAGAAGTAGGAGAGCAGCTCGTCAAAACTCAGGATAATTTGGAAGGCCAACTAGTAAAAACGCAAGAACAGATACGTGAAGAGCTAGAGAAAAATCAGGAAAGGAACGAGGAGAAAATAAATAGCTTGAAAAGTAGGATCCGGCGAGATTGGGACCAGCAGGCTCATGCGAATAAGGAAGACCGCTTGACAATTTTAAAACGCCTGGGGGAACACAGTTCAAGAATGCAGGAATTGGAGGAAAATATAAAGTCGAAATTACAGGAACACTCAGAATTAATCATAAAAAACGAGATTAGATCGTTAGAGAATGCGACATTATTTTCAACTGAAAATATACCGGAGAAGCAAACAAGTATTGGAAGTCCTGCAGGTTTGAAGTTGGTTGAGGACACGAGTCGGGGTCAAAGTCCCAGACTAACGACTAATGCATTCCAGCAGTACAGGGGGGAGACTTCAACACCGCAACCGAACTTGGCACCAGCCCAAGTCATCCAAGTCATTCGGGGTAATGATTTTAAGCCCGATAAGTTTAAGGAACATTCAGGAACCACTCCCAAAGCATTTCTACGGCAATTAACTGATTACTTTAACGACCAGCACATCGGCCCTGAGAAACAATTAAGACTGGTGGAGAAATTTTTAGAAGGACCTAGCCTGACCTGGTTTTTAAGTTTCAAGTACACGTTCACAGACATGGCTCAATTCCGCGAGGCATTTTTGAAGAAGTTTTGGAGTCCTTCGTTACAACAGGGGTTGAGAATGGACCTGTACACGCGCAAATATCATAGTACACATCCAACCCGTTTTTCAGAATTCTTCAGTCAGCAATTGGTAAAATTCAGAGATTTTGACGACCCGCCTAGCGAGCAGAATATGGTTCTAACCATCGGGAAACAACTCCCAATGCACATCCAACAATTATTAGTCGCAGGAAACATTCAGACCGCAGTCCAAGCCGAAGAATTACTCAGACACTTAGACGAGACGAGTATGGTAAGCCCACAGACAGGAAGAAGGAATTTGGAATGTGTCAACACGGCAGAGGTAGTTCAGGGACTCCAAAATAAACACAGCCAGGGGAACCAAACTAAGACACAGTCCACAGGGACACAATTCACGCTAAGAAGGCAAGATTTTGACGGCCGAAACCAGTTCCATAACAACAATCAGAATTATCAGAATAACCGCGGGAGATACAATCAGAATAACCAAAATCAAAATAATCAGTGGACGTACCAGCGGGAGTACACGAATTGGAGGGGAAACCAGAGACAAGGTAGACCTTACCAAAGAAATGGAGATGGTAGATGGAATAACGGCAGGGACTATCGCCAAGAAAATAGAGGAGATTATAGGAACAACTGGGACGAGCGGTATATTGAATCCCGTAAATACTTGGATCAATTAAGTACTGAAGAAGCGGAGAAGGAGAAGTGGGGGCGTGCCATGGCGAACAGACAGAGCCCAGACAACCATCAAGGAGAGGGGGCAGAGAGTTTATTGAGGCAACAGGAGCGACAGAATGACAACCGGCGAAACACAACTAATGGGTCCCGGGATTTAAAAAAAAACACAAATGAACTGAAAGGAGACAGGCTGAAAATGGAGATCGCCCGGGAGCAAGGAGAGATGATAGTGGCCAATATAGAAGAGTGGGTAGCATTCCCGGACGACTGCCTGGAGGAAGTGGTGAAGAACCGTGAAAATGTTATCAGACAGCTACCAATTATTTACGCGCATGTTGGAGGCCTGAGGGTGAGATGTTTGATTGATACAGGTAGCCAGGTGAGCTTAGTCACTGAAATTTTGATAAAGGAAATAGCAAGAAAACAGACTGTTCCTATTATGCCGGTACCGCTAATGAAAGTCAGAGGTGTGATTCCTGACAAAACTATGAATTGTAAACAGCAAGCATTTCTAGATCTGGAAATATTGAACCATACTTTTTCACAAACATTCATTGTTATTCCAAAGATGAACTACAATATAATTTTAGGAGCCAACTTCATTTGCGATTTTCATGCTGTAATTGATTTACATAACAATACTTTAAGCTTCAAACAAGTAGAAGGATTGGATCATGTGGGTTTAAATATGGAAGAGAATCCGCTGGAGAGAGATGCCAATACTTGGGTTGTTGAGGAATGCACTAATGAGGCCGGAGATAAGATCTTGAGGGGAGAGCAAGTCAGCCAGACAGCAGTGCTGGAAATTGACAGCCGAGATATTTCGCAGGAATTTTGGGTGCATTTGGCGGAAGAAGAAATTAGCGGAACCAAATTCGAAATTCTACTTCAGGAGCGACTTAAGGAGGCTATCGTAGGGGAAGCTGATAGAAGAAGACTGGAAGAAATTTTAAGATTACACAAAGGAGCTTTTGACACCGTACCTGGGAAAGTTTTAAATTTTCAATATGCGATGCAGGTAACAGATTGGACCCCATTTAAAAGTAAATTGTACCCGATCCCAGAGAAGCACTTTTCTCAGGTGAAGGACATTATTACTAACTTATTAGATTCTAGCATGATAAGGAAAGCGGCAACCCCTTACCTGAACGCAATATTGGCTGTGACCAAGCCAAACGGATCAATTAGGCTATGCCTAGACGCGCGAGTTTTGAACAGCAAACTGCTAGTTGAGCACGACCAAGCACCTAGGATGAAAGATGTTTTGAAAGGCTTCCGTGGGAAGAAGATATACTCAAGTGTTGATTTGACGAATAGTTTCCACCATCTTGAACTTGAAGAAAAATCCCAACTGTTGACGGGATTTTTATTCGATAATCAAAGTTATATCTGGTGTCGAATGCCCTTTGGCGTGAAAACTGCGGGATGTGCACTCATTAGAGCACTCGATAGAAATTTGACTGAGGAGGTCAAGAACTTCACCACGAGATATGTTGACGACATATTAATCGCTTCTGAGACAATGGAGGAACACCTGATAAATGTAAATAAACTGTTGGACAACTTGAGAACCATGAACTTCAAGATCAACCTAAAAAAGTCACATTTTTGCCAGAGCGAGATTTTATATTTGGGGCATATAATTGATGTCGAGGGCGTGCGGCCTAATCCAGCCAAGATTGATGCTATTAAGAAATTTCCCACACCTACCAAAGTCAAACATGTGAGAGCGTTTTTGGGAGTGACAGGCTTCTTTAAAGAAAATTGCCCTGGTTACACAGAAACAGTAGTGCCTATGCAGGAGGTGTTGAAGAAAGCGAATCGATGGTCGTGGAACGAGGAGTGCGACAGGTCTTTTAAAGCAACGAAGGATTTATTGGAAAACTGTGTGAAACTTGGATATCCGGATTTTGAGAAGCAATTTATCATTCAAGCAGATGCTTCGTTAATTGGGATTGGTGCTATGCTGTACCAAGAGGACGCTGAAGAACCCAAGAAGAAATCCTATTTGGCATTTACGAGTCGTAAATTACGGAAACATGAGAGGAACTACACAGTTACGGAACTTGAGCTACTAGCGATTCTATATTCTCTTCAACAGTGGCATAAGATGATCTATGGTTATTCCATCATTGTTAGAACCGACCACCATGCACTGACATTTTTATTTAAGACAACAATAGCAAGTGAGAGAGTTACGCGCTGGTCCATCTACATACAGCAGTTTGACATCACAATAGAGCATTGTTCGGGGAAAATGAACGTCATACCAGATGCCTTGAGTAGAAATCCTGAGGACGGAAACGAAGTAACAGCGGAAGTTCACAATATTACCTTGACACCTAAGGCTCGTGAGTTTTTGGCAAGATTGAAGGATATTCGGAAGGAGCAAGAAGCAGACCCATGGATGATGATGATGATAAAATTCTATAGGAAGGAGCTACAACCAAATTCACCGGAGTACCGAGAAGCCAGTGCTAAACAAGCGAGATTTCACTACTTAAATAACTTGTTACATAAGTACGTGGATGAGCATCATACTAAACTGCGGATCTTAGTTCCAGCATCACTACAGAGGGGATTAACTTGGCATGTTCACGAGAGCCTAGCACATATCGGCACGGATAAGACTGAAGCTACGATAGGGGAGACATTTACTTGGCCCAAGATGAGATTCACCATTGTTGAAGTAATTAGAACGTGTGACGCTTGTCAGCGCACGAAGCCGAACAACTTTATTCTGAAACAACCTCCAAGACCACTATTACCGCAGAAACCATGCGAGATGCTCGCGATTGATTGCTTTGGTCCTTTAGTAAAAGGAAAGCGTGGATGCCGACACCTCTTGGTGTGTGTCGACGTATTTTCGAAGATGGTCGTGCTATGTCCTATTCAGAAGACGACATCAAGACAAGTCCTCAGTCGAATTAAGAACAAAGTCATTCCGATGCTTGGGAAGCCGGAATCTATTCTATCAGATCACGGTACCTATTTCACAAGCAATGTTTTTAGGCAAGGTTTGGAGAGCCTAGGAATAAAACACGTATTTTCAAGTATTCGTCATCCTTGTGGAAATCCGAGCGAGAGAACAATTCACTGTGTTGCTAAGTACTACAGAGTAATGATTCCTAACGAACACAATAAATGGGTAGACAAAGTAGGGGAAATTGAGATGTGCATGAACACTACTAAGCACGAGTCGACGGGTCAAGTCCCACTGATTGTACACCACAACAGATTGCCAGAAAGAACTTGGGACAAGATCATTCCTTGCCCAAGGGATCCATTATTAGCACATGATTTGCGAATCCAGCGAACGAGGGAGCACATGAGGAACCAAGCGGACCGAGGCTGAGACGGTACCGAGGAAAGAAGTTTCACCGAGAGTTACAAGAACAAGAATTAGTGCTGGTTCGTAGACCACCGATCTCAGACCCTAAGAACAAAGTCTTCGCCAAATTCTGTCCGAAGTTCATTGGCCCGTTCCGGGTAATTAAGAATCTGGGTAACAATGCCTACAGACTGGAAGAAGTGAGCACTGATGCAAAATCTGTTTTTAATAGCGCCAATTTGAAACCGTACTACAGAAGGGAACCATTTGATGATTAGGAAAGATGATATGTGCAGAATCTGTATTGCAAAAATTTTATTTTGAGAGCCAACACTCAAATCTACAGGGAGCGCCTGAGTACGCACTTTGTGTGTAAACAACGAGCAGCTGAGGCGACGGGAGTGGCAACTACTTGAGGAGAAGGGGGAGACCTAGTGAAAATATAAATGACATTCCAGCGAGAAGGGAGCACACTAATTGAGTCAGAGGGGCATACACTCGAGCAGCTGAGTGAGATTTAAAGAGATATGTTGTTACTACAGTGGATTTTGTTTTTGAAATCCAAACCAATAAATTGTTTCGAATTTCAAAACCTTGCTGAGGATAAATGAACCCTATTGATCTTCGATAAATAAGTATTCATATTTATTATTATTATTACTACGGCCCAGGCAGCACTAAAGGAAGTCGACTTGGATATAAGGGAGGCTAGCATTTCGTAATGATTTCAACAGGAGGTGAGCTGGTAGCTATTCTTGGAGAACGGCCAGAATTAGTCGAGTTCAAGGCCAAATTGTGCAACTACTGTACCTAAATTGGAGACATAAAGGAAGAATCACGAGGTACTCGCAACGAACATACGATTGAATCAGCCAATCGCAAGAGACCAAGCCATGACCACGAGGTGGACAGCGTCAGTAGTAAAAAGCCCGCGGAAGTGTGTATCTAAAGAACCGCCGAACGGATTAATCTCCGCTCGAGTGATTTGAGACGTTTGATTTATTTGGAGAAGAATGACACTAGTCCCATCTTTGTGATACAAAAACTCTGGAAGTTTTTATCCGACTCCACCCCACTCCTCCGCCCCTGTCAGTTTCTAATAAATAGTTTGGCCTGACGCCACTCGAAGTCTATTCTTTGTGGTGCCTTCAGAGGCCTACTCCACGCCAGTTTGTATCGTGATTTGTACGCTCTAAAATCAGTGAAGTTAATTTATTTTGTGAGCTCCGAGGAGCTAAATTCGCAGCGATTGCAGTATCGAATTTTAAAAGCTATAATACATTTTGTTCTAAAATCAGCTTTATTTGTGTGAGCTAAATATCTCACGCCAGTGCGTGATAACTTGTAACATTCATTTACAGACGACGAGTTCAGCTCTAAGGGGGAAGTAGAGTATCACCCTAATTAGCGCTCACCGGAGCCGAAGTCCAGAGTACAGGACAGAAATACCGAACGAGATAGTGACTGCTAGTGCAGCCAGGATTTTGAACTTGTTAACGAGCCAGTGGCGCGGACTCGAGATGTATATTTTCTGTATAAGTTGCAGTGTATTTTATATGTGTTTTTATGTTGCGTGTGTGCGAGATATTTAGAGCCAGTCTTCGCTAATAATCGCATTAGGACAATTGTGGGTGAATTGAGTAGCCTGCAAGCGATTATAGATAGGCAAATAACTAACATTGAACTTTTCTGCCAAGGAGTCGATACCAAGATGATCAGCACGTGGTTTGAAGTTGGGATGAGCTTCAACAAATCAACGCAGACGACTACTATGGAGTGCTAACTTGTCCATAGGGCGATGGGTTGAGGAGGATGTCCTTAGTTCTACAAGCAGAAGCGGTGATGTACTAAAATTGGATTATTTCAATTATGTAGTTAGATTTGGCCGGGGAACTTTGTAAATAGTCATGTTTTTCTTTTCTTGTTGTTTTAGAGTTTTTCTTGCACCGACACTATATGTTTTAAATGTCCGTTGGCGCGTGGCCAAAGTGTTTGTTTGAGATTTTGTTTTTCTTTGAGTCATACGTAATGCGCGCGGCGTGCGTGCGTGATTTTTATCCTTGCAAATGCGGAACCCGTTACATTCGATAAATGGTGCTTTATTAACGTTAATATTTGAAATAGGAATGGGAGGAAATTATTGTAAGATTTTTTTTGAACAGGTTATTATTCATATTAGGGTTGCCAAGCGCACCAACTTAAAAGTAATTTTTTTAGAACACCTTCGTTCTAATTTTGATAGATTTTTCTTGAGTCCTTTTCAGGTGACTAGTCACGGCATAGAACGATGGCGCCAGCATGTGGATATTATTTGTGTCTTTTATTTCAGGGTCTGTCAAAACCCATACGTGTGATTTGTGTGTGTGATTGTGTCAAGTGTGTGTTGATTTTACGTGAGGAGGGGGTAGATGTCCTACCGCTCTCATATTTTTGCTGCTGTTGTATTTTTGATGGAAAGACAGGGTGCTCTTGGGAGACTGCTGATTCTTGTCCATATATTTTTCTGACACACACATGTATTATTGTGCTTTGGGGCACACTTCTTCGAGATTCGACCCCATGTTCTGGGAGGTCGAGGTATTTCACACGTGGGTTGACAGACATGCAGAGTTCCACAAACCACCCGTTTTGCCTGTCACTTATTTTGATAGGCAGTCCTGGTTGTCCGACTGACCCCTGTAAGCTTTCATGTAGCAAACCTGTTCATTGTGATGGTGATTTTTAAAGCCATAATTAATTGGGGAGTTCGCCATGTTTGTAACGGCTTGTTGTACGTTGTATGGGTAAAATATTGTATTATTAACGTAAATGTTGGCTGTTTGCCTATTGCTTTGTTTATGACTCGATTCATGTAATTTTGTGTGTCACACCCGTGTGATGTAGTGGTAGAGTATTTGTAAATTTTGACAGCGGTCATTTGTGTATTTTTCTATTGGTCACGTGTTAATGTACTTGTGTTGATTTGTGTGAGAAGTCCTAAGTTTTTCGTCAGTAAATGTTGCTACGGCAATTTGATTCCAATTTCACACGGAAATGTTGTGTTTGTTTATAGTAGATTTAGGAAGTGTCGGTTTAATTAAGTAGTGTAGTTGTGTTCCCCCGTGTCGGTCTAGCTCTAAGAAATGTGGATTCGTTGTCTGAAGGATTATTCTGGATGATAACGAATCACGCATTCAAAGTACACATCGTGATGCATGTAGAACGGCATACGCACTTATATGGTCACTTTTGTATTTTATCTTAGGGACACTTGGTCCAGGTAATTAATCTCTCCAGAGATATCGCCTAGTTTTTGGCATTTTTATTAAATGGGAGTCAGTTGGGAGTTTTTGTTGTTAATTGTTTATTTGTAAATATGGTGATTTGTTATTAAATTCAGTTGTTTTAACCCTGGCTTCACTCTTTCCTGCATGTTATTTTGTTATATGTTACCCTGCAAGTTAATGAAGCGCCCTGACAGCAACTTACGAATATGAACCGTTACACCCCCCGAAACTGAGTCTCATATGCTTCTTTGCAAGGGTTCAGTATATATATATAGTGGGGGCGTGGGGGCGCAGCGGTCAAGCTGTATGCCTCTCACCACGGCGGACCGGGTTCGATTCCCGGTCACTGCATGTGAGATTTTCGATGTGAAATGCCATGTCCTGTGGTTCGGATTCCACGTAAAACGGAGGTCCCGTGGCTTATGATCGCGAGATTAACGGTCACGTTAAACTACAAGCTTCCTTCCTTCCTTATATATATTTATATATACAAGCTGTACCCGGCATGCGTTGCAATGCCAATCAAAAAAAGTGTTGGCGTTGAAATTCTGTTTCTTGAAGTGATTTTGGATACACAACATGTTTTTCAATTTCCGTTCACTGCCTCTAAGCTATCGTAAAATGGATTTTCTAATTTAGAATAATTCGTGGGAGCGTGCACAACAACTTTCAAAAGTTTCATCGCAATCGGATGAATGGCATATGAACGTATACGGGATTTTGTTTGAACGATTCGTGCGCTGTCACTCATTTGTTGATTCTACTCATACGCTTCCTACTTGAGAAATGGATTTACTAAGTCGAAACCCTACCCTGGCGTGTACACTCATCAAGGTTTCATCACAATCGAAGAAGGTTATATGAACGCATAGGGGATTTTGTTGAAACGCTTCGCGCGTCGTCACCCATTTGTTGCATATACTCGTGTGCTACCTATTGTGAAATGGATTTACTAAGTCGAAACCCTCCCCTGGCGTGTACACAATAACTCATCAATGTTTCATCGCAATCGGATGAATGGTATATGCACGTATACGGGGTTTTCTTAAAACGATTCGTGCGCTGTCACTCGTTTGTTTAATCTACTCGTGCGCTACCTATTGAGAAATGTATTACTAAGTCGAAGCCCTTCCCTGGCGTGTACACAATAACTCATCAAGGTTTCATCGCAATCGAAGAAGGTTATATGAACGCCATAGGGGATTTTGTTGAAACGCTTCGCGCGTCGTCACCCATTTGTTGCACCTACTCTTGCGCTACTTATTGTGAAATGGATTTACTAAGTCGAGACCCTTCACTGGCGTGTACACAATAACTGATCAATGTTTCATCGCAATCGGATGAATAATATATGAACGCATACCGGATTTTGTTTAAACGATTCGCACCCCGTCACTCATTTGTTGAATCTACTCGTGCGCTACCTACTGTAAAATGTATTTACTAAGTTAGAAACCGTCACATAAGTGTCCACAGCATCTCACCCAAGTTTCATCGCTATCGGACTAATGGGATATGAAGGCATAGGGGACTGTATTGAAACGCTCTGCGTGTCGTCGTTCATTTGTCGAATCTACTCGTGTGCTACCTACTGTGAAATGTATTTACTAAGCCAGAAACCTTCCTTGGTGTGTCCACCATATTTCACCCAATTTTCACCGCTAACGGCAGAATGCTATATGACCTTATACGGGACTTTGTTGAAACGCTTCGCACGTCGTCCCTCATTTGTTGAATCTATTTGTGCGCTGCCTATTGTATAGTGGATTTACTAAGGCAGAAACCTTCCATGATGTGTACACAATATCTCACCGAAGTTGCATAGCTATCGGACGAATGGTTTATGAATGCATACGGGACTTGTTTGAAACTCTTCGCGTGTCGTCGCTCATTTGTTGATTCTACTCTTGCGCTACGTATTGTGATATGGATGTACTCAGCCAGAAACCTTCCCTGGAGTGTACACAACATCTCACCAAAGTTTCATTGCTATCGGATGAATGGTAAATGACCTTATATGGGACTTTGTTGAAATGCTTCGCGCATCGTAGCTCATTTGTTGAATCTACTCGTGCGCTGCCAATTGTAAAGTGGATGTACTAAGCCAGAAAATTTCCCTGCAGTGTACACAACATTTTACGCAAGTTTCATAGCTATCGGATGAATGGTATATGAATGCATACGGGACTTTGTTGAAACGCTTTGCGTGTCGTCGCTCATTTGTTGAATCTACTCGTGCGCTATCTACAGTGAAATGTATTCACTAATTTTGAAACCTTCACGTAAGTGTACACAACATCTCACCCAAGTTTCATCGCTATCGGACGGATGGTATATGAACACATACGGGACTTTCTTGAAACGCTTCGCGCATCGTCGCTCATTTGTTGAATCTACGCGTGCGCTACCTATTGTAAAATGGATTTACTAAGTCAGAAACCTTCCTTGGAGTGTACTCAACATTTCACACAAGTTTCATCGCAATCGGACGAATGGTATATGAACGCATAGGAGACATACATACAGACAAACTATTCGTAACATTGATTTTTATATATATACAAGCTGTACCCGGCATGCGTTGCAATGCCAATCAAAGAAAGTGTTGGCGTTGAAATTCTGTTTCTTGAAGTACTTTTGGATACACAACATGTTAACTGCCTCTAATCCAGAACCCTTCCTTGGAGTGTCCGCCATATTTCACCCAAGTTTCACCGCTAACGGCAGAATGGTATATGACCTTATACGGGACTTTGTTGAAACGCTTCGCGCGTCGTCCCTCATTTTTTGAATCAACTTGTGCGCTGCATATTGTATAGTGGATATACTAAGCCAGAAATTTTCCATGACGTGTACACAACATCTCACCCAAGTTTCATAGCTACGGACGAATGGTACATGAATGCATACGGGACTTGGTCGAAACGCTTCGCGTGTCGTCGCTCATTTGTTGATTCTACTCTTGCGCTACATATTGTAATATGGATGTACTCAGCCAGAAACCTTCCCTGGAGTGTACACAACATCTCACCCAAGTTTCATCGCAATCGGATGAATGGTATGTGAATGTATACGGCACGTTGTCGAAACGCTTCGCGCGTAGTCACTCATTTGTTGAACATAAACGTGCGCTTCGTATTGTAAAATGGATTTACTTAGCCAGAAACCTTTCCTGGAGTGTACACAACAATTCACAAAAACATTTATCACTATCAGACGAATGGTATATGACTTTATACGGGACTTTGTTAAAACGCTTCGCGTGTCATCGCTCATTTGTTGAATCTACTGATGCGCTACCTATTGTAAAATGTATGTACTAAGCCAGAAACCTTCCCTGGAGTGTACACAACATCTCACCCAAGTTTCATCGCTATCGGATGAATGGTATATGAAATTATATGGGACTTTGTTGAAACGCTTCGCGCGTCGTCGCTCATTTGTTGATTCTACTCGTGTTCTACCTGTTTTTAAAGGGATTTACTAAGCTAGAAACCTTCCCTGGAGTGCACACAAAATCTCAGCCTAGTTTCATCGCTATCGGACGAATGGTATATGAACGCAAACATGTCTTTGTTGAAATGCTTCGCGCGTCGTAGTTCATTTGTTGAATCTACTCGTGCGCTGCCTATTGTAAAGTGGATGTACTAAGCCAGAAAATTTCCCTGCAGTGTACACAACATTTTACGCAAGTTTCATAGCAATCGGACGAATGGTATATGAATGCATACGGGACTTTGTTGAAACGCATTGCGTGTCGTCGCTCATTTGTTGAATCTACTTGTGCGCTATCTACTGTGAAATGTATTCACTAATTTTGAAACCTTCACGTAAGTGTACACAACATCTCACCCAAGTTTCATCGCTATCGGACGAATGGTATATGAACACATACGGGACTTTGTTGAAATGCTTCGTGCATCGTCGCTCATTTGTTGAATCTACGCGTACGCTACCTATTGTAAAATGGATATACTAAGTCAGAAACCTTCCTTGGAGTGTACATAACATCTCACCCAAGTTTCTTCGCTATCGGATGAATTGTATATGACCTTATATGGGACTTTGTTGAAACGCTTCGCGCGTCGTCGCTCATTTGTTGATTCTTCTCGTGCTCTACCTATTTTAAAGGGATTTACTAAGCCAGAAATCTTCCCTGGAGTGCACGCAACATCTCAGCCTAGTTTCATAGCTATCGGACGAATGGTATATGAATGCATACGGGACTTTGTTGAAACGCTTTGCATGTCGTCGCCCATTTGTTGAATCTACTCGTGCGCTATCTACTATGAAATGTATTCACTAATTTTGAAACCTTCACGTAAGTGTATACAACATCTCACCCAAATTTCATCGCTATCGGACGAATGGTATGTGAACACATACGGGATTTTGTTTGAACGATTCGTGCGCTGTCACTCATTTGTTGATTCTACTCGTACGCTACCTGTTGAGAAATGGATTTACTAAGTCGAAACCCTACCCTGGCGTGTACACATTAACTCATCAAGGTTTCATCACAATCGAAGAAGGTTATATGAACGCATAGGGGATTTTGTTGAAACGCTTCGCGCGTCGTCACCCATTTGTTGCATATACTCGTGCGCTACCAATTGTGAAATGGATTTACTAAGTCGAAACCATTCCCTGGCGTGTACACAATAACTCATCAATGTTTCATCGCAATCGGATGAATGGTACAGTATATGCACGTATACGGGGTTTTGTTTAAACGATTCGTGCGCTGTCACTCATCTGTTGAATCTACTCGTGCGCTACCTATTGAGAAATGTATTACTAAGTCGAAGCCCTTCCCTGGCGTGTACACAATAACTCATCAAGGTTTCATCGCAATCGAAGAAGGTTATATGAACCCAATAGGGGATTTTGTTGAAACGCTTCGCGCGTCGTCACCTATTTGTGCATTTACTCTTGCGCTACTTATTGTGAAATGGATTTACTATGTCGAAACCCCTTCCCTGGCGTGTACACAATTACTGATCAATGATTCATCGCAATCGGATGAATAGTATATGAACGCATACCGGATTTTGTTTAAACGATTCGTGCCCCGTCACTCATTTTTTGAATCTACTCGTGCGCTACCTACTGTAAAATGTATTTACTAAGTTAGAAACCGTCACGTAAGTGTCCACAACATCTCACCCAAGTTTCATCGCTATCGGACTAATGGGATATGAAGACATAGGGGACTGTATTGAAACGCTCCGCGTGTCGTCGTTCATTTGTCGAATCTACTCGTGTGCTACCTACTGTGAAATGTATTTACTAAGCCAAAAACCTTCCTTGGAGTGTCCACCATATTTCACCCAAGTTTCACCGCTAACGGCAGAATGGTATATGACCTTATACGGAACTTTGTTGAAACGCTTCGCGCGTCGTCCCTCATTTGTTGAATCTACTTCTGCGCTGCCTATTGTATAGTGGATTTACTAAGCCAGAAACCTTCCATGAAATGTACACAACATCTCACCCAAGTTTCATAGCTATCGGACGAATGGTATATGAATGCATACGGGACATGGTTGAAACGCTTCGCGTGTCGTCGCTCATTTGTTGATTCTACTCTTGCGCTACTTATTGTAATATGGATGTACACAGCCAGAAACCTTCCCTGGAGTGTACACAACATCTCACCCAAGTTTCATCGCAATCGGATGAATGGTATGTGAACGTATACGGGACGTTGTCGAAACGCTTCGCACGTAGTCACTCATTTGTTGAATCTAAACGTGCGCTTCGTATTGTAAAATGGATTTACTAAGCCAGAAACCTTTCCTGGAGTGTACACAACAATTCACCAAACATTTATCACTGTCAGACGAATAGTATATGACCTTATACGGGACTTTGTTGAAACGCTTCGCGTGTCATCGCTCATTTGTTGAATCTACTGCTGCGCTACCTATTGTAAAATGGATGTACTAAGCCAGAAACCTTCCCTGGAGTGTACACAACATCTCACCCAAGTTTCATCGCTATCGGATGAATGGTATATGACCTTATATGGGACTTTGTTGAAACGCTTCGCGCGTCGTCGCTCATTTGTTGATTCTGCTCGTGCTCTTCCTATTTTTAAAGGGATTTACTAAGCCAGAAACCTTCCCTGGAGTGCACACATCTCAGCCTAGTTTCATTGCTATCGGACGAATGGTATATGAACGCATACGTGACTTTGTTGAAATGCTTCGCGCGTCGTAGCTCATTTGTTGAATCTACTCGTGCGCTGCCTATTGTAAAGTGGATTTACTAAGCCAGAAAATTTCCCTGAAGTGTACACAACATTTTACGCAAGTTTCATAGCTATCGGACGAATGGTATATGAATGCATACGGGACTTTGTTGAAACACTTTGCGTGTCGTCGCTCATTTGTTGAATCTACTCGTGCGCTATCTACTGTGAAATGTATTCACTAATTTTGAAACCTTCACGTAAGTGTATACAACATCTCACCCAAGTTTCATTGCTATCGGACGAATGGTATATGAACACATACGGGACTTGTTTGAAACGCTTCGCGCATCGTCACTCATTTGTTGAATCTACGCGTGCGCTACCTATTGTAAAATGGATTTACTAAGTCAGAAACCTTCCTTGGAGTGCACTCAACATCTCAGCCAAGTTTCATCACAATCGGATGAATGGTATATGAACGCATAGGAGACATACACACCCACAGACAAACTATCACGTAAGATTGATTTTTATATATATAGATAGATATATATACTGTATATATGTATATCAGTTTCTTGTGGACACGATAACTGCCGTAATTGTGCACCAATCACTTTGAATTTTTTACCGAATATGTATACCCATAAAATCTCGGTCGATTTCGTTACTGGGCTAAATCGGTCGAAGGGGATGAAAATGGGGGACTGTTTTCGAAAAATGAAATATTGCTATAACTCTCTTAATATGTGAAATATCGAATCCGTTCAAAGTTCATACTATGTGTCGGATAAAGCCCCAAAATTTATGTTTGAAGAGTGTTTTTATAGCACCAACCATTGACCAAAGGGGTGGGAGAAAGTGGGTTTTTCGGGAAACATTAATCATATCTCTCTTAATAGGCACAATATCAAAACCGTACTAAATAGACAATATTCCCCTAATAATTACCTAAAACTTTTGTCTGAAAGATTTTTTGATATCACCCACCATTACGCCAAGGGATGAGAAAAATGATTTCGGAATTATAAAAAAAATGCCAAGAGCTATCAGTGGTTGCCATGGCAACACTACTAAATTGATGAGGGATGAGCCATCAGACGTTGCCATGACAACGCACTTGCGCGAGATCAGATTCAGATTTCCATCTGACTAACTGTGAAGCGGCTTCGGTGACGTAACTGGTAGCATACTGAACTTCTATGCCCAAGGTCGCGGGTTCAAAGCCGGCCGAAGTCGTCGGATTTTCTAAGAGCGCTAAAATCCCTCAGTATGCTTTCCTTTGGAGGGGAGGTTCCAACGTTCGTTGCGAGTAACTGATTGCGGTGGCATCTAGTAGCCAAGTTCACAGCTAGGTGTCGTTGACGGTAGTATCTGGTAGCAACATTAGGAACTACTGCTTGAAATTGAGCGTCTGCATTCCTTACCTGAATTACAGACTAATACAGCCATCACAATTCACACCGTTTATCACAGAGATTCTACACTCACCCAAAGTACACGGGGTTACTTGACCGCGTTGTCGCAGCCCCTAAACTGAGGAGCCAACCAACATCTCTGCGGGAGATATAATTTTGCGTGAAGAAGTAACAGACCGTTACATAGTTACACATCAGTGTCGAAACCTTGTATAAGGACAGTGTGACCACAAGTATAAACAAGATGTTCAGTAAAGAACATATAGCCTACTTTCTCCTAAACGCATGGGTATTGCGATAACTCTTTGTCCTTTTCAAGGAGTATAATTGAATGTTGGTTGTAGTAGCTTGTTGAAATACAACGTGCTATAGGGATATTAAACATGAATATGAGGTGCCCTTTGCTAGTGCTACCTCTGTAAAAAAAAAACATTCAATTCGGTTTCACCGTGTTTGAATTGATCTGGGGAATGGATTTGCACACATACATGGCCGCTATTTGCAAACTATTGGGCTGATGACCTTGTAGTCAGTCATAAGATGGTTTCCACAAAAAGGCATGTTGTTGCAAAATCTGGTAGAGAACGAATTATTAGGATGGTCGAAATTTGATTTAAGCTTTTAAGATTTGGGTGGCCATCATTCCGTTTCCGTCAAGATGGCGGCGATACAAAACATGACACTGAGGTGCCTTTTGCTAGTGCTACCTCTGTACCAAATTTCGTTCAATTCGGTTTCACCGTGTTTGAATTGATAGGGGGAATCGATTTGCACACATACTTGCCCACCATCTGCAAACTATTGGGCTGATGATCTAGCAGTTTGGTCAGAATATGCTTCCCACATAAAGATTTGTTGTTGCAAAATTTGGTAGAGATTAGATTATTAGGTTGGTCGTAATTACATTTTAGCCTTTAACATTTGGGTGGCCGCGATTACGTTTCCGTCAAGATGGCGGTGATTTAAAACATGACACTGAGGTGGCCTTGTCTAGTGCTACCTCTGTACCAAATTTCGTTCCATTCGGTTTCACCGTGTTCGAATTAATAGGGGGAGTCGATTTTCAGTCAAAGATGGCCGTCATCCGCAAAAGTTTAGGCTAATGACCTATTAGTATGGTCAAAGGATGCTCCCTCCATAATGGTATGTTGATGCAAAATTTGGTAGAGATCGGATGATTAGGTTAATCGTAATTTGATTTAAGCTTTGAATATTTGTGTGGCCGCCATTACGTTTCCGTCAAGATGGCGGCGATATAAAACATGAAACAGAGGTGCCCTTTGCTAGTGCTACCTCTGTACCAAATTTCATTCCATTCGGTTTCACCGTGTTCGAATTAATAGGGGTAATCGATTTTGACACAAAGATGGCCGCCATCCGCAAACTATTAGGCTAATGAACTATTAGATTTGTCAAAGGATGCTTCCTCCATAAAGGTATGTTGTTGCAAAATTTGGTAGAGATCGGATGATTAGGTTAGTCGTAATTTGATTTAAGCTTTGAACATTTGAGTGGCCGTAATTACGTTTCCGTCAAGATGGCGGTGATATAAAACATGACACTGAGGTGCCCTTTGCTAGTGCTACCTCTGTACCAAATTTCATTCCATTCGGTTTCACCGTGTTCGAATTAATAGGGATAATCGATTTTGACACAAAGATGGCCGCCATCCGCAAACTATTAGGCTAATGACCTATTAGATTTGTCAAAGGATGCTCCCTCCATGGAGGTATGTTGTTGCAAAATTTGGTAGAGATCGGATGATTAGGTTAGTCGTAATTTGATTTAAGCTTTGAACATTTGTGTGGCCGCCATTACGTTTCCGTCAAGATGGCGGCGATATAAAACATGACACTGGGGTGCCCTTTGCTAGTGCTACCTCTGCACCAAATTTCATTCCATTCGGGTTAACCGTGTTCGAATTAATAGGGGTAATCGATTTTGACACAAAGATGGCCGCCATCCGCAAACTATTAGGCTAATGACCTATTAGATTTGTCAAAGGATGCTCCCTCCATGAAGGTATGTTGTTACAAAATTTGGTAGAGATCGGATGATTAGGTTAGTCGTAATTTGATTTAAGCTTTGAACATTTGTGTGGCCGCCATTACGTTTCCGTCAAGATGGCGGCGATATAGAACATGACACTGGGGTGCCCTTTGCTAGTGCTACCTTTGCACCAAATTTCATTCCATTCGGTTTAACCGTGTTCGAATTAATAGGGGTAATCGATTTTGACACAAAGATGGCCGCCATCCGCAAACTATTAGGCTAATGACCTATTATATTTGTCAAAGGATGCTCCCTCCATAACGATATGTTGTTGAAAAATTTGGTAGAGATCAGATGATTAGGTTAGTCGTAATTTGATTTAAGCTTTGAACATTTGTGTGGCCGCCATTACGTTTCCGTCAAGATGGCGGCGATATAGAACATGACACTGGGGTGCCCTTTGCTAGTACTACCTCTGTACCAAATTTCGTTCCATTCGGTTTCACCGTGTTCGAATTAATAGGGGCAATCGATTTTCACACAAAGATGGCCGCCATCCGCAAACTATTAGGCTGATGACCTATTAGTTTGGTCAAAGGATGCTCCCCCCATAAAGGTATGTTGTTGCAAAATTTGGTAGAGATCGGATGATTAGGTTATTCGTAATTTGATTTAAGCTTTGAACATTTGTGTGGCCGCCATTACGTTTCCGTCAAGATGGCGGTGATATAAAACATGACACTGAGGTGGCCTTGTCTAGTGCTACCTCTGTACCAAATTTCGTTCCATTCGGTTTCACCGTGTTCGAATTAATAGGGGGAGTCGATTTTCAGTCAAAGATGGCCGTCATCCGCAAAATTTTAGGCTAATGACCTATTAGTATGGTCAAAGGATGCTCCCTCCATAATGGTATGTTGATGCAAAATTTGGTAGAGATCGGATGATTAGGTTAATCGTAATTTGATTTAAGCTTTGAATATTTGTGTGGCCGCCATTACGTTTCCGTCAAGATGGCGGCGATATAAAACATGAAACAGAGGTGCCCTTTGCTAGTGCTACCTCTGTACCAAATTTCATTCCATTCGGTTTCACCGTGTTCGAATTAATAGGGGTAATCGATTTTGACACAAAGATGGCCGCCATCCGCAAACTATTAGGCTAATGAACTATTAGATTTGTCAACGGATGCTTCCTCCATAAAGGTATGTTGTTGCAAAATTTGGTAGGGATCGGATGATTAGGTTAGTCGTAATTTGATTTAAGCTTTGAACATTTGAGTGGCCGCCATTACGTTTCCGTCAAGATGGCGGTGATATAAAACATGACACTGAGGTGCCCTTTGCTAGTGCTACCTCTGTACCAAATTTCATTCCATTCGGTTTCACCGTGTTCGAATTAATAGGGATAATCGATTTTGACACAAAGATGGCCGCCATCCGCAAACTATTAGGCTAATGACCTATTAGATTTGTCAAAGGATGCTCCCTCCATGGAGGTATGTTGTTGCAAAATTTGGTAGAGATCGGATGATTAGGTTAGTCGTAATTTGATTTAAGCTTTGAACATTTGTGTGGCCGCCATTACGTTTCCGTCAAGATGGCGGCGATATAAAATATGACACTGGGGTGCCCTTTGCTAGTGCTACCTCTGCACCAAATTTCATTCCATTCGGGTTAACCGTGTTCGAATTAATAGGGGTAATCGATTTTGACACAAAGATGGCCGCCATCCGCAAACTATTAGGCTAATGACCTATTAGATTTGTCAAAGGATGCTCCCTCCATGAAGGTATGTTGTTGCAAAATTTGGTAGAGATCGGATGATTAGGTTAGTCGTAATTTGATTTAAGCTTTTAACATTTGTGTGGCCGCCATTACGTTTCCGTCAAGATGGCGGCGATATAGAACATGACACTGGGGTGCCCTTTGCTAGTGCTACCTTTGCACCAAATTTCATTCCATTCGGTTTAACCGTGTTCGAATTAATAGGGGTAATCGATTTTGACACAAAGATGGCCGCCATCCGCAAACTATTAGGCTAATGACCTATTATATTTGTCAAAGGATGCTCCCTCCATAACGATATGTTGTTGAAAAATTTGGTAGAGATCAGATGATTAGGTTAGTCGTAATTTGATTTAAGCTTTGAACATTTGTGTGGCCGCCATTACGTTTCCGTCAAGATGGCGGCGATATAGAACATGACACTGAGGTGCCCTTTGCTAGTACTACCTCTGTACCAAATTTCGTTCCATTCGGTTTCACCGTGTTCGAATTAATAGGGGCAATCGATTTTCACACAAAGATGGCCGCCATCCGCAAACTATTAGGCTGATGACCTATTAGTTTGGTCAAAGGATGCTCCCCCCATAAAGGTATGTTGTTGCAAAATTTGGTAGAGATCGGATGATTAGGTTATTCGTAATTTGATTTAAGCTTTGAACATTTGTGTGGCCGCCATTACGTTTCCGTCAAGATGGCGGCGATATAAAACATGACACTGAGGTGTACTTTGCTAGTGCTATCTTTGTACCAAATTTCGTTCAATTTGCGCTCACCGTGTTCGAATTGATAGGGGGGGGGGACAGACATTCAGAGTCCACACACTCACACACACACACACACACACACAGACTCACACACATACACACACACAGACAGACACACTTTTTTTCGCCCTGTAGTGATCTCATAAGTCTACTTTCATTTTTTGCAAAAATCGAAAGTAGGCTAAAATGGACTCCAGATGACAAGAAGGTTACCGTCACCATAAGACAATAAAATGTTTAAAATATGCATAAAATGACGAAAAACAAGGTTAATTAATCTCCAATTATAAAATACTTTCACGCAACAAATGAGGTCTGATCCTTCTAGGAAAACCTGCATATTCTGCCTATTTTCGCCTATCCTCAAGTTTGTCCGGTGAAATCTACCTCCGCCTTCCGGCGTGCCGAGAGGACTTTTTTTTATTTATTAGCCTACTTTCGATTTTTGCAAAAAATGAAAGTAGACTTATGAGATCAACACAGGGCGAAAAAAGTGTGTCTGCCTGTGTGTGTGTATGTGTGTGTGTGAGTATGTGTGTGTGTGTGTCTGTGTGTGTGTGTGAGTGTGTGTACTCTGAATGTGTGTCCCCCCCCCCCCTATCAATTCGAACACGGTGAATGCGAATTGAACGAAATTTGGTACAAAGGTAGCACTAGCAAAGGACACCTCAGTGTCATGTTTTATATCGCCGCCATCTTGACGGAAACGTAATGGCGGCCACACAAATGTTCAAAGCTTAAATCAAATTACGACTAATCTAATCATCCGATCTCTACCAAATTTTGCAACAACATACCTTTATGGGGGGAGCATCCTTTGACCAAACTAATAAGTCATCGGCGTAATAGTTTGCGGATGGCGGCCATCTTTGTGTGAAAATCGATTCCCCCTATTAATTCGAACACGGTGCAACCGAATGGAACGAAATTTGGTACAGAGGTAGTACTAACAAAAGGCACCTCAGTGTCATGTTTTATATCGCCGCCATCTTGACGGAAACGTAATGGCGGCCACACAAATGTTCAAAGCTTAATTCAAATTACGATTAACCTAATCATCCGATCTCTACCAAATTTTGCAATAACATACCTTTATAGAGGAAGCATCCTTTGACCAAATAACTAGGTCATTAGCCTAACAGTTTGCGGATGGCGGCCATCTTTGTGTGAAAATCAATTCCCCCTATTAATTCAAACACGGTGAAACCAAATGGAACGAAATTTGGTACAGAGGTAGCACTAGCAAAGGGCACCTCAGTGTCATGTTTTATATCGCCGCCATCTTGACAGAAACGTAATGGCGGCCACACGAATGTTCAAAGCTTAAATCAAATTACGATTAACCTAATCATCCGATCTCTACCAAATTTTGCAACTACATACCTTTATGGAGGGAGCATCCTTTGACCAATCTAATAGGTTATTAGCCTAATAGTTTGCGGGTGGCGGCCATCTTTATGTCAAAATTGATTCCCCCTATTAATTCGAACACGGTGGAACCGAATGGAATGAAATTTGGTACAGAGGTAGCACTAGCAACGGGCACCTCAGTGTCATGTTTTATATCGCCACCATCTTGACTGAAACGTAATGGCGGCCACACGAATGTTCAAAGCTTAAATCAAATTACGATTAACCTAATCATCCGATCTCTACCAAATTTTTCAACTACATACCTGTATGGAGGGAGCAACCTTTGACCAATCTAATAGGTCATTCGCCTAATAGTTTGCGGATGGCGGCCATCTTTGTGTCAAAATCGATTCTCCCTATTAATTCAAACACGGTGAAACCGAATGGAACGAACTTTGGTACAGAGATAGCACTAGCAAAGGGCATCTTAGTGTCATGATTTATATCGCCGCCATATTGACAGAAACGTAATGGCGGCCACACAAATGTTCAAAGCTGAAATCAAATTACTATTAGCCTAATCATCCGATCTCTAGCAAATTTAGCAACAACATACCTTTATGGAGGGAGCAACCTTTGACCAAACTAATAGGTCATCAGCCTAATATTTTGCGGATGGCGGCCATATTTGTGTGAAAATCGATTCCCCTTACCAATTCGAACACGGTGAAACCGAATGGAACGAAATTTGGTACAGAGGTAGCACTAGCAAAGGGCACCTCAGTGTCATGTTTTATATCACCGCTATCTTGACGGAAACGTAATCGCGGCCACCCAAATGTTAAAAGCTAAAATGTAATTACGACCAACCTAATAATCTAGTCTCTACCAAATTTTGCAACACCATATCTTTATGTGGGAAACATATTCAGACCAAACAGCAAGAACATCAGCCCAATAGTTTGCAGATGGTGGCCAAGTATGTGTGCAAATCAATTCCTCCTATCAATTCAAACACGGTGAAATCGAATTGAACGAAATTTGGTACAGAGGTAGCACTAGCAAACGGCACCTCATATTCATGTTTAATATCCCTATAGCACGTTGTATTTCAACAAGCTACTACAACCAATATTCAATCACACTCCTTGAAAAGGACAAAGAGTTATAACAATACCCATGCATTTAGGAGAAAGTAAGCTATATGTTCTTTACTGAACATCTTGTTTTTTTTTCGAATATCAAAATGTAAAACACATTACTACACACGCAACATGTCAATATCTAATACACGAACTGCACTTGCAGCGAACATAGTAACTGTTACAGTAGCCTACAGTATTGCTTGAAACGAGAGCAATGTGAATGAGCAATCACTGGTGACGAGTAATGAGTGGTGACAGACTGCTATAATAAACAAAGAGCGCGTGCAGTGGCAGTAGCAAGGCGAGCGAACGATCTGTCTTCGAGATGGGAACTAACGAACTAAAAGAGCGAACTAGTTCGCTAAGGAGCTGCGAACTAAACTGATCGCCCCAGCCACGAACTATTATTCGCAAGACTAGCAGCAAGGGCGATGCATAAGATCGGCTACATTAAATCCCTCAAATTAGAAACAGCAATGATGCTCTTCAGAGTAAAAATAATGTCCATACCAACGTATGGGATAGAAGTCATATGGTCGCACCTCACCGAAAGAAACCTATCCGTATTAGAACGGGTAAAAGTATTATAGGCCTACATCAAAAGAGCACTAGGAGCGTCAAAGACTACACGTTCCAGACTTGTCTACCTCCTCGCAAGAGAAACATTCCTTATCGAGGATCTAAGGACACTTTTGACTCTTCCCAGCACTCGATCCTCAGAAAATCTTTTATCAACATTAAAAGCAAAAAGAGAAGAAATACCCCCAGAGTTTTATGGAACGGGGGCCATAATAGATCGGACATGGACTACATCCAGATTTGAAATGAAGCACGTGTTTACCAGAATGCCGGTACACGGATTCCATCATCTCATATGTGTGAACACATCATATCATGAGTCAGCTGAGACATGTGAGTGCAACTATGCGGACAAACATGTGAACGCTACCACATAGAATTGCGCAAAAAATAGAACCCAATGAATTACAGAATATGCAAACCAAGGCACCAGAACGCAAACATGAAATCACTTGAATAATTTTTATTGTATGACCATTTAGCTGCAATAAAAGTATTATTATATAAGTTACATTACTTCCGTAGATTTATACAAGATAATCACAGTCATGAATGAGACTGAGACATCGGTAAATAGTTACAATTTTACTCTAGCTTGTGCCAATAGCCAAATTCAAAGATACTGCATTTATAAAGAGACGATAAATAGGCGAGCTCGTTTAACTTATTTATTAATTTTTATATATTTTTTTAAAATTTTCCTTGTGAACCGGCCAAAACTAAGGACCACGCAAAATATCAATTCATTTCCTTCTCATCGTTCTTTCTTGCTTCCTTTTCCTCCACATTTCCTTCATTCTTTCAGAATGTTGAGCCTTTCTCTCTTCTGTCCATCCTCCTGCCCTGCGCTCTCTCTCTTTTCTTCCACAAGAACCTTTATGCCAGAAAGTCTTTCTCTGAATTGTTTTCTGTCTTAACAGTCTTCATCCGTAATTCCTGCCCTCCTGAGTTCTTCCTTCATCTGCCTGGTATAGCCCCCCCTGACTCTTCAGATTGTCTCTCTCTCTCTCTCTCTCTATTCGTTTAGCCGATTCCGACTCTCCGTGACCCCATGTACTAAACTACGCCAATTTCTTCTGTCCTGCACTGCCTCCCGAAGATTTTCTAAGCTGAAATTTAGTGCTTCTGTGATGCCATCCAACCATCTCATTCTTTGCCTCCCTCTTCTTCTTGTGCCTTCTATCTTCCCCAGCATTAAGGTCTTCTCTAATGAATCATGTCTTCTCATGATGTGTCCAAAGTAGCCCAGTTTTTGTTTCAGGATTAAGCCCTCCAAGGAACACACTGGTTTAATTTGCTGTAAAACTGACTTATTGGTTCTCTTCGCAGTCCATGGAACTCTAAAAACTCTTCTCCAACACCATAATTCAAAGGAATCTATTCTATGGCGTTCAGCTTTTCTTATGGTCCAGGTCTCACATCCGTACATCACAACTGGAAAAACCATAGCCCTTACTATACGGATCTTGGTTGTTAAGGTTAGATCTCTACTCCTTAATACATTGTCCAGATTTGAAAATGCCTGTCTACCAAGTAGCAATCGTCTTTTGATCTCATGACTGCAGTCACCATCGGCAGAAATCTGTGAGCCAAGATAGTTAAAAACAGAGACTATCTCCATTTTTTCTCCTCCTACTTGCCATGAATTGACAGTTGTAGTTGTCATAATTTTTGTTTTCTTGACATTCAACATTAGTCCAGCCTTTGAACTTTCCTCTTTCACTTTCAGTAAGAGGTTTTTTAAATCTTCTTCAGTTTCAGCCATCAGGATTGTATCATCTGCATATCTCAGGTTGTTTATATTTAACCCAGCTATTTTGATTCCTGTTCCTTCTTCATCTAACCCCAGATTCCTCATAATGTGTTCTGCATACAGATTGAAAAGGTAAGGTGACAATATACAGCCTTGCCTTACTCCTTTTTGAATCTTAACCCATTTAGATCGTACATTTTATCAAAAATTTGTTTATTCATCCTTGCTGGATCCATTCTGACCATGTATCCAGACTGTAGATCGTTGTTTCCAGGTCTCCCACACTTTCGTATATCTCCTTGTTTGATCTTATTCTGTAGATTCCCTGTACCACTCTTGGTAAATCCTTCTCAATATTTTCCTTTCAATCTTCAGGAACTTTTCCTGGCCCGTCAGGTTGGCCGTTTCCACACCATATAGGATCACCGGTTTTACCACAGCATTGTAGTGCTTTATTTTTGCGTTAGTGGATTGGTTCTTTTTGTTGTATATACAGGGCGTCCGAGAATGTTCTCCGCAGTGGGTACGTGCAGCTGTGAGTGGTTGAGTCATGAGTTTTAGTTGACTGCACTTCACTGTGTCCTTCAAAGCGGGACTTCCCCGTGTGAGCTGTCGATGTTCATCGCGATAAGTGCGCGAGCCTGCAGGTCTTCAGCGTGTATTACAGTCAGCGAGCGTTCGGATAGATTATTATTGGAAGAGTGCAACAGTAGGCTATATAGGCGGTAATGTTTACTACTGAAGAGAGAGTTTTTTTTGATGGAATACGTTTTTCGCGAAGGCGATCGGTTTACAGAAAATGTAAAATTAAGATTTCAGGCGCGGTTTCCTAATTCAAAGTGTCCAAACCGTGATACCATTCGGGATTTGGTAAGTAAATTTCGTGTGACTGGCTCAGTTCACGTTGTACCGGGAACAGGCAGGCCTACGCTTTTAACAGACGAAAAACTTGATGAAATCTCCGATATAATGCTGTGAAGCCCAAGTAAATCAACAAGAAAATTAGCTCAACAAACAGGAATCTCCAAGTCGACAGCACATAAAGCTGTAAGAGACAAGCTTCAGTTGTTCCCTTATAGTGGGCGATGTATGGAAGATAGACATATGCTCTCGCGGACCTTTTTGTAGAACTTTTCATGCTGAACAATTCTTACACTCATAGTATTTACATATTGTTAACGGTTTGCCCTGCGTAAGCTTACAAAACGCTCGGACGCCAGGTTTTTTATCGACTATTCCACTAAAATCGTTACTGCTCGGCTTCCTTTGGTCATAAATGGCGAAAACCGCAACAAAATCTATCCAGTGGTTCTTGAGTTTACCAGTAACATCCAAGAAACGGGGACTTTGTTTTATACTAAGTAGAGATGATGCAAGCGGCAGCCGTGCTACCAACGTAACTGCTGTAGCTAGCTCTCGCAGACGCATGTAGGCGCTGCGGAGAATATTCCCGGACTCACTGTATCTTTGGTGGCGAAGTTTAGTTTTTCTAGTTTAAGTCTTTTGTTTTCTGTTGCCTCTTTGCCCATTCCATTGTTGCTGATGATCTCTCTGAGGTATTTTAACTATTTTGTAACCTTTATTTTTTACTTATTTATTTATTTATTTATTTAGTTAGTTAGTTAGTTAGTTAGTTATCTACAACTGTTAGATTATGTAACTAACAACCTGTATTTTCATGTTTATTTTCTCGCTTCCATGTGTACAGTACACATGCAAATTATATCTCCTAATGTCTTGCTCTACAGCACTTTGGATATTAATGTGTTCGTTGAATGTACAGACATGGCCAAATTATTATGGCAAAGCTGAATGAAAGCAAATTCTTTATTGCAAATTAAGATAGGCTACAATGCATTATGATGGAGAATTTCATTTAAGGCAAAGACCTTTCATTGCTGTATTTTGTCATGTTTTACAGTATGTATTTACACATATTTTTAATTAATTTAACTTTAAACTGATTTTATCGTATTTCATTTTCTACTAGACAATAAAAGACCAACCTTTAAATAAGCAAAACGGTGTGGTGTCGGAACTTATTCGGACCTAAAACCAAATATGTCTCCTTTTTTCTTTTGTTCCTAGTAGTGTATGGGATACGATTAGCCTAAGTTAAATTAAAGGAATGTCCTTAGAACACGGCCTATAAGCCCGCGAAACAGACATTCCTATTTCAACGCTGGTCGTGAAAGTCTGAATTTTTACTTAAATAGAAGGCATTATTTTACAGCAAATCATCGACTAGGAATCATTAATTTAATTAATTTCCTGTCACGTTAGCTCAATTGGTGGCCAAGACTGATCTGGTTAGAATGTCACAAAAAACAATTTCTTCATAAGAGTAGAGGGAATCTATACTTTGATGAAGGTTCCATGAACCAATTGCAGTATTAACAATGATAAAATGGGTTCTATTCAGTTTTACCATAATACTTTGGCCACCAGTGAAGCCGACTACAATGGTATCCTATGTTGTCTATGAATAAATCAATCACAGCCTATTATTTTAACTAACTTACATGGAGAGATTTATCTTCCCTGATCCATCCTACATTAACGTTTTATTATTCAGTTATCTAACGAGCATTAAAGGATTTTGCTTACAAATGTTACACAGTCGTCTAATTCACCGTTGACATTAGTATGATTAATACGTTACGTAAAGCATGAAGTACCGTGATGCAGTTTAGGGCCTATTAGCTTGTCGTTATCTGGTTCATCAATGCGCAGCTGCTACTCATTACTAATGTCTCTAACAAAGTTGCAGGCCTGTCACGGAGGTGACAAAGTAGTTTATCTGTACGCGCAACAGCGCAGCAGTAGGCTACCCTACAGACCTCAAAATGCCATGAGTTATGTTGTTTGAGACACGGCTGCGAAAAGAGGAAAGCAAGAAAGGATTTGTGCCATAAATAAAGATGGCAAAGAGTTGCCGGACACCATGAATTATGGTCACTAGCAGTAAGCGCTTCATTGGCCTGGCCTGCGGTGGCTAAACATTGTTTTTTTTATCCCTCTGTCAGAGCTTTTGCTCTCAAAGATTTATTTATTCCTTGTTACACAATTTTTCCCTTCATTATTTATCCATAAATCAACAAAGTTTCGTCTGGGTGATCTTGGACGAAAGGAAACTATACGTTTTCTACACTCATCAAATAAATTTTGAAATGTAAATTAGGATCTTCTGAAAGTACTAAATTTCTTATCACAAAGGATTAATTCTATGATCAGCAAGGTTCGGATGTTAAGGAAAAGTCATATCTTTTTCCCGAGCTCATTTTACCCGAAATCTGAAAAATAAGTTTGAATGACGGGTCCCTGACCACGTTTAAAAAGTATTTTGTTGCCTATAAATGCATATTTCGGCCATTTTTATTGTTTTGGTCATATTTGGTCATATTTTAGTGATATGAGGTCATATTTGGTTATAATTTCAGCATTTTTGTTTCAATTGAGGCGTCGCTAACAAGGTGCGTCGAGTTTCAAACACAGGATTTCCGAATAGTGTAGTGTATATATTTTTCTTTCTTTTCCCTGAACAGGCAGATAGCAGGTTTAGAAGACCTGATTCCAAGAAGGCGCTCCTCTACGGACGTCATTTAGCATTTACTTTATGTTAGTGATACTCTACCTATCCCAAAAATTCAGGCCATATTTCATAGTTTTAAGGTAATATTTTATAGTTTTAGGTCATATTTAGCTAGTTTTTAGGGCATATCTGATTGCATATTTTGTACTTCTTTAGGACTTAAACTTCCGAACCCTAATGATCAGTTATAGTATATTATTTTTAACACTGAGTGGCTTCCCAAATCAACAAATGAATGGTCCAAGGGAAGAAGGAGGAATGTCAAATAATGTGTTCTTAACCAGACACTTGTGCCCTCAATACGTCACAAAGAGGCCTACCATATCGCGCTGATATCTCGATTTTACATTTTGAGTGACATTTCCCCTGTGGGCCCTTCAAATAAGAAATGTCTAATAACCACCAATTCAGTTGCTGTAGGGAAAGAAAACTTGAAAAGTCATTCCCGTGATGTTCACATCACTACTAATGAGTAAGTATGACGTTAAAATTCAGTGAGTCATGCTCCCTACAAAATATACCACTGATTATTAACTATTTTAACTGGAATCTTGATCTATAATAATAATAATAATAATACTATCGTATGACCTAGGGTGCCGGGTGCAAACTTTGTTATTTGACACCCAGAGGGTAGCTTGCATGTCGAATTTCGTTGTTCCTTGACTATGAAAGTCAAGGAGGTTAGATGTTAGATATCTAAGCTCCTTGAACACTATAGCGCTTCCCAGTAGAGAAATGAGGAACTATGTGTTGGCGGAAACTCCCGAGATTAATTTTGCCATTATGAACTCGGCCTACTGAATTCAAATGGGTTATTTGACATGCCAACATCGTATGCCATGCGTATCGTATTTTTGCCGCGTTTCAAAAATCACTTACCACGGCCAGGAGCGAACCAGCAATCTTGGGGTTAGTAGACTGACACGATATCCACTCACCCACCGTGGCAAGCTAATCTTGATCTGAACAGTATTCATGGAATGAACTGTAATGTTTTGCATATAGGTAGAGCCCTGCGTGGATAAAAAAAGAACGTTATCCGCATCCGCAAGGCTGTTGTTCGTATCCGCCCCCCATCCGCACGACTTTTACCCGCAACAGCATTTTTGTTATCCGAATTCGCTGACATTACAATAATATTTTTAGCCTACTTTTCACATTTTGCAAAAATGAGGAAAAAGTAGTCTTATGAGATCGATCCGGGAAAATGTGTGTCTGTCTGTCTGTCTGTCTGTCTGTCTGTCTGTCTGCCTGTCCTTCTGTCTGTCTGGCTGTGTGTGTCCCCCCCCCCCCCTATCAACTCCTAAACGGCTGGAGCAATCGAAATAAAATTTGGTAGGAGTAAAGATCTATACCTGAATATCTCACGGCCATATTTGATAATGATGTCAGTGCTACCAACTGCTGAAAAATCGCAATTGAAATTTGAGCTCCATGTTGGATATCTTGGAAGGTATGAATGGGAGCTATTTCAAAATCGGCACACATAAAGATAATAATATTGCAGTTAAATTTCCAAAAGGCCATACATGGCAGTGTTGCCAAAATGATTTAAATGCATATACCTTCTACACTATCAACTGGAATTCAACCAAATTTCGTATGTTGTATGTGTACATAACCAGATATGACTGAACTTATTCTTATGAACCACCAGTGCTGCCAACTGTTAAAAATGCTCTTAATTTCTTCTATCCAAATACCAATATATATATGAGAAAGTATGCAAGCCGACAGCTTTAAACTATGCACACGTATAGTACATGACATTCTATATTAAATTGGAGTAACTTATATACGTCAGTGCTACCAACATGATTCTAAGCCTGCTGAGAGGTCCAACTTTAAATACATGTAACTTCCATACTTTCATTTGGATTTCAACCAAATTTCGTATGTGCTATGTGTACCATAACAGCTATGACTATGCGTATTCTTAAGAGCAACCAGGGCTGCCAACTGTTAATAAATGCTGTCTCTATTTTTGTTACCCTAATATCAATATATCAGAAAGAATGCAAGCCAATAGCTCTAAACTTTGCACACGTATAGTACCTGGCATTCTAGATTACTTTGGAGTAACTAATATACGTCAGCGATGCCAACATGATTCTAATCCTTCTGATAGGTCCAATTTTAAAATGCATGTAACTTCTATACTAACTAATGGATTTCATTCAAAATTGGCACAACAATAGATCATATTATTTCAGATTATTTCTGACCAATACATTCATGACACTGTTGCCAACATGATTTTACGTGCGTTGTTAGATCCAATGTTTAACTGCATGTAATGTCCATGCTATTCATTGGACTCCAATCAAATTTTGTATTCTGTACCTTAAGAGATGGAACTAAGAATATATTCTGTCACCAGGGCTGCCAATTGTAGTGCTCTATTAGGCTACATTATGCCAGGTATACAGTATTTCGAACTAATTAGAAATTTCGATATTACCAACTTAATTTCGTCATTATTCTAGATAGATCCATATCGATTAATCATTGGCATGAATCTTAAATTTTAAGGAAAGTAGGCTCTTTAGTTCGTCACGGAACTTCTTGTTACTTTATTACATACGGCATAAAGTATTAAAGTAATACATATAGACATTTGAGGGAGCCTCCGTGGCTTAGGCGGCAGCACGCTTCTCACCGCTGGGTCCGTGGTTCAAATCCCGCTCACTCCATGTGAGATTTGTTCTGGACAAAGCGGAGGCAGACAGGTTTTTCTCCGGGTAGCCTACTCCGGTTTTACCTGTCACAATTTCATTCCAGCAACACTCTCCACTCTCATTGCATTTCATCTGTCATTCAGTTTGCCACGATGGGTGAGTGGTCAACGTGTCGGTCTACTAACCCCAAGCTTGCAGGTTCGCTCCTGGTCGTGGTAAGTGATTTTTGAAAGGCGGCAAAAATTACGACACCATGTCATACGATGTAGGCATGTCAAAGAACCCATTTGAATTCATTAGGCCGTGTTCATAATGGCAAAATTAATCTCGGGAGTTTCCGCCAACACAAAGTTCCTCATTTCTCTACTAGAAAGCGCTATAGTGTTCAAGGGAGCTTAGATATCTAACCTCCTTGACTTTCATAGTGCTTCAAGGAACAACGAAATTCGACATGCAAGCTACCCTTGGGTGCCAAATAACAAAGCTTGCAGCTGGCACCCGAGGTCATACGGTATTATTATTATTATTATTATTATCATTATCTGTCATTCATTTAATCATTGCCCCAGAGCAGTGTGACAGGCTTCGGTAGCCGGCACAGTTCATATCCTCGCCGCTAGATGGGGGCTTCATTCATTCCATTCCCTGACCCGGTCGGTCGACTGGAAGCAGGCTGTGGATTTTCATTTTCATATAGACATTTGAGGAGAAATTTGTTCCTCTAGGCTATGTGTAAATCGCCAGACAATGTTAACTGAGTCTTGTCCCTCTGAGTAACGGCGTGTAATACAGCGGGCGACTAATTATAGCACTTACTTAATCGTATGATATACCTCGCAGGTATAAAGGACTTTATTTTTGGCATAAGTCAACACTAATTGAGGGTATTTCCATGACTGGTTTCTCTCAATTCTCTGTTATTCTCACACAATCCAAGCGAAAGCAAATACGGAAATAACAAGAAACGTGAAAGACGCAGATTTTAACAAAACCTAAAACTATATTTAAATCCAGTTCAACATTGTATTCTAAAAACTATCCGCAAATTTACTCTATACATTAGACTATCCCCAGCTTATCCTTTATCCGCACAGTCATGCAAACCATATCCGTATGATGAAAAATGTTGCGGATATCCGTGGATTTTTCGCAGATATCCACATCCGCGCGCGGCTTTACATATAGGCATAACATGAATGTGCTAAATTCCAGCACGACGAAGCAGCCGGTAGAAATACACATGTTCCTCACTTGGAAATTACCACCTTGGAAACAATAAAGACAAAAACCTGATCAACACTGCCAATATAAATCGCTTTGTAGTTGAAGAGCTCTGGTGTACAGTTAGACTTCTTATGCTACGTTTCTACGGTTAGTAAAGGAATTCATACATCGTTGGTTGAAAGTTCTGTATTTAAAGAATTATCATACCAGAGACTCTCTTCGTTTAATCTTTGGTTCTGTATAATATGAAAATGAACTGTTTGATGGATAGTTTCATGCATTTATTTTCTAAAAATAGTATTACTGTTATTATTATTATCATTATTGACAAATCGTACTAATTATTTTATGTATGGGAATAATAATTAATGCGCTGTGAGTGGAAGCAAAGTTTGAGCACAAGATTCCCATTACACAATTCCTTATTATCACTGTCAGAACGTAAGAGTTGTTGTTGTTGATTCATTGATGGGCTTAGCAACATTATGGTTATGTAGTCCCGTGTAATTTGATGTGTGTGTGTGGGCGGGGGGGGGGGGAGGATTTTTCTGCTTACCTCTGTTATTGTGATGGCTGTATTAGTGTTTGTATTTGCAATTCAGATGAGGATTGGGAAAATAGGCGGCCGTGGCTTTAATTTAAAAACCAGGCATTTGTCTGGCGTAGAGGTGGGAAACCACGGAAACCACTTCCAGAATCAAACCCTCAGATTTGCCTCCCTTCCCAGCTCTCAGATCAGAATTAAATTATGTGGCAGAGCCGGGAATAGAATCCGGGCCTCCGTGGTGACAGCTAAGAGTGCTAGCCACTACCCGACGAGGCGGTCGCAGATCGTAGGAAAGGTCTATATTAGCAATAAGGACAAATAATTATTTTATCATTTCAAATGATCTTGTCGACTTCGTCGTTATGCTTGAGTCTAAAGTTTTGCGGGACGGAGACGGTTGCGTTACGGACACAGAAGTGACGTCAGACGGAAGTGACGTCATGCAACCGCGTGGGAAGCCTAAGTTAATGGCTAAAGGACGGCAAGTGCGTGACGTCATGCAGCCACGCGGGAAGCCGAAATTAATGGTTAATGGAGTCTGTTGAAAGAGTCCTGGGGCGCCGAGCGACCTGGGGCTTTGAGCGAAGCGAAAAGAACACAGGGTGACTCCTAAAGAGGTGTACAAGATACCAGATAAGAATACAGGGTGACTCCTAAAGAGATATACAAGACTCCAGATAAGACTACAAGGTGACTCTTAAAGAGGTGTTCAAGATGGCAGAGAAGAATACAGGGTGACTCCTAAAGAGGTGCACAAGATGTCAGACAAGAATACAGGGTGACTCCTAAAGAGGTGTACAAGATGACACACAAGAATACAGGGTGACTGCTAAAGAGATATACAAGATGCTAGATAAGCAGACAGGGGGCCTCCTAAAGAGGTGTGCAGGATGTCAGAGCAAAATACAGTAGGCTACAAGATGCCTGAAAAGAATACAGGGTGACTCCTAAAGAGATATACAAGATGCCAGATAAGAATACAAGGTGACTCTTAAAGAGGTGTACAAGATGGCAGAGAAGAATACAGGGTGACTCCTAAAGAGGTGCACAAGATGTCAGACAAGAATATACAGGGTGACTCCTAAAGAGGTGTACAAGATGTCACACAAGAATACAGGGTGACTTCTAAAGAGATATACAAGATGCCCTCTAAGAAGACAGGGTACCTCCGAAAGAGGTGTGCAGGATGTCAGAGCAAAACACAGTACAAGATACCAGATAACAATACAGGGTGACTCCTAAAGAGATATACAAGATACCAGATAAGAATACAAAGTGACTCTTAAAGAGGTGTACAAAATGGCAGGGAAGAACACAGGGTGACTCCTAAAGAGGAGCACAAGATGGCATACATGAATACAGGGTGCCTCCAAAGAGGTGTGCAGGATGTCAGAGCAAAATACAGTACAATATGCCAGATAACAATACAGGGTGACTCCTAAAGAGATATACAAGAACCCAGATAAGAATACAAGTGACTCTTAAAGAGGTGTGCAAGATGGCAGAGAAGAATACAGGGTGACCCCTAAAGAGGTGCACAAGATGTCAGACAAGAAAACAGGGTGACTCCTAAAGAGGTGTACAGATGCCACACAAGAATACAGGGTGTGCAGGATATCAGAGCAAAATGCAGTACAAGATGCCAGATAAGAATACAAGGTGACTCTTAAAGTGGTGTACAAGAAGGCAGAGAAAAATACAGGGAGACTCCTAAAGTGGTGCACAAGATGTCAGACAAGAATACAGGGTGACTCCTAAAGAGGTGTACAAGATGTCACACGCCCTCCTGAGCCTTTCTAATATGTGTAGCATTTGTAGCATGCGTCATTTGAAATGATATAGCGCCTAGTCTTTCAGACTGACTGTATTTTTTTTTCAAAACTGTTACGCCACAGTCTAAATAATTTATTAACAAGATGTTCAATCAAGAACATATAGCCTACTTTCTACTAAATGCATGGGTATAGTTATAACTCTTAGTCCTATTCATGGAGTTTAATTGAATGTTCGTTGTAGTAACTTGTTGAAATACAACGTGTACGATAAGCTGAATTGTTGAGGCCAGTCCTTGTTGAATCGTAAGTTACGGTTAGGCTATAATACTTGCATGATTCATACACCCGCTTCATGAAACTGTTTGGCTGATGACCTTTCAGTTTGGGCAAAGGACGCTTCCCACATTAAGGTATATTTTGTAAGATTTGGTAGAGATCGGATGATTAGATTAGTCATAATTTGATTTAAGCTCAGAACATTTGAGTGGGCGCCATTTCTACTTCGTTTGATGGCGGCAATATACAGTACAACATGACAATGAGTAGTCCTTTGCTAGTGCTACCTCTGTACCAATGTTGTTTCGATTTGCTTTTGTCGTGTTTGAATTAATAAGGGGGATTGATTTGAGCACATATACGGCCGCCATATTCAAACTATTTGAATGATGACCTTGTAGGCTGGGCAACATACGCTCCTTACATAAAGGTAGGCTATATTGTTGCAAAATTTGATAGAGACCAGATGATTAGGTTAGTCGTAATTTGATTTAAGCTTTAATTTTGGGTCAAGTGACTGGCTCACCACGACAGATATAACCAACGAGCACCCCCTTTTGTGGGAGGCCTCTGGCCTTCAAGGGACACTGCAGGCTTTATTCCTTCGTGCATTCATTCATTTGGGTGGCCACCATTCTGTTTCTGTCAAGATATCGGTGATATAAAACATGTCACTGAGGTGTCCTTTCTCAGTGCTACCTCTGTACCAAATTTAGTTCAATTTGGTTTCGTCATGATTGAATTGATAAGGGGGACAGATATTCACAAACACACACAGACAACTTTTGGCCCGGTGTAGATCTCATATACCTACTTTCATTTTTGCATAATCGAAAGTAGGCTAAATATATGTTATTTCAGTTATTAGATGCTGATGGAGCGTTAATTACTGTATTTATTAATAATTAATAATATTGTTATGGGTTTTACGTCCCTTTTAAGTACTGTGGCTTTTTACAGACGCCAGAGTGGCGTAATTTTGCCCCAAAGAGGATATTACGTGCCGGTAAATCTATTGACACGGCTCCCTCGCATTTGCTCACTCTCAAAAACGAACTGGCTGCGGCAGGTTTCAATCCTGCAACCTTGGGACAGCAGGTGATACCGCTGAGCCACGCAACTAGTCATTTATTTATTTATATATTCATTCGTTCATTCTATGTAGATTTTGTAAATTTACCCAAATTATTGCATCTAATTTGTAACCTACAATAACTTTCTTCGGCTTTTCCCAATTAATTGGGGTCGCCGGAGCCAACCAGGCTCATTTTGGTTTTGGCCAGGGATATAAAGCCGGATGCCCTTCTTGACGCCACGTGATTTCTCAGGTGAAAATTCCACCCCGCTGTCACCGGGATTCGAACCCCGGCCGTCCGGGTGAAAGACGAGCAGCTAAGCCACTGCGCCATCACGCTCCCCAATTTGTAACCTACAATGTTAAGGCTTATTTAGGCGTATTTGGTCGTCATAATTGATCTGGAATGTTTAACTATGGCCAAGGATCACTGTTTATCCAAGTAAACCATGTGTATTTGCTTTATAATAATAAGTATAAATTGCTACGACAGGAGGTAATATTTTTCAGTAATACGTTCATTTTGCTCAATTTGCCATGTATGTACCCCATAGGAAGGCTTGACAGAAAGATTGTCTCTGATGGATGTCCTGAGTTCTCTCCTCTCTTCACGCCAAGAAGGTTCTTCAAAGTCCATGTCTCCCTAAAGACCTCCCCGGCGACATTTGTAATCTTTCTCTCACTCCTTCATATGACAGCAAGATTAAGCACGAAGAGGATTTCCATTAATTTATAGGTGACCTTGAAATGTAGCCACTGCTTCTTAGCAGGCTTTGATATTGTAATGATTTTAGATAGCTCTTAAGAGGATCATAGAATATACACCTGGTTCACTTTTCATGCTGTTTATTGCTTCAAAATTTGTTTCAAAGCTTCACGTCTCCCACGATGGAAATATTTCTGTATTCAGTGGCATCCTCTTCAAGCAGAAGTAGACAGGATAATGCCTTGTATTTTATAGCTGATGTTAAGCTACTCTGACATGCTGATGGAATAAAAGAGCCAGGTGTAATGAAAACAAATCAAAATGAGTCTTCTTGATGGAAGTAATAAAATTAACGGACAGAGGAAGTCATTTAAGATACACGGCAGCCGACCATCGCTCGCCTCGGCTTGACTGCGTCCACTCCAAGAATTCAGAATATTGAAAGCGGGTCCGTTGACACAATGCAAAATTCCTTCACAATAGAATGAACGGACATGATAATAGTTTATCACAGATTTACGATGGTGTCTTCAACGGGAAAAAAGGGCTTTTGTATTTTTCGGTTCTAGATTAGAATGAATTAAGTACTACAAAAACTAACGCTGCGAATTTGTCTCAGAAGACTGCAAGTATTCAGGACGCCTGTCAACCAGCTCATGGTCAACCACATCGTGGTGTAGTGGGTAGAGGACTTCCTGTGGCCATGTTTGATCCCCGGATTTGCTAAGAAATTTAATTTTGGTTTGAGATTTGCAACGAGGTACATTCAGCCCCTGGAAGAAAAACTGAGAATCCACCTCGTAGTACAGTGGTTCACATTTTGGCTGTTACTTCAGAGAAGAAGGATTCGAATCCTACTTTAAACATCACCATCCTAGAAGTCGTTTTCCGTGTTTTACCACTTATTCTACTGGCAAATGCCGGAATAGTACCTCACTTAGGACCACGAAAGCCTCTTACCATTTCTCAGTCATATTTATAAATACTAATACAGTCATCACAATTAACATTGGTTATCAGGCAGATTCCACACACACACTCACCCAAGTATATGGAACTACAGGACTATGATGTCGCAAAGCCCCCAAATGAATGAAGAATAACAACCCCCCCCCCCCCCCCGCTAAGTTCACGGCCGTCTCTTTCTCAATCCGTTTCTCAATTACAAGTTCACACAAAATATACGGATCTGATATCTGATATCTACATCCATTTTGAGAAATTCAAAAATATGTTTCCCACAAAATGAAGATAAAGAATCAAAGAATAAATTAAAAAATCAAACTTTAATTTAATTTAAATGTGTATAACGAGTTTCATTTTAAAAATATTTGTTTTCGGTATGTATTTTAAAAATATAATTTAAATCGGAAGTAATTATGAAAATTCAAACACGCATTTGACACTTTTCTGGATCTTCTAGCTTTACAACTTTTGGCACAGCTGTTAGGTAGTTAGTTTGTTAGTTATTGTTGTTTTAAGGAGCGAAAATGTAGTATATACTGTACTTTAAATAATACTGATGCGCCATGCTCCTACTTTAATCGATTGGTTGGAATTCTCCTTTAGGTTGGTTAGCACATCGTGCTGAAAACCACCATTGTTACCTGGAACAGAATTACGTTGGTCAATCAGTTTAAAAGTTAATCAGCCAATACTAGAGGATGTAGCCATTGTTTGCTTCAGCTTCCTGTGTGGAAACTGCGGAGGACGTCCGTATGGCCACTCTGCATTGCAATGGGGCAGCGTTATATTGTTTGCTAGTCTGTGTTACCAAGGTGCGGTGGTTGAACTGGGTCGCTAGACCACGGCGGCATTGTTCCATCGCCAGAGATTAGGAAGTGCCCTGAGGCAAGATACAGTACTGTTTAACTGGGTATTGTAGTACAAGACTCATGCCCTAGGGCTAATAATATCGTCTACACATTGCTAATGAGAGTTGGCAATTAGTGTTAAGATAATAGGAGGGTCCGCATTGCCATAGGCTGGCTTGAACCAGGCATGCATGTGTGTTTATAACAGCCATATACACACATGTTCTGTACTAGGATTATAAAATACAGGAGTAATATAGGCTATTCCACCCAAACGGCATAATCCACTCTCTTCTGCACTTGAAAACAAGATGACACATGTCTGCTGCAGAGTATTAAACTTTTTATTAGCCTACGTGCTAGAGTAGAAGTAGTGCTTTGCTGTCATTAAATATGAAAACATCATTATCAAACCGGATTTCTCTATCCACGAACAAGATGTACAGGAAAGAACATATAGCCTACTTTCTCCTAAATGTATGGGTATAGTAACTCTCTGTCCTTATCACCTCCTATATTCTTCCTATTCGAACTGCAAAATGGCACAATATGCACAATATAACGCTCAATTTCATAACGTCTCAGTACTTAAAAAACAATAAATATAAGAAAAGCAACCAAAAGAATTCAACTCTGATAGATATACGTCTTAGCAAATAATGACTTTGACTAAACGATTTATTCTCTGCAGATATATTCATTATATCCCATTTCATACAAAGTTCATATTATTTCTAACAGTAGGCTATATTGGATGCAACATCTCAAATTAGTGAGATATAGGTCAGAATGAGAGATCAGCTGCCATCTTGTCTCGTAACTGAGACGGCTCAGCATTTGAAAGTCACTTCCGCATTATAATATTACAATATAAACTTTAAATTTCAAACGGGCCACGCCCTTCAGAACAGTTTAAACGATTCTCGGTTCGATAATCGGAACTGTTGCGTCCCAAGTTATGGATTATAAAGTTTCCATAATTCACAAGGCCGCCATCTTGAAATGGTACGGCTGAAGACCGTGTAGTTTGGGAGAAAGACGCGTCCTATATGAAGGTACGTTTTTACAAAATTTGGTAAAGATCCAATGATTAGATTGGTCGTAATTAAATTTTAAGTTTAGACCATTTGAGTGGCCACCACTAAGTTTTGGTAATGATAGTGGCAATATAAAACATGACACTGAGGTGCCCTTTGCTAGTGCTACCACTATACCAAATTTTATATTTTATAGTTTTAGGTCATATTTAGCTAGTTTTTAGGGCATATCTGATTGCATATTTTGTACTTCTTTAGGACTTAAACTTCCGAACCCTAATGATCAGTTATAGTATATTATTTTTAACACTGAGTGGCTTCCCAAATCAACAAATGAATGGTCCAAGGGAAGAAGGAGGAATGTCAAATAATGTGTTCTTAACCAGACACTTGTGCCCTCAATACGTCACAAAGAGGCCTACCATATCGCGCTGATATCTCGATTTTACATTTTGAGTGACATTTCCCCTGTGGGCCCTTCAAATAAGAAATGTCTAATAACCACCAATTCAGTTGCTGTAGGGAAAGAAAACTTGAAAAGTCATTCCCGTGATGTTCACATCACTACTAATGAGTAAGTATGACGTTAAAATTCAGTGAGTCATGCTCCCTACAAAATATACCACTGATTATTAACTATTTTAACTGGAATCTTGATCTATAATAATAATAATAATAATACTATCGTATGACCTAGGGTGCCGGGTGCAAACTTTGTTATTTGACACCCAGAGGGTAGCTTGCATGTCGAATTTCGTTGTTCCTTGACTATGAAAGTCAAGGAGGTTAGATGTTAGATATCTAAGCTCCTTGAACACTATAGCGCTTCCCAGTAGAGAAATGAGGAACTATGTGTTGGCGGAAACTCCCGAGATTAATTTTGCCATTATGAACTCGGCCTACTGAATTCAAATGGGTTATTTGACATGCCAACATCGTATGCCATGCGTATCGTATTTTTGCCGCGTTTCAAAAATCACTTACCACGGCCAGGAGCGAACCAGCAATCTTGGGGTTAGTAGACTGACACGATATCCACTCACCCACCGTGGCAAGCTAATCTTGATCTGAACAGTATTCATGGAATGAACTGTAATGTTTTGCATATAGGTAGAGCCCTGCGTGGATAAAAAAAGAACGTTATCCGCATCCGCAAGGCTGTTGTTCGTATCCGCCCCCCATCCGCACGACTTTTACCCGCAACAGCATTTTTGTTATCCGAATTCGCTGACATTACAATAATATTTTTAGCCTACTTTTCACATTTTGCAAAAATGAGGAAAAAGTAGTCTTATGAGATCGATCCGGGAAAATGTGTGTCTGTCTGTCTGTCTGTCTGTCTGTCTGTCTGTCTGCCTGTCCTTCTGTCTGTCTGGCTGTGTGTGTCCCCCCCCCCCCCCCCTATCAACTCCTAAACGGCTGGAGCAATCGAAATAAAATTTGGTAGGAGTAAAGATCTATACCTGAATATCTCACGGCCATATTTGATAATGATGTCAGTGCTACCAACTGCTGAAAAATCGCAATTGAAATTTGAGCTCCATGTTGGATATCTTGGAAGGTATGAATGGGAGCTATTTCAAAATCGGCACACATAAAGATAATAATATTGCAGTTAAATTTCCAAAAGGCCATACATGGCAGTGTTGCCAAAATGATTTAAATGCATATACCTTCTACACTATCAACTGGAATTCAACCAAATTTCGTATGTTGTATGTGTACATAACCAGATATGACTGAACTTATTCTTATGAACCACCAGTGCTGCCAACTGTTAAAAATGCTCTTAATTTCTTCTATCCAAATACCAATATATATATGAGAAAGTATGCAAGCCGACAGCTTTAAACTATGCACACGTATAGTACATGACATTCTATATTAAATTGGAGTAACTTATATACGTCAGTGCTACCAACATGATTCTAAGCCTGCTGAGAGGTCCAACTTTAAATACATGTAACTTCCATACTTTCATTTGGATTTCAACCAAATTTCGTATGTGCTATGTGTACCATAACAGCTATGACTATGCGTATTCTTAAGAGCAACCAGGGCTGCCAACTGTTAATAAATGCTGTCTCTATTTTTGTTACCCTAATATCAATATATCAGAAAGAATGCAAGCCAATAGCTCTAAACTTTGCACACGTATAGTACCTGGCATTCTAGATTACTTTGGAGTAACTAATATACGTCAGCGATGCCAACATGATTCTAATCCTTCTGATAGGTCCAATTTTAAAATGCATGTAACTTCTATACTAACTAATGGATTTCATTCAAAATTGGCACAACAATAGATCATATTATTTCAGATTATTTCTGACCAATACATTCATGACACTGTTGCCAACATGATTTTACGTGCGTTGTTAGATCCAATGTTTAACTGCATGTAATGTCCATGCTATTCATTGGACTCCAATCAAATTTTGTATTCTGTACCTTAAGAGATGGAACTAAGAATATATTCTGTCACCAGGGCTGCCAATTGTAGTGCTCTATTAGGCTACATTATGCCAGGTATACAGTATTTCGAACTAATTAGAAATTTCGATATTACCAACTTAATTTCGTCATTATTCTAGATAGATCCATATCGATTAATCATTGGCATGAATCTTAAATTTTAAGGAAAGTAGGCTCTTTAGTTCGTCACGGAACTTCTTGTTACTTTATTACATACGGCATAAAGTATTAAAGTAATACATATAGACATTTGAGGGAGCCTCCGTGGCTTAGGCGGCAGCACGCTTCTCACCGCTGGGTCCGTGGTTCAAATCCCGCTCACTCCATGTGAGATTTGTTCTGGACAAAGCGGAGGCAGACAGGTTTTTCTCCGGGTAGCCTACTCCGGTTTTACCTGTCACAATTTCATTCCAGCAACACTCTCCACTCTCATTGCATTTCATCTGTCATTCAGTTTGCCACGATGGGTGAGTGGTCAACGTGTCGGTCTACTAACCCCAAGCTTGCAGGTTCGCTCCTGGTCGTGGTAAGTGATTTTTGAAAGGCGGCAAAAATTACGACACCATGTCATACGATGTAGGCATGTCAAAGAACCCATTTGAATTCATTAGGCCGTGTTCATAATGGCAAAATTAATCTCGGGAGTTTCCGCCAACACAAAGTTCCTCATTTCTCTACTAGAAAGCGCTATAGTGTTCAAGGGAGCTTAGATATCTAACCTCCTTGACTTTCATAGTGCTTCAAGGAACAACGAAATTCGACATGCAAGCTACCCTTGGGTGCCAAATAACAAAGCTTGCAGCTGGCACCCGAGGTCATACGGTATTATTATTATTATTATTATTATCATTATCTGTCATTCATTTAATCATTGCCCCAGAGCAGTGTGACAGGCTTCGGTAGCCGGCACAGTTCATATCCTCGCCGCTAGATGGGGGCTTCATTCATTCCATTCCCTGACCCGGTCGGTCGACTGGAAGCAGGCTGTGGATTTTCATTTTCATATAGACATTTGAGGAGAAATTTGTTCCTCTAGGCTATGTGTAAATCGCCAGACAATGTTAACTGAGTCTTGTCCCTCTGAGTAACGGCGTGTAATACAGCGGGCGACTAATTATAGCACTTACTTAATCGTATGATATACCTCGCAGGTATAAAGGACTTTATTTTTGGCATAAGTCAACACTAATTGAGGGTATTTCCATGACTGGTTTCTCTCAATTCTCTGTTATTCTCACACAATCCAAGCGAAAGCAAATACGGAAATAACAAGAAACGTGAAAGACGCAGATTTTAACAAAACCTAAAACTATATTTAAATCCAGTTCAACATTGTATTCTAAAAACTATCCGCAAATTTACTCTATACATTAGACTATCCCCAGCTTATCCTTTATCCGCACAGTCATGCAAACCATATCCGTATGATGAAAAATGTTGCGGATATCCGTGGATTTTTCGCAGATATCCACATCCGCGCGCGGCTTTACATATAGGCATAACATGAATGTGCTAAATTCCAGCACGACGAAGCAGCCGGTAGAAATACACATGTTCCTCACTTGGAAATTACCACCTTGGAAACAATAAAGACAAAAACCTGATCAACACTGCCAATATAAATCGCTTTGTAGTTGAAGAGCTCTGGTGTACAGTTAGACTTCTTATGCTACGTTTCTACGGTTAGTAAAGGAATTCATACATCGTTGGTTGAAAGTTCTGTATTTAAAGAATTATCATACCAGAGACTCTCTTCGTTTAATCTTTGGTTCTGTATAATATGAAAATGAACTGTTTGATGGATAGTTTCATGCATTTATTTTCTAAAAATAGTATTACTGTTATTATTATTATCATTATTGACAAATCGTACTAATTATTTTATGTATGGGAATAATAATTAATGCGCTGTGAGTGGAAGCAAAGTTTGAGCACAAGATTCCCATTACACAATTCCTTATTATCACTGTCAGAACGTAAGAGTTGTTGTTGTTGATTCATTGATGGGCTTAGCAACATTATGGTTATGTAGTCCCGTGTAATTTGATGTGTGTGTGTGGGCGGGGGGGGGGGGAGGATTTTTCTGCTTACCTCTGTTATTGTGATGGCTGTATTAGTGTTTGTATTTGCAATTCAGATGAGGATTGGGAAAATAGGCGGCCGTGGCTTTAATTTAAAAACCAGGCATTTGTCTGGCGTAGAGGTGGGAAACCACGGAAACCACTTCCAGAATCAAACCCTCAGATTTGCCTCCCTTCCCAGCTCTCAGATCAGAATTAAATTATGTGGCAGAGCCGGGAATAGAATCCGGGCCTCCGTGGTGACAGCTAAGAGTGCTAGCCACTACCCGACGAGGCGGTCGCAGATCGTAGGAAAGGTCTATATTAGCAATAAGGACAAATAATTATTTTATCATTTCAAATGATCTTGTCGACTTCGTCGTTATGCTTGAGTCTAAAGTTTTGCGGGACGGAGACGGTTGCGTTACGGACACAGAAGTGACGTCAGACGGAAGTGACGTCATGCAACCGCGTGGGAAGCCTAAGTTAATGGCTAAAGGACGGCAAGTGCGTGACGTCATGCAGCCACGCGGGAAGCCGAAATTAATGGTTAATGGAGTCTGTTGAAAGAGTCCTGGGGCGCCGAGCGACCTGGGGCTTTGAGCGAAGCGAAAAGAACACAGGGTGACTCCTAAAGAGGTGTACAAGATACCAGATAAGAATACAGGGTGACTCCTAAAGAGATATACAAGACTCCAGATAAGACTACAAGGTGACTCTTAAAGAGGTGTTCAAGATGGCAGAGAAGAATACAGGGTGACTCCTAAAGAGGTGCACAAGATGTCAGACAAGAATACAGGGTGACTCCTAAAGAGGTGTACAAGATGACACACAAGAATACAGGGTGACTGCTAAAGAGATATACAAGATGCTAGATAAGCAGACAGGGGGCCTCCTAAAGAGGTGTGCAGGATGTCAGAGCAAAATACAGTAGGCTACAAGATGCCTGAAAAGAATACAGGGTGACTCCTAAAGAGATATACAAGATGCCAGATAAGAATACAAGGTGACTCTTAAAGAGGTGTACAAGATGGCAGAGAAGAATACAGGGTGACTCCTAAAGAGGTGCACAAGATGTCAGACAAGAATATACAGGGTGACTCCTAAAGAGGTGTACAAGATGTCACACAAGAATACAGGGTGACTTCTAAAGAGATATACAAGATGCCCTCTAAGAAGACAGGGTACCTCCGAAAGAGGTGTGCAGGATGTCAGAGCAAAACACAGTACAAGATACCAGATAACAATACAGGGTGACTCCTAAAGAGATATACAAGATACCAGATAAGAATACAAAGTGACTCTTAAAGAGGTGTACAAAATGGCAGGGAAGAACACAGGGTGACTCCTAAAGAGGAGCACAAGATGGCATACATGAATACAGGGTGCCTCCAAAGAGGTGTGCAGGATGTCAGAGCAAAATACAGTACAATATGCCAGATAACAATACAGGGTGACTCCTAAAGAGATATACAAGAACCCAGATAAGAATACAAGTGACTCTTAAAGAGGTGTGCAAGATGGCAGAGAAGAATACAGGGTGACCCCTAAAGAGGTGCACAAGATGTCAGACAAGAAAACAGGGTGACTCCTAAAGAGGTGTACAGATGCCACACAAGAATACAGGGTGTGCAGGATATCAGAGCAAAATGCAGTACAAGATGCCAGATAAGAATACAAGGTGACTCTTAAAGTGGTGTACAAGAAGGCAGAGAAAAATACAGGGAGACTCCTAAAGTGGTGCACAAGATGTCAGACAAGAATACAGGGTGACTCCTAAAGAGGTGTACAAGATGTCACACGCCCTCCTGAGCCTTTCTAATATGTGTAGCATTTGTAGCATGCGTCATTTGAAATGATATAGCGCCTAGTCTTTCAGACTGACTGTATTTTTTTTTCAAAACTGTTACGCCACAGTCTAAATAATTTATTAACAAGATGTTCAATCAAGAACATATAGCCTACTTTCTACTAAATGCATGGGTATAGTTATAACTCTTAGTCCTATTCATGGAGTTTAATTGAATGTTCGTTGTAGTAACTTGTTGAAATACAACGTGTACGATAAGCTGAATTGTTGAGGCCAGTCCTTGTTGAATCGTAAGTTACGGTTAGGCTATAATACTTGCATGATTCATACACCCGCTTCATGAAACTGTTTGGCTGATGACCTTTCAGTTTGGGCAAAGGACGCTTCCCACATTAAGGTATATTTTGTAAGATTTGGTAGAGATCGGATGATTAGATTAGTCATAATTTGATTTAAGCTCAGAACATTTGAGTGGGCGCCATTTCTACTTCGTTTGATGGCGGCAATATACAGTACAACATGACAATGAGTAGTCCTTTGCTAGTGCTACCTCTGTACCAATGTTGTTTCGATTTGCTTTTGTCGTGTTTGAATTAATAAGGGGGATTGATTTGAGCACATATACGGCCGCCATATTCAAACTATTTGAATGATGACCTTGTAGGCTGGGCAACATACGCTCCTTACATAAAGGTAGGCTATATTGTTGCAAAATTTGATAGAGACCAGATGATTAGGTTAGTCGTAATTTGATTTAAGCTTTAATTTTGGGTCAAGTGACTGGCTCACCACGACAGATATAACCAACGAGCACCCCCTTTTGTGGGAGGCCTCTGGCCTTCAAGGGACACTGCAGGCTTTATTCCTTCGTGCATTCATTCATTTGGGTGGCCACCATTCTGTTTCTGTCAAGATATCGGTGATATAAAACATGTCACTGAGGTGTCCTTTCTCAGTGCTACCTCTGTACCAAATTTAGTTCAATTTGGTTTCGTCATGATTGAATTGATAAGGGGGACAGATATTCACAAACACACACAGACAACTTTTGGCCCGGTGTAGATCTCATATACCTACTTTCATTTTTGCATAATCGAAAGTAGGCTAAATATATGTTATTTCAGTTATTAGATGCTGATGGAGCGTTAATTACTGTATTTATTAATAATTAATAATATTGTTATGGGTTTTACGTCCCTTTTAAGTACTGTGGCTTTTTACAGACGCCAGAGTGGCGTAATTTTGCCCCAAAGAGGATATTACGTGCCGGTAAATCTATTGACACGGCTCCCTCGCATTTGCTCACTCTCAAAAACGAACTGGCTGCGGCAGGTTTCAATCCTGCAACCTTGGGACAGCAGGTGATACCGCTGAGCCACGCAACTAGTCATTTATTTATTTATATATTCATTCGTTCATTCTATGTAGATTTTGTAAATTTACCCAAATTATTGCATCTAATTTGTAACCTACAATAACTTTCTTCGGCTTTTCCCAATTAATTGGGGTCGCCGGAGCCAACCAGGCTCATTTTGGTTTTGGCCAGGGATATAAAGCCGGATGCCCTTCTTGACGCCACGTGATTTCTCAGGTGAAAATTCCACCCCGCTGTCACCGGGATTCGAACCCCGGCCGTCCGGGTGAAAGACGAGCAGCTAAGCCACTGCGCCATCACGCTCCCCAATTTGTAACCTACAATGTTAAGGCTTATTTAGGCGTATTTGGTCGTCATAATTGATCTGGAATGTTTAACTATGGCCAAGGATCACTGTTTATCCAAGTAAACCATGTGTATTTGCTTTATAATAATAAGTATAAATTGCTACGACAGGAGGTAATATTTTTCAGTAATACGTTCATTTTGCTCAATTTGCCATGTATGTACCCCATAGGAAGGCTTGACAGAAAGATTGTCTCTGATGGATGTCCTGAGTTCTCTCCTCTCTTCACGCCAAGAAGGTTCTTCAAAGTCCATGTCTCCCTAAAGACCTCCCCGGCGACATTTGTAATCTTTCTCTCACTCCTTCATATGACAGCAAGATTAAGCACGAAGAGGATTTCCATTAATTTATAGGTGACCTTGAAATGTAGCCACTGCTTCTTAGCAGGCTTTGATATTGTAATGATTTTAGATAGCTCTTAAGAGGATCATAGAATATACACCTGGTTCACTTTTCATGCTGTTTATTGCTTCAAAATTTGTTTCAAAGCTTCACGTCTCCCACGATGGAAATATTTCTGTATTCAGTGGCATCCTCTTCAAGCAGAAGTAGACAGGATAATGCCTTGTATTTTATAGCTGATGTTAAGCTACTCTGACATGCTGATGGAATAAAAGAGCCAGGTGTAATGAAAACAAATCAAAATGAGTCTTCTTGATGGAAGTAATAAAATTAACGGACAGAGGAAGTCATTTAAGATACACGGCAGCCGACCATCGCTCGCCTCGGCTTGACTGCGTCCACTCCAAGAATTCAGAATATTGAAAGCGGGTCCGTTGACACAATGCAAAATTCCTTCACAATAGAATGAACGGACATGATAATAGTTTATCACAGATTTACGATGGTGTCTTCAACGGGAAAAAAGGGCTTTTGTATTTTTCGGTTCTAGATTAGAATGAATTAAGTACTACAAAAACTAACGCTGCGAATTTGTCTCAGAAGACTGCAAGTATTCAGGACGCCTGTCAACCAGCTCATGGTCAACCACATCGTGGTGTAGTGGGTAGAGGACTTCCTGTGGCCATGTTTGATCCCCGGATTTGCTAAGAAATTTAATTTTGGTTTGAGATTTGCAACGAGGTACATTCAGCCCCTGGAAGAAAAACTGAGAATCCACCTCGTAGTACAGTGGTTCACATTTTGGCTGTTACTTCAGAGAAGAAGGATTCGAATCCTACTTTAAACATCACCATCCTAGAAGTCGTTTTCCGTGTTTTACCACTTATTCTACTGGCAAATGCCGGAATAGTACCTCACTTAGGACCACGAAAGCCTCTTACCATTTCTCAGTCATATTTATAAATACTAATACAGTCATCACAATTAACATTGGTTATCAGGCAGATTCCACACACACACTCACCCAAGTATATGGAACTACAGGACTATGATGTCGCAAAGCCCCCAAATGAATGAAGAATAACAACCCCCCCCCCCCCCCGCTAAGTTCACGGCCGTCTCTTTCTCAATCCGTTTCTCAATTACAAGTTCACACAAAATATACGGATCTGATATCTGATATCTACATCCATTTTGAGAAATTCAAAAATATGTTTCCCACAAAATGAAGATAAAGAATCAAAGAATAAATTAAAAAATCAAACTTTAATTTAATTTAAATGTGTATAACGAGTTTCATTTTAAAAATATTTGTTTTCGGTATGTATTTTAAAAATATAATTTAAATCGGAAGTAATTATGAAAATTCAAACACGCATTTGACACTTTTCTGGATCTTCTAGCTTTACAACTTTTGGCACAGCTGTTAGGTAGTTAGTTTGTTAGTTATTGTTGTTTTAAGGAGCGAAAATGTAGTATATACTGTACTTTAAATAATACTGATGCGCCATGCTCCTACTTTAATCGATTGGTTGGAATTCTCCTTTAGGTTGGTTAGCACATCGTGCTGAAAACCACCATTGTTACCTGGAACAGAATTACGTTGGTCAATCAGTTTAAAAGTTAATCAGCCAATACTAGAGGATGTAGCCATTGTTTGCTTCAGCTTCCTGTGTGGAAACTGCGGAGGACGTCCGTATGGCCACTCTGCATTGCAATGGGGCAGCGTTATATTGTTTGCTAGTCTGTGTTACCAAGGTGCGGTGGTTGAACTGGGTCGCTAGACCACGGCGGCATTGTTCCATCGCCAGAGATTAGGAAGTGCCCTGAGGCAAGATACAGTACTGTTTAACTGGGTATTGTAGTACAAGACTCATGCCCTAGGGCTAATAATATCGTCTACACATTGCTAATGAGAGTTGGCAATTAGTGTTAAGATAATAGGAGGGTCCGCATTGCCATAGGCTGGCTTGACCCAGGCATGCATGTGTGTTTATAACAGCCATATACACACATGTTCTGTACTAGGATTATAAAATACAGGAGTAATATAGGCTATTCCACCCAAACGGCATAATCCACTCTCTTCTGCACTTGAAAACAAGATGACACATGTCTGCTGCAGAGTATTAAACTTTTTATTAGCCTACGTGCTAGAGTAGAAGTAGTGCTTTGCTGTCATTAAATATGAAAACATCATTATCAAACCGGATTTCTCTATCCACGAACAAGATGTACAGGAAAGAACATATAGCCTACTTTCTCCTAAATGTATGGGTATAGTAACTCTCTGTCCTTATCACCTCCTATATTCTTCCTATTCGAACTGCAAAATGGCACAATATGCACAATATAACGCTCAATTTCATAACGTCTCAGTACTTAAAAAACAATAAATATAAGAAAAGCAACCAAAAGAATTCAACTCTGATAGATATACGTCTTAGCAAATAATGACTTTGACTAAACGATTTATTCTCTGCAGATATATTCATTATATCCCATTTCATACAAAGTTCATATTATTTCTAACAGTAGGCTATATTGGATGCAACATCTCAAATTAGTGAGATATAGGTCAGAATGAGAGATCAGCTGCCATCTTGTCTCGTAACTGAGACGGCTCAGCATTTGAAAGTCACTTCCGCATTATAATATTACAATATAAACTTTAAATTTCAAACGGGCCACGCCCTTTAGAACAGTTTAAACGATTCTCGGTTCGATAATCGGAACTGTTGCGTCCCAAGTTATGGATTATAAAGTTTCCATAATTCACAAGGCCGCCATCTTGAAATGGTACGGCTGAAGACCGTGTAGTTTGGGAGAAAGACGCGTCCTATATGAAGGTACGTTTTTACAAAATTTGGTAAAGATCCAATGATTAGATTGGTCGTAATTAAATTTTAAGTTTAGACCATTTGAGTGGCCACCACTAAGTTTTGGTAATGATAGTGGCAATATAAAACATGACACTGAGGTGCCCTTTGCTAGTGCTACCACTATACCAAATTTTCCTTCAATTCGGTTTCGTCATGTTTGAATTGATATTGGGGAGTGGGGGGACAGAATACACACACACACACACACAGACACACAGACAGACACACAATTTTTGGCCCTGTGCAGATCTCATAAATCTACTTAATTTTTTTTTGCAAAAATAGAAAGTAGGCTAAAAATACAGTAGTTTAAACAGTAGTCTACCATATTATTCTATTCGGAATGGAGATAAACTAGACTATTTTGTATTTTCTTGCCTGTTTCTCCATATATGGGCTACTCCAAAACTTATTAAGTCTTTATGGAAGAATGGTCTTGATGGTAATGACACATTTTTTTAGAGGAAGGTCTTTCTTCAATGCCTTCTAAATGTTTTCTATAGGATTCATGTCAGGAGAATTTCCCGGCCAGTTCAAAACATAAGTTTTTTTATTCTATAGGAAGCCTGGTACCAATTTAGTCTTGTGGCATGGCGGTGGTGAATCATGCATGAAGGTAAAGTCCTTTTTCCGGAACCATTATGATGCTTGAGGCAAAGCTTCATTCCATAAGACCAGCTCGTACTGGATCTTCCACATTGTGCGTTGAACAATATACTGAACCCTTGCAAAGAAGCTTATGAGACTCAGTTTCGGGGGGTGTAACAGTTAATTTCGTAAGTTGTTGTTAAAGCGCTTCTATAACATGCAGGGTAACACATAGCAAAATAACATGCAGGAAGAAGTGAATACCAGGGTTAAAACAAATGAATTTAATAACAGATCAACTATTTACAAATAAAAATCAACAAACAAGATCTCCCAAATGACTCCCACTTGAATTAATTACTTGCCATAACTAGACCTAATCTCAGGAGAGATTATAAACTGGACCAAATGTCCCAAATACTTCAATGACATTGTGTACGTGTGCGGCTGTTCTACATGCTTAACGATGAGTACAAATAAATGCGAGATTCGTCACCATCTGGTAAACCTTCAGAGGACGAATCTGCATTGTCTAGAGCTAGACAGACGCGGGGAACCAACTATACTCTACTTAAATTAAACCGACACGTCCTACACTAAATAAAACAACAAATAATTTCCGCATGAAATTGTAATCAAGGAACTGCCGTAGCAAAAACATTAATGCCTAAAAATTAGGACTTTTCAAAATCAACACAAGTAAATTAACACGTGACCAATAAAAGAAAAACACATATGACCGCTTGCCATTTTTACAAGTATATACAACTACACCACCAGGTGTCACAACAAACACACTAACATGAACTGAGTCATAGAAAATAACTAGGCTCAAAGCCAACATTTAAATCATTAAAACAATATTCCATTCATACGAGATGCGATAATTCGTAACAGCCAAGGCGAACTCCCCAATTAATTATGGTCCAATGACCATCACAAAAGAACAGGTTTGCTAATGATAGCTTATAGGGGTCAGTCGGTCAGCTGGACTGCCTAAAGAATGAGTCACCACACCTAGACGGGCGCTAAGTGGAAATCTGCACATCTGTCAACCCACGTGTCAATAACCTCGACCTGCCGTGGCATGGGTTCGAGTCTCGAAGAAGCGTGCTCCCAAAGCACATATACGTGTGTGTGTCAGAATAAATATCTCAGCATTTCCCCTAGGAAATCCAAGAATCAGCGCTGGACAAGTTACAGTAGCCTCCAAGAGCGCTCTGCCTTTCCATCAAAAATACAACTAAAACAATCATGAGGGTGGTAGCACCACCTACCCCTCATCACGAAGAATCAATACACACACCTGACACAAGAACACATACAGAATCACACGTATGGGTTTGACAGAAACCTGAAATAAATGACATAAATATTTAACACCAACTTGCGCTTCCAATCTAGTCCGTGACTGAAGAACCTGAAACGGACTTAAAAAAATCTTTAAAAAATTAGAACTAAGGTGTTCTACAGTTACATCTTAATTTGTTGCGCTCGGCAACCCTAGTATGAATAAAACCTGTTCATAAAACTTCTTACAATAATTACCTCCCTCTTCCTGTTAAAAATGAACTTTAATAAAGCACCACTTATCGAATGTAACGAGTTTCGCATTCGCATGGATAAAATCAAATACACACGCCGTGTACACTAAATATGACCCCAAAGAAAAATATATCACAAACAAATTTGGCCACGCACCAACGTACATTTAAAGATAATAGTGTCGGCACACAAAAACAATCTAAACAAGAAATAGTTAGCTTTCTAAAGAAATCTACCTAAAACAAGAATGAACTATTTACAACGTTCCCGCGCCTTATCTAACTACATATTGAGTAAATCAATGTTTGTGCATCACCGTTTCAGCTTGCAGAACTTTAACCTCCATCCCGGTGCATTTCCCTACGGGAAATCTAGCCCTCCATCGTCGACGTAGTTGTAGAGGCGATGTACATCATTCCAACACACGACCAAACGTCGGACATCTTGGCGTAGCTTCTTGGACAGAAATGTTCAATGTTAATAATATTGCCTAGCTATAATCACTGTGAGCTACTACTTTCACTCACAATAAAGTCCTATGCGATTACTGATCGTAGACTTGCCCTATCTCAGCATTTGCTTAACACACGCACAAATATCACTCAAAAATATAATACAAAATTTACATAAAATTACACACTTCAAACTCATCGCAACTGGCTTGAAAACAAGTCTTAAACATGTCTATCATGCAGCTCTTATCTCGCCTAGAGATCTCCACTGCTACACGTGAACACTGCTCCCTTGAGCACAAAATGAAATGTTAGTGAAGTATGCTCATTAGAGCTTGAAAAATCGTGACGCAGACTGGCGTGAACGTTGCTCACCAGAGCTCAATAAAGTTGTGTCCTAAACAGCTCATCACCGATCAATTTATTGGAAACTGACAGAACGAGATAGGGTGGGGAGAATTTGTAAAAATAATCTGGAGTTTTCACCTCACAAACTTGGAACTAGTATCAATCTTCTTCATTTTATCCAAACGTCTCAATGCACTTATGTGGAATTAATTCGGATCGGCGGTTCTTTAGATATGCGTTTCCGCGCCTTTTTCTAGGGTACGCAATTCACCGCGTGGCTTTGGCGTGGTCTCTTCTGATTGGCTGATTCAATCCTGGATCGGTTGAAACTTTACTCATGACACTCCCATAATGACTCCAATTTAGGTGCGCGTTGGTACAGAATTTGTCCTTGTATTCGGCTTAACCGGTCGTCTTCAGGAATAACTACCAAGCTGCTTCTGTTGTAATCATTGCAACACACTACCTTGGCTCCCCCTTTGTCAATTTCAACATGTACTGCCTGGGCATCAGTAATAATAATAATAATAAAATCATGAAGACTTATTCATCGACAGATTAATAAGGGTTCATTTATCCTCAGCAAGGTTTTGAAATTCGAAGCAAGTGATTGATTTGGATTTTAAAAACAATATCCACAGTAGCATAGATAACATCTCTTAAGTACCTCACTCGTCTGCTTGAGTGTACATTCCACTGACCCAATTAGTGTGCGCGCTCCACGCTTCAATGTCATTCACACCTCTCGCAAGACCTCCCCTCTCACTCACACGATTACAACTTCTGCCGGACCAGCTGTCTTGTTTACAAACAAAGCTCGCTATCCCCAGATACTACATGGCCACGTACATTTGAGTGAAGGTTCTCAAATTAAAAATTTTGCAATAATGATTCTGCATTCATAGTCCTGATTACTCATCAAATGGTTCCCTTCTGTAATACGGCTTGAGATTAGCGCTATTGAACACAGATTTAGCGCCAGTGCTCAATTCTTCAAGTCTGTAAGCATTGTTACACAAATTCTTAATGATGCGGAACGGGCCGATAAATTTTGGACAGAACTTGGCAAATACTTTGTTGTTAGGATCAGATATCGGTGGTCTTCGAACAAGCACTAGTTCCTGCTCCTGTAATTAACGATGAAATTTCTTTCCTCTGTACCTCGTCAGTCTTCGGTCCGCTTGGCTCCTCATGTGTTCTCTTGTTCGCTGAATTCGCAGCTCATGTGCTAATAACGGGTCCCTTGGGCATGGAATAATCTTGTCCCAAGATCTCTCAGGCATCCTGTTGTGGTGTACAACTAGTGGGACTTGACCTGTCGATCGTGCTTTGTAGTGTTCATGCACATCTCAATATCTCCTACTTTGTCAACCCACTTATTATGATCATTAGGAATCATCACTCGGTAATACTGGGCAACACAGCGAATCGTTCTCTCGCTCGGATTTCCACAAGGATGGCGAATGCTCGACAGAACATGCTTTATCCCTAAGCTCTCTAGACCTTGCCTAAAAACATTGCTCGTAAAATAGGTACCATGGTCCTATAAGATGAATTCCGGCTTCCCAAGCATCGGAATGACTTTGTTCTGAATTCTGCTGAGGACTTGCTTCGATGTCGTCTTCTGGATCGGACATAATACTACCACCTTGGAAAACACATCGACACATACAAGAAGGTGTCGGCATCCTCGTTTTCCCTTAACTAGAGGGCCAAAACAGTAAATAGCGATCAGCTCGCATGGTTTCTGATGTAATACAGGTTTCGGAGGTTGTTTCAAAATGAAGTTATTGGGTTTAGTGCGCTGACACGCGTCACAAGTTATGATTACTTCCACAATAGTATATCGCATCTTAGGCCAAGTAAAAGTTTCCCCTATTGTCGCTTCTGTTTTGTCCGTGTCGATATGTGCTAGGCTTTAGTGGACATGCCACGTCAATCCTCTCTGCAATGATGCTGGAACTAGATTTCGCAGTTTGGTGTGATCCTCATCCACGTACTTATGCAGAAGGTTATTCAGGTAGTGAAATTTCGCTTCCTTGGCACGGGCTTCTCGATATTCAGGTGAATCTGGCTGTAGTTCCTTCTTGTAAAACTTGATCATCATCATCATCCACGGGTCCTTTTCTTTTTCCTTCTGAATTTCTTTCACCTTGTCCAAAAATTCACGAGCCTTAGGTGTTAGTGTTATGTGGTGAACGTCCACTGCTATCACGTTCTCATCTTCCGGACTCCTACTTAAAGCATCTGGTATGATGTTCATCCTTCCAGGGCAATGTTCTATGGTAATGTCGAACTGCTGTATGTAAATGGACCAACGCGTAACTCTTTCGCTTGCCATCGTCGTCTTGAATAAGAATGTCAGTGCATGGTGGTCAGTTCTGACAACAATGGAAAATCCGAAGATCATCTTGCGCCATTGTTGAAGTGAGTACAAAATCGCTAGCAACTCAAGCTCTGTAACAGTGTAGTTCCTCTCGTGCTTCCTCAATTTACGACTCGTAAATGCCAAATATGATCGTTTCTTGGGTTCATCAGCGTCCTCTTGATACAGCATGGCGCCGATTCCAATCAATGAAGCGTCTGCCTGAATTACAAATTTCTTCTCGAAGTCTGGATACCCTAGCTTCACACAATTCTCCAGTAGGTCTTTCGTGGCTTTAAAGGACCTGTCGCACTCCTCATTCCATGACCATCGATTTGATTTCTTTAGCATCTCTTGCATCGGTGCTACTGTTTCCGTGTACCCAGGACAATTCTCCTTAAAGAAACCTGTCACTCCCAAAAATGCTCTCACGTGTTTCACTTTAGTTGGTGTGGGAAATTTCTTGATTGCGTCAATTTTCGCCGGATTTCGTCTCACGCCTTCAACATCAATTATGTGACCCAAATACAGAATCTCGCTCTGGCAAAAGTGCGATTTCTTCAAATTAATTTTGAAATTCATGGTTCTCAAGTTGTCCAAAAGTTTGTTAAGTTCACCAAGTGTTCCTCAATCGTTTCTGATGCAATAAGTATGTCGTCAACATATCTCGTAGTGAAGCTCTTGACATCCTCAGTTAGATTCCTGTCTAGTGCTCGTATCAATGCACATCCAGCTGTTTTTACACTAAAGGGCATGCGAGACCAGATATAGCTTTGTTTATCAAATAAAAACCCCGTCAATAATTGGGATTTTTCCTCAAGTTCCAGATGGTGGGAACTATTCGTTAGGTCGACGCTAGAATATATCTTCTTTCCACGGAAGCCCTTCAATACATCCTTGATCCTTGGTGCTTGGTCATGCTCAACTAGCAGTTTGCTGTTTAAAACCCGCGTGTCTAGGCGTAATCTGATTGATCCATTTGGCTTGGCCACAGCCAATATTGCATTTAAGTATGGGGTTGCTGCTTTCCTGATCATACCGGAATCTAATAAGTTACTAATAATGTCCTTCACCTGAGCAAAATGTTTCTCTGGGATCGGGTACAATTTACTCTTAAATGGGGTCCAATCGGTAACTTGCATGGCATACTGGAAATTTAAAACTTTTCCAGGAATCGTGTCGAAAACTCCTTTATGATGTCTTAAGGTCTCTTCTAATTTTCTTCTGTCAGGTTCCCCTACTATTGCCTCCTTAAGTCGCTCCTGAAGTAGAATTTCAAATTTGGATCCGCTAATTTCTTCTTCCGCCTAATGTATCCAAAGTTCCTGCGAAATATCTCGACTGTCAATTTCAACCACGGCAGTCTGGCTTACTCGTCCCTCCGTCGAGTTCTTATCTTCGATCGCCTCATTAGTGCATTGTTCAATGACCCAAGTATTCGTCTCTCTCTCTAGTGGTCTCTCTTCCATGTTCAGACCCACATGACTCAACCCCTCAACTAGTTTGAAACTCACAGTGTTATTAAGTAAGTCAATTATAGCATGAAAATCACAGATGAAGTTGGCTCCCAGAATGACATTATAATTCATCTTTGGTATCACGATGAAAGTTTGTGAAAATGTGTGGTTTAATATCTCCAGATCTAAATATGCTTGGTGCTTGCAAACTATGGTCTTGTCAGGAATGACCCCTCGGACTTTCATTAATGGTACAGGCATAATTGGAATGGTTTGTTTATTTCCAATTTCTTTCAACAATGCTTCCGTGACTAAGCTCACCTAGCTACCCGTGTCGATCAGGCACCTCACTCTAATACCTCCAATATGAGCATAAATAATAGGTAATTGTTTGATTACATTCTCTCGGTCCTTCACCACTTCCTCCAGGCAATCGTCCGGGAATGCTACCTACTCTTCTATGTTTGCAACAATCAACTCCTCCCGTTCCCTGGTGTCCTCCGTTCTCAGGCTATCTGGTTTTGGTTTAATCGTGTTTTTTTTTTATCCTGGGACCCATTCGTCGAGTTCCGCCGGTTGTCATCGCGTCTCTCCTGCTGACGTAATAAGCTTTCCGCCCCCGCTCCTTGGTGATTATCTGGGCTCTGCCTATTTGCCATCGCCCGCCCCCACTTCTCTTTCTCTGTTTCTTCGGCATTTAACTCGTCCAAATATTTGTGTGATTCAGCATACCGCTCGTTCCAGTCATGGCGATAGTCTCCCTGATTATCTTGCCGATAATTCCTCGTATTGTTCCACCTGCCGTCTCCAAAGGTCTACCCTGCCTTGGGTTTCCTCTCCAGTTCGTATACTCTCACTGGTAGTCCACTGATTGTGACTGTTCTGATTATTATTATTATTATAATTATCACGGGTGACCGAGTCACGGCGGGATAACCGTTACATCAAGTACAGAGGAAATGCTGTATTACAGCCTGTCCATGGGCTGAGAGATGGCATCCCCATTAATGGACTTACTTTCTTCAGGCTAACAACCCGTTGGAAGGACATTTTCATTGCTTTCAAGTCTTGTAAAGGAAAAAACCGGACGGATTCTACAGTTGACGAACTTGGCAAAGGAAAGGACACGAATTGGAAAAGGAAGGATATTATTAGATGTGCTACCTGGAATGTTCAGGGTATTGGACACAAAGATGATCAATTAGACGATATTCTATCTAAAAAAGATATTTCAATTGCAGTTATTTCTGAAACAATGAAAAAGCTTCAGGGATCCAAGGAGACAAAAAATTATTTACAGTTTTATAGTGGTGTTCAACGAAATGTTAGAGCACAGGCAGGGGTTATGTTTATGGTTCACAAGAGATTACGATCAAATATTGATAGCTATACTTTTTGGAATGAAAGGATCATTCAAGTAAGAATAAAACTATCCAGAGGATATTTGACAGTTATAGGGGTATATGCACCGGTTGAAGGATACTCGAAAGAAAGTGATATTTTTTTATAATGATCTACAGAAGATAATCAATATTACTAATAGACAAGATATGGTACTGTTAATGGGAGACTTGAATGGCAGAGTTGGTAATGAGAAAATTCAGAATAACATTGGTATTCATGGAGAGGTAACCCGCAATAATAATGGAACAAAATTAATAGATTTCACTATCTTCAATCAGTTTCGGATTATGAACACACTATTTCCACACAAGGACAGTCATAAATATACGTGGTCCGCAAGAAATCAGAAATCAATTATTGATTATATCATTTGTAATGGAAAATTGGCAGATTTAGTTTTGGATACAAGAGTTTATCGAGGACCTGAATTGGAAAAAGACCACTATTTATTAGTTGCTCCTATTCGTTTAAAACCACGGTGGTTCAAGAAAAAGAAACAAAGAACACAGGAAAACGAAACTTTATATAAGGTTAACCTTTTAAATGATCCCAGTATAAAATGGCTATACCAAAACAGGCTTGATAATCACATTCAGATGATTCCACTTTCTGACGATGTGGAAGACGAGTGGTCCAATTTGAGTTCAGCTCTAAAACAGTCAGCATTTGAAAGTTTGGGAGAAAAAAGAAGATGGCAAAAGAAAAAGGGCTTAAGAATTTGGGACGAAGAAATTAAAGAAGTAATCTCCGAAAAAACAAATTCATATAAAAAGTTTCTGTCAACTGGTAAATTAGAAGATAAAATTGAATACCATCATAAGAGAGCAATAGCAAAAAGAGAAGTTCGAAAGAAACACAGGGAAAGTTGGGAAAACTTTGTCTCGTACCTGGAGACTGACATAACAAGACCACAACCACAAACCTATAAAATTTTGAAAAAACTAAATAGGGAAGTAAAAGAAGATGTAAAAATTAATGCAATATCTCACAAAGAATGGCTTGAGTATTTTCAGAGCCTTTGGTCGAGTCCAAATATTGAACAACTTGTTTTACAAGCATCTAACAACAAGTCATCGGAAAATATTACACTCGAAGAATTAGAACAGGTCTTGAGGAAACTTCGAAATGGGAAAACACCTGGAGAAGATTCGATAAATGCAGAAATGTTGAAATATTCAGGCGATGCCTTCAAGAAAAGATTTCTCAGATTATTGAATTTAATCTGGATGGGTAACAGGCCTCCAGAAGATTTGCAAAAGTCAATAGTAGCTCCTCTTCATAAGAAGGGAAATATGAAAGTTTTGGAAAATTATAGAGGAATAAGTATACTTAACTCTGGATAAAAAAAATTGCAAACATTGTTAAAGAAAAATTACTGAAACATTACTCTGAGTTAATAGGGAATGAACAACATGGGTTTAGAAAAGGTCGCACATGTGCAGATGCCTACTTCACCTTAAAAATTTTGATCGAAAAACGCAGGGAGTTCAATTTGGAAACACACATATCATTTGTTGATTTTAAGAAAGCCTTTGATTTTGTTGACAGAAACAGACTTATTGACATATTGGCCAGAGATGGTGTCCCCCAACAGTTAATTGATAACATTTCCAACATGTATAGTGGTACTCTTATTTCAGTAAGGTTAAGTAATCATAAATCCGAGTGGAAGCCAATCAGCAGAGGGGTAAGACAAGGCTGTGGACTCTCTCCACTGCTATTCATAATCTACATGAATGCTATAATAAAGGAATGGAGGTGTGAAAGACATGGTTCAATACCTATCAGCAGGCATCTAAAAATTTAGATGCTATACTATTTGCTGATGATGTTGCATTGGTAGCAGCATCTGAAGATGATCTGCAGTGGTCAGTTTTCAACCTCCAGAAAGTGGCATCAAAATTCAGCATGTGCATCTCTACTGAAAAGATTAAAGTAATGGCCTTTAATGGTAAGGACCCTATCCCCAGTAAAATTTGTCTGGATGGTAAAATTTTAGAAAGAGTTAACGAATTCAAGTATTTAGGATATCATTTATCTTTTCAAGAAGAACGAGACATAACTGCAAAAATAACTAATTATACCAGAACAACAGGAATCATTAATCATGTCATGAAGCCATCTCTTGTCCGAAGGCATACACGCTTGCGTTTGTATAACACATTAGCCAGACCAACCCTATGCTATGGCAGCGAGGCATGGACAATAAGATGTCAGGACATCTCCAGACTCACAGCACGCGAAATGACCTTTATGCGCCGAACAGCAGGCTATACTAAATGGGATCATAAGAGAAACGAGGATGTGCTGAAGGAACTAAAAGTGAAACCAATAACTGCATACATTTGTGACTACCAAGAGAACTGGAAGCATCATGTCCAAAGGATGGAACCTGGAAGATTTCCAAAGGAGATCCTTCGCTACCAGCCACGGGGAAATAGATCGATAGGACGTCCGATGAAGAGATGGAGGGAAAGTGCAAGACCGTAACGGGACATTTGGCCCAATACTTGGAAGGAAGAAGATGATGATGATAATTATCACGGCGATTCTGGAAGTTCCTATTGTAGTTATTGAATTGATTTCGGCCTTCGAACTCCTGCCGTCTGGGCGTAAATTGTGTTCCGGTAGACTGTGTCTTCGTTTAATTATTCTGGTTGTGATTATTCTGATGCCCTTGAACATCTTCAGCCGTGTTTACACACTCCATGTTCCGTCTTCCTGTCTGCGGACTGACCATACTCGTCTCATCCAAATGGCGGAGAATCTCCTCGGCCTGAACTGCGGTTTTGATATTACCAGCCACTAAAAACTGCTGAATATTCATCGGAAGCTGCTTACCGATGGTTAAAACCATGTTTTTCTCTGAAGGGGGTCGTCAAAATCCCGGAATTTAACCAGCTGTTGGCTAAAGAACTCGGAAAACCTTGTGGGGTGTGTGCTGTGATATTTCCTGGTGTATAAATACATCCTCAACCCCTGCTGCAATGACGGACTCCAGAACTTCCTCAAGAATGCCTCTTTAAATTGGGCCATGTTATTAAATGTGTACTTGAAACTCTGGAACCAAATTAAACTTGGGCCTTCTAAAAATGTTTCAACCAGTCACAGCTATTTTGCGGGACTGACGTGTTGGTCATTAAAGTAATCGTCCAGCTGACGCAAAAATGCTTTTGGAGTGGATCCTGAATTCTCCCTGAATTTGTCGGGTTTGAAGTCGTTTCCCCTAATTACTTGTATCACTTGGGCAGCCAAGCCGGGTTGTGGAGTTGATGTTTCCCCTCTGTAGTTTTGGAATGTGTCGCACGTTATCTTTGGACTCTGACCTCGGCTCGTATCCTCAGCCAGCTTCGAGCCCACCAGACTTCCAATACTTCCCTGTTTGCCTACTGTGTTTTCTGCAGAGAATAAAGTAGCGTTTCCTAAGGACCTTATCTCGTTCTTAACTATGCGGTCTGCGTGTTCCTGAAACTTGGATTTCATGCCTTCCACCAAAGCCTGCATTCTAGAATTGTACTCGCCTAGCCGCTTTAATATCGTCAGCCTATCTCCTTTAGTTTCATTCAACTGCTGTTCCCAATCTTTCCGGATCCTGTTCTTCAAACTACTAATTTTTTCTTCGCTCCTTTCCTGATTCTTCTCAAGCTCTTCTCGTATTTGCTCTTGTATCACCTGCTGGGTTTTAATTAATTGTTCTCCTACTTGCTCTTGGGTTTTAATTAATTGTTCTACTACTTCTTGATTTTTATTTAGCTGTTCTCCTATCTCTTCTCGTATTCGCTCTTGTGTTCTTGTTAACTGGTCTTCCAGGTTTTCGCGCAAGTGCATCCGTTCTTTCTCCGTTTTTATTTCCAGCTTGTCGAGTTCCTTTATTGATTCTAGTACATTATTATCGACTGAATTAATCTGCTCCTGTATGTTTTCGTTCTTGGCCTCTAGTCTGTCAAATTGCCCCTGTAATTCATCCTGCGTGCGTTTTATTCCAGCCGTGTTGTTTACGCATGCTGTCTCAATCTGTTTCAGTTTTTCGGCTAGCATTTCATCTAATTGTACAAGTTTATTGTCGAATTTAGATTCTAGCTTCTTAATTACTCCTAATAGCTTCGAGTTATTTTCCGCTACCTCTCCTGCCAGTTTCTCTAATTCTACCCTAGTACTTCGGTTTATTTCCTGGGTGATCTTCTCTAACTGAACTGTTTGTATTGTTGCCTGCTCTGCTAATTTATGGTTTAATTCATTTAATTGTTTATTATTATTCTCACTCTGTTCCCGCAACTCGTGTAATTGTTTGTCATTATTTTCACGCAACTCGTGTAATTGTTTGTCAGTATCCAATTTCTGGATCTGCAATTGGACCGTAATGTTACTGTTCACATCCTGTAATTGTTTATCACTGTCGTAATTTCTGGGTTTGGAATTGCGCCGTTTTGTCATTTAATTGTTTATCACTGTCTAATTTCTGGGTTTGTAATTGCGTAGTTATGTCATTTAATTGTTTATCACTGTGTTCACTCTGAATTTTTAACTGTTCTTCCGTCTTTGCAGACATTTGCACAGACATCTGCTCTAACAACACTTTGATCTCTTCGATGCTAGCCATCGCACAACACACAAATATATACACAGAGAAAAACAGGCTCATGCACTGGGATTTCAGTCATACACACGCACACATGTCTTGATATTTAAATATTACTGATTCTAATTTAATAAAAGTTTCAGTAGTCAAAATTTTACTGAGTAATGACTATTATTTCCAAACAACAAAATAACTCCCTTGTGGTCTGCTTTTAAATTCCTAACCAACAGAATTTACGAACAACACCAATTAACCGAAGTTAATTAAATGTAAAGATAAGGCAACACCATCCTGCTTTGACTGAGTTCACTAATATGCAAATTTTCTAATTTTATGCCGGGCGCCAGAACAAGTTAACAACAAATACAATATCAACTTCTAACCTTGTTCAATATTCCTAACTTTAAGAACTCAGTGATTTTACTAATGCACATGGCGGTACAACTTCACCTCAATTTACTGAATTTACTCTTGCCCGCTTGACCCAGCATCATTTCTCAGCGAAATAAGTATGAGGTCAGCAAAGCAACAACAACAACAATCCCCACTTGGGCAGCCATTTCTGATATATGAACCCTTGCAAAGAAGCTTATGAGACTCAGTTTCGGGGGGTGTAACAGTCCATTTCGTAAGTTGTTGTTAAAGCGCTTTTATAACATGCAGGGTAACACATAGCAAAATAACATGCAGGAAGAAGTGAATACCAGGGTTAAAACAAATGAATTTAATAACAGATCAACTATTTACAAATAAAAATCAACAAACAAGATCTCCCAAATGACTCCCTCTTGAATTAATTACTTGCCATAACTAGACCTAATCTCAGGAGAGATTATAAACTGGACCAAATGTCCCAAATACTTCAATGACATTGTGTACGTGTGCGGCTGTTCTACATGCTTATCGATGAGTACAAATAAATTCGAGATTCGTCACCATCCGGTAAACCTTCAGAGGACGAATCTGCATTGTCTAGAGCTAGACAGACGCGGGGAACCAACTATACTCTACTTAAATTAAACCGACATTTCCTACACTAAATAAAACAACAAATAATTTCCGCATGAAATTGGAATCAAGTAACTGCCGTAGCAAAAACATTAATGCCTAAAAATTAGGACTTTTCAAAATCAACACAAGTAAATTAACACGTGACCAATAAAAGAAAAACACATATGACCGCTTGCCATTTTACAAGTAACAGCACAACAGCACCACCAGGTGTCACAACAAACACACTAACATGAACTGAGTCATAGAAAATAACTGGGCTCAAAGCCAACATTTAAATAATTAAAACAATATTCCATTAATACGAGATGCGATAATTCGTAACAGACATGGCGAACCCCCAATTAATTATGGTCCAATGACCATCACAAAAGAACAGGTTTGCTAATGATAGCTTATAGGGGTCAGTCGGTCAGCTGGACTGCCTAAAGAATGAGTCACCAGACCTAGACGGGCGCTAAGTGGAAATCTGCACATCTGTCAACCCACGTGTCAATAACCTCGACCTGCCGTGGCATGGGTTCGAGTCTCGAAGAAGCGTGCTCCCAAAGCACATATACGTGTGTGTGTCAGAATAAATATCTCAGCATTTCCCCTAGGAAATCCAAGAATCAGCGCTGGACAAGGTACAGTAGCCTCCAAGAGCGCTCTGCCTTTCCATCAAAAATACGACAACAACAATCATGAGGGTGGTAGCACCACCTAACCCTCATCACGAAGAATCAATACACACACCTGACACAAGAACACATACAGAATCACACGTATGGGTTTGACAGAAACCTGAAATAAATGACATAAATATTTTCCACCAACTTGCGCTTCCAATCTAGTCCGTGACTGAAGAACCTGAAAAGGACTAAAAAAAATCTTTAAAAAATTAGAACTAAGGTGTTCTACAGTTACATCTTAATTTGTTGCGCTCGGCAACCCTAGTATGAATAAAACCTGTTCATAAAACTTCTTACAATAATTACCTCCCTCTTCCTGTTAAAAATGAACTTTAATAAAGCACCACTTATCGAATGTAACGAGTTTCGCATTCGCATGGATAAAATCAAATACACACGCCGTGTACACTAAATATGACCCCAAAGAAAAATATATCACAAACAAATTTGGCCACGCGCCAACGTACATTTAAAGATAATAGTGTCGGCACACAAAAACAATCTAAACAAGAAAAACAAGAATGAACTATTTACAACGTTCCCGCGCCTTATCTAACTACATATTGTGCCCTTTTAGCAAGAAATATGCCAATCACAGTATACCAGCGTAGCTCAATTCGGAAATTTCGGGGCAGCGGTAAGTTCCCCCACTCTGTGACCCACATATTTTGGATTAATTAGAGGATACACTTGCAAAAATAACAACAAAATTAACTCCTATTTTAAACATATTTAATTAATAAAATTAATGGCGCTACAAACACTTTAACAATTTAATTACTGACCCATAATCATCTACTTGTTCCAAATGAACAAGGAATCACAAATATAATAAAACAAATATTGTATTTAAACATATGGTTTCCACATAAACCAGCAATTCCTACTTAGTCTTACTTCCATAAAGCATCACTATAAGTTTTATATAACTCCGAGCTCTTTTGGCCTCATGCTTTACATCATAATGGTGTCACTCTGGTACACCTCAAATACTATCCTTTATATTTTATTATTTCTCAAAAACAAATATATAATTACATTTAAAATCTATGTTAATTATCTAACTCAATATTTTGGGCATGTCCACACATTCAGTTGTTATCATCTCTCTTTATTTTCACAAATATATTAAGGTAATCAGGAAATCAATCGTGTACTCCAGAGCGTGAAGATACTTGACACAGTCAAAAACTATAGTTACTCCCGAAACTTAGTTGTCTTCAATTAACTCGTGGAATCCTACGTCCATCCAACACTACAATAGGGATTGTTATTTATCTCTTATGTCTTATAAGACCATTATCATATAAGAAACTACGATCTGAACAGGCAAACGAAAAATATCAATCTACAAGGACCTCGGTTCAACGCCCGGGTCGTTAACAGCTTTAAACACTCCTGGTGTATTCATTTCTCTTTACAACATCTTACGAGACGGTTTCTGGCCACTCTCACTCTAAGAAAGCTAGACCCTTATACTCGGGCGCGATTTATGACACGGAGGGTGACGGCGACTCCCTGTCTAACCCACGTTAATAGCTTATTTCCAAGGCTTTCAAAACAGACCTTCACATTATATTCAGTTCTGGGGAGAGACCGGGCTTTACTGTACCGTACTCATTCAAACTACTATTCCTTTGGTTCAAAGACCACTTTCGTAACCTTGGCATTTATTAATTATGAGAGGGTCCTCATTGATTGGGAAGATTAATACACATTCAACGACGAAGAATTAAGGGGCTTTTATCATAAGAAGATTCTGCATTCGAATCTCTTCACGTGCCTCGGGAACCATTCCCTTACAGAGGACTTATACAAAATGCGATTTAAAGTCGGCCGTGGCCCATATGACATACGCTCAACAATACCATATATTAGCTCCCTTTCAAATACATACACAATGCCTCGTGATACTACGTCACAAATAGAGGACTTATACAATTATCAATTCACTGCAATCAACTACCCTCCATAAGTAATTTACCAAGTATTTAACCACTACGCGTTCCTAGCGTGACATTTTAATATTATTGGCGCTCTTTTGCGCTATGCATTTTTTTTAAGCCGAATTTTCTTCCCAAGAACTGATAAATCTCATTAGTAACAATTCATATTATTTTAATTCTCATATTAATCTTTTCCGTTGCCGATAAATCGCTCCCTTTTTAAAATATTCCATTGAACATTATATCTTACACATATGTTAAGGCTTTAGCGCTCTTATGTTCACATCAATTTATTTGATCTTTATTTAATATTTCCATATTTAGTTATTATTATTATCTTTATTCTTTACACAAGCTCAAAAGCTATTTCTTTCACATTTCAACTTTACTTTATTTGAATATCTTTCATGATAATTACTGATATTTCGCTTGCTCTTATGACATTTGTTAAATACATTAACATTTTATTCACTTATTTCCTCTACGGGATTTATTCTTTACATAATCATTTATACTTCTCAAATTTCTATTATTTTTCAGACCGCGTTCTTGCTTATTCAGTATTTATTTATTAAAACACATCCCTTTTACTCAAAAACTCCGGTGGATTTGTACACAACCAATTTCTGACACCAAAATAGAATGAAATTCAGTACTCACATGTTATTAAGATCGTCCCATGATCTTTATTCTTGTGCGGTGCTTCATTTTGGGCCCACTTTGAACTTTTTACTCCATATTAAAGGAATTCATCTTATGTATAAACACTTTTTGACATATAATTAAGACACTAAACATTGACGACATTTTTATACACTGATGTGTCCCTTTTGAACACATAATAAACACTAAAAATATTATTAACACACAATCTTGATAAATTTACACTACACAATTCTTGATCACTAGGCCGTATTTCTGAGCCTATCACACGTGATCTTCTTAATTTCCCGTTTCCAAGGGTGAAATTTATTCGATGTCGGCTTCCTATCCTGCAGAATATGAAAGTCTCGAAACATCTATTGTTCCCTGGAACCCAAATTCTTCTACTCCTATCCTGGATGACCGGCTATTTATCTAGCTTAAACGGCTTCTTTGTAGATCTGTTTATCGATCCTAGCGAAAGTCTATTCGGATCGAGGTCTCCTCAATGACCTATAGATTTTGTTTATAGCAGCTAGTACTTCTCGATCCTAGTACTTTTAGAATAGTTCGCCTGCTTTCTGGAGATAATGTTTATAGTCTCCTATCTTCTCTATTTGATCGGTTCTAACACTCCTACGTTTCTGGTATACGTTCCGAACCTTATTCTGTTCTTCCCTTTTTGGGTTCTTTAATTTAAATGACAGTTTATCTCTCTGGTACGGTACTTCCGTACGTTATGATCTATTCGTTCGTCTATTAAACGACCTATCGCCTTTAAGTCCGACGTTCGCGGCCTGCTCTGACTATATCTTACGAACTTTCACTATAACTTGTATACAGTCGGACCTAAATCCTGTAACTAGGATTTTCCTACTCTTTCAATACGGCGATACTTTAAATTTCTTCTTGACCACTCCTTATGGAGGCAAGCAAGTCATTAATACTGCGACGCCTATGGCTATCGGATATTACTTCTGCGGTGTAACACAGTATTTCTCCCCTCAAGGAGTACTGGTAACTTTCCTCGATGTGACGCAGAGTTACGCCCCAAACGGCTGTCTGAATACTGATGTGCTGTGATGTAGTCTTACGCCCCTCACGGGCTGTCGGAACTGCGTGCGTAGTAACACCCTCACGGGTTGTCAGAATAACTGCATGTGCTGATGATCCAGCGTTACGTCCCCCTGGACGGACTTGTACTGCGTGATGCGTGATTATACCCCTCACGGGCTGTTCGAGACTGCATGATTGGCTTGGTGAAGCCCGAAGCTTTATACTATTTTACTACAAAAAAAATAAGACTCTAGCCTTTTCTGTGGTCAACTTCTAAAATAATGGTGTCACAAATATAAAAATTATACCTTCCGAAAGCCCGTCTTCTCAATGTCAAATAATCTCATTGCCCCTAAGAATCGATCGTGCAATTCGGAGATATTAATTAATTTCTCGTCCTCAAATGTGTGGGTGTTGCATTTCTTTTGCTCTCTCCCCTCCACACAGACTTTGGTACTTCCCCAATGACGTCGTCTTGCGTTGGCAGTTTTTTTCTGCGCAATTATTAAATGGTTTCTCTTTACTGAAAAATCTCTCATTCAAAATGATTCACTGTACTGTACTTGTTTACTCATTATTATACTTGTAAATGGGTTAAATTTAATTATTCCTCTCCTGGCGCATATGCGGTGTTGTCAATTTCCAGCAACGTCAGCTCGAATTCCGATTCAGGTCTCCTTGTCTAATCGTTGGAAAGTTCCACTCGGTTATTAATACTCGTGACTCGCTCCCTTCAGAATGTCAAGAGGGATGATATCATCCTCTCGAACACCTGGTCCACGTTAGTTGCACAACCTTATACTGGCCTCCTAGCTTGATCTTTCTTAAAGTTACATTAGAAACTATATGCTCCTTTGATTTCTTCCTCAAATACATGGATTCGACCATCCATGGACCTGATGGCACATGGGTTCATCTCTCCCCTCCTTAGGTAAATAAATTTTCGAAAATTTTTGAGGAAATTTATTTCAATTAAATCTGTATTTCTTTATTCGTCGAAGCCATCATAACGTTGTCCGTACCTTCCGTTGTTTTTACTTCTTTAAAGTCGTATCCGGTAATTGTGTAGGTCGGGTATGCTCTGTCCCTACCCTTTCTTTCTTTCTTTCTTTATTTGTCTGGACTTTAAGTCCCCAGAACCTCATTCTTCCTTACGGGTTTGGTCTATCCCTACCCGTTTCCTTATTTCATCATTTTCTTTTCTTAAATTGGAATTTTCTTCTTCAATAAATTCAATTATTTCTTTAATTTCCCAATATAATTTCTCCAATTCGCATTCGCACTCGAATGCTTGAGCTCTATTTTCTATTTCTTCCTTATTCTTGTTTATGTCAAAAGCGGATTCATCTCTAAATGTTTCCATAACCAGGGCTTGTTCATTCTCTTCATCAAAATCTTCGGGAGGGTAATATAATTTCAGATTTGCTGAATTCATGGTCACTTCGTGATCCGTTTCACAGTGCCGAATTCTATATGCGTTATTCCTTAAATCTCTGATTATTTGATATGGTCCGTGGTACATTTTCTGGAACTTCTTGTACACACGGTTCCCTGGATCCGAAATGGCTGGTCTTTTTACTAACACCATTTCTCCTGCTAATAATGGTCGATGATACCTCTTATGCCTATTTCTTCTCTGCCTCCTGTCGGCTTGAGCTTTTAGATGCTCAAAGGCTCTTCTAATGCGTACATCTCTTCCAGGCTGAGCGTCTGCTGGCCTAGGAATTACCAGACTCCAAGGTCTTTCTGGTTGCTCATTCCGATGTAACGTTATGGGTATCTCTCCTGTGGATTCATGGATTGTATTATTTATACAAAATTCGATAATATCCAAGATATCTATCCACTTCCAATTTTCTTCGGCACAGTATATTCTACAGTACTTGGCCGTCTCTCTCATCACTCTTTCTACAGGGTTTGCCTCAGGATGGCGAATACTTGACAAAATCTGACGTATTCCAAGTCTTTCTAATTCTCGTCTGAATTCTACACTGGTGAAACAACTGCCGTGATCCGACAACAAATTCTCAGGTTTCCCCAGAATCGGTATCACTTTTTCTTTAAGTCGTTTTAACACCTGTTTGGTACTAGTCTTCTGTATGGGAGCAAGGACAACCATTTTAGTTAAGACATCCATAGCCACCATTATGTGTCGATTTCCTCTTCTTGCCTTTGGCAAAGGTCCAAAATTATCAATAGATATGATTTGGCCGGGCCTTTCGGGCAACAATGGTATAGGCTTCTGTCTCATCAGAAATGCATTAGGTTTGATCCTTTGACATAGATCACATGTCTTTAGCGTGTCCCTTACAGTTTCTCTCAGTCTCGGCCATACAAATGCTTCTTTCAGCATCGAGACTGTTTTGTCGACTCCCATATGTCCGAACGATCTATGGGCTAACCATACTATTTTCCTCTGCAAAATTGCAGGAACAACAATCCTTAATTTTGTATGGTCAGAGTCCACAAACTTATATAACAATCCATTATAAAACGTGTAGTCTTGAGCTATCTTATCAGCTTCCGTGTACGCTGGTGTTCCTCTTATCAAGCTTCCCTCAAGGAAAGATATGAGCATGTTCATCCATGGATCCTCCCGTTGTCTTTGACTAATGCTTCTTAACTCATTAAGAGTACGCTGATCCCTGTCTTCCAAATCTATAGCCATTACTTCCTCTTCTATGGACTCTGGCTGTCTACTTAAGTAGTCTGGAACTATATTTTCTTTTCCTGGGCAGTACTCTATCTTGACATCAAATTGTTGAATGTATAAAGCCCAACGCATCAACCTTTGACTGGATAAATCAGTCTTCATCAAAAAGGTTAAGGCTTTATGATCCGTCCTTAGAATGACCTGAAACCCATATACAATCTTCCGCCAATATTGCAACGCGTGCAATATCGCTAACAGCTCGATCTCGCTGATCGTATAATTTTTCTCGTGTGGTTTCAGTCTCCTACTTGTGAAAGCTAGATAGTTCTTCTTATCAGGGTTTTCCGGGTTCTCCTGATATAGCATTGCCCCTATTCCGATCTGGGATGCGTCTGTTTGAATAATAAATCTCTGATTAAAATCAGGATATCCTAGCTTCACGTAATTTAAGAGCATTTCCTTGGCCTCTACAAATGCTTTTTCTGCTTCCTCCGTCCATTTCCACTTGCCCCCCTTCTTCAGAAGGTCCTGTAGTGGTGCAACAGTTTTGGTGTATGATGGACAATGTCCTGAGAAGAACCCAATCAATCCCAAAAACTGGCGAACGTTCTTCACCTTCAAAGGCCTTGGAAAGTCCCTTATCGATTCCAATTTGCATGGATTTGGTTTAACACCATCCTTGTCAATCACATGCCCTAAAAATGTCACTTGCCTTTGACAAAAATTCGACTTCTTTAAATTTATTTTAAAATTTGCCCTTCTTAAGTCTTCCAATAATTTCTTCAAATTTTCTAAATGTTCCTCAATGTTCTCCGAGGTAAGCAAAATGTCGTCCACGTATCGGATAGTGCAATTTTTCACTTCCTCTGACAGGTTTCGATCAAGCGCTCTTATTAATGCAGATCCTGCAGTCTTCAATCCAAATGGACATCTTTTAAAGCAATATGTTTGTTGGTCGAACTGAAATCCAGTCAACAAGCTGGTTTTCTCTTCCAGTTCGAGATGATGATACGAAGAAGTCATGTCAATATTTGTAAAGATCTTCTTGCCTTTGAACTTCCTCAGTATTTCTTTTATGGGTGGTGCCGAATCATTTTCTGGTATGATTTTTGCATTTAAATTTCTGGCATCTAAACACACCCTTACTGAGCCATCCGGTTTACTCACAATCACTAATGGACTAACATATGGTGTCGCCATCTTTTCTATAACACCTGCATTCATCATCTCCTGCAGTGTTTTCTTGGTTTGTGGGTAATGTTTTTCCGCAACCGGGTATGGTTTTTGTTTGAACGGTGCCCAATCATTGACTTGGAACGCGTATTTAAAATTTTCAATCTTTCCTGGCTTGGAATCAAATACGTCCCTATAATCCAATAATAATTTCTCTAACTGTTCCTTAATTTCGAGGCTGACTTTAGCTTCCTCCACTTTTCCTGACAGGTTGGTCTCGAACTCATTTTCCACATTATCTTCGAGTTCTATGTTGAGGACTTCAAATATCTTTTCTATGTCCTTATAATCTTCCTCACTCACTTCCTCCATATGCCATACCTGTTCTTCTATTTTCGCATCCTGTTCCTGTAGGTTAATATTTTGCTCGTCCACATCCTCTCTTTGAACTCTAATGCAGTTTTGCGCTAGGTCTATAATGACCTTGTTCTCACGGATAAAATCAATACCTAATATGACATTATACGGTAATTGATTTACCAGCAAAAAGCACTGCGAAATTTCAGCGTTACCCTTGATCAGATCAATGTATACCTGAAATTTACATGTCAAAGATTTTTCAGGGATAATTCCCTTAATCTTTACACTTGATGTGGGAATCTTTAATACTCGGCCCCTTGTTTCCAATTCATTTAAAAGGTTTTTGTAATTAGACTTATTGTGGATCCAGTATCAATCAATGCTCTGACCAGTAATCCTTCTATCCTAAGCATAATTATAGGTAGTTCTCTTTTAACAGGTGGGATTCCTTCCACATCCTCGTTAATTAATTCATCTGGTCTGGCTATCCAATTTACAATTTCTACCACCTCCCAGCTCCTGGTATGTTTCCACTTTTGACAATTTAAATTTGGAGTTTTTTTTATCCTGAGGGCTCCCTTTTCCCTCATTCTTTAATTGAGCTTGTAGTTCCAAGCTTTGAGCTCCGTCTAGTCGGTCGGGTGATTTCCGGTTCTTAATTGCCTCACTCCAACGGACTTTTTGCCTATCAGGTTCATCTGGTCTTTCGTTCATATAACGAAGACTTTCCTGATATCTTTCTTCTATTTCGGCCCGATATTCATCATCCCTATCGTCTGGCCTTACATTCCTTCTGGGATAATTCTCCCATTTCTTTCTGTTTTCTTGCCTTTGATGGTTATTGTTATAGGGTCGGCTTTCTTGTTGCCTATAACCCGTAGTTCTAGGATTTCTTCCTCGATATCCTCCTCTGTAATATGGCTGTATCCTTCTAGGCTCCTGGTGCCCATACTCTCGATCTAGTCCTTGAGTATCCGTGCTGGTGGACTGATTCCTGGTCGCTGGTTTTTCTCCTGTTTCCTGACTGCTGGTCATGTGTACTTGCTCAGTTTGTCTTTGATGCCGAGGAGTTACGTGCGAAGTCGTCATATCTAACTGACGTAATACACTTTCCACTTCCACAGCATTTCTGGCTTTGGATGAGATTAGCAGCCTCTGAATCTCATACGGAAGCTGTCTTGCAATGGCAGCACACAGGTCGTTTTCTGCCGGAGCAATATCCAGTTCGCGGAATTTACACAGCTGAGCGGTGAAAAATTCCGAGTATTTAGTAGGTGCATTGGTGCTGTACTTCCTAGAGTACAGATCTAGCCTTAAATTCTCTTGGACGTCTGCTGCCCAATATCGTTTTAAAAATGCTTCCCTAAAGCCTTCCACCGTATCGAAGGTGTATCTGAAGCTTCTGAACCAGGTGAGACAATCACCTGCCAACAGCTTTTCAATAGCTCTCAGTCTCCGATCCTGAGGAACCTTCATTTCGTTTAGATACTCTGCCACTTCTTTTAGCCAGTATTTTGGAGTAATAGACATGTTATTACCCGTAAACTTTACTGGTCTGTCCTCATTGGATTTAATAATGTTTATTATCTGGCCATTTGTCTGATTCATGTACGGGGTTGACATCGCCATCGGATATCCTGGGTTCTTATAAGGGCTCTCCCCTCCTAATTCCCTCTCCGTATCTGTGCCTTGTTCACGAGAATCTACCCATCCTGTCTTTGGAAACTCCTCCTGATTCTCAAATTCTAACTTCCTTTCCCTCCGGGCACTTTCTTCATTAGCCATAAGTTGGATTTCTATTTGACTATTCTTATGTTCAGTCCTCTCTAATCGGGATCTTAATTCATTCTGAATTCTTTCTTGATTCCTTTTAATATCTTCCTCTACCTTTTTGGATTGGAATTTCTCATCCCTGTAACTATCCCTGAATTCATTTAGTTGTTCTTCTACCTCTTTCTTAAAGATCATGACCCTTTGGTCTATAATTTCTGGCTTAATGTCACCTATGGTCTCCAGGCCCTCTCGTATCTCCTTTATTTGCTTTTCCACTTCTTTTCGTCCTTTGACCAAATCTAATTCAATTCCTTTCAACTTTCCTTCCGTCTTCTTAGACACTTCCGTTAATTCATCTTTGATCAGTTTTACTTCATTATTAGTTTTTCCTACTCGCCCTTCTAATTTTCCGATAGTTTCCTGGACCTCATTAATACCCTTGCTTATTTCATCTATCTTATGGGTGTTATCCTTATTTTCTTTCTCTCGTTGTTTTCTTTCACTCTGGAGATGCCCCTCGTAGGTACCTAATCTTCGATTTATTTCACCCTCATACTTCTTTAAGTTATCATCTACCTGCCCGGTAAACAGCTCAAATTGATCTTTCATATCCCGCGCATCCTTTAGATTTTGATTTTTCATCTCAGTTACTTCAGTCTGAACTGCACTGATTTTGTTCTCGAGGGTCCCTACTTTCTCCTCAACCCCTTCAAATCTATCTCCTAGCATATTCACGCTTTGTTTTATTTCATCCCTGGATGCCTCACAAATATCGCTGTTAGATTTTATCTGTGCTTCTAATTTTTCCTGCACACCTTGGATCTGGGTTACAAGTTTCTTTTCACAATCATCACCCTTTGTTTCTATGTTAATTAATTTAGTTTCTATAGAACCAAAATTATTTTCCATGATACAAATTTTACCCTCAATCCTCTTAAAATGATTTTGACATTCCATTTGGGAATCTACCATATTTTTGTTCATAGTATGTAATTGTGCTTGCACTCCTGAATAAAATCCTTTACTTTCCTTTTTAATCTCACTTGTGATTTCCCCTTTTAACTCAGTTAACTTGTCCTCCAACCTAGTGTCAAAACCTTGAAATTTGTCATTCATTATCCCTTCTAATTTCTCATTTATATTACTTTGTATTTTAGTCTCCATGGCCTCTAGTTTAGTGTTCATGGCTTGACTTTTCAAGAAATTATCACCTATCATCTTCTCCTGAAAGGAATGTAATTTGTTTTCAAGTTTCCCTTCCATTATTCCTAGTTTATCTTCCAAAGCCCTGGATTGTGCTGACAAATGATCTGAATTTTCTGTTTTTATACTATTCAATTTGCCCTCTATCTCAGCCTTCAATTCATCGTCAATTTTTACACAGTTAACTTCGATAGCTTCTAATTTAGTTCCCATGTTAGCACTATCAGTTTTTAGTGACTCTAAACTTTGATTCAAGGATTCTAACTTTTGGTTATTTTCCTCCTGTTGGCTGTCCAACTTATTGTTTATAGCTCCTAACCCTTCTTTATTTTCAGTCTGTTGGCTATCCAACTTATTCAAACTCTCATTTATGGATTCGAACACTTTGTTATTTTCATCCTTTTGGAGACTCAATGTATTGTCTATTGTTCCCAATTTATTGTTCAGGGTCTCCCACTTTTCTTTGCTATCGGCTTTTATAGCGTTCAAAAGTTCCTGCCTCTCTTCCCTATTCTCTTTTTTTGCCTCTTCCGTACTTTGCGTACTTATTTTTATTATCTCCTCCCTATTCTTTTGGAAATGTTCATCCAAACACTCCTTTAACTCCATCATCGTCACCATCTTTTCTAATATAAAAATACAGTGGGCCACTAATGCCACCACACTAGTACATGCTTGAGAGATGATACTCTGAATCCGTGTGTCCCAATTTCTTTAAAACTTTACTTTGGTACGGGAATTCACTTACAACGTACCCTTTTGATCCTTTTATTCAATTTCATAAACCTTTATGGAAGTATTTAAAATTAAAAATTTCGAGAAACCATTTTTTTTCAAAAAAAAAAGAAAATTTTTGATTTTTCGAGAAAAACTCGGGTTTTCCCTAGGAAAACTCAGCCCTGCGTACTGGGCGCCATGATTAAACATGATTAGGTGTATGATAAAATCATACAGGCCCCACGTTGGAAAACGGTTTAACAATTTAATTACTGACCCATAATCATCTACTTGTTCCAAATGAACAAGGAATCACGAATATAATAAAACAAATATTGTATTTAAACATATGGTTTCCACATAAACCAGCAATTCCTACTTAGTCTTACTTCCATAAAGCATCACTATAAGTTTTATATAACTCCGAGCTCTTTTGGCTCCATGCTTTACATCATAATGGTGTCATTCTGGTACACCTCAAATACTATCCTTTATATTTTATTATTTCTCAAAAACAAATATATAATTACATTTAAAATCTATGTTAATTATCTAACTCAATATTTTGGGCATGTCCACACATTCAGTTGTTATCATCTCTCTTTATTTTCACAAATATATTAAGGTAATCAGGAAATCAATCGTGTACTCCAGAGCGTGAAGATACTTGACACAGTCAAAAAACTATAGTTACTCCCGAAACTTAGTTGTCTTCAATTAACTCGTGGAATCCTACGTCCATCCAACACTACAATAGGGATTGTTATTTATCTCTTATGTCTTATAAGACCATTATCATATAAGAAACTACGATCTGAACAGGCAAACGAAAAATATCAATCTACAAGGACCTCGGTTCAACGCCCGGGTCGTTAACAGCTTTAAACACTCCTGGTGTATTCATTTCTCTTTACAACATCTTACGAGACGGTTTCTGGCCACTCTCACTCTAAGAAAGCTAGACCCTTATACTCGGGCGCGATTTATGACACGGAGGGTGACGGCGACTCCCTGTCTAACCCACGTTAATAGCTTATTTCCAAGGCTTTCAAAACAGACCTTCACATTATATTCAGTTCTGGGGAGAGACCGGGCTTTACTGTACCGTACTCATTCAAACTACTATTCCTTTGGTTCAAAGACCACTTTCGTAACCTTGGCATTTATTAATTATGAGAGGGTCCTCATTGATTGGGAAGATTAATACACATTCAACGACGAAGAATTAAGGGGCTTTTATCATAAGAAGATTCTGCATTCGAATCTCTTCACGTGCCTCGGGAACCATTCCCTTACAGAGGACTTATACAAAATGCGATTTAAAGTCGGCCGTGGCCCATATGACATACGCTCAACAATACCATATATTAGCTCCCTTTCAAATACATACACAATGCCTCGTGATACTACGTCACAAATAGAGGACTTATACAATTATCAATTCACTGCAATCAACTACCCTCCATAAGTAATTTACCAAGTATTTAACCACTACGCGTTCCTAGCGTGACATTTTAATATTATTGGCGCTCTTTTGCGCTATGCATTTTTTTTAAGCCGAATTTTCTTCCCAAGAACTGATAAATCTCATTAGTAACAATTCATATTATTTTAATTCTCATATTAATCTTTTCCGTTGCCGATAAATCGCTCCCTTTTTAAAATATTCCATTGAACATTATATCTTACACATATGTTAAGGCTTTAGCGCTCTTATGTTCACATCAATTTATTTGATCTTTATTTAATATTTCCATATTTAGTTATTATTATTATCTTTATTCTTTACACAAGCTCAAAAGCTATTTCTTTCACATTTCAACTTTACTTTATTTGAATATCTTTCATGATAATTACTGATATTTCGCTTGCTCTTATGACATTTGTTAAATACATTAACATTTTATTCACTTATTTCCTCTACGGGATTTATTCTTTACATAATCATTTATACTTCTCAAATTTCTATTATTTTTCAGACCGCGTTCTTGCTTATTCAGTATTTATTTATTAAAACACATCCCTTTTACTCAAAAACTCCGGTGGATTTGTACACAACCAATTTCTGACACCAAAATAGAATGAAATTCAGTACTCACATGTTATTAAGATCGTCCCATGATCTTTATTCTTGTGCGGTGCTTCATTTTGGGCCCACTTTGAACTTTTTACTCCATATTAAAGGAATTCATCTTATGTATAAACACTTTTTGACATATAATTAAGACACTAAACATTGACGACATTTTTATACACTGATGTGTCCCTTTTGAACACATAATAAACACTAAAAATATTATTAACACACAATCTTGATAAATTTACACTACACAATTCTTGATCACTAGGCCGTATTTCTGAGCCTATCACACGTGATCTTCTTAATTTCCCGTTTCCAAGGGTGAAATTTATTCGATGTCGGCTTCCTATCCTGCAGAATATGAAAGTCTCGAAACATCTATTGTTCCCTGGAACCCAAATTCTTCTACTCCTATCCTGGATGACCGGCTATTTATCTAGCTTAAACGGCTTCTTTGTAGATCTGTTTATCGATCCTAGCGAAAGTCTATTCGGATCGAGGTCTCCTCAATGACCTATAGATTTTGTTTATAGCAGCTAGTACTTCTCGATCCTAGTACTTTTAGAATAGTTCGCCTGCTTTCTGGAGATAATGTTTATAGTCTCCTATCTTCTCTATTTGATCGGTTCTAACACTCCTACGTTTCTGGTATACGTTCCGAACCTTATTCTGTTCTTCCCTTTTTGGGTTCTTTAATTTAAATGACAGTTTATCTCTCTGGTACGGTACTTCCGTACGTTATGATCTATTCGTTCGTCTATTAAACGACCTATCGCCTTTAAGTCCGACGTTCGCGGCCTGCTCTGACTATATCTTACGAACTTTCACTATAACTTGTATACAGTCGGGCCTAAATCCTGTAACTAGGATTTTCCTACTCTTTCAATACGGCGATACTTTAAATTTCTTCTTGACCACTCCTTATGGAGGCAAGCAAGTCATTAATACTGCGACGCCTATGGCTATCGGATATTACTTCTGCGGTGTAACACAGTATTTCTCCCCTCAAGGAGTACTGGTAACTTTCCTCGATGTGACGCAGAGTTACGCCCCAAACGGCTGTCTGAATACTGATGTGCTGTGATGTAGGCTTACGCCCCTCACGGGCTGTCGGAACTGCGTGCGTAGTAACACCCTCACGGGTTGTCAGAATAACTGCATGTGCTGATGATCCAGCGTTACGTCCCCCTGGACGGACTTGTACTGCGTGATGCGTGATTATACCCCTCACGGGCTGTTCGAGACTGCATGATTGGCTTGGTGAAGCCCGAAGCTTTATACTATTTTACTACAAAAAAAATAAGACTCTAGCCTTTTCTGTGGTCAACTTCTAAAATAATGGTGTCACAAATATAAAAATTATACCTTCCGAAAGCCCGTCTTCTCAATGTCAAATAATCTCATTGCCCCTAAGAATCGATCGTGCAATTCGGAGATATTAATTAATTTCTCGTCCTCAAATGTGTGGGTGTTGCATTTCTTTTGCTCTCTCCCCTCCACACAGGCTTTGGTACTTCCCCAATGACGTCGTCTTGCGTTGGCAGTTTTTTTCTGCGCAATTATTAAATGGTTTCTCTTTACTGAAAAATCTCTCATTCAAAATGATTCACTGTACTGTACTTGTTTACTCATTATTATACTTGTAAATGGGTTAAATTTAATTATTCCTCTCCTGGCGCATATGCGGTGTTGTCAATTTCCAGCAACGTCAGCTCGAATTCCGATTCAGGTCTCCTTGTCTAATCGTTGGAAAGTTCCACTCGGTTATTAATACTCGTGACTCGCTCCCTTCAGAATGTCAAGAGGGATGATATCATCCACTCGAACACCTGGTCCACGTTAGTTGCACAACCTTATACTGGCCTCCTAGCTTGATCTTTCTTAAAGTTACATTAGAAACTATATGCTCCTTTGATTTCTTCCTCAAATACATGGATTCGACCATCCATGGACCTGATGGCACATGGGTTCAATATTGAGTAAATCAATGTTTGTGCATCACCGTTTCAGCTTGCAGAACTTTAACCTCCATCCCGGTGCATTTCCCTACGGGAAATCTAGCCCTCCATCGTCGACGTAGTTGTAGAGGCGATATACATTATTCCAACACACGACCAAACGTCGGACATCTTGGCGTAGCTTCTTGGACAGAAATGTTCAATGTTAATAATATTGCCTAGCTGTAATCACTGTGAGCTACTACTTTCACTCACAATAAAGTCCTATGCGATTACTGATCGTAGACTTGCCCTATCTCAGCATTTGCTTAACACACGCACAAATATCACTCAAAAATATAATACAAAATTTACATAAAATTACACACTTCAAACTCATCGCAACTGGCTTGAAAATAAGTCTTAAACATGTCTATCATGCAGCTCTTATCTCACCTAGAGATCTCCACTGCTACACGTGAACACTGCTCCCTTGAGCACAAAATGAAATGTTAATGAAGTATGCTCATTAGAGCTTGAAAAATCGTGACGCAGACTGTTGTGAACGTTGCTCACCAGAGCTCAATAAAGTTGTGTCCTAAACAGCTCATCACCGATCAATTTATTGGAAACTGACAGAACGAGGTAGGGTGGGGAGAATTTGTAAAAATAATCTGGAGTTTTCACCTCACAAACTTGGAACTAGTATCAATCTTCTTCATTTTATCCAAACGTCTCAATGCACTTATGCGGAATTAATTCGGATCGGCGGTTCTTTATATATGCGTTTCCGCGCCTTTTTCTAGGGTACGCAATTCACCGCGTGGCTTTGGCGTGGTCTCTTCTGATTGGCTGATTCAATCCTGGATCGGTTGAAACTTTACTCATGACACTCCCATAATGACTCCAATTTAGGTGCGCGTTGGTACAGAATTTGTCCTTGAACTCGGTTTAACCAGTCGTCTTCAGGAATAACTACCAAGCTGCTTCTGTTGTAATCATTGCAACACACTACCATGGCTCCCCCTTTGTCAATTTCAACATGTACTGCCTGGGCAACAGTAATAATAATAATAAAATCATGAAGACTTATTCATCGACAGATTAATAAGGGTTCAATACAGAGGCCCATATATAGAGGAACAGGTGGAAAATAAGAAATACAAGTATGCCAAGAAGGGTCTCTAAACTGATTGCAGCTAAGGGTGGCTTCATAAGATAGGCTACTAAAAGTTTGATCTGTACGAAGCTAATTGTAACTATGACACCATTTGTTCGGTAGAATATGTTGAATAAATATTAAAATATGTAAAACACCAATACAATAAAGAAAATGCACAAACATTTACCGGATTTTTTCTTTCTTGCAAAAGTTAACAAATACAGTAAGCTGCATTATTTTCATTCTGAGTATGATAATATGGCAATTTACTGTATATTCGAAGCGTAGTTTTCTTCTTCCTGATTCTGGGACATCGAATATGAAAACATACATTTCAAATTTGACTTCATTGTTGTAGCTTTATTTAGTCACTACAGTGGTATATAGCTTTATTTTGGGGGTCAACTTCTCATGATGATCGTACCACCTTATTTTGTTGGACTTTTAACAGCGTCATACTAGCTTAATGACAAACAACAGAAGAAAATGTATTGTTGTTGTTGTTTATTTCAGTGGCTGTGTCATCGTGGTCTCAGTGTGTGTGTGTGTGTGTGTGTGTGTGTGTGTGTGTGTGGAATTTGATGATAACCTGTATTATTGTGATGGTTGTAGTAGTTTGTGTATTTGTAAATTAGGGATAGTGTTGGGAAGGAGGCGGCTGTTGTCTTAAATTAGGAAACACCCCAGTATTTGCCTGGAGTAGAAGTAGGGGAACCACAGAAACCACGTCCAGGATAGCTGAGGTGGGAAAGAAGCCCTCCTCTTCTCAGTTTTGCCTCACGAGGCTGAGTGTTCCCCGTTGCAGCCCTCTCAACAGAACTAAAATATTACTTGGCAGAGCCAGGAACCAAAACTGGACCTCTGGGCTGACAGCCAAGAATACTAGCCGCTACACCATGAGTTGGTCAAGGAAAATGTAGGCTATACAAACAATCTTTTCGATATCATTGACTGTATTTATTATTGTTTGCAAATTGCCGTAGAATTTCGTTGTTAAATTTTGAATCGGGATTTTGGATTGACATTTTAATAATATCTTAAACAATACGACAATTATCACGTTCTTAGAATATTACCAGAATTTCTTGCATTTTTTAAATACATTTGAATTGCAGCCAATGGCCATAGCAGGGCATTTTAATTCAACGCCCGTAGGTTCCCCTTCAATTTCCATTTAACGTAGTTCCAACATTGGCTACTAGAGATGCCACTGTCACTGACACTTAGCTGTGAACGTTGGAACTTGATACAGCGTTTCTAACCAAATAACCTACACATTTAGCTAACAATTGTAGTGGTAGGTTCTTTTACATGCAATAAATCTATGACATGTGACCGCCGGCTTTACTTCTCCTCCGAAGGAAGGCATACTGAAGGATCTTAACGCCCTTAAAAGCCGAAGACTTTGGCCAGGTTTGAACCCGCAATCTTGGGCATAGCAGTTCAGCATGCTACCGACTTTCGCTACTGAAGCCAATACCACAATTAATACCATAGCAATAACAGCCCTTAAAGGATCAATTAGTATTTTGAGATACCACGTATATTCGTAAATTATGTGTATTTTAAGGCTGAATAGTTATTTTAATTATTTATTTTTAGTTGCGGTTTGCCCACTCTTTAGGTCTTTTATTCTAATTTATATGTGTGTCATACATTTCATAGTTCAATACTCGTAGTTTGTTAACCTTCTCTTATTTCTTTGTTCGCCTTATTATGATAGTTAAGCTTTGTATATTAGCAGCCTTGTAAGTAGAAGAAAAAAAAACAACAAAACAACCCCTGGCACTATAGGCCTACAGTCCATAACGGGCTAAGGCCGACCAAGCGACCGCTGCCCAGCCATTCGGCCTGCAGATATTGGGGTGACGCGAGATCAGCGCGTCTGGTCCCCTCGGCCGCTAATCTTGGTTTTCGTGATCGGGGCGCTGTCTCACTGTCAGACAGCTACTCAATTGTCCTCACGAGGCTGAGTGCACCCCGTTCCAACCCTCACGTCAGTTTTAAAATCCCTGACGGAGCCGGGGATCGAACCCAGGGCCTCCGGATGAGAGGCAAGCGCGCTACCCCAACACCACGGGGCCAGCTTAAATCGAGGAAGCATAAGAAATAAATAAATATTGAAATGTAATAATGCTACACCTCTGTCACACCATAAATGAGATATGTGTTCTCTCAAGGGTAAAAACAGATCAATTTCATACTGATCCAAATGCATACATTATAGGAAATTGTACCGGGTGAGTTAGCCGAGGTCGTTGCGGCATGACTGTTGGCTGTCGCTCACATCCGGGAGGCGAGGAGGTTCGAATCCCCCCGCCGGCAACCTTGAAGGTGGTCTTCTGTGGTTTCCCATCTTCCTTCCAGGCAAATGCCGGGGTTGGTCCCTAACTATAGGCCACAGCCGCTACCTTCCAACTCCTCGACCCTCCCATCCAACATTCCTCCCCAACGGTACTTGTAGCTCACCCATTGGGTGTCCGTCTCGAAGCAGCTACAAAACTGGCGAGCCGAACATGTCCTCGGACACTCCCGGCACTAAAAGCCATACGCTAAAAAAAAATAAAAAAAAATAAAAGGAAATTGTAATACTAAATAGTCCAACACAAAAAATATCTTCTGAATATGGAATATGGATAGAACTATGAATAAACGTCCACTGATATTCATTTGTAAATAATTCACTTAAAATGTTATAAGGCGTGATCAAAACGTTTCCGATGGCTGTTTACCTGTAGCACCTGATGCGTTACAATGTTGAAGGCAACACATTTCTGGAGCGCATTGTTGCAGGCTACGAAAGCTGGTGCTACCACTGCAATCCTGAATCGAATGCGTCGACAATGCAGTGGTGTCAACTATCGTCCTCTCGTCTCAAGAAGTTTAAGAGCCAACCATCGGCTGAAAAGGAGATGCCCACCGTGTTCTTTGATTGGATGAGTGGTTAACATGTCGGACTACCAAACCCAAGCTTGCAGGTTCACCCCTGGCCGTGGTAAGTGATTTTTGAAAGGCGACAAAAATTACGACATGGATGTCATACGTTGTTGGCATGTTAAAGAACCCATTTGAATTCAGTAGGCCGAGTTCAATGGCAAAACTAATCTCGGGATTTTCCGTCAACACAAAGTTCCTCCATTCTCTACTAGAAAGCGCTGTAGTGTTAAGGAGCTTAGATATCTAACCTCCTTGACTTTCATAGCGTTCAAAGGAACGTCGAAATTCGACATGCAAGCTGCCCTGTGGGCGTGAATTAACAAAGCTTGCACACGGCACCCGAGGCCATACGATATTATTAGTATTACCCATTGCTTATTGATTTCAAGGAACCTGGTGTCTCCATCACTGGGGAACGGTATTGCGCGAAATATCCGGCAATTCTGTGACAAGGGGTGCTGCTAGAACACGATAACCCACTTCCCCATACCGCAAAGGTCGTAAGGCAGAAGGTACTCAAACTCGAGTGGGAGACACTCGAGCAATCACCCTATAGTCATGATCTCTCCCCATGAGATTATCACGCCTTTGGTCCATTAAAGAGGCTTTGAAGGGTCGACTATTCCTGTCGGACTAGGATATGTAGCAGGCGGTTACGGACTTCTTCACGCAGCAGGACAAGGTGGTTTATCACACGGGGATCTTCAACCTGGTGCACCAGTCGGATGAATACCTCAATGCCCACGGCAATATTGCCTGATTGGCATACCAATTCTGAACTGTTTGGCCATCAAACGGAAACTTTTTGATCACGCCCTATATAAAGAATGCAATGAATGTTTCAATAAAAGAGGAACAAAAATTAACATTATTTGTTTCTCAAGAAAATTAGAAATGTTGTAATAATTTACCAACTGAGTTAATAGACTACATTCTTTGAGGTGTAAAGGCATCCAGTTGCCTGGTAGTAGGCCTACTTTACAGCTTGAGCTCAAATTATCAAACACTGAGGTACACTATAAGTTGATTGATCGTGAGGAAAGAAAAAGTACCCTAACTTAAACTCTATTTATTTATTTATTTATTTATTTATTTATTTATTTATTTATTTATTTATAGTATGGCTTTTAGTGCCGGGAGTGTCCGAGGATATGTTCGGCTCGCCAGAGGCTGTAGCTGCTTCTAGCTGACACATATAGGGTGAGCTACAAGTTCCGTTCAATTTCAAGAAATTCCAACTTTCGCTACCAGATGTCAATGATACCTAGTGGTGGAACGTTGGAACTTTGATAGAGCGTTCCAACGAAATCTAACCTAGAAATTTAGCTTCACACAAGTTTAGTCTGTGGAAGGATCTTTTACATGACATAAATCTATGACAATGTGACCGCCAGCTTTACTTCCACTCTGAAGGAAGGCATACTGAAGGATTTTAACGCTCTTAAAAAATCCGACGACTACGGCCGGGTTTGAATCCACTATCTTGGGCACAGCAGTTCAGCATGCTACAAACTACGCCACCGAAGCCGCTACTTAAAGACTGAACATCAGAGTTGAAACCTTTTCACCTCTGTTTCCTCACATGGCCGCCAGGCAAACACCAATCATTAGAAAGAGCAGTTTTAACACCCTCACTTAACTGAATTCGAAGTATCCACATAGTTAATTAGTGTAATACCATTGCCACCGGCCATATTTCAATAGAAGAATTCAAATTCTTCCTTGTAACTTTTAAACTGGATCGATAATTGGATAATTGAGGAGCATCTCGCAGAGTTAAGCTAGATAACGGTGATTACTGATCGTTATGTCTGCAAGTGAATTCCCAGTGATAACTGTTTCTAATCCGTATGATTGTTTGTGTCTTGCGAGCCACTTTCAAAAGCGAACGAGGTTTATAAAATCGCCTGTGCTTGTGGCCAAGTATACATTGGAACAACGAAAAGAAGTAGCCTATTGCCACTCGCCTCAAGGAGCGCGAACGACACAGCCGGTTGGGACAAACAGAAAAATCCACTGTCGCAGCTCACTCGCTACTCACAGGTCACGACATTAGATATGGAGACACAGAAGTTCTGTCCACCATGGTGTCTTATCATACTAGGCTACAAAGGGAGGCCATTGAAATCCCGAAGCATACTAACAGCTTCAATCTTAAGGAGGAAGCAGAACGTGTGAACAAAGCTTGGCATCCAGTCCTTAATCCCCTCAAGCTTGCCCTCATTGACCGTCGTAGACGAGAAGATGCAACAGAAGAGCAGCTTTGTCCTTGATGCATAACTTTTATGTGGTACGCCGTTGCTATGGTAGTCTCTATGCGTGGGTTGTTGACTGGTTTATATATTTTCTGTTTATTTGTTTTACCTACTTAAATGTTTCCTGTGAACATGCTGAACGCAGTCTTCAGCGAGACGTCGCATCGGGACGGCAAAATGTCATTAGAACACAGCCTATAAGCCTGCGAAACAGAGATTCCTATTACAACGCCGGTCGAGGAAGTCTCTATTTTTACACATTGCTTGTGGCTTCTTATTAACCACCATACCCCTTTGAGGCCGTCCATATATTACGTAATCACAAAGAAAGCGGGTTCAAAGAAAGCTTAAGTTGATGACGTTCGGGCAGAGGATAAAGGAAATGATTACGTAATCATTTAACAAATAAAAAATAAATCAACTCATTTTACGCTCTATGCAACTTTCCAGTCTCTCTGATAGAAGCCATAGAATGGTTATATTCAGAGAGGTTCAAAAGCATTTTTGATGAAAAATAAAGTTGGACATTCGTCAATTGTTCGATCATTCCTTGTGCTTCTTATTGCCATCGAAGCACCTCAGGAAACCTCAATTTGCCGGCCCACTCTCACTGCATTGGACTTTGCCAGATGTCGATGTTAGAAGTCTCAATTTATTAATCTCATGTAATTTATTTCAGTATAAGGGCACAACCCAGCTCATTTTGGGTACATTCGTGTTGACCGACTGAAAAGCACCAAACTTTTGTTTACTTAGGGAACACTGAAAAATGGCTACAAACCTCACAAAGTCTCAATTCCCTGCACCAATATTTACAAGATCACCACAACCCATCACAACTTCAGTTTAGAAACAACTTTTTCTCATGTTTGGAAAAGAAAATATACAGTATATTTGGAACTTTTATTTAAATTCAATTTTTTTTAAAGGACATCCATTTTCATTTTTAATATTAAACGCTATTTCGAACGAAGAAGATATTATTTTATATTGATACATGTTCATTTAAATATTATTAAGCTACATACAGTATTTTAGTATCTGCAAGGTGGGTTATACTTCATACCGGTATAACTCAAATTATTTACCAATAGTCAATATGGATCAATATGTGCCAAACCAATACGGTAAACATATAGATCTACGCAATTTACGGCAATATTACTCAAAAAGACACGGATAGTCAGTCTGAAAGACTGGACTTTATACCATTTTAAATGCTAGCAGCCGAGTACCAAGAAGGCAGTGTGAGAACAGAGTTTCAAGATTCTTCCCATATTTTGTTTCTTCACTGCCTACTTGATTGTTCTCGCACTGCCTTCTTGAAACTCTCTTCTCGCACTGCCTTCTTGGTACTCGGCTGCTACATCGTACTATGACGTCACACACGTCAGTGCATTCTAGGTACATTTCGTCCCGTCACCGTAACGTAACGCCATACCTCAGCGTAACGACGAAGTCGACAAGATCATTTAAAATGATAAAACAAAACTCCAATAACTTAGTAATAATAGCTTCGAACCTCTATCCAGAAACCTACTGTTATTCATAATCCGTGCAAGTGTCGCATGTGGTGTTGACAAACGTAGATGCCTTGCACCTCACTCAGACAGCATTCGCCGGGCAGAAGCTTGACTTGACTTGACTTTCCGGCGGATAAAGCTTGGTGAACAGGTAAGGGAAGGGAAGGGAATTACACATGGATGGGGCTGGGCATGTAAAATATATCAGGTGGAATTCAGAGGAGACTGGCCCACAAAGAGCATACATTCAGAGCTAGGGCAGACGCGGCGTGCCTCATGGACAGGCTAATGGTTCTGCACGAATGAATTGATCGATGATATCTGAGTGAAGTGGGGTGGCACAGTTCTCTCGCTTGCTAGCTGGCTTGGTAGCTGAGTCCTTCCTTCTCCAACGAGAAATGGTCATCAACCGTAATGTTACGTGATTATTATCAAATATATCATCCACCACAATCTTGTTAAATGATGCAATGAGTTCAATGGATTGTTAGTGGGATGGCTGTACTACAAGTTCGTTAACTCCGTCAAACTTTTGTTCCGGGTTTCAAATATTTGTTGAGTCAATGACATGTAAGTAAGAAAACGAAAGAGAGAACTTAAGACTCAGTAACACCCCTTTTCTTGAGATTTATTCCCATAATTTTCTCACCCCTTGGCGTAATGGTGGGTAATATCAAAAATTATTTCAGACAAAAGTTTTAGGTAATTATTTGGGGAATATTGTCCATTTTGTTCGGTTTTGATATTGTGCCTATTAAGAGAGATATGATTAATGTTTCCCGAAAACAAACTTTTTCCCACCCCTTTGGTCAATGGTAGGTGCTATAAAAAAACTCTTCAAACATAAATGTTTGGGCTTTATCCGACACATAGTATGAACTTTGAATGGATTCGATATTTCACATATTAAGAGAGTTATAGCAATATTTCACTTTTTCAAAAAAAAGACCCCCATTTTCACCCCCTTCGACCGATTTAGCCCAGTAACGAACTCGACCGAGATTTTATAGGTATACATATTCGGTAAGAAATTCAAAGTGATTGGTGCAAAATTACGGCAGTTATCGTGTCCACAAGAAACTGATATATATATATATATATATATATATATGAGTTGCCTAGATGCAAAACTGTCCATGTCCACTTTAAAAAAAATGAGTTGACAACACTGGAGTGTAGAGCTAGACTTATTACACATGCCTGAAATGCTATTTATGCTAAAAACTGTCCATGTCCTATGAATACAAGCTCTCGAAAAGTGTGGTTGGATTCAAAACTGTCCATGTCCATACGTAAGTGAGGCTCAAAACTTGCCTTGTCCCTTTCCACCAATCGCAATGAAGATTGAAGTCAGATGACTAATACAAGATGTCCGTCTTATGAATGTAAACATTGAGCCCTTGTGTGTGTATTAACGTTGATGCTGAAAGTTATACGCATTGTTTTCTTCACAATAAATACATGTCAGTAATGTTGATCAAGGCATTGCGGAAACAACACCTGACCGTTCTAGGAAGCGAGTACGCTGTGAAGATCAGTGAAGCAAGTTGTTTCTGTTCATCGCTGAAGGAAATGCGAGACAATTTCTGCCCATGTCTTTCGACTGCCAAAGGAATTAAAATATCTGATCAGAGTGTCTATTACAGTAGGCAATTATACCTATACAATCTTGCCATTATAGTATGTTCCTCTTCAAATCAAGGTTAACCCCTAATAATGTCTTCATGTACACATGGCTTGAGAGCGAAGGTAAGAAAGGGTCAAATGAATATGCTCAGCTCTCTACCACTGTTTATGCCATACAGACATGAACAACAAACTTTGGGCTTAATTGCCGATGGGTGCCCTGGGCAAAATAAAAACACAATAGTTGTCTAGATGCTGTGTCACTGGATGTACAAACACGCAACAAGCGTCAACTAAACTGTCCTTGTCCATTACAGTTGCATGCAAAAGTGTCCATCGGCAAAATGAGATGCAAAAGTGTCCATGTCCATTTTTATTTTGCTTATATCTTGCAAGCATTGCGTTCCTGGTTTTTTGTCAATAGCTCAAGCAGATTTGTACTAATGCATACTTATTTATATGACAAACAGTGTAGGCTTATACCAATCCACCCAGTAAAAACACATTTTCCACTTTTTCTCAAAACCAGTTATGGTGGACATGGACACTTTTGCATCTAGGCGACTCATATATATATACATATATACAAGCTGACCCGGCAGACGTTGTCCTGCCAATCAAAGAAAGTGTTGTAACTTTATTTCTTGAAGTGCTTTTGGATACACAATATTTTTTTCAATTTCTGTTAACTGCCTCTAAACTATCGTGAATTGAATTAACTAATTTAGAAACATTCGTTGGAGCGTGCACAACAACTCTCCAAAATTTCATCGCAAAGGGATAAATGGCATTTAACGCATACGGGATTTGGTTTAAATGATTCGTGCGCTGTCACTCATTTGTTGAATCTACTTGTGCTCTACCAACTGTGAAATGGATTTACTAAGTTAGAAAGCTTCAAATAAGTGTACACAACAACTCATCAAAGTTTCATAGCAATCGATGAATATTATATGAACGCATACAGGATTTTGTTGGAACGCTTCGCGCGTCGTCACTCATTTGTTACATCTACTCGTGCGCTACCAATATTGTAAAATGGATTTACCAAGTTGAACACCTTCCCTGGCGTGTACACAACAACTCATCAAAGTTTCATCGGAATCGGATGAATGACATATGAACGCATAAGTGATTTTCTTTTAACGATTCGCGTGCCGTCACTCATTTGTTGAATCTACTCATGCGCTACCTATTGTAAAATAGATTTACTAAGCCTGAAACCTTCTCTGGCGTGTACTCAATGATTCACCAAGGTTTGATCGCAATCGAATGAATGATATATGACCGCATACGGGACATTGTGGAAACGATTCGCGCACCGTCACTCATTTGTTGAATCTACTCGTGCGCTACTTATTAAAAACTGGATTTACTAAGACAGAAACATTTCCTGGAGTGTACACAACAATTCACCAAAGTTTCGTCGCAATCGGATAAATGGTAGCCTATATGGACGCATACGGTACTTTGTTGAAATGATTCGCGTGCCGTCACACATTTGTTGAATCTACTCGTGCGCTACCTATCGTAAAATGGATTTATTAAGCCAGAAACCTTCCGTAGGGTATACACAACATCTCACCCAAGTTTCATCGTAATCGGACGAATGATATTTGAACGCATACGGGACCTTATTGAAACACATCGCGCGTCGTCGCTCATTTGTTGAATCTACTCGTGCAAAACCTCCTGTGAAATGGATTTGCTAAGTTAGAAACCCTCACGTAAGTGTACACAACATCTCACCCAAGTTTAATTGCAATCGGATGAATGGTATATGAACGCATACGGGACTTTGATTAAAAGTTCGCGCGTCATTGCTCATTTGTTGAATCTACTCGTGAGCTACCTATTGTAAAATGGATTTACTAAGTGAGAAACCCTCACGTAAGTGTACACAACATCTCACCCAAGTTTCAACGCTTTCGGACGAATGGTATTTGAACGCATACGGGACTTTGTTGAAACGCTTCGCACGTCGCCGCTCATTTGTTGAATCTACTCGTGCGCAACCTCCTGTAAAATGGATTACTAAGTTAGAAGCCTTCACTTAAATGTACACAACAACTCATCAAAGTTTCTTCTCAATCTATGAATGGAATATAAACTTATACGGGATTTTGTTGAAACGCCTCGCGCGTCGTCACTCATTTGTTGAATCTAGAAGCGCTACCTAATGTGAAATTGATTTACTAAGCCAGAAGCCTTCCCTGGAGTGTACACAACATCTCACCCAAGTTTCATCGCTATCGGACGAATGGTATTTGAACGCATACGGGACCTTTTTGAAACGCTTCGCGCGTCGTCGCTCATTAGTTGAATCTATTCGTGCGCTATCTATTGTAAAATGGATATACTAAGCCAAACACCTTCCCTGGGGCGCACTCAACATATCACCCAAGTTTCATGGCAATCGGATGATTGGTATATGAACGCATACGGGACTTTGAAACGCTCTAACGTGCAGAGACAAACAGTAGAATTCGACATCACTGCCACCTTTGGTATAAAACACAACTTTTCGCCACGGGCGGAGTGTATGTAATGGCGGTAGTTGCACAGGTTGCGACCAGGTGGCTCTAACGTGCAGAGACAAACCATCCAAAGACATCAGCTTTCACGAAGGCCAAGGCTAGTGGTTTCCATGACGACTGTTTTTGACTGTATATTGTGGTTCTAAAATGGTGTGTAAATTGTGGTTCTAAAATTGTACTCATTCCACCTACCGGGTCAGATTGTGAATCTAAACCATACATGGACCCACCCTATATACATACCAAATTCCATCAAAATCGGTTCAGTCGTTTAGGAGGAGTTCAGTCACATACATACGTGTCGAAGAATTATATATATAAAGATATATATACATAAATTATACATAAACTTTTGGACAGACGGTGGTTTTGGGGTCTGGGGGATGTGAAATGCGAAGATATGTCGAAATTTTCCGGAAGTCGAAACATTGTACCCATTGCAATAGTTAGCTTTCTAATTAAACCTACCTAAAAGTACGGCTCTGAGCTCGAGACCCTGCAAGGAATGTGCCCTCACCACCTTCGTCACGTCAGCGGACAGCCTGACAAGGGCTACTACTACTACTACTACTAACGGTACAGGAAACATTTACTTACCAGATGAAGGTGTTCACAGTGAATTTGCTAGTTCAGACTCACATCCAGATTGAGCTTCACTGGAAACCATGTTGTCAGAAGAACTAGAAACATCACTATCATTCGAATCACTGCCGGTGTATATTGGTGCAATGCCACATGCGCGCCCAATGCTTTCATAACAGCATTCGGAAACGTTTCCTTGTCTCACAATCAGCAGCGCTCTCCCTCACACTCACACCACTCTACTTTCCCTCCCTCAACCTTCCCCACTTGCCAGGGATCATGAGCTGGGAGCCGTACTGTACCTCCCCGTCGCAGAACCTCTGTCTCTGAAATGGTCTCCCTACTGCAGCGTAAAAGTGATTAAAACTATATTGAAGTTTTAGAAGCAATATTTATAGATGTGGCATACACCAACTCAGCAATAACACAGTGAAGGTCCTCCCTATAGAACGGAGGTTTGCAAAGGACGAGCCGCGGGTAGGTTGCAATGACTCACCATCAGATTTATAGCTTTATTTATTTATTTATTTATTTAGCTTATGGCTAGAGATACAGGAGAATGTATATACGTATATCCAAATTCTGGATATAGCCAATAGTCTCTGGGGTCACGAGAGCAAAGTCACTAGCACTGCCACTGTACTTTCTTTTGCTGCACTCGGTGATGATGTGCTGGATCGTCTGTTCTGTAGCACCACAGTCACACTCAGGCGTTGAAATTCTGTTCACTTGTAGTGGAAGGCTGCATGTACCGATTACAACAGCGGGTGGTTAAGCCCTGGATGCTGTTATAGCATACAAAATATATGCAGCTGGCAAGATACCTTAGCTGTGATAATTAAGACTTGCTGTGAAATACCGTAGTCCATCTCGTATTGTGATGGTCCCAATTTGTGACCAGAATGAAATAATTTTATATATTTTATTATTATCATTATTATTATTATTATTATTATTATTATTATTATTATTATCATCAATATTTTTTAAGTTTACATTTTACCTTTTATTAGTTATTATGTTAACTAATATGTTTATATCTATTATTATGTGGTAATGTAGAATATTATGGCAATTGAATGGACTTGGAGCGATACACATTATATTTGAAATAAGTTAGACGCTTGAATGAATATTTTTTCGGAAGAAAATTCGAACAAGAGAAGAAGAAGGTGTTTACGGAAAGCCGGCTTATATACCGCTTCTTGGAAGTGACATAAATAGACACTTATGTCTTTCACATCAAGTATTCTACCAGTATACAAATCATACTAAAAAGGGATTCTAAGAAGACTTGCCACTAACAATGCTGGGCCGATGAATGAGTCCTTTGCAACTTTATACAAAAGGTGGGCTGGACCTCCCGAGAAATGCTACAATGAAGTATTGTCATTGTTGATATGTGAAAGGCGGGCTAATATTGCCTAGCGACCTCAGAAGAGGGGATAGACACGTGCCTTACCTGGGAACGTTATATATATGACGGCTGCCCAAATGGATATTTATTATTGAATTGCTGGAGGAGAGGGAATGGTGCTGAGTGGAGCAGAGGAATGGAACTTGTAGTGAGATGGAGTCTATAACACAGTTCTAAAATAGACAGTTGACTATTAAGTATGTGAATTTGATAAGACATTCTGTCTCATCAAACTGTGACATGGTTGTGTACGAGGCTATTGTCACAGGGATGATTTTTGGAATTTATTCCGTCATCCACATATAAATTTATTACGTTGAGGAAGATTAGGGCCATCAGGAACTCTCTACGCAACAATCCGACTACAAAGATCTTCAATGCGGTGAGCGATTTAAACAGTTATACTCCAGTCAAATCAGAAGGCTATCATGCTTATTAAATTCAATATAGTCTATTCAATTAACTCAGTATACTCCAATTTCCAATCAAGGCCCATAATACAAGTAAATTCAGTAGATTCTTTAATTTAAATGTATTATTATTATTATCTTTAGTATTTTATTATTTTTTGCACTTGTTGTTTTTATATATTAAATTCATTTTTAAATTCAAATGTTTGACTGGTTTCCTTTAGTAGCTAGAAATTACTATAAGGCAACACCATACTCCTGAACTAATTATCGTAAGGTTAGATTACGTAAGTTTCACTACGGCTGGAGATAGGAATTTCGATGCTCTTCCTCTGTTTAACCGAGGTTTAATATATTATTTTGATCATGATATATAAATGGTCTGGCGCCCTTGGCTACATATAATACTACACATTATGTACTTTTTTAGTGAAGCTGACAACAATACAGGTACACTATTAGATTAATACACAAGTAAATGTTTCATATTAGTCACCCAAAAGTGGGCGACTATTTAAATAATTAGCTTTGCATAAATAATCAGTTTCTTATTAACAAGATTCAGTTCTATCAAACACATTACAAATGGCTGCCTCAACTAGGGACTTTAAGTTCACAAAACCATTACAAATAACGCCCAACTAGTGAGGCAAGTTTAAAGCTCAATAAGCTATTACAATTGGCCCCCTACTATGCGGCACGAAAATCTAACGATATTTACGGAAGGAGTGAGTGTAAATTCAGTGCAAATTGTCAGTGATTTTGGGGGAAAGTGAAGTGAATTAGTGTATTATTAGTGATTGATTTTGGGGGAAAGTGAGGTGAATTTTGGAACGGTAAACTTTATACGGTGTACTTCGAGATGGCGGATGAGCAACAAAGGAAATTGAGGAGTAGGGTTTAAAGGCGAGAAAGCTAATTATACGAAAGTTGATAGTGGTACTGAGGCTGCGAGTGTAGAGGATTATACCAAGATGTCGGAGGTAAATCTTGAGAGTAATCCTGAGAATAATCCCGAGGTTAACCCTGAGACGAATATAGAGGTACATCCTGAAATAAATCTTGAGACTAGTGGAGGGAAGGAGAAACAAAAGCCTTTGGATATTTCGGAAAATAAATTGGATGAGCTCATGGGAATGTTTCTGGAGATGAATAGGCAAAATCAGGAGATGAGTAGGGAGACGAGAGAGGAAATAAGTAAGCAAATCAGGAGATAAGCAAGGCAATAGACAAGAAGCTAGAAGATAGCAAAAAAATAATCAGGAGATGAGTAGAGAGATGAGAGAGGAAATAAGTAAGCAAAATCAGGAGATAAGCAAGGCAATAGACAATAAGCTAGAAGATAGCAATAAAAATAATCAGGAGATGAGTAGGGAGATGAGAGAGGAAATAAGTAGGCAACATCAGGAGAGGAGTAGGGAGATAAAAGAGGCGATGTGTAAAGATAATAAAGAAATTAATCAGAAGCTAGATAAGATGGAAAAGGTGAATGAGGAGTTAAATAAAAAGTATGAGAGGATTAAGGAGAATATGTCAGAATTCAAAGAAATAATAAGAAAGGAATTGCAAAGTGAGTTAAAGAAAACCATAGCTGAAGTTAGGATAGAAGTGGGGGAAAAGTTTGAAGTTATAGGCAAGAAAGTAGAAGAGATTAATCAAGAGGTAAGGGAAAGAGTAGAAGACGTGAAGGTAGAGATTATGGAACATAGCAAGAAAGAAAAGATGAAGGTTAAAGACAAGATAGGAATAGAAGTAGGAAAAATAAAGAAAGTGATAAGCACTCAAGAAATAAAAATGCAGAAAATTATAGAGGAACAAAATAGGCAGACAAGGGAAGAAGTCAGAGCCTATATAAAGGAAGTCAATATGAAGTTAACAGAGATAGAGAAGCGTGCGTTAAGGCACAGTCAGAAAGACATAATTATTGAACAAGGAAAGCAGAAAGCTGAGATAAGTAATCCAAAGCATAGGAAGAAAAAGCACAAGCAGAGCTCGATGGTGGAGGAAATGGCGGAGAGAGATGGAGTAGAAGACGAAAGAAGGACGGATATAGAAGAAAGCAGAAGCAAAAAGCAACAGTTAGAAAGGTCGTTAAGCTATAGTAGTGGAGAAATGAAGGAAAGGCATGAAATTAGTAAGTCCAGAAGTAAAATGAAAGGGGAGAAAATGAATTTGTTAGAGGAAATAGAGAGTATAATGAAAGAGAGCGAGAAAGATTATGAAGTGCAGTGGCGTGCCATAGAAGATAGAATAGGGGAAGTAATAGGGGCAAAGGCGAAATACAGTGTTACTATTGATAAATATAATACGGAGGAGGAAGAAACTATTGTTATGAGGAGAGAAGAGAGTGTAACTATAAATAAATATAGAAGCGAAGAAGAAGGTTATAAGAATTTAAAAATGCCAGATAGAGTTGTTATGTAAGTCGGTATTACTATTTTGAGCGAACCGTATGACCTAAATATCCGTAATGATTTAATAAGTGAGTTTATGGAGGTATCTAAAGAACCTACCGTTATTAATTTTAACTCAGTCTTAAAATTACAAGTGTTAGGGGCGTGTATCGATACACTTTTTGACAGTGGCTGTCAGGTTTCTTGCATCAGTGCAGCACTTTATAATAATAGGAAGGAACATGGTATAAAAAATATAGGAAATTCCAATTAGAACTACTATTGTGTTAACTGCGATGGGAAAGATATTCCAAATAATGTCTAAACAAGTGGTTGCAGAAATTTTAAAAGAAAGTAAGATTGGAACACAATTTTTTTTGATTCCAAATCTGATATATTCACTAATTATGGGTTCGGACAGGATGTCGCAACATTCTGCACAGCTATGCTATAAGGAGGGTAGTGTTAAATTCAGATGAATGGGTGGAGATATGATCATGTCATTTAATAATTGAAGTAAGTTATATGGTGGTTCTAAGAATATATGTACGCTTGAAGAGGTATTAATGACTTAAGGAGTCGATATTTGTAGTGAGGTTATTGGTGAGATTGTTGGGGTATCTCTTGAGAGGGAACCTTGTTTTTTTTACATTTTTAGGCAGTATGATGACGAAGGATTATCTAGAGGATTCCTTGCGTGAGGCTGCATTACAGAGTGCGTTAGAGTGTGATCGTGTGGATCGATTGTTGATCGTGTGGATCGAGTGTTGAAGGTGTTGTAAGAGAATTAGTATATATTTGAGAACCGTATTGGATTAGCTAATTGCTACGAACATTCATTAAATGTACATGATCGCAGTATTTTTGTAGGTCACCGCTACCCCGTGCCTTACAAATTTCAGGAAGCTGTGAGTAGGCAGATTGAGAGCATGTTGCAAGATAAAATTATAGAACCCTATATTAATTAGCCCATATATTAATCCGTTAAGGGTAGTTCCCAAGTCAGAAAGGAAAGTAAAGCTATATTGTGATGCCCGTAATTTAATTAGGCAGATTTTGTGAACAGTTAATATTTCAGTAGATAGGATGGTTAATAAAAGGATTTAAAGGTAAGTGATTTTTTGTAGTGGTGAAATTAAATGTTATTGGTCATACGGATTCCGCGAAAGAAAGGTATTCTTGAGTAGAATGAAGTGTAATTTTGAGAAATAAGGTGAATAACTACGGGTGATAAAGAAAGGTAATCATGAGTAGAAAGAAGTGTAATTTTGAGAAATAAACTAAGTGAATACGGATTCCGCGAAAGAAAGGTAATTTTAAGTAGAAAGAAGTGTAATTTTGAGAAATAAAGTGAAAGAATACGGATTCCGCGAAAGAAAGGTAATCTGAAGTAGAAAGAAGTGTAATTTTAAGAAATAAGGTGAGTAATTACGGGTGATAAAGAAAGGTAATTCCGCATATGTCTTAGAAGGCGCTGGAAAACGATTATACGGCACTTACAATGTGAGATCCTAAAGGAAATATGTATCATGAGTAATAAGAAGTGAAGCTGATGGTAAGTAAGGAAAGTCGCTTAATAATAAGTGAATGATTGTGGTCTGAACGAGCAGGTATAGGCGCGGGTTTGCATCAACCTATGATATTGTGTGTCTTGGAGAGCACAGAGGAAATATAAAGAATAATTTGTCGGCTATAAGCTGGTGTATTTGAGTAGGATATAAATATACATATGTGGGGTAAATTAGCGCACTACATTTGCACTGAAAGATGTTGCCTTAGGTAATATAAGCTAATAAAGTTTCATTTTTTCTATAATATGCCAGTGTTACTAGGTACATATAATTCCTGAGAGACTGGAGTAGATCTGGTTGTTCGCATCACATACCAAGTGTTGTGAGGTGATAAAGTGAATTAATCAGTTGGCAGTCCCACCAACTAGCCATAGTGTATTCAGTTCGACACCACGTTGAAAATTGAATTCTACGTCCTCAAGATATAAAGCGAAGGTGTATGCCACCCAGATATACATAAGTGCAACGATGACTTATGTCCAAAACAAGAATATAAAAGTGAAGGGTATTTTGATGTACATTGTTTACAGGTCGCTTTAATTATGTAAAGACGAAAGAAAAAGACATTATGAACAGAGAAAGACTGAAATGATGAGATTTTTAAATATATATATTAAACTTGAAGGGTATAATTTTTATATGTTGGTAATTGCTTTGAAGAGTATAATATTGTCGATGTTTGTAATTTCTTTGAAGGGTATAATATTTCATATTTGTACAAGTGTTGAAGAGAAGTATGGTGATATGATTGTTGACATATACCATAATTCTCTGGGGCCAGAATGAAATAATTTTATATATTTTATTATTATCATTTTTATTATTATTATTATTATCATCAATATTTTTTAAGTTTACATTTTACCTTTTATTAGTTATTATGTTAACTAATATGTTTATATCTATTATTATGCGGTAATGTAGAATATTATGCCAATTGAAAGGACTTGGTGCGATACACATTATATTTGAAATAAGTTAGACGCTTGACTGAATATTTTTTCCGAAGAAAATTTGAACAAGAGAAGAAGAGGGTGTTTACGAAAGGCCGGCTTATATACCGCTTCTTGGAAATGACATAAATAGACACTTATGTCTTTCACATCAAGTATTCTACCAGTATACAAATCATACTAAGAAGGGATTCTAAGAAGACTTGCCACTAACAATGCTGGGCCGATGAATGAGTCCTTTGCAACTTTATACAAAAGGTGGGCTGGACCTCCCGAGAAATGCTACAATGAAGTATTGTCATTGTTGATATGTGAAAGGCGGGTTAATATTGCCTAGCGACCTCAGAAGAGGGGATAGACACGTGCCTTACCTGGGAACGTTATATATATGACGGCCGCCCAAATGGATATTTATTATTAAATTGCTGGAGGAGAGGGAATGGTGCTGAGTGGAGCAGAGGAATGGAACTTGTAGCGAGATGGAGTCTATAACGCAGTTCTAAACTAGACAGTTGACTATTAAGTATGTGAATTTGATAAGACATTCTGTCCCATCAAACTGTGACATGGTTGTGTACGAGGCTATTGTCACAGGGATGATTTTTGGAATTTATTCCGTCATCCACATATAAATTTATTACGTTGAGGAAGATTAGGGCCATCAGGAACTCTCTACGCAACAATCCGACTACAAAGATCTTCAATGCGGTGAGCGATTTAAAACAGTTTTACTCCAGTCAAATCAGAAGGCTATCATGCTTATTAAATTCAATATAGTCTATTCAATTAACTCAGTATACTCCAATTTCCAATCAAGGCCCATAATGCAAGTAAATTCAGTAGATTCTTTAATTTAAATTTATTATTATTATTATCTTTAGTATTTTTTTTTGCATTTGTTGTTCTTATATATTAAATTCATTTTTAAATTCAAATATTTGACTAGTTTCCTTTAGTAGCTAGAAATGACTATAAGGCAACACCATACTCCTGAACTAATTATCGTAAGGTTAGATTACGTAAGTTTCACTACGGCTGGAGATAGGAATTTCGATGCTCCACCTCTGTTTAACCGAGGTTTAATATATTATTTTGATCATGATATATAAATGGTGAAGCCTCCGTGGCTTAGGCGGTAGCACGCCGGCCTCTCACCGCTGGGTCCGTGGTTCAAATCCCGGTCACTCCGTGTGAGATCTGTGCTGGACAAAACGGAGGCAGACAGGTTTTTCTCCGGGCACTCCGGTTTTCCCTCTCAAAATTTCATTTCAGCAACACTCTCCACCATCATTTCATTTCATCAGTCATTCATTTAATCATTGCCCCAGAGGAGTGCGTCAGGCCTCGGCAGCCGGCACAGTCCATATCCTCGCCACTAGATGGGGGCTTCATTCATTCCATTCCTGACCCGGTCGGAGACTGGAAGCAGGCTGTGGATTTTCATATATAAATGGTCTGGTGCCCTTGGCTACATATAATACTACACATTATGTACTTCTTTAGTGAAGCTGACAACAATACATATACACTATTAGATTAATACACAGTTAAATGTTTCATTTTAGTCACCCAAAAGTGGGCGACTATTTAAATAATTAGCTTTGCATAAATAATCAGTTTCTTATTAACAAGATTCAGTTCTATCAAACACATTACAAATGGCTGCCTCAACTAGGGACTTTAAGTTCACAAAACCATTACAAATAACGCCCAACTAGTGAGGCAAGTTTAAGTACCCTAAACCATTACAGTATCCCGCGAACAAGGTTAGGTATTGAACCCGCTGAGCTATGGTTCATGTGATATTTTTTTATGACAGAACATTTATGATGGGATGTTGTACCTTTGAACACACCCAGGAAGCCACGTGGAGCTGAGAGCTCACGCGATACTCTTTGAAGTAGCGTTGAATCGCACTTTTGACTTTGGTGAAAACTGCTAATTATTTATCTGAGATCTTATTAATTAATTTTATATTTCCACAAGACTCAGAATATTCCATTTCGTCATGCTGCATTATTAAAACATTTTGGAGAATGTTTATTTTTACTTTAGGTAAGGTGATACCTTGCAGATACGCAAAAAGGAACGTAAGTAGTCGCTCAACGACTTCGTTTTGACGACCTACTTTCTAGAGACACCCAGTGCCTTGCACTGCGTCTGGAGAATCCGCCTTGTGTAGGAGTGGAATTGCATTTGTCCTACGAGACGTAGAAGAATATCCGCTGTTGAGCGTTGAAAAAGATTATAAGGTGCCATCGAGCACGCTAATACTATTATTCACTGTTGTTGAAGCCCAGTGAACTAAAGAAGAAGTTTGGGAAATAATAATTGGCAAGTATAGTGTATTGCACAACATTGCTGTAACACCACATTTTACCCACGCGTATGTGGAGGGCAGATGCCTAGTGGAAATATACAGGTAATAGTGTTACAATTATCCTGAATAAGTGTGATTATAATTGTATGATATATTTAAATTGCCAAAGTGAACATTTCATTTTAAAAACGACGTATAATTCACGGATGCTGCGTGATACAAAAGTAGCGTCACTAGCACGTGCAGAATTATAAAACAGTGTTAGCTCACATGCTAATCCACATCTACGAAATTAAGGCTGTGTCGTATTTTACAATTGAAGCCTATAACATTCACGACGAACATTATAATTTTGAAAGTGAGAGGATGAATTATCACGTAACTTATTTCACTATCCACGTGATTGGACTTTTCTTCACCATGATTGAAGCAGTCATCATGGACTAATACCATCCCGGTATGAGGGTGATGTTTCTACGGGAACCAGCATGATGGTGGAACTTCCAGGACAACGAACGAGAAGGAAGGAGCCAAAAATGCCATTTCCAGGCATATCCACGAAGTTGTCGACAGTGACAAATCGAACGCTGGTCTTTGGAGGAGTCCAGATGGGAATCCTGATGAGGAGGATACCGTTCCAGAGAGCCAGAGAGGATTTTGTACAACCCTTGTTGTGGAATAGAGGGCTGAGTGAGAGCTTCTCCATTTCCTGAGTTTTTGTCACACCCCTTTCTTGTTCTAGTTTCTGGTGGTATAGTAGATTTAATGTAGTTTGTGAACCAACCGCACTCAGTGTCAGCCATTTTTCTAGGTAGGGATGTAACTAGATTAGTTAGATGTCATTTATTTCAGTTAGAGTGAGACACCCTTGGGTCAGACATTTTGGTCAGCCCTGGTGCAGCTTGATGAACGTCGTAGAACGTCAATGCCTACCTTTTGCTGAACCTGACCGTAGTCATTTTGAGGCTATTTTGTTCAACCCTACTTAGGGTAATTTTCAAGTCTTTGCTGACTTTAGTTATGGCAATCAGATGCCATGGTTATTAATTAACTGCATTCTTTGCAGCCATCGTTTGTTACACCCCTGACTGTCGTTAGAACAGTCGTATCAGTTAGGCAATCGACTGTAATTGCCAGTTTTGTAAATGCATTATATTTTCATTTTGAGTAAGCTCAGAAGCTATTCTTGGTCAAGTTTGAACCTAACAACTAGAAGGAATGTTTCGTTGCCTAGCATCGAACTCAGTTCCCAACGTATCATTAAGCGGATCCTTGTAGTGAATCTGCGCCACAATTATCATTTTTGCTTGTGTCATGTAAGACACGTTTTTATTTGATGTTGTACTAGCAACTACTGAATTGTATTTTTAAAGCAAAGAGCTCCAGTAATTGTAAGATTACTTTCATTTAGACGTCTTTGGTAGAAAGACGGAATTGCATTATTGTACTCAGATTTATAGCGTGTTTTTAATACACGTATTCTTCGAGGTTTTTAACCTGTTGTAAAGTTTTTTATTGAAAGGCCAGATGTATAGTTTTATTGATTAAATCGCCGGCCTTGAATAATGTGTGTTTTGTGTCGACCAAACACAGGAATGTGGTAGCCTGTTGGTGACATAAACTGGTTATCTAACCCAGTGCCCTTGAAAGCACGCCTGCTTTATTGTGAGACAAAACTACTTTTGACAAGGACAGAGTACGATTTGTATTCGCATTTCCTTTCATTGCTATTTTGCTTATGGAAATCAGTTTCCACTCTTGTATTTGATCACATGTTTTATAGATCGCTTTTTGTTAGTTAAACGCTCTGCTGCGTGTACTGTCGTTTGACAGGTAGAGTTATGTCAGGTTTTCTATAGTATGGTGAAGGCTACCCTGTCATAGCAGGATGTTATTGTATGAAGGTATTTTGAGTATGCCTTGTCCGGGACTGTTCCCGTTGACTAGATGTTATTGGAAGGTAACTGTTGTGGACAGGCCTATCCCAGAGTTATTGAATGCGAGCTTTGCGCCGCTGGTAACCCGTGTTATTGTGTGTCCGAGTTGTTATTGCTCGTTGATCTTGTTCCGACTGTTGAGTCGAGGCTTTTTGGTGGAGACTGATCTCTGTGGAGACACTCCGTTCCCAGGCTATTGTCAATGTTATTCGCCATAAACCTACGATAAACCTATAAACCGACATCTTAATAATAAAACGCATAATTGTTGTAAAACAAGGCTAACTAACGATTCTTTCTATCTAACTTTGTTATTTGCATTTGGAACTGTTGACATAGCCGTGCAGTTGAAGATAATTTCCTTGTGTGGAAATGACTAGGACAGTTGACATTTTTGTAGCGACCTGAAGCATGCGCGAACCTAGAGTTCGTAGCTTGTGGAGCTCAGGCCATGCGATGTCAGACGTGGTCTCAACTACGCATTCGTCACCGTAATTATACACATTAGATGACTATGGTTTACGAAGAGTAAACCAAGGTGCAGGCAGGAATTTTTAATAAAACCACTGTGTTTATTTCATTACTTATTTATGATGTCAAGTGCATAAATCCTACATGTTACCTTATTGTGTGCTGTTAGCACATAGTTATTAAGCATAATTAAATTGTTTGTTTTTCATGGCTGTACACTTAGCATTTTGGATGTAATTGTTTTCTTTTACGGACGTCATCGCCGTAAAATTTGTTAATTGATAGGACTTAGCTAGATGAATTAACGTTAAATGTAAATGTGGAAATGGTATCATCCTAACTTAGATTTGTTTTGCTACCCTGTTAAATGTAAATTCTGATATTAGCTTAATCTTGTAACTTGAACTAGGGACTTGTATCGTACCATTTTCCTAGTGTTGCTGTTGTTGCTTTATTATTGTGAGTTAGATCTTTCGCGAGGGTTTTTCAGTAACTTCTCAGGTAGGGACCTGCTCTTTATTTTCTTTTGTTTATTAGTTTGCGGACTAGCCGATTATAACCCTCCGAACTAGGCTAGGGGCTTGTGAATTTTAATTAATTTTCACGGTGTTTTACTTAAGTCTGGATGTTTAATTTCTCAGTCTAGTTTTAAGGTGAACCTTTCCTTAGGCAGTCTATGACCATCGTCACCATATACCACGATCCCCGTGGACTACAGTGTCTCGTGCCGCTTAGCCTATTAGGAAGTTCACCTGATCCTCACGGTAATTTTATTCGACTTATGGGATGTTAGGAAAGTCATCGTGGTTGTTGACTCGACTAAACGGTCTCAGTATAGTACAAAACATCGAAGTTTCCTAGTGGAAACCTATCTTCTCAAGAAGAAGTCTTACAGTAAATGTGCTCGTACGTTTCAGCACCGTGCCATTATTACTTTGGGGGGGGAGAGACCTCAAACAAAATGTATACAGAAACAATCCTTGTACTCTGGAGGTCATAGAGAACGAAATAACTGCACTAATACGAAATATCAGTCAGGATGAATTACAGCGAGTGTGCCACAACTACCTATGGCGGTGCGACGTGTGTTTAGAAATTTAAGGACAGCATTTCCAGCATCCCCTCTGAAATGTATGTGTAGCACCAAAGCTTTTCTCGACACGCGGCTATACCAAATGTCAGGTCAAGTCCTGAGGAAACTATCCCTCCGCGTATCTCCTCTCCCTGTTCCTTCTTTATTCCGACATGGAAACTCGAGATTGTCATCTCTCAACCTACTATTATACGGAATATACAATCAAAATAATTTGTTTGCACCTTTGACTCAACTTCTCTCCACTTTTATTACCTTTGAAGTATTTTATTGGTGATTCAAGCTTTACAGCTGAAGTTCGAACACTTTGTCTACTTGAGGAACGTTGTGCAATCGGAGCAGTGTTGCCTACATTTGAGCCTGATTCGCCATAAAATCGAATTACTCGGGTGCTCTTTTGCCACTCAAGCAAGGTTTGTACAAAACTAAATGTAATATAATATCAATTTAGTACTGAAATACTCTGCCTACCGTTCCAAATACCACTAAAATATATATTCACACACAATTCATCACAACAGTTGCTTCTTGCAGCAGATTCATTTCAATGCCAGAGCAGGAAATTTGCGAAATCGAGATCTCTTAGTTTGCAAAATACCAAAAACAGTATATTATAAAAGTTCACCATTAGTAAGAATGTGTTTGATGTACAATAAACTTGCCAAAATCAACAATAGTTTAGACTTCAGCTCTGCATTACCAGTATATATTAAGGTTTTAAGAGCTACAATTCTTACATTGTCAATGAATAAATTGTAAATGTTAGTATCTACCGGTATGGAATGTAATCAGCAATTTTGTCTGTATGTGTAAATATGCATAGTACTTATGTTATATCTGAGCTATAGTGTGACTTAGGCATCATTGCCAAATATTTTTCTAAAACTTCTTTCCATTTTTGTTTGTAATATAGACCTAGTATGTATTTTTTTTTCGTTTGTTAAATCTGTAACAATTCAATACAGTGCAATGCACGCCTTCTGTAATTGGAGCCTAAGCTCTGTTGAAGGTATAAATAAATAAATAAATAAATGAATAAATAAATAAATAAAGAAATAAATTAATAAATTAATAAATAAAGAGCAACGTTGGTAAAGCTCCCAATTAACGAGAAAATTATTTTTACAAAGGAAATTCTGAAGCCAGCGGATGGAAACATAGCACCATGTGCTGGGAAATCTTGTACTACAAAAACAGGCAGAAAAAGTGGGAACTATTTGCTGGCGCGTTAGCCTTTTCACAGACGAGAACATCAAAGGAACCGCTTAGGTCTTGAGGTGACTAGGGATACGGACACAGGGCTCCAACCGCCACGCGGCCTCAGAGAGTCTCCGTTCTATAGGGAGGGTCCTCACTGTATCTTTCTACACACATCAAAAAAAGTTTTGCATCACCTCGGTTCCCAGATCTCCGGCATATAGACGTTGACTGTTTATATTGTATCCAAGATACAGTCCCTTTGACTGTTCATAGATGTCACTAAAACTGCTCAAAGATGTAAACAACCATGCATGAGCAGGGCCTATTAGACGGAGGGGGTACGACAGCCGATCAGTTCCAGTCATTCCACCAGGACGAAGGCACGCTGCTCATGTTGTCTGTAGTTCTACCATGCCTAGAAGGTCAATACCGCAGTTCGATCGCGTCCGCATTGTTACTTTGTGTCAAGAAGGGCTCTCAACAAGGGAAGTTTCCAGGCGTCTCAGAGTGAACCAAAGCGATGTTGTTCGGACATGGAGGAGGTACAGAGATACAGGAACTGTCGATGACAGGCCTCGCTCAGGCCGCCCAAGGGCTACTACTGTAGTGGATGACCGCTACTTACGGATTGCCGCTCGGAGGAACCCTGACAGCAATGCCACCATGTTGAATAATGCGTTTCGTTCAGCCACAGGACGTCGTGTTTCAACTCAAACTGTGCGCAATAGGCTGCATGATGCGCAACTTCACTCCCGACGTCCATGGCGAGGTCCAGCTTTGCAACCCCGACACCATGCAGCGCGGTACAGATGGGCCCAACAACATGCTGAATGGACCCCACGGAATTGGCATCACGTTCTCTTCACCGATGAGTGTCGCATATGCCTTCAACCAGACAATCGTCGGAGACGTGTTTGGAGGCACCCTGGTCAGGCTGAACGTCTTAGACACACTGTCCAGCGAGTGCAGCAAGGTGGTGGTTCCCTGATGTTTTGGGGTGGCATTATGTGGGGCCGACGTACGCCACTGGTGGTCATGGAAGGCTCCGAAACGGCTTTACGATACCTGAATGACATCCTCCGACCCATAGTGCAACCATATCGGCAGAATATTGGAGAGGCATTTGTCTTCATGGACGACAATTCTCGACCTCATCGTGCACATCTTGTGAATGCGTTCCTTCAAGATAACGACATCGCTCGACTACAGTGGCCAGCATGTTCGCCAGACATGAACCCTATCGAACATGCCTGGGATATGTTGAAAAGGGCTGTTTATGGACGTCTTGACCCACCAACCACTCTGAGAGATTTACGCCGAATTGTCGTTGAGGAGTGGGACAATTTGGACCAACAGTGTCTTGATGAACTTGTAGATAGTATGCCACGGCGAATACAGGCATGCATCAATGCAAGAGGACGTGCTACTGGGTATTAGAGGTAGTGGTGTGTACTGCAATCTGGACCACAAATGCTGAAAGTCTAGCTGTATGATGGTACAACATGCAATGTGTGGGTCTCATGAGCAATAAAACGAGCTGAAATGTTGTTTGTGTTGATCTCTATTCCCTTTGTATTTAACGGTTCCGGAACTCTTGGAACCGAGGTGATGCAAAACCTTTTTTGATGTGTGTATATATAAAAATGAAAGTTTGTCTGTTTTTCTGAATTTACACGGAAATTTGCGATATTTGAGCGTTTAAGACTGTTTTATGACGGATGCGCGCAAAAATAATTTTTTTGTCTGTCTGTCTATCTGTCTGTGGAGAATTTTTTGTGTCCTTATAACTCGAGAACGGCTGGGTGGATCAACGTAAAATTTGATTCAGATATCCATCAGAGGCACGTCACTAATCATTGATGTAACTCTTCTCCGTGCCTCTCATAAAAGGGGGCTTACCCCCTTAAAATACATGCTGAAATAGGCGTAGAAGGGTGAGACAAACCTCATTTGCAGCCCCTCAATGTGAGAAACGAAACTCGGGGGAACCACATTTTAAGGCCCTAAAACCAACAGTTTTTGTGATATTCCCAGAAAACCAATTTCATTTAATAAACTAATGAAATAATGCAAGCTGGTAACCATGGCAACATAATCTCAGGAATCCATCTGTTTCTGTAAGACGCAATGCCATTCCATTTATTGCATTACTGTGAACGTTCGCAAACGGCTATAAGGTTATCACTGAACCAACATAAGCTGTAAAAATCATCAATACGTATATAATGCGTTTAAGGGGGTCAAAGGGTACTCGAGAATTTTTTCACGCGATTTACACGTGCGGGTATGGTCCGGAAGGTCTATTATATCCCTATCCCTATATTGTTATATTATTATTATTATTATAATTATCATTATTATGGCGTACAACGACGAGGCAAAGCTCATTTTCAACCCCTTGGTGTCAGAAACAAAGCTCGGGGTCTCTAAAGAGCCGTAAAGGGTCCCCGAAAACTACATTTTAAGGCTCTAAAACCAACAGTTTCTTAGTTATTCCAAGAAAACTAATTTCATTTAATTCAAGCCAGTAACCATGACAACGGTATCTCAAGAGGTGACATCCAACTATAAATCTATTTCTGCAAGAAGTAATGCCACTCCATTTATTACATTTCCGTGAAAGTTTGCAAATGGCCATAAGGTTATCACGGAACCAACTAAAACTGTAAAATTCGTCAATGCGCTTAAGGGGTTCAAGGAGTACCCTAGATTTTTTTCACACGATTTTCACGTGCGATATGTAGTACAGAAGGTCTATTATATCTGCAAACAGCAACACTATTTTCAAAAATTCCTGATTTGAAATAGTAGACTATTTTTTGCTGCTTTTAGGAATTTAGGCAATTGGAGGCTAAAAAAAACTGAAATTTCATGCACCACAAGCCTTTATAATTTTTAAAATGGGTCTTCCTGTGGTTGGGCACTTGACACAACAGTTAGCGTCAGTTTGTATGTGGCATGTATTGCGATTTGTCTACGAGGTTTTCAATTTTATTTTCACGTCAGGAAGAACACTTTAGGTAACAGCAACAGTAGCTCAATTGATAACGTCTGGTTATTAATACCGAAGACCGTTCGAAGAATGGGTACTTCTGCTAGTTTGTAAATAAGAAAGAAACGTGACACAAGGTAGCCTATGAGAAACTTTTGAAATTCAGTAAGTGTAAATATTGAGGGTCATTATCTATGTGCGCGCGAGCAAACACGGCAAGCTAAGCCGGCTGTGACTGGCGAAGATTGCGGCCGCGCGTACCCGGTTGAGCCGGTGGTTGGTGCCCACTTTCACCAAACATGTTCAATAATGTGTACTTACAATGCTCATAGGCGATGCTAAAAATGACCTCCCTCTCTTGTAAAACACACCTGACATCGTGTCATGAATGAATCTCTGTCAACGATTTTATTACTTACGGGGCCTCTTTCCTTGAATCGTTTAGAAAGCCTCCTAATTGTATTGGCATTATGCACAGGTCTTCCTGGAAACTTTATTAAAAATTTTCCTCTCGTTTCAGAACAAGATTTTCTGCTTTTCGTATACGAATTATGGATATACACACGTTCGCGCAATGTGAATTGGTGTCTAGGCATGACCAACAATCACAGTAATCACAATACTCACTAAACGTGCAATACTAACGTCTAAGCTTTGCAGATACATGTTATTATAAATACAAAACACGTGTGAACTAACGTTAAGAGTCAGCCGAGCACGTCTACCACCGGCTGAACCGGGTACGCGCGGCCGCGATCTGCGCCAGTCACAGCCGGCTTAGCTTGCTGTGCTTACTCGCGCGCTAATATATAATGACCCTGTATTTGTACATAAGTGTAAGCATACCCGCCGTAGCTTATCTAAGCCTAGGTAAGCAGCTTCTGATGATCACCTGATAATCGAAACATGTCATCCAAATGTCTTGTTTGTTTGTTAATTAAGTCATAATTCAATTATTTGTTGTTGTTGCTTCCGTTAGGGGCTTTGCGACAGGGTGGTCACGTATCCCCGTGTAGTTAGGTGTGTGTGTGGAATGTATGTGATAACCTGTGTTATTGTGATGGTTGTACTAGTGTGTGTAGCCTACTTGTTAATCGGGGATTGGATTTGTAAGGAGGTGGCCGTGGCCATAAGTTAGGAACCTTCCCGGCATTTGCCTGAAGTAGAAGTGGGATACCACGGAAAACCACTTCCAGGATGACTCAGGTGGGAATCAAACCATTCTCTTCTTAGTTTTGTCTCACGTGGCTAAGTGTACCTCGTTCCAGCCTTCCCACAAGAATTTAAATTTCTTGGTCAAGCCAGGAATCGAACCTGGACGTCTATGTGTGACAGCTAAGAATGCTAGCAGCTACACCACAAGATGGTCATAATAATAATAATAATGATAATAATAATAATAATAATAATATTAATAATAATAATAATTATAAGGATAAGGATACTAATGACTAAAGGTACTCGGTGGAATTGCATTATTACATACAAACAAATGTTGTTTTTACGTCCACTTTATGTATAAAATTTCGTTCCCGACCGGTTTCGCCTTCGTCCTGGGAAATGAGTAGGCCTAGTTATAAATAACCGTACCGTAAAGGTACCGTAAAGAATAATACTGTAAAACCTCGGATGGTGTATTCAAGAGGGAAAAGACGGTAGTAGTAGTGGAAGCACAGACGACCTTTATTTGTAAATAAAAATAATAATAATAACAATAATAACTACAATAATAATAATAATAATAATAATAATGACCGAACGTGGATCTTAAATTGTATTTAAAAATAAATATCATAACCTGATGGAAGTCCGTGGATTTCAGGAAATAAACCTGAAGAAAGGTACCACTGGACAGAAGAAAAATAGTTAGTTATTGAGGTTTTAAGGGGCGGAACAGCGAGGTCATCTGCTTCAATACGGACACCCATGGGATGACCTACAAGTTCCGTTCTATTTCATGTAGTTCCAACTTTCGTGCCAGATGTCACTGACACCTAGTGGTAAACGTTGGAACTTTGATAGAGCATTTCAACGAAATCTAACCTGCAAATTTAGATTCACATAAGTTAAATTAATAGAAGTTTATTTTACATGCCATAAATCTATGACATTGGACCGCCATCTTTACTTCCCAACTTCCCATACGAAGGAAGGCATACTGAAGAATTTTAACGCTCTTAAAATACCCGACGACTTCGGCCGGGTTTGAACCCGTTATCTTGGGCATAAAAGCTCAGTATGCTACCGACTACGCCACCGAAACCGCTAATATAGCCTAATATTTTTTTTTTTAAGTTTTTCGAGGGAAACCGTGGGGAAATCTTCAAAAGATAGATTGCAAGCTTCCGGACTTACAACTGTGCAGGATTCTTACCTACTAAAAACCCACAAACCCTATACTTGGCTTAAGGCCACCACGGAACTGCCTGTTCAGCCTTACTTCAGGGTGGAGCCACTGTTACGACCAGAGGTCTCAGTCAATTTCATTTAACGTGATGATAATGAAATTACTCATCATCATCTTCACTGTCTTCAGCTACCAATCTTCTCGGTTCCTCTTCTTTTGTTTTGTTTTCAGCAGCTCAGAGATGTAGATAGCAATCTGTACCCAACTTTCTCTGCTGCTGACCATTTTATCCACCACATTGTCTGGTGTAATGACACCAACTTTTGTCTACAGAAGCCTTCGAAGATTTCTCCACCTCAAGCATGCAAAGAATGTGTGCTGAACATCGTCCCATTGATCATCAGAATAACGACACCGTGAACTCGGTGAAATTCCCATTCGATGGAGGTATGCTTCATAATAACCATGGCCAGAGAGAAACATGGTAATGTAATAATTAACCTCACCATGTTCCCTCGACAATAGCCTAATAATAATAATAATAATAATAATAATAAAAATAATGACCAAAGGTACTGTACTTGGTGGAATGTACTTTTTTTACAAATAAATATCGTACCCTGATGGAAGTCAGTGGATTTCAGGAATGAACCTGAGGAAAGGTATCTCCTGGACAGAATGAAGAAAGGTGATAGCCTACACCGAGACAAAATACGACAGTAACGAACAGAGATCACAGTTGAACAAGCGTGGACCAAAATAAGCCCATCCCTACCAATAATAATAATAATAATAATAATAATAATAATAATATTAATAATAATATAAAACATATAGACCTAATAATAATAATAATAATAATAATATGCATATACTATTAAGAAGAGGAATAAGAAGAAGGAAAGTAATAACAATACAATTTAATATGACGTTCATTTAAATACATTCCTTCGCATATTCGAAGAATTGCTTTTGTGTAATTGAAGAAATGATTGCAGGGTTTGAAATTATGCCGAAGGTGTTTTGTTAATGCCGAGGAAAGAACTTGAATGTTACTCGCGGCGAATTACCAGTATTACAGGAAACTGTACTTACTGGCTAATACAAATACATATCTCGCAGGGATCAGAGAGAGATTTGGAATGTGGGCCAACGAGCGAGTAGCGAGATGCGAAACGGTTATAAGCCTATCTCACCATAGTCCAGTTGGCTTAATTGAGAAGTCTGCGCTACACTCGAGTGCCGATGACCTGAGCAAATTCCTGCCTGATACACAAAACAATTACAGGCCAGACACCTACAGTAACTGGTCGATGTAAAGATAGCCCCAAACAATACCGCACCCGTAATAACACACCATTTTATAGCGGTACTTCATTAAAACTGAATTACCTTACGAACGGTATTGACCCTAATCAAGGTTAAGATTATCAGTGGAGTTCCCAGTACCAGTCTTCTAGTCTATTCTTTCTTATGAGGTCAAATGGAGTTCAAATAAAGGGAATTAAGCAGATAATATTATCACAACAAAATAAACACAGGCTCCATAATTAAGTTGAACATTTCCTTTGCCGGTCCTATTCCGAACAAAAAATGAACGTTGTACATACCGTACAGAGAGTAGCTACTGATTCGATCATTCTAAGCATCAATTTGTCTGGTCAGTTTCAAAAACAAACAGTATTTATGACCTTAGTTAAACACCTACTCCCACGAAACTCAACTCACGAATTCGATCTTGAGTTTCAAACTGTTTTATTGCTCTTCCCGTCATATCAACTAGAAACAAAGGAGAGTCTAACGTTCAAACATTCCACCTATTCGTTATTTCCTTCCCTAATTGGGGACAACTAGTAATTTCTCTTCACTATATCCAGATATAGCGTACATGAACAGTAGTACTGCGCCAAATTACTAAGAGTACTCGTAGTTGCATTGTGCATTTATATAATGACAAAAAACAATTTCCTGTATTTGTCTTGGAATATCTTTGAAGGAAAGGAGGGAAGTTTGGAGTTTTACGTGACTGCTAATCCTGCAATCATAAGCCACTGGACCTTCAGTTTACGTAAACAAACATTGACCAGGAATCGAACCCCGTCTGCCTTGGTGAGAGGCAAGGAGCTTGACCACTGCACTACTGCGCCCCCGGATTATCTTTGGTCATTAGTCCTGTGTATTTGTGTGTTTATTGTACAGTATACAGGATGTCTAATAACCTGTGTTATTGTGTTTACTAAAGAAGTGAGTTTAAATATTAGAGTCGAGGGTTCAAACCTGAAATGAGCTCACAAAAAACACCACTTAGGATAACCGCTGATAACACTGGAATTTCAACCTCACATTGCTTAAATTTGAAGCTCCCCCATGCCGTAATCGAACACGGAACTCCACGGTGACAGCCAAGAATGCTACTTACTACGCTACTATGTGGACCAATATAAATTTGGATTAGATTTGAAAATTAAATACTGTACCAGCATTTGTTTCAAGAAAAGCCAGAAAACCACGTTTATGATGTAGTTAGTTATTGTTGTTTTAAGGTGCGGAGCAGTGAGGTCATCTGCTCCGTTTAGGTTGTATAAGGTGGGAATAGAATTCATCGCTCCTGAGATATTCTCATGCGAGTCAACAGGTATTTCAAATCTCCGCAAATTATAGGGAACTTAAAGGTAGTTTGAGCACTCAGAAAAAAATGCATGAAAAGTATAAACTTTTTATGTTACGTCCTATTCATTTTGCGAATGACTGACATTGTAACCGCCAAATGCGCTTTGATATTTGGGCCGAGCTTTTTAATTTTAATGGTGATTATATCCCAGCGGCATGCCTAATGAGTTTTATGGCTGGCTTAGTTAGTGCAAAATACGTCGACCTTAATTTCTTTTGAGGTGAAGACTTCGACTTCCACGAAATGAGAGGGCGGATCCTGAGCTAGTGTATGATTCTCAGCCTTATTTTTGCTGATTTTCTGCTTTTAGAAATTGAAAATAGGTGGTTAGCTGTTGATTCTACATTAATAGTTAAGTGTACCCTCGAAGCTGTGAATGAAGAATCAATTTTCCAAATAAGAGACCAGGACATTTCTTCTGGAGTATTGTTATTTCATTTGAGGGGATTGGGCATCGTGGTCATTTAGTCTTTCACTTTCCCACCTTAGGCTAATTGGCCCTTGTCTCATCTTTCCTGATACCGTCATTCTTCGAGGGATCAGCCTTCTTTTTCTTTTCATGATATCTCCTGCCTTCTTCACAAGGCGCTCAAGAAGACAGGGTGTGTGCAGCCCCACCACTTCCGGTGCACTCTGGATGGTGCAATACTCTCAATGGCTCACGGTTGGTGAGTTTGGGAGTTGGCAAACCCGAGGGATTCCTGAGCTGCGTCCGTTTTCCCCCCATTTTTCTACTAACTTTGGGGCCAGCCCTTTCTCTTTCCTATCTGCCTTTCATGGCTCTCCTTCCTTGCAAGTCCCTCATTCCCCATTTCCTTCCCTCCTGTCCATTATATATTTTATTTTCCTTGTTTATTAATTTCTTCTTCTAGTACGAAAGTTAGTGTTTAAGTCAGTAGTTAGTTTTAGTTCTAGGTTTCATTCCAGGTTTCATTTTCACTATTACCCAAACCATTAGGAGCCGATAACCTAGATGTTAGGCTCCTTAAAACAACAATTATCATCACCACCACCATCATCATCAATTCCCTGGTCTGCACTGAAATTTAATTCTGGTCTGAGGACTAGAACGGGGTCCACTCTGCCCCATGATGCAAAACTGAGAAGGGGTGAGTTTGATTACCACAACAGCCATCTTGGAAGTGATTTTCCCTGATAACCCATTTCTACTCAAGGTGAATGCTGGGATAGCTCCTAACTTACTACAAAGGTCGCTTCGTTCCCAATCCTTACCTGATTTACAAATTCACACACTTATATAGCCATCACAATAACACAGGCTATAAGATACTAATTCCGCACTCACCCAAGTATACGGGGCTAAGTGACCACGATGTTTAAGCCCCTCAAATGCAACAAAATCAACAACAACCCTATAGACTTAGAAGAGTTGGATGAGGTCCCGTCTGAGCGATTGACACGTGCACAATCTATGATTTACAAGAACTAACCTAGAGTTTTCTTCGCAGGTATGTTTGTATCATGTTAGTGGTTCACTAAATTAGGGGTTCATAGTCATATTCACAGAGTTCGGATTAAGCCTTGACGATTTAGAGAAATTCATACCTCAGAAATTGATAAACACACCATCTATAATTTGTGAAAGGAAGCAATAGATCTGGATGCCTGAATGTTTCGATATGAGGTTTATTAACTCAGATTTCAAAGCGATTCGATCATTCAGTGACGAGTTAGGTGAATTCATGAATGCAGAATTGAGAAGCGCGCCATCTAGAATTTATAAACCTTAATGAATTGGTTTTGTACCTGAAACCTTAGACTACGAATGAATGATCGTGTGGCCTCCGAAGAGGCCGAGTGCAGGTCTTTTTAGACGACGCCTGTGGGCGACCTTCGCGTCGTAATGAGGATGAAGTGATGATGAAGATGGCACATACACCCAGTCCCCGAGCCACGGGAATTAACCCCAGGAGATTAAAATCCCTGATGGCTCAGCCGGGAATCCGGGCACTTTGGGCCAAAGCCTACCGCGCTAACCATTTAGCGGAGCCGGACACTTCAAGCTATAATAGTGGCTTTATAGAGATCGGGTCATTCATTGGAAGAATTCATTCCTGCAGATGAACATGCGTACTGTCTTATTTTTTAAGAGTTAACTATATATTTCGGTACATTTAGATTTAGGTTAGGCCTATATTGTTGAATCACAATACCAATATTTACAGGGATCAGATAATTTCACGACGACACAGATGAATTCAACCTGGCAGAATAAACATGCACGTCATCGATTATTTTGTTAATTTAACCCATAGATTCATGTACCAGTAGCATTCAATAGCGGCTATACACTAGTAGAGGTAATTACACAGTGTCTCTTGGATCGCTTGATTAGGATACTTCTTAAAATATCGCACGGCCACCATCTTGAATTACATTAGACGACAATATATTAATATCTCAAAAAAGTTCCGCTATGCCAAGCTTCACTGTGCACAGATGTTTTTGTAGCCACAAGAAACATAAACAGTTTTGAACTTCGACTGACCTCCTTATTGGTTTTGTGCCTATAAGGTATTCGAAAAAAAAAACAGGTTGATTGCTGGAGTAGTTTCGGAGATATTTGGAGATATTTTGTGAGAAATATTGCAACAAATATTCCTTGATATCAACGTGTGTAAAATACGGATATGCTTCATTTTTATTACGGATCGTATTTTGTGTTGATAATTCTGACACCACACTCAACGTCTGCTGTGTGCGAATTACGATCCTTCGGAGGGGAAGTAAAGCCGGCGGTCCCATGTCATAGATTTATGGCATGTAAAAGATTCTTTCACAGACTAAACTTGAGTAAAGCAAAATTGTTAGGTTAGATTTCGTCAGAACGCTCTATCAAAGTTCCAACGTTCACCACTAGGTATCATTGATATCTGGTGGCGAAAATTGGAACTACTTGAAATTGAACGGAACTTGTAGCTCACCCGTTAGGGTGTCCGCTGGAAGCAGCTACAGACTCAGGCGAGCCGAACATGTCCTCGGACACTCCCAGCACTAAAAGCCATACGATAAATAAATACGATCCACGACTTAAAAGTCCCTATTATTGCCGGTTGGCATTACCGCAGTAACCCGATTACCGCAGGTTAAGAAATGTTTTAAATAAGCGGAGGAATTTAACATAATTATGTAGCCTACATAGAAAATGATTTTATTCTGTCCGTCAGGGTTCGGTCCAAATAAATGACTGCCCTGAATGCTGATTGACCAATTTACTGGATTTTGATAAACATCACAATTTCTTATTCTCAGTACAGAAGAGCTGACGTCTTTTCAATTTCTACGGAGTTGGAGATGAGGTGAGATGATTTTCCTATGTGAATGATTATTTTATTTGGTTGGATGTTCCTCCAGACGGCAACTCATCATTGGAGTATTAAAACTAATAACGTAGGTGAGGAAGCGGCTGTGGCCCAGTTGGAGGCACCGTCTATATATTTTACCTGCAGTTGAAAGTAGGAAACCTCGGTTAACAATTCAAGGACGTACAACAGCTGGTTGTGGATTTTCATTTCACAACGAAGGAGTTCAAACCCACACGTCCGGAGGCGGTCTGACCTTATGCCCTGGCGTCTCAATACTCGCACATTAATGAATAGCAAAAAATCTTGTTTAAATAGATACTATGAAATGGGACAATGTAACTCAAGTTAAATTTTGAGTAGTGACTTTGGTGTCATAGTTGGTAGCATGCAGAGCTTCTATGCCCAAGATCGCGGGTTCAAACCCGGCCGAAGTCGTCAGCTATTTTAAGAGCGTTAAACATCCCTCAGTATGCCTTCCTTCGGATGTGAGGTAAAGTCTGGGGGTTCATGTCATAGATTTATGACGTGTAAAAGATCCTTCCACTAACAACAATTGTGTGAAGCTGAATTTGTAGGTTGGATTTGATTAACGCTCTTAAATTTCCAACGTTCGGTGCCAGGTGCTGGTTACGGTGGTATTTAGCAGCCAAGTTCACAGCTAGGTGTCGTTGATGGTAGCATTTGGTGGCAAAAGTAGGAACTACTTGAAATTGATCGTCTGCAGTCCTTACGTGAATTACAGAGAACACACACTAATACAGCCATCACAATTAACACCGGATATCAGACAAATTCTACACACACCCAAAGTACATGGGGCAACATGACCGCGTTGTCAGAGCCCCTAAAGTGAGGAACCAACCAGCCATAAATTTTGAGTACAGGACTGTGCACTTTAAATTGCAGTAGGTTAGTGATGTAATTAATCCGCAAACACACGCGTTGGGGTGAAATCTACCCCCAGGCCGTTTCATTTCCTTATGAAATGTACAAATAATTCTTCAATTTTTTCTCCGTCCAAGTACCTTTCCGGCCAGGTCTTCTTCGCGCGTTCACTCAAGGTCAACCATTTCCTGCGAGACAGTCAGACAGTGCACGCCGTAATATTTTAGTGGGGTAGATTCCACCCCAACGCGTGTGTTTGTGTACGTAAAATAAATCACACCAAGGTGAATTGCAAGAAACACGTGCATTTCTTTCGAGTGTTTATCTTTGTTATTGCAAGTAAAATATTTCGTTTCCTTTTCCGCCGTTTACTTATGTACGGTCTGGTGGTGTTGCAGTAGTCTATTAACAATGTGTTGGCCGAACGTCATTGTTGGCGGAACTTTTATTTTATTTCCATTTTATTTTCAGTGATGAACAATATTTAGGAGCCTATACAGAACGGATACTTTTGATTGTGTCCAGGAATTTTTCAAATAGTTGCTTTTACAGTTCAAAGCTCACGAAAGCACACGTGGCATATCGGGATACTATCCAAACCATAAACTTTCATTTTAGGACAGCAGTGAAGCACATTAGTTGTACTGAGTTTAAACCTTCTCCTACCGCAACAAAAAATATGATAACTTCCGGTCACTGTGATGTTTACCCTCAAAGAAAGAACAGGAAAACTCAAACACCGTGCTGCAGTTCCAATAATATATATAGGCCTATATATGCAGTCGTTTCATTCCGCCGCATGGCTATTGCCCCTGCGGCGGCGGGCCCCCTTAGACGGTTTCGCCGTCTCTTCGGGCCAGGGGATTAAGGTATTTAGGAGAGGTGGAAATTTTGGTGATGGGTGGGTTTGGTTTTAGGATTTGGAAGAAAGTGTGTGAGAATTTTGGTTGGGGCATTGCTGGGGAAATTTGGAGAATGGTGCTGGGGGCGAAGTTTTGTTTTGAGAAGGGAGAGTTAGATGCAGGAAGGGGGATGTGGAGGAGAAGGGTGATGCAGTTCCAATAAACTCGTCTGCACGTAACACAGAATCGTCCACTGTGAAGAATGCACTCCTGAGTGAAAGCTCTATCACCACAACTCTCCCCACCCCCAACACGTAACTTACAGGTGATCAGGACTTACCGGTATTTTAGAATTGTACAATTCAATGTTATTGTTGCCAAGTACCATTTTAGATCTAATAATTGATTATATATGTATTCGAATCAGAAACAAATACAATGTATGGTATCATTAAAGCAAAATTAAGTGAAAGAATTAAAAGACTACACTAAACTTGACCAGAATCTCCCTACATCAATTGCACTCGGTGTCGCACGCAGATGATCATCATCTGTGCAAGATGCAGGGCATAGCTGACAATCCAGTAGGTGTACCTTGGTCTGTGGTTCTCCGCAATCACAGTTGATAGAATCCACAGCGAAGTGCCACTTCTGGAGATTACATCTGGATCATCCAACTCCGGAACAAAGCCAATTGAGTGACCTCCACACGATCCGATTCTGTTCATGCCCAGGTGGAAGGGTTTCCAAAGGGGGAGGCCAGGCAGAGTTATTTTCATGTCGAGAGATCCACAATTGGTTCCTCGCTGTAGCTGGAGTCATTTGCAAGACTGAAGTGGTCTTGAGGGAAGCCGCCGTGGCTTAGACGGCAGCACGCCGGCCTCTCACCGCTGGGTCCGTGGTTCAACTCCCGGTCACTCCATGTGAGATCTGTGCTGGACAAAACGGAGGCAGACAGGTTTTTCTCCGGGTACTCCGGTTTTCCCTGTCAAAATTTCATTCCAGCAACACTCTCCACTATCATTTCATCTGTCATTCATTTAATCATTGCCCCAGAGGAGTGCGTCAGGCCTCGGCAGCCGGTACAGTTCATATCCTCGCCGCTAGATGGGGGCTTCATTCATTCCATTCCTGACCCGGTCGGAGACTGGAAGCAGGCTGTGGATTTTCATTTCAAGTGGTCTTGAGGAAGCTTCTTCATGACTTCAACCTTGGGGCTGCTGGAACGTGCCCATGTAATGGGTGGTTTTCTTGATGGGCCTGATTTGTTCTCTCCACGTCGGCAGCTACTTTACGACGGATATCTGGCGGCGCCATACCAGCGAGTTGGTACAGATTTACAAGTGACGTAGGTTTCAAACAACCAGTAATAAGCCTACACGTTTCATTCAGAGCGTTATCAACTATGTTTGCGTGGGTGGAATTGTACCAAACAGGGCACGCATACTCAGCAGCACTGTAACATGTTAATAATTGATTTATATTTTCGCTGAGTTAGTTTAGCGAGGAACCTTTTTTCATATTTCGTATTTTCTAAGTTCAATCTCCCGTATTTTCTTTCTTTCTTTCTTTCTTTCTTTCTTCAGCTTTTTCCCAATTAATTGGGGTCGCCGGAGACAACCAGGTTCATTTTTTGTTTTGGCCAGGGATTTTAGGCTGGATGCCCTTCCTGACGCACGTGATTTTTCAGTTGAAAATTCCACCCTGCTGCCACTTGGTATCGAACCCCAGCCGTCCGGGTGAAAGTCAAGCAGCTAAGCCACTGCGCCATCTCACTCCCCTTCAACCTCCTGTATATCACTGTTTTTTAAATAAATGTATACCTAAGGTGAAAAATTATATCTTTTATTTACTATTCCTTTCATCGTATATAAGCTCCAAGGTATTTTTATTAATAACACCACAGGGACTCACATCTAGTGTGACGTGGGTTGGCGACCATGGGGCCCCAGCTGAGTCCGGCATTGCTTCCACTTACTTGTGCCAGGCTCCTCTCCGTCATCTTTCCTGTCGACATCACTTGGTCAACTCTTGTTCTCTTCCGACCCTGAAGGTATTAGGGTATCTGAGGCCTAGGGAGTCTCTTGCTTTCCCGCCTTAATTGGCCCTTGTCTCATCTTTTCTGATACCCTCCTTCTGCCTTCTTTTTCTTTTCATGTTATCTCCTGCCTTCTGCTCAAGGTCCCCCAGGAGGCAGGTTGAATGTAGCCCCACCACTTCTGGTGCACCCTGGATATTGCTACACCCTCAGGGGCTCACGGCTGGTGAGTTCGGGAGTTGGCGACCCCGAGGGATTCCTGAGCTGGGTCCGGTTTTCTCCCTTTTTACCTTTGCCTCTGGGGTGGACCCTCTCCCCTTTCACTTTCCTATCTGCCTTCCATGGCTCACCTTCCTTCCAAGTCCCTCAATCCGCATTCTTCGAGGGCTGAGGGCATTTCTTTTCCTTCTGTCCTTTATTTGCCTTATTCTCCTTTTGTTTTCCATTTCTTCTTCTAGTATATAAGTTAGTAGTTAGTTTTAGTTATGGTTTACATTTCATTAGACCTATCATCTTCACGATCACCCAAACCATTAGGGGCCGATAACCTAGATGTTAGGCCCCTTAAAACAACAGTTATCATCATCATCATCATCATCATTCTATTGATAACTCAATAGGATTTCGAAGATATTCATTAACAAGTTGCAAACTAGCCAATAGGCTATAGAAACATTACGGCATAAGATTGATTCAGTTTATAAATACGAGAGGATCGATTTCAAAGAAAATGTATCCCTAAGTATAAGAGAAAGAGTCAATCTACATAATCATATAATAATATTATATCCGAAGTTAGGTAGATCCCTCCTGCGGAGCGTACTAGCGACCGATCGCGAAAAATGAGCATTCAAATGAAAGAGAATATACATTACCAGTGACGCATTGCTCTCTAATTTCATAAATATCTATAATTTCTTTAAAAATGACTTTAAAAAACTGTACGAAGTGTGCGATTTTCAGATACTGTTGCTGCAGGAGGATACGCTCCATAATTGCTGTCCACTTCACATTTTGGCCGCTGTGACGCCTGTTTCATGTCATTTCAACAATCTGAGGTCTTTCTTTTATCATTTTGCATGGATTTCAGAAACAGTTATTTAAAGGAATGACTAGTCTACTCAAATCGTATAATTTCATAAATATTGAATAACCGGTGAGTGTTACGGCTACGCTCTCAATCAATGGGCTCAGCACACAAATGACATTAGCAGTGACGAATCGCATTCTTGTTTCATAAATATCAATTTTTGTAAGAAGTGTGCGATTTGCAAATACTGTTGCTGTAGGAAAATGCGTGACACCATTGCTGTTGGGGAAAGTGTGGTTTATGAACATGCAAGATTTCTCGCACGGGTCCGCTAGTAACTTAAAATCGTGAATTAATATGGTAGTTAATACAATACAATAAAATAACTTGTGGGGAGGAAAACACCGCACGCGTTTGCCTGTGTCCTAAGTTTTGACGCGTTTGCTCGAGGGTTAATATGGCGAAATCCAGTATACTGTATGTTTGAGGTTAAGTAACATGGTAAGTACTGAACAGTACTGCGTGTGGTTTGCCCGCCAGCTCCATAGACATCCAATTAGCGTCCATCTCTACCTACTCGCTCCGGTCCAGCCAGCGGCGCTCACTGCTGGGATTTATGTGGAGCAGGAGTATAGCAGGTGGACCCGCCACCACGCCCTTCACCAAGATTCGGGAAGAGATTCCGTCCCTTACATGTTTAAAAACCCATGTCAACATTCTTCAACCACCAGGACCAGACTAACTTTCAATCCACACGACGGCGATGGTGATGATGATGATGGCTATAGAGAAAGCCCTGCGTGGATGCGGATATCAGCAAAATTTTTCGTCAAGCGGATAGACTATAATTTGCATGCCTGTGCGGATGGCGGATAAGCTGCGGATAATGTTTGGAGTAAATTTGTGGATAGTTTTGAGAATACAATCCGAACTTGTTGACTATCATTACTAAGACCCGGATGTTTCTGACATATATTTTTCCGTTATGTTTTTTTCATCATTTTAAATGATCTTGTCGACTTCGTCGTTACGCTGAGGTCTGGCGTTACGTTACGGCTTCGAAATGTACCAGGAATGCACTGAGGTGAGTGACGTCATAGTACCGCCTGAGCTTCCTCCTTTCCCCGCGCACTCCGGTGAACATGACGTCATCCAGCCAGCTACCTCCTTTGACCTTGGTTTGCACTTGCTAATTGAGTTTGAGTTCATGCAGTTCGCTGCATGATCATGAGGCTTTCACCCAGCATTTACGCAGCATTTGTAGCATTTAAAATGATATAAAGTCTAGTGTTTTAGACTGACTATCACTCTTTTTATCATTTTAAATGATCTTGTCGACTTCTTCGTTACTCTGAGGTCTGGCGTTACGTTACGACGATGGGACGAAATGTACCGAGAATGCACTGAGGTGTGTGACGTCATAGTACCTCTTGAGCTTCCTCCTTTCCCCGCGTGCTCAAGTCTAGTCTTTCAGACTGGCTATCACTCTTTTCATGACAAATGTAAGATGATGATTTACGCTAATCTCATTCATATTATGTCATTAAGCACAATTAACACTCCGAACTGAAAAGGATTGCAATTCTGGCTGTATAACATTCATTTTAAACATAGAACTTGATGTAACATAGCCCAAGGAAACGATTTTTCCTGAGAACTAAATACGTTGCTTTATTTTATTCAATTGAAAATATTATTGTAATCTCAGTAGATTCGTATAACAGACGTGCGGAATGGGATAAAAGTCATGCGGTTGCGGGGTGGATGCGAATAACAGTCGTGCGGCTGCTGGGCGGATGCGGATAAGGTTTTGTTTATCAGCGCAGGGCTCTAGCTATAGAAACACCAATCTCCGCCGCGACACACAGTGTGTCGAATCCCATATCTAGGTGGACAAAATTAACTGCCGCAAATGAAGGAGAAAACTGGCTCATTCGATAGTGAACAAACCAGATGGTGACCTCCGGTCTTCCTTTCCACTGTCTGGTGCGTAGGAGGGAGGGTATAGGTGCTGAAACGTCTTCCTGGCAGTTATCAGGTCATTTGATAGGAGGTGTTGATGTGAACCGAACGTTGTGATTCTAGTGAGTTCAACGATGTGTTGTCTTCTGCGACTCATGGAATAGTGAAAAGATGTGTGTGTTCTCACTTTTATGCGTAATACAAGCTTTTGCACTAAATAAATTATTTACTTTATGAGTGCCCCATAATGCCACTTTATTTTAGACGTCATTCGATGGGAAATTTAATGTAGATTCAGGATCTGTAGTGGTTTGGTTGCGCACGAATGTGCATGATGGTTTATTTTCATATTGTCAGGGACTATGCGGGGAATTTTCAACGCGTGGCGGTCATGTCGTAAAGAGGGGCGTACAGACGTCATATTTCAATATGTTATGACACACAGGAGCAGGAGCTAAGAAACAAAATTAAGTTCATATCCATTAATATTGACAAAGAAGACCAATGCCACATAAAATTCCTGGTAATCTACCTATGGAAGCTATTGAGTTACTTAATGACTCCCAAGGAACTTGGACATCAAATGATGAAGACCAGTATAGCGATGATTACGATGCTCTGGACTCGACAGAAGAATCAGGTGACGAATGAACATTAGACATGTTGTAATTATTAACGGGAATGAGATTAATGAAAACATTACTTGACGAATGGACATCTTCCTTTTATTTGCAATGGGATAAATAGGCCTAATATTCAATATATGTTGTCTTTATTTCCATGCTTTCTTAGAGAAATAATATTGTTTTCGTGTGTGAAGTGTGTTTACTAAAACTACGTCATTAACAGGACTGTAAAATGACATTTTGTTATAAAGAAATTGTTTGTATGATTTTGGCGAATATTTTTTTTATTTTTAGAAAATAAATGTTATTTTTGGCCTATTTCGTTGTTCTATGTTTAATAACAATTTAATATACGTTTTTAATCTGTATGATTTTACATACAGTGAATTTGTCTATTCCCTCAAATAAGGTGTAACAAGAATACTTGACTGAAAGTCTCATTGTTATACATATTTTATTCAGTTTTAAATAGTATGTTCACCACTGTCATAAACTATAATATACACATCCAAATCGTGATTTTTACTACCGAAAATGGATAATTCTTTTGTTGCTTTCGGCCATTTCTTACACCTCCCCTTAACCCTCACCCCTACATATTTACCCCTGAAGATCGTACACTTTAGACGATGCCAGAAATGAATTCAGCGATCTCGAAAACGGTAAATTGCCAACTTTTAATAGAATCCCAGCACTATTAACGAAGTTATTAATTTTTTCCACCTAGGATTGAGATTCGACATACTCTGCGACATGGCAGGGGAGACCTGGCCACCGAACAGTGGGAGGAGTGGGATTGTCCTGGCTCGGCTGATCGCTCGCGTCACGTTTGGTCAAGTTTGGTAGGACACGGTTTCAACACATATTAATAATAATGTATGGCCTCAGGTGCCGGGTGCAAGCTTTGTTATTTGACACCCAGAGGGCAGTTTGCATGTCGAATTTAGTCGTTCCTTGGAACGCTATGAAAGTTTAGAAGGACTAACTCCTTCAAATACCTAGCGGAGGTTAGATATCGAAGCTCCTCGACACTATAGCACATTCTGATAGAGAATGGGGGAACTTTTGTTTTGGCGGAAAATCTTGAGATTAATTTTGCCATTATGAATACGGTCTACTGAATTCAAATGGGTTCTTTAACATACCAACAATGTATGATATGCATGGCGTGATTTTTGTCGCCTTTCAAAAATCACATACCATGGCCAGGAGCGAACCTGCTAGCTTGGGGTTAGAAGTCCGACACGATAACCAAACACCCACCGTGGCAAGCGGTTTCAACATATGAGTAGGATGAAAGACAGCATTTTCTTGAGTATATAGAAACATGAATTAATTCTACACCCAGTAGTTTATTTTTTTGTGTTATTTTAGAAATTATTTGAAAGAGGATTTCATCGATCACTCGTTCCTAGCTGCTGCAGAGTGCACGAGGCAACGCAATGATGTCAAGTCACTGCACAACGTCGAGACGGGTGAGCGAGGCTCTCCGTCCATTGCGTTAGCATTATGTTCCCACGCTCAAGGCCAACCAGAGAATGAACGATGTTACTACAATGGGACTCATGGTGGCAGGACGTGTCACGTGTTTCAGATGAGGCGTGAAGGAACTAAATTGCGTTACTGTGTTGCGGCAGAGACTGGTGTGTCGAGCTCTACATCTACTATCTACTACTCATGAGAGAAGGCGAAGAGGAAGACGCAGGAAAATATGGATCGATGATGTAGAGGACGGTCTGAGAAAGATGGGGAAGAAGAAGGAGAAGGTCAAGCTGTTGGCCTCTTACCACGGTGGACTGGCGGAATAGTTTCGATTCCCGGTCAATGCATGTGAGATTTTCAAAGTGAAATGCTATGTCTTGTGGTTCAGATTTCACGTAAAAAGGAGGTCCCGTGGCTCATGATCGTGAGATTAATTGTCCTTCCCATATAGAAACTCATTCAAATTCATTGGTGAATCGCCCAAGATGACAATATCATCAGCAAATCTCAGAGTTGAAATAATATGAACTAACATCTTGGTAAAGTTTTCTATGAAGTTTTCAGATGGGTAGGTATTAGTGGCATATGATCTCGCTGTTCCGCTTCTTAACCCTTAATTACCAAACTATGTGTGTCTGACGTTGTTTCTGAACATTCGTCCTAAAGAATACGATCATTGCTGGCTCAACGGTTGTTTATCATGCAATCAAGATTAAATAATTGTTATGTACTGCACCCTTCAATAAAGCATGGTTTTCTCAAGATTCATCTACGGGGTCGTGTTCAGTCCAGACTGCGATACACAGCAAAGTTCGCTTAAAACAACATGCTCTAATGAATAGAAAGGTTCATGACAGAGGCTATACTAGAAATAAAATGAATAACAAGTAGAATAAAAGAAATTTAATGACTGAAAAGGTATGTGCATAATAATAATAATAATAATAATAATAATAATAATAATAATAATAATAATAATAAAAGCAATCCTCCCTGACTTTCACCCCCTTAATAAACAATAATAACACTGAGCGGTAGGAACTCGCTCGTCACAACAAGGCAATGTGAATGCAGCTTCACATAAATGATAAAATCATAACATAAGCATTTGAGCGGTAAGAACTCACTCGTCACAACATATGGATACAAGTTCATTTTTTCTGGTCAAGAAGTTATATAATGTGTGGTGTACTGTTCGTGAATAAGAAATTGAGTACTGATGCGAGTCCGTTTACAACTGAAACAGACATTTTGCTTACCGAGTTGCATCTTTCAAATCACACTACGGCTATGGGACCCACCCTTAATTAATATACTATAATTACTACTGACACATGCAAGATCTAATAATATAAACAAAATGAAGAATCTCCCTGAGATCCTAACTGGTGCAGGAGCACAAAATGAACACAAAAGAGCATGCCAGAAATAGGCCATAAAAAACCGCTCTCATCATAACTTGGGAACATAGCTTCGCGCACCCTAACTTGACACGGGTCAAGGACGCGTAAAAATAAACACACCAAAAAAATTGAACCAACAACAACAAAATACAAGCCTAGCGGCTGAAAAACTATGTTTACATTTATATGAAACGCCAGACAAACACGAATTTCGGTGGCTACCTTACAACTATGGACAGCACCCATTTAATCAATCATACTCATTATAACCGATCAGGTTTTGTGAATTTTAAACAACATCTTAAATTGCAGTACAGGAAGCAGACCTGTTACTAATGACAAGTCACGTTATCTGATTTGAGCGCGCCCTTCTCGTATGAGTCAACACTGCCACAAATATTTTTCTCAGTCCGGCAAGCTAAGTGCAGTTTCCCTCTGGAAACGTCAACATATCTCACGCATCCCCTGGATGGCGAGAAACAAATATATACCACAAGTTCACCCTTGCTTCGTAGCATTCGATTTCCTTCTTGGCGCCAATCTTCCTAGCAACAGGCCATAATGTGCGTCCCCAAGCCGTCTTCCGCGCTAAAAGTTGCACCTGTTCTATGTCCCAAGAATATATATGCTTCTTCCTAAAATACCACAGGAGCTTAAACCTTTGTGTCCCCTTGGCCACTGATTTCTCAATATTTCCCAACACCGTCTTGCTCTCATATCTGTTGTCTGTAGAAATGTATAAAAAGATGATGAATAATTATTAGAATCCTTTATATAGCCTGTGGATAAAGGGTTCACAATCCCCCTGCATGGAAAAAATCGAACATAACAAGTAGTCGATTTTTTTACAAATACAAAACATCTGTAATCCATTCCAGCCAATCCTAGAGAAATCTCCCTATCATCAGTTTCGTCTAGCCACCACTGTCGTTGGAGTTTCAACACGCGCTCGTGTTTACTTCAGCTTCCTCATTCATTCAGACATTCCCCAAGCCTGCCTGCTTGTCTGATCGCCCAAGGCTCGTATCTCCCCTTTCCAGTGTCCTTATCTCTCTCGCTCGCTCTCTCGCTGTGTCGTCATCGTCAGAGCTCATTAGTGTATGACCACAGCAGGCTGCTCCCTACTTCCTCGTTGAACTGATGTACTCACTGACCCACTTATAGTTGGATGTGCAAAAAGGACGTCCATACATTCAATTTGCAGCATTATTTCTGCGTTCCCAAGGTTCACTAGTAAAATACAATTTTAAATTCGCCGCGTTATAGACAGGCATTGTACCTGTACTCAATTCCTTCACTCTGTATGCGTTGTTACCAAGATTCCGTACAATACAGAAGGGGTCCTCTCCATTTCTCCGTGCTGCCATCTTCTTCTTCTCCGTTCTGCTACCATCCTCTTCTTCTCCTCCTTGCTGTCGTCTTCTTCTAGCATTGACTCGTTTTCCGTATCGCACCGGTGTTTCTCCTCCCTACCGGGCTACGTTCTCTCGTACTCCGTACTGGCAAGCTTCGTTCGGCTGATATATTTTCTTCCTCTCCAATTTCTTCTTTAAAGGTGTCAGGATTCGACCTCCTATTAATTGCTCGTTTCCAATGTCCTTGTTCGTTCCCTCCATTAGCGTGTAACTCTTCCAGGTAGCGCTGCGATTCGGCGTGCCTGTCATTCCAATCATTTCTATAATTCTGATAGTCCCCCTGGTTCTGATATCTTCCTTCACGCCATTGTCGATTATCATTATTGTTATTTTCGTAACGTCTGTAGGGTCCCTCATTTCTCCTATTATTTCTCCATTGTTGGTATCCCCGCTGCTGATACCTATTGTTGCCCTGTGTCTGTCTATCATTATTATTTTCATGACGCTGATATGACCTATTTTCGTCACCCTCCTGACCTCGTCTTGGTGTTGTTGACACACTTGTATTTGTGGCCTGCGACCTGGTGTGTATTTGAGCGGGTTTAACCACCTCCGTTGTGTTTACAAGTTCCAGCTGTCATCCCCCTCTTTGCTTCAAGTGAGATGTTGTCTCGTCAATCTGACGTAAGTTTTGTTCGGCTCGAACCGCTGTGTCCACGTTTGCTGCTACTAGAACCTGCTGAACATTTACTGGCAACTGCCGTGCAATCGTCATAACCAGATCCGATTCTTCTAAAGGGTGATCAAGATCCCGGAATTTTAACAATTGTAGCGAAAAGAAATCTGAATATTTCGTCTGCTGAGTCGACTGATATTTTCTCGAATAAAGTTCCATTCTGAGACTTTGTTGTAGAGAAGCCGACCAGTATTTTTTTAGGAACGCAATCTTGAAATCATCCATCCCTCCGAAAGTGTACTTGAAGCTCAAGAACCACGTAAGTACATTTCCCGAAAGAAATCGTTCCATCAGTCTTAAACGACGCGCTGGCGGTATATTATTATCATCAAATAGTGATCCATCTCTTTAAGATACGCCTTCGGTGTGACACCAGAATTTTCTGTGAATTTATTAGGTTTAAATTCATTTGATCGAATTACTTGTACGACCTGAGGGTGCTGATAGCCATGTTGAGGGGTAGAGGTTCCTCCAACGTTGTTGAGAAATCCCTCTGTGTTAGTCGTTAATGGGCTGCCTGTCAGTCCGTGGCCACTTTCCGCGCTAATTGCCCCCTGGCTCGTTGTGTCAACTTCCTTATCTTTATCGTGCGCTGCCTGAAATAACTTGTTCTGTCCTAATGAGCGTAACTCTGCTTTTATGATTCTGTCCGACTGTTCTTTCATTTTACTCTTGATTTCTTCCTCAAGTGCTTTAATGCGCGTATGATTATCACCTACGGTCTTTATGATTGTTAACCGTTCTTCTTTAGACTCGCTGCTCATCTTACGCCAATCCTTTCTGATGCTATCTTTAATCGCTCCCAGTTTTTCTTCCATCTGCTGTTTCGTGTCCTCCTGATTCGATTCTATCTTCTCAAGCCTGTCTTCTAGACGTAGATTATTCTCATCTATCGTACTCTTTAAATTATCCTGGTCCGATTCTAGGGTTTGCCATCGCTCTGCTGATTGTATTTCTAATTTATCCATGTCATTTATTAGGCCCGTAATGCTTTCATTTACTGCCGACAATTGTCCCTGGATAAACGTAGAATCCTCCTCCATTTTATCAAATCGCTTTTCAAGACCATCCTGTGCCGTTTTAACCTCACTGTTATTTACCGTGCATGCTAATTCTATCTGAGCTAGTTTTGCTAATACAGTTTCGTCCAAATCATTTAATTTACGGTTGAAGGTATCCTCTAATTTTTGTATCTGACCTAGCTGTTTGTCATTATTCTTACTTACATCAAGCGCGAATTGAACCATCTGTTGTGCAGTGTATTCTTTCATCTCCGCAGATAATGTGGCTAACTGACTCGTATTTCTACTTTCTTGCGCTTCTAACTGTTTGTTTATATTTTCATTTACTTGCGCTTGTAATGAGTTACCCTGTTCAATTAATTTAATTTCTAATGACTCACTCTGTTCAATTAATTGTGCCTTCTGTTCAGATAATTGTGATTTTATAGTGTCATTCATTTGAGTCTGGAATGACTCATTCTGTTCAGATAATTGTGCCTTCTGTTCATATAATTGTGTTTTTATAGTATAATTCATTTGAGTCTGGAATGACTCATTCTGTTCAGATAATTGTGTTTTTATAGTCTCATTCATTTGAGTCTGGAGTGACTCATTTTGTTCCGCTAATTTAATGTCTAACTTTTCACTGTGTTCTTTTAATAGTTTCTGGGTTCGTGCCGTAGCACTTTCAATGATCGCCTGGATCTCTGCGACTGTCGCCATTATCACACACACAAAAATATATATCACTGAGAAAACAGGAGTATGGCATGCAAACGTCTCCCTGACACACACATATATAATTCTTGACATACATTTACTTCATTTGACCACATTCAGTTCATTTAAACTTATTCTCTTTACTCCAGCAAATCAATCATCACTGAATGGTTCTGACTTTACTTAATACATTTTTAACCCCGCACATATTCAGTCATAAATTACTATCCAGATCTGATGTTAACACTGACTAATTAACAAAGTATTAATTGTCATTTAAGGCTACCAGCCTCCTAACATCTTCATGAGTTTGACTTTCTAAACAAATCTAATTTTATATTTAATCAATGGGCGCCCGATTTCACGTACATAACTTTACTAATTACATCAATAAACAAAGCGTGAATCGTATTTTAAATTGCAAACTCGTGATTCTACTGTATATTCCATTTTCTTGGCGGTATTTCTCTTCGCCGTATATACGTTAACAAAATATAACTTCCGGTGAATTCAAACAGTCAAAAACAGCGAAACACCACATGTAGGGTAACAGTTTGTTTATGATCCGCTAGAAAAGCCCAAAACAACGAAACGCTCCACGGTATGACACCAGCGTGTCTATGCTGTCTATCCCCCGTGTTCTAGCAGTGAACTAACAACGAACTAGCCCCACTTGGCGCGCCAGCTTGTCTATGCACCCTTCAATAAAGCATGGTTTTCTCAAGATTCATCTACGGAGTCGTGTTCAGTCCAGACTGCGATACACAGCAAAGTTCGCTAAAAACAACATGCTCTAATGAATAGAAAGGTTCATGACAGAGGCTATACTAGAAATAAAATGAATAACAAGTAGAATAAAAGAAATTTAATGACTGAAAAGGTATGTGCATAATAATAATAATAATAATAATAATAATAATAAAAGCAATCCTCCCTGACTTTCACCCCCTTAATAAACAATAATAACACTGAGCGGTAGGAACTCGCTCGTCACAACAAGGCAATGTGAATGCAGCTTCACATAAATGATAAAATCATAACATAATCATTTGAGCGGTAAGAACTCACTCGTCACAACATATGGATACAAGTCCATTTTTTCTGGTCAAGAAGTTATATAAGTGTGGTGTACTGTTCGCGAATAAGAAATTGAGTACTGACGCGAGTCCGTTTACAACTGAAACAGACATTTTGCTTACCGAGTTGCATCTTTCAAATCACACTACGGCTATGGGACCCACCCTTAATTAATATACTATAATTACTACTGACACATGCAAGATCTAATAATATAAACAAATTGAAGAATCTCCCTGAGATCCTAACTGGTGCAGGAGCACAAAATGAACACAAAAGAGCATGCCAGAAATACGCCAAAAAAAACCGCTCTCATCATAACTTGGGATCATAGCTTCGCGCACCCTAACGTGACACGGGTCAAGGACGCCTAAAAATAAACACACCAAAAAATTGAACCAACAACAACAAAATACCCTAACGGCTGAAAAACTACGTTTACATTTATATGAAACGCCAGACAAACACGAATTTCGGTGGCTACCTTACAACTATGGACAGCACCCATTTAATCAATCATACTCATTATAACCGATCAGGTTTTGTGAATTTTAAACAACATCTTAAATTGCAGTACAGGAAGCAGACCTGTTACTAATGACAAGTCACGTTATCTGATTTGAGCGCGCCCTTCTCGTATGAGTCAACACTGCCACAAATATCTTTCTCAGTCCGGCAAGCTAAGTGCAGTTTCCCTCTGGAAACGTCAACATATCTCACGCATCCCCTGGATGGCGAGAAACAAATATATACCACAAGTTCACCCTCGCGATGTCATGAACTGGGCTAATGTGTAGCAAGACAGAATAATCACCATGATATATTCTCGCTAGCACATTATAAAAAAAATCACACAACGCACCAAAGCTCGGACTGACTCTCGTACACACACACTGGGTCGGCTCAAAACAGATCAACAATATTGCGTCCATTGACACATTAACAAAAATACACAACAAAAACTCGGGTGCAAAGTGCCATCCCGTTCAAATCTGCTGGAAAGCAACTATCAAAATAATCCTGATCCGCCATAATTCTACTCACAAATAATCTCACCCTCCAAATTCTATTTTTAATCTCAAAATTAATTCAGTTCCATTTTTGTTGTAAGGCATATCTCCGAATAATAATGCTTGACCGCGATTTACGCAAGCGAACGCGAGCACGGGCTCCGCGTGTCGCCCCGTACAGTAGAACCAAATACAATCACCATATTTACAAATTACACAACGCTCAGCTAATCCCATATTTAATGTGTCAGTAACAAAAACTAATAATCTACATATCAAACAAGCAAACAAATATCTACAAAATATGTCCCATAATACCATAGCTGACTTAATAAATAAATACATTTATTTGGTGCTCAATCCTTTAAAACAGCGCCAGGAATACGTCTGCAGCCATCTCCTTTAAGATGTTTATCTGGTCATTGACATCTTCAGGCAAATGTCCAGCTGGTTCCCAGATACGTTCTTGTTCTTAGACGTCATCTCGTGCTGAATTAAATAAAGTTTCGTCAGATACACACACGATATAATTCCTACTATATTCACCTGTCAAGTACTATATTCCTTGACAGTCTATTTGGTGAATTATTTCGATGAACTGGTCCTACTGATAGTGCTGGGACTATAAATAAATCACTGAAGTTACACTTATAATTTGACCACACTGTTCCATGTTCACTAATATGAAATATGGAGAGTATGAACCTTACGTCCACAGACGTACAAAATGAGTGATCTGTGTTACGTCCTCAGACGCACGAAATAAGTGGTGTGTGTTACGTCCTCAGACGTACAAAAATTAGTAATGATCCTCGAAGCATCTTGGATCCTTATAAATGAAACTGACTAGGGTAGGTGTGGAAGGGGATTTATTAAAAAAATATTCCATAATAATTATCAGACTAGCATGCGATCGGTATCATTGAGTTCGTAGCAGTGTGGAGGTTACGATTTTGCTGTAGCCGGCTCGAATCGATCGTGGAATTAATCTGCAGATAACTCCCGCGTTAATTTACCAGTGTGCGTTATCAAGCCGAGTTGCCGCTAAAATAAGGCGTCTTGATATTATTGGCCCAGACTCTTGTATGTCTTTGAACGCTTTTACATATTTTTCAGCAGTAGGGAGTGGTTAACATGATGATAGACCAATTGCTTCGTAGCATTCGATTTCCTTCTTGGCGCCAATCTTCCTAGCAACAGGCCATAATGTGCGTCCCCAAGCCGTCTTCCGCGCTAAAATTTGCACCTGTTCTATGTCCCAAGAATATATATGCTTCTTCCTAAAATACCACAGGAGTTTAAACCATTGTGTCCTCTTGGCCACTGATTTCTCAATATTTCCCAACACCGTCTGGCTCTCATATCTGTTGTCTGTAGAAATGTATCAAAAGATGATGAATAATTATTAGAATCCTTTATATAGCCAGTGGATAAAGGGTTCAGTACACATAGTAATATTGCATTTCTTTCAAAGATTTTCGTGCGTTATCACATTCTTGGCAAACCATAGCCTGATGCTTAACAAGTAAGGCCCGTGAACAGTGACGACAAAAGAACAGTCATGCCATGCGTTTTAATATGATTTTATTATACACAATGTGTACAATCAAGTTTTTCTCCACTCTGTCATTTCTGCGGTTAGAGATTGAGACCTGCTTACAAATTCCAGTGGTATTTGGGGCATGGTTTATTGCAATTCTCGCAGACACAGGCCTCCTTGGGCTCATGAAACGTCTCATTCTGACAGATCCTTCCATGGAACCCATGGACAGCGAATCGCGTATACAGATGTCGAAGTTTGAAATGTGGTCCCTTCCATATATCTGTCTTCATTGCTTCAGTCTCCATTATTTCTTCGGGTATCTCGTCGGCTTTTTTTTTCGTCTCTCCTCGATGATGGTTTTATACGTTTGCGTTTCCGGTAGATCGAAAGAGTGCTTTATATCTTCTCTAAAGAAGGTTTCCTGTGCTATTTTATAGGCGTAGCTGTTCCTTGAGAATTTTGAGATAGAGAGACCTCTCTATAAAATCTCGTTTTGCCGCTCTCAAGCTTCCTGAGGTTGTTCACCGTCAAGTAGGGCAAACTTAATTGTATGCCATATGTGGCGGTTTTTGAGGGACAAAAGGCATATATGATCCTGTAGTTCTATGGCATGGTGTCCAAAGTTGTGAGGGTAGCTTTACTGTCAAGATACTGCTTATTAAGGTTTAAATGTATTACTCTCTGGTTGTATTCTCAATACAGTAACTTATAACGTCAATATTATGGTGTTTGAAGCCACTTTTCAATGTTGCCTTAGTAAACAAAAGTTTTGTGCTTTTCAGTCGGTCAACACGATTGAGCAAACCTCTGTTTGATAACGTTAATAGCCTCCGTGGCTTGGGCGGCAGCGTGACGGCCTCTCACCGCTAGGTCCATGGTTCAAATCCCAGTCACTCCATGTGAGATTTGTGCTGGACAAAGCGGAGGCAGACAGGTTTTTCTCTGGGTACCCCGGTTTTCCCTGTCACAAATTTCATTCCAGCAACACTCTCCACTATCATTCCATTTCGCCTGTCATTCATTTAATCATTGCCCCAGGGGAGTGCGATAGGCTTCGGCAGTCGGCACAGTTCATATCCTCGCCGCTAGATGGGGGCTTCATTCATTCCATTCCCTGACCCAGTCAGTCGACTGGAAGCACGCTGTGGATTTTCATTTTCAATAGTAAAAATTTGTACCTCAGACGACGGTGGTTCATTATCAGAGAAATAATCCAGCTGAACTCAACAATGACTCATGCTATACTGGTGTTGTAAGATCAGATGAAGGTAACAGAAATACCGTTTCCCCTGCGTAAGCGGAAATAACATAATTCAAAATGTTGCCAACATACTTAGTCTCTCAGATAAATGTTTTGTAAATAATCGTTAAAACAGCAATTATTAACCAACAGGGTAGAGCTTAGAAACCTTTTTGGGGAGAAGGGGGAAGATGCAGCGTGCTTCCAAATCCCCCAACCTGAACATATCCACTGTGTGCTAATTTGTGGACACCCTGTGTTAGTAACGAGCTCCCAGAGCAGCAGCAAGTATCATACACAATCATCTTTTTGTTGCCCCCATAACGAGCCATTAAGACACGAATATTATAGCTGGCATACAGGAACAATACTAACAACCCTTGTGGCTACAATATATCAACATCTACCAAAACTCCATTCAAAAATAGTTGAGATTCTTCTTCTTCTTGTAGCTCAGAGCTCTTCTTTTTATTTGTTTTCTTTGTAGATGAGATGATGGAGTTAGGAGAAAAAACAAGTCTTTTAAGAGCGTTAGTATTTTATTGACTCATTTTAATAGTGGTCGACTTTTACGTTTATATTCACAAAGTGAGCTAATAGGCAGGTAGCTGCGGGCTGTTTACCGGACCGATAACATGAGCATCAGGATTCTTACTACTGGTTCCTTGGTAACTACGAGCTTCAAGCTCACGACATGCTGTTGTCTAAAAAACATTCTGCTCAGAAAGAGTTCCATTAACCCTTAGATTTTTTAGCATTATATATTTTTTATTTCCGTTTGGGCCGGCTGTGGACCACGTGGTTCTTATCTCTGGCAGCTTTCATCTTAGCCCAGTATTCCTTCATCCTGGCACTGTGAATGTCCTTCCGCTCCTGAGTCCATATCCCACCTACTCCTGGAGTAGTGACTGGAGAGAGTCTGATGTTCTGATCAAAGTTCTGTATTTATTCCTGTCGTAGATAATAGTGAGGTCAATATCCAATTGTTCAAGGTCTTTCCTGACTAGTTTCGTCAACTTGGCGTTAGTTGCTTTCCCTCTAGAGACAGTGCTGAAAATTCTGAAGGTGAGCCTCTGATTATCCATTTTCACAATATGACCATAGAAGATCAGCCTCCTCTTCCTCATAGCTGTTGTAATTCTCCCCACTTGTTCATACAGTTCATTGTTGTCTATACGTGCGTTCCTCTTTAATAGGGCGCATGATATTTCGCAGAATCTTCCGGTCCTCCAGCTCCAATTTTCGGAGTTGTCCTTTTCTGACCATATTTAGGCATTCTGAGGCATATGTAGTACTGAAGGTCTCTCTACAGTACTATAATGTCCGAGTTTGATATTCATTGAGAGGAATTTGGATTTGTACATATTATTGCATAGGTGGTACACTCTCTCCAGTTTGGTGCATCTGTCGTTCATGGCCAGGTCTTCATTGATGTTTGGGGTTATCCATTCCACTGGGTATTTTAAGGAGTTAGTCCTTCGTGCTACTTTGTCCCCCAGTGGAATTCACTCGGGCGCATCTCTGATTATTATTAGTATTATTATTATTAATACCCAAGCCTCCGTGGCTTAGGTGGCAGCTCGCCGACCTCTCACCGCTGGGTCCGTGGTTCAAATCCCGGTCACTCCATGTGAGATCTGTGCTGGACAAAACGGAGGCAGACAGGTTTTTCTCGGGGTACTCCGGTTTTCCCTGTCATTCCAGCAACACTCTCCACTATCATTTCATTTCATCTGTCATTCATTTAATCATTGCCCCAGAGGAGTGCGTCAGGCCTCGGCAGCCGGCACAGTCCATATCCTCGCCGCTAGATGGGGGCTTCATTCATTCCATTCCTGACCCGGTTGGAGACTGGAAGCAGGCTGTGGATTTTCATTTCATTATTAATTCATAGTATAATTGCGCACGAAAGTGCATTTGGAATAAATACATCATAATATCACAAACACTGTCAGATGAGAAGTTAAATAAATAGACCAGCGGTGCATGGTTTCCACCGGCCTCCACCACAAACCGCGCTCGAGACCCGGATCCCACCAACCCACCGACCAGTGCGCGCCCCACATTACATGATCCTTGGTCTGTGCAATGCCTCACGTGATCGATATCATAATAATAAAGGAACTGTGCAAAAATGTGCATTACATTTTCGAGTACTCCAATAAGGACAGTGTTTTCTTAGAGCATTTACTAAAATGATATCGACCACACTGTTTAACACACAATATGCACACACACTGCTCAGAAGGTTCATGAAGGCCACGCAGCACGCACAGCTTATGATGGAAGCCGTGCACAGCAAGTCTATTCAGAGCACTCCTCATTTCATTGTTCGGTTCAGTCCAATTTCTCTGAGACATGGCATCAGTCCCATATAATGTCGATTTCCGCTCGCTTTCTTTGTCTCATCCTTAGGAATTCCTGTTCCTGTCCAGTAGAAGGCAACTGCAATCGAGATCTTAAGTCTTCAACAAGAAAAGTTTCCCTGGCAAGTTCATAAACAAGTCGGGAGTGCGTGTATTTTGATACTCCCAGGGCAGCCTTTAAGTATCGCGCTTTGACTTTTTCAATTGATCTGAGATCGCTCAAACTTAATTTATCCCAGACTATGTCTAACCCATATGTGAGGACCGAAACAATCTTGGCATCAAAGAGTGCTAAGGCGGATTTCAGTGAAAGTCGAGATATGTTTCTAATATCGAAAATAGCTTTAGTGGCCGATGCCACCCGCTGTTTTATGTGAATCCTGAAGGAATGCATGGTAGTTTGCAGAGTCAAGCCTAGATAGGTGAAGCTATTTACAATTTGAAGGGGAGTTTGTTTCAAAATTATACTGTCGTCCTTGGACGCTCGTCCGCCTTTCCTGAAGATCATATATTTCGTTTTCTCGATGTTAACCTGCAAATCGTTGGTAGACGCCCTTACCTCCAGAGAGGAAAAAGGCGATTGTAGCTCACTGATGTCATGGGAGCCCAGAATCATATCATCCCCATAAATGTACAGTTTTACTTCCGGTGAGTCTTCTTTAATCGCTCGAACAACATCGTGGGTTGCGACGTTAAAAAGAAAAGGACTCAGGGGGTCTCCCTGAAGCACGCCATTTGTTTGCAATATCTCTTTCGATACTGTAACATTGTCAGAAATTTGAACGTAGTTACTCCTTAAAATATTATGGATCAGGATTGTGAGTGGTTTGTTGTCCTTCACCAACTCATCTAGTTTCGAGGAAATTATGATCCGGTTTAAGTTGTCGAAAGCCTTTGTAAAATCAATGAAAACTGCGTGAAATTTGCCTCGTGGTGATTTAAGGGCGTTTTCAATATCATCCTTGAGATTTTTAATGGCCTGAATTGTACTCCTCCCCCTTCTAAATCCAAATTGCTCTTCTGGTATCTTACTATCAATTTCATCGGTGAGCCGTTTTGCCACAAGTTTAGTGAGCACTTTGAGAAGATTATTTTCTAACGCGATTCCTCTATAGGAATTGGAGTCAAACTGGTCTCCTTTCCCCTTATAGAGCATCTTCAATGTTGACAATTTCCACGTGGAAGGAACGTCTCCTGATCTCAAACAAAGATTCATTAAATTTGTAAATACCGGTAATAGCACGGTACCTGCTGTTTTAATTTGTTCATTAAAGATGACATCTGGCCCAGACGCTTTTCCGTCCTTCAGAGTCATTAGAGTACTACGAACCTTATCTGGTGTGAACAAGGGGATAGCAGTGCCATCTTGTTCAGATGGTTTCATTTGGAATGCTGTTAAGGTTCCCTTCTGATTTAATATGGCAGTGAAGTGTTGCTCCCAAATACTCATGTCAATTTTCCCAACCATTTGCGTTTTCCTTGGTGTTAATGCTAAGTAAGGGTTCGCTTTCGCATTCTCCACCATTTTGGCCGCCTCAAGTTCAATAAAGTCCTTTCGTGTCTTCTTGAGTAATTCCTTATAATTCTTCCTCAAAGTGCCGTATATATCTAGGTCCTCATGTCTATTGCTTGCTCGCGCTACGTGAAGGGCCTGTAATACTCGTTTTCTCTCGAAATAGCAGGTGTGGTTAAACCAGTTCTGTGATTTTCGTTCGCGAAATAGTGGAAATGATGATTTAATAATGTCCTCAAGGGCAGAGGCGGCAGAGTCAAGATCACTTGCTTCAATTCTATTGTTAAAGTGAATTAACTTGTTGGTATTTTGAGTCAGTAGGCTTTCATTCAGTTTAGGACGCGTTTTGACTCTATCTTGAGTGGAATACGAGCAGCCACAGTAAAGTGCGCTACAACAGGGCAATGCTTTTAAGTGGAGCTTCGGAGCTGGAATAACACACCTTATATTCGGACAACTCGATCCCAGCACCCTTGAAGAAAATTAAGTCTATCGAACTTGAGCCGTTGCATGCGAAATATGGTCTGTCCGCCGCTTTGTTAACAAGAGTGTATCCTTCTTCCGCCATCAACTGCAGTAGAAAATGTTTCCTATGGTTGTCAGTATCTACTCTGCAGTTGAAATCCCCTGCAATGATAATATTACTCCCGGGATGCGGTTTTCCTAGTAAAATCATAATTGTTGCTATAATATCTTCTGGGAGTGTTGATGGATCGATGTATATGCCTATTATTGTTAAGCTAGCTGATTGGAGGATTATGGTGTCCTCGTCTTTGTACCGTGTTGAAAAACTCCCTAGGGTAGGTTTAAAATAACAAGATATACCCCTGACGGGTCGACCCCATGGTCCTTGAGTGGCGAAGACGTATTCCGAATAAAATCCATTAATGTATATTGCCTGTATTGCGAAAGTCTCAGTGTGAATTAGGAAATCCTGCTTATTTTTAACACTATGGTTTTATTTACAACGTTATGCCCTACTCAGGAGCACGATTGAACCTGGTTAGTTAATGTGTTGGCTTTCCTTTCCTCCCAAAATCCCTTCATCTCTCGTTGAGTTTCTTCCTTCGTTCTTCTGTCCAAGTTACAGTGGCTCTGGTATTAGGTTTGTCTCCTAATTGGTGATTGCTGATTTTGGTTCTGATTTTACATCTGTCCCGTACAATATCTTCTGAGATGTTGATTTCCTGGAGATCTGTTTCAATGAAAGGGCCAGGTTGAGAACTCTTTAAGTCAGTCTGTTATTGTTCATTCTAATAATGTGTCCATAAAATCTCAATCGACTTTTCCGAAAAGTGTGAGAGATTTTTTCAGATTGACAGTATACTTCCTGGGTTGATTTTTTCCTCCATATTCCTTCTATACAAACTAGGTCAAACATTTTTCGTAAAATGCTCCTCTCTTGTTTCTCTATGTCGTTGGTTAAAGATCCACCACCAATGATTAAGGTTCCCGATGCATATAACGCTTCAGGTTTGATTACAGTAGTATAGTGTCTAAGGTTTACTTTTCGAGATCTTGCTTTTTTATTGTATCTGCTTCAAGTGATCCTGTAAGTTATTATCAATACAAGAAATTCAAGATTAACTGTCAAACATACTACGGTACTTAATTATTAATATTAAGGATTAGAAATTGTAACCACTTCTAATATTTGGGAATACGACTACAAACCACAAGAACATCCTTCAAGATACACGTCAAAGAAAGAGCAATAACAGCTATTAAAAGGTTTCAAGATATAAATAGACCTGAACTACTGGATATTAAAGTAGCCATTTTCTTATTTTACACAAAAATAGTACCAATATTGAATACAGTTAATATGGACGCATCTAATGATCTTGGACCTTGCAGTATTGGAACGAGTAAAAGCGAGTTTCTTGAAACGGGCACTGGCTGTATCAAAATTCACTCCTACAAAACTAGTATATGAACTCACAAAGGAGACCTTCTTCATGGACGAAATTAAATTTAATCTGTAATTACCAACGACCAATGCATCGGATAAACTTCTAAATGAAAGGAAGGAGAAAAGAGCATGCATCTGGGAGGATTTCTATTGCACTGATGCAATGATGAATAATGAATGGATGAAAAGTAATTACACACTCAGACACACAGTGAGGCGGTTTGAGGTCCATAGATTCCATCACCGGATATGTAAAACAAAAGCTTTTCACTTACCGGATGACAAGTGCGTTTAAGAACTTTGTAGTGCTAAGTGTCACAGGTATCCTCTGCTTCACTGTTCCAAAAGAACAAGATCCATTGTGAACTATAGCGAGGAAAATTAATGTATATATTTTTATACTGGCCATTGGCTGTAATGCATACATTATTATTCTTCTTGCATCGTTATGCCCGACTCAGGAGCACGGTTGAACCTGTTTAGCTGATGTGTTGGCCTTCTTTTCCTTCCAAAATCTCTTCACCCTCTCGCTGAGCGCCTTTCTTCGGTCTTCTGTCCAAGTTATGGTGGCCCTGGTGTTGGGTTTGTCTTCAAATTGGTGTTTGTCGATTAGGGTTCTGAATTTGCATCTGTCCTGTATAATATTGTCTGAAATGTTGATTTCCTGGAGATCTGTTTCAATTTCACGTAGCCAGCTGTTCTTGGTTTTTAGTGAGAGGGCCAAGTTGAGAATTCTTTTAGTCAATCTGCCATTGTTCATTCTGATAATGTGCCCGTAAAATTTCAATCGTCTTTTCCGAAAAGTATGAGACATTTTTTCACATTGGCGATATATTTCCTGGGATGACTATTTCCTCCAGATTCCCTCTATAAAAACTGGGCCAAACATTTTTCGTAAAATTTTCCTTTCTTGTTTTTCAATCTCTTTGGTTAAAGATTTTCCACCAATGATTAAGGTTTCTGATGCAAATAACGCCTCCGGTTTGATTACTGTATTATAATGTCTAAGTTTTGCTTTCCGAGATATTGATTTTTTGTTATACCTATTCCAAGTTATTCTGTAAGCTTTCTGTAATTTGGAAATTCTCTCTTTATTTGCTTCACGGTTTAAACCAGAGGGCTGAATAATTTCTCCCAGATATTTGAATTCGTTCACTTGAAAGATTTTTCCGAATTTAGTTCTCATAGGTTGTCCGTCTAAGTATCGTGAGGCTCCTTCCATGTACTGAGTTTTCTCATAAGAAATTTGAAGTCCCGTTTTGATGGCAATTTCATGTAATTTCTCAATGGAATGAATTGCTTCTTGCCTGTTATTAGAAAGGATTGCTATGTCATCAGCAGAGGCCGAACAATGTACATGAATTCTATCTTTGAGTAGTCTGCCAAGGGTTATTCCCTTAGTTTCCTTTTCCCAGGTCCTGATTATCTTCTCAAGTATGAGGTTGAACAGTAACGGAGATAATCCGTCTCCTTGGCGGACCCCAGTGTTAATTGCAAAAGGCTCAGATATTTCGCCGAGGAATTTAACTTTTGAAGTAGTGCCAGTTAATGTTTGTCTGATTAATTCTCTTGTTTTTCTATCCACTTGAAATTCTTCTAGAGTATTGAAAAGTGTTTGACGATCTATAGAGTCATATGCTTTTCTGAAATCTACAAAGGTAATGACTGTCTGTCTAGTTTTGCGCATTTGTAGGATAGTTTTGAGATTAAGAATTTGTTCCGTTCATGATCTTCCTTTTCGGAAACCTGCCTGGTATTCTCCAATCAGACGGTCTGTTTGTTTCTCAAGTCTAGTGAGCAGGGTTTTGGAGAAAATTTTATAAATAACTGGTATCAAGGAAATTCCTCTATAATTATTGATGTTGGTTTTATCACCTTTCTTGTGCAGTGGATGGATTAGCGCACATTTCCAATCCTCAGGTATTTCTTCGGTGATCCAGATGTTCTCAAGAATTGAGTGGATTTTCCGGGCTACGTTCTCACCACCTATCTTCAGCATTTCGGCAATTATACCATCTTCCCCTGGGGCTTTATTATTTTTGAGTCCATGGATTATTTCTTTAATTTCTTCCAATGTTGGAGGTTCTGAATCTTGGTTGGATGTTTATTTTTCAAAGATGAGTTGTTCTTTAGGGGATTCACAGTTTAAAAGATCCTTGAAATAATCTGCTAGAAGTTTGCAATTTTCTTGATTATTTGTTTCCAATGTCCCATCCGTGGCGTTTGAAGCAAAGACTGGGTACCTGATAATTTGATAATTCTTCTCTGTATGTTTTGTAGAAGTTTCGTGTATTGTTTTTAGTAAAATCTTGTTCAATTTCAGCCAATCTGTAGTGATCGTACTTGCGTTTTTCAGATCTGATGATTTTAGAGGTTTGTTTCTGTACTTTGGTGAATTCGTGCCAATTTTGTTCCGTTTTGTGAGAATTCCAATTCTGCCAGGCTTTAATTCTGAAGTTTATAGCCTTGTCACAGGGTTCGTTCCACCACCTATGCTTGCGTTTCCTGGGCGGTGTGCCAATGTTTTGAGAAGCTTTCGAAAGTATATCTTTGAGTTCTAACCAGCCAGAAGAATCGTGAGTAGGGATACTTTCTTGGAAAGTATTGGCGTTCTGTTTAAGAAATTCTGGATCGACGCGCAGATTTTTTGTTATTTTTGGTTTGGACCTGTTTGGTTGAAATTTTACCTTGATTAAGGATAGATGGTGGTCAGAGTCAATGACTCCTTTCTTGACTTTGACATTCATAATTTATTTTTGATTCATTTTGGAAATAGCCACATGATCTATTTGAAATTCTCCTAAGTGAAAATTAGGGGATCTCCAGGTCTTTTTCTTGTGTGAAAGTGCCAGGAAATGTGTTGACATTTGTTTGAGATCAAAAGTTTTGCAAAAATCAAGTAATCTTTCTCCATTTTTATTAGTTCTTTTGTGTGCTGGATATAAAATAAATAAATAATTATTAATATTATTATTAATATTATAGCATCAATGAATTACTGAAATAATTCCCTGGATACTGTTTAGGTCACCACCCTTATTTAACGTATCAGTGAATTACGATTACATTGGATTTTTCAATAAAATTCTAGTGTAATGTTGGCTTTCACGGCCACGTGAATAAAATCCAGGAAATCTTCTAGGTTATTGTCGTGTCGGTTGTGGGGTACCTCTTTAAGGAGGAGATAATGTGGGGGCTCTTAGTTCCCCAGGCAAGGAAGTGCGTTGGTCGGGACAGGGTGTTTTAAGAGCCCGCTGATGAACCTCACTTGGGGACCTTCCACACACAACGTAATTACTTTTTGGTCTTTTGTATACCCCACCCCCTCTAAATGTAATCAGGGAATCACGCATAAGCACTGCATCGCCCCCCCCCCCTCCTTGTATTTCGTAATCACAAGGCAATATGTAATATTTCTGATTTCGTCACGATTTATCCGAATAAATAGTCATTAATAAAACAAGATACTCAATGTCAGAGGCAACAATACTGTAGCAAATGTAACGCTGCAGTTTCTTGAGGAGTTTTGGGGCTACAGAAGCACTAGAAATGTAAGAGTATTGTCAAAAGTAGTACGGTAATTAATTATTAATAAAAATATTTTACGAATATCTTCATGATCTGAATAGAAGCATCTTTTGGCTTTGCTTGCGCCATCTGTAAGCGCAGCTGGAAAGCTACGTAGAGCGTAGAATGAGTTAATATTTGTTATTTGCAAAGTGATTACCGTATTAATTTCATTTACCCTCTCCGAACGTCATCTACGTAATAAAACGTATCCCCCACCCCCTCTTTGTGATTACGTAATATGTGGATGGCCCCTTGGTTGCCTACACTTAAACAAAACCCCAGAACAGGCACGGTAAAAACCTCGAACATTTGCTACAGTTAAATTTTGAATTAATAGAGAACTACACGGTTGATTTCTAAATATCATATACTTTCGGGACTCGACCCCGAATCCTGCCAGCTTTAATATGGTGCGATAACTCAAATGTTTATATGTGTTATTTACTCCACTACCATAACATTTAATTCTGGCCGGAGGGCTGGAACGGGATATACTCGGCCTCGTGAGGCAAAATTGAGAAGAAATGGGTTCGATTCCCATCTCAGCTATCCTGAAATTTGTCTTCTATTGTTTCCCTACTTCCTCTCTAGGTAAATGCTGGGATGGTACCTAATTTAAGACCACGGTTGCTTTTTACACAAATCTCACCTCGATTACAAATACATACACTAGTAGAGACATCACAGTGACAGAGGTTATCAGATAATTTCTACACACAACCAAGTACAGCACCAAGTCGCAAAGCCACTAAGGAATCAACACGAACATTTGCCCTAGCTTGGACCAAGACCATATACAGCTGAATATCGTACAGTTCTCTGTTCAAGTTACAGTAGATGCCTTAGAACATCAGAGTACAAAGTTTGAGGAGTAAACTAAATCTGAAACTCACAATTTCATGAATAAGTCGAAAGTTAATGAGAGTACTTGCATGGGGGTGACAACTCTCTTCGCTACAGTTTCCACAGGAAGGGAAATAAATACATCCTCAAAACGCTATTGCTTGGTGGTCTTCCGAGCAAAATACTTAACCTATATTTCCAGCTATGCGTGTTTTACGTCACTTGTGCAGCTATATAATGTCGCTTGTTGATGTTGTATTAAGGAATAGGGATATATTGTAAGTTCACTAGAAGCGTTTGTTTGCGGGAACCTTCGAAGCAGGGGTGAATCCAAGGGGTCGTTTTGGGGCTAATCCCTTCCCCATTCAGGCTGTTAGGTCCTTATCTCTACTTAGTATAAAACAAAGTCCCCGATTCTTGGATGTCACGGGTAATCTCGAGAACCACTGGATGGATTTTGATGCGGTTTTCACCATTCTGTAATGGATATCTCGAGGAAGGTTTCTGTAGAAAATAATTAATTTATGATAAAAGGAAGTCAAGCAGTAACGATTTCAGTGAAAAAGTCGAAAAAAAAAGAACTTGGCGTCCGTGCGCTTTTTAAGCTTACGCTGAGAAAACCGTTAAAAATATCAATATACCATGAGTGTAAGAATTGTTCAGCGTGAAAAGGGGTTTTGAAGACAATGTGTGTGTGTGTGTCAGCTGGCTGCTTGGCTCAGCGGTAACGTTCTGGCTTGCTGGGTCCAAGGTTGCAGGATCGAAGCCTGGCGCAGCCAGTTGTCATTTGAGGGTGCACAAAAAAGAGAGAGCCATGTTAGTAGATTTACTGGCACGTTAAAAATCCCATTAGGGGCAAAATTCCGGCACCTGGTGTCTCTAAAAGCCGCAGTTATTAAAAGGGACCTAAAACCAATAACATGATTATTATTATTAGAGACGATGTGGTGCCGGAACTTTGCCCCGAAGGGGATCATTAACGTGTCAGTAAACGTACTGACACGCTTCGCTCACATTTGCACACCTGAAAATGCCAACAACTGCGCCAGGATTCAATCCTGCAACATTGGGAACAGCTGGGTAGAACGTTACCGCTGTGTCTCGAGTCAATCTGTAAAAAATAAAAAATAAAATACAATAATAATAAAACAAATGCATACTCAAAGTGATCATGGTTAGTGCCACATGTCTGACATTTAATTTCAATTGGTGAAGCTTCTCAGCCTAAGTTTCATTTGAATTTACCATAAAGTTGAGTTCGAAGCCTAGAATCGAAGCGAGTCATGTACTGTAGTAGGTATATCAACCACAGTGTCATTAAGTTCTTAATTTGAAATAGATTATTTCATTAAAAAGTTCATTAAATTGAAAGAATTTCACACTGTTCAACACAAGACACAATACTACGCTTCTACAGCCATCAAAGGACTCCAATTCTTTCGAATCACAGGGCTATACTACTATACGAGGGATAGCCATGACTGTTGCATTACTTCATCCTGAGAAAATGAAAATCCACAGCCTGCTTCCAGTCTCCGACCGGGTCAGGAATGGAATGAATGAAGCCCCCATCTAGCGGCGAGGATATGAACTGTGCCGGCTGCCGAGGCCTGACGCACTCCTCTGGGTCAATGATTAAATGAATGACATATGAAATGAAATGATAGTGGAGAGTGTTGCTGGAATGAAATTTTGACAGGGAAAACCGGAGTACCCGGAGAAAAACCTGTCTGCCTCTGTTCTGTCCAGCACAGATCTCACATGGAGTGACCGGGATTTGAACCACGGACCCAGCGGTGAGAGGCCGGCGTGCTGCCGCCTAAGCCACGGAGGCTTACTTCATCCTGAGGTGTTATAAGAAAGATGAAATTGAGAACACCAGCTCAGAAAGCTGAAGGTCAACGCTTAGAAAACTACAGTAGTATATGAACGTTCAGTTGATGAAGAGGTCTGTGACTTTCCAAAGAGGATCACACGATGCTATTCTTTCAGGGATTTCGTTAGAAAGTAAAAAAAAAAAAACAGTGATGACTAAAGAGGAAGAATAGGTGGGATGGAAGCTGAGAGAGTGAGAGTTGACAGGCCGGGGCGTGCGTTGAAACTGATTAGCCTAAATAGCTGCCCTTACCGTGTGCCTTGATTCCATCACGAGCGGAGATATGAAGCAGGAATGCTAAGCGGATCCAAGCTGACGCCTCCCTTGAGAACGCCCTGATGGAGTTAAGTGTCGTCTCCAGCTCCACTTGTTGTTTTCCCATCGCCCAGGAAGTCGTTGTTTAATGTGACCGAAGACTTAACTCACAACATATTGGTAGAGTGTTCGAAATTTATAGCATTTAAAAATAAAATCTAATATTTGAGACCAACACCCAGTATAGCAGGTAGCATTCTAGGATGTCACCCTGGAGGTTCGGGTGCGATTCCTTGCTGTGCCAAGAAATTTAATTCTGGTGTGAGGACTGGAACGGGGTACACTTAGCCTCATGAGGCAAAACTGAGAAGAGATTCCCACTCTGTCATCCTGGAGGTGGTTTTCCGTGGTTTCCCACTTCAACTTCAGGCAAGTACCAGGTTCGTTCCTGACTTAAAGCCACGGTCACCTCCTTCCCTTTCCTCACCTGAATTACAAATGCAATTACTAATACGGACACCACACTAACACAGGTTATCAGACATTTTTAAAATAAATATATACCTTACACACCCAAGTACACCAGGCTAAATGATCACGATGTCTAAGCCATTTAAATGAAACAATGTCATTGGTATTTTGAAGCGCAAGTAGTGATGGAGATTGTTGTTTTAATGGGCGAAACAACTAGGTCACCTGCCCCTAACGATAATGGTAACAACGACGATGAATCTCTAGGTATAAAATAAATGTTTCTTGATAGTTTGTTTGTTTGTTTGTTTGTTTATTTGTATGCCGCATATGCTTTCGTATACCATTCATCCGATTGCGATGAAACTTTGGTGAATTTTGCACACTCCCGCAATTATACATTATCTCCCGTTTATTACATTTACCATTGCACATAAAAGAAGAAAAGGTATGGAACCCATGGAAAACCACTTCTAGAATGACTGAGGTGGGAATCACACCCACCTGGTTAAATTTTTTCCTTAAGAGGCTGCATACACCCTTTATAATTCTTCAAACAAGAATTCTCTTAACAGAGACCGTGATAGAACCCAGGACCTGTGAAGCCGGAGTTGGAATACGTACCTCAAGGCCACAGGTGGCGGGCAGCCTCCAACCGAAAATATTATCAGGATAGGACTCGGGGTTGATGGCCAGGATGTCCAAGCCCCTAAATGAAACAATAACATGAAGTACGTCCTCTTCATTCACTTCTTCTACTTGGACTCGGGAGATGTTGGTCAATGTGTACTTTCCTGGAGCACAGGATCAGTGGCGCACCGACGGGGAGGCTAGGGTTTACAGTAACTTCCCCAGATACATTTTGTTCACTTGAAGCCTTATATTGTCCCATCTATCACCTGCTTTACACTATCTCTAGTGAGGCTTCTTTACTCATGCATATATTTTGAATGTGATCACGATCTTCAGTTGGTAAATACCCTGCACTCCTCCTTCAGCGTTGGATGTAGCCGTTGATCTGATTTGCTGTTAAAGTGTACGATCGGTAAATTTTATCACGTCGCTTCAGGCTGTTCAAAATGTGCAAATCACTGCCACTATGTGTCCGTTTTGTTAAAGATAATTTGGTACACGAGGAGTCTCTCCAATTTATTTCTATCAATGATGCAGATAAAGTCACCATGATAGGCAGATCTTGAGAGTCAATAGTAACCAAATGACAGTAAGAACATCAAGGGCAAAACCTTTTTCTCTCACAAAATATCAATATTATAAGCAGTCACATATGAACCATTGCATCATTTCAGTTTTAATATTTAGTTATTGGTTTCCATACCGAACTTTAAACGCCGGCACCGTGGTGTTGGGGTAGCGTGCCTGCCTCTCACCCGGAGGCCCCGGGTTCGATCCCCGGCTCCGTCAGGGATTTTAAAAACTGACGTGAGGGTTGGAACGGGGTGCACTCAGCCTCGTGAGGACAACTGAGTAGCTGTCTAACAGTGAGACAGCGCCCCAATCACGAAAACCAAGATTAACGGCCGAGGGGACCGGACGCGCTGATCACGCATCACCCCAATATCTGCGGGCCAAATGGCTGGGCAGCGGTCGCTTGGTCGGCCTTAGCCCGTCATGGGCTGTATAGTGCCAGGGGTTGACTTAACTTGACTTGACCGAACATTAAGGGGGGATGTAACCGAAAATGCATAGCTAGCTTTAAAAGTTCACGGAGTACACAAAATAAAACATTGAGCATTGAAACATTGTGCAGTTGTCTAATAGTGTTTGATCTATTACGTGGCAAGCAACAGCTATCTTGGGTGGCAAAATGCCACCAGTACAGTCACTGCAAATTTTGTTACATCCTCTTATTTAGGTATTATTTTCAGCATAACTATAAAACATCCTGGCTAGAGCTTTCAATTACTTTAAATATATGTCACTATCTCTAACTTTAAGTAGAACTATCCAAATACCGTGAAAAGTATTTATTTGTGGTGATTTGAATTTTGGATTTTATAAACCTCAGTGAAAATATGAATGTAAATGCATGCAAATCCTACAAATGGTTAAATAGAAGCTTAATTCTACATAAATATGTATATAATCACTCAATAAACAATCCCTGAAAATTTCAGTTATGTAGCATTTAGGGTTTCAGAGAAAAGTGTACCTATGTGATGGAAGAATTGGTATTGAGAAAACAACATTTGAAAGTCGGATGTTCTTTTACACACATTTAACCCTTTGACCGCCAACTGAAAAATGCCAACGTCCGATTGATCGGACGTTCTGAAAAAATGTATTTTCCAAGTTACTTATTCGTTTTAACATTTCACAATATATGTTTTGGTCTAGTAGTGGATTAAATAAGACTATATACAACAAGTTTTAAAGTTTGTCACATTGAGGAACTTGTTGCTGAGTAACCAAGCGCAAATTCAGCTATCGCGGGCGGGCAACGAACCCTTTCACCTTTGACCGAAAAAAAATGAATGCAATTGTTCCGTTTACAGCAAGATTAGTACAATTCGAGGTGGTAGAAGGAAAAAGACCTGATACATTTGTAAAGAATGAAATAAGAGTGTACATCCTTTGTGCCTCTCTAATCACAATTGCTAGGGCACGTAATAAACATGTGTAAATATTAGGTAATTAGTTTCTTTTCATCCAAAAAGTGAATTCTGGAGTGTTCAGTTTGTGTGAAGTAGTGAAATAGACATTTGTAAACATTTTTACTTGAAACTAGCCTGGAACTGCAGCCATTTGCATATAATGTAAGAATTAGAAAATTTCATGTTACAGTAATAAAAATAATAATATATTATTTTAGCCTAGCTGTAATATTTTATAGAAAGCTCAAATTTGTATAGACTATGTGATATTGGAAACATCACCTCTCTAAAATAAAGCAGTTTTCGATACTAAAAATAGAATTATTCTTAATGATTTTTGATCATGAATTTTCTTTTAAAAATTTTAAAGTAAATATTTATTTCAATTATCACTCCATTTAATATAAATTATGGAATAAGAGTACATTAAGTTACGTTAATAAAAACCCCAGAGCATTACCTTCAAAACAAAACAAAAAGATCATCGAATACACATAAATAGTTCAGAAGTTATTACGTATAATTTACCGCTGGGTAAAAAGTGCAGATTAGGCCTTGGCAGTATAGGGTACGGACACCGCGTATATGGCTGGCGGTCAAAGGGTTAAGTAACATTGTCTCTAGGCATGCAGCATCAGATATAAATATCCTTTTATAAATATTTCCAGTTGAGTATTGAGCATGAAATTTTTACACAAAAAAGATCATACATACAAAAAACATATTTCAAAATTTTGATATTTTGACTCCTTATTGGTTACATCCCCCTTAAAGACGCTGATGACCTCCAAGCCTATTTTCACCTCACGCCTAACACTGCATGTGATCGTATAAATCTGTTTAATGAAGACATTGACAGGCTTTGTGAATGGACCCTAAATCATAATCTTAACTTGAACATATCTAAAACACAACTTATATCCATTGGATGTACAAAACTTCTAAATTCAGTAGATTTTAATTCACTACCACCTATCAAGATACTAGATAATAATATTAAATATAGCAACACTGTCCATAATCTAGGAGTGATATTTGATAGAACACTGTCGTGGGCAGAGCATACGTCTAATGTGGTAAGGATGGTTGTATCAACTATGCATCTCCTGAAAAGAACTGTTTCTTACACCCCTCCTAACATACGTAAGCTTTCGTCCAAACTCTCATTTTTCCAATCATTGATTATGGCTCTGCTGTATACAATGATTTACCAGAAACACAGAACATCAAATTACAAAGTGTCCAGAATGCATGTGTTAGGTACATTCTGGATATAAGGCGAGATGAACATATCACACCTTACTACGTGCAGCTGAAATGGCTGAAACTCCACGAGCGCAGGCAGTTATCAGTTGCCATTCTGACACATAAAATATTACATACCAAGACTCCGTTATATCTCTACAATGCCTTTACACCAATGCATTCTGTTCATAATCGAGAAAATAGATACACAAAATTAACACTCCAGATTCCTATGCACCGAACCATGAAGTTCAATAAATATTTTGTTTGCACCGCCTCACGCCTCTTCAACTCCTTCGATTTATATAAGTTCGTCAACATTGCAAGCACTGCAGCTTTCAAAATACATCTTTCATCCTGCTTCTTGGAGCAGTATACCTCTCACATTTGATTACTTATGTTAAAATACTTTTTTTATAGTTCAATTATAACACAAGGACAATAGCTGACAACCTGTCTACTTTAATAGCGTTTCTAGTACAGTATATGGTGTTTGTCTTTCGGGCTGATAGTCTGTATGCGCTCTCACTCTTTTGTATATAATTTTCCATTATCATTAGTATTATTATTATTATTATTGTATTGTTACTTTTCTTTTTGTTGTTAGACTATGATTATTTATATTGTGAATGTAAGTGAAATGTTTTATTTTTATAAGCCATAATCTTATTTTATGTAGGGCGCTACTGTAAAGGAGCTCTTAAGCTCTAAGTGTAGCCGTGAAAATAAAATCAATCAAATCAAAATCAAAAGAGAAAATTGATTTTTATCAATTTCTTATTGTGCTGAAAAATATAATTTAAAGCGTTTTCATGCAAAGACAATGTTTATTTATGTAGAGCTTTTTTAATTTTATTTAATTTATAAATAATAATTGAAATATCATTTAATGAATGTATGGTACACAATTACCGTACTCCATGAATGAACCATACCCCCAGAAGGAAATCCAGCGTACGCCACTCTACAGGATATTCATATCGTGTTGGAGTGAGTCATTAACGAATCATTTTTTAAATGCCTGTGAGAATATCATGGGCAAATTGATGCACTTGAATAGGTTACTGATAAAATCCCTTCCAATTACGAGGCTAGTGTCGAAGCGAGCGACTCGGCTTGGCGCACTGATTTAAGAGTTGGAAGGCTTTGCGGCTTGGGTCCCAAAGAATGCGGTGGGCGCCTACTTGCTTGACAGCACAATGGCTGCCTGCACCAATTAAAGCCTAGCTGGCTAACCTCCCACAGCCCCAGAATAGGCTAGAGACCACCTCTGGTCAGTACACTCTTCCCACAACACGTTCCGTTTCATTTACCGCCGTGGCGTGCACTCTACCTCCCTATTCCCGTTCGTCCGCCTCGTTGCATAGTGGCTAGCATTCATGGCTGTTACTTCGGGGGCCTGAGTTCAATTCCCGGCTCTGCCAAGGAAATATAATTCTGGACTACACCAGGATCGAATCCTGGCGCAGTCAGCTGGCATTTGAGGGTGCGCAAATAGGCCTACGAGCGAACCGTGTCAGCAGTTTTACTGGCACGTTAAAAATTCCGGCAACCCGGCGTCTCTAAAAGCTGCAGCTGTTAAAAGGGACCGAAAACCATTATTATTATTATTATTAGTAGTAGTAGTAGTAGTAGTATAACATCAATAGTAGTAGTAGTATTAATTCTGGTTTGAGGGCTAAAACGAGGTACACTCAGCCTCGTTAGGCGAAACTGAAAAGGGTTCGATTCCCATCTCAGCCATCTTGGAAATGTTCCCCCATGGTTTTCCTCACATCCATGGGAAAAGTCATACACATGATTATTCCTGCCAGCCCCTGCACTTGAATCTCATATCTCAGAAACATCAGATCCGATTGTATTTATTTATTTATTTATTTATTTATTTTCGTTTCGTTGACTGTGAATACATAACTTCCATCTCTTTCGTAAGTTCACTCTCTATTTCCTCTTTCGCTAGCACTTCCTCATCCTGGTTGAATAGTTGTGAGCTGAATGAAATAAGCGACTACCTGGACATATGAACACTGTAATTACTTAATCAGAAATAATTATAATACTGTATCTTCATCCTTTCTTCCTTCTCTCCTTCCTTCCTTCCTTCCCACCTACCGTCCTTCCTTCTCTCTTTCCTTTCTTCATTTTTACTGTCCTTCCATCAATCCTTCAGTGTTGCACAACGACCAGATTTCTTTAAGAAACATAATTAATACCGTAATAATATTTTTAGTAATAGAAGCTGTACGCTTCCGTTTATATGTATAGGAATTCATAAATTTGTTTTTTAATAATTCAGGAAATCTTATAGTGTAGTAAGTTACGGTGAACTGTCTGAGAAAGCGAAGTGCGCCAAATGTCGAGAAGCGCTCATCCGTTTGGTCGTTGCCAGCCTTAAGCACCGACTATATCTCAATAGTGAGGGGTATGGCAGAGATGCTAGACCGAGTATGTCTTATCCCAACAGTTAACTCTGCTGGTCGTTGCCCCCGATTGCAACAAGGGAGCCGAGACGCGGACGGAGACATCCGATATGCTCCGTCAACAACCTTGCGCGTACTTGTGACACTCGCGGTTCTTTCTCGCAATCGTATATAACTTACGTTGTTTTGTTCTGGGGATGGTTTTCATGTAGACTAACTTAAATCCGATGACTATGTGATGTTCTATGAACTGCGACATTCGTGATGAATGAGGTTCATTCGTTTTACCGCGCAATTGAATACAGTTTTCTCTGATATCAAGCAGTATTTTACCCTACCACCACCCCCCACCACCCTCTTAATGAGAATAGTGCAACACCCAGAACAATTATCCGCCAGCCGCCACTGCATACCTTCCTTCTTTCCTTGCTCCCTTCCTTCCTTCTCTCTTTTCTTTCTTCCTTCCTACTGTCCTTTCTTCTTTCCTTCCTTCTCTCATTTCTTTCTTCCTTCCTACCGTCCTTCCTTCTATCCTCCCTTCTCTCTTTTCTTTCTTCCTTCCTTCTCTCTTTTCTTTCTTCTTTCCTTCCTTCCTTCTCTCTTTTCTTTCTTTCTATTTTTCTTTCTTCCTACCGTCCTTCCTTCTTTCCTTTCTTCTATATTTTCTTTCTTTCTTTCTTTCTTTCTTTCTTTCTTTCTTTCTTCCTACCGTCCTTCCTTTTTTCCTTTCTTCCTTATCTCTTTTCTTTCTTTCTTTCTTTCTTCCTACCATCCTTCCTTCTTTCCTTTCTTCCTTATCTCTTTTCTTTCTTCCTACCGTCCTTCTTTCTTTCTTTCCTTCATTCCTTCTATCCTTGATTTTTCCTTCCTACTGTCCTTCCTTCTCTCCTTTCTTTCTTTCTTTCTTTCTTCCTACCGTCCTTCCTTCTTTCCTTTCTTCCTTATCTCTTTTCTTTCTTCCTTCCTACCGTCCTTCCTTCTTTCCTTCCTTCTCTCCTTGATTTTTCCTTCCTACCGTCCTTCCTTCTCTCCTTTCTTTCTTTCTTTCTTTCTTTCTTCCTACCGTCCTTCCTTCTTTCCTTTCTTCCTTATCTCTTTTCTTTCTTCCTTCCTACCGTCCTTCCTTCTTTCCTTCCTTCCTTCTCTCCTTGAATTTTCCTTCCTACCATCCTTTCTTCATTCCTTCCTTCCTTCTCTCTTTCCTTTCTTCCTTCCTACCGTTCTTCCTTTTTCCCTTCCCTCCTTCCTTCCTTTCGCCTAGTCCCCAAATTTCTCCATTTCTTTGTTCCATTAGGCTATGCCTTCATCCGTCGATCCTTCACTTTATCACATTTCGACCTTCCTCCTCTGTTTCTTTGCGTGTTCGTTTCTTTATATATGAATTAACTAAATTAATTATTTATTTAAGCCATTTATTGTCTTGTAAGTTATATAAGTTATCTGCGAATAGTTAGTTGTAGTACGTAGTTTTCATTTTCATAACCATTTTTATTATACCACGTATCATTAGAGGCAAATGATCTACTGTAGATGTTTCGTTCCATTATATCGCTTGTGATGAAAATGTTGACTATTTAATTGTAGGTAGGTTGGACAGTAGGCTTGAACAATGTTCAGGAACTTGATGTGGTTTATGCTCATGTTGTTCAGGCCAAAGACCACTGAGCTTTGAGTTCAACGGTCCATTTGTTGAACCATAACTAAACACACATCCATCATAATACTTATCGTTAGTAAAAATAAGAATTGACTGCTCCAATAAATCCAGTTTAAAAATTTATAGCAGCTATCTTTATTTCCAGGAAACACACAACTGGAATGTTATTAATCCGTACAAGAGAACCCACCCATGTTGGAATTTGTCCAATCAATATCTCTACAAACCAACCACCCACTACTCCTATCGTCAGCAGTATAATATTCTATCCGTGTCCGGCATTTCATGCATAAAGTAGTTAGGCTCGTACCAACTAGCCTCGATAGCATGCCCTTGATATCACACGAGGAGTAATAAAGTAGAAGTGGATTCTTTGTTATCATACCTTTTAATCCCCTTGCCCATAGCGGAGTGTGTGGCAAAGTAAACACTATCATACCCATCTTAAATTGACTTCCAGCAGGCAGGCAAGAGAATGTAGAATGTAGAAGGCAGAATGTCCTAATTAAACAGACGCTCCTGATAAAGACGTAAATTATTATTTTCCTCTGTAAAGTCTGATTGGAGAAGCGGCGAGAGTAAAACAATTTCAAGTGGGAATAATGGTTTTCGAGATAAGGGCCAAGCGGTGTGTGTGTGTGTCGTGTCTTGTAGCTACTCGCTGCTGCTACGGTACTTCCTCATTGGAATCGTCGTGGATCACTGGATAGGCGTGACTGATGCAGGTGCCTGACTCTGTGGCTTGCCTTGCTCCATGTTCCAATGGACCTAATGTTAACCCGTACGGCGTACAGCAGTACAGACGTCCACTGCAGTTTTGCTTCTTTCTTTGAATTAAGGCTGGTGGACTTAACTGCAGCAGTTCATTCACTTGAATTAGCTTTGTTTAAATATTATTTTACAACATGTAATTTTATTAGGTTTAGCCCAAGTGAGCAATAATCAGAGGTTCGAAATCAGATTTAATGGCCACCATGCCTCAAAAGAACAAAAATTGCTAAGGACAATTTGTCACGAACTCTGCCCGAAAAGTCATTTAAAACGACGTGACATTTAATTATTTTTTAAAAATCATGGATAACTATTTAATGCCACTTTCCCTCAATCCACGATTAATCATCTTACCAGTCCTAATCTTACATTAGTTACAAATACAAACACTATTACAGGTATCACAACAACATAGCTTATCAGATAAAATTCTACAAACACTCATTCAGAAGGGGCTGAATGACAACCATGTCACAAGCCCCTGAATAAATAAAAAACTAGGCCTACAACTTCCTGGTCAGGGGTTGGCAAGAGTCATAGATAGTGGCTGGGAATAAAATTATCCGTCGCATGACGGACACAAACCTGGGACAAGATAATTAAGAGCACTCCACATTAGCTCAGTGGTAGAGCAACGGAGGGGGGCAAAGCTTAAGGTCACAGGTTCGAATTCCCCATGTGCCGTTCATTTTAATTGACAACTTCATCTAAGATATACTGTGGATCTCTTAGTAGAGGCCCCAAAATTAAATTTTGTTTGCATTTGCCTTGAATCTATTATATATAATCCAAAATTGACTCATCACCGCAGGGCTCAAACCACTAGACCTAGAAAGCTGAAATTTTGCATGTTGGTTGATTCGAGTATGTAGAGGCTCACTAAGAAACGGTTATTGAAAATTCTATTTGTAAGTGACTTTTTTCGGCCCTTTGGCATTGAGCATCCAAAATTGACTCATCATCACAGGGCTCAAACCACTAGACCTATAACGCTGAAATTTTGCATGATGGTTGATCCGAGTATGTAGAGGCTCACTAAGAAACGGTTTTTGAAAATTCAATTTGTAAGTGACTTTTTTCGGCACTTTGGCACAGAGCAAGGACAGTCGGTACAAAGATCGGATTGAGCTCATTTTAAGCCGCCAGATACGAGAAACAATACTCGGAGGTCCTGTAGGGACCCCGAAACACACTTTTTAAGTTCCTAAAATGAACGGTTTCGGAGATATTCCCAAATAACTGTGTTCCCTCTGAGAAACAGATCAACGTTACTAAGGCAACCGATGCAATTTCGCAGACCCTGGATAGTTTTCTGACAATATCTCGAAAATCGTTCGTTTTAGGGCCTTAAAACGCGGGGTTCGTAGAAGTGGAAACCACGAACATTGCTCCTCGCATTGATATACGTAAAATTAGATATATTTTATTTATAGAGGTGGTTTTTGGGGTCGGATGCGAGCGTGATTTTGAGTCTAATTTTATATACTTTGAGCTGGTTATTGTGAGCGAGCTTTCGGATCTTTACGCTATTTTAAAATAATAAGATGCTTTCTATTTCGCACGGTATGCTTTCGATTTCTTTAAAAACAAGAAGTTCCGTGAAGAACTATACAGCCTACCTTTCATGCCAATGATTATTCTACAGTATATGAACCTATCTAGAATAATGACGAAATTAAGTTAGTAATATCGAAATATCTAATTAGTTCAAAATATACCTGGTATAATGTAGCCTAATAGAGCACTACAGTTGGCAGCCCTGGTGACTGAATATATTCTTAGTTCCACCTCTTAAGGTACAGAATACAAAATTTGGTTGAAGTCCAATGGACGTTACATGCAGTTAGACACTGGATCTATCAGCACGCGTAAAAGCATGTTGCCAACAATACCATGCGTGTGCTGGTCAGAAATAATCTGAATTATTATGATATCTTGTTGTGCCAATTTTGGATGAAATCCATTTGTTAGTATAGAAGTTACATGTATTTTAAAATTGGACATATCAGCAGGCATAGAATCATGTTGGCAGCACTGCCTTGTATTAATTACTCCAAATTAACCTAGAATGTCAGGTGCTATACGTGTGCAAAGTATAGAGCTGTTGGCTTGCATACTTTCTGATATAATGATATTAGGGTATAAAGAATATAGACAGCATTTATTAACAGTTGGCAGCCCTGATTGCTCTTAACAATACTTATAGTCATATCTGTTATGGTACACATAGCACATACGAAATTTGGTTGAAATCCAACTGATAGTATACAAGTTACATGTATTTAACAAGATGTTAAGTAAAGAACATATAGCCTACTTTCTCCTAAATGCATGGGTATTGTTATAACTCTTTGTCCTTTTCAAGGAGTATAATTGAATGTTGGTTGTAGTAGCTTGTTGAAATACAACGTGCTATAGGGATATTAAACATGAATATGAAGTGCCCTTTGCTAGTGCTACCTCTGTAAAAAAATTCATTCAATTCGGTTTCACCGTGTTTGAATTGATCTGGGGAATGGATTTGCACACATACATAGCCGCTATATGCAAACTATTGGGCTGATGACCTTGTAGTCAGTCATAAGATGCTTTCCACAAAAAGGCATGTTGTTGCAAAATCCGGTAGAGATCAAATTATTAGGATGGTCGAAATTTGATTTAAGCTTTTAATATTTGGGTGGCCGTCATTCCGTTTCCGTCAAGATGGCGGCGATATAAAACATGACACTGAGGTGCCTTTTGCTAGTGCTACCTCTGTACCAAATTTCGTTCAATTCGGTTTCACCGTGTTTGAATTGATAGGGGGAATCAATTTGCACACATACTTGGCCACCATCTGCAAACTATTGGGCTGATGATCTAGCAGCTTGGTCAGAATATGCTTCCCACATAAAGATTTGTTGTTGCAAAATTTGGTAGAGACTAGATTATTAGGTTGGTCGTAATTACATTTTAGCCTTTAACATTTGGGTGGCCGCGATTACGTTTCCGTCAAGATGGCGGTGATATAAAACATGACACTGAGGTGGCCTTTTCTAGTGCTACCTCTGTACCAAATTTCGTTCCATTCGGTTTCACCGTGTTCGAATTATAGGGGGTATCGATTTTCACACAAAGATGGCCGCCATCCGCAAAATATTAGGCTAATGACCTATTAGTTTGGTCAAAGGATGCTCCCTCCATAATGGTACGTTGATGCAAAATTTGGTAGAGATCGGATGATTAGGTTAATCGTAATTTGATTTAAGCTTTGAATATTTGTGTGGCCGCCATTACGTTTCCGTCAAGATGGTGGCGATATAAAACATGACACTGAGGTGCCCTTGGCTAGTGCTACCTCTGTACCAAATTTCATTCCATTCGGTTTCACGGTGTTCGAATTAATAGGGGTAATCGATGTTGACACAAAGATGGCCGCCATCCGCAAACTATTAGGCTAATGACCTATTAGATTTGTCAAACGATGCTCCCTCCATAAAGGTATGTTGTTGCGAAATTTGGTAGTAGAGATCGGATGATTAGGTTAGTCGTAATTTGATTTAAGCTTTGAACATTTGTGTGGCCGCCATTACGTTTCCGTCAAGATGGCGGCGATATAAAACATGACACTGAGGTGCCCTTTGCTAGTACTACCTCTGTACCGAATTTCGTTCCATTCGGTTTCACCGTGTTCGAATTAATAGGGGCAATCGATTTTCACACAAAGATGGCCGCCATCCGCAAACTATTAGGCTGATGACCTATTAGTTTTGTCAAAGGATGCTGCCCCCATAAAGGTATGTTGTTGCAAAATTTGGTAGAGATCGGATGATTAGGTTAGTCGTAATTTGATTTAAGCTTTGAACATTTATGAGGCCGCCATTACGTTTCCGTCAAGATGGTGGCGATATAAAACATGACACTGAGGTGTCCTTTGCTAGTGCTACCTTTGTACCAAATTTCGTTCAATTTGCGCTCACCGTGTTCGAATTGATAGGGGGGGGACAGACATTCAGAGTACACACATTCACACACACATGTGTGTGTGTGAGTCTGTGTGTGTGTCTGTGTGTGTGTGTGTCTGTGTGTGTGTGTGTGAGTGTGTGTACTCTGAATGTCTGTCACCCCCTATCAATTCGAACACGGTGAATGCGAATTGAACGAAATTTGGTACAAAGGTAGCACAAGCAAAGGACACCTCAGTGTCATGTTTTATATCGCCGCCATCTTGACGGAAACGTAATGGCGGCCTCACAAATGTTCAAAGCTTAAATCAAATTACGACTAACCTAATCATCTGATCTCTACCAAATTTTGCAACAACATACCTTTAGGGGGGAGCATCCTTTGACCAAACCAATAGGTCATCAGCGTAATAGTTTACGGATGGCGGCCATCTTTGAGTGAAAATCGATTCCCCCTATTAATTCGAACACGGTGAAACCGAATGGAATGAAATTTGGTACGGAAGTAGTACTAACGAAAGGCACCTCAGTGTCATGTTTTATATCGCCGCCATCTTGACGGAAACGTAATGGCGGCCACACAAATGTTCAAAGCTTAAATCAAATTACGACTAACCTAATCATCCGATCTCTACCAAATTTTGCAACAACATACCTTTATGGGGGGAGCATCCTTTGACCAAACTAATAGGTCATCAGAGTAATAGTTTGCGGATGGCGGCCATCTTTGTGTGAAAATCGATTCCCCCTATTAATTCGAACACGGCGCAACCGAATGGAACGAAATTTGGTACAGAGGTAGTACTAACAAAAGGCACCTCAGTGTCATGTTTTATATCGCCGCCATCTTGACGGAAACGTAATGGCGGCCACACAAATGTTCAAAGCTTAAATCAAATTACGATTAACCTAATCATCCGATCTCTACCAAATTTTGCAATAACATACCCTTATAGAGGAAGCATCCTTTGACCAAATGAATAGGTCGTTAGCCTAATAGTTTGCAAATGGCGGCCATCTTTGTGTGAAAATCAATTCCCCCTATTAATTCAAACACGGTGAAACCGAATGGAACGAAATTTGGTACAGAGGTAGCACTAGCAAGAGGCACCTCAGTGTCATGTTTTATATCACCGCTATCTTGACGGAAACGTAATCGCGGCCACCCAAATGTTAAAAGCTAAAATGTAATTACGACCAACCTAATAATCTAGTCTCTACCAAATTTTGCAACACCATATCTTTATGTGGGAAACATATTATGACCAAACTGCAAGAACATCAGCCCAATAGTTTGCAGATGGTGGCCAAGTATGTGTGCAAATCGATTCCCCCTATCAATTCAAACACGGCGAAACCGAATTGAACGAAATTTGGTACAGAGGTAGCACTAGCAAAGGGCACCTCATATTCATGTTTAATATCCCTATAGCATGTTGTATTTCAACAAGCTACTACAACCAACATTCAATCATACTCCTTGAAAAGGACAAAGAGTTATAACAATACCCATGCATTTAGGAGAAAGTAGGCTATATGTTCTTTACTGAACATCTTGTTTCTTAATTACTCTTACTGAGAAATCGGGCAAACTTACTTCAATAAAGTTGGTATTTTGTCTTTCACCGCCATTGAAACCCGGCACAAGGCACGCCTTATACCTAGAAAAGTTGCTGAGTTGGACTAATGGACTAATGGTGCAGCAGAAAAGAGGAGAATTGGCGCTTTTGAAATGTGGTGATACAGGAGAATGATGATCAGATGGGTAGATAGGGTAACAAATGAAGAGGTATTAAGACGAGTGGGAGAGGAGAGATGTTTCTGGCGACTGCTAATGAAGAGAAGAGATAGGAGGGTAGGACACATATTAAGACACCCTGGAATAGCAAGCTTAGTTATGGATGGGAGGGTCGAGGACAAGAACTGTAGGGGTAAACCAGGGTTAAACAGATTGCCTCGGATCTAGGGTGTGGTAGCTATGTAGAGATGAAACGATTAGCTCAGGAAAGGGAGACATGGAGGGCTGCATCAAACCAGTTAAAAATCTGAAGACTCAAACAACAACAATCAGGAATTTTAATTAGAGAGGCATGTGAGGCAAAAGGGTTGTTGGAGAATTTCAATCCCTGGGTTGCAACACTGGAAGAGACTGCATAATGTACATCAGCGGCCAAGGTGAGAGATATTTTACTATAGGTCTATTAATAGCGATATGTTGACGTTCAAATCATCAATACGTATGGCAAAATTACACCCATAATAGCTTAAGGAAGAATACTTTTAATTCCCCATATTCCGATAGTTTTGCCATTCCAGTGCGTGAGAGTGCAGTTCCCTCTTCAAACAATATTCGCAATTTCTTTAACAAAGCGCAATTACACACACTTAACAGGAGCACGTGTACATTTAGACAAATCCATTTTTTCCCATGGGCAACTGTATGTGGCGTGATCGCGAGCATCCGGACAACAAAATCGTTATGTCTCAGCAGACGATGGCATAACCAAAAACGTAATTTTAAAATGTGTTAACATTTTGTAACATCGAATCCTGCAGACTTTCACAACTCTATAAAATTTCCACTTTGCTGCTCATATCAATATACTGTATGTATCAGAATATTCAGAATTAGAATGGACCCACCTGTAGCCGCGATTGCTGTAATAGGATAGACCAATTATCAGCAATAATGCATCGTCCCCATTGTCTTGATCGCAGGCGAAGCCGCGGGTACCTGCTAGTATAATATAAAATAGGATCTGGTTCATCGCAATGGCTTTGGACTCATCCAATAACCTTGACTGATTTTGTTTCGATGTAACGAGTTTCGTTCTGATACAATTTGGTACAATATTGCATGAACAATTTGTATAACGTACTATCTATTAGCAGAAAATCTCCTTGGTCAATTCTAACTCTTCCAGTTTTCATCACCGTCCTGTATATATATTTAAACGTTTCGCAATGCAGTGTATGTACCTAACCTACTTTCAAACAGCGGATAAAAGTATTGTGATTATTTATTTCCTAAACAAAGGATTTTACTTTTGGAGCCATTCAGCTGCGATTTAGCATTTATCGATCATGAAATCCCAAAGCGAACAGAATCTAGTTGGGCAGATTTGACATATGTTCAGCAGGGGAACGGTGCAAATACATGCATAAATATGATTACCGTGCATATGGCTCGTCGTTCATAACATGCTAGGTTATTCTCAGCACTGATATGTTAAAATGTAGTTAATGCAAACATGTCACAAGCTATTCTCTATGATTTACTTTGTAATAACATACACAATCATTCGTAGGATGAAACACGTTGCTCAACAACAAGGCTCATGCTCTAAATAACACAACAATAGAGATAAGATTATAGTTCGAAAATTATTAGGATTGATTTGGAACCATTGAGGCATTCTACTCCCGAATTTTCTTCTTCTTCTTCTTCTTCTTCTCCTTCTTCTTTAGGTGTCTCATCCTCCAAGAGCATTGGCGATCAGTAGCATGATCTGCTGTTTGTCCATAGCTGTTCAAAACAGTGACACTGTATTAAGTCCAAACCACTGGCTTAAGTACTTTATCCAGGATATTCGTCTGCATCCTGGACCCCTAATGCCTTCAATCTTCCCTTGGATAATTAATTGCAAGAGGTGGTATTTGTTGTTGCGCATGAAATGACCAAAGTATTCTAGTTTTCTCCTTTTGATGATACTGAGAATTTCCGAGTCTTTGTTCATACGCCGCAGTACTTCCACATTTGTGACTTTAGCTGTCCATGACATCCTTAAAATCCTGCGATACGTCCACATTTCAAATGCTATCAGTTTTTTACTTAAAACCTCGGTAAGTGTCCATGATTCAATTCCATAGAGCAGGACTCTAATAACGTAGCATCGAAGCAGTCGGGTGCGTAATGACGGCTGGTCAAAACTATTCTCATTTTCATGAAAGAACTTCTGGCCTGCTCAATTCTATAGCGAATTTCTTTACTTAAGTCCCAGTTATCATTGAATTTTGATAATCTGGTAACAGAGAATATCGATCTTCCTTCCAAAACGCGTTAGTTGGGTTGCAGAAAACGATATTGGAAGGGGCTGTTAATCACCCGATGTTTTTTTTAGCGTATGGCTTTTAGTGCCGGGAGTGTACGTGTACGAGGACATGTTCGGCTCGCCGGGTTTGCAGCTCCTTCGAGACGGAAGCCCAATGGGTGAGCTACAAGTAGGCTACCGTTGGGGATGAAAGTTGGAATGTAAGGACGAGGAGTTGGAAGGTAGCGGCTGTGGCCTATAGTTAGGGACCAACCCCGGCATTTACCTGGAAGGAAGATGGGAAACCACAGAAGACCATCTTCAAGGTTGCCGGCGGGGGGATTCGAACCTCCTCGCCTCCCGGATGTGAGCGACTGCCAGCAGTCATGCCGTAACGACCACGGCTAACTCACCCGGTAAAATCACCCGGTAGTCTTAGCATAAATGAATCACAATTGAGATTTTCGGGTTCGGATCCCCATTGCTCATCATAGGCAGATATGTATAGCTCATGACAGCTAGTCTCAGAAATGATCTCAAAATACATGTTGTTATATTACTTTACATATTGCATCAGCATAGCAGTCTACGTCCTGAACAAAATGTTCCGTGTTGGCGAAGAGAGTTGCGGAAGTAGCAGTAACGTCTTCTTGTCACGCACAGTGATATCCACCCTTCACCTCAATAATCTTCATCTCCACAAACACTCTTTTTTTTAACACTTTTCCTCAGTCTTCAACAAAAATGATTTCGTCCTAATGTTTTTTAAATTTTATCTCAGGCTATCAAGGAGCCAATGGTTGAATTTTTCCTCTCTGACTGATATTATTTATCTCCTTTAAGAAGTGGAGTTAGGCTGAAGATCTTGTTCATCTTCCGATCGCATGTTGCAGCAAGAAGCTATTCGTTCCACACGAGTGTCGGTCCATCTCAACATCTCCGCCGCCTTTGGAATCGATGTCTGCCGGATAACACATGACCATGCACTGTGACGCATTTTCACGCGGAGATAATATACAGCAATCTAACAGAGCAATTTCCATTCACTATCAAGTCGGAGATGTCTATGTAGAAGAGGAGGACGTGGAGGAAAAGAGGACGAAAAGGAGAATGAGTGGTATGGAAGGATAGAAGGAGCGAGTGAGAGGGAGGAAGGAAAGAAAGGGAGGAAGGAAGAAAGCTAGAAAGATATGAAGGAAGGACGAAAGAAAGAAAGAAAGAAAGAAAGAAAGAAAGACAGATAGAACAAGAAGTTCCGTGACGAACTAAAGAGCCTAATTTTCTTAAAATTTAAGATTCATGCCAATGATTAATCGATATGGATCTATCTAGAATAATGACGAAATTAAGTTGGTAATATCGAAATTTCTAATTAGTTCGAAATACTGTATACCTGGCATAATGTAGCCTAATAGAGCACTACAGTTCGCAGCCCTGGAGACTGAATATATTCTTAGTTCCATCTCTTAAGGTACAGGATACAAAATTTGGTTGGAGTCCAATGAATAGCATGGACGTTACATGCAGTTAAACATTGGATCTAACAGCGCGCGTAAAATCATGTTGGCAACAGTGTCATGCATGTATTGGTCAGAAATAATCTGAAATAATATGATCTATTGTTGTGCCAATTTTGAATGAAATCCATTAGTTAGTATAGAAGTTACATGCATTTTAAAATTGGACCTATCAGCAGGCCTAGAATCATGTTGGCAGCACTGACGTATATTAGTTACTCCAAAGTAATCTAGAATGCCAGGTACTATACGTGTGCAAAGTTTAGAGCTATTGGCTTGCATTCTTTCTGATATATTGATATTAGGGTAACAAAAATAGAGACAGCATTTATTAACAGTTGGCAGCCCTGGTTGCTCTTAAGAATACGCATAGTCATAGCTGTTATGGTACACATAGCACATACGAAATTTGGTTGGAATCCAAATGATAGTATGGACGTTACATGTATTTAAAGTTGGACCTCTCAGCTAGCTTAGAATCATGTTGGTAGCACTGACGTATATAAGTTACTCCAAATTATTATAGAATGTCATGTACTATACGTGTGCATAGTTTAAAGCTGTCGGCTTGCATACTTTCTCATATATATTGGTATTTGGATAAAAGAAATTAAGAGCATTTTTTAACAGTTGGCAGCACTGGTGGTTCATAAGAATACGTTCAGTCATATCTGTTTATGTACACATACAACATACGAAATTTGGTTGAATTCCAATTGATAGTGTAGATGTTATATGCATTTAAATATTGGACCTATCAGTAGGCTTATAATCATTTTGGCAACACTGCCATGTATGGCCTTCAGGAAATTAAACTGCAATATTATTATCTATATGTGTGCCGATTTTGAAATAGCTCCCATTCATACCTTCCAAGATATCCAACATGGAGCTCAAATTTCAATTGCGATTTTTCAGCAGTTGGTAGCACTGACATCATTTTCAAATATGGCCGTGAGATATTCAGGTATAGATCTTTACTCCTACCAAATTTTATTTCGATTGCTCCAGCCGTTTAGGAGTTGATAGGGGGACACACACACACAGCCAGACAGACAGACAGAAGGACAGACATACAGACAGACAGACAGACACACATTTTCCCGGATCGATCTCATAAGACTACTTTTTCCTCATTTTTGCAAAATGTGAAAAGTAGGCTAAAAAAGAAAGAAAGGAATAAAGGAAGATATGAGGGTAGAAAGAACGAAAGAAAGGTACGAATTAAGGAAAATTACGAAAGGAAGGAAGGTATAAAGGCAGGAAAGTAGGAAAAGAAAGATGAATGGAATGGGGGAAGGATGGAGAGAATATGGGAATGAATGAAAGAAGATAAAACGGAAAGAAGAAATAAATTAAGATACGAAGGGAGGTTGGAGGGAAAAAGAGAACGAATGAAGGAAAAAAGGAATGAGGGTAGAATGAAAGAAAGAAGAGAAGAAAGGAAGGAAGAACGGAGAGAAGACGGAAATGAATGAATGGAGGTAGACAGAACGAAAGGAAGGAAAAAAGGAGCAAATGAAGGAAGATAGAACGAAACAAGTAATTCCGTGAAGAACTAAATATCCTATTTTAATATATCCTACTGGTCCTACTTAGGACACGATAAATGAAAACGAGATTTTAAAAAATTGCACTGCCGTCATTTTTAAGGTCTCATAAAATTCCATTAAATAAGACATCAGTAAGACTTGTATAAAGATATACCGTGCCAGGTTTCATTGCGCTCGGATGAAAAGACGCGAGAAAAATCCATTTAAATATTTAGATTTCGCGTCACCGCCATATTGGGTTTGTGCTAACTAGGTTATTGAATGATCTACAGGTGAACTTATGTAATAGCCTTCATCAACATACAAAATTTCAGTTTAATTGCCGTAATAGATTCGTAGATAGTGAGAACTGTCTAAATATTTCGGTTGGTGGCCATGTTGGATTGTTATATGTGTAGACCATATAGTTATTTACCATTAGATGAAGATTATTGCGTAGGTTGATTATCCAGACTTTTACTTCGATCACATGATTAGGACACATGAAATAAACATTTAATTTTGATATTTCACACAGCCGCCATCTTGAGGTTATGTATACAATTGAACTAAATTAGATGTCCGTGCATTGCAGTGTGTATAGATATTTGCTGTATCAAGTTTCACTGCGCTCAGATAGTCCAATCACGAGGAAAGTCTATTTAAATGTTTTAATTTTGCTTGGTCGCCATGTTCGTTTTGTACTTGACAGGTTTGTGAAAGTCATATAGATGAATTTTTAGTAGTACGCTTTATCACTGTACAAAATGTCAGGGTGATCTGCTACTGTGGCGGAGATATAGAATTACCAGTGAAATATTTCGCACGGCCGCCATGTTGAATTGATGAAACATATTAAAATTTAAAAGGCACGGTCGGTGGTTGGACAAGGAAGTAGTATGCACTTACCGAGTTTCACTTAAATCGCATTGGCCGTTTAGATTTTATTAGGGTGGGGACACACATAGACACATACGCACACACGGACAATAGGTGATGTCATGAACATTGGAAGAAAGAAATGAAGATACGAAGGGAAGAAGGTGGAAAGAAGGGAACGAATGAAGGTGAAGAAAATGAAGGAAGGTAGGAAGAAAGAACTGAAGAAAGAAAGAAAGAAAGAAAGAAAGAAAGAAAGAAGAAAGGAAGGAATAAAGGAAGGAAGGGAGGAAGGAAGGAAAGAATCACAAAAGGTTAGAATAATTGATGGAGATTGCATAAGAGGAAGGAGAAAGAACGAATGCAGGAATGAATGAGACCAGGGTAAAGGAGAAGAGGACGAGAAAGAGGTATAATATTATTATTGTTATTATTATTATTATTATTATTATTAGTAGTAGTAGTAGTAGTAGTAGTAGTAATAGTAATATTGCGTAAATAAACAGTTTTATGTCACAAGTACCGATCGTTATTTTCACAGACTCGGGTACCTTAATTTAGTTGTAGGAAAAGAGAAATATCCAGTGACGTTGTGCCATTTAATTGTCTTATATCTGTGGACGACAAGGATATCCCCTACTACCGACAAAGAACCACACTAAGAAATTCTGTATTCTGATTATGATGACGATTATATCAGCTTCCAATTTTGAGGCGGACATCTCGTGTTGCGATCACATCACTTGCCAGCCTCCGTGTCGTAAAGATGACGAGATATCAACTGGTACTGGAGGATATTTCCTATCTCCAAGGCAGCCACTATTAACTGAAGCTATCTTGCTCAAAAAACAACTAGTGAGAGGGATTTTTGCCACGCAATAGTAATTTTCATGAAGTGAAGAAGACTCTTATGACAAGTCACGCCTTCCTACAACTATTCGCAACATTAGACTACTTTATTTTGTTACTTGAACCTTGCTGGATGATGTCGAATAGAAGAAGCAAGCAGATATTCAACTAATCGAAAGAAAAAAACACCACACCAGGTACACTAAGTAAGAATTTTATAGAAATAGGTGGTTAGCTCTATAATTCCCACCCACGAGGTAGTGTCCATTTTCTGGTGAATTTTAATATTGCTTATTTTTTGCAGCTGTATAAATTCTCCTCTCCATTTTGTTTCGTATTATACCAGTGTCGTTTGTTTTCAGTGTCTCCTTATTTGTGCATCCCAAGGAGTAGCTGTGCGCTTTAAATCGTCCATCGCGTCCATGATGGGGTGCTGCAGCAAGTCCGGAGATTGGAGGTTCGAATCCCAGCGCTTACAGTAACTACTCTGAGAGTGATACTTCCAGTTCGTTTTTTTTTTTCACAATCTATCCAGGAAAATGCCGGAATATTACCTTATTTCAACTCCCGGAGCACAGTAGCCGTCATTTTAAGTGTCCCTCGCCGTAGTTGAGATCATCGTTAGTTATTTATTGAGGTACTGTGTTAAGCGGCGGAACTACGAGATCATCTGCCCCTGTAGTTGTGATCGTTTAATCGTGCACGACGGCTGCGAGGGTAGCTGTAGCAAGTCCAAAGATTGTAGGTTCAAAACCCAGCACCGACAGAAACTATCCTGAGTGTGGTTTTTCTACACTCCATCCAGGCAAATTCCGGGATAGTACATTACCACTGCTAGTAACGCACATTTTAAAGACTTCCTGGGCTCTGAGACGTACGAAGATATCCAATTAACTACGGAATCAACCGTCCAGTGCATACCCATAATGAAGCTTCTGAAAAATGGGTAATATAATGTTTTCTAATATCACACTATTTTATTAGCCTACTTTTCACATTTTGCAAAAATGAGGAAAAAGTAGACTTATGAGATCGGGCAAATGTGTGTCTGTCTGTCTGTCCTTCTGTCTGTCTGTCTGGCTGTGTGTGTCCCCCCCCCCCCCCCTATCAACTCCTAAATGGCTGCAGCAATCGAAACACTCACGGCCATATTTGAAAATGATGTCAGTGCTACCAACTGCTGAAAAATCACAATTGAAATTTGAGCTCCATGTTGGATATCTTGGAAGCTATGAATGGGAGGTATATCAAAATTGGCACATGTATAGATAATAATATTGCAGTTTAATTTCCAGGAGGCCATCCAGGGCAGTGATGCCAAAATGATCATAAGCCTGCTGATAGGTCCAAATTTTAAATGCATATAACTTCTACACTATCAACTGGATTTCAACCAAATTTCGTATGACTGAGCGTATTCTTAAGAGCCTCCAGGGCTGCCAACTGTTAATAAATGCTCTCAATTTTTTATCCAACTACCCATATATCTAAAAGTATGCAAGCCGACAACTTTAAACTATGCACACGTATAGTACCTGACATTCTATATTAATTTGGAGTAACGTACATACGTCAGTGCTACCAACATGATTCTAAGCCTGCTAAGAGGTCCAACTTTAAATACATGTATCTTCTATATTATCATTTGGATTTCAACCAAATTTCGTGTGTGCTATGTGTACCATAACCGATATGACTATGCCGATTCTTAAGAGTAACCAGTGCTGCCAACTGTTAATAAATACTGTCTCTATTTTTGATACCCTAATATTAATACATCAGAAAGTATGCAATCCAATAGCTCTAAACTTTGCACACGTATACTACCTGGCATTCTAGATTAATTTGGAGTAACTAATATGGACCTAAGCCAGTGCTGCCAACATGATTCTAAGCCTGCCGATAGGTCCAATTTTAAAATGCATGTAACTTATGTACTAACAAATGGATTCCATTCAACATTTACACAACAATAGATCATATTATTTCTGACCAATACATGTATGTCATTGTTGCCAACGTGATTTTACGCGCGCTGTAAGATCCAATGTTTAACTACATGTAACGTCCATGCTATCCATTGGACTTCATCCAAATTTTGTATTCTGTACCTTAAGAGATGGAACTAAGAATATATTCAGTCACCAGGGCTGCCAACTGTAGTTCTCTATTAGGCTACACTATGCCAGGTATACAGTATTTCGAACTAATTAGAAATGTCGATGTTACCAACCTAATTTCGTCATTATTCTAGATAGATCCATACAGATTAATCATTGGCATGAATCTTAAATTTTAAGAAAAGTAGGCTCTTTAGTTCGTCACGGAACTTCTTGTTTTATTTTGTGATATAATTTGCAATTTGATATTGCGGAAATTATAATGACAAATATTGTCATAAATCTTTGTCATGCTATACTGGGTTGACAGCGCCGTGTGAGCAGTTGAGTAACTAACGGGATTTCAAGTAAAAAAACTAATTGTTTAGACCGGTAGTGGAGAGCGCAGCTCGCATCCATTCAGCCGTGAGCTAGAATTACTTATAGAAAAGAGGTATATATTATGGAAATATTCTCATTAATATTGCAGGCCATTTAAGTCATCTGCCACTGCCTAGAAAAACTTCCATTTTTATGCAACCTCCGGGTTGTAGAAAAACCTCATAGGCCTAGGCTGTTTCTGAGCTGGATTCACGATTTGTGATTGCCAATGACGTACAGTAACAGAGCACATCAAATTCCTCTAAACTCGTCTCATTTAGTGCAGTTACAGCACCATCAATTAAGTACCTTATCTCACTGAGAGTAGGCTACAGTAAATAGGACAGAATCAATGTGTCAACACGCTGAGTGAAGTGCGTCGCTTATTTACGTCGTCAGACGACTATATTAGCGATATTAATTGGTCTGACCCAATTTCTCCTAGCTCTTGATGTAACCTGTCACCAGTATTTGCTGATTATCCCCTACATCCATCACGTAGCTGACAAGGTGAATTCTTGTGGATACTACCCTTTATCAGCTGTGCTGATCCAATCTACCGTTCCCAAAAGGTAACTTGACGTTCAGTGAAGCAGACAGATACTTGAGAAGAAAACCCGGAGTGAATAAAATGTGTAAATGCATTCCATTAAATTGGAATTGAGCTATATTTCATGGAATTAAAGAGTAGAACATTACTTAATTATTTACTGCCAGTGTAGATTGTCATATGAGCCGTCCAGTTGCAAAACTCGTTTAATCCACTTGTGAATAAGGATCATGGCGTAAAATTATTAATTTGATTATTTTATTTTATTTTATTTTATTTTACTTTTTTTCTTTGTTTTATTTTGTTGTGCTTAATTTTATTTTATTTTATTTTATTTTGTTTTGTTTTATTTTGTTTCGATTTATTATGTTTTAAATTGTTTTGTTTTATTTTTTGTTTTGTTTAATTTTATTTTATTTAGTTTTGTTTTATTTTATTTCGTTTTATTATGGTTTTAATTGTTTTGTTTTATTTTTTTTGTTTTGTTTTGTTTTATTTTATTATGTTTTGTTTATTTTGTTTTGTTTATTTTGTTTTATTTCATTTTATTTTATTTTGTATTATTTTGATTTTCCAGAAAACAAACACAAAACCAAAAACAAAAAAACACGAAGCAAAAAGCAAAATTCAAAAACAAAAGCAAAAGTAGAAAACAAAAAACAAGAAATACAAAGCAAAAATAAATTCAATTAAAGCAAAAGCAGAAAACAAACACAAAATCAAAACCAAGATAGAAAAGCAAAAAGTAAAATTCAAAAGCAAAAGCACAAAGCAAACACAAAACCAAAATCACAACGCAAGAAGTAGAAAACAACAGACACAAAAGATACGTGAGGGAAAGTCCGGAGAAACGTTTCTCATGTAAATGATTCTTATTCACAAGTGGATTAAACGAGTTTTGCAACGGGACGATTCATATGACAACCAAAAACAGATATAAACCCAATAACAAAATGAAATAGTAGAGTAGTTAACTCTTCAGGCAAAAAACTCAATGTTGAAGACACCCTTTAATGTCATAGACTAGACCTTCCGAGAACACTATTCCTTTAGGGAATGTGGACTTTGGAATAAACGTACATTGTATTAGGAGATATAGACTTGGCGATTTATGTACCATGGTTAGTTGTTCCTTAGTTTAGGGGCTGTGAAAACGCGGGCATATAGCTCCGTGTACTTTGGGGGTGTATAGAATCTGTCTGATAATCGGTGTTAATTGTGATGGTTGTATTAGTGTGTGTTATCTGTTTTAATTCAAGTAACGACTGCAGACAATAATTTCAAGTAGTTCCTACTTCTGCTACCAAATCCAAACGTCCACGACACCTAGCTTGCGGACTTGGCTACTAGATGGCATCGCAGTCAGCACCTGGTGGCGAACGTTGGAACTATTAGAGCGTTATCAATTCTAACCTACAAATGTTTGGCTTCACACAAGTGTAGTTTGTGGAAGGTTCTTTTTCTTGCCATAAATCTATGACATGGGACCGCATGCTTTACTTCTTATCCAAAGGAAGGCATACTGAGGGATTTTTAACGCTCTTGAAAAATCCGACGATTTCTGCCGGGTTTGAAACCGTGACCTTGGGCATAGAAGCTCAGCATGCTACCAACTACGCCACCGAAGCCGCCATTTTACGTACCATCAACCTGATGATTGTTCACCGGAAAGTCAACCATATTCGGTCGATTAGATTAGCAGTTTGCCTTTTCTAGCACTACGCGCGCTAGTATGAGACAATGAAACTCAATCATATCCGGTAGATTAGATTAGCATCTTGCATTTATTTTACAACTACGAGCGGGAGGGTGAGTTAATGCAGAGTTTCATTTAAGCCCTTATAACTACTTTCAGTGAGAAGATTTTTCAAAAATCACCAAAACACCTGAGGGTATTGAACCAAAGAACACATTAAAGAAAGAGTTGTGTAAATAACATTTTGGTGTTTGAAGCCATTTTTCAGTGTTGCCTTAGTAAACAAAAGTTTGGTGCTTTTCAGTCGGTCAACACGATTGTACCCAAATGAGATGGGTTATTCCCTAATCCTGAGAAAAATTACATGAGATTAATAAATACACTTGGATGACCAGTTTCGATCGCCAAGCGATATTGCTTAGGCTATAAAATCAATGTCTGAAAGTATGGGTGAAAATATTTACAATATTTACACTTATTTAGTTGCAATATTAGTTGATATAATGCAACTCGTCTGTATTTGTTAGTTGTAGTCTATGTGATGTTTTGTTGAGATACTGGAAGTGGTGATTGACCTCCGGAATTTGTCTGTTTGGAGAGAATATGTGGTTGTTGTAAATGGTCAATTCAGATTGTATTGTAGAGGGTACTTATCTGGTGGAGTCTTGCGAGGTCCTGTTGAGAGCAGTTCACTTGGTCACTGTTTGCACTCAACTGAATGAAAATTACTGTGTGTGAGGATCCGTTATCTCGCTGGGCTGTTTCTCCCTCGCATTCCTAAGTGATGTGTGTTCCTCGTGCTAGTCTTAGATGATTTCATCCTTATTTGTGTACTTATGTTAGAAATAATTGAAACCAAAGTACGTGTAGTGAGTTGCCATGTCTAGTCTCTCAAATGTGGTGTATGTTACTGTATTCAGGATAATCTTCAACTATTAAAGACCTGGTTTCAAACTCTCCACGCATAAGCTAACAAGCCCTCTTCAAGCGCAACCGGACTAATGGGAATGTCCCGGCACCTTTAATACTGCCGTTAATACCGGCCTAGGTTTATTGAAGAAAGAGATACATCGTACATCCTGATCTACTAACATGTTTCCCTTATTAATCCCCTATCTAGCTTGGCTACAACGTTATGTTGCTTCTTGTTTCCGATGGGGTGTGTTAATAGAGTGCAGAGGGGTGAACTCTCAATGAAAGGGTGTTCGTTTAAATTATTGGGGTTGTTTCCTTTGGCTAGGTGTACCTCGATTGCTTCCTTTATGTCAAGAGCTCTGCCTTTCGGTTCGTGATGAATTATTTTTAAGTCGGTTTCAATGTTAGTGAAACTGTGTCCCACGTCGCACATGTGTTCGCATACGGCCGAGTGTGTCCCGTATATTATCGCATTTATATGCTCAATGGATTGGATATACGATACACGATACAATAACCCATCTAATTTGGATACAATCGTGTTGACCGACTGAAAAGCACCAAACTTTTGTTATGTAAATAGACTAAGTTAATCTGTAAAGGAAAGTTCTTCCGAGATAACGTTTGGACACACTGTCTTAGGCCTTCCTAAAGCCACAGTACGTGATGGGAACGTTAAACCCTTGTAATAATAACAATAATAATATTATTAATAATAATTATTATCGTGTTGGAAGATATTTTTTTAATGTTGCCTTAATAATTGACATTTAATATTTTCAGTTCAGTTTCGATCAAAACTGGTTATCCAAGTGATTTATCACGTGTAATTGTTTTCAGAATAGGGAACCATCCATTACAATTGGGTATAATCGTGTTGACCGACTGAAAAACATTCAATTTCGATGATGATGATGATAATAATAATATTAAATAAGGAAAATCCTTGGTCCAGTCTGCTCAGAAGGAATCTGTATGAAACGGAAGTCTCAGGAGCTTTATAGCATGCTCAAAAGATCACTAACACCTTCAGTAAAGGGCGATTGAAGTTCTACGGCCACATTCTCAGAATGAACAATGACAGACTCACCAGGATGATTCTTAATCTTGCTCTCTCAATGAAAGTCAAGAATAACTGGTTTAGTGAAATAGTACAAGACCATAAAGGAATTGGCATTACAGAAGAAATTATACAAGATTGACTCAAGTTCAGGCATTAATCAACAACCATCATTTTTCTGAGAAAATTATTACCAAGAAATCATGGATTGTAGAACAGATGAAGATTTGCAGTGCCCAAATGAAGAGATTTTGGAAGAAAATAAACAGGAGCAAAAAAGTTCTCTACATGAACATCAGGAACAACTGTCTTAGGGAAATAGAAAAATGCCTTCAAGAAATTTACGTTACAGAGGAAGTTTTACAAAATCGACTCCAGTTCAGTATAAATTCCATATTGTATGTTGCTCCCATGATAATGAACAATAATTAGTATTAACATTTTGTTTGCACTTTTTTGTATCAAAATCTCGTACAACGAAGCGACAGTTTGTTTCAATTTCAGTTGGTGTACATCGGCGTTATTCACTATATGGAACTATACTCGACGTCCCTCAAATTCTGTATCCTACTTCGTAGTTTATTTTTGCCATCATTTGAATGTCGTTTTTGTGGAATAACAAGGACTCACCCCTACTTGTCATTTATTTTGAGATTTATTTATTATAATCATACTCGTAAATGATGTGTTTGTTAGTTACATTGGGTCGACAGGGAACTATTTCATTTAGAATTCCTCGTTCAGTTACGTAAAGGTATCTAAGTTTTGTCACAATAGTTTATTGTTATAAAATTCGAGTATTTTGGTAATTAAAGCACTGCTATGTTAGATAAATAAGTGAGACCGGGAATTTGTGTCGTATCTTTTTAACACTTCTCACGTCGTTATTTATATGTTTTTCAATCAATCTACAGTGCGCTATATAAACTTATAGTGCAATAAAATCATACTATTAACATACTAGTTCAAATTTTGAAGTCTCTGAATTCCGGCCTATAGTATGAGACCGACGCAATTTTCATCAGAATACAGTCTTGCACTAAATTCTACACTGTTGAAGGTTAATTGTAACTATTATGAATGGAGTGTATCGTAATCTCTCGTATAAGCGGCACACTAGAAAAATAGCTAACTTAAGCCACTCCTTCGGCCAAAGGGCAGACGCAATTTTACTCTGTAGGCCTATTTAGATATTTCATAATATTATTCCATGTTTTTTTATCAATGACTCTGGAAGTGAAAAATCTTCCTTATTTCCGCTGTACATTCTTCTCTTTGTAGAAAATGTTGACATGCTCTGTAGAAGAGCAACCGATTATAAAAGGAGAATCATTTTTGAAATGTATTAATCGAATTCCTTCCGTAGAATTTAAAGTAAAAGCTTCTTTTTCGAATATAATTTTTGACAGTTTTATTTAGAAGATTGCTTTTTATGATGCACTACTTAACTACTTTAAGTAAATATTGGTCTCACCTGGGCTCAAACTTGTACGGCATGCTGCAGGTTCGTGGTTCAATTAGAGAACGAAAGAAATTCCCTCGTTTCCGTTCAGTAAACTTTTTTCCTCCTTACACATACCAGTTTCAGAATAATTAAGAATAATATAGCCTATGCTGAATAGTTAATCATGATATGTTACAATAATTTGGGCATGAAGGTCAAATCCTCTTAGACCTCACAATTGTCGCAAACGTATACCACGGTCCAATTCCCTTAGTGGCGTTCTCCTTCGAGGTTTCAAATAGCACATCAAAGATGAAAGAAGTGCAATCGTTGACATCCCAAGCAGTCCACGAGAAGCGACTACATCAAAAGCCTCCTGTATATCCGGACGACTAACGTCTTGTCTTTCAAACAGCGGCGGAATTTCCGGTCGATCGGTTCACTACGGGAAAGAAGTTAGCAGTAAAGGCAGAGAAGATATCTCTTCCATTATACACGCTCCGTGGACTATATACAGGCAAGCAACAGTTTAAGTGAAATAAAAACAAAACGATAAAACAAGAAAAGACATCAATGGCTGACCTTCTCTTTTCACCATTTTTCTCCCGTAGTCTTTCCTGTTTCATGGCCGCCTATCCGTCCGGTCGCTGTCGTAAAAGGAAAAGAAGAGACCCTCAAGTTTTAGAAGGCTGTGCCCCAAGCCGTTGTTGCGGTGGAGGTTAAGGAGTAGACGCCTGCCCGCCCGGTGTGAAACGAGTATTGTGGACTCAATATAGAGGGCAGTGTTTTATGTCTGCTTCTTTAACACCGCGACGACAAGTATAGCGCGATAACCCTTGATACTTGAGGTGAATTGTCTTCTATACGGAAGGTAGAAAAAGAATACGGTGAAATACAGCAAGAAAGAGACTGAGAGGAGAATTGTAAAGAAAAGGAAGAAGGATTGTGGAGGAAAAGGAGAGAAGACTGTTCAACACTTCTCGCAGAAAATTGCGAATGGAACGTGCTTGTTGACGATAGTTGGAAAGCCATGAAGGCATGAAGCAAGTACTGCTGTGATAAAGGTGACGTACTGGAAAGTGTTTTGAGTAACGATGTACGAAGTGTGATGGTCCCTGTGTGTGGATTACTCACAGAGAAGCGGACACGAGAAAAGGCCTGTGAAAATTAAATTGAGAAGTTAGTTAAACTAATTCAAAATAGATTTCATGTGACCTTCTAGTTGTAAGGCAAAGGAATAAAGAAAGAAGCTGGTTGATGTATATCTATATTGATGAATATCATATATATTATTTCCGTAGTATAGATCCCTCTTGCAGCACACACACGCAACAGATCGTGATAAATGACCATTCAATTGAAAGAGAATATACTTTAGCAGTGACGAATTGCACTCTCATTTTATAAATATCTATAATTCCTTAAAAAAATGACTTAAAAATGTACGAAGTGAGAGATTTGCAGATACTGTTGCTGTAGGAAAATACGCTCAATAATGGCTGTCCACTTCAAATTTTGCCCGCTGTGCTACCTGTTTCATGTCATTTTAACATTCGGAGGTCTTTCCTTTATTATTTTGCATGGATTTCAGAAACAGTAAATCAATGTAATCTACTCGTACGCTACCTATTGTAAAATTTCATAACTATCGAGTAACCGGTGAGTGTTATGATCATCCAATTTTCAGTGATTGCCTTGTTAGGGAACGTAAAACTTGGAATTCTAACTGAAATGTAAATAGTGTTCTATAATAATTTGGTTGAAATAAAAACATAACCTTACTCCTTAAGTTTCTCATTATAAAACTATTGGGGAATGTGTGTTTTATGAACTTGCAAGATTTTTCACACGGGTCCGCTAGTCTATAGAGCCTATATTCCAGACCACGGAATAACGCAGCCTCACATGCAAAAATACAGCAACATGTATTTAAATGCTTAAGTATACACTCTGTACAATATAAATTTGCTACTTCCCTCGCGGTGGTACCCACACATTTCAAGTGGATGAAATATACAATTTCTCTATGATTAAGTAGTGATATGAACTTAATAATTTTAAGAGTTTTTTTAATTGACGTTTAAACTAAATGAAATACCAATAGGTATATAATAATGTCATTACAACTTAGGTCAATAAATTGAATTATAATATATACATTAAATATACCAGTTTCGGCCACATTATGGCCATCCTCAGTAATTATTTTTTAAATGAAACTATTATAGTTGCGAGCAAAGTTTGGTTTTTTTTCCTTTCAAAAAATAATAAAACATATAACTTATATAAACACGCTGTACCCGGCATGCGTTGCAATTTTGTTTCTTGAAGTGCTTTTGGATACACAATATTTTTTCAATATCCGTTAAGTGCCTCTAAACTATCGTAAAGTGGTTTAAGTAATTTAGAATCATTCGTGGGTACGTGCACAACAATGTTTCATCACAATCCGATCAATGGCATATGAGCGCATTCGGAATTTTGTTTAAACGATTTGTGAGCTGTCACTCATTTGTTGAATATATGAACGCATACGGGACTTCATGTGCTACCAATTGTGAAACGGATTTACTCAGTTAGAAACCTTCACGTACGTGTACCCAACAACTCATCAAAGTATCATAGCAATCGATTAATGGTATATGAACGCATACGGGATTTTGTTAAAACGCTTCGCGCATCGTTAATCATTTGTTCCATATACTCGTGTGCTCCCAATTGTAAAATGGATTTATTAAGTCGAAAACCTTCCCTGGAGTGTACACAACTTCTCATCAAAGTATCATCGCAATTGGTAGAATGGCATAGGAACGCATAGGCCTACAGAATTTTCTTTAAACAGTTCGCACGCCATCACTCATTCGTTAAATCTACTCGTACGCTACCTATTGTAAAATGGATTTACTAAGCTTGGAACATTCCTTGGAGGGTACTCAACGATTCACCAAAGTTTCATCACAATCGGATGAATGGTATATGAACGCATACGAGACTTTGTTGAAACGATTCGCGTGCTGTCGCTCATTTGTTAAATCTACTCGTGTGCTATCTACTGTAAAACGCATGTACTAAGCCAGAAACATTTCATGGAGGGTACACAACAATTCACCAAAGTTTCATCGGATGAATGGTATATGGACGCATACGGGACTTCATTGAAACGATTCGCATGACGTCGCTCATTTGTTGAATCTACTCGTGCGCTAACGATTGTAAAATGAATGCACTAAGCCAGAAACCTTCCCAAGCGTGTACACAACATCTCACCCAAGTTTCATCGTTATCGGACGTATGGTATATGAACGCATACGGGAGTCTGGTGAATCGCTTCACGCGTTGTCGCACATTTGTTGAATCAACTCCTGCGCTGCCAATTGTAAAATGGATTTACTAAGCCTGAAACCATTCCTGGAGTGTACGCAACATCTCACCCAAGTTTCATCGCTATCGGACGAACGGTAGGCCTATATGAACGCATGCGGATTTCCTTGAAAAACTTCGCGCGTCGTCGCTCATTTGTTGAATCTTCTCGTGCGCTACCTATTGTAAAATGGATTTACTAAGCCAGAAACCTTTCCTGGAGTGTACACAACATCTCAACCAGATTTCATCGCTATCGGATGAATGGTATATAAGCGCATACGGGACTTTGTAGAAAAACTTCGCGCGTCGTCGCTCATTTGTTGAATCTACTCATGCGGTACCTATTGTAAAGTGGATTTGCTAAGCCAGAAACATTCCCTAAAGTGTGCACAACATCTCACCCAAGTTTCATCGCTATCGGACGAATGGCGTTCGGTATTTTGTGGAAACGGTTCACGCGTCGTCGCTCATTTGTTGCATCTACTCGTGCGCTACCAATTGTAAAGTGGACTTACTAAGCCAGAAACCTTCCCTGAAGTGTACATAACATCTCACCCTAATTTCATCGGAATGTGATGAATGGTATATGAACGCATGTGGGACTTTGTTGAAACGAATCGCATGCCATTTTATTGAAGCTACTCGCGCGCTATCTATTGTAAATTGGATATACTATGCCTATTACCTTCCCGGGGGTGTGTACAAAAACTCACCAAAATTTGATCGCAATCTGATGATTTGTATATGAACGCATCGCTTACACTCATTTGTTTAAACTACTCGCGCGCTATCTATTGTAAATTGGATTAATTGGAAGAATGGTTTGTGGACGCATAAAGACGAATGAATGTGCAGAGACTAACAAAGAATTCGATATCACCGCCACCTATGGTACAAAACATAACATTCCGCCACGGGTGTAAGGTATGGCAGTAGTTGCACTGATTGTAACCAGGTGGCTCTAACTTGCAGAGACAAACAGTCCAAGGACTTCAGCTTTCACTAAGGCTAGCGTTTCCATGACGACTGTTTTTGACTGTGTATTGTGGTTCTAAAATTGTGTGTAAATTGCGGTTCTAAAATTGTGTTAATTCCACCTACTGGGTCAAATTGTGAATCTAAACCATACAGGGGTCCATTCTAATATACATTAAAAACGTCATCAAAATCGGTCCAGCCACACACGTGTCGAACAATTATTTATATTAAGAAATAGTTGTAAGAAATCAGATCTGCAACAAATATGGGCTTTGGTTGTTTAGATCCTCAGTTTAGGGGCTGTGATAACGCGGTCACGAGTAGCCCCTTATAGCCTACTTTGGGTGTGTGTAGAATCTGTATTAGAGATGGGACTATCGACTACTTTTAACCATCGACTGACTAGTCTTTCCTTGGAAGAAACTATCGACTAGATAGCCGACTACTTTCAGTCGAATTGTTACCTGAATTCGCATTGCTCCTAAGCATGTTGTTTCATGTATTCAACTGAAAGTAGTCGCTTCTAGGCAGCGTACAAAGCACTGCAAGCTGTTACCTGCTAAGTTGAGTCGTACCAACAGATGAAAATCAAACTTCTCCTTAACCCACCTATTTTTGCAGACGTTAGTTTGGACTACTCGACGCTCGGCAACATGCAATTGGTCAAAGTTATGTATTTATTTTTACTGTGCTTCGAAATGGTGGTTTACGTCGTGTCGAGTGCAGCCATTATTTGCAATGTTGCACATTTCATTTAATGCACACTGTGTGAGTAAATGTTCCCCGATACCGGTATTGATACAGGGCACATTACCTGTATGTACTGTGGATAAGTGAAGTAATAGACCAATACTTAATTAACCTAAGAGTAAATTAAATCACTATTACTGAGAGGGTGTTCTTAAGTACCGGGAACAATTCCATAGCCAACATTGAAATAATCACACATCATATTTTAATGCCAAAAAATAAATGTAAAATATGTCCATAGAGTCATAAACAAGTTAGGCTATGTGTTCACTAATTTAATCCTCTCTGAAGTACTAAGAACGTAGAGCTGAAATACGACTTGAACAAGAAAACTACGGCCTATAGTAAACACACACGAAAATAGAACACTTTAGAACAGCAACGAGGGCGAACTTTCAGTGGGGATGTTGGCAACAACGTAAGTACAAAGTTTTTTTTAAATGCGCGCGCTATCCATGCGCTGAAACAATTGACGACCAGAACGTAAAACTATCCGAGCGCGTTCTACATGTTAAAAGTTAAAACACAATTGGGATAAGTCGTTTGCAAACGACTTGTTTATGTTACGGTGGGTAGTCGTTGAATTCATTCGACTGTTTTTTTTAAAGCAGTCAAACAAGTCGATGGATTGAACATTTTTCAGTCGACTGCTGCGGTGCTGCCCATCTCTAAACAATTGACGACCAGAATCAATTTGTGGGTACGGTCAAGCTGTCCTCACAGTACCCGCTGCAATAGATGTGGAGATTCACATCACCACTCTATCTGTACGGCACCTCGAAATAAGCCTAAGTGCGCCAACTGTGAGGGAACACATGCCACCTCTTATGATGGATGTCAGTACATGCAATCAGCCATAAGGCAACGGCAGTTTAACCACAGACAACGCTACAACTCTTCCATCCCTGCCCTCATGTCTTTGCCACAAACCCCCCTCCCACACAGCACGCCACTGCTCTGACACAGATTTAGGCCTGCTACAACAACACTCAGCCACAACCCTGTAAACTACAGCTAAACCAAACCCAGAACCCCCTAATACACTTCATCTGCAGAGCAATAAAATCCATAATACAACTCCGCAACAAGCTTCACAAAAACCTAAATTATAATCGAAAAGACTACTCCACAAACACCAAAATCAGTAAACCTCCCTCATTTCAGCCACACTACACCTTAAACAGACATAGAAGGCATAGTCATGACCCCTTCATGGAGTAGGCTATTGTCTAAACACGATCATGTCCCCTTCAACTTTACCGAAGTCTTCATTAAATTCTATTAAAAAAATCATAAACTCATTCCACAAATCTTAAAATCAGTATACATCCCTCATTTCAGTTACTCTATTCATTAAACAAACATAGAAGGCGTAGCCATGACCCCTTCATGGAGTAGGCTATTGTCTAAACACGATCATGTCTTCTTCAACTTTACCGAAGACTTCATTAAATTCTATTTAAAAAAATCATAAACTCATTCCACAAATCTTAAAATCAGTATACATCCCTCATTTCAGTTACTCTATTCCTTATACAATTATAGAAGGCGTAGCCATGACCCCTTCATGGAGTAGGCTATTGTCTATATCTGACCACGCATACTACAACCTTACTTAATTCAAAATTACGGCTAAATGATCCATCTGACGAGGAGGCAAAGGTATTTACCGGCTTGCCTGGGATGATGGGCCACAAAACCGGTATCTGGAGTTCAAACATAACCTAAATATTGAATGCTTAACATTTCCAATGACTTGGACAACTGGATTTAGCCTTTTTCATTGAAAGAATCAACGAACTGTATAAAACTATAGGCACCTACAGGTATACTTAACTTATTAATAATAATAATAAAAATATCGTTTGGCCTCGGATGCCGGGTGCAAGCTTTGTAATTTGACACCCAGAGGGTAGCTTGCATGTCGAATTTCGTTGTTCCTTGAATCACTAAGAAAGTCAAGGAGGTTAGATATCTAAGCTCCTTGAACACTATAGCGCTTCTAGTTGAGAAATGAGGAACTTTGTTTTGGCGGAAACTCCCGAGATTAATTTTGCCATTATAAACACGGCCTACTGAATTCAAATGGGTTCTTTGGCATGCCAACATCGTATGACATGCGTGTCCTATTTTTGCCGCCTTTCAAAAATCACTTACCACGGCCAGGAGCGAACCTGCAATCTTGGGGTTAGTAGACCGACACGCTATCCACTCACCCACCGTGGCAAGCAACTTATTAATTAAAGCTCTACAATAAGCATAGCACAATGAATTGTAGCATGAAGTTATCCTGAAGAAGTCGTTTGATTAGAACGACTACTTAAATTCGAATGATTCCATTCGCTTGGAATTAGTCGTTTGCCAACGACTTGTTTCATTCGAATGATTTCCAACGATTGCTTTGGGATCAGTCGTTTACAACGACTACTTAAATTCGAATGATTCCATTCGCTGGGAATTAGTCGTTTGCCAACGACTTGTTTCATTCGAATGATTTCCAACGATTGCTTTGGGATCAGTCGTTTGCAAACGACTTGTTTATGATACGGTGAGTAGTCGTTGAATTCATTCGACTGTTTTTTAAAAGCAGTCGAATAAGTCGATTGTTTTAACTATCGACTAATTCGACTGTTTTCAGTCGACTGCTGCCCATCTCTAATCTGTATGATAACCGGTTTTAATTGTGTTGGCTGTATATTTTTTTTTTTTCGTGTGGTCTTCTCAGAGACCTAGTGCAGGTCTTTCTATTCGACGCCCGTGGGCGACCTGCACGTCGGGATGAGAGATGGAATTGATTAAGGTGAATGAAATTGGAGAAGGATGTGGAAGGAAGCGGCCGTGGCCTGTCAGAAGGTACCGTCCCAGCATTTGCCTGGTGTTGAAAATGGGTAACAACGGAAAACCATTTCAAGGACGGCCGACGGTGGGGCACGAACCCACGCGTCTACCGAGTCAGCAGAGAGCTTGGCCCCATAACCTAACACTGCGCTTTAGCCTGCGTAGCCACTACTGTCGGTATGGCTGTATTAGTGTGTGTTATCTGTTATTAATTCAAGTAAGGACTTCAGACATACAATTTTCAAATAGATCCTACTTTTGGTACCAAACGCGACCGTCAACGACAGCTAGCTCAGAACTTGGGTACTAGATGCCACCTCAGTCGGCTCCTGGCGACGAACGTTGGATCCTAAGAGCGTTAGTCAAATAGAACCTATAATTTAGCTTCACACAAGTGCAATTAGTGGAAGGTTCTTTTACATGCCATAAATCTATGGCATGGGACCACCAGCTTTACTTCCCCTCCGAAGGAAAACATACTGAGGGATTTTTAACGCTCTTAAGAATCCGACGACTTCGTTCGGGTTTCAACCCGTGACCTTTGGCAATGAAGATCAGCATGCTACCAACTACCGTAAATTATGGGCTTTAAATTGATGATACCATATAATATAATACTTCAAGTATTTGGGGGTTACCTTCCAGACACGTAGAACAGTCTTCAGCTTGCATATCGAGGATAAAACAACAGCGGCAATACTACAGTAGCTATGAATGACATCAACCTCGTACAAAGACTTTCTCTGGATACAGCATTAACGCTGTTCAATTTCAAGAACACACCGATCATCACATATGGTTTAGACAACATATGGACTCAGCTTTCAAAAGAAAATCTTCTACATACAGAGAAAGTGAAAGCCACGTACCTCAAAAAAGGCTCTCTGCCTGTCGAATTACCCGCTAATACGCCTAATATATGAACTGGCAAGAGAACCATTTTATATTGAAGAGCTACGACAAACTGAGCACCTTTAGTCCCCAGAAGCATGAACTGTCGCAATGGAGGAATTAAGACGAAGAAAAGAACAAATCTGTATGGAATTCTACTCCACGGACGCAATGATAACAACGGAATGGAAACAGGCAGAATACGACCTCAGACATCTGGTGACGAGACTAGCAACACACGGGCTTCATCATAAAACATGCATGAACAAGAAACGCCAAGACTCAGACTCCCAGTGTATTTGTGAGCTGTGTGCTGAAGATTGCGACCGATATCATTCCCTATTGTGTCAGAAGAGGGTTGTGTCCCTAACAGCGTACTTTGATAATGACTGACAAATGGTTTGGAGAATATAGGTTGTGTAAAGTGTCGAACTTAGTATTATGCACGTTGTGCGCTCTTCAAAAATATTATTGCAATAATCTATCGGATTGTATATTACTAAAACATACACTATAAGATTTGTCTTTAAAAATATCTTGTGATGGTCAATTGGGTGTGATTTCTATAAGTTGAATATAGGCTCTTTGCAAAGTGGAGCAATGGTTGGAATATGTAGGTAGAGCCCTTCGCGGATAAACAATACATTATCCGCATCCGTCACGCATCCGCACGACTGTTATCCGCATCCGCCCCTCATTCGCACGTTTGTTATCCGAATCTACTGGCATTACTATACATTTTTAATTAGATAAAGCATAACGCATTAAAGCAACACATTTACACATTTGAGAAGAATGTCGTTTCTTTAGTTTTTTATGTCAAATTCTTTGTTTAAAATGAATGTTATACGGTCAGAATTGCAATCGTTTTCAGTGTGGAGTGTTAATTATGCTTAATGACGTAATTTGAATGAGATTAGCTTAAATCATTATACATTTGTCATGAAAGAAACATAACGGAAAAAGTATGATATGTCATAATCATAAACATCCGGGTCCTAGTAATCAAATTCAAAAAGTTCGGAATGTATTCTAAAAGCTATCCGCAAATTTACTCAAAACATTATCCACAGCTTATCCACTATCCGCATAGCCATGCAAACTAGATCCGCATGGCGAAAAATGTTGCGGATATCCGCGGATATCCACATACGCGCAGGGCTTTTTAATTTATGTAGGCTATTATCCAAATTTGAAAGATAAATTTTAAAAAAGGTTTATTTAAACCTCTTTTAAATACTATTTAAGCAGATCAATACGGAACGATTATGAGTGATTTAAATAATATAAGCTTGAAAGAAGCAAATTTTTAACTCCTAGGTGTAAAATGATTGTCTATGAATCCATTGGTGGAGAAAGAGTGAAATTATGTGATTCCACTAGCAGATGTCAGATCACTCTGCAAGCCATTGTGAGGACTGTACTTCTCATGAAGTTTAGTTGTCACCTCCAGGAGGGACGAATGTTTTCCTCTCTTTGATACTTCTTTCATGGGCAACAGATGCTCCACAACCTTGTATAGTGCACTGTGCTGTCATATCGTTAGAGGAAGATACTACTAAACGATCACTGTTGAATGTGGAGAGGAGGCAGTACATGACATAGTCTTTGACGTACCGAACATAGTTCTCTAATTGGCTGGTCTTGGCTGAATCTAGCTCATAAGAGAGCAGATCGTGAAATGTTCCTATAAATCCTTTAACAAATTTCACTTTTTAGTCATATTCTGTTTTACAATAACAGAGTTTTAATTCGAGATGGGTAACATCGATGTTCCACAACGTACAATCGAAATAAAAACACCATCACTAATCGAACTTGTATTTATATCTTTGTTTGCTTACTCTATCGAAACATAAATTCAGATGAAAGATTTAAATTTTGTATGTTTTTTTTTATACAGCTTATACCGGTACATTAGCGAAATTTACGTAACAGGAAGTAAATGAATTGTTTGACAACAGGAGTGTCCATTATGTCTCCTCCCAAAATAAACGTAACCAAGTTCTACGATAGAGTAGAAATTTCTGACCGGAAAAGTAAATTCTGTGCTTTGAATGCAACAGCGTGCATTTATTCAATAATTGATGGGACAGATTTTCAAACAACTGCTTAAAAATAAGTTAGAATTCGTTTCTGAAAGATTAAGTTGAAGATATGTTAAATGTTGGATCCTCTAATTTTTGATGTAAAAGTGTTAGAACCATATACTGTAATTGAGTGGGATGAAAATCGATTGCACAATTTTCGGGGATCAAAGAAAACGTTTTAATTCAGAATGTAATCCATACACTGATCCTATAAAATCCAATCATGGAAAATCAGTCCCACACTGAGATGAAGTCAGATTTCCAACACGAAAGTACTCTATTACTGTATAGTATAGCAGAGTGATCTAGTGAACATGTTCACGTCACTGTCTCTGAACGGGAATCAGCACATTTTTGCTTGATTATAAAATAACATTGATCTATTCAGTTGTGCGTTGTTTCAATTGAACTTGTCAAGGTGGGTTGCACACAGATAACAATAATAATAATAATAATAATAATAATAATAATAATAATAATAATAATAATAATAATAATACAATTAAATAATTAAGAACGTGGAGAAACAAGAAAGGAAAATATTGAGGAAAATCCTTGGTCCAGTCTGCTCAGAAGGAGTCTGGATGGAACGGAAGTCTAGGGAGCTTTATCAGCATGCTAAAAAGATCACTAACACCTTCAGGAAAGGGCGATTGAAGTTCTACGACCACATTCTCAAAATGAACAATATCAGCTCACCTAAAGGATTCCCAACCTTGCTCTCTGAATGAAAGTCAAGAACAAATGGCTTAGTGAAATAGAACAAGACCTTCAAGGAATTGGCATCACAGAAGAAATTATTCAAGATTGACTCCAGTTCAGACATTAATCATCAACCATCATTTTTCTGCGAAAATGATTTCCAGGACCAAGAAATCTTGGACTGAAGAACGGAGGAAGACTTTCAGAGCCCAGATGAAGAGATTTTGGGAGAAGAAAAAGAAACATGATTAGCCAAATAAGTTCTATCACGCCCCAAAGATGGGCATAACGATGTAAATTATATCCTAAATATATAATAATCGTCTTGTATTTTCAATTTCTTGTCCGAAACTGTAGGATAACACAGCTTGTTTCTTCAGAAAAGTATGGCCAGTATTAGCAAGATTTTGTTAAAAATCAACCAACCTGCAAACTATGAAACATAAATCTCATCGAATCATATTGATAATCCTGTGCCTGCTTATATACCTACGTAATTAAGATAAGTTAATTTTACTGCCTGGAGTAGCAGTGAAATGGATTATTACTAAAATGCCTCTGCAGTCCTCATATTAAAGTATTTCCTATATTTGTTCTCTTGGTATATTCACTCCATTCCTTACGCCGTGCTCGAGATTTCTCTAGCAGCTTGTCTGTTATTTCCTTGAAATATAATATAAACACGTTCATATTATTTCGATTTGAATTCCAGTAGAAATTCTTGTCTCGGGATTCCAGAACCTTATGATACAGATGTTTCACTGCTTGCGTCAGCTAACCAATACACTTGCTACGAGAGAGAATATTGAACGCCACGCCGCCTCATTCTGATACTGTATGAACACGGATATGTAGGCTATGGTTGTCATATTAGACATACATACACAAGGTATTGGATTTCACATACTGCGCCGAGATTCTCAAGTCTTCTGAATTCTCAGAGAGGTCGTTTGAAACTACTCTCGTAATGCATGGATGTCAGAGAAACCTGTGAGTTACAGTACTTACATTCATTATTCGATAAGGGAAGGGACGAGTATAGTACTGATAAAAGCCGAATGCGCATTGGGTTTCTATAGATGATCTATTGCTTGCCACGGTGGGTGAGAGGTTAACGTGTCGGTCTACTAACCCCAAGCTTGCTTCGCTCCTGGCCGTGATAAGCGATTTTTGAAAGGCGGCAAAAATTACGACTCTCTGTCATACGATGTTGGCATGTCAAAGAACCCATTTGAATTCAGTAGGCCGTGTTCATAATGGCTAAATTAATCTCGGGTGTTTCCGCCAACACAAAGTTCCTCATTTCTCTACTAGAAAGCGCTATAGTGTTCAAGGAGCTGAGATATCTAACCTCCTTGACTTGCATAGTGCTTCAAGAAATAACGAAATTCGACATGCAAGCTACCCTCTGGGTGTCAAATAACAAAGCTTGCACTCGGTACCCGAGGCCATAGTATATTATTATTATTATTATTATTATTATTATTATTATTATTATTATTATTATTATTATTATCTATAATACTTGTAGGAGTAGACTCTTTGAGGCAATGCTCTACAATCAGTGTCTCGCGGAACGCTTGGGGCCCGTATAGATCTTATTACAAATACCGATACTCGTGACGTGTATATGTAAATTATAGATTTATTGTTCAGGGTACAACATATACATAAAGATCAGTAAGTTGGGCTGCCGACAGTAATATGAGCTTCCGAAAATGTGGAAGGAAAATTGTAGTTTTACATGACCATGAATCTTGTGATTTGGGCCACGGAACCTCCTTTTTACGTGGAATCAGAACCACAGGACATGGCATTTCACTTAGAAATTCTCACACGCATTGACCGGGAATCGAACACAGTCCACCTTGGTGAGAGGTCAACTGTTTGACCGTCACCTCCCCCCCCCCCGCAAAAAAATAGAAAAACATTGCAGTCTAAACCCCTGATGTGTCGGTAGCTTCTCTGCTATAGATTGAGCAAATAGTATTACCCTACGTTTCTAATAAAAATGGAATAATAGAATTTCCATAGTCAATTGACTAAAGTTTACCTTGTTCCATATAAAATGAAAATCAACAGCCTGCTTCCAGTCGACCGACCGGGTCAGGGATGGAATGAATGAAGCATTCATCTATCGGCGAGGATATGAGCTGTGCCGGCTGCCGAAGCCTGTCGCACTCCTCTGAGGCAATGATTAAATGAATGACAGATGAAATGAAATGATAGTGGAGGGTGTTACTAGAATGAAATATTTGACCATGAAAACTAGAGTACCAGGAGAAAAACCAGTCTGTCTCCGTTTTCTCCAGCACAGATCTCACATGGCGTGACCGGGATTTGAACCACGGACCCAGTGGTGAGAGGCCAGCGTGCCACCGCTTAAGCCACGGAGGCTCTCAGATTGTCCCATAGATCAAAATCAAATTTGAATACACACTATTGAAGGCGATGTTATTTCAAGTGACATAAAGCAATTTTGAGACATCAGGTACTGCCAACATTAAGATAACTATTCTTGAATTGCCTGTATATGGACGACATATTATTTATTTTAAAGCAACTTGGTGCATTTCGTTTTTCAATTCCTAGCCAAGTTAACTGATTTAGCCTACATAATTCTTTCTTAATTGTGTTTCTTGGTTCAATGCCCTCAGGAGATCTTCAGACCGGAAATAGTTATAAGGGATTAAGTGGATCTCCGCATTGTCTCACACTAGCGCTAGTAGTGGTAGAAAAGGCCAACTGCTAATCTATCGACCAGATATGGTTGAGTTTGACTCTCAATAGTGCTCGTAGTGGTAGAAAAGGCAAACTGCTAATCGAATCGACCGGATATAGTTGAGCTTCTGGTGACCAATCAACAGTCTACCACGTGCCAGCATGCCGGCTCCTCGTAAGTAAAGTTTAGTGTGTTCTTTACGTTTGAAAAATTGGAGAAAACAACGAAAATTAATAACAAATGCACCTACATAATAAGATTCAATGATGAGCTAGATTCTTATCAGTCTTTGACATTGTATTCAACATTGACGTGCTTCCCTCATGGGCCAGAAGTGAGGATTTATTGCGCAACTGTACAGCCTGTTCCGATTCAACATGGAACTGTAAAATGGGTTGCCTACCCACCCGCAATCGGCTTGAAATCTGCTCGCAGCACGCTAGCGACGGAGCTGAGTTCGATTTCACTGATTGCAGCCTTCCTATGCAGCATTGCAAAGTCCTGGATGTCTTCATTTGGGACTACGTCAGGTCGAGAGTATTTTTAAGATCACCACAAACAACCGAAGAAATGGAGCTCGTCATTACCGAAGCCCTTGCGGAAATTACTCCTCAGATTTTCTCGAAAGCAAGAGATAACTTCACGCGACGAGTAGCCCTCTGCTTGATAAATGATGGACGCCACTTCGAACATCTTATGTAAATGACCATTTGCAGTAGATATAACGTCTGTGATAATTTAACTTTTTTGTCGCATCGAAGACTGATTACAATTTTGTAACAAATCATTTCCAAATTGTATCTCGTTTTGTGGTATTGGGTTAAAAAGCAATAAATTGTATTGTAAATAAAATACAACACTAAAATACATTGTGTTTTAATAAACTATGTTGTAAAATAAAATTATATTTCATGGAAATGCTCTGCATAAGCCATTAACAGAAGCGTGAAATAAGAAGTTCTGAAACAGAAATCTTTCAAACTTATTGTGAAGCCTGTGTAAATATATTTTCAAAGAGCAAAATACTTTGCAATGCTGCATACGAAGGCGGCAATCAGTGAAATCGAACTCAGCCCCGTCGCTAGAGCGCTGCGAGCAGATTTCAAGCCGATTGCGGGTGGGTAGGCAACCCATTTTACAGTTCCGTGTTGAATCGGAACAGGCTGTATATATCCTCTCTAATCAGTTTACGAATATTCTCAGTAAATATTTATCAGCGGGAGAGTTTTATGTCAATAATCTATTCGATGAACGTGATGGTATCAATTCCGTCTTGATTTCAACATGGATGGCAATTTATTTCACGTACAGCTAGATAGCCCATCAGAGTTTTTTTCATTATTGGAAAATGGTAATAATTCAATGTCCTATGTTCTGTCTCCCCCTGCAAGCTCTCATTTCTACCAGCATCGAAAACTCGATTTGCCTATTAGTGAGAATGCTCCCTTTTTAAAACGATATCGAATTGGCTTGATTGTTTATTACGTGGAAACTGGTTTCCAAGAGGGGAGCAGGTGGGAAGCGCTTCGATCATCCGAACTTCGCTTAGCACGTAATTCTATCGTTAATTTGTTCGAAATTGCTTCAGCTGTGAAGGCTGTCTGAATGGGTGAATGTTTTACTAGGCCAGTTTTTCAAGTATTGAAGAATGGTTCATTCACTGGGCATGTATATTACTTAACGGAATGATGTGATAATAACAGCGAATTGATTTTAATGAAGATGGTCGAATATAAGATTACAACGTCCCAAGAACAGTGATTTGATATTAATTACGCCCCAATACATATTGGCAATACCATGGTCAGCAAGATGAATGGTCTCACAGCACGAAAACAGCTTGGATTGGAATGAATTTAATCTAAATGAATACCAATAGGTATTTAAAAAAATATTTCCACCTTAGTCAATAATAATTAAATTAATATAAATTACTTAATTACACAGACCAGTTTCGGCCATATTATAGCCTTCTTCAGCGTAGTTTTTTTTTCCTTCTTAGCGTATGGCTTTTAGTGCCGGGAGTGTCCGAGGACATGTTCGGCTCGCCAGTAGTTTGTAGCTGCTTCTATACGGACATCCATTGGGTGAGCTACAAGTAACGTCGCGTGTGGAGTGTTGTCTGCGGAGGAAAGTGTTAATGTAAGGACGAGGAATTGGAAGGTAGCGGCTGTAGCCTATAGTTAGGGACCAACCCCGGCATTTGCCTGGAAGGAAGATGGGAAACCACAGAAAACCATCTTCAAGGTTGCCGACGTGGGATTCGAAACTCCTCGCCTTCCGAATGTGAGCGACTGCCTGCAGCCACGCCGTAACGACCACGGTTAACTCACCCGGTTCTTCAGCGGTATTGCTATAAAACACAAAATAATTACGGGCAAACATTTTTAATATTTCAATCGAGGTTTTTGAAACAAAACAAGGGGGTGGAATATGATAAAATAATATTAATATTGTTAGAAATATTGAATTTCTAATTAACCCGATATGTGCTACACTCACTTATAAGACGGGCCGTCGTAGCTGGGCCACCAGGCTTACGTCTATCTATAGGTGGTGCATGAGAGCTTTTGTCCCCTTTCTTTCTCGATTGTCAAGTGGATCTGTGGGGTGTTCTGCCAACTGTTGGGCATTATACAGTATGGTTCTACTTAAGTTAGTATTTTTGCTTCTGGTGCATAGTTCTTTAGTGCTGTATTCATTTATTGTAGATAGCGCTTCGTGTGATTTGGAGCATATATTTTCCTGAGCTGGTCGAATGTTTGGATATTGTGTTTTGAGTTAGAAATTGTTGCCCTGGACATAATCAAAGTGGAGGTCAGGTACCAAATGCCCTTTAGTTCATCACATTGAAAATCTATTTAATAAGTGGAAAAATTCTAAAATTAGAAAGACCAGTATAATATAAAAAGGCTACTTATTTCTTCATGGGACTACTCGTTTCCTTTTGTAATTTCTTTTAGACATTGATAGTTTACCATTACTCTTTTACTACATTCCGCAATTGATAATTCGCTCACCTCCTAGGCTTTCGATTCTAAGATTAAAATCGGGTGGGTTTTCAGAGACCTGTTATCTAGATGTACAGTAGAAGAACTTCAGAAATAAATTATATCACACTGTGTCTTTAAAGTTTCAAAATAATTAAGTTCTTGGACTCTCTCGCATTAATCACCTTAAATACTAATCGATGCTGTCAGAGCTTCATCCAGCAATCTTCAGCATATGAGATGAGCACCCTGTGCACAGTACGGAATAGCCAGTCCATGAAGAAGGAGGAGGGTAAATTCGCCGTTTGCTAACTCCATCAAGGCCGACATGTTTGCGGATGGTAGTTTACCTACCACCTTTAATCTGTTCAGTACAGCGGAGAGCAGCGATCTCCTTAAACTAGCGAGGCGAAGCGAGACAAGAGACAAAGGGCAGTTTGTCTCAAGCAAGGGTGGTCATGACAAATGCCAAGGCGATGCATAATTCATGGAAGGCCCGTTCGGCAGCACCTCTGGCCAGGGTAGGGGTGGGGGGTGACATTTGAGAGGCGCTTCTAGCAAAGGTTAGGGCAGTGAGGTGACGACTGCACGAGACAACCGAGACAGATAAGGGACGGAACACTGTATATAAGATGCACGAGGGTCGGAGACCATTACATTAAGGAAAAAGAAGGGTGGAAACACATAAAGCTAAGATTTAAACATTCTGTAATCGTATTCACCGAATTAGCCTAATGATGTAACAGACTACTATGGGGATATATTCAATTAGGTCTACTGTACACATACATATTCTGTTGAAGAGATTGGTTGGTTGGTTCTTAAGTTTAGGGGCTGCGACAACGCGGTCATGTAGCCCCGTGTACTTTGGGTGTGTGTGTAGAATCTGTCTGATAACCGGTGTTAATTGTGATGACTGTATTAGTGTTTTTTAATTTAAGTACTGCAACTTAGAATTTTTCAAATAGTTCCTACTTTTTCCACCAAGCACCACCGTCAACGACTACTAGGCCAAATTCAAAACTTAGCTACTAGACGCCACCGCAGTCAGCTCTTGGCAACGAACGTATAAACCTAGGAGCATTGTTTCCATTCTTAACCTATCCAATTTAGCTTCACGCAGGTGCAATTAGTGGAAGGTTCTTTAACATGCCATAAATCTATGACATGGGACCGCCGGCTTTACTTCCTCTCCGAAGGAAGGCATACTGAGGGATTTTTAACGCTCTTAAAAAATCCGACGGCCTCGGCCGGGTTTGAACCCGCTATCTTGGGCATAGAAGCTCAGCATGCTATCGACTACGCCACCGAAGCCGCGTTGAAGAGACTACCACTGTATTATCAGAGCATGCCAACACGCCATCTTGTACCGTAGAGTTGCTGGTACTCAATGAAGAGGGTGGTACAGTTAGCTGAGTTCTGCGAAATAAGAAAATCTATGAGTATCAAGTCTAACCAAAAGAGAAATGTGAGGTATAATTTAGTGGTTAATGGGGGGGGGGGGGGGGGGGTATAAGAAAAAAAGCATTGCGAGAAGTAGGAAAAGAGGAGCTTTGTCTTTTTAAAGGGAAGGTTATGGGTGCAGCACACCTGATCAGGGAATGCAATGACACCAAACAGTTAAGAGCAACGTTTGTGAATAAGGGAGATATAAACAGAATGGAAAGAGAAAATAAATATCACACTTTACTAAACTGACTAAATAGAGAATGGAGGAAGCCAGGTAAATTAGCAAAACTTTTTAATATTATCACGGGAATGTGGGATACGAAAGCGACAGATGAGAAACACAACAAAGATCCATGTGAAACAAGTATACGGGTACAGGAGACGATATCCTAAACTATAAAACGTATCTTTGTCTACGATAGCCTCTTTATATCAATTAGGATAAGATTTAGATAGTACATAATTAATAGCCGTTATTAGTGTTTTGATAATACTGTATATAACATTTAATACCATGTAAATTATTTGAAGGTTTTGTGACTTATTTTTAAATACATGTTGCGATTTATTAATCTTACTGAGAATAATTTGTGTATTAGGCAATTAGGGAATCACTATAACTAATAATCACATGTGTCAGGTGATGGTTGCAAAAAATAATACTCTCGCCCCTATCTCTTGCTGTAATTTACTCTATTATATTCTATCCATCTTGTATTCAGACACAATCATACTGTTAAGGGGGAAAATACATCTTAAGGAGTCAAAACAATAACGATTTTAATATCATAAACGTGCCTGGCATGAATCTTGTTCAAAAATGATATACATTCCCAAGGAAAAACACACATCCAGCTATTAGAAGCAAAGTTCTAAATTTTCAAAAATTAAATCATTACTATTTCTATCTAATTTTCAAAATTTGTTTTTTCATTAAAGGAAAAACAGCAGCAGCCATCAAAGCAATGTATGAAATTCTTAAAGCTTACAATTTATCACTAGCTACAGCAATGGCACTATTTAAAATTCAAGGGGCCCCAGTAGCAACATATGGTATTCATCTCATATGGAATAATATTTCGGTAACAAACTTAAAACGACTTGAAAATATAAAAGCCAGGTATTTAAAACGCATTCTACAGATATCCAAGTTTTCGGAAATTCGAATCGCATATCTTCTTGGAAATGAAACATTCTTTATGGAAGATATCAAATCGCTCTTCAAGCTACCCAACACGGCTGCCTTGGATGCGGTCTTGGAAGAAAGGAAAACTGAAGCACGTCAAATTCCTAGGAAATTTTTCGATACTGAAGCAATGAAAAATCATGAATGGGAAGGACCAAATTTCAAGTTACGCCATGTCTTCACGCTTTACGCTGGACATGGTTTTCATAGTAAAATATGTACAAATCCAAAATTTCACAAACCGACAGAATAGTGCATATGTCGCCTATGTGGGGAGCAATGCTCTCTGTATCATCTTGGAGACTGTGCTGAAAGATCACAACCGATCAGCACAATTGCTAAAGACTGATACAAATCATACATTCATATATTCATTCTTTGTACACATTGTGTTTAATTAATAATAATAACATTTGTTTCTTGCTTTGTACTGACCTTCAGCGTTTCCCTGATATCTCCCATGTTTATAAGAATGTTTGGATGTTTCTTCTTTTAAACCTTCAGCTACAAAAATAATCTCACTCAAACCTGTATGGCTTTAATTAGTAAAATTTATTTTTTGAGCGTGCTCTGAATAAAAATTAAATAATAACGCTTAATAATTAATAATGTTGAAATGACTGAAATGTATGTTGTAGCTGAAGGTTTAACAGCATTTCTTAAAAAAAGACCAATAATTCCTATAGACATGGGAGATATGAAGGAAACGATGAAGGTCAGTACAAACCAAGAACCAAATTTTGAAAAATAGATAAAAATAGTTTCGATTTGAATTTTGAACATTTAAAATTTTGCTTCTAATTGTAAGAAGGGTGTGTGTATAATTGTTGTACAAGATCTATGGCAGACACAGTTATAATATTAAAATAGTTTTTTTTTTTTGGCTCCGTAAGCTCTATGCTTCCTCTTGATCAATACTAACTGCCATTTCAAGTACAGTAAAACTTACTTCGGCCAACCAGGCTCATTTTGGATTTGGCCGGGGATTTAAGGCCGGATGCCCTTCCTGACGCCACGTGATTTTTCAGGTGAAAATTCCACCCCGCTGTCACCGGGATTCGAACCCCGGCCATCCGGGTGAAAGACGAGCAGCCAAGCCACTGCGCCATCACGCTCCCCTTTCAGGAAAGTACAGTATTTCTATTAATACTTTGAGATCTACAGAGTCTATAGAGGTGTAACTTGCTTTAATAAAAGACAAATTAAGTTGTATCGTGGACGCCTCCGTAATATAGGTAGTGCCTGCTGCAGAAGTTGTGGGGGCACACCGAGTCTCTTCACAACATTTGTGAACCCTGTGTGTCAAGCAAGAGTGGGCGTGACATAGCTGAACAACCGCCAAATTCCTGCAAAATCGAAATGTCACACCTTTTAGCCTATTAACTTCTGATGAACATCGGTTTGAGTTCCATATTATACGTACGTACTGAGCTGTCTCAAACGTGACCATTCCCATTCCCATTCGGATAGACAAAAGTCCTGCGTGAAGTGTCATTTTTGGTAAGAGGTTCATATCTTGAACTCTGAGCACTTGGGTATGAAACGAATGAGAAACCATTGTACAAGTTGCATATCTAGCACTCCGAGATCTTTGGCACGAAACCTATGATAAGACATAAAATAATATCACTAATACATTAATAATAATGTTATTGGTTTTACGGCCCATTTATCTACTGCTGCTTATAGTGACGCCGGGGTGCCGGAATTTCGCCTGGAAGGAGATCATTAACATGTCAGTAAATCTACCGCCACGGCTCCCCGGCTTTGGGCACCCTCAAATGCCAACTGACTGCGCCAGATTTTGATCATGCAACCTTCGGGCACAGCCGGCGAAAACGTTATCGCTGAGTCACGCAGCTAGTCAAATGCTGAATTATTCTACGAGGAGCATATTGGCTCGAAACAAATGTGAATGCATGGTACAAGAAGCACACCTTGCACAAGGTTTCTCATATTGGCACTGTCACTGAGTCCGCTAATGACCGACAGCGGTAGCTACGCTCGCTAACGCGCAGCGCTAGGCCATGGGGCCAGGCTAACTGCGGACTTGGGAGACGTGGCTTAGAGCCCCACCGTCGGCCATCCTTGAGATGGTGGTTTCCCATTTTCAACTGACAGGCCACGGCCGCTTCCTTCCACATCCTTGCCCATTCACCTTCATTCATTTCGTCTCTCATTAACTCCTCTCATGAGGTTAGCGTCATAAAGGGCATTTGGCAGTAAAAACCACACGCCACATTGTCTTTCATCGCATCTCATCCCCGACACGTCGAAAACAGGAATAGCCTAATAAGGGGTAGACATACATCCACCATGAGGCCGCAGATGAACCTGACTTGGTACATCCAGGTGTAACTCCGCAAGAGGCTCGGCAAGAGCCTAGAATTGCTGTATTTAAATAATAATAATAATAATAATAATAATAATAATAATAATAATATACATGATGTAATTTCTAATGAATTTCATTTATTTTTTTGGCTAAATTGATTGAGAAGTAGATTATAAAAATTTCAAGAAAAGGACGATCATTATGCACCATTTATCCCTCAAATGATAAGAAATAGCATCTTGGTAATACATCACGTTACAAACTGCAGGGTGCTCTTACTGGCAGTAAGAAAGTAATGCATCCGCACACACGTGGTGAGATAGACCATTCGTGGTTTTATATAGTCCATATTTTTTACCCCCCTCACGTGGATATGGTATCATCTATTCCACACTTTTTAGTACCAGCACATGTTCCCAGGTCACTTCTTTCATTGACCTCTAAACTGGAAATTACCTTTTAACCCCTCACGCTCAGGTCTTTTTATTTTTACTTTCTTTCGTTTCATGTCTAAAGAAAGAAAAAATCACGAACTAAATTCTTTGAGTCAGTCAGCCGTGTAAGTCATGATGCGACCCCTCGGTTGCTATTCTCTTTTTCATTATTTCTTCCCCGCTTGTGTTGTCCTACCTTACACTGCCAAGTGGCTTGTGGTGGAAAAGCCTGTGCTGAATAAATGGAATCGCTTCGAGGTATACTGTGGACAGCCAAAGTCAATACAACTCTCCCCCTTCTCTAGCCTGTTCCAGTAACTTCATTTACTTGGATAGCAAACACATGTCACCAAGAAATATCCATTAAACACGTATATCATATTTCTTACTCTGATATTATGCCATTAGGGGTAGGGGATGGATTTGATAAAGGATACCAAAATATCAACATCGAGGGGTTGTGCAATTGGCAGAAATTTATTGTTTTCAGCTTACGGAATTCTCCCACCGGAACATGGCTTAGTCGATAATAGCTCCCTGGAATAACGTTGGAAGCGCCACATTTTGTCAAAGCGATGTTACAATTTCTTCATTTTACATTTGAGTCGTTTAATCCACTTGTGAATAAGAATCATTTTCATGAGAAACGTTTCTCTGGACTTTGCCTCGCGTATCTTTTGTGTTTGTTGTTTTCAACTCCTTTTCTTTTTGCTAAGGGTTTTTGGTTTTTGGTTTTGTGTTTGCTTTGTGCTTTTGCTTTTGAATTTTACTTTTTGCTTTTCTTTTTTGGTTTCGGTTTTGTGTTTGTTTTCTGCTTTTGCTTTTGTTTTTCCTTTTTCTTTTTGCTTCATGTATTTTGTTTTTGTTTTTGTGCTTGTGTTCTGAAAAATCAAAATAAAACAAAATTAACAAAAAAATAATTCATAATAAAACAAACAAAATAAAATAAACAAAACAAAATAAAAAAATAAATAAAACAATTTTAAACAAAATAAAATGAAATAAACTAAAACAAAACAAAATCAAAATAAAACAGAACAAAATAAAATTAAACAAAACAATACTAAATAAAAAAAGTAAAATAAAATTACATTAACTAATTAAATAAATAATTTTACGACATGATCCATATTCACAAGTGGATTAAACGAGTTTTGCAACTGGACGACTCATTTATTCTCTATAGATTAGCATATATGCGTGTTTAAACTGTCATTGTCCCTATGATGAAGACAGCAATTCCTTTGAAATATACAACTTTGATGTTCCCACAGTTTTCTTCATTTCTTAACATTTTATTAAGTGGCACTTACAACATTATTCCAGGGAGTTCTTTGCTGTGATAGGGGCTTTTGTACTGTAACTAGTGCCATATCGCAGTGCAAATGCCTTACTATCGACGTGTACCTTCTCGATTCGGAATTCAGATATAGCCTATTTGAAGCCTTTGCTTATCTTTGCCATACGGAGACACTAGAAGAATGTGTCATCTAAAATCTGTTGCTGTTGTTAATTCATTTTAAGTGATTAGAACATCTTGGTCATCATCCCCGTGTAGTTGAGTGTGTGTTGAACTTAGTAGTGTGTGCAACTGTTTTAGGGACAGGGATGGGGTAGGTGCCCAGGAAGGAACATGAAGTAAGGTATAATCCCGACATTTGCCTGGAGGGAGTGTGGTAAAAGAACGAGATAAAACATGCTCAGGGTAACCGCTGTCTGTAACGGGATTCAAATCTGTGATGTTCGGATTTTCTGCAGTTGCCCTCATGGCCGTGGTGCACGATTTAACGAGCATGGCCACGCCGTCGAGTACGAAAATCCTATACATTACGTAATTTAGATAATAGGATTTGGAAGTTATTATATGCAAAAACACACTCGCTCCAAATGTAGTTGATTTTAATTCGTTACGGGCTTGGGACTTCTTTGATAACGAGCCCCGTGTACTTGGTTGTGTGTTCAATTTTTCTGATAACCAGTGTTTATTTGGTGACTGTGGTAGTGTGTGCAACTGTAATTATTAGGTTCGGGAATGGAGTAGACAACCCGGGGCGTTGAAATAGAACGCAGAGCTTTTGGAATCGAAGTCTCAATACGTACCTCAAGACAATAGAAGGTGACTAATTAGGTATTGAAAGCGATAGGAGAATCAAAGAGATTATGTAGATTGAATGACCAAATAAGAATACGTGTGTCCAATGAGTATAGAGAAAAAGCTATTAATACTATACTATACTCTCAGTAATCCGGCAGATATCGGACCAGAGCACTGCCGGATTACCGAAAACGCCGGATTACTGGAAAATATCGAGAAAAACGCAGATAATTTGAAAATCAGTTTTAATTTCATTGTACTATACAAAGTAAAAAAGTACGAAATTACAACATATAACTCACGTTATTCCTTGGAAGTAGACGGCTGGAAATATGCATCAATTGTCTTTTTCTTTTTACGGTTGAGAGACACTTTGAGAACTTGTTCCTGTAACCTTCTTAAAACTTATGTCATGAACTGTAGCTCGATCAACACCGTATTCGTTAGCAACACTAGTTAACGTTTCGCCCTTTTCAAGCCGCTTCAGGATTTCATGTTTATCTAACAAAGATAGAGTTTTATGTTTACGTTTTTTCTGCACGGATGCCATCTTCAACACAACACTACTTCAGTACAACTGTCCTACTCTAAGCACCTGTGGGGGGGCGTGCTCGAGTCATCGCTCTTGGCGCCAATGCATTGTTTACTCAGACACTATTCTTTTCGCTGCGTGAGAAACATTGTACAGTATTGGGGACGCATTATCAAATCAAGTGTTGAGCTCGTACTCCAATACGAAACGCCGGATTACTGGGAGTGCTGGAGACCTGATATGCCGGATTACAGAGGGAGTACTGTATTATTATTATTATTATTATTATTAATAATATTAATATTAATAGATACTGTTACAGGTAGGTAAAACCTGGTGGTTTCTACAGATATCTCTATTGCTCTATGTGTTACCCGAATACAATATTCATTTTCTTCTTGATAACTTTTAAACTGTTAGGGAAATGTTCTAAGAGTTCTTCAGTGAACTCATTCCATGTTTGAATACTCTTGTCGATAAAGGAATACTTAGCTAATGTTTTTTTGAATTTTATGCCTAATTTTGTAAGCGTGATCTCTCCTGCCAATGGGTGATATGAATAAAACGGAGTATATGCTCATGCTCAACAATTTTGTAGTATATGCTCAGAATGGTATGAATAAAAAGTTGAAGTTTAGGCTCACAGAGAAGTACATACTCAAAGGTGGGAGTAAATACTCAGTTAGTGAGTATATACTTCAATGTGGTATGAATAAAAGAAGTATATGCTACAAATCTGAAGTATATACTCACAATTTCTGAAGTCTGGCCATTACCATGCTCAGCTGTCTAATCTCAAGATGGTTGAGGTTATGTTTGTAGATGTAAACAACTTCCGGGCTAGGGAAGTGTATAAATTACGAAGAACGGTTTCAGAGAGGGACTGTAGATCATTATACCGGTTTAAGATAGAAAATATTCCATGGCTTTCTGATTACTTTTTGGGTAAATACACGGAAACAAGAGGAAAAGCCGTAAAAAACAATTTGTTTTATTCAGTATTTGACTTTCTGTGATACATTTTCCAAAGTTTCGAGCGTAGCGAATCTTTCTAGCTTTTAAACATTTGCTTTTTTCCTTCCGCGAGATTTAGGTGTTTGAGACTTGTCAAATACTGAAGGAGAGACACAGATAATCCTTACTAATGCCAAATCGGAAACATTTGATATATAATCATATGAGTCGTCCAGTTGCAAAACTCGTTTAATCCACTTGAGAATAAGAATCATTTTCATGAGAAACGTTTCTCTGGACTTTGCTTCCCGTATCGTTTGTGTTTGTTGTTTTCTACTTATTTCTTTTTGCTTTTGTGTTTGCTTTGTGCTTATGCTTTTGAATTTTACTTTTTGCTTTTCTTTCTTGGTTTTGTGTTTGTTTTCTGCTTTTGCTTTTGTTTTTGAATTTTGCTTTTTGCTTTGTGTTTCTTGTTTTTTGTTTTCTGCTTTTGCTTTTGTTTTTCAATTTTGCTTTTTGCTTTGTGTTTCTGTCGCCTCCGTAGCGTAGCGGTCAGCATGGTTAGCTGCCACCCCGGAGGTCCTGGGTTCGATTCCCAGCTCTGCCACGAAATTTGAAAAGTGGTATGAAGACAGGAACGGGGTCTACTCAGCCTCGGGTGGTCCAAATGAGTAGAGGGGGTTCGATTCCCACCTCAGCCATCCTCGGAGTGGTTTTCCGTGGTTTCCCACTTCGTCTTCGGGCAAATGCCGGGATGGTACCTACTGTAAGGCCACGGCCGCCTCCTTCCCTCTTCCTAGCCTATCCATCCCAATCATCCATCCCTTCCCCTCCCTCCTGAGGCCCCTGTTCGCTTTGCAGATGAGGCCGCCTGGGCGAAGTGCTGATCACACCTCCCCAGTTGTATCCATCCCAACCAGATGTTCCAAGCTCCAGGACACTGCCCATAGAGGCGGTAGTGGTGAGTTCCCTCGCTGAGTCCGTGGGAACCACCAACCTAGAGGGTAAATTCACTAAATAAAAAATAAAAAATTGTGTTTCTTGTTTTTTGTTTTCTGCTTTTGCTTTTGTTTTTGAATGTTGCTTTTTGTTTTGTGTTTCTTGTTTTTGGGTTTCTGCTTTTGCTTTTGTTTCTGAATTTTGCTTTTTGCTTTGTGTTTCTTGTTTTTTGTTTTCTGATTTTGCTTTTGTTTTTTATTTTGCTTTTTGCTTCGTGTTTTTTTGGTTTTGTGTTTGTTTCCTGGAAAATAAAAATAAAACAAATCAAAATAAAAATAAAACAAAATAAACAAAAGAAAATAAAAATAAAACAAACCCAAAAAAAATAAAAAATTACAATAAAAAACAAAATAAAACGAAATAAAATTAAAAAAATCAAAAAATGAAAACAAAAATAAAGTAAAATATAATTTTAAAAAAAATTACGACATGAGCGTTATTCACAAGTGGATTAAACGAGTTTTGCAACTGGACGACTCATATTCATCCCCACTAACAGACATTTCTACTAACCAGGAACTTTTCAATTAATCAACAAGCCAAATCTTCAGCAGACGACTGGTTTGCATTAACAAATGGCATGTAAAACAGTTGACTGACTAAACGTGCGTCGACGAAACGAGAGTAACATCGTGGCACAAGTGAAGTATATACTCCAAAAGGAGGGGAAATTTTAGTAGATACTCAAGATCTTTTATTCATAACAAACAGAGTATATACTCAAAACTGTTGCTCATGCTCGAAGTATATACTTCGTAGTTTATACTCAGTTTTATTCATATCACCCAATATAATCTAGCTCATACGTTCTGTTTCGTAGTTCATTCCAGGCCGGCTCCTGTGTGCATGCTTTGACCATCTCCTGAAGTCTTTTTTATGTCGTAAGTTGTGGAGGGATTCCTATCCCAACGTCTTTAACAGAGGCAATCTCAATTTGTGTGAATTTGCCAAGAAAAATTTTTGCAGATTTCATTTGCACCATCTTCAATTGGTTCGTTAGAGTTGATTGATAGGGGTGCCACACACTAGTGGCATTATGAAAAATCGGTCTCACATTGCATTTGAAAGCCAATTTTTATTACCACCCATCATGTTTCTCATGACGAAATATAAACAATTCTTATTTTCAAAGTAAAGCAGCATTGGACGTGATAAGTAGAGCTCGGATTTTTAAGTAAATAAATATTTTTTATGTAAATAAATATTTGAAGCATTTTTTCTATAAATACATAAATTCCTGCTTCTCACTTATTAGCACATAAAATACATAATATTTACATTTTTTAACATCAGTATGCTAGATAGATCTTTCAGTTAATTGAATTATTGTTGTGTTACTTGAATGGGGAAGAATCTGTGAGCTATCTAATCTTCATGCAAAGCGAATGTCAGCTTGCATCTGTGATATTCTTAACTTGTCGTCCCGTGCCACTCACTGTGGAAGCTGGGGATTTCCTTCTCCATAGCCATATTGCACCAGGTTCTAAGACTCCCCCCCCCCCCTCCCCACACCACCAGCTACCTGGAACCAGTGTCACTCACATGCAGTTCATTTCGGGCACTGTGAAGAGTAAGGCAGTTCTACGATGCCTAAAGTAAAAACAACTAACAACTACAAGCTATCGTCTTATGCATAATTTAAAGATAATTTTACTTCTGATGGGGAAGTTCTGTTCTGCCAATCATGTGGGAAAGCAATCAAGGGTGAACAGCGATCTCCAGTTACACCGCACCTCGAGGGCAAGAAATATATTGCCGCAGTTTCGCGCCTTCAGAAGAAGTGTTTCGCGATAACCGTCGGTCATTTGTGATGGACAACTTGAAGAAATATCTCGTTGTGTATCGTAATGCTTCAGCAGTCACTAAGCCATAGCAAAAATTTCATTCGTGAGTACTGCATATTGTTTATGTTCACATTAATAAACTAAAATATAATTCAATATTTTTACTTTTTGGTCACATATTTCAGGTATTTTAAATACATGAATAATAAATATTTTCCTGATTTTTAGCACCTAAAAATCCGAGCCCTAGTGATAAGTACCGTGGACCTCGTGTTGTTGCTTAGGGGGAAGGGAGTTGAAAGGAACGTTATATCCTATGTCAAGTAAAACACCCTCAACAACACCTCTACCTGTTCCGCCTCTTAAAACAACAACAATAATTATCAACATTAGGGAACGTCCATATATATTACGTAATAACATTTGGTCGATCTTTTACTCTCCCCGTCCCCATCTAATCACGCGTAATCATCGCATCAACACCGGGTGAGTTAGCCGTAGTCGTTACGGCATGACTGCTGGCAGTCGCTCACATCCGGGAGGCGAGGAGGTTCGAATCCCCCCGCCGGCAACCAAGAAGATGGTCTTCTGTGGTTTCCCATCTTCCTTCCAGGCAAATGCCGGGGTTATTCCCTAACTATAGGCCACAGCCGCTACCTTCCAACTCCTCGTCCTTACATTCCCACTTCCCTCCCCAACGGTACTTGTAGCTCACCCATTGGGTGTCCGTCTCGAAGCAGCTACAAAACTGGCGAGCCGAACATGTCCTCAGACACTCCCGGCACTAAAAGACATACGCTACAAAAAACAAAAAGAAACGCATCAACACCCTTCTCCCCTCCTGTATTATGTAATCACGAAGCAATCCCTATATCCCTATATCCCTATATATATTATAATTGTGAAAATCTGTGTGTCCGTGTGTGTGTGTGTGTGTGTTAGTTTGTTACCTCTTGACACTAAAACGGCTGGACGGATTTGGATGAAATTTGAAATGGAGACAGCTTATTCCATGGGATAACATATAGGCTGCCTTTTGTCCGGAAATAAATCATTGTTCCCGTGGAATGGGCAACATAACTGAAAAGTCACCAAAAATACTCAACCAGGACAAAATATCGAAGTTGTCGCATAAAGACCGGACAATTGTGTAGCTGTGAGGCAGCGCGCCGGTCACGAAGAACAAGATTAACGGCAGAGGGGACACTATGCACTGACCACGCGTCACCACAATATCTGCAGGCCAAATGGCCGATTTTCTATATATCCCTCTAGGAGGCAATGCCAATTCATTTATTATCTTTTTCAAGATATATATATAAACACAATAAGAACAGTGTAGCGCGCCTGCCTCCCGTCCGGAGGCCCCGGGTTCGATTCCCGGCTCCGTCAGAGATTTTAGACACTGACGTGAGGGCTGCAACGGGCTGAACTCAGATTCGTGAGGACAATTGAGTAGCTGTGAGGCAGCGTGCCGGTCACGAAGAACAAGAGTAGTGCGCCTGCCTCCCGTCCGGAGGCCCCGGGTTCGATTCCCGGCTCCGTCAGAGATTTTAGACACTGACGTGAGGGCTGCAACGGGCTGAACTCAGATTCGTGAGGACAATTGTGTAGCTGTGAGGCAGCGCGCCGGTCACGAAGAACAAGATTAACGGCAGAGGGGACACTATGCACTGACCACGCGTCACCACAATATCTGCAGGCCAAATGGCCGATTTTCTATATATCCCTCTAGGAGGCAATGTCAATTCATTTATTATCTTTTTCAAGATATATATAAACACAATAAGAACAGTGTAGCGCGCCTGCCTCCCGTCCGGAGGCCCCGGGTTCGATTCCCGGCTCCGTCAGAGATTTTAGACACTGACGTGAGGGCTGCAACGGGCTGAACTCAGATTCGTGAGGACAATTGAGTAGCTGTGAGGCAGCGTGCCGGTCACGAAGAACAAGATTAACGGCTGAGAGGACACTATGCACTGACCACGCGTCACCACAATATCTGCAGGCCAAATGGCTGGGAAGCGGTCGCATGATAGGCCTAGGCCCTTCATGGGCTGTAGTGCCAGGGGTAAAAAATATTAGGGGAAGCGCCTTCTAATACCACCTTTAATTTTTAAACACTACAGTAGCGGCTATTAAATAAAGGTAGCGATATAGCTACGTTCAATTTCATAAACACTGGGCTCACAAATCCCGTATAGTTAAGTACAAATATCGGTCTGGTCATAATTTCAATAGCAACGAAGCTCTTAGGCGGCTATTGCCGTTTCCTTAACACTTAAGGCATCCCGCTGTCATATACCTCAATGTGCACTTACCAAATTGTGAACCAGTCTATTTTACTGAAAAGAATTTCTACTAGCGAGTATCCACTCCGGCAAAAACCACTCTCACTACATTTTCCAAAATTTACATAAGACATGATTTTTAAAGCACTCTTCTGTATGTTGAGGTACAGAGACATACCACATGGAAAGATACAATAAGATGTTGGCAAATCTGAGTTCAAGGAACTGCTGTCCAGAATAGGCTTTCGGTACAGGTTATTCGGCCCATGTTCGTAACATGGAATGTTTTCCTTTGACAATGCATCTACACCATGTGCGAGGGCAACGCATTTCAAAGATCTCTAAAAACACAATAATCAGGAAATTGGAGAACAATTTAAAGTCGGAGTGAAGATTCAAGGAGAAATAATTTCATCTCTGAGATTTGCTGATGACATAGTCATCTTGGCCAATACGCCAGAAGCTCAATGTGCACTTACCAAATTGTGAACCAGTCTATTTTACTGAAAAGAATTTCTACTAGCGAGTATCCACTCCGGCAAAAACCACTCTCACTATATTTTCCAAAATTTACACAAGACATGATTTTTAAAGCACTCTTCTGTATGTTGAGGTACAGAGACATACCACATGGAAAGATACAATAAAATGTTGGCAAATCTGAGTTCAAGGAACTGCTGTCCAGAATAGGCTTTCGGTACAGGTTATTCGGCCCATGTTCGTAACATGGAATGTTTTCCTTTGACAATGCATCTACACCATGTGCGAGGGCAACGCATTTCAAAGATCTCTAAAAACACAATAATCAGGAAATTGGAGAACAATTTAAAGTCGGAGTGAAGATTCAAGGAGAAATAATTTCATCTCTGAGATTTGCTGATGACATAGTCATCTTGGCCAATACGCCAGAAGCTCAATGTGCACTTACCAAATTGTGAACCAGTCTATTTTACTGAAAAGAATTTCTACTAGCGAGTATCCACTCCGGCAAAAACCACTCTCACTACATTTTCCAAAATTTACACAAGACATGATTTTTAAAGCACTCTTCTGTATGTTGAGGTACAGAGACATACCACATGGAAAGATACAATAAAATGTTGGCAAATCTGAGTTCAAGGAACTGCTGTCCAGAATAGGCTTTCGGTACAGGTTATTCGGCCCATGTTCGTAACATGGAATGTTTTCCTTTGACAATGCATCTACACCATGTGCGAGGGCAACGCATTTCAAATATCTCTAAAAACACAATAATCAGGAAATTGGAGAACAATTTAAAGTCGGAGTGAAGATTCAAGGAGAAATAATTTCATCTCTGAGATTTGCTGATGACATCGTCATCGTGGCCAATACGCCAGAAGATTTGAACGAGTTTTTGAATGGTATGGACTCCGTCTTGACGAATGAATTCATGATGAAAATCAATAAATGTAAAACAAAATTATTGGAATGCAGCCGAAATAAATCAGAAACCTCTACGGACATCAAATTGGCAGGTGAAACGCTACGGGAAGTAGGAGACTTCTGTTACCGGTACTTAGGAAGCAAAATAACCAGTAATGGACGAAGCAGAGAGGATATAAAAAGCAGGTTGGCTCAGGCAAGGAAAGCATTTCTACACAAAAAGGAATCTCTTGACATCGAATATACATTTAGGTATTAGGATGTCATTTTTGAAAGCTTTTGAGTCACTATAAGGAAGTGAAACTTGGACTAATGGTGCTGCAGTAAAGAGGAGAATTGAAGCGTTTGAAATGTGGTGTTACGGGAGAATGATGAAGATCAGATGGTTAGATAGGGTATCAAATGAAGAGCTGTTAAGACGAGTGGGAGAGGAGAGATGTTTCTGGCGACTGCTAATGAAGAGAAGAGATAGGTTGGTACGACACATATTAAGACACCCAGGAATAGCAAGCTTAGTTATGGATGGGAGGGTCAAGGACAAGAACTGTAGGGGTAGACCAGGGTTATACAGATTGCCTCGGATGTAGGGTGTGGTAGCTATGTAGTGATGAAACGATTAGCTCAGGAGAGCGAGGCATGGAGGGCTGCATCAAACCAGTCAAAAAACTTAAGACTCAAACAACAACAATCGGGAATTTTAATTACTTAGAGAGGCATGTGAGGCAAAAGGGTTGTTGGAGAATTTCAATCCCTGGGATGTAACACTGGAAGTGACTGCATAATGTACATCAGCGACCAAGGTGAGAGATATTTTACTATAGGTCTATTAATAGCGACATGTTGACGTTCAAATCATCAATAAGTGTGGCAAAATTATACCCAGAATAGCTTAAGGAAAAATACTTTTAATTCCCCATATTCAGATAGATTTGCCATTCCAGGTGTACGTTTAGACAAAACCATTATTTCCCATGGACAACTGTATGTGGCGTGCTGGCGAGTATCCGGACAACAAAATCGTTATGTCTCAGCAGAAGATGGCAAAACCAAAACTAAAATTTTCAAATGAGTTCACAACTCTATAAAATTCCCACTTTGCTGCTCATATCTATATACTATATGCATCAGAATTCTCAGAATTTGAATCTACCCACCTGTAGCTGCGATTGCTGTAATAGAATAAACCAACTATCAGCAATAATGCATCGTCCCCATTGTCTTGATCGCGAGCGAAGCCGCGGGTACCTGCCAGTACCTAATATTTCTGATTTCTTCACGATTTATGTGTTTAAATAAATTACACAAGAAACACAATGCCAGAGACTCAGGGACATTAATTACTATAAAAACAAGAAGTTCCGTGAAGAACTATACAGCCTACTTTTCATGCCAATGATTATTCTACAGAATATGAACCTATCTAGAATAATGACGAAATTAAGTTGCTAATATCGAAATTTCCAATTAGTTCGAAATACTGTATACCTGGCATAATGTATCCTAATAGAGCACTACAGTTGGCAGCCCTGATGACTGAATATATTCTTAGTTCCGTCTCTTAAGGTACAAAATACAAAATTTGGTTGAAGTCCAATGAATAGCATGGACGTTACATGCAGTTAAACATTGGATCTAACAGCGCGCGTAAAATCATGTTGGCAACAATGTCATGCATGTATTGGTCAGAAATAATCTAAAATAATATGATCTATTGTTGTGCCAATTTTGAATGAAATCCATTAGTTAGTATAGAAGTTACATGCATTTTAAAATTGGACCTATCAGCAGGCTTAGAATCATGTTGGCAGCACTGACGTATATTAGTTACTCCAAATTCGTCTAGAATGCCAGGTACTATACGTGTGCAAAGTTTAGAGCTATTGGCTTGCATACTTTTTGATATATTGATATTACGGTAACAAAAATAGGGACAGCACATATTAACAGTTGGCAGCACTGGTTGCTCCTTAGAATACGCATAGTCATATCTGTTATGGTACACATAGCACATACGAAATTTGGTTGAAATCCAGATGATAGTATGGAAGTTACATGTATTTAAAGTTGGACCTGTCAGCAGGCTTAGAATCATGTTGGTAGCACTGACGTATATAAGTTACTCCAAATTAACATAGAATGTCAGGGACTATACGTGTGCATAGTTTAAAGCTGTCGGCTTGCATACTTTCTGATATATTGGTATTTGGATAAAATAAATTAGGAGCATTTATTAACAGTTGGTAGCCCTGGTAGGTCTGAAGAATACGCTCAGTCATATGTGGTTATGTACACATACAACATACGAAATTTGGTTGAATTCCAATTGATAGTATGGAAGTTATATGCATTTAAAAATTGGACCTATCAGGAGGCTTATAATCATTTTGGCAACACTGCCATGTTTAGCCTCCTGGAAATTAAACTGAAATATTATGATCTGTACGTGTGCCAATTTTGAAATAGCTCCCATTCATACTTTCCAAGATATCCAACATGGAGCTCAAATTTCAGTTGCGATTTTTTAGCAGTTGGTAGCACTGACATCATTTTCAAATATGGCCGTGAGATATTCAGGTATAGATCTTTACTCCTACCAAATTTTGTTTCGATTGCTGCAGCCGTTTAGGAGTTGATAGGGGGGACACACACACAGCCAGACAGACAGACAGAAGGACAGACAGACAGACAGACACACATTTGCCCGATCTCATAAGTCTACTTTTTCCTCATTTTTGCAAAATATGAAAAGTAGGCTAAAAATATATAACGCTGCAGTTTCCTGTGATGTTTCGGGCCCAAGAACCACACAGGAAATGTAGGAACAATTGACGAAAGTCCTACTTTATTTTTAATCAAAAACACTTTTTAAACCTCATTATGATCTGCATAAAGCCTCCGTGGCTTAGGCGGCAGAACGCTGGCCTCTCACCGCTGGGTCCGTGGTTCAAATCCCGGTCACTCCGTGTGAAATCTGTGCTGGACAAAACGGAGGCAGACAGGTGTTTCTCCGGGTACTCCGGTTTTCCCTGTCAATATTTCATTCCAGCAACACTCTCCACTATCATTTCATTTCATATGTCATTCTTTTAATCATTGCCTCAGAAGAGTGTGGCATGCTTCGGCATATTTTTAAACCTTCCATGGTATCGATAAGCAGGCATTTGAATGGTAGGAGACAGGTATGGTTTGGAGGACGAATACGAATCTCCCCCACTATAACCAGTGCCACTTCACACGGCATTACGTCATTTTTGAGCTGAGTTACAGACACAAAAACATGGCTGCTACGATTGATTCTCTTGCTTGTTCAAAGTTGATTAGTGTAATTCGATCTCTTCAAGCACAAGGGAATAGAGCAGCGAAAATACACCAAAGAATGAGTTCATCTGATTCAAAACAACGCCTGTCCTCACATTACTGCTGTAACCCAACAGCTTCTTCAGTTTCAATGGGAAGTTTTTGAACACCTTAATATGGTACCGAAGCGAAGATGTGACTAGGAGGTTAGAGGTTCCACACTAATGAAGTGTTTCAAAATAACGTTAGGAGTCATATCATTTCACTGGTGGCAATATTCTATGAGGAGCTGATTGTAAAGCTCATCCACAGATATGAAAAATGCCTCAAACTTCACGGTGACTTCTTGGTGTAGCGGCTACCATGCTTGACTGTCACCCCGGGTTCGATTCCCGAATCTGCCAATGCATTTAATTCTGGTCTGTGGGATGGATGTAAAACTGAGAAGAGCTGGGTTTTATTCCCACCTCAACCCCTTGAAAATGGATTTCTGTTGTTTCCATCTTCTACTACAGGCAAATGCCGGAATGGTTCTTAATTTAAAGCCACCGTTGCCTCCTTTCCAATCCTCACCTCAATTACAAATACACACACTTACAGTTTACAGCCAACACAATAACACAGGTTATCAGCAAAAATTTCACACGCACGCAAGTACACGGGCCTGAATGACCACGATGTCCATGGCCCTCAAATGAAACAGCAACTTCACTGTGATTATGTAAAGGAAAGGCATGTTTGTAATTACTGTAAGTTGTGGTAATAAATTCTTATTTTTATTTTTATTTGTTTTCTTAAAATTAGCCCAGTATTCCTTCATTCATAGACGGTGTTGTTCTTTTCTCTCTTTCCTGTTTGAAAGGAAACCGATAGATGAAAGCCCATCTTCTGTGAGTGTTCTTCTTCTACCATCAGGGACATTGAGTGTATTCATATGTTCTGCTTAATCACCACTATAGTTGTCCATGTATTATACTATGCTCTATTGTACACCTCTCCCGTTCAACGGTTCACTGCTTGTTCGGCAAAGCAGTCACGTGGTGGGGTCATCTCGTAATGAGCTTTGAGCTTTCAACCATAGTCATGAGTTAGAGATGCCTGCTCGAGACAGTTCTATAATAATAATAATAATAATAATAATAATAATAATAATAATAATAATAATAATAATATATCCAGGAACGTGACCAGCTTAAGAGAAAACACTTAAAACAGCATAGCTTCCGACTAATAACCGATCTTGAAAACAGGAAAGAGAGAAAGGAACAACACTGTCTATAAATGAAGAAATACTGGGCTAATTTTATAGCTAAAAGGTTCTTCTTCCTTCTTCGCCTTTTCTCAATTAATTGGGGTCGCCGGAGCCAACCAGGCACAGTTTGGATTTGGCCGGGGATTTAAGGCTGGATGCCCTTCCTGACGCCACGTGATTTTTCAGGTGAAAATTCCACCCCGCTATCAACGGGATTTGAACCCCGGCCGTCCGGGTGAAAGACGAGCAGTTAAGCCACTGGGCCATCACGCTCCCTAATTTTATATCTGAAAGCAAACAGTGGTTCTACATTGGCCGAAACGAAATAATAATGATAATAATGCACTTATTTCAAATTCCTTCAGCGTCCAGACTAGTCTACCTGCCTATTTTTGCGAAAGAGTCACCTCCGTGTTCCCTATTAGCCGTTAGCACTACGGTCTTATGTGCCTCTTGAAATCTGTAAACACTGAAACTACACATGGCCTCACTTACACCCTGTAGTCAAGTTTTTTAATAGTAGCCTAATAATAATAATAATAATGGGGGACAAAGACTGTTCGCGTCCGTAGCATTCCTTAAGCTACACGTGTCCCCTGGGTGGTGCTAAAGAACGGTCACTCCGTGGGAAACATCTACACCAAGGAGTTTAGGCAGCCAGACAGTCCCAGTGATCTCCTGGCTCAAAATAATGCTTGATGTCACAAAACGTGAATACAAATAGCCCTTCTCAGGGTTTTCCAGCTAAGGCATAAGAAGATCGAAATATCAAGTACTACAAAAAATCCTATTACAAAATGAAATCCAATATTTGAATACCGATTTGTGTAGATAGTTGTAACAGCTGGAATTTGTGTCAAACTCATGTATGTGATGTTTTAATGTGCCATACGCTAAATAAATAAATAAATAATAATAATAATAATAATAATAATAATAATAATAATAATAATAATAATAATAATAATGGCATGCTGTGCTGTACAGTCCTTGTTTTGAGCTCCTCACATTTCCGCTTTTTAAGTAAGTTTTACACGTTTATATGGTTAGTTTACGATTTCTATGGTGATTTTTATGGACTCTTGTCGAAAACAAGTGTGTGTTATAGTGCTTGTGGATCTATCAACGTCATAATCATCAAAATACAGCTGCGAAATGTTTGTTTACATTCATGTCGTGGTTGCTACATCGTTAGTTACAGTGCCATATAACCCCAAATGCCTTCTCGAAATGGGTTATGTACGGTGTTTTGTGTGTAATTGGGATGTTTCAAGCCCATTTATTACATACTATATATAATGTGTGGTGGTAATCGGACTGTTTTCGTGTTAATATTACGAATGGTAAAGTTTACATCTGCTTAACCTACAAAATTAGGTTACACGTATTTGCTACATATATTCCTTCTCTGCTGGTCGTTTGCACTTAAATGACGTCTACTATTGTAATATAAACACTATCTCTGCAAGATAATTATACCGTATATCTAATGTGTGTTGTGAGAAATCCGCAATGACAAGGTATGTGCTAACCAGAAATGACTAGATATACTAAATGGGGTAGGCAGGACTCCTGAGCCGTAGTGAAGGCAACCTGTCTAGGAGATGGAAAACTCCAAAATTAAACCTACAATGGTAGCGTCTGATCCGGAACGGGCGGCTGCCAACAGCGTCTGTATCCCATGTTAGGGACGGCTGATAACAAAACCTGGCTGTAGGTATAAAAGGCAAACCCATCTAATGCATGATGGAGAAATTAACGAGTAATGCCTCGGATGAAATGCCGCTGCCTGGGGAGCGCCAGGGCACGTTTGGAGCCGGTGCTGGACGTGACAGTATGCGAGCCGCTGGTGGTAGAGGGCTGAACAGGCGGGCCCCTACCGGGCAAGATCCCGAAATCATTACAGCCGACAAGCGTTTGCATGATGAGCCTGAGCAGCGAAGTGAATCATTATCTAGTACTTCACCTGCTGAAGGTGCTGCACAGGTAACTCAACCTGTGCTCACCCAGGCAGGACTGCCACGACAGCGTATTAAATGGACAAATGTCATGAATGAAACCATAATACGCACTTATTTTAGGGTTACTGACTTCGGACAGAATTCAGTTGGTTATAGGCAACGCTTACATTCTGAATTTCTGTTGCATTACCCTGAACTAACTGTGACCGAACAGAGAGTATCTGATCAATACAGGGCTATTCTCCGGAATAATCTTATCCCTGAAGCCAGAATGAACACCATTAAAGAAGAGGTACGGCGTGAGAAGGAAGGTGTGAATGGAGACACTCAGAACAATGTTCCTGAAGAACTGGAGTCGGCACAAGCTGATAGCCAGGACCTTCAAGAAGTAGATCCAGTTTCCATGCAAATTATCGATCAACACCAAATTGGAAAGTTGAAGAATGAAATGATGACTACAGTCATAGAGTTTTATGGAACTGATACAAATTGCAGGCCAAAAATACCGAAAGTCAATGGTTCAAGAAAGCTGACAAAGATACTGAGTATCATGAATCGGGATGTTTTGCCGGAACATGTTGAAGCATCTGCCAATCTGGAATCCCTTCATACTATTATTTACTGTGGTGCAGTAACTGTTGTGAGAGCTATGGGTATTGGACAACATGAACGGAAAAAGCAAATGCCATCGATGCCAAACTGGGAAAGAAGACTTGTTGGAAGGATTGAACAGCTCAGGGCAGATATTGCTAGAATGACACAATATGTTCGTGGTACAAGAACAAGAAAATTACTGAGGAAAGCTGAGCATATAATGAGACAAAACACAGCCCACACACAGCGAGATGTACCGAATTCAACACCTGAAGAGTGCTTAGATACCTTGAAACAAAGGCTGTCTGTTTTATCCGCCAGACTTGCAAAGTATAGGGAGAGTATGAAGAGGAAGAAAGATAACTTCCTTTTCGCCAACTCAGAGAGAAGATTCTATCAGACTCTGGGTAAGATAAAGGTTTCTGCGGACAAAAGCTATCCGACTAAAGAAGAAGTTCAAGAATTTTGGGGAAAACATATGTCTACACCATCTCATCATGACACTCAATCAATTTGGCTAAGAGAAGAACAGCAAGCTTCCCAAAGATTTGAGCAAATGCAGCACGAGAAATTCACCACAAATGATATTAAGGAAGTTATCAACAACTTAGCGAATTGGAAAGCCCCTGGCCCTGACTAGATTCAGAATTTTTGGTATAAGAAGTTCTGGAGCATCCACAATCGACTAGGTGAGTTCATTAATGATTCCATCCTTCATCCTGATAGCTTACCCGAATTCATCACACGTGGCATCACATATTTGCTTCCAAAAGATCTTCAGAATACATGGGATCCTACAAAATATCGTCCCATCACATGTCTTCCCACGTTGTATAAGATCATTACATCATGCTTGGCTAACAGGATATATGCACACTGTGAAAGAAACAATATAATTGCCGTGCAACAGAAAGGTTGTAAAAAGGGTTCAAAAGGGTGCAAGGAACAACTAATAATTGACTCAGTTGTGTGTGGCCAGGCACACTTAAATTACCGAAACCTTCATATGGCGTACATCGATTATAAGAAGGCCTTTGATTCTGTGCCCCATGACTGGCTAGTAGCAGTGCTGCGATTGTATAGGATCAATGAGGTATTTGTCAGTTTCTTGGAAAGGGTTATGTCAGCATGGCAAACTAGACTGTGTCTCAGTACGCCATGCGGAGATATACGAACAGATGAGATATCGATTCGGAGAGGCATCTTTCAAGGAGACTCCCTTAGCCCCTTATGGTTTGTCCTGGCAATGAATCCTTTATCTACCCAGCTTAACTCTACTCACTACGGCTTTTATATCAAGATTGGAAAGAGAATTGGTACTCGGCTAAATCATCTGCTATACATGGACGACCTTAAACTCTATGCCGAAACAGAGTCGCATCTGGAAAACTTGTTGAGAATAGTTGAAGCATTCTCACGAGACATACAAATGGGATTTGGTTTGGACAAGTGTCGGACACTAAAGGTGGTGAGAGGAAAAGTACAGAAGTCCGGGTATGAGCTGGAAGATGGACAGCATATTAGGGCTATGTTGGCAGAAGACACCTACAAATACTTAGGATTAAAACAAGCTAAGCATATTGACCATGTGTCAATAAAGAAAGATCTGTCCTGTGAATTTGTCAAAAGATTAAAACAAATTATAAAAACGCACTTGAACAGCAAAAACTTAGTGAAAGCTGTTAACACGTATGCTGTACCTGTGCTGAGCTACTCCTTTGGCATAATCAAATGGTGCAAAACGGACATCGAAGGACTAGAACGAAAAATGAGAACGATGCTCACAAAAGGAAGGAAACACCACCCACGATCTTCAATAGAGCGATTGACTCTACCCAGAAGCCTAGGTGGACGTGGGTTCGTTGACATTGATAATCAGATGAAACGGCAGATAGTCAGCCTTAGGGAGTACTTCTACGCAGAAGCGAGGTCATCTGTACTTCACAGAGCCATCAGTGAGGCGGACAGATCAACGCCACTGGTCTTGTGTCAGCAAGAGATTCAACACCTCCTACATACTGACCTTCAGAAGATGGAAGCATGGAAAGCAAAACCTTTGCACGGAAGACATCCAAATGAGGTGAGTCAAGCAAATGTTGATATAACTGCGTCAACTACTGGCTCACTTCAGGACAGATCTTTCCAGAAACTGAAGGTTTTATGCTAGCAATTCAAGACCAAGTCATCCCTACAAGGAACTACCTCAAGTTCATTGTAAAAGATCCCGCTGTACCAGATGATAAGTGCCGCTACGGATGTCAACAGTCAGAAACAATACAGCATATTACATCTGCATGTAGATATTTCCTGGCAACAGAGCACAAACAAAGGCATGATGCAGTTGCTAAAATCTTGCATCAGGAGTTGGCTGATAAGTTTCAGCTTTTGAAAGGAAAGAAAGTTCCGTACCACCAATATCAGCCAGAGTGTGTTCTTGAAAACAATGAATACAAACTGTATTGGGACCGAACTATTTTGACTGATCAATCGGTATCACACAACAGGCCGGATTTGGTGGTTGTAAACAAGAAAACCAAGCAAACTACATTGATTGATGTTGCGATTCCTAACAACAAGAATCTCCAGTCAAAACACATTGAGAAGATCAGCAAATACAGCGAGTTGGTCGACCCTATCAAAAGACAATGGCATGTAGAGCGAGTGAAGACCATACCTATCATTGTCTCGAGTACGGGCGTGATCCCAAGTACCTTGCTCCAAGGCCTTAAAGAACTGGATCTGGATACTGGGCTCTACAAACTAATGCAGAAAGCAGTAGTTCTATCGACAACCAGAATCGTTCGGAAGTTCATGGGTAGCGAAATTCTAGCTTAGAAGTTGCTGTTTCCGTAGCTATATTTTGGTTCACTGAAGCCCGTATAGTTACGTTGTAATATACCAGAAATGTGTTATATGTTCTGTATAATAATAATAATAATAATAATAATAATAATAATAATAATAATAATTGACCGACCAGTCAGCCGTTCACAACAGACCTGATCTGGTTCTTGTTGACAAATGCATGAAGCACACCACCATCATGGATGTGGCAATCCCAAACAGTGGCAACATGCTAACAAAACTTATTGAAAAGCTGTCAAAGTATAAAGAGCATTTAGAACTGATCAGGAAGCAATGGCACATGGCACAAGTCAGTACAGTTCCTATTATCATCTCGAGCACTGGCGTGATTCCGAACAACTTAAAGGAATCTATCACAGAGTTGAAATTAGACCCAGGCCTTTTTAAGGTTATGCAGAAGACGGTCATACTTTCGACAGGTCACATAGTAAGGTTGTTCTTGGGTAACCAAGCCTGAAGGAGTGGGGGGAAAGAGTAAATCTACTACGGAAGACAGTCGCCAAGAATTTGTTCCTTATGACGTACAGTATATCTGGGATTGGAAATGTTTTCTTTCCAGCTAATATGCTGAGAATGCGTAAGCGCATGGGCAAAATAAATAATAATAATTTTAATAATAAGAATACTTATAATGAAACGAGGGGAAGTAAAGCCGGCGGTCCCATGTCATAGATTTATGGCATGTAAAAGAACCTTCCACTAATTACAGCTGTGTGAAGCTAAATTTTATAGGTTAAGAATGTAAACAACGCTCTTAGGTTCCTACGATAGTTTGCCAAGAGACGACTGCGGTGGCGTCTGGTAGCTAAGTTCTGAACTAGTAGTCGTTGACGGTGGCGTTTGGCGGCAAAAGTAGGAACTAATTCAAAAATGCAAAAGTCTGCAGTCCTTACTTGAATTTGAACAAGTACTGTAGTTCCGTAAAGAACTATACAGCCTATTTTCATATATCCTACTTATGTTAACTGCCACTATCAACATACAAAATATCAGTTTGATTGCTGTAATGAATTCGTAGATATTGAGAACCGACTAAATATTTCGGATGGTCGCCATGTTGGATTTTATATATGTAGGTCCTAGAGTTATGTACTGTTACATGAAGATTATTGAGTACGTGTAGCATTCAAACTGCAATCGCATGATTAGGACACAATAAGTAAAATCGAGATTTTAAAATTTCGCACAGCTGCCATCTTGTGGTAATGGAAACAATTGAAATAAATTAGATGCCAGTGAATTAACATTCGTATAAGGATTTACTGTTTCATGTTTCACTGCACTCGGATGGTTAAATTGCGAGAAACGTCCATGTGAATATTTATTCTTCGCGTCGCCACCATGTTGGATTTGTGATAACCAGGTTATTTAAAATCCTATAGGTGAACTTAAGTTCATAGCCCCTATGAACACAAAAAAATTCAGTTTGATTGCTAAAATAGATTCGTAGTTATTCAGAGCCGTCTAAATATTTTGGATGGTCGCCATGTTTTATTGTTAAATGTATAGGCCATAGAGTCATGTACTATTAAAGGAAAATTATTGCGTAGGTTCATTATTCAAACTTTCCCTCCGATTGCATGATTACGACACAAGAAATAAAATCTTAATTTTAAAATTCGCACAGCCGCCATCTTGAGGTTATGTAAACAATTGAACTAAATTAAATACCAGTGCATTACAATGTTTATAAACATTTCCTGTACCAGATTTTATTGCGTTTGAAACATTAAATCGCGAGAAAGGTCTGTTTAAAAATTTCAAATTCGCTTGGCCGCCATGTTCCTTTTGTACTTAACCGGTTTTTGAAAGTCTTATAGATGAACTTCTAGTAGTGCCCTTTTCTCCGTACAAAATGTTAGGGTGATACCGCTAATAGTTTCCAGATAATAGAATGCTGGTGAAATATTTCGCACATCCGCCATCTTGTGGTTATGTAAACAATTCAACGAAGTTAGATGTCGGTGCATTACAATGTGTATAAACATATATCGGTGCATTGCAATGTGTATAAACATATACTCTACCAAGTTTTATTGCGTTTGGTTGGTTAAATCGCGAGAAACGTCTATTTAAATGTCGCAAAACGCGTGGCCGCCATATTGGATTTGTAGTTATCAGTTTTTCAAAAGTCACATAGGTGAACTTCTAGTAGTTCCCTTTATCACCATAAAAAAATCCAGGGTGATATCGGGAATAGTTTCGGAGATATTGAATGCTGGTGAAATATTTCGCACAGCCGCCATGTTGGATTGGTGATACGTAACAAAATTTGAAGGGCACGGTCGAGGTCGCCCGGAATAGTGCTATGAACTTACCGAGTTTCATTGAAATCTCTCTAGCCGTTTAGAAGTTATTAGGGACACACACACACACCTCACACACACACACACACACACACACAGACATACGGACAAAAGGTGATCTCATAAGCCTATTTTTTTTCAAAATTGAAAATAGGCTAAAAAACAGATAACTCACACTAATACAGTAATCACAATTAACACCGGTTATCAGACAGATCCTATACACACCCAAAGTACACGGGGCTACATGACCACGTCGTCGCAGCCCCTAAACTTAAGAAACAACCAACAGTGGAATGATGAATGAATCCTGGGAAGAAAGGACGAGAAAACAAAGGATGAGAAATTGAAATTGTAATGTGGTCACTAGCGGGTCTCAACTGAAGGAATACATTAATAATAATATTATTATTAATAATAATAATAATAATAATAATATTAATAATAATAATAATATTAATAATAACGTTGAGTTTAACGTCCCTTTTAACTACTCTGACTATAGGAGCGTGTCAAATGTTTTCCGTCTGTGACGGTTTTTACCGTTCAAGCAATCCTCCTGTTACGAGGTTGTCGCATTTGATCATCCTTATATATGCCATCGAAATGAGACGGAATCGAATCCTCTATCTTTGGTCATTCAGCCTGACGTGTCTGTTGTTCAGGAAAGAGACACGAATTAAAACAGTGACACGTTACACATAGAGAGTACTATTCAGAGATTCAACAGCCATGTTTCTCAAATTTTGACGAGTAAGCGAAATGATGCACACTCACTATTCAGCTCTCCTCCTGAAAGTTTTGCTATTAAATATTTACAAGGGTTCTCTTCCGTTCACCCAGGACGTCGAAAGAGAAAAAATGAACCTTCCCGTGGAAAGATGCTGACGCCAAACTTTAGTCAGCGGTGGTATTTCTTGCTCCTACTATCGAAGAATCTTTCAACTCCCATATCACGGCCCTCCACACAAAACTCAGATTCCCGTTTCCTTTCCTTCACCTTTGCTCATATTTCAAAGAGTATACGGAAAAGAAATGTTTTCCAGCAGGAAACATCCATCGAAGACCAAGTTTCTTAAAGCTCACAGACGAACACATCCGGTCAGTATCTACTTTCCTCCTACATCTATTAAGAAATAACGTGTATTTCCTTGCGTCAATATATCCCTATCGGGATTACTACAAAATACGCCTAGACACATAATGGCAGCATCCATGACGTCATGGACAACAGTAAAGGTTTAAACGATGCATACATGTTAAATGCCATGTCTTAATAAGGATTTACATACCAACACAAACCTAACTTGTAGTACAAGCAGTAATTCTTCTCCAGATAGTCGCCTAATCTAGTAGCAGCCAATGGTTGAGTCCAAACATTCGTCTAACATAGTAGTGACCAATGGTTTTGTCAAAGACGTCGTCAAGCCTAGTAGCGACCAATGGTTTTGTCCGGACAGTCATCTTACCAAGTAGCAACCAATAGTTTTGTCAAAGCAGTCGTCTTACCAAGTAGCGGAATGGTTTATCCAAACAGTCGTCTAACCAAGTAGGGACCAATAACTTTGTCTCATCATGGCTTTAGAAAAGTACAATGCAACTTTCCAATTGAACAACTAAAAGTAATTTATGAACATTAGTAACTCTAATACCACACCTCGCACTTGAACACATGCCACTACATCGGCATGTAACAGCGCACTGTTTGAAACCTGATACAGATGACAAATATGGCGGCATTTCAAGGCAAAACATCAAACAAATGAACATCAAAATCCGCACGTCATTCTACTACACATAAAATTTTCCCTCAACACGTACGTATCGCGGTATGCACTTGAACGTCCCTTTCAATGTTATCCCACGTAGTTTGCACAGTTAGAAGTTAAATAACTTATTATTATTATTATTATTATTATTAATATTTTTATTATTATTATTTCGGAATATCGAATTAGAAGGGTAGAAAGGAAAATATAATCGCTGAACTTGCAATACCGCGTATCCGACAATGCTCTTATTTTCTACGACTGGCTGCGTGTAGAAACCTGCACATATGTACCCTCATCTATCGACTTCTCATTGAAGTACACCTCACTATCTCTCTTGTAATTTTCATTTTCTTTCTTCCTTTCAAGATCGTCACACGCGATCTGGATCTATAATTGCAATTCCTCTACATCATCCATCTGCCTTCAGTAACTCTTTCCTCGTGTCGGGAACTAGAATTTGGAATAACTGTCCTCGTGACGTTAGAAATTGTACATCCCTAACAACTTTCAAACGTGCATGTTAAGATTTCCTCTTGAATTCGTAGGTCAACTAGAACAATTCGTGTATGAATGTGTGAGTGAATGACCATAGTAACATTTTGTTAAAAAAAAGTATGTCATTTAAATTGTATAGCTTAGTTAATATCAGGCAGTTTAATTTAATTTAATTCTAGCATTTAAGTTTTCCTAGTATTTAAGTTTGGTAGGTTAAGAATATCATATGTGAGTATTCATGTACGTTGCACTATGTGTGGTTAAGTGTGAGGGCCTAGAGCCCTAACTTCGCCACCATAAAGACATCAATAAATAATAAATAAATGATACTGTATTCTCACCTGCTGTTCCCAAGGTTGCAGGATCAGATCTTGGCGCAGTCAGTTGTCATTTGAGGGTGCACAAATGCAAGGGAGCCGTGTTAGTAGATTTACTGGCACGTTATAGTTCCCTTTGGGGCAAAATTCCGACACCACAGTGTCTCTAAAAGCCACAGTAGTTAAAAGGGACATAGAACATATAAAATTATTATTATTAGCCTACATGTTATTTTCCAAGCAAAGATGGTAGGCTATATTAGCTTTCACGGCCAGTGAATTAAAACTCAGCAATTTTTCAAGGTATTTGCCGTGTCTCTCGAGTGTGGTGAGACAGCTTGGTGTCCTAGGCTAAACTCCACATAAGACATGGCACAAATCTAGAAGAATTGCTGAGTTTTAATTCAATGGCCGTGAAAGCCAATATACCATCTTTTTGGAAGCCTTCATAGGAGGTTATGGCGGCATGAACTTTTAGTTCTCGCAGTAAAGAGGCGCATGTGTGCTTCATAAAAAGAACGACGTAGCACGCAGTTCGCTACTCCTGTGGGGGTCCGGGCGGGGACACCAAGTGCCCGCTGATGAGCCAGTTTGGTGTCCTTGGCGAAACCCCACACAAGACACGAAAATACTTAGAAATATTGCTGAGTTTTATTTTCTCGGCTTTTGCCTAAATGAAGTGTGGAGAAACTCGGGGAAAAACACACTCAGGATATCCACAGTCAGCGCCGGGAATCCAACCTCCAATCTCCGGACTTGCTCCAGCTCCCCAACAAGGCCATGATGACCCTCGAGGTAGGTTTAATCGCACATTGAGGACAGTGTAGTGCTTTAAACTATTACTAAAGTTGTGAGGGACGAATTGGTAGTGTACCGAGTTTAAACGTGAGAAGTAACAAAGTGCAATTTGATTCGGGAATTGTTTCGTATGCTCTAGTTGAATTCGGAGTCGTGCGTTCAAATCTCGTCACTGTTTAATACTTTGCCTATTGTTTGATGCAACACAGAATCCAAACGATCCACGGCATCCTGCTCTCAGAGAAATAATCCATGACAAACCTTAACGGCAAGAAATACAATTGCAGACGATTTTGATGATGGTGGTGGTGATGATGATGATGATGATGTTGATGATGATGTTTAGGTGGAGCCATTTATTTCTAGAGCTGGAATATCGAGGTCATCAGCTTCCTAAGATTCAATTTAATTGAGGCAGAGGAAATAGAAGAATATGAGTTTTTATTGTTGTTGATTTGTTTAGGTGCTTTTCTAAAACGTGGCCCTGTAACACTATGTGCATGGGTGTGTGCTGTTTGTAATTCAGGTAAGGACTGCAGACAATCAATTTCAAATAGTTCCTACTTTTGCTACCAAATGCAACCGACAATGACACCTAGCTGCGAACATGGCTACTAGATGCCACCACAACAGACAACAGGCCTCTGGCGACGAATGTTGTAACTTTATAGAGCAATAATCAAATATAACCTACAAACTTAGCTTCACACAATTATAGTCACGGTGGGTGAGTGGACAATGTGTTGGTCTACTAACCCCAAGCTTGCAGGTTCGCCCCTGGCCGTGGTAAGTGATTTTTGAAAGGCGAAAAAAATGACACCTTGTCATACGATGTTGGCATGTCAAAGAATCCATTTGAATTCAGTAGGCCGTGTTCATAATGGCAAAATTAATCTCGGGATTTACCTCCAACACAAAGTTCCTCATTTCTCTACTAGAAAGCGCTATAATGTTCAAGGAGCTTAGATATCTAACCTCCTTGACTTTCATAGTGCTTCAAGGATCAACGAAATTCGACTTGCAAGCTACCCTTAGGGTGTCAAATAACAAAGCTTGGACCCGGCACCCGAGGCCATACGATATTATTATTATTATTATATTACAATTGTAGTTTGTGAAAGGTTCTTTTGCCTTACTTCCCTTCCGAAGGATGGCATACTGAGGGATTCTTGACGCTCTTAAAAGAAGTACGACGACTTCGGCCGGGTTTGAACCCACGATCTTCTACATAAAAGCTCAGCAGGCTACCAACTACGCCACCGAAGCCACCTTGTGTCATTGTGACCGCCGTACTAGTGTGTGAATTTATAATTTTGGCAGTAAGTGTCCGTGGTCGTACTTTAGGTACCATCGCGGCATTCACCAAGAGTTGAAGTGGAAAACCATGGAAACCATCTCATTTTAGAAGCTTGGGACAAATTGGTCATCAGCGCAGTGTAGTTGGGTGTGTGTTGAACTTGTATGATAACCTGTATTTGTTTCGCCAGGGTCTCACAACTAGTGAGACGTGGTTTGGCGACCACGGAATCGCAGCTGAGTCCACATTGCTTCCTCTTAGCTCTGCAAGCTCCTCTATATCATATTTCCTATTGACTTCGCTTGGTCAAATCTTGTTCTCTTCCAACCCCGACGGTATTTGGATATCCGAAGCCTAGACAGACTTACATTTTCTCGCCTTAATTGGTCCTTGTCTCATCTTTCCAGATACCTTCATTCTTCGAGGGCTCACACCTCATCTTTCCTCTTCATGGTATATCCTACTTTCTACCTAAGGCCCTACGGAACACCGTGGATACAGCTACGCTCTCAAGGTCTCACGGCTGGTGAGCTCGAGAGTTGGCTATCCTGAACGATTCCTCAGCTGGGTCCAGTCTTTCCCCTTCTTCCAATGCCTTTGGTATGGACTTTCTCATACTTCCCTTTCCTATCTGACTTTCATGGCTCTACATCTTTCCAAGTCCCTAAGTCGCCATTCTTCGAGGGGTAGGAGCATTTATTTTCCCTGTCTTTTATTTCCTTCATTCTCTAGTTATTATTTGTCCGTTTTCTTCTTCAAGCACACAAGACAGTAGTTATTTTAAGCTATAGTTTCTATTTCATATTCACTCTATTATCCAAACCATTAGAAGCTGATTACCTAGAATTTCGACCCCATAAAATAACAACTATCATAATCAGTATCATCATCACCCTGCATTTACAATATGTGATGACTGTAATAGAGTGTGTGTCTGAATTAGGGGCAAGAATGTGGTAGGTGCCACGGGACTTAAAGTAAGGTACTATCCCAGCCTTTTCCTGGAGGGAGTGTGGAAAAGACGGGGGAAAACCCACACTAACGATAACCGCCGTCAGCAGTGCAATTCAAACATCCAATCTACGGTCTTGCTGCAGCTGTCATCGCAGCCTTGGTGTACGATTTAACGAACACGGCTACGCCACGGGTTACACTTCTGGATTGGCTGAGATGGAAATCTTGTCCATCTCCTCTCAATTCTACCCCACGAGGTTAAGTAAAACCCGCTCCAGCCCTAAGACCAGAATTAATTTCATGGTAGAGGCGGAAATCCAACCTAGACCACAGGGGTGACAGCCAAGAATGCTAGCCTCTACACGACTACGAGGTGGATCCAAACTATGAGAATATCGTGAAGGGAGAACGGAAAAGCCATGAGAGACAGGACATGGAAATACATGTCGTTGGCTTCCGGCACGTTAAAGAACGCCTGCAGAAAGAAATTCCGCCATCCCGGTGTCTGCTAAGACCTTGGATTGGGGATGGACGTTAAACAACTGCGATTAATAATAACTGTTGACTTGATCGTTTCCGTACTATGGATCCTTATCTCAAATGGATATATTTGTCTTACTCCATCATCCCTGAAAGTTTGTAACATCATTACCGATACACCCTGTATATTAAAATATAAAACAGCGCAAGCGATCTTTCCTGTCATGGTGAATGAATATAGGTTCGTTTTGCTGTGGTTTGACTGCGATCTAGGAGTCACATCTATACGTATTGTGAATTGAATGTGCGGAGTTGGATTGGAAACACGAGTCACTTTATGTCCACTCTGAGGGCGACTGGCCATTGTCACCCTTTCTCCCATGTAACACATTTTAACACCCGCCCACGATCCATTGTACGTGCGGAGTAAATAAACCAAGAAAAAGTTATATAACTCGTGTTATCCCAGGAAAGGATCCTATTTTAGCGGTTATATCGAACTATAAATCTCCTTTTACTGACATACCGAGTATTGATGGCTAAACTCCACGTTTTACGACCTACTTCTGGAAGGTGAGTTAAAAGAGATATAAACCCCTGGATTCTTACATTTTGTCACGCTGCGTCTCCTTAAGTATCGACACGTGCTTCAGTAGAGGTTCACTGCATTTAATGTAGTACTGCACAACATTCTTACAGCGCATTACATACATAGTGTGGTAATAATTGAACCACGATTTTTGATGTAAAAAATAATACAGATAATCGGATAGTTTGTGGAAAGGCTTTATTTAAATGTTAAAACGAGAATTCTCGCCCTTCGAAAGGAAAATACCCCGCCGGGTTTACTTCCCCTCCAAAGAGAGGCATACAGAAGGATACACAAAGATACAATGATATTGAAAATCAAATATTAATGTAGAATGACCACAAAAGCATCTATAATAAGATAACTTACTTATGATACGGTAGATATATCATCGGGTAACTCGCGGAATTCCTTTATTTTAAAGCTTAAATGCCAGTCTAACTTCTGCCATCTCAAAGGGAAGTACAATAAACGGTTACTCGGTTAACTTACGGATAACTTTATTCAAACGTTTTAAAGGTAACGTATACCCGCTAAAAGGAAAAAAAGAGGACAGACAGTCGACTAACTTGCAGAATGTCTTTATTTCAAAGTTGAAAAAGTAGCTCCACCCACGGTAAGAAAAGTACAGTAAATAGGTATTCGGTCGAAGGCAAAACCTTGTCTGGGAATCATCCCTAGTTCAATTTGGTCAGCAATAGCCTCACTTCCTCACTATACAAAGCCACTTGCACAGGTCATAAGAGGTTAGTCAAACAGCGGAGGTCAGTGAATCATCAGAAGTCAGTCAGTCATTGAGGTCGATTGTCTGCCTGTTGGGAGATTGGACATTTAGGTCATCATACGGTCGTATGTCGGAACGCGTGATATGTCTACTTGAGTTACCGAGGACCATGGATCTGACACTATACTTGAGTGCAGCTGGGAGCTGAACAGCTAAAGCTGAGGAACAGGTGAGAACCAGAGTTTGTACTGCATTACAGCATTAATTTCAGATCCAGTTTAATCCTTGTATATATGGCGGCATCGGTGACGTAACTGGTAGCATGCTGAACTTCTATGCCCAAGGTCGCGGGTTCAAAGCCGGCCGAAGTCGTTGGCTTTTCTAAGAGCGCTTAAAATCCCCCAGTATACTTTCCTTTGGAGGGGAAGTTCCAACGTTCGTTGCGAGTTGCTGTTTGCGGTGGCATCTCTTAGCCAAGTTCACAGCTAGGTGTCGTTGACGGTAGTATGTGGTAGCAACATTAGGAACTACTGCTTGAAATTGACCGTCTGCAGTCCTTACCTGAATTACAGACTAATACAGCCATCACAATTCACACCGTTTATAAGACAGATTCGACACTGACCCAAAGTACACGGGGTTACAGGACCGCATTGTCGCATCCCCTAAACTGAGGAACCAACCAAAATCTCTGCGGGAGATAAAATTTTGCGAAGACGTAACAGACCGTTAGATAGTTACACATCAGTGTCGAAACCTTGCATAAGGACAGTGTGACCACAAGTATAACAAGTAGTTCCGTGAAGAACTATACAGCCTATTTTCATATATCCTACTTATGTTAATTGCCACTATCAACATACACAATTTCAGTTTGATTGCTGTAATAGATTCGTAGATATTGAGAACCGACTAAATATTTCGGATGGTCGCCATGTTGGATTTTATATAGGTCGGTCCTAGAGTTATGTACTGTTACATGCAGATTATTGTGAACGTGTAGTATTCAAACTTCAATCGCATAGTTAAAACACAAGAAAAAAAACCAAGGAGAGTTTAAAATTTTTCACAGCTGCCATCTTGAGGTTATGGAAACAATTGCAATAAATTAGATGCCAGTGGATTAACATTCGTATAAGGATTTACTGTACCAAGTTTCACTGCACGCGGATGGTTAAATTGCGAGAAACTTCCATGTGAATATTTATAATTCGCGTCACCGCCATGTTGGATTTGTGATCACCAGGTTATTTAAAGTCCTATAGGTGAACTTAAGTTCATAGCCCCTATGAACATTAAAAAATGCAGTTTGATTGCTAAAATAGATTCGTAGATTTTCAGTATCGTCTAAATATTTCGGATGGTCGCCATGTTGGATTGTTAAATGTATAGGCCATAGAGTCATGTACCATTAAAGGAAAATTATTGCGTAGGTTCATTATTCAAACTTTCACTTCGATCGCATGACTACATCACAATAAATAAAATCTTAATTTTAAAATTCGCACTGCCGCCATCTTGAGGTTATGTAAACAATTGAACTAAATTAGATACCAGTGGATTACAATGTGTATAAATATTTCCTGTGCCAGGTTTCAGTGCGCTTGGAACATTAAATCGCGAGAAAGGTCTATTTAAAATTTTCAAATTCGCTTGGTCGCCATGTTCGTTTTGTAGTTAATCGGTTTATGAAAATCTTATAGATGGACTTCCAGTAGTGCCCTTTATCTCCGTACAAAGTTTCAGGGGTTTACCGCTAATAGTTTCAGAAATATAGAATGCCGGTGAAATATTTCGCACATCCGCCATCTTGTGATTATGTAAACAATTGAACGAAGTTAGATGTCGGTGCATTACAATGTATATAAACATATACTGTACCATGTTTCATTGCGTTTGGTTGGTCAAATCGCGAGAAACGTCTATTTAAAAGTCGCAAATTCGCTTGACCGCCATGTTGGTTTTGTTGTTACCAGGTTTTCAAAAGTCACATAAGTGAACTTATAGTAGTTCCCTCTATCACCATAGAAAATATCAGGGTAATATCGGTAATAGTTTCGGAGATATTGAATGCTGGTGAAATATTTCGCACAGACGCCATGTTGGATTGGTGAGTCGTAACAAAATTTGAAGGGCACGGTCGAGGTCGCCGGGAATAGTGCTATGAACTTTCCGAGTTTCATTGAAATCGCTCCAGTCGTTTAGATTTTATTAAGGGGGGGGGGGGGCACACACACGAATCACACACACCCACACACACACACACGCACGCACACACGGACAAAAGGTGATCTCATAAGCCTATTTTTTCAAAATTGAAAATAGGTTAAAAATGGACCCCAAATGACAAGAAGGTTACCGTCCCCAAATACAATAAAATGTTTAAAATATGCATAAAATGACAAAAAACAAAGTTAATTAAGCTCCAATTATAAAATACTTTCTCGCGATAAATGAGGTCTGATCCTTCTACGAAAACCTTCATATTCTGCCTATTTTCGCCTATCCCCAAGTTTGCCCGGTGAAATCTACCTCTGCCTTCCGGCGTGCCGAGAGGACTTTTTTTTAACCAAGATTGGTATCTATAGACTGTCCCAACCATAATGGACATTTTGGCAGTTGTTATAGGCTATTTTCTTTCAGAATAAAGGGTTAGGCTATTTTTAATTTACAAAAATTCTTGCTTGAAGAGGATCCCTTAAATGAATCATACCAGTGAATATAATGTGTCAAAAGATATAGGATAGTTTTAAATTAACAACTAGTTTTTAAGTGTTGTTTTTATAATAATCACCATTTACAAAATATTTCATTGTTATTGTAGCTAAATATACTCTCAGGGCATTAAGCAGTTTCTCATTCATGCCCAGAAACAGAATGGGAGGACTGGGGGTGGTCTTCAGAGCTTTAGAATGATTCAGTATAATATAAAATTACATGAAATACCGTTATAAAAATGTTTGTTTTGCGGTATGACAGATATACTACAGAATTGCTGACTTTTCCACTTGAACTAACGTGTATTTTTACCGAGGTCTTCCAAGCGTGTCTTCGTCGCTTTAGTCATCATCCTCCTTTGTAGAAATGACGATGGGCCTTATGACGACTGTCAACTTGCCATAAATATTTCATTTCGACTGCTAGGTTATTATTATTATTAATAATATTGTTAGAGTAGAACTTGCCTTCAACGGAATCAAACGGGACTCACTAATTTTTCTGTAAAAAGATAGGTTTCCGGTTAAATGGAGGTAGGTCTATGCTAAAATACTGTAATTAAACCAAGGACATGCGTGTAATGGACGTACTGAGATAATTGTGTACATATCTTATTCAATGTCATACAGGTCGCCAGGGAATGTTCTCCGCAGGGCCTACAAGCTGCTGCGAGAGATTACGTCACCAGTTACGTTGGCAGCACGGTTGTCGCTTGTATCATAACAAACAAAGAGTAAACGTTGTACTCACCACAGCCATTCACAACATACTGTTGCACTCTTCCAATGATCTATACACACTGACGATTTCGTCAGCTCACAGCCCACACATGTGGCCTTCACCCTATCAAGGACTCCATGCTGCCAACTTAACTAATGACGTAACCTCTCGCAGTAGCGCCTAGCCGCTGCGGAGAATATTTCCTGGCGCCCTGTATTTACATATATCTGCTACGAATTACTGTAATGCAGTACTTTATCACTTCTACACTTGTGTTAAGATTAATCTCTACTCTTACTTTCGTAGCCATAAAGACTACTTGCCGAACTATATCGGTAATGTAAGTTGTGAAGTGCTCAGTAAAAAGCTTAATTCTAAGGGCCGAAACAAAGACAGGCATTTATTGATTGACAGCTCATTAAAGTGAGAATGTTATTGGCAAAGACTTGGAGAACAGGAAACAAGCAATTAGTCGTACACTTTGGCGTGGAAGTTGGAGAACTAAAAAAGGAAGACCTATTTGCACATTCCTTGTTAGCTACAGAATGAACTGTCACAGAACACAAGGTTGACTTTGAATGGGTTAAGGCACATACAGGTGTTGCAGGCAATGAACTGGCTGATAACATTGCAAAGGAGGCTGCAACATTAAGTGAGGTGTGTTTCGATAGAATACCCATCTCAACATTTAAAAAAATCTCAAAGAAGAATCAATTCATGAATGGCAGCAAAATTGGGAACAAACTTCAAAATTCACACTTAAAAAAGAATTCTTTCCAACAGTTGCAGGTAGATTAAAATCCAAAAACACCTTAACACCTAGTATGACTACAATACTGACTGGACATGGAAATATTGCTTCGTACTTACACAGACTTAAAATACTTAAACCCGAGTGTTCATGTAAAAGCAGCCCTCAGACTATAGATCATATAATTTTCGTGTGCAGTGAAGTGAAAAATATTAGGCAATTCTTGATTAATAGTGTTAATAGAGACGATAACTGGCCGATGCAGATATCTGTGCTATTAAAAAGTATTTTAAGGAATATTCTAAATTTGTTAATTCTCAGGATTTTCAAGCTCTTAGGAAAAACGAAGACTAATATTGTTTGATATTGTTAAGATTAACAGTCATCTAGAAATTTTATTATTAAAATGTAATTTATTTTGTTCATTTGTAAAACTGTATTGTAAGTGCATGTATAAGGTGCTTCCAAAAAGTAACGAGCCGGAGGCTGTAATGCGCAAACCGGTGACGACATCGGCTAATCATGGCGTGTGTAACGAGGTGTGGTTCCGACCAGAGCGTGGAAGGTCACAGCCCGTCGCTAGAGGGCACGCGTGCACGTCACGTGACGATACAAAGCAAGCTGCAGGATGCATCAATCGTCCATCACGTGACGATACAAAGCAAGCTGCAGGATGCATCAATCGTCCAACGCTGCCAGTCGCATTGCAAACAGTGACATGGAGGCGTCAAACGAAGAGCAAAGAGGTGTTGTTCGGTTTCTGACAGCGAAAGGAATAAGGGGGAACGGACATTCATCGCCGAATGCCACCAGTGTACGGCGAACACTGCATGTCCCTTGCAAGGGTCAAGGCGTGGCACAAGCGCTTCAGGGAAGGACGGGTGTCGTTAGCCGATGATGCCCGGTCCGGGGTACTCCTCTGCATTACCGATGACAACGTCCAGCTGGTTTATGGACTCATTACCACCGAGTGAAAGTGAACGCCATAGCCGCCGTGGTCGGATTGAGCGTCGGAAGTGTGCACACCATCATGGAAGAACGACGGCACTTGCGGAATTTGTGTGCCCAATGGGTTCCCCACAGTCTTCAACCACACCAGGAAGCATGTCGAATGGCCTACTGTCTTGGTCTTGGTGGGACGATTGATGCATGCTGCTGCTCGCTTTGTATCGTCAGGGAAGGACGGGTGTCGTTAGCCGATGATGCCCGGTCTGGGGCACCCCCTGCATTACCGATGACAACGTCCAGCTGGTTGATGCACTCATTACCCAGAACCGCCGAGTGACAGTGAACGCCGTAGCCGCCATGGTCGGATTTAGTGTCTGTACATTATAACAGACCACACTATATGTACTATATGCCAGTTACTATGTGCTATGTACTGTACATTATAACAGCTCACACTATATGTACTATGTGCTTTGTCGGAAGTGTGCACACCATCATGAAGGAACGACTGCACTTGCGGAAAGTGTGTGCCCAATGGGTGCCCCACAGTCTTCAACCACACCAGGAAGCATGTCGGTCTTGGCCTTGGTTGGGCGATTGATGCATGCTGCTGCTCGCTTTCTATTGTCACGTGACGTGCACGCGAGCCCTCTAGCGACGGGCTGTGACCTTCCACGTTCTGGTCGGAACCACAACTCGTTACACACGCCACGATTAGCCGATGTCGTCCCCGGGTTGCGCATTACAGCCTCCGGCTCGTTATCTTTTGAACGCACCTTATAGTACTACTTATGTTGTGGAGCATGCAGAGAGTATGAACAGTATTTTTGTTTTAAATGTAGACTTTCACAGGGTACTTGAAAATATTCTAAACACTGCATTCCGGAACAGACAAAATTGTTGTCTTAAAATGCGTATTTTGATTTCGGCTGTTCGCGTTATACAGTTTCCGTTTAAAGAAAGGAATATAATACGTTTCTTCACACCTAAGTTCACGGACTGTCAAATATTTATGTTTAACAAAAGTTTCCGCTTAATAAAGAGTCCATTGAAGACAGGTTTTATTGCATTATTATTATTATTATTATTATTATAGTTTATTGTTTGACAACATTATCACGGCAAATACCGGCTACATTTTCTGTTACAGCCTGGTTCGGCCTTAGCAAGGAACCACCTGTACTGAGATAATTTCTATTATACTGTTCAGAGTCTTCACATCCAGGTCGTGCCCGCAGTCTTCACGAGTCTCCTTCATTTGTAGGATGAGCTATGTTCCCATCTGGATCATCGAGCTTTGCTGAGTATTCGGCCAGGGCATTGTCACCAAGGAACTTCCTAACAATATGGCATGTGTTTAACAGAACTGCCTTCTGAAGTTCAATATATATCTGCGGGTGCAGATTGAATATTGATAGACTACTGTGGAGAGTTTTCGGTATAACACCAGTACACGATACAATTATTGGGATGGTAGTCACCGAATCAAGTTTCCACATCTGCTTTATCTCTATTGCCAGCTCTGTGTACTTAGATATTTTAGTAGCAGCTGTTGTTTGGATGTTTTGAGTGTTGGGACATGCGATATCAATCAGTAATGCCTCTTTGTGTACTTTATTGATGACAATGATATCTGGCCGGTTGTTACTGACTGCGACATCTGTCACAACTCCTCTGTCCCAATAGAGCTTGTGTGTGGCATTTTCGAGTACTGCAGATGGTGTGTATTTCCAATAGGGGACGGAGCTTCGAAGAAGTTTGTACTTCAAGGCCAGTTTCTGGTGGATAATGTTGGAAACTTGATCGTGTTGATGTTTGTAGTCAGTGTTGGCAAGGTGGGAACAACCTGATATAACGTGTTGAATGGTTTCACTACATTTGCTACAGCGGCGACACTTCTCACTCTCTGTTGTTGGATCTTTTATGATAAATTTCCGATAGCTTCGAGTAGCAACAACTTGATCTTGGATAGCTACAACAAATCCCTCTGTTTCCGGAAAGAGGACCGAGTGGGTCAGCCATGCGTGCGACGCTAACTTGTCGATGTGAGGCTGGTCCAACTCATGTGGAAACTTCCCATGAAGCGCCTTCTGTTTCCAATTCCCGATCTTGTATTCAGTAGTTTTAATTTCTTTTACTGGTGAATCTAAAGATGACAGATGGAGCGGTGTGTAATTATCATCAGCCGAAGATACAGTGTGGTGGAGATGGGATGTTTCTCCTTTGTTGTGGAAAAATGCACGCAGAGTTGTCACTTGTTTTGTATGAAGGTTCATGATGTCTATCAGTCCTCTACCACCTTCTGACCGAGGTAGAGTAAGGCGCTCTGTTGCTGATTTCGGATGGTGCATACGATGGCGTGATAAAAGCACCGATGTTTTTCGTTGCAGATCGTGCAGTTCAGTTTGAGTCCACCTGATTATACCAAAGGAGTATGTAACTACGGGCATTGCAAATGTGTTAACTGCCTTAATGATATGTTTAGCGCTAAGTTTTGAAGAGAGAACACTGCGAAGTCGTGAAGTATACTGATCAGTTATGTTCTTCTTGATATCACCATGTCTGAGACGGGTACTCTGGGCGAACCCAAGATATTTGTACAATGCGCCTTCCTCCAACGGCTGAATACTTCTCTGTCCCTCTCCAACAGGTATTCCTTGTGCAGAGTGCGAGCCTCTAATAACAGTCTGTGTTCTGCACTTATCAAAACCAAACTGCATATGGATATCTGAAGAAAAGCTCTGAGTGATAGAGATCAGATATTGTAGGTGCACTTTAGTTGATGCATACAGTTTAATGTCATCCATGTAAAGAAGATGGTTCATCATGTACGCTTCACCATGATTACCTTTAATACTAAATCCGTAGTTGCTACTGTTCAGGATTTGCGAGAGAGGATTCAATGCCAGACAAAACCAGAGTGGGCTTAGCGAGTCTCCTTGGAAAATTCCTCGGCGAATCGGTATTAATGAAGATGTTAAACGGGTGCCACCCACTGTAAGTTGGAGGGCAGTGCTCCATGAAACCATTGCGCACTTCAGGAAGTTCACTATAATAGGGTTGACCTTGTAAATCTCCAAGCTCTGTATAAGCCATGTATGAGGCACGGAATCGAAAGCTTTTTGGTAATCAATAAAGCAGGCATAAAGATTTCGTGATCTACGACAGGCCTGCTCTAATGCCACGGCATCAATAGTGAGCTGTTCCTTACATCCTTGAGAATTCCTTCTGCAAACCTTTTGCTCCTCTGCCAGAATGGCGTTTTCCTCACAATGCGCACGAATTCGATTTGCAATAATGGATGTAATGATCTTATAAAAGTTTGGCAAGCAGGTGATGGGGCGATATTTAGATGGGTTTGTGATTTTAGAGTCCTTTGGCTTGAGATAGGTTAACCCTCTGGCTAGGAAAACTGGAAATGCAGCAGGATTTTCCAGAAAACATTGTATGTGAATAGCCAGTAAACGGTGGGTACATGTGAGCCTTTTATAGTAGTAATTATGGATCCGGTCAATTCCAGGTGCTTTCCAATTCTGTAGGCTGCTGATGACCTGGCGTAGTTCCTCAACATCAACGTCTGTATGTGCCATTTGATTTATTCGTCTGGTAGCATTCTCTATTTCCTTAAACCACGGAGCTTCATTGTTGTGTTCTTGCGGCCTAGACCATATTGATGACCAGTAGTCGGTAACACTCTCCGCACTGGGTCCTTCTGGAGAATCATTCCGAACTTGAGGTGTCTTTTTCAGGTCTTCATAGAACTTTCTCTCATTTCTCTTGAAATCATTGTTCTGTTTCTTCCGTTCGGTAGTGTTCTGGTATCTCTTAAGACGCTTAGAGAGGGCTGCAAGTTTTTGTTTATAAGTATCAAGTACTTCTGTTATCACTGCGTCCTCGGGGACCTGAAATTCTTCTGGTGAGGAGTCCATCATGATCCTTCGTATGCGGTTGTTCAGACGTCTACTTCTCACTCCATTCTTATACTGTTGCAGTCTGTTCACATTCTGGCGTAGTTGTTCAATGCGTTGTTTTAAACGTTTTGCCCATGGTGGATCGTTGGGTTTCCTTGAAGCAGACTGTTGGTTTGGAGGGCGTGGCCTACCCCCATTAATTCGTACTGCAGCTAGTGCTGCACAATAGATAGCAGTATGATCCTCCATGAAAGATTGGTGTTCTTCTAAATAGTCGGGAAGCACGGTTTCGTTCAGTTCTTTCAACACCATGGCAAACTTGCGGGAAGACTGCTGCCTCGGAAGTATTGGACGTTGGGTAGGGTCAGTACCTGCATATTCAAGCAGAGCTGAATTAAATTCGTCTTGGATCTTGGAATGATGGCTTGTTTCCCCATTATGAGGTTCATTTACGTGAGCCGATTCATTCATGGGGACCTCGTTATCAGTATTTATTTGGCTAGTTTCACCATTTGCAGCTGAGGGATATAGTTCATGAGATATCTCCTGTCTGATTCGATCCAGAACAGGGTCGGGAACTAAATGATTCTTTACAATTGCTCTTCTTTGATCCGCGATTCGTTGCTCAGTGATGCTAAACAGAGGATACTGCTGCTTGAAAGCCGCATGCAGTGCTTGGCGGTAGTTTGTTATATCTGTTTCAAGACGAGTTAATCGATAATATGCCCGCATGATATATTCATTCATATGAGTTTCCCATTTCATGCGTTTTCTGGGCTTACCTGCGAGAGTGGTTGTATTTATTACAAAGGCACTACCGTCAGGTGCGGTGCGAGACTCGAGATTTTGTGTACCGCCAATATCGTCTTGAGCTGCTGGAGCTTCTTCGGGTCTACTGGTGGGTGGACAGCAGCTTGACATCCCACTGCCACCGGTTTGCGTATTGTCACCTCTAGCGGTGGTTCTAGAGGTAACCTGCCGTATCACAGGCAGTGACATTTCTTAAAGCAAATTATTATTATTGCCTTTCCTGTGTGCTTTTTATACCTTCAGCCAGGTATTATTATTATTATTATTATTATTATTATTATTATTATTATTATTATTATTATTATTATTATTATTATTATTATTATTATTATTATAAACCACGCTAAGGTGTATGTTTCACAAAAATTAAGTTCCTAAACCAGTGGGAGTCGTCTCAATAGTACACGAAAAATCTTGCATTTCTTGAAAAGTCAACGAAAATATATTTAACTAGCGGACCCGTGCGAGAAATCTCGCATGTTCATAAACCACACTTTCCCCAATAGGTTTATAATGAGACACTTAAGGAGAAAGGTTATGTTTTTATTTCAACCAAATGATTAAAGAACACTATTTACATTTCAGGATAAAGGAAAGACCTCAGAATGTTAATATGACATGAAACAGGCATCACAGCGGCCCGCGGACAGCAATTATGGAGCGTATTTTCCTATATCAACGGTGTTTGCAAATCGCACACTTCGTACAATTTTTTTAAAGTCATTTTTAAAAGAAATTATAGATATTTATGAAATTATAGTTCAATGAGTCACTGCTAATGTTTATTCTCTTTAATTTGAAAGCTCATTTGTCACGATAGGTCGCTTTTGAGCGCCGCAGGAGGGATGCATACTACTGAAATAATATATATGATTGTTTTTAAAGTGCCTTTAAACAAATAAACAATACGATAGCCCCTGCAAGAACTGTTTCGCGTACAGCCCGCATAGCACTAGGGCCAGGTGGGTAGTCTGCTCACATGGGGCGCGCACAACCCACAATTTGTTTAAAAAGTTTGTTTAAACAAATATAGGTATTTATAGAAGCCCGCATAACAGTAAAGCCAGGCGGGTGGTTTGTACACATGCGAGAGTTCCCGCACGGGTCCGCTAATTATTATATAATACGCTAAGGTATTATTTCACAAAACTCAAGCTCCTAAACCAGAGGGAGTTAGAACGTGTGGTTTGTACCAAAATCTTAGAAATCATCTCAATAGTACAGGAAAAATCTTGCAATTCTTTAAAAGTCAACAGAAATATATTTATGTTCGACCCTAACTATTATGTTTCATAAAACTGTATCACAATGAGGCTCATTATAACACTATTTTTCATTATGAACCAGTTTCTCCCACCAATCAGAGCTCAAGAAATAGTTGTGTGACCAATTAGATAAGGATACCTTCGCGCATGCGCTCAAAATCCAACATGTCTATATAAATTACCGGAAGTACACCGTCCATATGTTCGCGTAAATAAACTGGTGAATATGAGACAAGAAATAGCACTGTACCTTAATATCCTCAAATCCAATTTCTACACAGCGCGTTGTATTGAAACGACTTCGGTGACAGTTTTACTGAATACACAATCTGAGCATATGGCATTGAAGCACACAGAGCGCATGCGTTGGATGTCCAGAGAGCTTGGAAAACAGAGATATACTACTCACCGCAGCACCCGATCACAACATTCTAGTGACTGAACAGATATTTATGAATATTTATGTTAAAACGTATAATAAAGTTATAATTATCGTCGAACATAAACAGTCGTATGCAACTCGCCTATAATGGTAATTAAGACACTCTATTAAATTATAAAACTCGCATACGCTCGTTTTATAAAAAAATACTCGTGTCTTAATCATAGCCATTATAGGCTCGTTGCATAATGTACTATTATTTGTTTTTGTAGTGCTTTTAAACAAAGAAACAACACGATAGCCCCTGGAAGAAATGTGTCGCGTACACTCGCATATCACTAGCGCCGGGCGGGTAGTCTATACACATGGGACGTACACAACCCTTTGTGCATTGAAAAGAATATTCAAACCGAATTACCCGCAACAGTGACGAATCGCACTCTATTCATAAATATCGACAATTCGTTTAAAAAATGCATTTAAACAAATGAACATATTTATAGAAGCCCGCATAACAGTAAAGCCTGGCGGGTGGTTAATGAACATGCGAGATTTCTCGCACAGGTCCCCTAGTTATTATTAATAATAATTAATAATTAATAATTAATGATTAATAATAATAATAATAATAATAGATATTACTAATCTATTATTATTATTATTATTATTATTATTAATCATCTTCATTTCCCCTTTTCCAGCTGAAACTGGGAGGGGGCAAATATGGTTCCTCACCACTTTGTTCTGTCTTACCACCTTTCCTCTTCCGACACGGTGTTCCAATCCAGGTTCCGTTTACTAATGCCATTCTTCACCGAGTCCATCCAACGCATTCTTGGTCTTCCTCGTCCTCTCTTCCCTGTCATCCGTTGTTCCAGTGCTCGTCTTGGTAGCCTTACTTCATTCATCCGATTGACATGTCCAAACCATCTCAATCTGCTTTGCTCCAGTTTGTCATTTAGTTTCTGTACTCCCAGATCTTTCCGTATATCTTCATTTCTCACTCTATCTCTTCTCGTTTTCTGGACCATACTTCTCAGGAATCTCATCTCATCTGCCTGTACTCTGCTCTCATCCCTCTTAGTCATTGTCCAAGTTTCTGCTGCATATGTCAGTATAGGAACATAATATGCTTTGTACATAACTTCTTTAGCCTTAATTGGTATATTCTTGTTCCATACTAGTCCCAATACCTGTTGGTAGAAAGCACTCCCGAGTTGTATTCTTCTGCTAATTTCCAAATCTAGTCTTCCACCTTCAGTCAGTTCACTTCCCAAATATTTGAAGTGTTTCACCACTTCCAATTCCTTATCTCCTACTTTGATTATTATTATTATTATTATTATTATTATTATTATTATTATCGCACAAAGAGAGATAGGAATCAATACTGTCATACAAACATTTAACAGAACTATATTATGTTATTCCGCTGCCCATTAACCTCCCAGGTAGGGTTTGTGTTACAGCACACAAATATAACCATAACAATAGAATAAAATCATATTTATTTCCCACAATATTTCCCAATGATTAAATTTGTTTTTAACTGTTAAAAGTCAACTTTACATAATCACATAGCATTTATAATGTAGTTGAAAGCTAACAAATGCATACATGAACGCGTAAACATTTGATCAAAATACTGCCATACGTTTACCGCTAAAAGAAAATGCAATTACGGAGTATAAATATTTGAACATAACAAAACACATGTTTTATTCTGGTGGAAACATTAACGCTACTATGACCAAAGGTTATAATGATTTTATTTTTGTATTGTCACGTTTGTTTAATTTTGTAATGGTTATAATTGCTTTGTTAGAGTAACATATATGTTTTGTAAGCGGTACGCAATTCATGTTTTGAGTTCTGTGGTTATATAATATATTCATTTAATTGACCTATGGGATTTACAGATAATTTGTATTCCACAGATTTTTGGCAAATATATTTCCGTGTAAATAGAGCAAGGACGACTACAGTAGACGTTGTTGTTGTTGTTGTTTGAGTTTTCAGTCTTTTGACTGGTTTGATGCAGCACTCCATGCCTCCCTGTCCTGAGCTAGTCGTTTCATCTCTACATAGCTACCACACGATACATCCGAGGCAATCTGTTTAACCTTGGTCTACCCCTACAGTTCTTGTCCTCGACCCTTCCTTCCATAACTAAGCATGCTATTCCTGGGTGTCTTAATATGTGTCCTACTAACCTATCTCTTCTCTTCATTAGCAGTCACCAGAAACATCTCTCCTCTCCCACTCGTCTTAATACTTCTTCGTTTGTAACCCTATCTACACATCTGATCTTCATCATTCTCATGTAACACCACATTTCAAATGCTTCAATTCTCCCCTTTTCTGCTGCACCAGTAGTCCAAGTTTCACTTCCATAGAGCGCCACGCTCCAGACAAAGGCGTTCAATAATGACTTCCTAATACCTAAATCTATATTCGATGTCAACAGATTCCTTTTTTGTAGAAATGCTTTCCTTGCCTGAGCTATCCTACTTTTTATATCCTCTTTGCTTCGTCCATCACTGGTTATTTTGCTTCCTAAGTAACAAAAGTCTCCTATTTCCTTCAGCTTTTCACCTGCCAATTTGATGTCCATAGAGGTTTCTGATTTATTTCGGCTGCATTCTAGTATTTTTGTTTTACATTTATTAATTTTCATCATGATGTATCTAACTGATTTTTATTAGCATCTTACTGTATGTTCATCATAAGAAGAAATAGGCTTAGGCGATCACCTTTTGTCCCTGTGTGTGCGTGTGTGTGCGTGCCAGTACGTGTGTTAGTGTGTATATGTGTTTCTTCCTAACAAAATCTAAACAGCTGGAGCAATATCAATGAAACTCAGTGAGTATGTACTACTACCTCGTCCGACCTCGAACGTTCCTTTCAAATTTTAATATATTAATTCATCAATCCAACATGGTGACCACGCGAAATATTTCACCGCCATTCTATATTTCCTGATATCATCTTAAAATTGTGCATGGTGATACTAAATACTAATATATGTTCCCCTTTGTGACTTTTAAGAACCTGTTAGTACAAAACCAACATGGTGGCGAAGCGAAGTTAAAATATTTAAATAGAGTTTACTCGCAATTTAATAATTAGTGCGCTGTGATACTTGGCACGGTAATGGTTTATGCAACATTTGATCTACTAGCTTCTAAATCAATGCCATTGTTTTCATAAACTGAAGATGGCGGCTGTGCAAAATATTAAAATGATGTTATTATCTTTTGCGATCGAAGTGAACGTTTGTGCAATGAACTAACGCAATAATCATCATCTCCTGGTACATAACTGTGTGGTCAAAATATAGAAAAATTCAAAATGGCGATTGTCCGAAATTATTCACGTGTTCACAACATCTACAGCCATCAATCTGAAATTTTGTATGTTCATAGAGGTCATTGAAATAAGTTCACCTATGTGGTTTTGAATAATTTGATGAGCACAAAACCAACATGGTGACATATTTTAATTCATCAATCCAACATGGTTTTACTTCGTTTGCCAAAAGCGAATCTGATTTTAATTCTAAGAAACAGCTCTGACGTTCCATAAACGTGAGAACAACCTGCTAACTCGATAAAGAAGATCTGAAATTTGAAGATACAAGTCAAGAGAATTCATGGGAATCAGAAGATTAGAATTAAGTCTTCTGCTTAGCAGATCAGAAGTCTAAGATGAAATAGATGGTACTCATCTTTCTCCTGCTGAGCCATGAACGTACTAACACTTTTCCTTCCGACTTCCACAACCTCTACTTTCTGTTCAATGCGATTTAGTTAGCATGCTCATTGAGACCAGACGTTACCGTCAGTCAATCAGCTAGTGGGAGATCGACAAGAAGCCCTTTATTTAGTAGTAATGGGCTTTAGATGTCAAACCCGGTTCGATAGGTAGGCTAGTACGCTTCAGTGCAGATGTCTGCAAGGTTACTCAGTTTGAGTTGGATGGAGTTGGTTGGATATTGTCCTCATGTTGTAATTACTACGAATGGAACTTGGAACAAGAATCTGTCTTATCGTGTGTCTGCGAACAATTCCACAACTATTGTACAAGAATAAAGCCGAGCAGCTCCGGTATTTGCATACCTAAGACCGTCTCTCAATACTGTACTTGTGCTTCCTCAAATTAGTCTTCCACCGTACTCTGTCATATTACAATAGTTCAACAGTTCTGGTTAACTACTTCCATTATATTATATCATGCAGCGATCTCACTAACTATAGTACGCGAACCACTTCGTGATACATAATAACATCTTCCGATGCGCGGTTCGTTAAGAATTAAGAACGTTCATGAATCTACAGAAACCTCCGTGGCTTAGGCAGCAGCACGCCGGCCTCTCACCGCTGGGTCCGTGGTTCAAATCCCAGTCACTGCATGTGAGATTTGTGCTGGACAAAGCGAAGGCAGACAGGTTTTTCTCCGGGTACTCCGGTTTCACCTGTCACAATTTAATTCCAGCAGCACTCTTCACTATCATTCTATCATTTCATCTGTCATTTTTTTAATCATTGCACCAGGGGAGTGCGACAGGCATCGGCAGCCGGCACAGTCCATATCCTTGCCGCTAGAATGGGGTTTCATTCATTCCATCCCTGACCTGGTCGGTCGACTGGAAGCAGGCTGTGGATTTTTATGAATTTACAGACTGCACATGTGCTCGTATCAAGAAATAATAATTTCACTGCTACATAGATAATGAAACTTTCAAATGAGACAATCCATTTCATTTTAACTCTGGTTTTCTTCTAGTCCAGGCAAGCACCACGATGATACTGATATGACATTTGTTGCTCTCGTCATACGAGCACAACCTTCTCTGAGATCTATTCTTCTATTCAGATTTTATTGCCCACCTCGTTGCGTAGTGGTTAGCACTCTTAGCTGCCAGAGCGAAGGCCCGGGGTCAATTCTCACCTCAGCCATTCTGGAAGTAGTTTTCCGTGGTTCCCACTGGTGTAGATCCAGGCGATTTCCGGGAAGGTTCCTAAATTAAGACCACGGCCGCCTCGTTCCCAATCCTCATCTGAATTATAAATACACACCCTAATGCAGCCATCACAATAAATAGGTTAATCAATGAATTTCACACACACACCCAAGTACATGGGGCTACATGACCACAATGTCGCAAAACCTTTAAATAAATCAATAACAACATCTCAAATTTTGTGGCATGAACGGGAATAATAATGTTTTCATTACAAGTTTTGAAAGTTAGAGATTTTATCATTTTGCGAAATACTATTTTTAATACGGGTATAGAGTAAATGTAATTGGAAACCCCTGTTTAACGAATAAAACGAAAGCTGCTGACTTGACTCGACTGTCCATTCGTAAATAAAGGCAAACAGTTACAGTATGCCTTGTGAGAGGTGAATCCCTAACTATTTCAGCAATTCTGAGGAAGAGAGAGAGAGATAAGGAAAGGAAAGAGAGACGTTTGCTTGTAGCATTATTATTATTATTATTATTAGTAGTAGTAGTATTTTTTCTTTCTTTCTTTCTTTCTTTCTTTCTTTCTTTCTTCGTTATGCCCATTCATAGAGCGCGTTGGAACTTGTTTATTAGCTTGATGAATTTTGCCTTCTTCTTCTTCTCCCAAAATCTCTTCATGAACCCACTGTGTTCTTTCTTGCGTTCTTCTGTCCATCTTGTACCAGTCTTGCTGCTAGATTATTATTATTATTATTATTATTATTATTATTATTATTATTATTATTATTATTATTATTATTATTATTATTATTATTATTATTATTGTTACTTTCTCTGTTAGGGTCTTCTGAGGAACACGAACCAATTTCAATGTTTAGTCCTTTGTTGTGTTATTATTATGATTATTATTATTATTATTATTATTTATTCAATTCACCATTACAAACATGAGTTACTCTAAAGCACGGGTTAAACCAAGTGCTTTACAACAATACATAAAAACTATAATACAAACTATAATACATACGTATCATGTATATACAAAATATAGAGTTCATAATCACTCATTCACTAGCAAGGAAGGATCGCACAATATTGCATGTGGACAATAGGACAGAATGCTCTATACTATTGTAGATGGTTGACGGAAGATCCAATTCCTTCAGACTCTTGTGGAGTGTGTGAGGTATGAGGCCGTTGACTGACAAGATTACAGGCACTATCCGAACGCAGTTCATCTTCCATATCCTCTTGATTTCCTCTGCAAGCTGTCTATACTTGGAGATTTTTTCATTGTGCTTACGTTCGATGTTGGTGTCGTTGGGGACTGCTATGTCCATTATAAATGTAGTGCCATCAACCTTATTTACTACTATGATGTCTGGTCGATTGTGATCTATTGTTTTGTCTGTCACAATACCAGTGTCCTAATATATTTTACACAATTCATTTTCGAGGAGGGATAGTGGATGATACTTGTAGTAAGGGATATACTCCTCAGTTAATTTATATTTCTGTGCGAGTGCTTGATGAATGATGCCTGCAACCTGATTGTGCCGTTTTGTATATTCAACTGATGCTAGTATTGGGCAACCTGCAGTGACATGGTCAATGGTCTCGAGATGAATGGCGCATCGCCTGCATTTGTCTGAAATTACACTGGTATCTTTGATGATGCATAGCTTGTAATTTTTTGTAGCAATGACTTGATCTTGGATGGCAATTGCGAATCCCTCTGTTTCTCCCAACAGTCGACCACTTTGTAACCACATACACGATGCGTTTTTATCAATACTCTGTTAGGATAGGTTGTTGTAGTATTTTCCATGGAGGGTCTTTTCACCCCATGCCTTTGCTTTTTCATGTAAGTGTAGTTGCTGGCTGATATGATCATCAGAGGTTGTACGAAGGTTCAATACAGTGTGTTTATCAGTAAGTGCAATGGCTTTATGGATAATGCTGGTTTCTTTTCTTTGATCGAAATATCTTCTAAGGGTTTTAATTTGGTTCTGGAGCAAAATGTGTCCATCCAGTACTCCTCGACCTCCCATCTTTCGTGGAAGACTGACCCTTTCTTTGCAGGCGTTTGGATGATGTAAACGGTAAGTAGTGGGAAGGGTCCTTGTTTTTCTCTGCAGGCTTTCCATTTCTGTTGCTGACCAGTTCAGAATCCCAAATGAATATACTAGGGTTGGTATAGCGTATGTGTTGATAGCTTTAATGTTGTTCTTTGCACATATATTGGTTCGCAGCACTTGATGTAGTCTTGTGGTATATTTGCCAATGAGTTCATCTTTGATACTTTTTCGATCCAAAGTTGTATTTTGAGCAAATCCCAGATATTTGTATGTTTATATTTCAGTCATTCCTTCAATTAGAGATCCTTTGCGTAGCTCATGTGGTTCAGAAGTTGCATATTTACCTCTTTCAATTGCCAAACGCTTGCATTTCTTCACTCCCAACCTCATTCGTACCTTGGATGAATATGAATCTATTATATTAAGCATGGCATTCATTTGAGTCTCATTGTGTGCATTCGCCCGCCAGACCGAAGGAAGACCAGCAGGAGGGGACTCCATCTTTCTCAATCCGAATTTAGGAACAATAAAAGAAATAATAAAAAAAGAAAACACAATTATAGTAAAAACCACCCTACTATCAATCATAGGCATGTATGCTCAACCGCAAATGTCAATAGAGGACATAATCGAAAGAATAACAGAGGTCTTATCGCAAATAAAATTAGATGATAGAGTAATCTTCGCAGGGGACATAAACGCAAGAATAGACACACCAACCATTAAAACGGAACAGATTAAGGAGACACTGGAAGAAGCAGGCTATGTCCTTATTAATATCCCCAATATGAAGACATACATTGCCCCGAATGGAACCAGTGCCAAAGATCTAGTCTTCTACAGAGGAACAGACATTAAAAAACTCAGTCAAAAAGCACTATGGACTTCAGCCATGGCCCCAATTAGGAAACATCTACCAATCTCGACTATCTTTGAAATCTTCTGCCAAGACCAACTACCCATACCGCCAAATAATAAAATATCCAGGAAACTAGATATAGAGAAACTAGGGAATATCAGCGAAAAAATAGATAAAGCAAAACAATTAATTCAACGGCATGAATTAACTGAAGCAGTGGAAATATGTATGAGAACCCTTCAATCATGTCAAACTCAAACGAAAGTAAGGATATCACAACCATGGTTCAATAAAGACTGTTATAATAAACGGAAAAAGACCCTGCTAGCACTACATCGAGCGAAGAACACATCGGAACCGAATCACCTGGTAAAATACGCCGAACAAAGAAGGAAATATAAATCCCTAATCAAAAAGACGAGAACGGATTATATTGAAGAAGATGCCAGGAGACGTGCTGCAAACGCTCAAAATGACCCATTCCTAATGCTTAGGAAACCAAAATCACCAGTAACGAGCAATATCTCTATGGAAACATGGGAAAACCATTTCATAAGCATTCTCAATCATCAATACCAGTCAAAAGCGTTTGAATTAACTCCAGTAACAATGACAGTTTATTACACCCCCATCACAAGACAGTGAATTATTGATACAATAACGACAGCATCTGCAATGAACACCTAAAAGACTCTCTGCCTGTCATGCTAGAATACTGGGTAGAACTATTCAACACATGCATACTCACTGGGGAAATCCCAGAGCAATGGAGGTCGTCAACAATCAAAGTGATGAGAGAAATACTTTGTGGTCTTCGCAGACTACCGTAAGGCTTTTGACCTCATTGACAGAGCGACGCTAGTCCGGAAAGTAATCCGTTAGTAATCATAATCTCGAATATCATCAGATATAACTATGTCAAAATATCAGATAGCATAGCCCTATCCAAAATCATAACCCAAAAAAACGGAATCCTACAAGGAGATCCAATCAGCCCAATATTATTCAATATGACAGCCGATATCACAGAAATAATCATAGATACATCAGCATCACTTTTACTTTATGCGGACGACATGGCAATAGGTTCAGAAAACATAGAAGAGCTCCAAGAGGTCCTCAACAGGCTCACATCATGGACAGAAAGAAATGGCCTACAAATTAACCACAGCAAAACCAAACAGATGCCCTTCAGGAAAGAAGGAAGGTATGCACTTAAAAACACAATGACTCTGCACAACAAACCACTAGAAGTAGTGCCGAAATTCAAGTACCTCGGAGTCACCCTCCAAACTACTCTAAAATCCTACAATATCCACGTTAAAGAAAGAGCGGCCGCAGCAATAAAATCCATTTACCACATCGAACAACCTCAACAAATATCATTGGGTACAGAAATGCTACTGTTCAGAACAGCCATATCACCAATAGCTACCTATGGGATTAGCATTACCTGGGAAAAACTCACACTCAGCGACCTGATAATAGAAAAAGTCAAGGCCCGATAACTTAAGAGGATTTTAGGCATATGAAAGTCTGCCCCTTCAAGGTTGACATATGTATTAACTAAGGAGGACTACTTCATCGACGACATCAAAATACAGTTTTACCTACCAAACACCAAAGCCTATGAGAATGCACGCCGAACCTTAAATGAGAAACGAAATGCCATTTGGTCCGACTTTTACTCCTCAGATGCCATAATGACGGAAGAGTGGAAACAAGCTAATTACGAGCTACGACACGTAATAACACGTTACGCCACCCATGGATTTCACTATAGATTTTGCAAAACCAAGAATTTCCACCAACCGAATGAAGACTGCGTGTGTGACCTGTGCAACGATCATTGTGAAAGGTACCACGCACAAAACTGCAAAATGAGGACAACCTCAATTATAAGACTGGCATTAGCATAATTGATCATTTATGTACAAATATGTATTTGCACATTGTGCGCTTTTCTTTTAATAATAATAATTGTGTGCATATAGTTTGAGGTCATCCATATAAAGGAGATGGGATATTCTGTATTTCCTGTTGTAATATTTGATGTCAAATCCGAAACCGGTGGAGTTTAGAATTTTAGAGACAGGATTGATGGCTAAGCAAAACCATAATGGGCTTAGCGAGTCGCCTTGATAGATACCACGCTAAATTTTTAGCCTATTTTCATTTATGCAAAAATTGGCCTATGAGATCACCTTTTGCCCGTGTGTCTGTGTGTGCGTGTGTGATTCGCGTGTGTGTGTCGCCCCCTAATGACTTCTAAATGGCTGGAGCGATTTTGATGAAACTCTGTAAGTTCATAGCACTATTCCGGACGACCCCTACCATGCCCTTCAAATTTTGGTTCGTCTCACCAATCCAACATGGCGGCTGTGCGAAATATTTCACCAGCATTCAATATCTCCGAAACTATTACCGATATCACCCTGGAATTGTTTACGATGATAAAGGGAACTACTAGAAGTTCATTAAATAGACATTTCACGCAATTTAACCAACCAAACGCAATAAAACTTGGTTCGATGGTTCATAAGTTTAGAGGCTGCGACAACGCGGTCATGTAGCCCCGTGTACTTTGTGTGTGTGTAGAATCTGTCTGATAAAAGGTGTTAATTGTGATGACGGTATTAGTGTGTGTTATCTGCTTTTTATTTTATTTAAGTACTTCAACTTAGAATTTTTCAAATAGTTCCTACTTTTGCCGCCAAGCGCCACCATCAACGACTACTAGGCCAAGTTCATAACTTAGCTACTAGACGCCACCGCAGTCGGCTCTCGGCAACGAACGTAGAAACCTAAGAGCATTGTTTACATTCTTAACCTATCCAATTTAGCTTCACACAGGTGCAATTAGTGGAAGGTTCTTTAACATGCCATAAATCTATGACATGGGACCACCGGCTTTACTTCCCCTCCGGTACAGTATATGTTTATACACATTGTAATGTACCGACATCTAACTTCATTCAATTGTTTACATAACCTCAAGATGGCGGCTGTGCGAAAAATTTCACCGGCATTATATATCTCTGAAACTATTAGCGGTATCACCCTGAAATTTAGTTCGGAGATAAAGGGCACTACTGAAAGTTCGCCTATAAGACTTTCAAAAACCGTTTAACAACAAAACGAACATTGCGGCCAAGCGAAGTTGAAAGTTTTATATGGACCTTTCTCGCGATTTAATGATCCAAACGCAATGAAACTTGGTACAGGAGATGTTTCTACACATTTTAATGCACTGGCATCTAATTTAGGTGAATTGTTTACATAACCCCAAGATGGCGGCTGTGCGAAATTTAAATGTTTTTTTTTCTTGTGTCGTAATCATGCGATCGAAGTGAAAGTTTGAATAATGAACCTACGCAATAATTTCCCTTTAATGGTACATGACTCTATGGCCAATACATATAACCATCCAATATGGCGACCATCCGAAATATTTAGACGGCTCTGAATATCTACGAATCTATTATAGCAATCAAACGGATTTTTTTATGTTCATAGGCTATGAACATAAGTTCACCTATAGGACTTTCAGTAACCTGGTGAGTACAAATCCAACGTTGAGGCGACGCGAAGTTTAAATATTGTTACGTGCCACCCCCTAGTGGCACTTACGTTAACTGGATTACGGTGGGTGAAGCACAAACACAATTGTTCCTTTAACGAAATATAATTTTATTGCAGCCCTCAAACATACACAGTGCACACACACACACACACTGAGTCTAACTTCAGAAAACACTACTGGTCACTATTAGTTTCCACATTTACCCTCACACCACTGTCCTCGCTATTTATGTTCTCTCTGTCCGTGAGGCGTTACAGTGTTCCAGCTTACACTCACACGTACAGTCTACACAGGTTCTCTACAGACTTGCCCTGCCACTTCACTTACTTCCAGAGTCCTCTTGCTGCTCCTTTTGCGCTGTTGCTCGTCCCGTGTCGATCCCACGACCATGACTTCCACGAAGCACCGCGACACCTCCAAGCACTCACAGTCCTGACTCAAAGTTGCACCCTGGCATGCAGGCTTCCACTCTGTTACCGTAGACGTCCAGTAATAATCGCTGTACTGCTCCGTACGCACTCACTCGACAACACTTCAGTACACACTAGCACTGACCAATACTGTCAAATACACCGTCCAATGCACTGCCCAATACACTGCCTCCTCGCCGCGGCTCGCTGGTTTATATGGGATCAGTCCCTGGCCTGGAGTGTTCGAAATGTCACAACCTATTGCCGCATTGAGTCTGTTCTCGATGGTTCTAAGTCCAGACTTTTCACGTATTCTCTGGCCCCCCCTGCGATGACTCACGGGTGCTCCGCTATTGTGTCTGCCGGTGGGAGGGGCCGGGAGGGTGTGGGAACTTTCTCTCGCCGGCTGATGGTTCGGTCCAAGGCCAACGAGACAGCTGCTTTGGTCTGTCACACTGTCGCTCACCCGAAATTCACCTGCCGGTTCGCGGCGGTACGTAACACTGCTCCCCTCTTTAAAGCAACTCGCCTCGAGTTGTTCGTCGTAAAGGCCGTCCGAGGTCCGAAGGGGTGGCATCGACGGCGCTGACAAGCCCCTGTTTTGGCTGGCCCTGGCCCTCACTCGCGTTTCTAACCGTGAGGCTGTTCCTTGCCGACAGCTGCTCATTAGATGGCGCCTTTCACACCGTAGCCAACAGGTGGCTTTCCTACTGCAACGGCGTCCCGGTGATGGTTTACGCCGCTTTGGTGGAGGGTAGCCAACCTCCACTGCCTCTTCGTCTCCGGCGGCGTCACTCCTCCTCGGTGGCGTTACCCATGTTGTCCTCCTCGTCGCCGCCATTCCCAACGCGATGGTCTTTACCTGCCGCGGGTAGCGCCTTCTACTGAGCATCGAATACTCACCTACCATGGCGTCGCGATGCCCATCCACGAAGATGTACGCCGCCTCTCGGTGCACGTGCTCGGGAGGCGAGCCAGCCAGCGCGAGCTCTTCAATTGACTTACTCGCGCGCCCGTTCCTCCCTTCTAGCCGTAGGTGGTACATGGCAGGTAGCTGGTAGTCCTCACGATGCTCCTCCAGCGTCGCGACGATCCCGTTGTACCCAGTCCCCGTCCGGACGTTGTGTAGCACCTCCACCATGCGAAGTCATGTGATGAGCTGAACGGCTACGTCCTCCAACGTACACCTGGCATGGTCCACCACAGGGTCGAACCCGGTCCCGCAGATCTGCCATGATGTAGTCTCTTCGACGTGCGTGGTCCTCAACCTCGTGACACTGTTCCTGTCGTCGGAGCTACTAAGCCTTGGCCCCATTTCCATTCCCGTGATGCTTCCCAGTGGCTCGTCCCTGACTCGCTGAGCATTCCGAACTCCGGACTCCACGAACTGTTTGTCTTGGCCATCAGCGTCCTCTGCCGTGCCACTTTCCATATCACCTGCAAGCTTGTTATACTCCAGCCTTGATTTCAGGTCTGAATTCAGCTCGTCCTGACTAGTTCCATGCTCCACTTTCTTTTCAGAATTTTCGGAACTTTCCCCAATTTTATTTTCCAAATTTTCCGAATATATCACCATTTTCTTTCCCAGGTTTTCAAAATGTTCCGTCATTTTCTTTTCCACGTCCTCTATCTTGGAAGTTAACTTTTCTAGCAGGAGTTGCATTTGCGCATCCATTTTATTTGTCTGACTTGTGACGGGCATGCACTCGCAGGAGAATAATGAACTGTGATACAATGACCTGCACGATTTTGAACCTAGGACCTTCAGGTGTTGTGCTTGCTTGAGTTCGTAATCCGGCTTCTGACACCAGTTGTTACGTGCCACCCCCTAGTGGCACTTACGTTAACTGGATTACGGTGGGTGAAGCACAAACACAATTGTTCCTTTAACGAAATATAATTTTATTGCAGCCCACAAACATACACAGTGCACATACACACACACACACACTGAGTCTAACTTCAGAAAACACTACTGGTCACTATTAGTTTCCACATTTACCCTCACACCACTGTCCTCGCTATTTATGTTCTCTCTGTCCGTGAGGCGTTACAGTGTTCCAGCTTACACTCACACGTACAGTCTACACAGGTACTCTACAGCCTTGCCCTGCCACTTCACTTACTTCCAGAGTCCTCTTGCTGATCCTTTTGCGCTGTTGCTGGTCCCGTGTCGATCCCACGACCACGACTTCCACGAAGCACCGCGACACCTCCAAGCACTCACAGTCCTGACTCAAAGTTGCACCCTGGCATGCAGGCTTCCACTCTGTTACCGTAGACGTCCAGTAATAATCGCTGTACTGCTCCGTACGCACTCACTCGACAACACTTCAGTACACACTAGCACTGACCAATACTGTCAAATACACCGTCCAATGCACTGCCCAATACACTGCCTCCTCGCTGCGGCTCGCTGGTTAATATGGGATCAGTCCCTGGCCTGGAGTGTTCAAAATGTCACAACCTATTGCCGCATTGAGTCTGTTCTCGATGGTTCTAAGTCCAGACTTCTCACGTATTCTCTGGCCCGCCCGTGATGACTCACGGGTGCTCCGCTATTGTGTCTGCCGGTGAGAGGGGCCGGAAGGGTGTGGGAACTTTCTCTCTCCGGCTGATGGTTCGGTCCAAGGCCAACGAGACAGCTGCTTTGGTCTGTCACACTGTCGCTCACCAGAAAGTCTCCTGCCGGTTCGCGGCGGTACGTAACAATATTCACATGGACGTTTCACGCAATTTAACCATCCGAGTGCAGTGAACTTGGCACAGTAAATCCAGTGGCGGCTGGTGTAGAAAATTAGTTGTGTGCTGTAGGCCTGACCCTCCCTTAATTTTTTTTATATAAACATATAGAAACACTCACTCAGTGACGAAAAATGAAGTCCATACGTCGCTCCTTCTTGCTGCAGAACTTGTCAATCACCCTGGCATTGAACCCCTCTATACTGGAGACCGTCTTCTTCTCAATGGAGAGCATAGCGAAGGCACTTAGTCTTTCTTGTGCCATGGTGTTCCGTAGAAAGGTCTTTATCCTCTTCAGCGATGAGAAACACCTCTCAGGCTCTGAAGTAGTCATGGGTGTTGTTACTAATATCCTCAGAAGCTTGCTTGTTTGGCAGAACGTACCTTGCAGATTACTGGATATTATGAAATGCAGAAGAGGGACTGCCCCACCAATATTCCTAAAATCTGGCCTACAGTACAGAACCGATAGTTCTGTTCTGAGCCTTTTCTTTTCCAGCATGCTATCGGCATGAACAGTTACACCTAGTTTTTTTTTAAATCTGGAAACGTTTTGGAAAATCGTTCAAAGTTGGTGGAATCTAACAGTTTTGCTGCTTCCAGGTGATCCAAGATTTGGAAGCGATCGTGGGCTTCTCGTGTGTTCTCGTGACACAGCGGATTTTATCTTCACGGCATCAGCTGTTCGTGACTGCAACTGATTGTACATGGTAATAACACCTGCAATTACAAAATATTCACGAAACACTTGGTGTGACCGCGCAAAAACAGTACTACTCAGTATTACCAAAAGCATTAAAATGAAACCAGCAACGCCGTAATGCAAAATCACAGGTTATTTTGCAATAGTGAAATTTATGAACTAGGCATCACAATAATCATGTCCTTATTTTGACGACATAAACATTATAATTTTTATAGTACATCGATTTACAAAATGTAGCTATAGAATAATTAAGTTGGGTGTATTGAAAAAGACCTTCTAGCGGGAACAGCTGATGGCTTCCTCTGCTTTTTACCCCATTTTCTTTGAGCGATTCCCTCTTAAATCCTATTGCTGTGTCCAGATAGTGTCACTGGCCACGTTCACATTCCTTGTGACCAGTGCTGCCTCTCTGTGGTCGAACAAAGAATCGCTGTGATGACTGGTCTTAGCTGTTGTCCCAACAGCACATCCAGAACACAAGGGAAAAGTTGGGCGCGCATGCGCAGAAGACAAAATTCACGTATGCTGCCTATAAACTTGGAAATTCTCGCTGGGCTGTGATCTGCACAGCTAACGCCGTGCACGGAGTGGAGCGCACGCCTAGATACCTCGTACCGTATCTGTTCTGTACCTCGTAGTGAGGGGAGTATAAATATTTCCTACTCTTTGCTTGACGTCTTTTTTAAAGCGTTGTATTTGTAGATAATAAGCCTACTATTAAAATAATTTATTTTCAAATAAAGCAGTGTGCTGCAGCGCTTCAGCACATAAGGAGCGGCCGCCCCTGAGTAAATCCTTATACAAATGTTAATCCACTGGCATCTAATTTATTTCAATTGTTTCCATAACCACAAGATGGCAGCCGTGCGAAATTTCAAAATCTCGTTTTTACGTCTTGTGTCCTAATCATGCGATTGAAGTTTGAATGCTACACGTACACAATAATCTTCATGTAACAGTACATAACTCTAGGACCTACATATATAAAAATCCATCCGAAATATCTAGTCGGTTCTCAATATCTACGAATCTATTACAGCAATCAAACTGAAATTTTGTATGTTGATAGTGGCAATTAACATAAGTAGGTTATATGAAAATAGTTTATATAGTTCTTCACGGTACTCCTTGTTATTGTGTCAGATGTGACGCATTCATTGTCTGCCTTAGTACAAAATACTGTTTTCCAATTATCCATCGTGACCTCCAGGAAGTGAATTATAGCAGGGTTGATCTTATACAGATGGAGGATTTCTCTCAGCCATGAATGCGGGACTAAATCAAATGCTTTCTGGTAATCTATATATGCCGTATATAGATTCCTTTGATTATGTATCGCCTGTTGTGTTATCACAGAATCAATAACTATCTGTTTTTGCATCCTTGCGACAGCTTCTTGCATCCTTTCTGTTCCTCAGCCAAAATGTTATGTTTGTCGAGATACTTGTATATTTCGTCCGCAATTATGGACGTAAATAGTTTGTAAAGTGTTTGGAGACAGGTGATAGGTCTGTAGTTTGGTGGGTCTTTAGTATTTCTACTTTCTTTTGAGATAAGATATGTAATTCCAGCAGTAAGGAAATCAGGACATTCCTCAGGATGATGGATGAGGTAAGTAAATTTCTGGGCTATCTTCTGGTGCACGCACGTGAAATGTTTGTACCAATAATTGTGAATTTTATCTGTGCCCAGCACTTCCCAATTCTTACTTCTCCTTATAGCATCATATATATGCCGTTCTTCAATGGTATCAAAATCCATTTCTTCATATACATTATTGCTGTTTCGTTCTTCGTTGATCCAATTTGCATTTTCATTGTGCGGTGACTTCGCAGCCAATACACTTCTCCAAAAATCTTCCGTTTCTTGCGTGCTAGGAGGTTCTGCTTTTGTCATGGATTGTTTGTTTCGTTTGATCATTCTGTAGAACTGACCTTCATTGTTGGAGAAAGTATGTTTTGTGTTTTCCTCGCTCGTGATTCCTTGTACCTCCTGAGTCTCGCTGCTTTTACGCATAATTTTAGCTTTTGGTTGTCAATGTATTCCTTGATTTTTACTCTGTGATCATATTCCTTTATATGGCTGTTGATTTTTCTGAATATATTCCTCAGCTTTCGATTGGTTTTGGGTTTAGTTGTATTGTTTAAATATGCTGTTAGTTGGCCTATGGTTTTCCTCAGTTCCTTGATGTCATTCTCTAATCGACGCTGCCAGGGTGGAATGTATTCTGCATCTGCACCTTTTCCACGAGAGCTTCCAGACAAAGGTATTAGTTTCTGGTTGTTCAGCCTTATCACAGTTACTGCTGCGCAATATACAAGAGAGTTTGTTTCTTCTAGATTATCGGATGTTTTTTAGGATGTTATTTGTCATACTGACAAGAGATTTACTCTTTGCTGTTTCTAGGAGTTTGGGCAGCTTTGGTCGATAGTCTACTTTAAGGCCCATAAATTCTGTCATTGCCTCTTTAAACACATGTTCAATACAACTTGTTTCATCAGAACTCGAGATATTAGTAGGGATAGTTGGTTCTATAATTCCCTCTTCCCCTGTGTCATTTCTGCTGGTTACTTCCCGAACAGCTTGAATCAATAATGTGGGTCTGCTTTCATTGTTGGATTCTGAAGCTAGAATTTTTGCTGCTTCCTCTTTAAGACTTTGAATCATTATTGCAGAAAGTCTATTGTTCCTCACTATTACACGACTTTGGTCTGCAATTTGTTGTTCTGTAATGAAAGAGTACTCAGGAAAATTCTCCACAAACAACTTGTGCATATATTTCCTGTATGTTGTGAGGTCTCTCTCTAAGTTTGTAACAATTATATTATTATTATTATTATTATTATTATTATTATTGTTATTATTATTATACTCGATATAATGGTGCTCGGGTACTTAATAAGGCATGAGGGTGGTGCTCACAGTCTCAAAAAAAATGTAAACGCCTGATCTAGTATTTGCCCTCCAACTTTCCTTCTATACGGAAACTTATTACTTCGATCATTGGCCTACTTTCGATTTTTGCAAAAAATGAAAGTAGACTTATGAGATCAACACAGGGCGAAAAATTGTGTGTCTGTCTGTATGTTTGTGTGTGAGTCTGTGTGTGTGTGAGTGTGTGCACTCTGAATGTCTGTCCTCCTCCCTATCAATTCGAACACGGTGAAACCAAATTGAACGAAATTTGGTACAGAGGTAGCACTAGCAAAGGGTGGTTATGTGGAGAACAGCCCAGATTCATCAACATAAACGGGAGGACAGCATCAGGCTTAAGGCCTGGACAAAATAACTTCCTTGAGAGAAGATTAGACTGAAAGGATTGGGCTAAGGAAATGCGGCTTGGTTCTTTCAATACTAGACTGAACATTGAGAGTAAATACAATACTTTTATTTTTAGGGTGAAACTTGCAAACACATTAATAAAGCCTTAATTAAAAAATTAGTTATGCTGGCCCGCCTGGGGCAGTTTCAAATGTTCATTAATTTTAATTAGGTTGGCCCAGCCATGGGCTATTACTCAAAAGTTCATTCTGCTTGATGCACACACAAATTTAATATTCTTGCACTTGCTAGCAAACACTTAAAACGAAGATGATTAAGATAATAATAAAAAAGGCACAAACTTATCTTTAGTGGCGATGACTAGAAGCATGCTGACGGAGACTGCCGTGGCCAACACTAGATTTTTTGGTAGTAGAATTTGAAATGTCCAGCATCAGGAAAATAACTTCGCCAGGGCGACCAGCGCTGTACATTGGATAACATCGTTAGGTTTTGATGCTATTTCTTGAATGCCAAATAACATGGCATTTAGAACTGCGATTTGATGCAGCTTCTTGCGGTTTGGAGTAAAAACGTAGAATGAACTTTCTCAGTGCTGAAGCTCTCTGCTGTTGCGTTTCCTGGTAGTTTCACTCATAAATGCAGATTAGGCCTGAAGTTTAGAAGGCCCCGGAGAAGGGCGGAAGGCACGAATGCCTCTCGCTAGTTGAAGAAGACCGTAGAAGGTTTGAAGAAGGAATGCTGATGGAGAGCAAAACGCCGCCACTTAAATAATAACATCATGGAAACGTCTGGAAGCCAAGCTGGCGGGCGATGATTGGCCAGGGCAAGCTGTGACGTCAGTCATACAGGAAGGCAGCAAGCAAGTCGACACCCTTTTCAGTATGCGATCGTAAGCTGGAGGCGCATGACCTATTAACACGCTGAGGTAAGAGTCTTAGATATATATATAGAGAGAGATTAAACACTAGTAATAAACATTATAATGTTAACAGAAATGAATAAGTACATATGTTTTCGTTCGGTGGTCTCAAAAGCATTTAACTGACAAATGCAGCACAAAAGAAAAACGCACTATAAACATCACGAAAGTGATCATGCTCCGAGACCCCCGAAAGAAAACAATCAAAGAATCAGTTACAAAAACGTGAACAACAATAAAGAAGATGACACTAAGCCTCAACAGGCAAGATAGCAACCATAGAAATTGGTCTAGTATAGACACCCTTACTAGTGAGAACATCTACAACTCTCACATGATTATCCCGACCCAAATGGCAGTGAGTTACCCTACCAATATTCCATACGAGAGGGGGACTTGGATCTCGCAAAAGAACCATATCTCCCACTCGCACATCAGGCTGGGAAAGCCGCCACTTCTCTCTTCTGTTAAGTGAGCCGAGATACTCCAGCTTCCAACGGCGCCAAAAGGAGTTTCGCAAAGAGTCTAACTTCCTCCAGAAAATAGGCAACCTGAGATCACAGCGTCGACTCAGCAAAGGAGGCGTAGAAGCTAAAGAACAGCCTATTAAAAAATGACCAGGTGTTAAGGGAAGAAGATCCTTAGGATCATTAGACAAAGGCGTGAGCGGCCTAGAATTTACAATACCCTCAACCTGAATAATTAAAGAATTGAATTCCTCATAGGAAAGGATGGCTGAACCAAGGGTTTTCTTCAGCTGTCTCTTCGTGAGCTTTATGCAAGATTCCCAACGACCACCATGATGGGGGGCGTATGGGGGAGTGAAATGCCATTTGAATCCCTTAGCATGCGAAAAATTAGAAAACTGTTCCTTAGCAGAAGGGGAGGTAAGCGCAGTTTTCCAAAGATCAAAAGTACTAACAAAAATTTTTGCGTTATCTGAGAAAACCTCAGAAGGAACACCCCTTCTAGCGGCAAATCTAGAAAAGGCTGCTATAAAATAAGGAGTAGAAGCACTTGTAACCAACTCAAGGTGAATGGCTCCTGTCACCATGCACACAAATAAAGAAATATAAAGTTTACCTAACAACTTTCGCTTAGATAAAGGGGAATTAACTTGATAGACATAAGGACCGGCATAATCGATACCCGTTAGGGCGAAAGGCTTACTAGGTTCGGAACGAAAATATGGCAAGTTTCCCATAATTTGCGTGATTGGCGGGGGCTTAGATTTGAAACAAGGTATACATTTCCGTATAACAGAAGAAACTTCATGAACACCGTTAATGAGCCAATATTTCTCGCGAATTAAACAAAGCAAAGTGCGGGTGCCAGCGTGCAAATTCTGATAATGAAATTTCTTTACGATAAGAGTAGTAATAGGATGTCTAGAAGGGAGAATAATGGGATGTTTTTTCTCATCTGAGTAACTCGAATATTCTAGCCTACCCCCCACTCTTATTAATCCATCTTGGTCCAAAAAAGGGGTGAGAGGTAACAGCCTACTAGACTTTGGTAAAGCTTTTTTGCTTAAAAGCGTCTGATACTCAAGAAAGAATACTTCTTGTTGCATGAGAAACAAGATTCTACGAGTAGCAAATTCCAATTCCATTTTAGTGAGAAAGGGTTGCGGTTTCACAGGCTGATCAAGAACAAGAAATTTCCATCGAAATAAATATGCTACCACACGAATTAATTTATTAAATGAAGAGTAACGCTGAAACAGACTAGTAGCAATAGAAGTTAGAAAAAGGGAAGCGGTAACAATGCGAGCATCAGGAACATCTTCTGCGAGTGGATTAGATGAACGAGGCCAACAAGAGAAATCCTGACTGAGCCACGCCGGACCATTCCAGTATAATTTAAGAGAAATTAATTTCTTGGGCAAGCAGCCACGTGAAATTATATCAGCGGGGTTTTCTTTTCCCGGAACATGATTCCATTGGTCAAAATGAGACAACTCTTGTATTTTAGAAACGCGATTAGCCACAAAAGTGGTCCAATGCGAAGAAGGTTTTGAAAGCCAAGCTAACACGATGGAAGAATCACTCCAAAACCATGTGGTCGAAAATTTCAAATTTAAACTGATTTTTAATTTGCTGGCTAATTCCACAGCCATTACAGCAGAACATAATTCCAATCTAGGCAAATATATGGATTTGAGTGGGGCTACCTTTGATTTTGCGCAAATTAAATTGGAAAATCCGGGTAAAGTATTGGAAGAGCGGCCTACTAAATAGGCGCAGCAACCGTATGCCTTTTCAGAACTATCTGCAAATACGTGCAAATCGAAATACTGACATGAAAGGTCCGAAATTAAAGTGCGGGGAATAGAAATTTGAGAAAGATCTAACAAACTCTTGCGGTATTTCAACCACTCATCCAAAAGGGGGGAGGGTACCTCCTCATCCCAACCAATTTTCAATAACCAAAGTTTTTGCAAGAAAATTTTTGCAGTAATAACCACCGGAGCAATGTACTGCAAGGGATCAAAAACTTTTGCTATTTCTGATAATAATTGCCTTTTCGTTTGAGGGTGAAACTCAGATAAGTGTACCTGATAGCAAAAGGTATCTGAAGAAGGAGACCAAAAAACACCCAAGGTTTTAATAGCTGATTCCTCAGTAGGAAGCGCAACACATTTGTCAACAGGAGTTACTTGTGAAAAGTTAGATAAAAATTCGGTTGAGTTCGAGTTCCACTTATGAAGGGTAAACCCACCACCGGAAAGAAGAGAGTTTAAATCTTCACAAACAAGAAGTGCGTCAGAGATACTAGGAAAAGAATACAGAAAATCATCTACATAAAATGCAGTTTTCAAAACTTCAGAAGCTAGAGGATGAAAAAGATGACCATCTTGTTCGGCCAACATGTGAAGAGATCGTATTGCGAGAAAGGCAGACGGCTTAAGACCGTATGTCACTGTTCTTAAACGAAATATTTTTATAGGTTTTGCATTGTCGTCTCGCCACAAAATTCTTTGCAAATCACGTTGTTCTGAATTTACTAGAATTTGCCTATACATTTGCTTGATGTCAGCAAGGACAGCAATAGGGAATAGACGAAAGTTAAGTAAAACTGAAGTAAGATCTGTCTGAATAGCGGGTCCAGAATGCAGAGTGTCATTGAGAGAAACACCATTAGCATCTGGAGATGACCCATTAAAAACCACTCTTATCTGTTCTCGGGTGGAAGAATTTTTCCAAACCGGATGATGATTAAGATATACTATTTCTTTAGGAGGATTACTAATTTCTTCAGATTTTGCAACGACTTCCATGTGATTCGCTGATTCGTATTCTTCCATGAAGGAAGTATACTGAGTTTTTAAGAGAGCATCTTTTTTAAAGCGATTTTCAATTGCGAATAAAGCTTTGAGAGCTCTGGAATGTGATTCTGTAATAACAGGGGGGTTAAAAATGCGAGGAAGAGTAACCACGAATCTGCCTTCAGTAGTGCGAACAGTGGTTTCTACGTAGTGTGTTTCACAGATCTCATTATTGAGAGAATGAGGTGAGGTGACTTGAATATCCTCAATGTCCCAGAACTTAATTAATTCTTGATTTAAATCAGCACCAACAAAATAACAATGAGATTTTTGTTGAACGGGGTTGCGGTATATTTGCCCAGTGGCAATCCAACCAAAATCAGTTCTACGAAAGAAAACATCACGGGCAACTTTAACCTTTTCCGGATGTAAACATTGCCAAAAAATGCTGGCACTTAAAAGAATTTCTACAGATGAAGCTCTGTTGAAATTCGGATCTGCAAGTTGCAAATGATGCGGAATATTCCAACCCTGGACTTGAAAAGAAGTAATGGGGGTGTCATTACCTATGGAATTTATAATTAAAAAATCTAAATTTAAATGAATGCCAAGATTATTGGAATCTTTTACATCCACTTTAGCATAACTCAGAGATTGCGATTTGGAACCATTAATTCCTGTAACTTCTATAGAAGTAGGGCATATTTGTAGACCTAACTTGCGAACTAGCGATTCACTGATAAAATTGTTAGTTGCAGCATTATCTAACAATCCCCTTACAGAAACCCATTTTCCGTGAACATTCTTCACTAGAATTTGGACAGTGGACAATAAAACTTGAGTTTTACTGAACGAAACAGAGCTTTGAGTAAAAGACTGAGCGTTATTCGGCAAAGTCTCAGAATGAGATTTAGCGGATGAACTATTGGTTGCTGATGACCGCGATCTTTCATGCCTATGCAGGAGAGTATGATGCTTTGCTTTACAGTGAAAACATAACCGTTCAGAACGACAATTGCTTATCATATGTGTCGCTGATAGGCAATTAAAGCAGTGCTTGTGGGTGGTAATTAATTTGCGTCTTTCATCCACAGATAAAGATTTGAATTGAGCGCATTGGTACAAGTTATGTGGTTGTTGACACAAAACACAAGCTTGTGCTTGATTGGAAGACCGAATATTGGTAGAAAAGACATGTGACCTTAGTACTCTCTGAGTGGGGCTGATGTCCTTACTATTAGAGGGAGGTTTGAAGGTAGCGCTACTCTTTTGACTGGCTACAGCAGAGAGAATTTGGCATTTCGCCTTTAAGAATTTAATAATAGCTTCATAGGTACACAATGAATGTTGCGACAGAGCTGCTTCCCAATCTTTTAAAGTTTTAGTGTCTAATTTAACAGAAATAAGATGAATCAAAAATAGATCCCAATGGTCAACTGGTTGGTCCAAATTTGCAAGCGCACGAATATGAAGTTCCGCAGCATCGATCAGATTACGAAGCGAGGCAAGATTATCAGCTTGAACAATAGGTAAATTGAATAAACCCTGTATGTGACGTTGAGTTTTTAAACGAGTGTTCCCAAACCGATCTCTGAGAAGTGCCAAAGCTACTTCATAATTTTCATTTGTCAACGTAAGCTCTTGGATGAGTTTAAGTGCGTTGCCTTGCAAGGACAAACGCAAATAATGAAACTTCTGTATTGAAGGAAGAGAATCGTTTTCGTGAATCAATGAATTGAATAATTCAAAAAATGGTTCCCATGTAGCTTCATCTCCGGTAAATTTAGGTAATTCTATTTTCGGTAATATAACACGGGAAGGAAAAGAAGAAGATTCTGAAGGAATTTTCTCCTGCTTTTCCTGCAATGTTAAACTTCTTAAAAGCTGCTTCGCGTCTGCGAACCCCTTATAATATAGATTTTCAACCTCACAACGGTCACTTTGCTGATCGGGATCCTTGGTCTCAATATTACTTTGGATCTCATCATATTTTTCAAAGGCCTGTTCATAACCTTTCAGTCTTTGAGAAATTATGTCACTATTACGTTCTTTTTCCGGGAGCTCATCTAGAAAAGTGCGAAAACGCGTTAACTTGCCTTTGACAGAAGCTCTGGCATTAATGAGTTTCTCGTCAATCGGCATTATGAAAGTTTGTTGTGTACTCACGACTATACTGTGAGCTGGTACACCTTGCTTCGGAAGAAGTTGACAGTCTGCCAGAAAAGAGAGTGCGGCTTCCCCTGCGGTGAAATACGGGCCTGCTGTTTGTCTCCCTTCTCAGTGCCAACCATATACACTCGAGCTGAAACTTTCGAAGTAGATTAGAAAACACAATTTTTAAAATATTAACACACTCAATGTTCAGTATGGCATTTAAATTTTGAATTAGTTCCAACATTAAGAAATTTGAAGATTTGGTTAAACAGAATGTTTACAAGCATCCCGGTTATAGGCACCAAAATGGTTATGTGGAGAACAGCCCAGATTCATCAACATAAACGGGAGGACAGCATCAGGCTTAAGGCCTGGACAAAATAACTTCCTTGAGAGAAGATTAGACTGAAAGGATTGGGCTAAGGAAATGCGGCCTGGTTCTTTCAATACTAGACTGAACATTGAGAGTAAATACAATACTTTTATTTTTAGGGTGAAACTTGCAAACACATTAATAAAGCCTTAATTAAAAAATTAGTTATGCTGGCCCGCCTGGGGCAGTTTCAAATGTTCATTAATTTTAATTAGGTTGGCCCAGCCATGGGCTATTACTCAAAAGTTCATTCTGCTTGATGCACACACAAATTTAATATTCTTGCACTTGCTAGCAAACACTTAAAACGAAGATGATTAAGATAATAATAAAAAAGGCACAAACTTATCTTTAGTGGCGATGACTAGAAGCATGCTGACGGAGACTGCCGTGGCCAACACTAGATTTTTTGGTAGTAGAATTTGAAATGTCCAGCATCAGGAAAATAACTTCGCCAGGGCGACCAGCGCTGTACATTGGATAACATCGTTAGGTTTTGATGCTATTTCTTGAATGCCAAATAACATGGCATTTAGAACTGCGATTTGATGCAGCTTCTTGCGGTTTGGAGTAAAAACGTAGAATGCACTTTCTCAGTGCTGAAGCTCTCTGCTGTTGCGTTTCCTGGTAGTTTCACTCATAAATGCAGATTAGGCCTGAAGTTTAGAAGGCCCCGGAGAAGGGCGGAAGGCACGAATGCCTCTCGCTAGTTGAAGAAGACCGTAGAAGGTTGGAAGAAGGAATGCTGATGGAGAGCAAAACGCCGCCACTTAAATAATAACATCATGGAAACGTCTGGAAGCCAAGCTGGCGGGCGATGATTGGCCAGGGCAAGCTGTGACGTCAGTCATACAGGAAGGCAGCAAGCAAGTCGACACCCTTTTCAGTATGCGATCGTAAGCTGGAGGCGCATGACCTATTAACACGCTGAGGTAAGAGTCTTAGATATATATATATAGAGAGAGATTAAACACTAGTAATAAACATTATAATGTTAACAGAAATGAATAAGTACATATGTTTTCGTTCGGTGGTCTCAAAAGCATTTAACTGACAAATGCAGCACAAAATAAAAACGCACTATAAACATCACGAAAGTGATCAAAGGGCACCTCAGTGTCATATTTTATATCGCCGTCATCTTGACGGAAACGTAATGGCGGCCACCCAAATGTTCGAAGCTTAAGTCAAATTACGACAGTTCAATTATACGATCTCTACCACATTTTGCAACAACATATATTTATATGGCGAACGTCTTTTGACTATACTAAAAGGTCATCAGCCCAATAGTTTGCAGATGGCGGCCATGTATGTGTGAAAATCGATTCCCCGTATCAATTCAAACACGGTGAAACTGAATTGAACGAAATTTGGTACAGAAGTAACACTAACAAAGGGAACCTCGGTGTCATGTTTTATATCGCCGCCATCTTGACGAAAACGAAATGGTGGCCACCAAAATGTTAAAAGCTGAAATCAAATTACGATCAACCTAATCATCTGATCTCTACCAAATTTTGCAAAAACATACCTTTATGTGAGAAGCGTTCTTTGACCAAGATACAAGGTCATCAGTCATATAGTTTGCATATTGCGGCCATGTATGTGTGCAAATCGATTCCCCCTATCAATTCAAACACGGTAAAACTGAATTGAACGAAATTTGGTACAGAGGTAGCACTAGCAAAGGGCTCCTCAAGATCATGTTTATATCGCCGCCGTCTTGACGGAAACGGAATGGCGGCCACCCACATTTTAAAAGCTTAAAACAAATTACGACCAACCTAATTATTTGATCTCTACCAAATTTTGCAACAACATACCTTTTTGTGGGAAGCATCTTTTGACTGAACTAAAAGGTCATCAGCTCAATAGTTTGCAGATAGTGGCCATGTATGTGTGCAAATCGATTCACCATATCATTTCAAACACGGCGAAACCGAATTGAATGAAATTTTGTACAGACGTAGCACTAGCATGTTTAATATCGGTATAGCACGATGTATTTGAACAATCTACTACAACCAACATTCAATTATACTCCTTGAAAAGGACAAAGAGTTATAACAATACCCATGCATTTAGGAGAAAGTAGGCTATACGTTCTTTGCTGAACATCTTGTTTCAATGTGTCATAACAAACTATCCCTTCTTTTATGCACAAACATCTCAAATAAGCAACCCACCTTAATACCTCTTTACCTCTTATTCAGTCCGTAAATCTGGCACTATGCTTCTGCAGTGATTGACCCTCTGCGTGACTTGTGGTAAAACCTGATATGAGTCAACGCGAGTGTAATATCGTCGTGAAAATGGCTGAGCCTAGAATCGAACCTGACGCTGCCTAGGTAAGAGGCAAGCGTGTTAACCATACAACATTGGGCCAGCATACATATTGGTGTAACCAATGCAAGTTTGATGTTAAATTTGTCCTTCCAACCATACTCTTGAAATTGGAAGATACCGCAAGAAGCTCTCCATCATTGAGAAACTTTCTTGAAGTAAACTGAGTTAATGTGAGCAGTAAATCTTAGCAGTGTTAATTAACTTACAGTAATATGTGTTGTGGTCTTTCTTGATGCACTTCAGGTGGAGAAGGGCTATAAACCCGCCCCCTCTTGTCTGTAATGTAATTATCCGACCCTGCACCCTAACCTGCAAGACAAGCCGGTGTCTAGAGCAGATCTATCATTGACTCCCTCGTCTCATTCTGCTGAAGGATTCTGACTTCCGGGTAGATCAAGCCAAGGTAAGGTACGGCAGTGCAGGGGAGAGGGTAATACAAAAGAAGTGTGGCAAAGAGCAGTAGGGCTCGAGGCTCTCAAGGAGGACATAGATGGGAGGAAATGGAAAAGGTCTGGCTGTGATGCTGTCTTCTTACAGCTCGCAGCGAACAGGGGGGTGGACCACGGATAAGGAACGTGTAGTAGGGGAAAATAGAGAGCCTCAGGCTTGATCTTTTTCCACTTACGTCTTTAGCTAAATGAGAAGTTAATGGCCCTCAGGAGTAGAGTACACAGGTTATTAACAAGAATAAATAATTTGAATAGAATCACATAAAAATGACCATGATAGCCCGATTATTTAGGCCTACTGACGTATTGATTATAATAAACTGTTTATTACCTAAAGTCGGGAACTATCAGAACCTGTCTCCATGGACGATCTGGTAGCCGCCAGTGATAAGGCAGTTCATGCAGCGGAATTCTGGGCATCACGTGGAATATAAAGATGCACATATACTTTGTAATCTTTGTTTATATATATATTTATAATATGTTATGTTCTGGACACCTATAAATAAACCTAAAGTTAATATTTAGTACATTGAAACCGTACCAGTCACATTCTGACCTTCTTCAGCGTGGTACAGGATAAGTAACTGTGTAGTACCAGACAATTTAATTTTAAAAAACATAATAGAGGATACCAGGGGCATATATAAGGGGGGGGGGGGGCGGGGCGGTCAGTTTGCTCTGATCTTAAGTGTAACAACATAACCTCTCATTACTCTCCAGTGCCTTCGATCTTATGAACGAACCAAGAACAGCAACAAGTACCCTTGAAGCGTCTGACAAAAGTTTTTTCCCTAACTTTTATACCCTTATCAAAATTTTTGCAAATTTGCCTCTCTCTGTAGCTACTGGTAATGCCAAACAGAGTTTGAGTTGGTTGAAAATATACTTAAGAAATTCTACTTCTGAAAACAGACTCAAAGGTCTATTTTGTCATCTATTCACAACGACATAGCCTACATCTCACTGACGATGAAGTTATGAACCGATTCGGCAATGCTTCAAGAAACCTTGACTTTATATTATAGTGTGAGTTGTAAATCAAAACAGTAACATTAATTCTTCCCACGTAAATAACTTACTATCAAGTGAGCAGAAAGTATCTTAAAATGGTCTTAGTTTTGTTTGGCATTACCCAAACAAAACATTACAACAAATTGATTGAAAAAAGTGATGCCAGATAGCCTTAGAACTCATCATTTTGCACCAAATTACACAAAAGTTTCCCGGGGAGAACCCTGGACTCCCTATTCTTTGGGCCTATACCATATCCCCTAACCCCCGGTTGGGCTCCCTCCCCCAAATAAAACTCTATAAACGTCCCTGGAGGATAGCCTACTATAAATATTTTTGTACCACAAGTTCACAGAGTAAACTTTCAAAAAACCAGATCTGTTTTGATAATAAAGCATAAAAAATTCTTGATAAAACAACGTATAATTGAAGAGATGTATATGTGAAAATATGTACGTTGAATAAGTTAGGTTATAAGAATGATGCTTGATGTGTATTTGCTAGGTATAGAGATATTATAGAGAGAAGCTTTGGAAATACACATCAAGCATCTTTTTTATAACCTAACTTATTCAACTTACATATTTTCACATACACATCTCTTCAATTCTACGCTGTTTTCTCAAGACTTTTTAATGCATTATTAACAAAATTATTGTAAAATATCTGGGTTTTTTTCTTTTTTGAAATTTTACTCACTGAACTTTTGGTACAAAAATATATAGTATCCTCTTCTTCTTCTCCTTTTCGAATCACGCACTTTGGGGTACGTCAGATCAATCACTTCTTAGATGCTTGTGCTCTCCTTTTCCCCCTATACTTCTTCATTCTCTCTGATCTCCTCTTTCTTTCCTCTTGTGATATCTGCACCGGTTTTCTGGAGACGGCTCTGGCTTGGAACTTCTTGGTGTTGTCTTTGGTCACGATTTTGGCTGTACCATTCATCAACATGATTTCAGTAATCTGAAGCTCTCGCAGGTCCTTTTCTACTTCCGTAAACCAATTAGGTTTGATCTTCTTTTTGGAAAATAAGTCAAAGATTTTCTTGGTTAATCAGGCAGGATTCATACGGTAGATGTGTACATAGAAATCAATTCTCCTTTTCCGTATGGTATCTGAAAGTCTCTCCGATTTCACATATAGGGTGTCGTTCCTATAGAAAACGTGTTTGTTATTTTGGAATTTAGGACCTATGATCTTCCTCAAAAATTTTCTCTCTTTGATTTCAAATTTTTCCATTTGCCCTTGTCTCCTCAAGACTAGTGTTTCGGCTGCAAGGAGTGCCTCTGGCTTAATTACGGTGTTATAATGCCTGATTTTAGTGTTCCAGGAGAGGGTTTTCTTATTGTAGGCCTATGTATTTTTGGTTTTCTGGAAGGCTAGTTCCATTTTGATTCTTCTCGCCTCCGTTGTTTTTCCTTCAAGGTTATTCCAATCGATCCATTCTCCTAAGTATTTGAAACTATTAACCAACTCGATTTTATTAGCTCCTACTGTAATCTCTTGGGCACATCCAAACTGAAAATGAAAATCCACAGCCTGCTTCCAGTCTCCGACCGGGTCAGGAATGGAATGAATGAAGCCCCCATCTAGCGGCGAGGATATGGACTGTGCCGGCTGCCAAGGCCTGACGCACTCCTCTGGGGCAATGGTTAAATGAATGACAGATGAAATGAAATGAATTGATAGTGGAGAGTGTTGCTGGAATGAAATTGTGACAGGGAAAATCGGAGTACCCGGAGAAAAACCTGTCTGCCTCCGTTTTGTCCAGCACAGATCTCACATGGAGTGACCGGGATTTGAACCACGGACCCAGCGGTGAGAGGCCGGCGTGCTTCCGCCTAAGCCACGGAGGCTTGGCACATCCAAACTATTTGACATAATTTTCGTTTATTCAAAGGAAATCTGAAGTCCTATTTTCCCCGCCATCTCTTGTAATTCTGTGATTTGTTCTTTGGTTTCCTACCATGTTACTGCGAACAGCGCCAAGTCGTCAGCAAAGGCCAAACACTTAATCGTGATTCCTTTGTTTCTTGTTCCTAGACGTATTCCCTCTCGTGTTTTCGCATTCCATTCTCTCATAACTTTTTCAAGTGCACAGTTGAACAACAGGGGGGAGAGACCATCCCCCTGCCGGACCCCTGTTCTGATCTCAAAGGGTTCAGACAGTTCGCCCATGAATCTAACTTTTGAGGACGTATTCGTGAGCGTCTCCTTTATGAGGGCTAGGGTTTTCCAGTCCAGGCCAAACTCTTCCAAAATATTGAGTAAAGACTCTCTGTCGATGGAATCGTAAGCTTTTTTGAAGTCTACAAAGGTCACTCACTATATACGGTTTCGCCCTATGCTTCTGGTACGCTATAATGTTTCTGAGATTTAAAATTTGTTCAGCGCAAGATCTCCCCTTTCTAAACCCTATTATGGAAAAAAATCTATGGTACTACACAGTACCTTTTGAGGATCCAACGAGCCTTCGGGCTGACTACCTAACAGACATACACAGTACGGTACCTTATCCTATACCACGCTGAAGAAGGTCTCAATGTGAAGGAAACCGGTACAGTTTCAATGTACTAAATATTGACTTAAGGTAATAAATAGTGTATTATTATTTGAATAGTTTTCATACAATATTATTGTTCATTCTATAGGTTATACGCTACTGTACCCGGCATTTACCGGGAGGTGTCGTTATACGTTATATAAAGATACATGCCGATATATTTCGCAGATCATATTCACTTTGCCCCAACGTGAGTTTAGAACATAGTTCCCTTGGGCTCAGATCTTGCTCAAGTGCAATATTAACTCACTGTAAACCTAGTCGAAAAGTACAGTGGAGTACAATAACGTAGCAGAGAATGCAACAATAGTAAAACGGCGTGTATACGCATGATTCCTCGAGGACCCAGTCTCACAATTACTTTCCTGATTGCGTTTATTTGTGCTGTACCACTGACGGTGTAATTAAGACGTCTTATAGTATTGTTCACATACCGGTTATCTCTTCTATTTTTAAAACGTTGGACCTACCATCTTGATAGGAAGCAATATTCAACTTATTCAATGATTGGAATATAATGATGATGCTAATTGTTGTTTTAATGGGCCTAACATCTAGGTTATCGGCCCCAGATTGGAATATAAAGTCAGCATTCTGGTGTCAAATAAATTTATGATTTTTTATCCCTTGTTCTCGATGTTCCAATGTAAGTAAGCGGGTGAACGTGGAGGGAACGTGGAGGGAGGGATTTCTGAAACCTATTGACATTTGCCAAAGCTCGCCTTAGCCCTTCGAGTGGCCGGTAGAACGAAAGTTACGCGAGTGGTCGCACGTTGAGCAAAATGCTCACATAATGATATGACTTGCTTATATAATTCTTAGCAACTGATTTCATGCGAAAATGTATTTGCAGATTAAATGAATATTTCTAAAATAGTAAGAACGCACCTCACAACATTTAATCGCTACAACTAAGGTTTATCGAGCTTATGTGAGCGGCAAGTTGTTCCAGTTTCTTTCTTTTTATCAGTTAGAGTTCAAACAGTTTCATTGTTATTGCTACCCAGGAACAATCTGGAATTATTTCGTCGTAGCACTATAACTTTGTATATCTTTATTGTATTCACATTCACAGTCAGTGTCTATTTTCGCCCACGTGGAGTTTCACCAACCAAACTAACATGTCATGACTTGAATATTCATTGTCATACTATAATTTCACCAAACGTTGATATAATAAGTTTCTAAGAACACTGTTACATCCATGAAACAACATAATGATAGTAATACCGTGTATAGCAAACTATACCGCTCATAAATTAGTGCCAACGTAACTGGAGCATGCTCACTGCTGAGGGAAGGTCATCATTTTTCCCTCCCTGTATCTTTACAAGGTCATGGAAGCGCGTGACAATGAATCCATCCTCCCGTCAAAGCTGCTGTGCGAAGGTATACCTATGCTCAGGGCTAGATTTGTGACGGTACGCACCGGTACGCCGTACCGTAACCTCTGATCGGGGGAAAAGTCGAATAAATAACATATTTTTTTAGAACTGTGGAACGTTTGACATAAGTCAAGGTCAACTTGGACTTTGACTGAACTGTACTTCAAAGTACGTGGAATTTTGGCTGCTTCAAAGACGGCACTCCGCTCTGGATACTAACAGCAAGGTGGGAGAGAGGAGGCACATACAACGAAAACTTTTTTAAACTTTGGACAATTTTGTAAACTGTGAGGTAACAGTACCTTTCATAATAAATAATTATTTAATAAAACTGTAAAGATAAAATTATAAAACAAGAAATAGAAGATTGCTGGCGAACATGTATGTATTTTCAAACCAAATGTATTTAATTGTTTAAATTACGTAAAAAAAATTTAAATAATGCATATTATTTGAATGGTAGATTAGTTGGCGCACATTAAAATTTTATATAGGCCAACGGCTACGGTAAGAAAAATGTTGCTACAGCACTCTCAATTTAATTTAAAATTGCAATCAAAATTAGATTGTTATTTTGTCCGCTGAATAATTTTTAAAGGTGTTCAGATAAGCGTAAAAATATCGTTTTTAGAACTCTATATTTTTCAAGCACTGCCTATGCTTAAGTTCAAAACCACATGCTGTTTAAAACGCAACTAAATATTCAAAGACCGAGATTATTTTCCTCATGTAGCAATCACTGGCGGTTTAATTAAACCTTACAATATTGCTTAGAACAATTCATGAATCCCCTCCCTCATTCTTTCCCCTGGAAATTGCCATCGACCTTGACTCTCAATTGTCTACTTTTCATGCAACTGAGTGTACCAAAATGATTACTATCGGTGAGCCGAGCAAGTAGCAATGGTAAGACTTGTACAACTTTATCAGAATCAGGGAAGTGAAAGAATGTCGACTATTTACCTCCTGGAGGCAGATGAGTAAGAGAACAACTCTCGGAAAGGTCAAACCAGCAACTCCCTGGCATGAAGTGTCACTGGGCTGGACTCATATAGTACACCACAATGGGCGATTCCTCTCTCTTAAAAGGTTGAAGTGTGCTGCGCTGTACGTGGGCTTATGAATAGCCGGACTACCACGCGCACTGCTCCAGGTACATCATGGGGAATATCATAGTGCATTGTTTTAGAGGTGGATTCATTCACTGAGGGCAAAGACCCAGGTCAGCGCGCTTTCTCCCTAGAAACATCTGGTTTCATGCTTTGTGGTAGTGGGTGCAATTAGATCAAGAGAAACAGTGTGTACAAAATTTCTACCAGACTTGGGCAAGTTAACCAGAGTAACTAACCCATTTATGAAGTCAATCGACTTATGTTAAAATCAAACTTTTAAAATAATAACAAAATGCTAATGTTGATATTATATAATGCTGTCTGATTAAAGTTAAAATTTGAATTGGTACTTATAATAAATTACGTTAAAATTACATTAAAATTACTAATTTAAGTTAAAAACAAGATGTTCAGTAAAGAGCATATAGCCTACTTTCTCCTAAATGCATGGGTATTGTTATAACTTTTTGTCCTTTTCAAGGAGTATGATTGAATGTTGGTTGTAGTAGCATGTTGAAATACAACGTGCTATAGGGATATTAAACATGAATATTAGGTGCCCTTTGCTAGTGCTACCTCTGTACCAAATTACGTTCAATTTGGTTTCACCGTGTTTGAATTGATAGGGGGAATCGATTTGCACACACACTTGGCCACCATCTGCAAACTATTGGGCTGATGTTCTTGCAGTTTGGTCAGAATATGTTTCCCACATAAAGATATGGTGTTGCAAAATTTGGTAGAGACTAGATTATTAGGTTGGTCGTAATTACATTTTAGCTTTTAACATTTGGGTGGCCGCGATTACGTTTCCGTCAAGATAGCAGTGATATAAAACATGACACTCACTGAGGTGCCCTTTGCTAGTGCTACCTCTATACCAAATTTCGTTCATTCGGTTCCACCGTGTTCGAATTAATAGGGGGAATCAATTTTGACATAAAGATGGCCGCCATCCGCAAACTATTAGGCTAATGACCTATTCATTTTGTCAAAGGATGCTTCCTCTATAAGGGTATGTTGTTGCAAAATTTAGTAGAGATCGGATGATTAGGTTAATCGTAATTTGATTTAAGCTTTGAACATTTGTGTGGCCGCCATTACGTTTCCGTCAAGATGGCGGCGATATAAAACATGACACTGAGTTGCCTTTTGTTAGTACTACCTCTGTAACAAATTTCGTTCCATTCGGTTGCACCGTGTTCGAATTAATAGGGGTAATCGATTTTCACACAAAGATGGCCGCCATACGCAAACTATTACGCTGATGACCTATTAGATAGGTCACAGGATGCTCCCTCCATAAAGGTATGTAGTTGCAAAATTTGGTAGAGATCGGATGATTAGGTTAATCGTAATTTGATTTAAGCTTTGAACATTCGTGTGGCCGCCATTACATTTCAGTCAAGATGGCGGAGATATAAAACATGACACTGAGATGCCCATTGCTAGTGCTAGCTCTGTACCAAATTTCGTTCCATTCGGTTTCACCGTGTTTGAATTAATAGGGGGAATTGATTTTCACACAGAGATGGCCACCTTCCGCAAACTATTAGGCTAATGACCTATTCATATGGTCAAATGATGTTTCCTCTATCAGGGTATGTTGTTGTAAAATTTGGTAGAGATCGGATGATTAGGTTAATCGTAATTTGATCTAAGCTTCGAACTTTTGTGTGGCCGCCATTACGTTTCCGGCAAGATGGCGGCGATATAAAACATGACACTGAGGTGACTTTTGTTAGTACTACCTCTGTAACAAATTTCGTTCCATTCGGTTGCACCGTGTTCGAATTAATAGGGGGAATCGATTTTCACACAAAGATGGCCGCCATCCGCAAACTATTACGCTGATGACCTATTAGTTTGGTCAAAGGATGCTCCCCCCATAAACGTATGTTGTTGCAAAATTTGGTAGAGATCGGATGATTAGGTTAGTCGTAATTTGATTTAAGCTTTGAACATTTGTGTGGCCGCCATTACGTTTCCGTCAAGATGGCGGCGATATAAAACATGACACTGAGGTGCCTTTTGTTAGTACTACCTCTGTACCAAATTTCGTTCCATTCGGTTGCACCGTGTTCGAATTAATAGGGGGAATCGATTTTCACACAAAGATGGCCGCCATCCGCTAACTATTACGCTGATGACCTATTGGTTTGGTCAAAGGATGCTCCCCCCATAAAGGTATGTTGTTGCAAAGGTTGGTAGAGATCGGATGATTAGGTTAGTCGTAATTTGATTTAAGCTTTGAACATTTGTGTGGCCGCCATTAGGTTTCCGTCAAGATGGCGGCGATATAAAACATGACACTGAGGTGACCTTTGCTAGTGCTACCTTTGTACCAAATTTCGTTCAATTCGCATTCACCGTGTTCGAATTGATAGGGGGGGGGGGGGGCAGACATTCAGAGTACACACACCCACACACACACACACAGACACACACACACACATACACACACACAGACAGACACACTTTTTTCGCCCTGTGTTGATCTCATAAGTCTACTTTCATTTTTTGCAAAAATCGAAAGTAGGCTAATAGGACTTGTAAAATGATAATTAACCGAATAAAGCTATGATTAAATGAAATTATCCGACTGAATTTACATTTGAACTTAAATACAACTAATAAATAACGAAATTTTAGTCGAAATCAAATTAACAGATTAACGTTAAAATTGAACTTACAAAAATAATGAAATGACAATTTTAAGAGTGTTGTCAAATAATAATAATAATAATAATAATAATAATAATCGGATTAAAGTTAAGATTAAATTAAAATAACTGAGTATAGACAATTTAGACCGGTTAACGATAGTATCGAATAATACTAAACAATTCAAGTTAAGCATTGATCTTGTAAAATAATAACTAAATCACTAAAGATTAAGAAACAATAATTCACTAAGAAAACAAAATTAAATTGTAATTACTAACTGAAGTTAAAAATTAAACGGGTAAAATAATAATTCACCAATTAAAGTTAAGGTCAAAATATCTCATTGAAGTAAAAATTGAACCGCTAAATAAGTAACTGATTATATAAAACTAACTCTTTGAAGTTGAAAGTGAAAAGACATCTCTATATATAACAAGTAGTAGTTTCGTGAAGAACTATACAGCCTATTTTCATATATCCTACTTATATTAACTGCCAATGTCAACATACAAAAATCCCGTGGCTTATGATCGCGAGATTAACGGTCACGTTAAACTATAAGCTTTTTCAACATACAAAATTTCAGTTTGATTGCTGTAATAGATTCGTAGATATTGAGTATCGACTTAATATTTCGGATGGTCGCCATGTTGGGTTTTATATATGTAGGCCCTAGATTTATGTTATGTTTCATGAAGATTATTGTGTACGTGTAGCATTCAAACTTCAATCGCATGATTAGGACACAAGAAGTAATAAGGAGATTTTAAAATTTCGCACAGCTGCCATCTTGTGGTTATGGAAACAATTGAAATAAATTAGATGCCAGTGGATTAACGTCGTAAAGTGATTTACTGTAACAAGTTTCACTGCACTCGGATGGTTAAATTGCGAGAAACGTCCATGTGAATATTTATACTTCGCGTCGCCGCCATGTTGGATTTGTGTTCACCAGGTTATTTAGAGTCCTATAGGTGAACTTAAGTTCATAGCCCCTATCAACATAAAAAATCAGTTTGATTGCTATAATAGATTCGTAGATATTCAGAGTCGTCTGAATATTTCGGATGGTCGCCATGTTGGATTGTTAAAAATATAGGCCATAGAGTCATGTACCATTGAAGGAAAATTATTGCGTAGGTTCATTATTCAAACCTTCACTTCGATCGCTTGATTACGACACAAGAAATAAAAACTTAATTTTAAAATTAGCACAGCCGCCATCTTGAGGTTATGTAAACAATTGAACTAAATTAGATACCAGTGCATTACAATGTGTATAAACATTTCCTGTACCAGATTTTATTGCGTTTGGATCATTAAATCGCGAGAGAGGTCTATTTAAAATTTTCAAATTCGCTTGGCCACCATGTTCGGTTTGTAGTTAACCGCTTTTTGAAAGTCTTATAGGTGAAGTTCCAGTAGTGCCCTTTATCTCCGTATAACATTTCAGGGTGATACAGCTAATAGTTTCAGAGATATAGAATGCCGGTGAAATATTTCGCTCATCCGCCATCTTGTGGTTATATAAACAATTGAACCAAGTTAGATGTCGGTGCATTACAATGTGTATAAACATATCCTGTACCAAGTTTTATTGCGTTTGGTTGGTTAAATCGCGAGAAACGTCTATTTAAAAGTCAAAAATTCGCGTGGCCGCCATGTTGGCTTTGTAGTTACCAGTTTTTCAAAAGTCACATAGGTGAACATCTAGTAGTTCCCTTTATCACCGTAATAAATTCCAGGGTGATATCGGTAATAGTTTCGGAGATATTGAATGCTGGTGAAATATTTCGCACAGCCGCCATGTTCGATTGGTGAGACGTAACGAAATTTGAAGGGCACGGTCGATGTCGCCCGGAATAGTACTATGAACTTACCGAGTTTCATTTAAATCGCTCCAGCCGTTTAAAAGTTATTAGGGGGGGACACACACACACACCTCTCTCACACACACACACACACACACACACACACGCACACACACACGGACAAAAGGTGATCTCATAAGCCTATTTTTTCAAAATTGAAAATAGGCTAAAAATGAAAGTTTGTCTGTTTTTTTTCTGAATTTCCACGGAAATTTGCGATATTTGCGCGTTTCAGACTGTTTTATGATGAATGCGCGCAAAAATATTTTTTTGTCTGTCTGTCTGTCTGTCTGTCTGTCTGTATTGTGCCCTTTCAGCAAGAAATATGCAAATGACAGTATGCCAGCAATGCTCAAATCGGGATTTTCGGGTTTATGATAAGTTCTCCCACCCTGTGACTTACATATTTTGGATTAAATAGAGGATACACTTTCAAAATAATAAACAAAATCAACTCCTACTATAAAACATTTAATTATTCAAATATATGACGCTACAACAAATTAAACAAATAAAATACTGACCAATACTTCTAACTTGTTCAGAGTGAACAAGGAATACATAAAACTCAAACAAATGTTAAATCAGAATAAATGGTTTCCTACAAACCAACAAACTTATAATTCTTTTCACTTCCATAAAGTATCCCTTTTAAAAATTCAATATAATCACGAGCTCCCAACGGCTCGATACTTTTACATACTCTGTGTTATTCTTATACAACACCTCACTTCTTATTACATGAGTATCTTATAATCAAACAATATATAATTCTTATTAAAGTACTGTTATTCCTTCACTTAAACTTTTGGGCTTTTCACAATGTTCTCATGTTACCACCTCTCTCATTTAACAATTCACTACAGTGATTGGGAAAACACCTGTGTACTCCCGAGTTATAGAAGACTACTTGAACATGTCAAAAATTATGATCACTCCCGAAATCTAATTGTTTTCACTGAACTCGTGAAATCCTACATCAATATAACATTACATTAGGGATTTATATTTATTTGTCTTAAAAGACCATTATCTCATAAGAAAGCAACGACCTGAACTTGCAAGCGGTACATTTCATCTACAAGAACCTCGGTTCGAATCCCGGGTCATTAACAAACTCTAAACACTCATGGTGTATTATTACTTCAAACAGACGGTCACCCGACCTACCGCACTTCCGTTAATAGTAAGGGTCGGACCGTCCCACTCAGTGTGATTTATTGGCCGGGAGCAAGACCCCAAGTCTCGCCACAGAGACGGGCTACACTCTGCTTATACAGCTATTTCTTATACACAGTTCCTTGAACAGAACTGGCTTTTCATTCATTTATTTTAACAACATTATTTAGGTTCATTGACCACTCTCGTAACCTTGGCATTTATTAATTATGAAGTGTCCTCATTGATGGGTAAGAATAATTCAATACAACAACAATATTTAGGGGCTTCACACAAACGAACTCGGGTTCGATTCTTTCACTGCCTCGGGAACCACATCCCATACTGGAGTACTTTACAACATTAGCGGCTTAGGGCGACCTTTGTCTAACCTGCGCTCATAATACAATAAATAGCACCCTTTTAAAAAGTACACACAACGGCCTCGTGATTACATCACTATATGGAGGACTTATCATAGCTCAATTACCGCAATCAACTGCCCCTCATAATTAATTTACCAAGTATATTTAGGTTCAACGCCTTCCTAGCGTGACAAATTACTTGAATGCGCGACATGCGCTATACATTACTTTACGGCCAAATGTCTTCCAAAGAACTGATAAATTCAAAGGCAACATTTGATCTACATCTCAATTAATCCTCTCCCGTGGCAATAATCGCTATACTTTATGAACATGTATTCACAACATGTATATATTCTTTTACAGGAGCTCAAAAGCTACTACATTCTTATAATTCAACTTAATCTTCATTTATATAAATGTTATTATTATTATTACGCTTGCTTTCACAACATTAAATCATTTATCAAAATACACTGATATTTTATTTCATACATTTCCTCTAAGGGATTTATTCACTTCACAGAATCATTTTTATACTTTCTCAATTTGTAGTTGTTCAGATCGCGCTATTTTTCTGTTATTTGTTATTCAAAAACATCCCTATTTCTCATTCTCAGGTGGATTGTACACAAATATTCCCCAACACATAACATAATGAAATGGTTACTCACATGATAGGACGGTCCTCGACCGTATTTTCCAACGATGTTTCATTTCGCCCACTATTAGTGTTTAAGCCATCTTGATTATTTCCATGTCACACACTGACATTTCTTGACACACATATCTATATATATAAAGCACAAAGTTTGTCTGTCTGTCTGTCTGTCTGTCTGTCTGTCTGTCTGTCTGTTATGTATACAAATCTACACCGTTTCACCGATCTGAACCAAAATTTGTATACTTACCCTTTGGAACCCTGCGGGTAACCCTGTCAACATTAAATTTCGGACAGACCACCCCATGCCCTGCATTTAGGCCCTTTTGCACAAATCTACACCGTTTCACCGATCTGAACCAAAAATTGTATTTTTAACCTTTGGAACCCTGCGAGTAACACTGTCCACTTGAAATTTCGGACAGACCACCCCATTCCCTGCATTTAGGCCCTTTGGTCCAAATCCACACCGTTTCACCGATCTCAACCAAAATTTGTATATTTACCCTTTGGAACCCTGCGAGTAACACTGACCACTTAAAATTTCGGACAGACCACCCCATTCCCTGCATTTAGGCCCTTTGGTCCAAATCTACACCGTTTCACCGATCAGAACCAAAATTCGTATTCATACCCTTTGGTGCCCTGCGAGTAACACTGTCTGCTTGAAATTTCGGACAGACCACGCCATTCCCTGCATTTAGGCCCTTTTTGCACAAATCTACACCGTTTCACCGATCTGAACCAAAATGTGTATACTTACCCTTTGGAACACTGCGAGTAACACTGTCTGCTTGAAATTGCGGACAGACCACTCCATTCCCTGCATTTAGGCCCTTTGGCCCAAATCTACATCGTTCCACCGATCTCAACCAAAATTTGTATATTTACCCTTTGGAACACTGCGACTAACACTGTCTGCTTGAAATTGCGGAGAGGCTACTCCATCCCCTTCATTTAGGCCCTTTGGCACAAATCTGCACCGTTTCACCGATCTGAACCAAACTTTGTATACTTACCCTTTGGAACCCTGCGAGTAACACTGTCCACTTAAAATTTCGGACAGACCACCCCATTCCCTGCATTTAGGCACTTTGGCACACATCTACACCGTTTCACCGATCAGAACCAATATTGGGAAACTTACCCTTTGGTACCCAGCGAGTAACACCGTCTGCTTGAAATTGCGGACAGACCACTCCATTCCCTGCATTTAGGCCCTTTGTCCCAAATCTACACCGTTTCACCGATCTCGACCAAAATTTGTATATTTACCCTTTGGAACACTGCGACTAACACTGTCTGCTTGAAATTGCGGCGAGGCCACTCCATCCCTTGCATTTAGGCTGTTTGGCACAAATCTACACCGTTTCACCGATCTGACCCCAATTGTATAGACTTACCCGTAGAACCCGACAAGTAACACTGTTCACTTTAAATTTCGGACAGACCACACTATTCCCTGCTTTTTGGCCCTTTGGCAGAAAACTACACCGTTTCACCGATCTCAACCAGATTTTACATAATTACCCTTTGGAACTCGACGAGTAACACTGTCCACTCGAAATTTCGGACAGACCACTCCATTTCACGCATTTAGGCCCTTTGGCACAAATCTACATCGTTCACCGATCGAAAACAAAATGTGTATACTTACCCTTTGGAACCCGATGAGTAACCCGATGTTCCAAACAGACCCAGCCTGGGGCTGGAAACTGTACAAGATGATGATGATGATGAGTAACACTGTCCACTTTAAAATTTGGACAGGCCACTCCATTCCCTGCATTTTGGCCCTTGGCACAAAACTACACAGTTTCACCGATCTCAACCAGATTTTACATAATTACCGTTTGGAACGCGACGAGTAACACTGTTCACTCGAAATTTCGGATAGACCACTCCATTTCCCGCATTAAGGCCCTTTGGTACAAATCTACATCGTTCACCGATCGAAAACAAAGTGTGTATACTTACCCTTTGGAAACCATGCGTAACACTGTCCACTTGAAATTTCTGACATAGGCCTATCACTCCATTCCCTGCATGTAGCTCAGGAATTCCTCGGGGTTTCCAGCTTCCTAACTCACCAGTCATGAGCCCTTGAGGGTGTACCAGAAGTGGTGGGTCTACACACACCCTGCCTCTTTGAGGGCCTTTAGCAGAAGACAGGAGATATTATGAAAAGGAAAAGAAGGCAGACCCCTCGAAGAATGAGGGTATCAGGAAAGATGAGACAAAGCCAATTAAGGCGGGAAATTGAAAGACTCCCTAGCCCTCGGATACCCTAATACAGTCTGGGTCAGAAGACAACAAGAGTTGACCAAGGGAGGCCGACAGGAAAGAGAACTGAAATGAGCCCGGCACCAGGAAGTAGAAGCGATGCCAGACTCAGCTGGGGTTCCGTGGTCGCCAACCCACGTCCCACAAGTTGTGAGACCCTGGGGGGGGGGGGTTCAGTTGTGAAAATAGCTTGCTGATTCATCGCGAGGTGACTTGAGTGTACTTTCCAGAGCCCGCCGTGTTATCTCCTGCTGTCTATGCTGATGCCAGCACAGGGCCGTTGCGAAACAGTGAGTGATTCCCGGTCAATCTGTATAGGACGGGGAACCCCGAACGTGTGTCACCATATTTCGTCATCATCTGCGATCATCTCAGGTTCGTGCAACTTGGACCTATATTCTTTGTATTTGCCGAGCAGTACGCTCTTTCACTAGACGCATCCAGTACAGGCCTAAGCCAGAAAATAAGGTTGAGACTTTGGAAGACATCGAAGCTAGACACCTGAATTACCTATATCAGTTTTTAAATAACACCATGTTCGTTTAGTAGTCATTTTTTCATTACCTTATTATTATCATCATAAGTGCAAATGACCTAGATGTTACGCGCATCATACCAATAATCACCGCCGCATAAAGTCTTTCTCGATTGTGATTTTTAAAATATTTATTTTTGGTTGGTTGGTTCTTAAGTTTAGGGGCTGCGACAACGCGGTCATGTAGCCCCGTGTACTTTGGGTGTGTGTAGAATCTGTTTGATAACCGGTGTAAATTGTGATGACTGTATTAGTGTGTGTTATCTGTTTTTTAATTTAAGTACAAACTGCAACTTAGAATTCTTCAAATAGTTCGTACTTTTGCCGCCAAGCGCCACCGTCAACGACTACTAGGCCAAGTTCGGAACTTAGCTACTAGACGCCACTGCAGTCGGCTCTTGGCAACGGACGTAGACATCTATGAGCGTTGTTTACCTATCCAATTTAGCTTCACACAGGTGTAATTAGTGGAAGGTTCTTTAACATGCCATAAATCTGACATGGGACCGCCGGCTTTACCTCCCCTCCGAAGAAAGGCATACTGACGGATTTTTAACGCTCTTAAAATATCCGACGGCTTCGGCCGGGTTTGAACCCGCTATCTTGGGCATAGAAGCTCAGCATGCTACCAAATACGCCACCGAAGCCGCCATATAGTTATTTTTATTACAGTACATTGTGTACATTATACGTTGAAGTGTCAATTCAATACCGGTAGTAGTTTCCCTTATCATCCTCATCATAAGAGCAAATGACCTACAGTAGATGTTACGCCCATTACACCATTAATCACCACACACAATAAGTCTTCCTCGCCTGTGAATTTTGAAATATGTATTTCTATTACGGTAGTTTGTAAGTTTGACGTGTCAATTCAACAGTAGTTTTTATTATCATCCTTATCAAAAGGGCAAATGACCTAGATATTACTCCCTCATTGTCTTTGGGGGCAAATGACTTACATTTTAAGTCCATTATATTTCTAAGGAGACCTTAAAACATTATCATCATTCCACCGGGCGAAGCCGGGTACTACTGCTAGTAACTTATATACCTTAAACACTGGTAACATTTTTGAATACAATTCTGTATTCTTCTATTATATACAAATAAAGTCACTAAAAATTACTATACTAACACAAATTTTATATATTTACATTACACTGCTTCTAATCACTGAGGCTTTGATTTGGCCTTACACACGTGATTTCTTGATTCCCGTTTCCAAGGGTGAACTCTTAGATGTCGGCTCCCTATCTGGTAAGAAGTTGAAAGTCTCGATCAATCTACCCCTCCCTGGAACGGTAATTCTTCAGATCCGGTTTCCTGACTATTCGGCTTTATTTTTAACTAGCTCGAAGTCGTTTCTCTCTAGGCCCTATTTAGTTTGTCTAGATACAGTTTGTCCTATTTACGGCCTCTCGAATATTTTATCGGTGACCTATGATTCTCTAGCATTTACTGCTCTTCCATACTGCTTTTAATCACTGTTCGTTTGTCTCCAGTGAGAAAATGTCTTGGATTAAATTTTCCCTTATTATTTTCTTCGCTCTAGATCCTATCTTATTCAGAATACTAGGCGGCACTTATTTCGTCTGACCCTGATCGGGTTCTTTAACTTTGCTAGAAATGTTCGTTTCTCTATCGTTGGTACTTCAAACGTTACGACACTTTCAGTCGTTTTACTAAACTGTTATTTCAAGACCTATCGCCTGTTCTTTTAAGTTCGCAGCCTACTTGGACTGTAATTCGGAACTTTCACTATAAGACTGATACTGGCGGAACTAAATCCTGTATTAGGATTTTCCTAAGTCTTCACACGGCGATACTATGATGATACTTCTCGTATTCTGATGCTTCATCCTGCAGCGCCTCGGCGCTCACGGAACTGGATGGTTGTCGATACAGTAACGCCCCCTCGGGCTGTTTGAAACTGCATGTACTTTGAAACAGTACCACGCTCTCCGGCGTCTTTGGTAAACTGAATTGTTGGTTGATCTAGCGTGCGGCGACTTTACACTCACGAAGACTGAATATCTTTGATGCAGCACCTCCGCTCGCGGAGTGCTCGTAGACTGCATTAACGATGTTTGATGTAGCCTGACGCCCCCTCGGGCTGTCCGAAACTGCATGTTTGGTCTGGCTCAGCCAGGACGTTTATACTCTTCGGCTATAAAAAAGATAAAATCCTCGTCTTTTTCATAACCAACTTTTGAAGTAATGGTCGCGCACATTTGGAAATTATATCTCTGGAATGCTTGTTTTCTAAACGTAAACTGATTTCTTTGTACGTGAAAATCGATCGTACAATTCCGAGATATTAAATGAAATTTACTCTTGAGGTACGTGGGTGTTGAGGTTGATTTTCAATCCCCTCCATCTCGGGTCTCGGGGAGCTTTTTATGACGTATGGCCACGTTTGCCCTTCTTTTCTAGGCAATTATTAAAACCTTTTTCTCCACACAAAAATCTATATTCCGAAATGATTCACAATTATGTATTTCTTTAGTTAATTATATGCTCGCAAGTGCTTTAAATCTAATTCTTCTTCTTCTTTCACAACTGCGAGGTTGCCAATTTATTGCAACGTAAGATCAATTTCCGAAACATGCTCGCAGTCACTCCGACGAAAAGTTCCACTCGTTCTAATTATAGCCATGATCGGCTCCTATCGGTGCATCATGCGTGATATCATTTCCTGGCCACCTGGACCCTCACTTCTTGCACAACATTATGCTCGCCCTCTCGTATAAAATCTTTCTATGTTCCACTGAAGACTGTATATTTCCTTCCTTCTTTTTACCATAATACATGGATTCGACCCCTTGAACCAATTGTACATGGGTTCAGTATGTCTGTTTGTTTGTCTGTGGACAATTTTTTGTGTCCTTATAACTCGAGAACGGCTGAGTGGGTCAACGTAAAATTTGATACAGATATCCTTCAGAGGCACGACATTACTCATTGATGTAACTCTTCTCCGAACCTCTCATAAAAGGGACCCTACCCCCTTAAAATACATGCTGAAATAGGCGTAGAAGGGTGAAACAAAGCTCATTTTCAGCCCCTCAATGTGAGAAACGAAACTCGGAGGCCCTATAGGGCCCCCAAAACCACATTTTAAGGCCCTAAAACCAACAGTTTTGGAGATATTCCGAGAAAACTAATTTCACTTAATAAATTAATGAAGGAATGCATGTCGGTAACCATGGCAACTGAATCTCAGAGGTCCATCTATTTCTGTAAGACGCAATTCAATTCCATTTATTACATTACTGTGAAGGTATGCAAACGGCAATAAGGTTATAACGGATCCAAATTAAGCTGAAATATTCATCAACACATATATTGCGCTTAAGGGGTCAAGGGGTACTCTAGAATTTTTAACACGATTTACACGTGCGGGTGTGGTACGGAAGGTCTATTATATTCCTTCTCTATTATATAAAAATGAATGTTTGTCTGTTTTTTCTGCATTTGCACGGAAATTTGACATATTTGCCGGTTTCAGACTGTTTTGTGACGAATTCACGCAAAAATATTTTTTTTGTCTGTCTGTCTGTGGCCATTTTTTTGTGTCTTTCTAACTCGAGAACGGCTGGGTGGATTAATGTAAAATTTGATACAGATATCCATCAGAGGCACGACACTAATCATTGATGCAACCCTTCTCCGTACCTCTCATAACAGGGGGCCTACCCCCTTAAAATACATGCTGAAATAATTGTAGAAGGGTGAGACAAAGCTCATTTTCAGCCCCTCAATGTGAGAAACGAAACTCGGGGGGCCCTTTAAACCACATTCTAAGGCCCTAAAACCAACAGTTTTTGAGATATTCCCAAAAAACTAATTTCACTTAATAAATTTATGAAGGAATGCATGCCGGTAACAATGGCAACAGAATCTCAGAGGTCCAACTCTTTCCGTAAGACGCAATGAAATTCCATTTATTACATTATTATGAAGGTTTGAAACGCCAATAAGGTTATAACGGATCCAAATTAAGCTGAAATATTCATCAATACATATAATGCGCTTAAGGGGTCAAGGGGTACTCTAGAATTTTTTTACGCGAATTACACGTGCGGGTGTGGTACGGAAGGTCTATTATATCCCTATCCCTATATTGTTATATTATTATTATTCTTTTAATTATTATCATTATTATGGCGTACAACGACGAGACAAAGCTCATTTTCAAACCCTTGGTGTCAGAAACAAAACCCAGGGCCCCTCAAGAGCCGTAAAGGGTCCCCGAACACTATATTTTATGGCTCTAAACCCAACAGTTTCTTAGATATTCCCAGAAAACGAATTTCAATTAATAAACTAAAGAAGGAATGCAAGCCACTAACCACGACAACAGTATCTCAAGAGGTGGCATCCAACTTTCCATCTATTTCAGGAATAAGTAATGCCACTCCATTTATTACATTTCTGTGAAAGGTTGCAAATGGCTATAAGGTTATCACGGAACCAACTAAAACTGTAAAATTCATCAATGCGCTTAAGGGGTTCAAGGGGTAACCTAGATTTTTTTCACACGACTTACATGTGCGATATGTCGTACAGAAGGTCTATTATATCTCCAAACAGCAACATTATTTTCAAAAATTCCTGATTTGAAATAGTAGACTGTTTTTTGCTGATTTTAGCAATTTGGGCCATTGGAGGCTAAAGAAAAAACTGAATTTTCATGCACCACAAGCCTTTATAATTTATAAGAGGGGTCTTCCTGTAGTTGGGCACTTGACACAACGGTTAGGGTCAGTTCGTTTGTGACGTGTATTGCGATTCGTCTACGAGGTTTTCAATTTCATTTTCACGCCAGGAAGAACACGTTAGGTAAATTTAGTTTGAGAGCACATTTTAACTAATCATTTTTCTTTGCCAACAAACAGGTTTCTAAACATTGCAACAGTAGCTCAATTGATAATATCTGGTTATTAATACCGAAGACCGTTCGAAGAATGGGTACTTCTGCTAGTTATATATAAACTTCAATATTTCATTTAAAACTGAAAATACAAAAAAAAAAAAAATCAGGAAGACGACATTGAAATTGTGATATGTAATGATTTCAGGGTAATTGATTTGAAATTCATTGTTGTATTTTAATTTTTATCATACATTGTGATAGAAAACCTTTTACTGTTGTTTATTAGAATATGGGCTATGATAGCATGGTCATCAGAGGTATGTACATGGGGGATCGTAGAATTTGTCTCACAACCTATTTATTGTGTATATTTATAATTCAGTGTATGATTGGGAAGGCGACGGCCGTGGCATTAAGTTAAAATACTTTCTAGTCACACATCTTTAATAGAAGTGGGAAACCTGGAAAACGACTTCAGGAATGACTGAGAGGAGAAACGAACACACCTCTTCACAGTTTTGCCTCACGAAACTCAGTAATCCTCAAACCAGAATGAATTTTCCTGAAAGGCATCATCCAAACTGGTAGCCTACATTACTTCCAAAGCAGAGTCTGACTGGTTAAAATTATTCGTTTAATTTGATTTGCTACCTTCATTTCCTGAGTGGGTAACGGAAAACCGCCTGGACACCACGTATTTAGAACCATATGGTTTAATGGAACTATTTTTAGACGTTATGATCTATATAAGTAATATCATTGAAGGCATGTTCCTGTACATTTATTTTTGGGGCATAAGTGTCTGGCTGTTATCCATTTTAGATAAAATAAAAATGGCGTGAAGAGATTTTAATCTACCTATATTTTTCCTAGAAACTACTGAACTGATTTGGTTCAGTAAAGGAGCCTCTTTCGTCATACTGGGGCCCTTCCCACCCCCAAACCACTACAATAGAAAAATTGTGCAAATGATCTCGACGTTCCACCATTTAAAAAAAATATAACCAGTATCACCACAAGAGTAATAGTTACGTACTAGAATGTGTAACTTTTAGTATCGGTTAATTATGACTCTCTGTAACGAATCACAGAAGTTAGATGTAAGGAAAATCATGAGCAGACATCTTAATTTACGAATCCAGAAAATGCAGTGCCAATAGATAAAATTCTTCAGTGAGGTTCATAATATGTAACCCTATATTTTATCAAAGCGTTATTCTATTCAGTCCAACTCAGGGAAAATCTCTTTAATTGTTGGAATAGTTGAGGTGAAAAGGACCTGCAGATTATATGAAAATAGGCTGTTTAATTCCTGACGGAAGTGCTTGTTAAAATAATACAAGAACAATGTACAACAAAATGATTAATTCATTATATCATATGTGAACATATTAGCCTATGTAGTCGTCTATCTCCATACAAAATTCCACTTTGATCACTCCAAAAGTATCGGAGATATTGCTTATTGGTTAAGTGTTTCACGTGGTCACTGCGTTCGATTATAAACTAATGAATATTCTAAAGAAACGGTTGTGGTACCCGGAGATGGACCTAATTACCAAATGTCATTAAGATTGGTCCAGCCAGTTAACAATTATTTGGACACACACCGCTAAAAGTTGACTTCAAAAGCCTATATTTCATTCGTTGGAAATATGCTAAAAAACAATGTGGAGGTGGCACGAATGATAATTTTCATGATGATTTGAATTAGTCATTTAAGTAACCAAAATATTGGAACAGAGTGCGAAGGACCTGTGCGATGGTCTACGTATTCTGATTTCCAATTATTTTGTGAAGCAGCAGTCGGAAGCCATGATGGTAAAAACTATGACTAAATAATGGCAAATGGGAGAAGCTAATGTTATTCTATGAAATAGGATTCATTGACTTATTTTCTCGGCTCTACGAAAATGATGTATGCGTGAAGCTAATGTCATTCTTTGAAATGGGAAGGATTGACGTGCTTTATGGCTGTAGTTGGAAAATTACGAATAAGTAAAGCTAATGTTATTCTTTGGAGTGGGAATGATTAAAGTATGTTATCGGCTGTATTGCATATTTATACATGGCTGAAGCTAATGGTATTCTTTGAAATGGGAATGCTTCATGTACTTTATTGGCTATAATAGAAAATGACCGATGGGAGAAACTAATGTTATTCTTTGAAATGGGAATGCTTCATGTACTTCCTTGGCTATAGTTGAAAATGACCGATGGGAGAAACTAATGTATTACTTTGAAATGGGAATGTTTGACATACTTTTTCGGGGCTGTAATTGGAGAATGACGGACAGCTATTGTTATTCTTTGAATTTGGGACTGATTGGAGTTTTTATCTTTTTACGGTAGTTGGAAAATCTCGGACGGATGAAGCTATTGTTATTCCTTGAAAATGGAAATGATTAAAGTATTGTGTTGAGCTATAGTTGGAAAATGACAGATGGGTGAAGCTAATTTTATTATTTTAAATGGAAATGTTTCATGTGGTGTTTTGGCTATAGTTGAAAATGACGGATGGGTGAAACTAATGTTAACCTTTGAAATTGGAATCATTGACGTAAGTTTCCAGCCATAGTTAAAAATATACTATTGTTTACTAATTTGCGAAACTTTTTGCTACTACTTCCATTATGGCGGCTGGGCACGTAGCAGGTGAATAGTACAGTATATGGTGGCAAAGGAACGTTCTGCTAGCTCGATATGAACTTCGTTGGGATCTCAAGCTGCACAAGCAATCGGCATTCACTGGCCTTCATTTCGTGGTGCGTGTGTCTCTAAATGAATTAATCACTTGAGAAACGTGTTGATACCGAGAAGTGTAAGGTGTGATAGATCCATGACCAGGTGAAAAAGAGAAAGTGGTCCTCCTGACAGACATCCAGTCACAGAACAATGAAAGCCGGCGGCTGAGGCACGAGTGACCCGCATACACCTGTCGACAAGCTGGGAAACTGAAAGGAGGTGCCCGTTACTCAACAAGTCACGATACATGAGTGACACATCTAAAGGGAGCGTGAAGTAAGAGCAATCGAATTTAATACGCCCAGCCGGTCATGAATTCAGCATTAAGAAAGTAGGTGGCTTAGCTCAGACGACCTTCCCAATTCAGCACAGATCACACACTCAACAATGACACCTTGGTGGTTACTGAAATGTATTCTCACGCATTTATTCAAATGTCGTGATAGCCTGGGAAATTTCATGGAATCCTTTTCAATAGCGAATGAACTCTTCCGATTCATTTATTCTCTGCTTTTTCATTTAGAAGTTTTGGTCAAATGTTCTGGAGAGAACCAAGTAATGCATATTTAAACTCCAAAATATTATTTTCTGTTTTATTTTTCTATGTCTGTTACGGGTTTTCGCCCAAGAATTGCGAATTAAACTTACCAGCAGGCTTTTGGCCTACACCGCTTGAATCCAAATATTATTATTATCATTATTACAAGCTGTACCCGGCATGCGTTGCAATGCCAATCAAAGAAAGTGTTGGCGTTGAAATTCTGTTTCTTGAAGTGCTTTTGGATACACAACATGTTAACTGCCTCTAAGCTATCGTAAAATGGATTTTCTAATTTAGAACCATTCGTGGAAGCGTGCACAACAACTTTCAAAAGTTTCATCGCTGTCACTCATTTGTTGAATCTACTCGTACGCTACCTGTTGTGAAATGGATTTACTAAGTCGAAACCCTTCCCTGGCGTGTACACAATAACTCATCAATGATTCATTGTAATCGGATGAATTGTATATGCACGTATACGGGGTTTTGTTTAAACGATTCGTGCGCTGTCACTCATTTGTTGAATCTACTCGTGCGCTACCTATTGAGAAATGTATTACTAAGTCGAAGCCCTTCCCTGGCGTGTACACAATAACTCATCAAGGTTTCATCGCAATCGAAGAATGTTATATGAACGCAATAGGGGATTTTGTTGAAACGCTTCGCGCGTCGTCACCCATTTGTTGCATCTACTCTTGCGCTACTTATTGTGAAATGGATTTACTAAGTCCCCTTCCCTGGCGGGTACACAATAACTGATCAATGTTTCATCGCAATCGGATGAATAGTATATGAACGCATACCTGATTTTGCTTAAACGATTCGCGCTCCGTCACTCATTTGTTGAATCTACTCGTGCGCTACCTACTGTAAAATGTATTTACTAAGTTAGAAACCGTCACGTAAGTGTCCACAACATCTCACCCAAGTTTCATCGCTATCGGACTAATGGGAAATGAAGACATAGAGGACTGTATTGAAACGCTCCGCATGTCGTCGTTCATTTGTCGAATCTACTCGTGTGCTATCTACTGTGAAATGTATTTACTAAGCCAGAAACCTTCCTTGGAGTGTCCATCATATTTCACCCAAGTTTCACCGCTAACGGCAGAATGGTATATGACCTTATACGGGACTTTGTTGAAACGCTTCGCGCGTCGTCCCTCATTTGTTGAATCAACTTGTGCGCTGCATATTGTATAGTGGATTTACTAAGCCAGAAATTTTCCATGACGTGTACACAACATCTCACCCAAGTTTCATAGCTACGGACGAATGGTACATGAATGCATACGGGACTTGGTTGAAACGCTTCGCGTGTCGTCGCTCATTTGTTGATTCTACTCTTGCGCTACATATTGTAATATGGATGTACTCAGCCAGAAACCTTCCCTGGAGTGTACACAACATCTCACCCAAGTTTCATCGCAATCGGATGAATGGTATGTGAACGTATACGGGACGTTGTCGAAACGCTTCGCGCGTAGTCACTCATTTGTTGAATATAAACGTGTGCTTCGTATTGTAAAATGGATTTACTTAGCCAGAAACCTTTCCTGGAGTGTACACAACAATTCACCAATCATTTATCACTATCAGACGACTGGTATATGACTTTATACGGGACTTTGTTGAAACGCTTCGCGTGTCATCGCTCATTTGTTGAATCTACGGGTGCGATACCTATTGTAAAATGTATATACTAAGCCAGAAACCTTCCCTGGAGTGTACACAACATCTCACCCAAGTTTCATCGCTATCGGATGAATGGTATATGAAATTATATGGAACTTTGTTGAAACGCTTCGCGCGCCGTTGCTCATTTGTTGATTCTACTCGTGCTCTACCTATTTTTAAAGGGATTTACTAAGCTAGAAACCTTCCCTGGAGTGCACACAATATCTCAGCCTAGTTTCGTCGCTATCGGACGAATGGTATATGAACGCAAACGTGACTTTGTTGAAATGCTTCGCGCGTCGTAGCTCATTTGTTGAATCTACTCGTGCTCTGCCTATTGTAAAGTGGATGTACTAAGCCAGAAAATTTCCCTGCAGTGTACACAACATTTTACGCAAGTTTCATAGCTATCGGACGAATGGTATATGAATGCATACGGGACTTTGTTGAAACGCATTGCGTGTCGTCGCTCATTTGTTGAATCTACTTGTGCGCTATCTACTGTGAAATGTATTCACTAATTTTGAAACCTTCACGTAAGTGTACACAACATCTCACCCAAGTTTCATCGCTATCGGACGAATGGTATATGAACACATACGGGACTTTTTTGAAATGCTTCGCGCATCGTCGCTCATTTGTTGAATCTACGCGTGCGTTACCTATTGTAAAATGGATTTACTAAGTCAGAAACCTTCCTTGGAGTGTACTCAACATCTCACCCAAGTTTCATCGCAATCGGACGAATGGTATATGAACGCATAGGAGACATACCCACAGACAAACTATCACGTTACATTGATTTTTATATATATATAGATTATTATTATTATTATTATTATTAATAATAATATCATTATTATTATTATTATTATTAAGCGTATGGAATTTTACATAAAGGACAAGTATATACAAAATTATACAAAATGCAAAGAATACATGGTACTAAGAAGTGAACAATTACACATGGATATCTAAATTATTTATCCATTGCCCTAGGGATACTGAGACATCAGCTAGGTCTTTCGGATCTCCACCATAAGCACGCAGAGGGCATTCGTCCATTATGTGATGCATGGTCTGGACCAATGCACCACAATCACATGCTGGAGAGTTCCTGAAGCCCCACTGGTGAAGGGGGAATGCAGATCTTCCACAATTAGTGCGAAACCAGTTTAGTGGTGACCACGTTCTTCTTGGCAAACTGAAACCAGCTGGGGCATGGTTTGGATTAAAGAGGCTTGGCTACTCCGGAGCTGTACGAAACCATTGCTCTTTCTATTCCCCTTTTAAATTCAAACCAGCATCCATTAGATTCATAGCTGTTTTCATTGGTGGCTTACGGGATTTCAGCCTTTGCCTCCAGAGATCTGCAACATCCCTGTGAATGGGTTTGGATCCATTAATATATATTGACTAAATATTCAAAGGTTACTTGGTAAAAAAAAACAAGATGTTCAGTAAAGAACATATAGCCTACTTTCTCCTAAATGCATGGGTATTGTTATAACTCTTTGTCCTTTTCAAGGAGTATGATTGAATGTTGGTTTTAGTAGCTTGTTGAAATACAACGTGCTATAGGGATATTAAACATGAATATGAGGTGCCCTTTGCTAGTGCTACCTCTGTACCAAATTTCGTTCAATTTGGTTTCACCGTGTTTGAATTGATAGGGGGAATCGATTTGCACACATACTTGGCCACCATCTGCAAACTATTGGGCTGATGTTCTTGCAGTTTGGTCTGAATATGTTTCCCACATAAAGATATGGTGTTGCAAAATTTGGTAGAGACTAGATTATTAGGTTGGTCGTAATTACATTTTAGCTTTTAACATTTGGGTGGCCGCGATTACGTTTCCGTCAAAATAGCGGTGATATAAAACATGACACTGTGGTGCCCTTTGCTAGTGCTACCTCTGTAACAAATTTCGTTCCATTCGGTTTCACCGTGTTCGAATTGATAAGGGGAATCGATTTTCACACAAAGATGGCCGCCATCCGCAAAATATTAGGCTGATGACCTATTAGTTTGGTCAAAGGATGCTCCCTCCATAAAGGTATGTTGTTGCAAAGTTTGGTAGAGATCGGATGATTAGTTTAATCGTAATTTGATTTAAGCTTTGAACATTCGTGTGGCCGCCATTACGTTTCAGTCAAGATGGTGGCGATATAAAACATGACACTGAGGTGCCCTTTGCTAGTGCTACCTCTGTACCAAATTTCGTTCTATTCGGTTCCACCGTGTTCGAATTAATAGGGGGAATCAATTTTGACATAAAGATGGCCGCCACCCGCAAACTATTAGGCTAATAACCTATTAGATTGGTCAAAGGATGCTCCCTCCATAAAGGAATGTTGTTGCAAAGTTTGGTAGAGATCGGATGGTTATGTTAGTCGTAATTTAACTTAAGCTTTGAACATTTGTGTGGCCGCCATTACGTTTCTGTCAATATGGCGGCGATATAAAACATGACACTGAGGTGCCCTTTGCTAGTGCTACCTCTGTACCAAATTTCGTTCCATTCGGTTCCACCGTGTTTGAATTAATATGGGAATTGATTTTCACACAAAGATGGCCGCCATCCGCAAACTATTAGGCTAATGATCTAGTCATTTAGTCAAAGGATGCTTCCTTTATAAAGGTATGTTGTTGCAAAATTTGGTAGAGATCGGATGATTAGGTTAGTCGTAATTTGATTTAAGCTTTGAACATTTGTGTGGCCGCCATTACGTTTCCGTCAAGATGGCGGCGATATAAAACATGACACTGAGGTGTCCTTTGCTAGTGCTACCTTTGTACCAAATTTCGTTCAATTCGCATTCACCGTGTTCGAATTGATAGGGGGGGACAGACATTCAGAGTACACACACTCACACACACACAGACACACACACACACACACAGACTCACACACACACATACACACACACACACAGACTCACACACACACATACACACACACAGACAGACACACTTTTTTCGCCCTGTGTTGATCTCATAAGTCTACTTTCATTTTTTGCAAAAATCGAAAGTAGGCTAATATATTATTTGTACCGGACGTTTGAGTCATGGTCTCGATTTGCTAAAATCTACATGTTGAAAATTCTGGGCTTGTTTTGATGTCTCATCTTCTTCTTCTCCTTAGGCGTTTACCCTCCAGGTTGGTGGAACCCACGGACTCAGCGAGGGAACTCACCACTACCGCTTCGACGGACAGTGTCCTAGAGCTGGGAACATCTAATCGGAGTGGATACAACTGGTGAGGTATGATTGGCACCTCGCCCAGGCGGCCTCACCTGCAAAGCGAACAGGTGCCTCATGAGGGAAGGTAACGGATGGTCAGGATGGATAGGCAAGGAAGAGGGAAGAAGGCGGCGTGGCCTTGAAGAAGGTACTGCCCCCGTAATTGAATTATGTAGAGACCACGGTGGCTATATTTGAAATTATAAGGAGAGTTATGGCTGTCATAGTTATGACGTGGGTAGTCATGACGTAAGCACGGATGACGTAAATGTTATGCCAGCAGGCTACTTGAGCTGAGATTCTCAGTGACGTCAGCATTTAGTCGAGAATGTTCCAAGATTTACGACGCAGTCGCAGGAAACGAGGAATTCGGCTGAGGAAGAAACTATGCTATTGGAGGAGAGGCATGAACCAATCAACGATAGTTTAAAGGAAGACGGAGATTGCTAAAACTATGGTATGTTTATTACTTTTGGAATGCAGAATTGTGGAAATCCTTTTGCAGTAAAAGCATTGATTTGGAATTATGGTGAAATTTATTTTCAGTTTTTGAATTTTGAAAATCCGTCATGTATTAACGAAGTTGGAAGTTTTAGCGATGACGCAGTATCACGCTTTGGAAGGGATGGAAACGCCCCTCGTGAAGTTAATAAAAGGGCTTGCGCAGAAGAGAGGAGCTCTCTTTTCGTTCTCTGATTATTCTGAGATCTCATTCTCAGAGCATCGAAGTATATTTGTGAAAGTTCTTTTCTTATACATTCATTATAGTGAGACGTCGAAGTGAACAGCAGTGAAAAGAATCGCCTTTATAACGTGTGGCGAGGCCACTATATTAACGAGATCCAAGTCAAACTAGGTGAAGTTGAAACGGACCTTAGAAAGCTTCTACAAGTTTAGCTTCGAACAGTTAGCGTTCACCGATAAGCTAATTGTATTGTGCAGTGCTACATGCAGTTATAGAGAAAAGCTGAACAATTTCGACCGATTAGTTCGAAAGATATTAGCAGTTTTATACGACTGAGAAAAGTGATTATCTCGCCACAAGAGAAGCACTTTCGTATAGCCAGAATCAACGCAACGGCTGACGCTGCGAGTGGAATAGAAAGACTTCAGATTGCTGGGTTACACAACGATACAGTATAATGGAGCAATTGAATACGGCAGTTTGTTCTTCTAACACTACAATCGAAGAGCAGATGGAAGGCTAAGGCGCTTATTGCAATTGGGACATACTTCAACGGAGTAAGATAGCGACATGGAACTTCGCTAATTGCTATTCCACACAAGCGAACATGCGGTGAATACCATCTACACCCATGTTTCGTTATTAAAGGCTGAATACCATCGAACAGCCATAGAAACAATTTCATACTCTGTATATGAATAATTTCTTCGGAAATTTCTACAAAACTTCATGACGATTGTCTACTGGAACTTCAGGGAATTTTTCAAGAGAGGTCAGGGTGGACCCGACTCACAAAGAAGATTATTGCCGGAAGGATGTCTATTCGTCTTCGAGGAGCAGAGCGATTCACGGAGAAGGAAGCAGTTCGATTCTCTGAGGGTGCTGTTTCCTATTTCGAGGATGGAGCTCAGCTTTAACGTGATGAAATGGATCCATCAGCAGTCTTCTTTGGGGAATTTTCCTCTGGAACGTCAATCGGCAGATAAGGTAGTCGTGAACGTTTATTGTATTTGAGTATATTAATGATGTTTGAGCAACCATTTTTCCCATATTTTTATCCTCATGTTTTTTGCCCTATTTTCTTGTTGAGATTCATATTCTCAGTACACCTTGTTGAGTTTTGCATTTTTCGACGATTTATTAAGACATTGTTATGTCATGGGCATAGTTAACGATTTTGAATCAGTTGAGACTGATATTTAGAATTTTCAGTAATTAATATTTTTGTAGTCACGATTTGACTGTATGTTAATGATTTTTAATGGCAGATTTAAATTCAGACAGCGTGTCATTTTATTAAAGTAATTCTACCCCTGTTTAATTACTTTGACCAATTTTCTGTCATCATCAAGAAGGAAGAACATTTAAATGATTTTAGAGCGTTAAAATCTCTTACGTTGTCGACGATCTTGGAAATACTAGTCGTTATTTGTATTGATTGCAACACAGACATTTATCGTCAATTATGAATGAACATTGCATTATAGACACTTTTGTGAAAGAGTAACTTTAATAATGAATTATTGAATGCATTAAAGTCAAGTACTTTTGTGAGGAGTTTTTCTCAATTAGAGATTTATAGAACGATGTTTGCATTCCCCAGTCTAAATGGATTCTATTCGACTACTTTGCATTTTAGTCGCACTTTATTTGAAGATAGTATTTTCATACTACATTTTCTTTTAAGATGTTAATCTTAAAATTTTGATAGACCAGACAGGCGTATATAAGCGTATTCACTATTAAATTTGTTTGTGATTGGCAAGTTTTGACTTCATTTCGGTTCATGAATGAAATCCACGAAGGTTAAATAGAAAAACAGTTTTGAAACAATTAATGATTATAAAAAATTTTAAGTGGAACTATGAATGTATAATCGCTAGTGCAGCGCGTGTTGAAAGTCGCTGAGGTATAATGCCCTTGAATATGAAGGAAGTTCCCACAGGAATAAATGTTAAAGAATTATTTGTGGAAGTTTTGTAAGTTATGTGGAAGTTGAATACCATATAGATTAATATATGATGATTTTGGGCATATTTTTAATGCAGTTTGTGCATTAACTTGTTAGCGAAGGATTTTCCGCTGGAGTAAGATTGTCATAGTTCGTTGAAAATAAATCAAGTGAATTACTGTTAGAATTAACACGAGTTTTGAAAGAATTTGAGATAAGATTTTGAATGAAGGTTGCCGTCACAAATCATTATTAAAACCTTTATTAAACCAGATTGTGACTTTAACATGTATAACTAACCTTCATTGGTCGATTATATTAAACACGATTATGAAAATTACAAACCGGATGAACATGTGGTTAATGTATTTATTAAATTAATAATTTAAACAATTTAAAATGTTAATATTGTAAATAATTGCTGTAAATATTTTTGAAAATAATATGGAACGAGAGTGATGTTAAAGACGTGCTTATAATATTTTTATTGTCTTTGACAAATATTATAAACAATTTCTAATTGTTATAAATAATTTATGTGATTTTGTTATAAACATTTAAGAGCTAATTAAACATTTGGATTGAACTTAACAAGTTTATGGAATTAACATAATGATTCAATAGGATGTGAGCAAAGTACTTGAAAGATTTGCGTAAATATAATGTGAGTTGTCTTGTAGACATTTAAAAGCTTGAGAGAGCAAGCTATACTCTTACGTAACATAGAAGGTGAGAAGGGAGTCCATTCAACCAGTATGCAACAGGTTCGAGGTTAGCTCGCAGCTGGGCCAACATCTGGTTCACAGAGAGTGAGGTCGTCCACACTCCGGCCTTGCGACTATAAATACCATTCTCATGTTTATTAAAAGGAAACCCAATGCTCTATTTATATATGTCACACCCTGACGTCCTTTTCCAATCCAATAGTGTTATGAATATTACGTGATTTGGAGCTCTTGGGAGCTAAAATGTTTTATATCATGTTGTAAGATAATTTTTGCAAGTCCTACTGAGGACGTAGTCAGATTGACTTGGGCTTCTGATAGCCACGTTGATTTTGTTGTGTTAGTAAAATCATACCCTTTATGAGAAATAAAGCTTTTGTACAGTTCAAAGTTCTCGTCTTCGTTTTGGTTCATTTTTAAATGTCATGGTGGAGGTTATTGTGTGAACAGACTTTTAGTGATCCTGTTGTCAACTCAAACCCCGAGATAATTAAGAGGTAAGTAACGGTAAGTATGAACCCCCGTCTATTTTGGTGTGTTCCACAATGATTTCCTGTGAACTTCTGTGCTCTTATCTCGATAGTATCTGTCAGTGCCATTTTCATTGATGTAACTGTGCCGGTGCAATTGATAATTGGCAATCCGATTGAGGGGGCGGATATCTGACAGCCTACTATCCAGGTAAACGGGGACAGAAAGATTGGCGACCCAAGAGCGTGGGGCTGAGTCAACAGAAAGATTGGCGCACCTAAAACGTTGGGGCTCGATTCAACATAACTGGATTACCAGGTTGAACGCCAGAAAGAGTGGCAAACCTAAAACGTAGGGTTCGATTAGACTCAAATAAAGAGGTTGATTCTTTGTTAGATGTCTAGGCCAATTGTAGTATTTAAGAGTGTGATTATATAGGAATTAAATGTTGTATTGTATTAGGAAAGTTACACTCAGAAAAGATCAGATCTTATACAACTTGAGAAAGGTTAAATAGGCTGGAAACTTAGAAAAATCGCCTATAATCTGGAATCTTATTTTATTTGACCGGCTTATGACATTTCAGTCATATTAAAGATAAAATTAATTATTTGGATTGTAAATGTAAATTATTTGTGTTAGGATATTTTAAAATGAGCCAGAGAAATTTGAACATGTGCTTGAGTTTGTTTCAACATGAAGTATCTTCGAAGGTTAATTATAAGGTAGTTATAAGTTAGATATAAGACAGAAAATTGATCAAAATTATATATGGTGAAAAGTGTTGCTCAAATGTTGTTATTTTGCTCTTTTGATGTATGTCCCTACAGCAATCCATTTTTGAATAATATTGTAATGGCAGATGAAAGTTTGAAGAAAATGTTAGAGGAGATGTCTGCTAACATGAAGCAGATGATGGAGGAGAATGCTAATTTGAATAGTAGTATGAAGGAGATGGAAGCTAGGAATACTAGTCGAATGGAGGAGAACGCTAGTAATTTGAAAGCTAGCATGGATGAAAGTTTGAAGGGTATCCAAACTAGTGCTGCTAATTTGGAGGATAATATGTCGCGTTTACAGATTAATACCCAAGGAATTGAGAATACTGTAAGTGACATCCGCACAAATGTGTCTGATGTTAAAAATGATGTGTCTAAGGTACAGAGAGACCTTACAATGTTAAATCTAGATGTAGCTAATGTCCGAGGGGATATTTCTTGTGCTAGAGCCGAAGTAGTTGTTGTCAAAAACGATGTAGCGACTGTCCAAGACAAGGTCGAGGAAGTCCAAAAAGAAATTCAAAAAGCTAGAACTGATGTATCCAATGTTCAGGTAGACATTAATAACATTCATGCGGATATAACTGAGGTGCAAAGTGACATAACTAAGATTCAGGTAGAGGTCAACACAGTTTTCGTAGATATTACTAAAGTCCAAACTGATGTAAATAAAGTTAGGGAAGAAATCGAAAACTCAAAAACTCTTTGTACGCGTAATATAACTGCATTAGCGACTAGGTTAGTCGATGAATCAGTTAGAACAACAACGTCTTTAGCAGAGTTGAAGTATGATGTAGAGGTCATGAGAACACAGGTATTAGACCACAATAGAGTATTAAAAGAGGATATCGAAGTAGACATAGCCGAAATGTTAACAGCAAACGTAGCGGTATGGAAAGACGAGTGGAATAAGTCAAGTGGGGAACATGTAACCCAAATTCAGGAAAGGATTGAAAGAAAACTTGCCAGTACGCAGATAGAAATTAACAATGAAGTAGTACAGATTAGGAAAGATTTAAGCGTCAGGATAAATTCGTTATCCGAAAAGCAAGTTGACGATAGAACACAACTAGATCAGGATATGCAAACTTTAAAATCTACATTAGAGGATCAAATTCATAAAGTTGTCTCGGATGTAAATGAAACGACGAGTAAACTGAAAAATTTGAAGTTAGGAGAGGCTAGTTCAATGGAAAACTACAAAGAAGAGATTATCAAGAAAGTCTTAACAGAAATCACCGACAAGGATACAGAAGGCTTAGCTTGCGAATTGAATAGGAATTATGCTAGAAGACATAACCTAGAGCCAGAAGAAAGAGACGTGACTCCTGAAGAACGTGTATCCAGATTCAGAGAGGAGGATGACGAAAGGAATATGGAACCTGAGTGGAATTATCGAGATAGTGGGAAAAACTATCCGGATTCATATCTGAGGAACGTGACGGTCATTAGGAATTTCGAGGACAAACCACAAAAATTCAGTAACACTGATAGTTTGACACCTATAGAGTATGTAAGGAATCTCAAAGATTATTTCATCGAAGCTCACATTCCCAGAGAGACAGAGATGAAGATAGTAGAGAGATATCTGATTGGAGGACCCCTTGAATGGTTTAGCTCATTTAGAGACACATTCAGTAACTTTGACGAGTTTGCAGAGGCATTAATCAAGCGATTTTGGTCTATAGAAGCGCAGAATTCGTTAAGAGCGGAGGTGTACTCAAGAAAATACTCAGGTACTCTTCCAACGAGGTACGCGGATTTCTTTACGAGTCAGTTGTCCCGCTTGAGATTTTTGCAACCCCCATTGTCCACGGAGCAACTTATAGATGCGATTTCTCGTATGCTGCCAGTTGAGGTGAGGAGACTTATAATTTCGTCCAACATCAGGGATTTATCCAGCATGGATGAATTACTAAGAAGGTTAGACTACACAAGCCCAATGCCTAACGTAGTCCAGAAAGGTCAAAGGCAGGAGTTTAAAGAAATCAATACGGTATACATGGACCAAGTCCAACAAACTGACAAACCAGAGCAGGAGAAAACTGACAATGTAGGTCCTCACAGGAATAATCAGTTTAGAAATTACAGATCACAAGGTTACCGACCGTATCAACAGAGAAGAGGTTGGAACTACAACCGAGGAAACTACAATGGAAGAGGCAGATATTACAACAATAATGGGTATAACCGTAACTATAATAGGAATAACCAAAACCAAAATAGAAACCAGAATACTCAAAGTCAGGTTATGACACCTGATCAGTATCAGCAAAGAGAAAAGGAAAGCCAGCAATACTTAAAAGAATTAAGGGATAAAGAAGCTGACAATCAAAAGAAAAGGCAGGATGTTGTAATCGATCCTGGGCCTTCTACGAGCCAACAGAATTTTGAGGTCGGTAACACACAAAAAAACGCCGATTTTTCAACGTCAGTAAGAACCTGTAAATACATTGCCACACCACACCTGATTACGATTAACGAGATATACGAAGTTACCGATGAAGATTTACTAGAAGAGAGGGGTATTGTTAAAGAGGAAAGACCATGTGCATTACCAATTATTGCTGTACGGATAGATGGACAGCAGTACAAAGCCCTGATGGACACTGGTGCTATTATTTCCATCATTTCAGAGGAATGTTATCAAAGTCTGCTAAGAGGAGAGAACATGACAGTTCTACCTGTTTCTACCGTCAAAGTGAGAGGGATATTCCAAGATAAGGCAGTGAAATGCAAGATTCAAGTGTTATTGAACTTTGAGATCAATGGCAGGAATTATGAACAGATCTTCATTGTGGTGAGCAAGATCAATTTTGATATGGTGCTTGGAATCGATTTTATATCGAAGGTCGGAGCTATTATTGACATGAAGAACAGAAGTATTAGCTTTAATGATGGGTACATAATCACAGAAGAGATAGAAGAACAGGACGTGAAAAACAGTCTGGAAATAGACCTTAGGGAAGAAATTTTGAATACCATAATTAATGGAGTGGAAAATTTAGAAGAAATACCCAGTAGAAAAACTGAAGGATTTGAAGAAATTCAGGGGGAATTCGAGGATCTGATAAAGGAATTCCAAGATATTTTCGATGAAAAGCCTGGATTGATTAAGGATTATAAATACAAGATAAGGCTGACAGATGAAACCCCTTACCAGAAGAGAATATACCCCATTCCTGAGAAATACTATCAAGAAGTACGAGGGTTAATCAGAAAAATGGAGGTAGACGGGATTATTAGAAAACAGGCGTCGTCTTATATAAACCCCATCACAGTAGTGAAGAAAAGTAATGGTCAAATACGTCTTTGTCTCGATGCCAGGACCATTAACTTGAAGATTCTTCCAGAAAACGACAGACCACCCAAGATTAGAGATCTGCTTCGGAAATTCAAAGGAAGAGCTTGTTTCAGCGTTCTTGACTTGACGTCTTCTTTTTATCAAGTTCAATTAGAAGAGGATAGTATGCAGTACACTGGATTCCTATTTGACCAGACGTCATGGGTCTTTGCCAGAATGCCTTTTGGAATGGTTAACAGTGGACCAGCACTTATTCGAGCACTTGATAGTAAGCTCACTGACGAAGTGAAAGAAAATGTAATCTGCTACATTGACGATTTAATCGTATCTTCACCCAGCGCTGCAGAACATTTAGTGCACTTGAGAAAGTTGTTCGAGAATTTAAGGGAGGCCAACATAAAGGTGAACTATGGAAAATGTCAATTCTTGAAGAAGGAGATAAATTACTTGGGGCATACTATTGATAAAGATGGATATCATCCAAACATGAAAAAAGTAGATGCGATCACGATATTTCCAAAGCCAACTAAGGTAAAACAAGTCAGAGAATTTGTAGGTGCATGCCAATTTATTAGCAGCCACTGTCCAAGATACTCGGAAATTATGGCTCCTCTGTATTGTGCCCTTGACCTACGTCTTAGGCCAAGGACACATTACGTCACTGGAGTACTTATATAGGGCAATGTCATGATGTTAATGAGAATGAAATCATCATTATGTAATGATCATAAGAAATAACTAGGATCTTTCTGCCGTAGTGAGACCACATATACTGTATATGGCTTGGCAGTTCTGACAGGGAGAAATTTATGGTTTTCACACAATGGACAGAGCAGGTGCATTCCAAGTCGCTTGCCTGCAAGTTTCAGAGCAGGAGCACCCCAGCGAATTCTGAGAATCTTGCCAAAACGCAGTAACTATCTCAAGTTAGCACGCAGTAGATGCCTGACTCCGCCCTTAAAGAGTACGCTTCAGTTAGTTACAAGAGATCAAGGCATTACAGGAATGATCTGAAACGCCCATGATGAATCTAATTATTATCAAGAATTTTGGGAATGCGGTAACGGATTAAATATCTCTGTGTTCATCGAATGAAAGTAGTCCCTGCGCAAGGAAATCTGACAACGTCGAGTGTGTGAGAGAGAGAACATAGCGTCCTTCAACAAGAAATTAGTTCTACCCAAGCGCTGATGATATAAACTTAGCCTATGATCGAGTTCCGTCGTGAATCATATGATTAGCAAGGCCATATTTTTGTGTATAAATTAAGGTACCTGATTACTGTAGCCTATGATTGTGAAGGGAGCATTTGGTGTCGTATGTGCAAAACTGTGAATTGGCAACCATTTTGTCATATATGTGGGTGAAGTCTGTGACAGGAACATTGTTCATCTTTCAGCCAACGTTAGTGGATGCGGGCCATATGTAGCACCACGCCAGGCATTAATGTACGAGACGCATAGTCCATTGTTCGGCTGATGCGAAATAATATTAAAAATGAATACTAAGTTGTGAATATGTATAACAGAAAGGAAAGATGTGAAATCATATATAATTCGAGTGAAAATATATAACAGAAAAATGTATCCGCCATGAGTGTGTAGCCCACTAATGTGTAATTTTTTTTTTAGTGGTGCATAAATTTAATCAAATATGTGTGTGTGTGCATTTTAAAAGGGTGCTGGCTTATAGCGACCTAGTGATAATGGAGGGTTGCAGTGATATTATCGAGTGGTTCTACATCATCGTGATGGGATTCGAACCGGCCATGGAGGTCATGTGTTAAGTTATACTGTTGCGGGCCTCTGGTCCAACTCTTGCAAATGATGAAGGAAGTCTTCAATATGATAAGTACCTTTTGATTATATTTTAAAGCGTCAAATAATTCATGGATTTTATCGCCATAATGTTAGCATGTTATTTGTTTTCTTTTGATTTGTTTTATCTTGTGTGTACAATGACCGTGTCAATGGCGACCATAGTTGTGCATCTGAAGGAGCTGGGTACGCTCATAAGGATTAAGGATCAGAATAATTATTTTAATGAATTAAAAGTGCCTAACTTAACGTAAGGATGTTGCTAGGTAATCGTATCCGTACATAAAACACATGGTAGAATTCCCTATTTTATTTATAGATGTGTGTTAGAAATATCCCCTGTGTTTTCCACCCAAATAGAACGAACGAAGCATGGTATTTCGATAGGTGCCCTTTCCAGGCAAAATCTCATTATTTCGTGTAATTGACCAGAGATAGTAATTTATGTATTTACATACCGGATGAATTAATAGCCGATGATTTTTTTTGGGACGATATTTAAAGGACCATGGTGTATTGTGATGGATGATATGGAGTATTATGGTGTAGCAATGAGTAAAGTTTATAGGACAGTTTACAAAGGCGTGAATTATGTCAGATGAGAGGTAGTATGATAAGTTTACAATGATATGAGTGACGGCTGACCCAGCCTCACTAATTGTTATATTAGTTTTTATTGAACGCGTGTGATATTTAAGGCCATACAGGTAAGATGTTGTAAGGAGGAATCTACGATGAAATAAGATAAAATAGATAATGATGCCAGGTAATAAGACCTGAGGGAAGATGTCGGATGAAAGTATGATAAGTTGTATGTGTAAGGTAGTGGCCATCAAGCGCAGATAAAATAATGCTATAATTAATCTATATCCAAATGAGAGCGTCCCGCTCCACATTTAGAATACTAAGATCCAGTCCGATCAGCTGGTGAGAATACAGTCAAATATTAGCCCGGGGGAAGGGGTGAAGACTTGCATTTCTACCTTTCACGGTCAAGGTCAGCCAGCAGGCGAGGCCAGTCCATTGTCACTTTCCACAAAGAGAAGGAGCCCATTCAGGACTCGGGTGCTTGTCGCGGCGATTCTTTTAAATTTTTGTTATGTTTGGTCCCAAGTTTAATATTCACGTAAGGGTATGTTAGGTCACTACCCTGATGCCTCCAATCGATAGCGTTTCTTTTACTGGTCATTTTGATATAAGGGACGGTTTTGTCTGTTGACCATACAGTCCCGGGTTCGATATCCTTTTGTTGTGCCTGGTCCAGACGCTATTTTTAAACGGGTACTAGATAGGCAATAACCTTGCGGTCCCGTGTTCGAAATCCTTTTATTCATACCTGGTCGATCAGTCTTTTTAAATGGGTACTAGCTAGACAGTGACCTTAGAGTCCTGTGTTCATGAATAATTATTTTCGGTCCTGGAAAATAATTATTATTAGTTTTTTTTATAGTTAATATTGGTTCAAAATTATCTTGAGATTTCTTTTTCTCGATAATTGTTGAACGGACCATGCTTTGTTCTATTGTAACCTCGTTCTGCGAGATAAGGCATTCAAGGTAAGAAATGTGTAGGTAGCGAATACCCCTAAATACATATTGACCCTATTGAATAATCCGCTAAGAACATGTTTGTGCCATGTCTATCTTTTTCAGGGGTCGCGGCTTCAAATACATTCACCGTTGCTTAACATAACACTGATACAAGGTATTTCTTCTGTGCCATGTCTATCTTTTTCAGGGGTCGCGGCTTCAAATACATTCACCGTTGCCTAACGTGACTCTGACACGATACGATTACTTTAATAATGTTTGGTTGGAATTATTAATTGTTTTTCATGTTTATCCAACCCAAGTTTGAAAGGCAAATGATTAGTCATCATTTTTTTTATGATGCTATTTTTGTCTGTTTTTAAGGCATTTTTCTTAGTTTGTTTATTATATATCCATGAATTATTTGACAAGGCATCGAGTGCTTGGTTCGAGAATGTATCACGTCGAACGCAAGGGCCGAAGCCAGGCTTATCATATTGCTAATATGTTAATGTAATATGTGACAATTTGTAAGGGTGTTTCAAGGCTAAGTAAATTCAATGGCTTCATTGATTCAGCTAATTTGTTTTAAAGCTAAGACGTCCAAAGTAACGTCGGGATTGAACATTAAGATTCCGTACGGAAAGGCTTCCATGATTAATTTACAAGAGTATGTAAATAAGATGCATAAATCATATTCATGTTCGCAGATAGAAATACATAATTAATGCCATGAAGGTTAAGATTTGATATGAGGGTAAACTTTTATTTAACGGAGGGATTCTAGTAAATGTTAATTAAACGCCATTAATAATTAAATAAGCCAATGGCTAGGCTATAATGTATACTTCGGAATGGCCATGGATGTCTCTGATATTTGAACATACCATGTATCTGAAATGTAATTGGATGATATTAGACTCAATGATTATTATGTTTACTCAGATTAATGATTGATTAATTCCGTATAAATGGATTTCTTTTTCTTAATCCATACTGTTGTTACAGTTGACCGGACCCTCTTGATCCATCATCTCTTAATAACTTAACCTTCTTATGATATCTTATCATCGTAATTAATAAATTTGATTTTGGCAATTAATGCTAATTGGTGTTAACCAGATTTCATTTTTGATTCATTTTCTTTGCTTTTTGCCATATGATTGGTTTTTATTTGTCAATAAATTTGATTGTAATCATACATCATAACTACTATGATAAGTATTAATTGATGCTGATTAGCATTTAATTGGTGGTTTTTGGACATTAATTAGTCCATTGTTTATATTTTTGATTTTGACTTAATTTTATTGATTCCGTATTTGATTTATTTTACCTTTGAGTTATTATTATTATTATTATTATTTTAAATTTCATTTCTACTATTTTTGGTTTTATTTCATTTATTTGTTTTTGCTGTACTGGTGTTGGTGCATTAAATTTGTTTATTCTCATTCAGAGTCTGTGTGTGATGAATTTTATTCAGCCCTAGTGATCTTCCTATAATATCCAGAACAGTTTCATATTCAAGCTAGTGTACCGTTCATGCCCCGACGACAGAGTCCTGTTCTGAAGGCCTTGTGCAAGGGTACATGGCAAAGGATAGATTATTCTCTATTCTTCTTCGATTTTTCTATTCTGGAAGATCCTAGTGGTTAACATACACAGATGCACCCGGGTTTTGTGCTTGTTTGATTAAGTTTGGCTTGCCTACTCGTTTGGCATGTTAGTTATTTTTTTGACTTTATGCTGAGCGGGTAAACGCTGGAAGATACCCATAAGTCACTTATCAATTCAAACCCGAATCCAAACCATATTCCATTCATTTCATACCCGTTATTTTTCCGTGAGGATCAGCCTTGCCCTTTTTCCGCTTGCCACATTCATTTAATACCAAACCCTGTTCTCCCCACCACCAGTGTAAAGTGCAAAATGGCGCCCAACGTGGGGCTTAAGCTTGAGACAATAGCAGCCCAACATAAGGTCGAAATGGAGCTCAATTAATTGAATGAGAGTTACTGTAATTAAATTTTCATTTATATAAATTTTTATAGTATCATACAGTAATCTCAAGGAGTCCCTTGAAATTTTTATAGCATTGAGCATCCATCAGATAGTTAATTAAGGCTCATTAGTGGCCTGATGAGAAACATTAATCACTTTAATTAATGTTTGATTAAATTAAATTAATTAATTATTTTTTCTTTTAGTGATAAGTCAAATATTTAATGACACCAATGGATTACAATCAAATTTTGAATCGTTTTACTGTTGCAATATCACTGTAGGTGATTGCAAATTCGAAGGAGAGGGGAAGGAAGCCTTGAAAGCTTTGAAATACACTTACATTGCATGGTGTGTTGATGTGTATATTTGCATGAGTTGGGACAAGCCCGCATATTCTCCTATTGATAATTATGTCATCGACAGAGGACCTGATGGTCGTATTGCAAGAATTTAAGGACAGTAGTTATAAGCATATGCAGGAAATAAAAGACAGTAATCAGGAACTTAGAGTTAGTACTGAACAGCAATTGTCACAGATGCAGAGAAATATAGAACATGTAGGCCACATTTGCAATCAGAGTACTGAGCAAATAGAAATTCATATGGTCACGATCGAGAACGAGATCAAGAACGTGTCTCAGAGAATGGCTAGTATGGAAATTCGAGTCCAAGCGCAGGTAGCGAAATGTGAAGTGGGAATTGCAGCAACTCAGGCAGATGTCGACAAGCTGAGAGATGAGAATAAGTCAATGCAAGCCAAGATAGGAGTGATCGAGACCGACATTTCTACATTTAAGGACGAGATTAAGGATTCATTGCAGCTCATACGAGATGATATGAATGGCCAACATGACGAATGTAAGAAATCATGGGAAAAGGATAAGGAAGGATTGAAGAGAGATGTCGAATTAGCATACGAGGACATGGGCCAGGAGGCTAAGGAAGAAAGGATAGCTGTACTCCGTAAATTAGAAGAGAGCAAATTAAAGATGAATAAGGTCGAGATGGAGCTGTTGGCAAGGATGGAACGACAAGAAAATAAACAAGTCAAAAGCGACCTCAAGATGCTGATCCAAGAAGAGGTCATCGCCGACTTACAAAAAGGATTGGCCAAGTCCATTACAGAAACCCGTATGGAAGGGAAAGTAGGATTTCAGGAGCATACGACCATAGATGAGGGGATGGAACCTCACAGTCAGGAATTCAGGGGTCGTACTTCGACACCCGTCGAGTCTAACGCAGCTGCTCAGGTCATTCACGTTATAAAAATGAGTGATGACCGGCCGAACAAATTTTCAGGGAACAATAACTTTACTCCTAAGAGTTTCCTCAGAGAATTGATGGAATACATCAAAGAAAGCAAGATCTCAGAAGACCGACAGTTAAGGACAGTGGAGAAACTGTTGACTGGACACGCGTTACAATGGTTCCGTAGCTTCAGGTATACCTTTGACACTATGGGAGAATTCCGTGAAGCATTTCTGAAGAAGTATTGGAGCCTTGCCTCGCAACAGAACCTGAGGATGGAACTATACGCGCGCCGCTATAGTACCACATCACCCACAAAATATTCAGAATATTTCATCACACAGCTACACCGGATGAAAGAGTTGGATATGCCTCCATCAGAAGAAGAGATGATCATCGCCATTGAGAAGCAATTGCCAGTCGGGGTTCAACAGATCATGGCGGCAGCGAACGTACGGACAGCGGTACATGCCGAGGAGATATTAAGAAACCTCGATGAGACGACGATCCACAGTCCACAAAGATCAGGTCGAATGACTGAAAATGTAAACGTGGTCGGCCTAGAAGAAGCACCTAGACGACGCATGAAAGACCAAAGTACAGACGCCATGGACATGAGGCAGAACTGGGAACGTCGGGAATACCAAGATCAAGAACTGAGGCCCCCGTGGTATGGTAACCGAGGAAATAATAACTGGAGGTCGTCCCAAAGACAAAATGAACCACGGAGAGGACATCGTGGATCATACAGGCCGTATAACAAGAGAGGTGGGCGTTTTCAACGCGGAAGGCCACCGTGGGACCAAAACAGAGAGCCAGAAGTGAGATGGGACTTGCCAGATGACCACAGAGAGGAAATGGAAAGGTGGCACAGCGATTCGGAGCGGTATTTGGCAGAATTACGTGCCAAAGAATCGGCCGAACAAAGTAAGAAAGACAGATGGAACAGGGGAATGAATGATCGAAGGGATCCAGATGTCATCGAACAGGGAGCTGAGAGCCTGGAACTCCAGAATGCCCGGAGGAACAGCAATCAATCATCCGGAGGTACACCAGATAGGAATGGCAACAACGAGAAAAAAAAACGCCAATTTTAGAAGATGGGAACGTCGCTAGTGCACAGAACAGTCACAATGCAAAGTATATGGTAGTAGCGCAGATCAGTGATTGGGTCATCAAAGAAGAGGATTTGACGGAGGACACAACAGGGCCAAAGATTAATACAATTAGAGAATTACCCATAATTTACGCCCGAGTGGGAGGTCTAACGGTACGATGTATGGTAGATACGGGTGCCAGCATCAGTATAGCTTCCCAGGCATTAGTTAAAGAGTTGGAGAGATTGGGGAAGGTTCCCGTGATGCCAATTTCTAACATCACAGTCAAGGGCATTATCCCAGACAAGTCCGCAGTCTGTAAGTTCTAAGCTTTGTTGGACATTACACTGCAAGGACATAATATGCCGCATTCGTTCATCATAATGAACAAGATAAATTATAACATTATCTTGGGAGCGGACTTCATTCGAGAATATAAAGCAGTAATCAACCTATATGAAAACACCATTTGCTTTAAAGATATTGGAGAGGACAATCATTTGGACATGCAATTAAATACGGATATTCCAAGAGATGGCGAAGAGATATGGACATTGTGCACCACTGAAGAGATGGAAGCATATGAGAAAATCGACGAAAGGTTAAGGGATATTGAGGATGATTTAATGGAACCTGAATCCTGGGTCATGGCGCTAGAAGAATTGGAAGACAGAGTTACTGACGCTTTTGAGGAGAAGGCTCGTGAAGCAAAGATAAATGAGGAGAACAGGATCAAATTGATGGACATGTTAAAGCGACACGAACCGGTTTTTAATTCTAAACCCGGTAAGATAGAACATTTCAAGTACCAAATGCAGGTCAACGATTGGTCACCGTTTAGGAAAAAGCCTTATCCGATAGCCGAAAAACATATGAATGAGGTGAAAGAAACCATCAAGCAAATGGAGGATGCTGGAGTCATAGTTAAGATGGCTACCCCATTCGTGAGTCCGTTGGTTGTAGTCAAGAAACCCAATGGCTCTGTTCGAATATGTCTGGACGCCAGGACAATTAATGAACGATTGGTTCCTGAATATGACCAAGCTCCAGCGATCAAAGAGGTCATAAACAAATTCCAGAACAAGATATATTTTTCATCAATAGACTTGACTAGTAGCTATCACCATTTGGAACTGGATGACAAGTCAAGGTTATTGACTGGATTCCTATTTAATCAGCAAACTTATGCATTTCAAAGATTACCATTCGGTATCAAAACAGCAGGTTCGGCACTCATACGAGCGTTAGACCGGAACCTGACGTCGGAAGTCAAGGATGCCACTGTAAGATATGTCGATGACATACTCTTGGCGTCTGATAATTTGGATGATCACCTCACGAATTTAGAGAAATTACTAGATAATTTGGAGAAGGCCAATTTCAAAATTAACATCCAAAAATCTCATTTTTGCCAGAAGGAGGTACTCTATTTAGGCCACATCATCGATGGTGAAGGAGTACGCCCAAATCCTGCGAAACTAGAGGCTATTCGGAACTTTCCTAAACCAAACAGGGTAAAACACGTCCGCCAATTTCTGGGCATTTGCAATTTCTTTGCAAATCATTGTCCCGGGTATACTGAGGCTGTGGCGCCACTACAGGATATGCTTCGTAAGAACAGCAAATGGGCATGGAAGGAAGAATGCGACGCGGCTTTTCGGAAAACGAAGGAATTACTAACCAATAGTATTAAATTGGGTTACCCGGATTTCTCAAGAAAATTTATAATTCAAACCGACGCCTCACGGATTGGAATTGGATGCATGCTGTACCAAGAAGATCCAAACAACCCTCGAGAACGATCTTACTTGGCATTTTCTAGCCGTAAGCTAAAGACACACGAGCGAAATTACACAGTAACGGAATTGGAACTTCTATCCATCATTTTTGCTTTACAACAATGGAGGAAGACTGTCTATGGTTTCGAGATTTTGATAAGAACCGACCACAAGAGCCTTATTTTCCTATTGAAAACTCCCATGGCTAGTGAGCGAGTGAACAGATGGTCGTTATATGTTCAACAGTTCAATATTGACATTGAACACTGCCCAGGAAGATTCAATGTGATACCCGACGCATTAAGTCGAAACCCAGAACGAGGAGAAGGAGTAGTATCTGTACATCAAGTCGAGCTCACTCAGGCAGATCAGGAATTTTTGGTTAAACTGGGAGAAATTCAGGCTGAACAAGTTAAGGATCCGTGGATGAATATGATCATCGATTATTTAAGAGGAAGATTGCAACGAGGAACGCCCGCGTATTTGGAAGCGGAGAAAATTTCGACAAGTTATATTTGGTATAATAACCTGCTGCACAAGTACGTGGATCCCGATCGCGTGAAATCAAGGATTGTGGTGCCACCTTCTTTACAGAGAGGTCTAGTCTGGCACGCACATAGCATATCTGGACATGGAGGAATCGATAAGACAAGTGCTCTTATTCAAGAAGCATTTGTATGGCCCAAATTAAGGGAAACCATTCGCAGTGTTTTGAAGACCTGTGACAAATGTCAAAGGGTTAAGCCAAACTCATTCCTCATGAAGCAATATCCCAAACCTCTACTGCCACAGAAGCCGTGCGAACTGGTCGCCATGGACGGTTATGGTCCGTTACCAAAAGGCAGAAGAGGATGCAAATACATTCTCGTCAGCATCGATGTATTTACAAAATACGTGGTGTTATGTCCAGTTCAGAAGTTAAACACTAAACAGGTACTGAACAGAATTAAGGCAAGGGTAATTCCAACGTTAGGGAAGATGGAATTCTGTCTTACGGACCACGGCAGTTATTTCACTAGTGCCGAGTTTAGGAGTGAGATGGTGAGGTTAGATGTCCGGCACGTGTTGAGTTCGGTGCGTCATCCTGAGGGGAATCCATCAGAAAGGGTAATGCGGGAGATCGCAAAATATTGCCGAATTTACTGTTCTGATCAGCATTGGAAGTGGGTCGACGTATTACCCGTAATGGAATTCTGTATAAACAATACGATCCATGAAAGCACAGGACAGATCCCCACGGTCCTTCACTTAAATCGATGTCCGGATCGACCGTGGAAGAACATCTTACCGTGTCCATTGGACGCACGACCAAGCCATGAATTAACCATACAGGCCACGGCAACTTATTTGAAGAAACAAGCTGATCGTCGATTACGTAGAGTGCGTAATAAAAGATTTCACCGTCCTTTGGAATTGGAAGAATTGGTCTTGGTGAAACGACCAGCAGTGTCCGATCCAGCGAAGCGAATATACTCAAAATTTTGCGAGATATTCTATGGACCATACCGAGTCATAAAGGTGATTGGAAATAATGCTTATAAAGTGAAACACCTACGCACTGGAGTCGAGTCTGTCTATAACGCACAGAATCTAAAACTGTACTATCCCGCCGAAGAAGATGAGGTCCAACACCAAGTCAACGTAGTGGAGAAGAAAGAAGAAGGGGAAGATCCATTCCAAGTAGAAGAACCATCGGATGCAGAAGAAGAGAATCAGCGGACAAATAATCACGACTGTCAATGGATAACGCTGCGTGAAGAATTTGATAATGCTAAGAGAGGGTGAACTTAGGATAAATGCAGAATTTAAAGCTGAGAATAAGAGGCTGCTTGAAGAATTTCACGATCCGAATTAATTTGGAGTCCATTAGAAAGCCAATTTCGAAAGAAGGTCGATGAGGAAGACATGACATTGTTAAAATGGATTATGTTGCCGAGTATTGTTGAATTGTAAAAACTCTTCGTAACCTCAGCAGTTTTTCCAAACTAAGAAGGAGGGAGATGTGCCCTTGACCTACGTCTTAGGCCAAGGACACATTACGTCACTGGAGTACTTATATAGGGCAATGTCATGATGTTAATGAGAATGAAATCATCATTATGTAATGATCATAAGAAATAACTAGGATCTTTCTGCCGTAGTGAGACCACATATACTGTATATGGCTTGGCAGTTCTGACAGGGAGAAATTTATGGTTTTCACACAATGGACAGAGCAGGTGCATTCCAAGTCGCTTGCCTGCAAGTTTCAGAGCAGGAGCACCCCAGCGAATTCTGAGAATCTTGCCAAAACGCAGTAACTATCTCAAGTTAGCACGCAGTAGATGCCTGACTCCGCCCTTAAAGAGTACGCTTCAGTTAGTTACAAGAGATCAAGGCATTACAGGAATGATCTGAAACGCCCATGATGAATCTAATTATTATCAAGAATTTTGGGAATGCGGTAACGGATTAAATATCTCTGTGTTCATCGAATGAAAGTAGTCCCTGCGCAAGGAAATCTGACAACGTCGAGTGTGTGAGAGAGAGAACATAGCGTCCTTCAACAAGAAATTAGTTCTACCCAAGCGCTGATGATATAAACTTAGCCTATGATCGAGTTCCGTCGTGAATCATATGATTAGCAAGGCCATATTTTTGTGTATAAATTAAGGTACCTGATTACTGTAGCCTATGATTGTGAAGGGAGCATTTGGTGTCGTATGTGCAAAACTGTGAATTGGCAACCATTTTGTCATATATGTGGGTGAAGTCTGTGACAGGAACATTGTTCATCTTTCAGCCAACGTTAGTGGATGCGGGCCATATGTAGCACCACGCCAGGCATTAATGTACGAGACGCATAGTCCATTGTTCGGCTGATGCGAAATAATATTAAAAATGAATACTAAGTTGTGAATATGTATAACAGAAAGGAAAGATGTGAAATCATATATAATTCGAGTGAAAATATATAACAGAAAAATGTATCCGCCATGAGTGTGTAGCCCACTAATGTGTAATTTTTTTTTTAGTGGTGCATAAATTTAATCAAATATGTGTGTGTGTGCATTTTAAAAGGGTGCTGGCTTATAGCGACCTAGTGATAATGGAGGGTTGCAGTGATATTATCGAGTGGTTCTACATCATCGTGATGGGATTCGAACCGGCCATGGAGGTCATGTGTTAAGTTATACTGTTGCGGGCCTCTGGTCCAACTCTTGCAAATGATGAAGGAAGTCTTCAATATGATAAGTACCTTTTGATTATATTTTAAAGCGTCAAATAATTCATGGATTTTATCGCCATAATGTTAGCATGTTATTTGTTTTCTTTTGATTTGTTTTATCTTGTGTGTACAATGACCGTGTCAATGGCGACCATAGTTGTGCATCTGAAGGAGCTGGGTACGCTCATAAGGATTAAGGATCAGAATAATTATTTTAATGAATTAAAAGTGCCTAACTTAACGTAAGGATGTTGCTAGGTAATCGTATCCGTACATAAAACACATGGTAGAATTCCCTATTTTATTTATAGATGTGTGTTAGAAATATCCCCTGTGTTTTCCACCCAAATAGAACGAACGAAGCATGGTATTTCGATAGGTGCCCTTTCCAGGCAAAATCTCATTATTTCGTGTAATTGACCAGAGATAGTAATTTATGTATTTACATACCGGATGAATTAATAGCCGATGATTTTTTTTGGGACGATATTTAAAGGACCATGGTGTATTGTGATGGATGATATGGAGTATTATGGTGTAGCAATGAGTAAAGTTTATAGGACAGTTTACAAAGGCGTGAATTATGTCAGATGAGAGGTAGTATGATAAGTTTACAATGATATGAGTGACGGCTGACCCAGCCTCACTAATTGTTATATTAGTTTTTATTGAACGCGTGTGATATTTAAGGCCATACAGGTAAGATGTTGTAAGGAGGAATCTACGATGAAATAAGATAAAATAGATAATGATGCCAGGTAATAAGACCTGAGGGAAGATGTCGGATGAAAGTATGATAAGTTGTATGTGTAAGGTAGTGGCCATCAAGCGCAGATAAAATAATGCTATAATTAATCTATATCCAAATGAGAGCGTCCCGCTCCACATTTAGAATACTAAGATCCAGTCCGATCAGCTGGTGAGAATACAGTCAAATATTAGCCCGGGGGAAGGGGTGAAGACTTGCATTTCTACCTTTCACGGTCAAGGTCAGCCAGCAGGCGAGGCCAGTCCATTGTCACTTTCCACAAAGAGAAGGAGCCCATTCAGGACTCGGGTGCTTGTCGCGGCGATTCTTTTAAATTTTTGTTATGTTTGGTCCCAAGTTTAATATTCACGTAAGGGTATGTTAGGTCACTACCCTGATGCCTCCAATCGATAGCGTTTCTTTTACTGGTCATTTTGATATAAGGGACGGTTTTGTCTGTTGACCATACAGTCCCGGGTTCGATATCCTTTTGTTGTGCCTGGTCCAGACGCTATTTTTAAACGGGTACTAGATAGGCAATAACCTTGCGGTCCCGTGTTCGAAATCCTTTTATTCATACCTGGTCGATCAGTCTTTTTAAATGGGTACTAGCTAGACAGTGACCTTAGAGTCCTGTGTTCATGAATAATTATTTTCGGTCCTGGAAAATAATTATTATTAGTTTTTTTTTATAGTTAATATTGGTTCAAAATTATCTTGAGATTTCTTTTTCTCGATAATTGTTGAACGGACCATGCTTTGTTCTATTGTAACCTCGTTCTGCGAGATAAGGCATTCAAGGTAAGAAATGTGTAGGTAGCGAATACCCCTAAATACATATTGACCCTATTGAATAATCCGCTAAGAACATGTTTGTGCCATGTCTATCTTTTTCAGGGGTCGCGGCTTCAAATACATTCACCGTTGCTTAACATAACACTGATACAAGGTATTTCTTCTGTGCCATGTCTATCTTTTTCAGGGGTCGCGGCTTCAAATACATTCACCGTTGCCTAACGTGACTCTGACACGATACGATTACTTTAATAATGTTTGGTTGGAATTATTAATTGTTTTTCATGTTTATCCAACCCAAGTTTGAAAGGCAAATGATTAGTCATCATTTTTTTTATGATGCTATTTTTGTCTGTTTTTAAGGCATTTTTCTTAGTTTGTTTATTATATATCCATGAATTATTTGACAAGGCATCGAGTGCTTGGTTCGAGAATGTATCACGTCGAACGCAAGGGCCGAAGCCAGGCTTATCATATTGCTAATATGTTAATGTAATATGTGACAATTTGTAAGGGTGTTTCAAGGCTAAGTAAATTCAATGGCTTCATTGATTCAGCTAATTTGTTTTAAAGCTAAGACGTCCAAAGTAACGTCGGGATTGAACATTAAGATTCCGTACGGAAAGGCTTCCATGATTAATTTACAAGAGTATGTAAATAAGATGCATAAATCATATTCATGTTCGCAGATAGAAATACATAATTAATGCCATGAAGGTTAAGATTTGATATGAGGGTAAACTTTTATTTAACGGAGGGATTCTAGTAAATGTTAATTAAACGCCATTAATAATTAAATAAGCCAATGGCTAGGCTATAATGTATACTTCGGAATGGCCATGGATGTCTCTGATATTTGAACATACCATGTATCTGAAATGTAATTGGATGATATTAGACTCAATGATTATTATGTTTACTCAGATTAATGATTGATTAATTCCGTATAAATGGATTTCTTTTTCTTAATCCATACTGTTGTTACAGTTGACCGGACCCTCTTGATCCATCATCTCTTAATAACTTAACCTTCTTATGATATCTTATCATCGTAATTAATAAATTTGATTTTGGCAATTAATGCTAATTGGTGTTAACCAGATTTCATTTTTGATTCATTTTCTTTGCTTTTTGCCATATGATTGGTTTTTATTTGTCAATAAATTTGATTGTAATCATACATCATAACTACTATGATAAGTATTAATTGATGCTGATTAGCATTTAATTGGTGGTTTTTGGACATTAATTAGTCCATTGTTTATATTTTTGATTTTGACTTAATTTTATTGATTCCGTATTTGATTTATTTTACCTTTGAGTTATTATTATTATTATTATTATTATTTTAAATTTCATTTCTACTATTTTTGGTTTTATTTCATTTATTTGTTTTTGCTGTACTGGTGTTGGTGCATTAAATTTGTTTATTCTCATTCAGAATCTGTGTGTGATGAATTTTATTCAGCCCTAGTGATCTTCCTATAATATCCAGAACAGTTTCATATTCAAGCTAGTGTACCGTTCATGCCCCGACGACAGAGTCCTGTTCTGAAGGCCTTGTGCAAGGGTACAGTATGACTTACTCAAGAAGAACAACAGATGGAAATGGAGTACCGCTGCAGACGAGGCTTTTGAGAAAGCAAAAGAGATGCTCAGAAATAATGTGAAACTGGAGTACCCAGACTTTGAGAAGGTGTTTTATATTGAGTCTGATGCATCAAGAATAGGCATTAGTGCAGTCTTATACCAGAAAGACGAGGCAGGCAACAAGCACTACATTGCGTTCACTAGTCGGAAGTTGAAAAAGCACGAGGAAAACTACTTCACGACAGAGCTTGAAGCGTTAGCTTTTGTGACAGCTTTACAAGCCTGGAAGAAAATCCTGCTGGGACATAAGGTCATCATTATCACTGACCATAAAGCACTTCAGTTTATGTTGCAAACTGACATGTCAAGTGATAGATTGACACGTTGGGCTTTGTTCACCCAACAGTTTAACGCTACTATTGTCCACCAGCCTGGGAAAGATAACTTACTGGCTGATGCTCTATCACGTAACCCTATTAAAAATGTGCAGATACACCATGTACAATTGGAGCAAGAAGATGAAGAAACCGTTAGGAGGTTAGCCCGAATCGGTGTGTCACAGAAGAGACACGCTCCAATAAGGAAAATGTACAGGTTCCTCAAGGGTTACATGGACAATACGGATGTTGACTATGAAGCTACACGGAGAAATTCACGACACTTTGTCTTGAGTGGAGACATCGTATGCAAGTATGCTGACCCTGCGCATACAAAACTCCGAATAGTCGTGCCACCTAAACTTGTTGTCAATTTAGTGTGGGTAGCTCATCACGCAACTGGACATGCCGGTTTAGATAAAACTCTTAATACACTTAAAGAGAGATTTATCTGGACTAACATGCGTTCCAGTATTGCCAAGGTCATTAGATCCTGTGACAAGTGTCAAAGAGCAAAGTATGCTTCTGCTTTACTAAAGGGAAAACCGAAGGCGATGATTCCTTCTAAGCCAAACGAACTCATGGCGACGGATATATTTGGCCCCTGTCCAAAGGGATACCAGGGTAACCAATACCTGTTGGTGACCGTGGATGTTTTCTCAAAATTTGTTACAATGAGTCCCATGCAGGAAGCTAACACGAGAAACGTAGTAAGCAGACTGGAAAATGCTGTATTTCCTAAAGCTGGTATACCGGAATATCTACTGTCAGATCATGGAACGCAGTTTACGTCCGTGGAATTTGCAGCGGATATGGAAAGGCTTGGCATTAAGCACTTGTTTTCAAGCGTGCGTTACCCTGAATCGAATTCCTCAGAAAGATATATGGCTGAATTTTCGAAATTCTGTCGAATTTTCTGTCCAAATGATCATTCTGGTTGGGTGAGATTTGTACCCCATATTGAGGAATGTCTGAACTCTACAGTGCAGGAGAGCACAGGAGAAGTGCCAATGCGACTTCATCTAGGAAGAAACCCAGAAAGGCCGTGGGATAATCTTTTTAAGCACATACCGAGAGACCCCGACATAGGAAGACAGCAGAGGATTGACAAGGCAAAGGAACAACTCCAGAAAGCAGCAGAGAAACGATTGAAGAGAGTAGCTGGAAAACGTTTTGGTACACCCTTTCAAGTTGGAAATCTTGTATTATTACGCAGACCTGTCAAGGCTGATATGTCCAAGAAAATCTACCCCAAATTTGGATTAGTGTTCCTGGGGCCGTTTAGGATTACGAACGCCTATGGAAACAACTGTTACGAACTCTATGATGATGAGAATAATGTTGTTTACGGCAAGTTCAATGCTGGAAATTTAAAAAGATACTATCCTAGAGTAAGCCAGTAATAATTCAATTTCGTGTTCAAGAGAGTTGAGATACTTGTAACATTGAGTTTAAAAACAATTTGCAACTGTTTTTAAAACGTGGTGGGAGGAGAATGCCCCCGTAATTGAATTATGTAGAGACCACGGTGGCTATATTTGAAATTATAAGGAGAGTTATGGCTGTCATAGTTATGACGTGGGTAGTCATGACGTAAGCACGGATGACGTAAATGTTATGCCAGCAGGCTACTTGAGCTGAGATTCTCAGTGACGTCAGCATTTAGTCGAGAATGTTCCAAGATTTACGACGCAGTCGCAGGAAACGAGGAATTCGGCTGAGGAAGAAACTATGCTATTGGAGGAGAGGCATGAACCAATCAACGATAGTTTAAAGGAAGACGGAGATTGCTAAAACTATGGTATTTTTATTACTTTTGGAATGCAGAATTGTGGAAATCCTTTTGCAGCAAAAGCATTGATTTGGAATTATGGTGAAATTTATTTTCAGTTTTTGAATTTTGAAAATCCGTCATGTATTAACGAAGTTGGAAGTTTTAGCGATGACGCAGTATCACGCTTTGGAAGGGATGGAAACGCCCCTCGTGAAGTTAATAAAAGGGCTTGCGCAGAAGAGAGGAGCTCTCTTTTCGTTCTCTGATTATTCTGAGATCTCATTCTCAGAGCATCGAAGTATATTTGTGAAAGTTCTTTTCTTATACATTCATTATAGTGAGACGTCGAAGTGAACAGCAGTGAAAAGAATCGTCTTTATAACGTGTGGCGAGGCCACTATATTAACGAGATCCAAGTCAAACTAGGTGAAGTTGAAACGGACCTTAGAAAGCTTCTACAAGTTTAGCTTCGAACAGTTAGCGTTCACCGATAAGCTAATTGTATTGTGCAGTGCTACATGCAGTTATAGAGAAAAGCTGAACAATTTCGACCGATTAGTTCGAAAGATATTAGCAGTTTTATACGACTGAGAAAAGTGATTATCTCGCCACAAGAGAAGCACTTTCGTATAGCCAGAATCAACGCAACGGCTGACGCTGCGAGTGGAATAGAAAGACTTCAGATTGCTGGGTTACACAACGATACAGTATAATGGAGCAATTGAATACGGCAGTTTGTTCTTCTAACACTACAATCGAAGAGCAGATGGAAGGCTAAGGCGCTTATTGCAATTGGGACATACTTCAACGGAGTAAGATAGCGACATGGAACTTCGCTAATTGCTATTCCACACAAGCGAACATGCGGTGAATACCATCTACACCCATGTTTCGTTATTAAAGGCTGAATACCATCGAACAGCCATAGAAACAATTTCATACTCTGTATATGAATAATTTCTTCGGAAATTTCTACAAAACTTCATGACGATTGTCTACTGGAACTTCAGGGAATTTTTCAAGAGAGGTCAGGGTGGACCCGACTCACAAAGAAGATTATTGCCGGAAGGATGTCTATTCGTCTTCGAGGAGCAGAGCGATTCACGGAGAAGGAAGCAGTTCGATTCTCTGAGGGTGCTGTTTCCTATTTCGAGGATGGAGCTCAGCTTTAACGTGATGAAATGGATCCATCAGCAGTCTTCTTTGGGGAATTTTCCTCTGGAACGTCAATCGGCAGATAAGGTAGTCGTGAACGTTTATTGTATTTGAGTATATTAATGATGTTTGAGCAACCATTTTTCCCATATTTTTATCCTCATGTTTTTTGCCCTATTTTCTTGTTGAGATTCATATTCTCAGTACACCTTGTTGAGTTTTGCATTTTTCGACGATTTATTAAGACATTGTTATGTCATGGGCATAGTTAACGATTTTGAATCAGTTGAGACTGATATTTAGAATTTTCAGTAATTAATATTTTTGTAGTCACGATTTGACTGTATGTTAATGATTTTTAATGGCAGATTTAAATTCAGACAGCGTGTCATTTTATTAAAGTAATTCTACCCCTGTTTAATTACTTTGACCCATTTTCTGTCATCATCAAGAAGGAAGAACATTTAAATGATTTTAGAGCGTTAAAATCTCTTACGTTGTCGACGATCTTGGAAATACTAGTCGTTATTTGTATTGATTGCAACACAGACATTTATCGTCAATTATGAATGAACATTGCATTATAGACACTTTTGTGAAAGAGTAACTTTAATAATGAATTATTGAATGCATTAAAGTCAAGTACTTTTGTGAGGAGTTTTTCTCAATTAGAGATTTATAGAACGATGTTTGCATTCCCCAGTCTAAATGGATTCTATTCGACTACTTTGCATTTTAGTCGCACTTTATTTGAAGATAGTATTTTCATACTACATTTTCTTTTAAGATGTTAATCTTAAAATTTTGATAGACCAGACAGGCGTATATAAGCGTATTCACTATTAAATTTGTTTGTGATTGGCAAGTTTTGACTTCATTTCGGTTCATGAATGAAATCCACGAAGGTTAAATAGAAAAACAGTTTTGAAACAATTAATGATTATAAAATTTTTTAAGTGGAACTATGAATGTATAATCTCTAGTGCAGCGCGTGTTGAAAGTCGCTGAGGTATAATGCCCTTGAATATGAAGGAAGTTCCCACAGGAATAAATGTTAAAGAATTATTTGTGGAAGTTTTGTAAGTTATGTGGAAGTTGAATACCATATAGATTAATATATGATGATTTTGGGCATATTTTTAATGCAGTTTGTGCATTAACTTGTTAGCGAAGGATTTTCCGCTGGAGTAAGATTGTCATAGTTCGTTGAAAATAAATCAAGTGAATTACTGTTAGAATTAACACGAGTTTTGAAAGAATTTGAGATAAGATTTTGAATGAAGGTTGCCGTCACAAATCATTATTAAAACCTTTATTAAACCAGATTGTGACATTAACATGTATAACTAACCTTCATTGGTCGATTATATTAAACACGATTATGAAAATTACAAACCGGATGAACATGTGGTTAATGTATTTATTAAATTAATAATTTAAACAATTTAAAATGTTAATATTGTAAATAATTGCTGTAAATATTTTTGAAAATAATATGGAACGAGAGTGATGTTAAAGACGTGCTTATAATATTTTTATTGTCTTTGACAAATATTATAAACAATTTCTAATTGTTATAAATAATTTATGTGATTTTGTTATAAACATTTAAGAGCTAATTAAACATTTGGATTGAACTTAACAAGTTTATGGAATTAACATAATGATTCAATAGGATGTGAGCAAAGTACTTGAAAGATTTGCGTAAATATAATGTGAGTTGTCTTGTAGACATTTAAAAGCTTGAGAGAGCAAGCTATACTCTTACGTAACATAGCAGGTGAGAAGGGAGTCCATTCAACCAGTATGCAACAGGTTCGAGGTTAGCTCGCAGCTGGGCCAACATCTGGTTCACAGAGAGTGAGGTCGTCCACACTCCGGCCTTGCGACTATAAATACCATTCTCATGTTTATTAAAAGGAAACCCAATGCTCTATTTATATATGTCACACCCTGACGTCCTTTTCCAATCCAATAGTGTTATGAATATTACGTGATTTGGAGCTCTTGGGAGCTAAAATGTTTTATATCATGTTGTAAGATAATTTTGACTTGGGCTTCTGATAGCCACGTTGATTTTGTTGTGTTAGTAAAATCATACCCTTTATGAGAAATAAAGCTTTTGTACAGTTCAAAGTTCTCGTCTTCGTTTTGGTTCATTTTTAAATGTCATGGTGGAGGTTATTGTGTGAACAGACTTTTAGTGATCCTGTTGTCAACTCAAACCCCGAGATAATTAAGAGGTAAGTAACGGTAAGTATGAACCCCCGTCTATTTTGGTGTGTTCCACAATGATTTCCTGTGAACTTCTGTGCTCTTATCTCGATAGTATCTGTCAGTGCCATTTTCATTGATGTAACTGTGCCGGTGCAATTGATAATTGGCAATCCGATTGAGGGGGCGGATATCTGACAGCCTACTATCCAGGTAAACGGGGACAGTACCATCCTCGCATTTGCCCGAAGACGAAGTGGGAAACCACGGAAAACCACTTCGAGGATGGCTGAGGTGGGAATCGAACCCCCTCTACTCATTTGGAGCACCCGAGGCTGAGTAGACCCCGTTCCAGTCCTCATACCACTTTTCAAATTTCGTGGCAGAGCCGGGAATCGAACCCAGGACCTCCGGGGCGACAGCTAACCATGCTGACCGCTACGCTACGGAGGTGACTTTGATGTCTCATTCAAGTCCTTTTCTTTACACGTGCATGCAATGGTCGTTAAGCTAACAAGTGTGACAGTAGTGCTCTCTTTTACCAGTATTTGGCGCTATATCAACATGGCTGACTAAATGTGAGTTGAAATCAAATATTAGGAAATATCACTTCGTTAAACTCATCTTCTTTGAACAACTCCCCAACTCCTCTCTCCTCGAGTCATCTAATTTCATGGGCGTGGTGGCGCACGGTCAAGCTGTATGCCTCTCACCAAGGTGGATCGGGTTCGATTCCCGGTCAATGCATGTGAGATTTTCAAAGTGGAATGCCATGTCCTGTGGTTCGGATTCCACGAAAAAAGTAGGTCCCGTGGCTCATGATCTCGCGATTAACAGTCACGTTAAGCTGCAAGCTTGCTTTTTTAAATCTAATTTCATAGGCCCTACTTCCACAAACACCTAAATTCCTACCAACACCAACTTGCCAAGTTAACTTTCTTTATTCGTGTCACAAGTAGCTATATTTTAAAATAAGTTACAGAGTTAAGAATACAAATGAAAATATAAACTAAGATAACACATGAATTATTAGATCCTTGCCCAGTTTCATTCATCTTTATCCATTCCGTCTCTCATCCCGACGCGCAGGTCGCCCACGGGCGTCGAATAGAAATACCTGCAATCGGCCTCTCAGGAGACCACACGACAAAAATAAATTACAAAAAAAGTGAGCATAACTAAGAGTCAAAGTATAATAAATAAATGTTTTCTGCCCAGGAACGGGTGACTTCAACAGCATTAGGGGAAGCAAGGTTCAAATCTTCCATTGTGCATGTTGATGGGCACAAGGTACACTGGTAAAGATGTGAACGATCACTTGAAACCATAACAATTAATAAGGCAACGAAAAATGACATGAAACACCCTGTAGTCAACATAAAGTCTTACATCTTCTTTTCATCGTTTACTCTAAGTGATCATTAGAGAATGTATTTGAAAATTCTCTGTGGAATTAATTTTGAACATTTTTGGAACTAAATGTGATTATCTCTGGTTGGTTGGTTCCTCAGTTTAGGGGCTTCAACAACGCGGTCATGTAGCCCCGTGTAATTTGGGTGTGTGTAGAATCTGTCTGATAACCGGTGTAAATTGTGATGACTCTATTAGTGGGTGTATCTGTTTTTAATTCAAGTAAGGACAGCAGACATGAATTTTTTCAAGTAGTTCCTACTTTTGCCACCAAACGCCACCGTCAAAGACCAACTCGTACAGAACTTAGTTACCAGATGCCACCGCAGTCGGCTCTTGACGACGAACGTAGGAACCTAAGAACGTTAGGTTTAACCTATATATAATTTAGCTTCACACAGGTATAATTAGTGGAAGGTTCTTTAACATGCCATAAATCTATGACATGGGACCGCCAGCTTTACTTTCCCTCCGAAGGAAGGCATACTGAGGGATTTTTAACGTTCTTAAAACATCCGACGACTTCGGCCGGTTTTGAACCCGCGATCTTTGGCATAGAAGCTCAGCATGCTACCAACTACGCCACCGAAGCCGCCTGATTATCTCTAAATATCTAATCAGTAGCTACTCACCTGCAAAATTATAGCAAGCAAAATTAGTAGCAAACATATTTTCAAACATCTCCTATAATCCTTAACCCAACAACAACTAATGACCCCTACAAATTAACGTTTGCTCCCTTTCTCTCCACAAAGCATAAGTTAGTTGGAAGTGGCAGCAACTAAATCACTGACCACGTTCAATATTACTTAACTACTTAATCCCACCACTAATTCTTTACCCTAACTGAAACATCATAGCAAGAATGTCAATTTCCCTCATACTTAATGAAAAATGAAAATCCAGTCTCCGACCGGGTCAGGAATGGAATGAATGAAGCCCCCATCTAGCGGCGAGGTTTTGAACGGTGCCGGCTGCCGAGGCCTGACGCACTCCTCTGGGGCAATGATTAAATGAATGACAGATGAAATGGAAATGATAGTGGAGAGTGTTGCTGGAATGCAAGTTTGACCGGGAAAACCGGAGTACCCGGAGAAAAACCTGTCTGCATCCGTTTTGTCCAGCACAGATCTCACATGGAGTGACCGGGACCTCATACTTAATCATATTATAAAAATAAAAATAAATCCTCCATCCACAACAAAGCAACAACAATAAAACCAAGCATACCCCAACCACCATATAACAAACTTTAACCTCTTATCATAAATGTTTACTCCATACCAATGTGTACTGAACAACGGCCAGGACACCACTGACTACCAAGTACATAACCAATGATGCATCACGACGACGCCACTGTTGACGCTCAAAGCTCCGACACCTCAACAAGGACCAGAGAACCAAACCCTTCCCTACTTACCCTCTAGAATCCACGACAAAGTTAACAGAAATACAACCTTCTCAAACTATTCACCGGCTGAAGAGGTCCTAGAGGTCTTACAACTATTCATCGGTTGAAGAGGTCCTAGAGGTCTTAGAACAGCTTGAGGGATGATGAATCATTCCTTAACTACTATCTTCATTGTCGTCGTTGATGATCACTGGCAGCCCTAACAATCAATGCTGGTAGCGAAAAATTAGATGAAACACCATGTAGTCACCATAATACCTTATCTTCTTTTTATCATTTACTAAAAGTGACCAGTTGACATTTCAAAACGTATGGAAGAATCTCTGGAAGCCTCCGAGGCTTAGGCGGCAGCACGCCGGCCTCTCACCGCTGGGTCCGTGGTTCAAAACCCGGTCACTCCATGTGAGATCTGTGCTGGACACAACGAAGGCAGACGGGTTTTTCTCCGGGTACTCCGGTTTTCCATGTACAAATTTCATTCCAGCGACACTCTCCACTATCATTTCATTTCATCTGTCATTCATTTAATCATTGCCCCAGAGGAGTGCGTCAGGCCTCGGCAGCCGGCCGCTAGATAGGGGCTTTATTCATTCCATTCCTGACCCGGTCGGAGACTCGAAGCAGGCTGTGGATTTTCATTTAACTTTCATGGAAGAATCTCTGGAAAAATAATTTTTGATCATTTTTGGATCTTTTTATCTACCTAATTAATATTTATGTTAGAATGGAAAATTGGTCAATACTGTGCAAGGAAAAAAGTCGTATTCATTTCCTTTCTCCATACAAGAGTCGGTCATACTAATAATATCGTATGGGCTCGGGTGCCGGGTGCAAGCTTTGTTATTTGACAGAGGGCAGCTTGCATGTCGAATTTAGTCGTTCCTTGGAACGCTATGAAAGTTAAGGAGGTTAGATATTTAAGCTCCTTGACACTATAGCGCTTTCTAGTAGAGAAAGGAGGAAATTTTGTGTTGCCGGAAAATCCCGAGATTAATTTTGCCATTATGAACACGGCCTACTGAATTCAAATTGGTTCTTTAACATGCCAACAACGTATGACATGGATGACGTGATTTTTGTCGCCTTTTAAAAATCACTTACCACGGCCAGGAGCGAACCTGCAAGCTTGGTGTTGGTAGTCCGACACGATGACCACTCACCCTCCGTGGCAAGCAGAGTAGGTTATGATAAGGCGCGATCAATAACAAAATGGACAACTTCCATGCTTCTTCAGGGCATCATAACAAATAGGGTGGGATTTGGCGACTATAAACTCTACCTGAGCTCGGCATTATTTCTTCTTACTAAGTTACCTGGGGTTACTCTCCGTCACCTTTCCTGGCAACCTTCCTCGATCGACTTTTGTTCTCTCCCGATCCCAACGGTATAAGTGCATCCAAGGCCTAGGGTTTTTTTCATTTTCCCAGATAATTGGCTCTTGTATATTACTTCCAGGCACCTTTATTTCACATATGTGTTGGAAGGTAGTGTGTAGTTGGTATGGAAGCGCAGTCCTGGTAGCATTCATCCTCATTATCATAACTCATCACTAGGGCCCGGATTCTTAGGTTTTTACCTATTTTTTCCTGGCTATGTAATGTGCTAATTTCAACATATATGTTCCTTTCACACTTCCCGGAGCAGAATATGTGAATTTCATTTCACCTAAAAAAAACTAAATGAAGGGTTGATACCTAAAATTACCTAAATAGCTGTTTCGCCTATTTTAAATAAAAAAATTCATTTCCCCATTGAAATGCATCGTAAAATTATTCCCACCGCGATTACAAGCAGCAGGACGGAGATGGTTCAGGTAACTACCGTTAAATGCACTACGATGATGACGATAATTGTTGTTTTAAGGGGCCTAACATCTAGGTTATCGGCCACTAATGGTTTGGGTGAAAGATGAGATGAGAATGAAAACTATAACTAATACTAACTACAGACTTACATACTAGAATAAGAAATGGTAATCAAATAAATGATAAGGCAAATGAAAGACAGGAAGAAATGAAATGCCCTCAACCCTCGAAGAATGAGGATTGAGGGACTTGGAAGGAAGGAGAGCCATGAAAGGCAGATGGGAAAGGGGGCGAAAAAGGGGAGGGCCCACCCCAAATTCAGTGGATAAAGGGGCAAAACGGACCCAGCTCAGGTATCCCTCGGGATTACCGACTCCGGAACTCACCAGCTGTGAGCCCCTGAGGGTGTAGAAATATCCAGGGTGCACCAGAAGTGGTGGGGCTACATACACCCTGCCTCCTTGAGGGCCTTGAGCGGAAGGCAGGAGATAACATGAAAAGAAAAAGAAGGCTGACCCCTCGCAGAAGGATGGAATCAGGAAAGGTGAGACAAGGGCCAACTAAGGTGTGAAAGGAAGAGATTCCCTAGGCGTCGGTTACCCAAATACCGTCGGGGACGGAAGAGAACAAGAGTTGACCAAGAGAGGCCGACAGGAAAGAAGACGGAGAAGAGCCCGGCACAAGTAAGTGACAATGTAAACTTTTGTGAAATAAGTTCATGAATAAATTTCACAGACATAAGAAAAACAGGAAATTATTGCTGCCTGTATTGATCCTGGAAGAAACGCCTAAAATAACCTATATTTAGAGTACAAAAAACCTAAAGTGAAGGTTTAAGCCACCTACAAATCCGGGCTTTACTCATCACTTATCATTATCATCGGGGGTAGATGATCTCGATGTTTCGCCCTACGAATTATATTCACAACCATCTCTCTAAAACGTCATTACGCAATTATTGCACATTTCTATCCTTACACTCAGCTTTCAATGAAAGGATTTTAATTAGTCCTCAAATTCCAGGTGTAAATATGTTGAAGCCAAACTGTTCAGAACTCCTAAGGAATCCTTCTCTCAGAGTGGGCTGTGAACAGTCAGATATTTCCAGGACGTAATGTAAACCTCCTCAGCTACTTCTTCAGAATTTATGGTTTGGCCGTAAGTTACTGTATATTGTTGTACCCTAATTCTACACCTTCATAAACACTTCGCTCTGAGGAAAACTATTTACATGTGAAACCACACAGGTGTTAGCTGAACAGGATTTACAAAGGCTGACAACCTAGCAACGGTATTCATCTTCCCTCCAGTCATGATCGTGCTCAGATCAGATGAGTCAACTATTGTTTTAATGTCATTTCACTGCTAAAAAAAACTCGTCAACAACAGGTACTTAAAACTCATGCCGTAATAAATGCAAATATGAGAAATATTTTCCAGCTATCAACATTCGTTAAGGAAGGTTTCTTACGTGAATTTTAATCTATTATTTTACTCTCTCATGTCATCTCCCACTATCATTTAAATAAAATTCCTCTCGGCACGCCGGAAGGCGGAGGTAGATTTCACCGGGCAAACTAGGGGATAGGCTATAATAGGCAAAAAAAAGTCCTCTCGGCACGCCGGAAGGCGGAGGTAGATTTCACCGGGCAAACTTAGGGATATGCGATAATAGGCAGATAAGCAGGTTTTCGTAGAAGGATCAGACCTCATTTATTGCGAAAAAGTATTTTATAATTGGAAGTTAATTAACTTTGTTTTTCGTCATTTTATGCATATTTTAAACATTTTATTGTCTTATGGGGTCGGTAACCTTCTTGTCATTTGAGGTCCATTTTTATACTTGTGGTCACACTGTCCTTTTGCAAGGTTCCGACACTGATGTGTAACTATCTAACGGTCTGTTACTTCTTCAAGCAAAATTTTATCTCCCACCAGAGATTTTGATTGGTTCCTCAGTTTAGGGGCTGCGACAACGCGGTCATCTAACCCCGTGTACTTTGGGTGAGTGTAGAATCTGTCTGATAAACGGTGTGAATTGTGATGGCTGTATTAGTGTGTCATTCAGGTAAGGACTGCAGACGGTCAATTTCAAGCAGTAGTTCCTAATGTTGCTACCAGATACTACCGTCAACGACACTTAGCTGTGAACTTGGCTACTAGATGCCACCGCAACTAGCTACTCGCAACGAACATTGGTACTTCCCCTCCAAAGGAAAGCAGACTGAGGAATTTTTAGCGCTCTTAGAAAATCCGACGACTTTGGCCGGCTTTGAACCCGCGACCTTGGGCATAGAAGTTCAGCATGCTACCAGTTACGTCACCGAAGCCGCTTCACACTTAGTCAGATGGAAAACTGAATGTGATCTCGTGCAAGTGCGTTGTCATGGCAACGTCTGATGGGTCATCCCTCATCAATTTAGTAGTGTTGTCATGGCAACCTCTGAAAGCTCTTGGCATTTTCTTCTAATTCCGAAATCATTTTTCTCATCCCTTGGCGTAATGGTGGGTCATATCAAAAATTATTTCAGACAAAAGTTTTAGGTAATTATTAGGGGAATATTGTCCATTTTGTACGGTTTTGATATTGTGCCTATTAAGAGAGATATGAATGTTTCCAGAAAAACCCACTTTTCCCACCCCTTTCGTCAATGGTTGGTGCTATCAAAAAACTTATATGACATACATTTTTGGACCTTATCCGACACATAGTATGAACTTTGAATGGATTCGATATTTTAAATATTAAGAGAGTTATAGCGATATTTCACTATTTCGAAAAAAGCCCCCCATTTTCACCTCCGTAGACCGATTGTGCCCATTAACGAAATCGACCGAGATTTTATAGGGATAGCCTACATATTATGTAAACATTTCAAAGTTTTTGGTGCAAAAGTGCGGTAGTTATCGTGTCCACAAAAAAGTGATATATATATCTAATATATAAAAGTGAAAGTCTGTATGTATGTATGTGGGTTGGTTCCGTATACAAATCTACACCGTTCCACCAATCTCAACCATATTTTGCATACACAAAGTTTAGGACCCAGAAGGAACCGCTGGCTTCATGAATTTTCGATAGTCTTTCTCATTCTTCTGATTTCGGTCCTTTTGTACTCGAGCAAAGGCTAATATAAAGTCATAAAATATACTCAAGATGGAATGGCAAGGCAGATCATTTCCATGGCAACATAGCTCAAGTCGAGACACGGCCGACTGGATACGAGTTGCGCTCTGCACTACCGGTATAGAAAATGAGGATCTTTAATTGAAATCCCGTTAGTTACTCAACTGCTCACACAGCACTATCAACCGAGTATAACACAACAAAGACTTGAAACCATCTACTATATATTTGTCCAATACCACTCACTCACTCACTCATTCATTCATCATGAAATCTCAGAAACCACCGAACGGATTAGAATGAAATTTGGTATGCAGCTTCCACAAGGGCCGCAAACGCCCACTAAGAAAGGATTTTTGGATATGCAGGTTCTAAAGGGGTGTTAAGGGGGGTAGATCTGCATTTCATTGAATAGCAATATCTCCCGATTGGTTTCATTGGGGATGTGATACTCGGCATATAAACTCATCATTAAAAATAAGAAGACACGTGTCTGAGGGTTTTTCGACTGGTGTATATCATGAGGTGAAAGGGGTGAAACGTGGGGGTTGAAAGATTCCTAACGGAGCGTGTATCTCTCAAACGACATAGGCGAGGAGTTTGAAACGCAGGAGGAAAAACAGCATAAAAATAAGTAAATAGGTGTTTGACCGTCTTTTCATTAATCCAATTTAAGGGGCCCTTGGGGAGGGGTGAAATTCTTGGGGAAAAATAGGAAAGAAAGTGTCCTAACTGATTGACTGACTGACTCACTCATTAAACTCAGGTGGAATAATTGCTTTAAAGTAAGTAAATAGCTGTTCGACAGATTTTTTCATAAATCAAATTTAAGGGGTTCATGGGGAGCGGTGAAATTCTGAAAAAAGAAAATTGAAAGAAAATGTCTTGTCTCACTCACTCACTCATCATCGCCCAGCCAAAATTATTGAAGTTAGAAACATAAGAGTTTGGGAGAAATGTTCATTGTATGTCAAAACCGTCTACTAAGGGAGGATTTTCGGATATCCAGGTTCTAAAGGGATCTTAAGGGGGTTAAACCTGCATTTCATTGAATTACAATATCTCCCGATTGGTTTCATTGGGGGATTTGATACACGGCATATGAAAATCCACAGCCTGATTCCAGTCTCCGACCGGGTCAGGAATGGAATGAATGAAGCCCCCATCTAGCGGCGAGGATATGAACTGTGCCGGCTGCCGAGGCCTGACGCGCTCCTCTGGGGCAATGATTAAATGAATGACAGATGAAATGAAATAATAGGGGAGAGTGTTGCTGGAATGAAATTTTGACAGGGAAAACCGGAGTACCCGGAGAAAAACCTGTCTGCCTCCGTTCTGTCCAGCACAGATCTCACATGGAGTGACCGGGATTTGAACCACGGACCCAGCGGTGAAGGGCGGGCGTGCTGCCGCCTAAGCCACGGAGGCTTACACGGCATATAAGCTCATCATTAAAAAGTAAGAAGACACGTGTCTGAGGGTTTTTCGATGTGGTGTATGTTATGAGGTGAAAGGGGTGAAAGATGGGGGTTTAAGGATTCCTAACGGAGCGTGTATCTCTTTAACGACATAGGCGAGGAGTTTGAAACTGAGCGGAAAAAAATCAGCTTAAAAATAAGTAAATAGGGGTTCGACCGTTTTTTTTTTCATAAATCCTATTTAAGGGGCCCATGTGGAGGGGTGAAATTCTGGCAAAAAAAAAAAAACAGAAAAGAAAGTGTCCTAACCGATTGACTCACTCACTCTTCAAACTCAGGGGGAAAAACTGCTTAAAAATAAGTAAATATGTGTTCGACAGTTTAAGGGGTTCATCGGGAGGGGTGAAAACCTGAAGGAAAAAAATGCAAGAATATGTCCTGACTCACTCACTCACTCGTCATCGCCCAGCCAAAAATATTGACGTTGGAAACATGGCATTTTGGGTATATGTTCGTTGTATGTCAAAACCGTACACTAAGGGAGGATTTTTGGATATTCAGGTACTAAAGGGGTCTTAAGGGGTTAAACCTGCATTTCATTGAATAACAATATCTCACGGTGGTTTCATTTGTGGATGTGATACTCGGCATATAAACTAATCATTAGACATAAGCAGACATGTGTCTAAGGGTTTTTCGATGTGGTGTATTATTATGAGATGAAAGGGGTGAAAAGTGGGGTTTGAAGGATTCCAAACGGAGCGTGTAGGCCTATCTCTTAAACGACATAGGCGAGAATTTGAAACTCATCGAAAAAAACAGCTTAAAAAATAAGTAAATCGGTGTTCAACACTCATATAGGCTATTAATTTAAGGGGCCAATGGGGTGTGGTGAAATTCTCGGGGAAAAAAAAGGAGAGAAAGTGTCCTAACTGACTGACTAACTCACCCACTCATCAAACTCAGGGGAAAAAGACAGTTTAAAAAATAAGTTAATTGGTGTTCAAGCGTTTTTTCATCAATTAAATTTAAAGGGGCCCATGGGGAGGGGTGAAATTCTGGTAAAAATAATTGAAATAAAATGTCCTGTCTAACTCACTCATCACGCCCAGCGAAAACTATTAAAGTTGGAAACATGAAATTTTGGGAATATGTTCGCTGTATGTCGAAAACGTCAACTAAGGAATGATTTTTGTTTATTCGGGTTTTAAAGAGGTGTTAAGGGGGTAAACGTGCATTTCATTGAATAACGATATATCATGAGTTGTTTCTTTGGGGATGTGATATTCGGTATATAAACTAATCATTAAGAATAATCAGACATGTCTAAGGATTTATCGATTTGGTGTATATTATGAGGTGAAAGGGGTGAAAATTGGGGGTTGAGGGATTCTTAACGGAGCGTGTATCTCTTAAACGACATAGGCGAGAAGTTTGAAATTCGGCGGGAAAAAACAACTTAAAATATAAGTAAATAGGTGTTCGACCGTTTTTTTCATAAATCCAATTTAAGGGACCCTTGGAGAGGGGTGAAATTCTGGGGGAAAAACAGGAAAGAAAGTGTCCTAACTCACTCACTCATCAAACTCAGGGGGGAAGAACAGCTCAAAAATAAGTAAATATGTGTTCGACCGTTTTTTTTTTCATAAATCCAATTTAAGGGGTTCATAAGAGGGGTGAAATTCTGAAAAATAAATGAAAGAAAATGTCCTGACTTAGTCACTCACTCATCATCGCCCAGCCAAAATTATTGAAGACAGAAACATGACATTTTGGGGATATGTTCGTTGTATATCGAAAACGTCCACTAAGGAAGGATTTTTGGATATTCACATTCTAAAGGGGTATTAAGGGGGTAGACTTGCATATAATTGAATAACAATATCTCCCGATTGGTTTCCTTGGTGATGGGATACTCGGCATATAAACTCATCATTAAGAATAAGCAGACATGTCTAAGGGCTTTTCGATGTAGTGTATATTGTGAGGTGAAAGGGGTGAAAAGTGGGAGTTGAAAGATTCCCAATGGAGCGTGTATCTCTTAAATGACATAGGCGAGGCGTTTGAAACTCGGAGGAAATCAATCAGCTTAAAAATAAATAAATAAATAAATAAATAAATAAATAAAATAAATAGGTGTTCGACCGTTTTTTAATAAATCCAAGTTAAGGGGCCTATGTGGAGGGGTGAAATTCTGGAATAAAAACGTCCACTAAGGAAGGATTTTTAGATGTTCACTCTCATCGACCAACCAAAACTATTAAAGTTAGCAGAATGATATTTTGGGGATATGTTTGTTGTATGTCGAGAACGTCTACTGAGGAGGGATTTTTGGATATTGAGGTTCTAAAGGGGTGTTAACGGGTTTAAACCTGCATTTCATTGAATAACAATATGACACGCCTATGACGCGAGCGAAGCGAGACTAAAAATGAGATGGTGTGTGTCTGTGTATTACTCAATCACGCAAGTACCACTGGTCAGATTTACATGCATTTTACATGGAAGTAGCTGATTTATCTGGTTAGCATATAGGCTACTTTTGATTTCAATACTTTGCACTATTTAAAGATGGTGACCTTTTTAGTGACGTCACTACACCCTTTGGTTTCAAACTTTCATATATCCATTTCAAATAAAAAGACAACGCTAAGAAATAGCAAACTTTTGATGCCATATACGAGGTTTAGAATTACATTTTCTATCCGAAAGGTATCACCATCGGTTAGCGAATAAAACCTAAATTTGTGCTATAAAACACGCGGTGTAGTTGGACAAAATGTTCCATCCTTAATCTCCCTCTGCGCAGCACCTCGCCTATCCACTGTTTTAACTGTCACCTTCACATTTTAATTTATTTGTGACTCGTATCGAAGCACGGGTACTTCAACTAGTATATATATATATAAATAGATACATATATACATATATACATAAATTATATATAAAATTTTGAACTGACGGTGGTTTTGGGTTGTAGGGGATGTGAAACGTGAAGATATGTCGAAATTTTCCGGAAGTCAAAACATGGTACCCATTGCAATAGTTAGCTTTCTAATGAAATCGACCTAATATGCAGGTTTTCGTAGAAGGATCAGACCTCATTTATTGCGAGAAAGTATTTTACAATGTAATTGGAGCTCAATTAACTTTTCTTTCGTCTTATTATGCATATTTTTTAACATTTTATTGTGTTAGGGGGACGGTAACCTTCTTGTCATTTGGGGTCCATTTTTATACTTGTGGTCACACCGTCCTTATGCAAGGTTTGGAACTGATGTGTAAATATCTAACAGTCTGTTACTTCTTCACGTCAAATTTTATCTCCCACAGAGATATTGGTTGATTCCTCAGTTTAGGGCTGCGACAACGCGGTCATGTAACCCCGTGTACTTTGGGTGTGTGTAGAATCTGTCTGATAAACGGTGTTAATTGTGATGGCTGCATTAGTCTGTAATTCAGGTAAGGACTGCAGACAGTCAATTTCAAGTAGTAGTTCCTAATGTTGGTACCAAATATACCGTCAACGACACCTAGCTGTGAACTTAGCTACTAGATGACACCGCAACCAGTAACTTCCAACGAACGTTGGACTTCCCCTCTGAAGGAAAGCATACTGAGGGATTTTCAGCGCTCTTTCAAAATCCGAACGACTTCGGCCGGCTTTGAACCCGCGACCTTGGACATAGAAGTTCAGCATGCTACCAGCTAGGCTACGTCACCGAAGCCGCTTCCCACATAGACAGATGGAAAACTGAATGTGATCTCGTTGTCATGGCAACCTCTGATAGCTCATCCCTCATCAATTTAGAAGCGTTGTCATGGTAACCTCTGATGGCTCTTGGCATTTTCTTCTAATTCCGAAATCATTTTTCTAATCCCTTGGCGTAATGGTGGGTTGTATCAAAAATTCTTTCAGACAAAAGTTTTAGGTAATTGTTAGGGAAATATCATCCATTTGGTACGGTTTTGATATTGTGCCTATTAAGAGAGATATGGTTAATGTTTCCCGAAAAACTCACTTTTTTCACCCCATTGGCCAATGGTTGGTGCTATCAAAAAACTTTTTAAACAAACATTTTTGGCACTTATCCGACACATAATATGAACTTTGAAGGGATTCGATATTTCACATATTAAGAGAGTTATAGTGATATTTCACTTTTTCGAAAAAAGCCCCCCATTTTTACCCCCTTCGACCGATTTTGCCCATTAACGAATGCGACCGAGATTTTATAAGGATACCTATTATGTAAAAAATTCAAAGTGATTGGTGCAAAATTACGGCAGTCATCGTGTCCACAAGAAACTGATATACATGTATCTATATATATATATATATATATATATATATATATATATATATATATAGATACATATATACATAAATTATATATAAACTTTTGAACTGACGGTGGTTTTGGGGTCTGGGGGATGTGAAACGCGAAGATATGTCGAAATTTTCCGGAAGTCGAAACATGGTACCCATTGCAATAGTTAGCTTTCTAATGAAATCTACCTAAAAGTTAGGCACAACAGTACTTGGGCAGTCTGAATATATCTTCTAGCCCAAATGTTGTGATTGTACTAGAATCATTATAAACTTGGCCACAAGAATATTTAAGCAGTGACAACTATTTATCACAAAACGACTTCAGACCAGTCGCGGTAGCCGAGAGCGCTAGCGCGCTACCTCGTGCCTCGCTGGTATCGGGGGAGCGTGGGTTTGAGCCATCCTGAAAATGGATATCCGTGGTTTCCCATTTTCATTTCTAGGCAAATGCTTCCTTTCAACAGGTCCGCGACTGACTTCCTTCCCTGACCTTCCTTAATAAGCGGTCATCTTGGTGATTGGCCTGTCACTATCCCCAGTTATATCAGCTGACAAGGTGTGTTCCGCTCCCAGACACCATCCTTGTGGCGGTAGAGGAATGACCCCTCACATAGCCCGTGTGTGAAGCCGAGCTTGGAGGATAAGCGAGTTAAAAATAACTTCAGTAGTTGAATATTTCTATTACACTTCTCTCTCTGCTTACACTCAGCTTTCAATGAAAGGATTTTAATCATTCCACGACTCACTCAGACCATAATCAATGAAATATGATAGTAAATTTGAATTCAGGTCAAGAAGTGCGAGGTAGATTAATTATATATTTTCAATTGAAATAATGGTGGTCCATTGTATCTCACTGTTACTGGGAGTCAAGCAATTTCATGGTTTCCTCTTACAAATGGTTGAAGTATCATCTCTTAATATGCAATGCTAACATTTTATTAACATTTGAATGCTAGTCCTGTCAGTTACTCTTTTGTTTGTTCTGTAAACTAACCTGACTTGTTTTGTTGCCTTTCATTGGTAATCCAGTTCTTGAATATATTAACAGCTTCCCATTCATTGCACCTTGAGTAAAGCAACTCACAATACATGCTTTCAAGATTCAGTCCGTCTGTCCGTCCATTACGGCTGATCTAAAAAAAGTCTCAATATTTAAGAGGGGTATCTATACCTTCAACAGTAGCAAAAATGTGATTTTTTGTAATTACTTTTCTCTGCAATGAGAAACTCTTTTGAGTTGTCACTTAAAATAGTGTAAATACAATACAAATAGAACACAGAAGAACTATTATGTATGGTAAATTGCATCATCATGGATATGCACACAAAATGGCGACTGTATTGGCAACTCAAACTATCACTTGGGGCGCTGCGGTCGGTCCAACATGGCCGGGATACGTAGGATAAAACACTCAATATCACAGGATTGCTATGGAACACTTTCGTATTATCCTCTTATAATCAATAAATGTGATCCCTAAAATACTGACAGTCTTATATTACGTCCAACAGTTGATGATTATGATAACTCTTGCTTTAAGGGGCCTAACATCTAGGTTACCGGTCCCTATATATAATAGTGCGATACACGCGATCTCATTTGTGTGTTCCACTGGATTTTATGTGCGAATTACGTATTATCAAGAACTGATTATCTGCTCAGATTTGTTTTTGTGCATTTCGAATCGTGGCGCTGTTACGTTTCAAAGCTATATTCGAGTTTGCTAACTGCACCATAGACTCCAGAAACTTTACAGAAGGGGTAGAAGTGTTATTTGAAAACATGTCTTGTGAAGGAGTAGCCTACGCAATGAAACACATTTTTGGCCAATTTACGCTTATGAGCTCCAGACGTCACTGCTCCTCCCTACATGGTTACATGAGAAATTGAAAGGAGAAAGCTAATAACTAAGCAGTTTCAATGTTCTTGTAAGGCAGGTGCATCAGAATGTCGCAAACATATTTTTTCACTGCTTCTTTTCTGTCACAGGTAATTAGAGCCTATTAGTCCATTATTATTAGACTATTATTATTATTACCTTAAGTGGCTAGACTGCCCCCCAACGACCACACCAACTGTATTCCGATTCGTTCTTTTTCTATGTATTTATTCGTCATTGCCACCTTTCGATCATTGCTATTTGCATCTTTTAGAATATAATGAAAATTTATATCTGTAGCCCTCATATACATCGGCTTGCAGCCGTAAACTGAGCAATATACTTTGCTCTTACTCACTTTGTATTCTAACTGAGTAAAACACATTAATTGTGTATAAAAACACGAACAAATTAACACACTCTGTTCACCCAAACAAGAAACAATACAAACTGTCACCACGTGGTAGATTATTTTATCCTACTGGGTGTGATTCTTAGTTTCACCGCTATGGCACATCAGATAGCTCGAGTTGTCAATATTGTACACATGAATGGGGATTTCCTAGTAACTCTTAGAAATATTGTTACATTCTTCTTCTTTCCGATGAGGCCTGCTAGGGACCACGTGCCAATTTCAATTCTTCACACTTTGTTGTTTTCTCTTCCGTTCCCTCCAATACTCCTTCATCTGTTCACTATGCTGCTTCTTTCTGTCCTCGGACCACTTCGCACCAGGTTTCTTTGGCAATCTTCATTGGAATCCTTTCATACTTAATACCCTTTTTCTGAAGATCTCTCTGTTCACCGTTTCTTCTTCACTTATATAATTTTTTTATAAATCTTTATTTACTTCTTGAATCCAGCCAGTTGTTGCCCTTTTCTCCCAAAGGTACTTGAATATCCTTTTTGTTAATCTGGAATCATCCATTCTGTAAATATGTACAAAAAATTGCAATCTCCTTTTTCTTATCGTTTCTGTTATATTTTCTATGTTCCTGTATATTTCATCATTAGATCTTAATTTCCATACTTCTGCTGTTTTCACTGGGCCTAAAATATTCCTCATGATTCTCCTTTCTAGTACTTCAAGTTTATCTAATCTATAGTTTAGTACCAGACATTCACTTGCGTATAGGCATTCCGGTTTCGCCACTGTAGTGTAGTGCCTTATTTTAAGATTTTTAGATAAGCACTTTTTGTTATAAAAATTCTTAGTGATACCATATGCTCTTTCCATCTTGTGTACCCTTTCTTCTACCGAAGTTTTTTCTAAACCATTTTCTTGAATTATTTCTCCCAGATATTTGAATTTCTTTACTTTTTCCACTGGGCCAATATCTGTTGCCAAATATTTTGAAGCGTTCTTGATGATTGTAATAAATTTTGTTTTTTCTACGTAGATTCTCAAACATGTTTTGTTGGCTATTTCTTCCAAGAGATTGATTTGTGTTGTTGCACTTGTTAGGTTTTCTGACAATATAGCAAAATCGTCTGCGAATGCTAGGCAACTTATTTCAATGCCTTTATTTCTTCTCCCCAAAGTTACTGGCGAAATGTTATGTTCTTTTAGCTTTAAATTCCAAATTCTTACAATTTTCTCTAAAACACAGTGGAACAGAAGGGGTGATAAACCATCACCCTGCCGTACACCTGTATTTATCTTAATAGATTTTGATATCTCACCCATAAATTTTACTATTGAAATCGTGTCGGTAAGGGTTTCACGTATTAGGTTTGCCAATTTAGTTTTCACTCCAAATTCACGAATTGTTTTATCTATGGTTTCTCTATCAACCTAGTCTAAGGCCTTTTTAAAATCTACAAAAGTCACAACTATGTCCTTTGAATTCAGTATCCTATGGCGAATTATGGATTTTAAGTTAAATATTTGTTACATTATAATTATTGTTTTTCTAATGTGGTCGTAGATGTCATGGCAACAATATGTACTAGAATAATTGAAATATTTCAAGAAGAAATATTTTATGAGATTTATAGCCTACTTTCTATTTCTGCAAAAAAATGAAAGTAGACTTTTCAGATCTACACGGGCTAAAAGTTGTCAGTCTGTCTGTGTGTGTGTGTGAGTGTGTGTATGAGTGTGTATTCTGTCCCCACCCATTATCAATTCAAACACGACGAAACTGAATTGAATGAAATTTGGTTCAGAGGTAGCACTAGCAAAGAGCGCCTCAGTGCCATGTTTTATATTGCCGCTATATTTACTAAAACTTAATGGCGGCAACTCAAATGGCCAAAACTTAAAATAAAATTAAGACCAAACTTATCATCGAATCTTTACCAAATGTTGGAAGCACATACCTTCATATGGGACGCGTCTTGTGCCCAAATCACAAGGTCATCGTTCGTACCATTTCAGAATGGTGACCGTGTGAATTATGCAATCTTTATAATCCATAACATGGGACCCATCAGTTCCGATTATCGATCCGAGAATGGTTTAACTTTTCTAGCGTGGCCCGTTCGAAATTAAAAGTATATATTATAATATTATACTACAGAAATGCCTTTAAAAAGCTGAGCCGTCTCGGTAACGAGACAAGATGGCAGCTGATCTCTCGTTCTGACCTATATTTCACTAATTTGAGTATGTTGGATGCAATATGTCCTATTGCTAGAAATAATATAAACTTGTATGAAATGGATTATAATGATTATACATGGTGTATTTGATATGATGGAAGTCTGTTACACTGGTGATAGGAGAGACTATTCTAAGAAAATATCTTCATGAAATTTAGTCGTATCTTAATTAGTGTAGGTGGAATTAAAACACAAAAATCGTCGGTCAATATCTTGGAAAATGGCGCAACGGTCCAGCTGTTGGCCTTTCACCACGGTGGACCGGGTTTGATTCCCGGTCAATGCATGTGAGATTTTCGAAGTGAAATGCCATGTCCTGTGGTTCGGATTCCAAATAAAAAGGAGGTCCAGTAGCTCATGATCACGAAATTTACGGTCATGTAAAACCACAAGCTTCCTTACTTCCCACCATCAACAGCCACAAGATGATTTCCCGTGGCATCGCACGAGACCAAAGTTGGGATGTCCCTTCATTAGACCACGGCTGCTTTCTTTCCTACCTCCGCGGTGTAGGCATGCGCATTTGATCGTGCACCACGATCGCAGCAAGTCCGGTGATTGGAGGCCCAAACTCAGCACCGACAGTGGCTATCCTGAGTTTGGATTTCCCTGGATTCTTCCACGCGCTTTCCAAGCACATGCCGGAATAGTATGGTACTTGGAGTCCCGGGGCACCAACCTCATTCACGACAATAATAACTACAGCTACACATAGTACTACAGTCACCACAGAAACACAGTTTATCAGACAAATCCAACACTCACCCAACTACACGGGGCTGATAAACAACTGTCCCAAGCCCCTAAAATGAATTAACAACAACCATCTCAACAAGCTTTCAAGTCTCTTCCATCATCATCGTTACCGGTACCAAAAAATGTATTAACTGAACGTCCTAAACAATTGTAATCCTACTTAAAAATAAATAACATTCAGTAAAGACATAATCTCTTATAATGTGTTTAATAATAATAATTGTTACGTGCAAGAGCCCGTCCCAACGTTTCAAACATGTATCTACCCCAGGATGGAATTCATGACATTTTGAATCGACCGCCTGGTGACTTGATCCCCTTTGTGAACACGAGATGGCATCTGCTGTCGGACTTCGGGGTTCCTTCAAATGGTTCCTTCTTCTCCGCTAGAATGCGTTAGTTGTGCCTTATAAAACTCTTCCATTTCGTGGCATAATTGATGGCAATTATATTCCACGTCATAAACAAAAGAATATATATTTTTCATGACACCGCCAAATTTGTTACTTAATTATGACATTGTTGATTGAGGTGTCAAGTCTTGATTGGACGTTGAATATTTACATGAATGCAGTTCGGTATCTGACGCGGAATTCTCCGCCATCTTGTGGAGTTCATGGTCTGTCGTCTTGAAAACAACAAGCCAGCTGGTTGGAACAGTATCTATCCGTTGTGCTAGGGGAGCCTTGGCCCCTAGCTTTTACCAAATATGAATACATATTCAAGAAAAAGGAAACGCCTGTGCTACATAAGGATTTAATTTCATCGTTCCGTCGTGAAGAGGAAATATGCAAAGTAAATCGCATCTGGATGCAACAGGAGTGCTTGTAACATCAAAACGGCGCATGGGCGTGTTAGCCACTTTTTAAGGCAATCAAGTGCCAGATTATATTTTATTTATATTGTGTGTTAATTATTTTATTTTCATTGTGTCTCCGCTGAGAAGGATGTAAGGTACGTTGAATTATACATTTTTATTTATTATTGTTATGGAGCTCCGATATCATCTTATAGTAATGTTTTAATTCTGTACCTTATTTGTTTTATAGGCCTAATATTTCTGTTTGTCAACGTTACCTGATATATATATAAAAAAAGGTTATTGTTTTCTTCGTACCTTCTGGAGACACATTTCTAAGGTTATTTTACGTTTTAAATTATTATTTATTTTCCTTTGGCAATCTTGGGATTAGCATATTATTTATCTGATTTAAGATCCGTGGCTCCTCCCTCTTGTTAATAGTGTTTAGACGTAATTGTTTTCCTCCGTTCTTTTCTTTCTGCTGATTTTAAAATTTAGTTTTGCTAAATTGTTTGCCGTAATTCGATCGGGCATGCGGTACCCTGTTTTTTGTGGCCATGTTTGTTTTTGTTTTGCCGAAATTAATTCTGGTCTCGAAGTCAGTCTCTTGGCGCCGACCGCGAAGCTCTAACGTGTTGTGGTGTTAGCTTAATTTTTTTAAATTTAATCTTGTTGGTTTAACTTTGTGTTTTTGGTAAATGTTCCTGTGTTTTTCTCCGTCATGCAAATTTTGAATTATTTTCTGATCCTATTTTATTTGGTTAATTTTAATTTTTAATTTCTCGTTTCAACGTGGCCTGGATCTCCGCATGTCGGATCGGTATTGCATTCCCTTGTAAATTACCAAGCCCTTTCTCATTTAATCATGCCTGTAATTTTATTTTAATCTTTGGGCTTTATAACATTTTGATTTTTAATTTAATTCTTGTCCTTTTTTTTTTGCTTTGCAAGCAAGCATGTTCTGTTTCTGGTGGAGGTGCTCCTTTCAATTTTAACATTATTTTTTTTTATTTTCATTTTTTTAGCAACTGTTGTGGCATTATTTCATCGACAGCAGTTCTGTCGGTTATTGGGGGGTGTCTGTAGAATATCCTGTGCGTTCCCCTTCTCCATTTTCCTTCCACCCCTTTTGGAGCTCTTCTGTTGGGACATGTCATCTGGAGGTGATTTTGCAGTGGAAGCGACGCGGACCCCTAAATAAAGGTAAGTAGGCCCACCCACGCTAGCCGTCCACGGGTGGCATTCTGGTAGCAGAGCGTGGTTGAGTTCGCTAACATAACTATCCCCTCCCCAGTACACGCAGGCTTGTTTTATGGACCCTTCTAGTGCTGATGGGGCGGTTGTTGGTGGGATCTCGTCATGGCAGTGCACTTAGTGTTATGTTTTGCTAATCCTTGTCGTTTGTTTTATTTCATGTTTGCCTCTGAATGTCCATGTGGTGAGCTGTAAGTGACCTGTTTAGAAGCGAGGCGTTTGCTGCTGTATTTTACCCTGTTTGTATGCAGCATTCCCACTGAAAAAGAAGCTCGGTGAGTGACTGACATATGTTCTTGGCATGGGAAATGGGGATTTCTTAATATTCTGATAGCCTACATGCTACGAGTGAAGGCATCCTGGAGCCCTATCGGAAGCTGTTCGCCATGTGTTTTGTGCCAATTTTGGTAATTTAGCTTCCTGTTCTCGAGCCAAGCAGGCGGTGACGTATGCAGTTCTGGACAGCACGGTGCATGATCTTGTATTATTGGTGGTGGCTGTGTTCGAGTGTCAACCTAATCTATGGTGGTGGTAATTGGTAGTTTTGGTTTTGTTGTGATAGTGTAAACTGTCCTTGTAATTCCTAAAATTTGTTTCCTTCTATATTGGCAGTCTGCATTCTGTGTTTTCCAAAATGGCCGACAACAATAGTGTTTTCGATTTAATTGACTTAAGAGATAAACTTGTGAATTTGGAGAGTTCTTCTGGGGTTGAACGTGAATCACCTCGGTTTACTAGGTCTGAGGTTTTGGTATCGATTTCTAGTAGTGGTTTGCCTGCCCCTCTTTTGTCTAGTTCTGGCTCGCTCAGACCTCTTAACCCTGCTTACGGTCATTCTTCTCATGTTAGGTCACCTAATGATTTCCTGGGCCCTGCCGACCCATTGCATCCCGGTTCCTTCTCTAGTATTGTAAATGTTTTGTCTCCTGTAGAGGGTGTGCGAGCGGGCTACCCTGGTAACAATGTCTCTTTTCCTAATGCTACATTCTCGCCTACCGTTAATTATGAGTCGATTCCTCATCCTATTTCTGGTTTCTTAACAAGGTTAAGCATTTCAACCTAGATGACGTTACCCAAGTGGTCCAATTTTTAAAGCAAGTGGTCGAATTGGGTAACCATGCCTCGATTTTTGGGATGTCGGAAAATCAGATTTTCCAACTGTTATTTCCGGTTGCTTCCGGTATGCTGCGCGATAAGCTAATTGAAGCTATCCACCTCCGCATGTCCTTAGCCATGTTTATTAGGGAAGTGTTGTGGTTTTTTGTCCCTGCGAGTGCCCTTAGTGCTCTCGAGCAAAAGTTTTTATATCGTGTCCGAAGGTTGGACGAGTCACTTAACGACTATGTCAGTGACATTAAGGTGTATGCCCAGGTATTTGCATCCCCTTTAACTGATCGACTGTTGGTGTCATCGACTGTAAATGGGTTTTCGCCTCAATATAGGTCATACATGACTATGTGTACCAGGCCTTCGTCATTTGTCGAGCTGAAACAGGTCGTTATAGAGGCTATGGCTGTGAAACATGCAGATTCCCTTCGGGTAGCTAATGTTCCTCCTCCTTCCTTGATGTATCGTCCCCCTCCTTCCTTGATGTCTCGTCCCACGCCTAAGGTTATGTTCCACCCAAGACCCAATATTAAGTGCCACACGTGCGGTGGCGTGGGACATGTCAAGAAGGTGTGTCCGAGTAACCAGGTTGTGTATCGCCAATGACGGGATGTTGTGGAGACCAACTCGGGTGTTACTTCTAAGGATATTTCTGTGCATGTGAATTTGGGAAAACCCTGTGAAGTTTCTGGTCGCCCTACCAATGAAAGTATTGATAACTCGTTGAAAACTAAATCTTCACGTGCTAATTCTGCTTATGTCGCTGACCTACCTAACCTGTCGGTGAGCAATGTCGTGGCAAGTCAGCCTAATTCTAAACATAATGTGAAACCTGTGGTGCGGGTGTCCTCGTCATCTACTTGTAATCGTTTTAGAGTGAGTAATGATTTTGGAATTTCTCCTGTGGCTAAAGGAATATCCCCGTTTATTGAAATTTGTGTTAATGACGAGCCCGTTTCTGCATTGCTTGATTCTGGTAGTGTCGCATTCTTTATAAGCGAGGACTGGGTTTTATCTATGAAGACTGTTTGCAAATTTCCTGAGTTAGAGCCTAACAATGAATCTTTTATTTCGGCAAATTGTTCAAACTTAAATATTTTGGGTAGTATGACAGTCAAAATTCATATTCTAAATTTTTCTTGGAAATTTAAATTTTTTGTTGCCAGAAATCTTTCTTGTTCTGTGTTCATTGGAGCTAATTTCATGTCACACGTTGGTATGCTTCTTGATTTTGGTGCTCGCAACTTATGGTTTAAGTTTAATCCGCAAAGTAAGTTATCATTTAACCCGGTTTTATCTTCTCCTGCTGTCAATTCTGTTAGTGGACCTATGACAATTGAGGATCTCGATCTGGAAAATTTAACGAGTCTTCAAAAGGATGCCATTAAGAGGTTATGTCAGGAGTATAGTGATGTATTTACGGACAAGTTGGGTGTAAACCATTTGATGGAATACAAGATTGAGCCAACCGATTCTGTGCCGGTGCGTTCCAGTCCGTATCGCCTTGCCCCGCCCAAGATGGCTGAACTTCGTAAGATTATCGATAAGATGTTGGAAGAAGGTGTTATCCAACCTTCTATCTCTGCCTACTCTTCCCCTGTATTCCTTGTGCCAAAACCTAACGGTGGTTTTCGGCTGGTGGTCGACTATAGGACTCTTAATCAAAAAGTTGTTTTGCAATCCATTCCTTTGCCGGACCTTCACACATGTTTTAGTTGGTTTCGCAACGCGAAGGTGTTCACGATCATCAATTTAAATTATTCTTACTTCCAAATTCCCCTCTCTCCGGAATCCAGGCATGTTACTGCTTTTTCCACTGACTGGAACCTGTTTGAGTATGCCCGTGTCCCGTTTGGCCTATCCACCGGAGCCGCTGTGTTGAGCAGACTTCTGGACAAGGTGTTTTCAGAAATTAAATTCAAGTTTGTGTACCACTACCTTGACGATGTGGTGATCTATTCTGAGTCCTTCGAGGAACACGTTGATCATCTGAAGGTTGTACTTGATCGGTTGCGTGACGCTGGCCTTACCGTCAAATTGTCCAAGGTTTCCTTTGCCAAGCCCAAAATTTCCTTCTTGGGACATATTGTTTCCGAATCTGGTATCTCCGTGGACCAGTCTCGTACGCAGGCCATCAGAGATTTTAAACCACCCAAGAACGCCAAGGGTGTTGCTCGATACATTGGTATGGTGAACTTCTTCCGTAAGTTTATCAGTAACTTTGCCGACCGTGCTGCTCCTCTAAATCTATTACGCAAAAAGGCTGTGAAGTTTGAGTGGGGTCCCTCTCAGCAGGCAGCCTTCGAAGATCTTAAGCTTGCGCCCTCTAACGCCCCTGTGCTAGCCATTCCGGATTTTGGGAAGCAGTTCATTTTGCAGACTGATGCGTCTGGTCGTGGTGTTGGTTGTGTCCTACTGCAGGAATCTGATCTGGGTAGGCAACCCATTGCATACGCTTCTCGTACCATAACGGACGCAGAGAGGAAGTATTCCATATACGAACTTGAGGGTTTAGCTGTGTTGTTCGCTCTAGAAAAATTCCGTATGTATCTTGAGCACACTAAGTTTCTCCTTGAGACCGATAACCAAGCCTTGAGCTGGGTCTTAGGGAAACCCCGTAAAACTGGTAGGATTGCCAGTTGGGCAACTAGGATACTGTCATTCCAGTTCTCAGTCCAACATATTCGTGGGTCCGAAAATGCGGTAGCTGATTCATTAAGCCGCATGTACGAGGAAACAGCTGAAGAGGATATTCAAGAATGTGAACCCGTAAACCTAGTATCTGCTGTAAATTGTGTCAATGTCGTTCTTAGCAATTCCCCTGTGCTTTTTGAGGATGTGAGACGATTCCAGAAAGAAGATCCCTCCTTATCTAGCCTTATTGACCGAATCAATTCTGGTGAAGTGATCAAGCCCTACTCTCTGAAGGACGGTGTATTGTGTTGTTCGTCTCGTCATGACCGTCTACCTAAAATTGTGCTCCCGTTAGTCCTAATTCCGGAAATCTTTCGTTACTATCACGAATCTCCTATTGGTGGCCACCTAGGAGTATTCAAGACCCGAGCTAAAATCAGACAGTTTTTCATTTGGCAAAGTATGGATGGCGACATCAGGAGGCTCATTAGGAATTGTGCTGCATGTAGTATTAGGAAACCTCCGGTTTCTATTAAGGTTGGCCTGTTGTCATCTGAACCAGCATCTAGACGCATGGAGAGGCTGTTTATCGACCATGTTGGGCCATTCCCTCGCTCTGGTCGGGGAAACCAATTTGCGCTTGATTGCACTGACGGTTTCACCCGGTTTAGTTGGATTTTCCCCACCAGACAGGCTACGACCAGTTCCGTCATAAAGTTTCTTAATTCCATCTTTTCATCTTTTGGGCCATGTCAGTTCCTGGTATCAGATAATGCCAAGTGCTTTGTATCTCATCAGTTCCGTCAATTCCTATTTGGTTATGCTATTTCGCATGTAACCACCACTCCCTATTTTCCTAACCCGTCTCTCGCTGAGCGAGTCAATCGTAATCTCCGTTCTGCTCTGATTGCTTTCCACCACGACGACCATTCCAAGTGGGTTTCTAATTTGCATTGGCTCAATTTTGCTTTCAGCACCGCCGTGCATGAGAGCACGCAAGCCACCCCTTTTTCGTTAATGTTTTCCTTTATGGCCAATTCTCCGTTGTCTAATCTGTGGAACCTGCACGATCTCCTTCCAGACAGTTTCACGCCCGAGGATATGAGGGCGAAATTCGACAAGGCTAGAGAGAATATTAAGGTATCACATGACCAACTTGCCAAGCGACACAATGCCTGTCGCAAGCCAACGGATTTGGAAATTGGTGATGTTGTGTACGTTCGCAATTTCGAGCCCAAGGGCGTCAGTAATCTAGTTTCAAGCAGGATGACCCCTCGTTTCAAGGGCCCATGTTATGTAGAGGCATTCCTGACTCCCGTTACTCTGCTTATTAGAAACCCCAATGCAAAGAAAATTTCCAGAGTGCATCTGTCGCACATTAAACGAGGTGGAGAGGTTTCTAATGAGGAAATGCTACCATAAATTTTGTAAACTGATTTTGTATAATGTAGAGTATCCCTAACCTTCATTGAAGCCTTCAGGCATCTGTTCCTTCTGGAATTTTGAACTGGATTTGCAAACTCTACTGGGATACAACTTGTAACTGTTGGGTAATTCCCATTTTTGTGGTAAATTGTAAAATTTGAAACTAAATTTTGTTGCTTTCATAAAAGATGCTAACATGTAAGTTGGACTCGGTGGGAGACCTAACTCATGATATCTTGTATACATGTTCCCTTGGGAATTTGAGTGGTCATTCCTCTACCGTAGTTCCTTCTAAATGTATAGTCGTTTAACTCATGTCATCTTGAAAGGTACTTCTAGTCTGTAAAAAGGTAAATTTGTAAATGAAATTTTGTAAACACGGATCTAGGTCATGGTCAGAAATATTTTCTTCATATAAATTCAACTTTGTTTCTCTTTTGTAAAATGTAGTAAGAAATTGTAGTTCTGTAAACTTTTATTTTTGAAATTAGATTAACTTCTATTTTGTAAATGGCTGGCCACGCGTCGCATGATATCTGACACATTGCTTCCACGTACGTCGTTTATAGCGAACTAAATTGGACTTATTGAAAATTTACCTAACGTCTCTCGGACTATGAAAGCACTGCTGGTGCTGGTGTTCTGCGTTTCTGAAGACTGATGGACACAGTGATGCTGTTGACTAAGTGGTTTGCGAGGTGATCAATTATCCCATCACTGATAATCTGACCCTGCACTCTTCCTAACCAAAACGATGCGGTTTCATCCATCAATTGGAGTTAACTGGTGAACATTATCTTCTGGAAACATGCTTGGTGAATCGACTAGTTAAGGAGTTCTGCCTATGCCTAGGCATATTCGTGAACGGTGTTCACGCTTAAGGGAGGGAGACTGTTACGTGCAAGAGCCCGTCCCAACGTTTCAAACATGTATCTACCCCTGGATGGAATTCATGACATTTTGAATCGAACGCCTGGTGACTTGATCCCCTTTGTGAACACGAGATGGCACCTGCTGTCGGACTTCGGGGTTCCTTCAAATGGTTCCTTCTTCTCCGCTAGAATGCGTTAGTTGTGCCTTATAAAACTCTTCCTTTTCGTGGCATAATTGATGGCAATTATATTCCACGTCATAAACAAAATAATATATATATTTCATGACACCGCCAAATTTGTTACTTAATTATGACATTGTTGATTGAGGTGTCAAGCCTCGATTGGACGTTGAATATTTACATGAATGCAGTTCGGTATCTGACGCGGAATTCTCCGCCATCTTGTGGAGTTCATGGTCTGTCGTCTTGAAAACAACAAGCCAGCTGGTTGGAACAGTATCTATCCGTTGTGCTAGGGGAGCCTTGGCCCCTAGCTTTTACCAAATATGAATACATATTCAAGAAAAAGGAAACGCCTGTGCTACATAAGGATTTAATTTCATCGTTCCGTCGTGAAGAGGAAATATGCAAAGTAAATCGCATCTGGATGCAACAGGAGTGCTTGTGACATCAAAACGGCGCATGGGCGTGTTAGCCATTTTTTAAGGCAATCAAGTGCCAGATTATGTTTTATTTATATTGTGTGTTAATTATTTTATTTTCATTGTGTCTCCGCTGAGAAGGATGTAAGGTACGTTGAATTATACATTTTTATTTATTATTGTTATGGAGCTCCGATATCATCTTATAGTAATGTTTTAATTCTGTACCTTATTTGTTTTATAGGCCTAATATTTCTGTTTGTCAACGTTACCTGATATATATAAAAAAAGGTTATTGTTTTCTTCGTACCTTCTGGAGACACATTTCTATGGTTATTTTACGTTTTAAATTATTATTTATTTTCCTTTGGCAATCTTGGGATTGGCATATTATTTATCTGATTTAAGATCCGTGGCTCCTCCCTCTTGTTAATAGTGTTTAGACGTAATTGTTTTCCTCCGTTCTTTTCTTTCTGCTGATTTTAAAATTTAGTTTTGCTAAATTGTTTGCCATAATTCGATCGGGCATGCGGTCTCCTGTTTTTTTTGTGGCCATGTTTGTTTTTTGTTTTGCCAAAATGAATTCTGGTCTCGAAGTCTGTCTCTTGGCGCCGACCGCGAAGCACTTACGTGTTGTGGTGTTAGCTTATTTTTTTTAAATTTAATCTTGTTGGTTTAACTTTGTGTTTTTGGTAAATGTTCCTGTGTTTTTCTCCGTCATGCAAATTTTGAATTATTTTCTGATCCTATTTTATTTGGTTAATTTTAATTTTTAATTTCTCGTTTCAACGTGGCCTGGATCTCCGCATGTCGGATCGGTATTGCATTCCCTTGTAAATTATCAAGCCCTTTCTCATTTAATCATGCCTGTAATTTTATTTTAATCTTTGGGCTTTATAACATTTTAATTTTTAATTTAATTCTTGTCCTTTTTTTTTGCTTTGCAAGCAAGCATGTTCTGTTTCTGGTGGAGATGCTCCTTTAAATTTTAACATAATTTTTTTTTATTTTCGTTTTTTAGCAACTGTTGTGGCATTATTTCATCGACAGCAGTTCTGTCGGTTATTGGGGGGTGTCTGTAGAATAGCCTGTGCGTTCCCCTTCTCCATTTTCCTTCCACCCCTTTTGGAGCTCTTCTGTTGGGACATGTCATCTGGAGGTGATTTTGCAGTGGAAGCGACGCGGACCCCTAAATAATGGTAAGTCACCCACGCTAGCCGTCCACGGGTGGCAATAATAATAATAATAATAATAATAATAATAATAATAATATATTGTTAGACAAACTATTTTTATTTTTTGCTGTAATGTCGAGATTCCGGAATGTTGTGTTCACAGAATTTCATGTACGTGCCATTACATCCATCGGCATAAGGCTGTCGTATTTGTTCACCTTCATGTATTACATGGCAGAGCCTAGATCGAACCCCCGAGAAGGATAGCTCCGTATTACATGAGGTACATAGCCTCGCTATCATTTAATTATTATTATTGTTTAATACAATACATATAACGCATTGCTGGTACATCATAACATAACTATACGGGCTTCGGGGAACAAAAGTATTGTTACTGAAACAGCCACTTCTAAGCTGGAAGTCGAAATGGCTACCCATGAACTTCCAGACGGGTTGTTGAGAGAACTACTGCCTTAGTTTGTACAGTTGAGTATCCAGATCCAGTTTTTTAAGGCCTTGGAGCAGAGCACTTGGGATCACCCCCGTAGCCTACTTGAGACAATGATAGGTAGGCCCTATGGTCTCTATCTGTTTTACATGCCATTGCCTTTTGATAGGGCCGACGAACTCGCTATATTTGCTTTATTGTTATTATTATTATTATTATTATTATTTTTATTATGTACTTGTGGTACCATATTAGTATTAAATCTTGGAAGTAGTTTTCCATGGTTTTCCACTTCTATCCAAGGCAAAGGCTGAGATGGTTCGTAACCTAAGGCCACGGCCGCCTTCTTCCCAATCCTCACCTGAATTAAAAGACCCACATTACTAAGGAAACTACAAAAACACAGGTTATCAGACAAATTCTACCCACACCCAACCTCATGGGGCTAAATGAACAAAATTGCCAAGCCTCTCAAACAAAACATCAAGTATTTTCCTTCCGTCTTAAGTGGTAGTTCTGAACAGAATACGGGATGTCGGAATTTTGTCACACTCTATTTCATTAACATGCCGGACGCCAATGACACACCAGGGCTGATTATCAAAATTATTTTATACTTACACTTACAAAGTAGGCTACTTAATACTACCGGTCCTAACGTCCCAAGCCAATGCGTACAATTTCAACAACAACAACAACAATAACAATAATAACATTAATAACAACAACAACAGCAGCAATACAAATTTTCTTACGAGACCGGTATCGCTCGCTATCCTTATAACTGCTGATACCACCCCTCATCCGATAAGGTCAATGCTCCGATTACGTAACAACTTCCCCTCCACGCATCGTCCCACCTTGCCCCGCCTCGTTTCCCCCGGACTTCTTGCCTCACCTTCTGTTTGAAGAGTTTCTGAAAAAACTAAAAACATTAACTTTTTAATGATAAATTTTCAATTTAAAGATAGGTGACATTTTTTTTTTAACCTAGGAAGCTTAGAATACTCTCATCTATCACCAGTGTAACGGACTTCCATTATATCAATTACACCCTGTGAAGAAATCTTTTTGTGCAAGTCATTATTTTCTAAGAAGTTGTATTGTATGTAAATCGATTGATAACGTGAAATTTCGGTGGACACGTTTGGTTCTGTGGTTAGAGCTCTAGTCTTTTACCCGGCCGGCCGGGGTTCAAAACCTATCAGAGTTGTATTCTTTTTGCTTGATCTTTTTATATAAATTGTTTTTAAGTAGTGAGACGTTATAAAATTCATCGTCATGTTGTGCATTTTGCAATGGAAAATATATTTTTTTAAATAAAGTTCTCCACAGGATCTGCACGAGTGACATCTACTAGCAACCAGTTGAATTATGCATGTACTAACCATGGCCTACTAGATGCGAGCTACAAATTTTCACTGGCATATCTTTGTAAGTTCATGAATGATACAAATGAACTTCGGGAAATGAGCGCCTCCTTCCCATTCCTATCCGCAATTTACAAGTACACACACTAGTACAGTCTTCACGATAACACAGGTTAGCACACAAATCCCACACACAAATGCACAGGACTAAATAACCACGATATCGCATCTTTTAAAATAAGTCACAAACAACAAAAACAACACATTATAAGGCCAGTTTTTTAAATTTATTGGAAGAACCCAATCCTCAAGGGCGACAGCACGAGAATGCTATCCACTGCGACAAGAGGTGGTCTAACCGAATGTGTAAGTTTCATTGAAGCAAGAGAGAACTCAAAAGAAGTCAACCTTAGAAGTTTTAACCCAAGTAAATTGAAAAGGAATACCCAACAAGGAGATGGATAATAGAGAAATTAAATACCGGATCATTAATATAAGTCTCCCCTCCGATACCAATCAAGGCGCGGCAAGCACTCGCACTGACACCCACTCGCTGGTCGGTAAAAGTGCATGACATCTCCCCGCTACTTCGCGTCAACATACAGTCATTTAATAGCAATATATAGTGAAAATGATTATCTACAAACTTACCTGGTTTTACAGGAAATGTTCAAAACGTTGTCCGGCAGCTCGCTAGCATGCCTGGCACCTCGTAAACAAGTTTCCAGACACACGGCGAATTTCTCCCTGGGTGACGTTCGTTATAACTTGCCTTATGTTCTCTTTAACCTCCTCACGTGTGTGAGGATTGTTTGCATACAGTTTTCCTTTCTACATTCCCCAGAGGTAATAATCACCTGGATTTAAATCGGGCGATCTGGCGGGATAATTAACTATACGACCATTGAAAACTTCCCGTATTACCGCCAAGGAGTGGTTGGATGTGAACGCCGTTGCGTTATCTTGCACTGTTCTTTCCTTCGTCCATGAGCTCATGAAAGAACGGCCTTAGGAATACAGTAGGTCAATGTAGCAGTTAGAATTAACATCGTGTATCGCGTGCCTATATGGAGGACGGATACCAGGAAATTTCCGAATGAATCGAAAACGGTACTCTCGAATAGAAATATACTTCGCATAACAAAGCGCAATGCATACACGTTGTTGTATAGGAAACATCACTTCGCATAACACGGCACAATGCCTACACGTTGTTTTATGGAAAACATCACTTCAAGGCAATATATAAACTGCAAAACTGCCCCTAGACTAAACTGCATGTTAGGTCAATTCAACTATCACTTCACAAACTAAAGACACCGGATATACTGACAGCTTATTGCAACATTTCCGATCTCAGCGCGCGTGTTACCGACAGCAGTGGCTATGTTGGCTAAAGCGCAGTGCTAGGTCATGGGGCCAAGCTCTCTGCTGACTCGGTAGACGCGTGGGTTCGAGCCCCACCGTCGACCGTCCTTGAAATGGTTTTCCGTGGTTTCCCATTTTCAACACCAGGCAAATGCTGGGACGGTACCTTCTGACAGGCCACGGCTGCTTCCTTCCACATCCTTGCCCAGTTCCATTCGCCTTCGTCCATTCCATCACTCATCCCGACGCGCAGGTCGCCTACGGGCGTCGACTAGACCTGCACTCGGCCTCTCAGGAGGACACACGAAAACAAAAAACAAAGCGCGCGTGTTCATTGGGGAGATAATGCTGCGCCTGTCAAGGTCACTTTTACCGACCAAGCGGCATGTACAGGGCGTATTTAAAAAAATCCTCTCGGCACGCGGGAAGGCGGAGGTAGATTTCACCGGGCAAACTAGGGGATAGGCTATAATAGGCAAAATATGCAGGTTTTCGTAGGAGGATCAGACCTCATTTATTGCGAGAAAGTATTTTACAATTGGAGGTTGGTTAACATTTTTTTCGTCTTTCTATGCATATTATTAACATTTTACTGTCTTATGGGAATGGTAACCTTCTTGTCATTTGGGGTTCATTTTTATACTTGTGATCACACTGTCCTTATGCAAGGTTTGGAACTAATGTGTAACTATCTAACAGTCTGTTACTTCTTCACGCAAAATTTTATCTCCCGCAGAGATGTTGGTTGGTTCCTCCGTTTAGGGGCTGCGACAAGGTGGTCATGTAACCCCGTGTACATTGGGTGAGTGTAGAATCTGTCTGATAAACGGTGTTATTTGTGATGACTGTATTAGTCTGTAATTCAGGTAAGGACTGCAGACGGTCAATTTTAAGTAGTAGTACCTAATTTTGTACCAAATACTAACGTCAACGACACCTAGCTGTGAACTTGGCTGCTAGATGCCACCGCAACCAGCAACTTGCAACGAACGTTGTAACTTCCCCTCCGAAGGAAAGCATGCTGACGGATTTTTAGCGCTCTTAGAAAATCCGGTGACTTTGGCCGGCTTTGAACCAGCGACCTTGAGCATAGAAGTTCAGCATGCTACCAGTTAGCCGCTTCCCTCATAGTGAACCCGAGGGGGTCATGCTGACTGGTATCGAAAGTGGATCTCAGAGACTGAGATCTCAGAAGGAAGGTTCCACCAGGGAACGAACCCGAGATCTGTTGAAGGAGTTTCGTTGTAAAAACCCCTAGAGGAAAGTACATGTTTAATCACTGGTGTGATATCAATTGAGACTGGCATTATTTAGTGAAATAATGCAGGGGAAATGAGCGGAATACAGCATTAGTGGACTACATGGAGTAGGCTATGCTGGACTTGGAACACAGAAGTGCAGAGTTTGACAGTTTACTAATAGCCCCAGAATTGTGGGAGGAGACTAATGGAGCCCTGTCAATCTCGTTGACCTACTTAAGTCGTCTGGAAGAGGTCGGGTGGTTGAATAATGACTCAGTTCTTCCCCGTTTGAGAATAAAACCAAGAAGGGAGGGGAGAGATCCCAAGGAAAATCATTGATTACTCGTGATTGGAGCAACGCAATGACATGAGAGTTGCACACAGGTGAATCTTTAGCCAGGAGGCTAATTTTAGAGCCATTAAACTGCGAAATCAAGGCATATTTAATGGAGTGCGTAAGAACACAGGACTAGGGGTGTTCGCGGCATGGTTTGACTATGTCACCGGGGATTTCCACTGGAAACCGCGTCCCCACGCTATGGCAAAGGCAATTAATATTAATTAATTGGCCGATCGATCCTTCAGCACCAGATAGTTATGGGACCGGTGAAGAAAAAGGAACCCGATGAGCATTGTTTCGAGACCAGAATCATCCTGGGAGAGGAGTTGATATAGCGCGGGAATTCTAGGTCTACTTTTTCGTGTGAAACGGATATAAGGGTGTGGACCCAGTCAGGAGGTCAGTTGGAACAGACTCGAGCGCGGAACGTATGTCGCTCTGGCTCAGGGAAGGACGCTCACACAAAGACTTGAACACTTTAGTGTTAATCATTATATTCGCCGTGCAGTGTAATGCACCAAGTGATAATATAATAATGCATAGTCATGAAGTAACAAGAAGTACGGTAATCAACGAACTTTATTGTGTGAAATGTGCGTTACCAAAGTCAAGGAAGGAGGCCCGGACTTCAACTTGGGAAGCCGTGCAGTAAAACTTTTAGAAGGCTTTTATTAAGGACAGTCGTGCTGCATGTGTATAGGCGGCAGTACGAGCAATTGTCAATGTTCACATAGGAAGTGCCGTGTGATATAAGTTGCAGAACATTGAAAGTAATAATTTGTGTAAAGACTATGTACAATGTTAAGCGCAGTGTATAATATATGGATTGGTTATACATGTCTTATTACGCCGGACTGCGCTGGGAGAAACTTTATGAAGCATTTGATGAAATGTCTTAAGAATACCAAATAGTAACGCTCAGGATGAAAGTAAGCATCTTTATGCAAAGCAGGAAGTTTATCGTAGGATAATTGATAGATTGTTGGTGAATCCGTAGGCAGATAATCCAGACTTTCAATCAGGAGTTGGTAGGAGCATGGATGATGCCGTCAATACCTGTAATTCTGATATTTTGCCAGGGAATTTCAAGCAATGAAAAGTGTAAAAAGTGACGTGTGTTATGTAGAAATCATATGTGAAATATCTTCTAAATTAATGGTATAATAAGTGTCATAAAGTGTCATGTGTTTTGGAAGCAATAGCTTCATCATAGAAATGGAAAGTGTCGTGTGCTTGGTGAAAGAAATGTATTATAAAATGTGTGTATTCAGTATGCAAATGTCGCGCTAACTCTACAAATGGCAGGCGACATTGGAGAATATGAGTGGTTGGAGCCACCAGGATAAGCCGAAATGTGAGTACCCCACAAATTAAGATTATATAGAAGTATAGCCCACTGCATGTAATGTGATTTCAGAATTATAAATATGCCTGTAGGAATCAGTAGTAGGAGATAGACCCTCCAGTTTTAATTGTTGTTGTGTTGATTTTGGTAGAGTTGAGATGTTGTTATACATCAGTGAGTGGATTAATCGTTACCACTATTAATGAAATGGCAAATCAGTTATGTAAACTTAACGTAACCAACACGGATGTTCGATTTTTAAGATGGTTATGTTGTGTCGGAATTTTGTAATTTATGTCAGTAATAATAATAATAATAATAATAATAATAAATAATAATAAAAGGTATGTATGAATACATCAGGTAAAATGTTGTAAGCAAGAAATATTTACGCTAATTGGAAGACTTATCGATCCAAGCAGTAAGATTACATTAAGGGATGAGAAAAGAGTTTAGTATCAGAATATATTGTGTTAATGGGAATATAATTATGCAAGAAAGTGGAAGAGCTTAAGAGTGAATTGAATTTGCAGCTTGTGAAAAAGCTTATAGAGTAATTGGTAGATTTCTCTTAATAATTAAAGGACGTAGATCATAATATCAGGTCAGGGAGCCAGGTAATCTATTCGACGTATGAAATCTCGTATAGCCGTGGGCATACTGAGATATGTACTTTGTGCCAGAGTGTATTTAGTGATTGGACCCTAACTCTGATGATGGATATGGAATGGTCCGGGTTCGAATCCTGTGATAGGTGAGAGGAGATCAATGGACACCTCTGCACCCTATCTGATCACCCGAGAACTTATTATTGAGTGATTCGGCTCTTGTGAAGCGAATCTTATTGACGGCAGCATGTGGCTGACCGCATCATTTATTAAGATACCGGTTATCCAGATCGACCAATGTTTTTATGAATCTCGTGCCTTCATGTTGAAATGGACCTATTGGTGCCAGTTATTATTATATCCTCAGGGTAGGAATAAATGTTAAGCTCATCCAGTACCTATTTGCATACCATTCAGTTTAAATCGATTGGAATATGTGCGTCATTGTGACCACGGTATTGTCTTTAAAATCGTACTACTGCTTGGGGAGATATAAGCTATGAGGCAGGAAGGCGGGGGACGGTTTACTGCGGTAACCTCACTCCACTCCATTGTATACAAGCCGCTCGGAAGGGGGCTGAGCTGTCAAGCGAACCGTGAAAGTTAAGGTTTAAGAAAAGGGCAGATTTAAGACCCTGTTAGTAACATGAAAGGAAATTTTGTTATATTGAGTAATGAAGTCATGTGGTTTAAGAACACATTGGTAATTATAGATCACCCTGATGGTTTAAGATTTTAGCAATCTAACGAATGGTTGGAAGTTGCATTTTTACTGTCACTGACACGGATTTCAGAAGTTGGGCACTTGACGCCACAGGCTACGCTCGCAAGGGTAGCTTAATAATACCATCCGACACAGCGATAACGAAAGTTTTGAAGATGAAATCACAACGGCATGCAGTGGAACTATATAAATAGAGAGAAGTGTAGGGGTAGCTTTACATAATTCTGGAGTTGCACGGAGATTTGATGTGCAACACCTGAATAGGCTAATGCATGAAAAGCATATGGTGGGAAGAGAGAGATCAAACACACACGGTACACACAATTGTCAAAGTAAGACAAGGTTTAAGAAACAAGTAATTTTGTGAAATTAAAGAAGTCACATTAGATGACAGAAGAGTAAAAGTACAGTTTTGTTTATGAAAGTTGTATGTGCATCAGCGCACTAGAGTGAAGTGTGAAGTCAATATAAGGGTAAAGGTTTGAGTAATGATATGACTTTATTATGATGATATTATGTTAATATTAGTGGATTGTGGAAGTAATTTTTGTTTGATTTTGTTTTATGTTTGTTGGGATTGTTTTTATATGTTTGAAGCCATGATTTTAGTAATGAATTAAAATCTTTAGAATAGAGTTGTGCCTTATCATTGTAGAGTTGATACCTTTTAGTCTCAAATCCAAAATATGCAACTGCTCAATGGGGGAACGGTACACGCCTGAGACCTGACGCTAGCTGGAGGCGGAAGCATATTTTCCATGGAGATTACTCACATGGGTACAATAGTCAGATGGAACAAGAAGTTCCGTGACGAACTAAAGAGCCTACTTTTCTTAAAATTAAGATTCATGCCATAGATTAATCTACAGTATATGAACCTATCTAGAATAATGACGAAATTAAGTGGATAATATCGAAATGTCTTAATTAGTTCGAAATAAGGTATACTAGGCATAATGTAGCCTAATAGAGCAATACAGTTGGCAGCTCTGGTGACTGAATATATTCTTACTTCCATCTCCTAAGGTACAGAATAAAAAATGTGGTTGAAGTCCAAAGGACGTTACATGGATTTAGACATTGGATCTATTAGTACACGTAAAAACATGTTGGCAACAATGTCATCGGAGTGCTGGTCAGAAATAATCTGAAATATTATATCTTTTTGTGCCAATTTTGGATGAAATCCATTTGTTGGTATAGAAGTTACATGTATTTAAAAATTGGTCCTATCAGCAGGCTTAGAATCATGTTGGTAGAACTGACGTATATAAGTTACTCCAAATTAATGTAAAATGTCAGTTAATTTACGTGTGCTTAGTTTAAAGCTGTCGGCTTGCATACTTTCTGATAAATTTGGATACAAAATAGAGAGCAATTATTAACAGTTGGCAGCCCTGGAGGCTCTTAAGAATACACTCAGTCATATATGTTTATGTACACATATTACATAAAAAATTTGGTTGAAATCCAATTGATAGTGTAGAAGTTATATGCATTTAAAAATTTGACTTATCAGAAGGCTTAAAATTATTTTGGCAACGCTGTCATGTATTACCACCAGGAAATTAAACTGAAAAAGTATTATCTACATGTGTGCCAATTTTAGAATAGCTCCCATGTATACCTTCCAGGATATCCAACATGGAGCTCAAATTTCTAGTGTGTTTTTTTTAGCAGTTGGTAGCACTGGCATCTTTTTCAAATATGGGCCTGAGATATTCCGGTATACATCTTTACTCATTCTAAATTTGGTTTCGATTGCTGCAGCCGTTTAGGAGTTGATATGGGGACACACACACACACAGCCAGACAGACAGAAGGACAGACAGACAGACAGACAGAAGGACAGACACATTTTCCCGGATGTATTTCATAAGTCTACTTTTTCCACATTTTTAGCCTATTATCAATTTTGAAAAAAATAGGCTTATGAGATCACCTTTTGTCCGTGAGTGTGTGCGTGTGTGTGTGTGTGTGAGAGGTGTGTGTGTGTCCCCCCCTAATAAAATCTAAACTGCTGGAGCGATTTCAATGAAACTCGGAAGGTTCATAGCACTATTCTGGGCGACCTCGACCGTGCCCTTCAAATTTTGTTACGTCTCACCAATCCAACATGGCGGCTGTGCGAAATATTTCACTAGCATTCAATATCTCCGAAACTATTACCGATATCGCCCTAAAATTATGTACGGTGATAAAGAGCACTACTAGAAGTTCACCTATGAGACTTTAAAAAACCTGGAGACTACAAAAACAACATGGCGGTCAAGCGAATTTGAGACTTTAAAATAGACATTTCTCGCGATTTAACTCTCCAAACGTAATGAAACTTGGTACAGCAAATGTTTATACACATTTTAATGCACTGGAGTTTAATTTAGTTCAATTGTTTACATAACCTCAAAATGGCGGCTGTGCGAATTATTTCACTGACATTCTATATCTCCGAAACTATTACAGATATCACCCAGCAATTTTGTACGGTAATAAAGGGTACTGATACAAGTTTACCTATGTATATTTCATAAACCTGTAAAGTACAAAACGAACATGGCGACCAAGCGAATTTGAAATATTTTAATAGACTTTTCTCGTGATTTAACTCTCTGAGCGCAGTGAAATGTGGTACAGTAAATGATTTTGAGGCCTTGATATCGCCAGACTCAGAAATGAAGATTGTTGTAGGGAATTTAATGCTATCGTAATATAATTTACTTAATCTTTAATCAGCTGCACATCTATATAGAAGGCCCAATCAGAAAGAATAACCCCGAATGCTCCTCAGGACTTGCTCACCTGATGAGTTAAAACTGAGCAATTCCCTGCAAAGCAGGAGGCCATAGCCCTTATGGGATTTGTAAGGCTATTTATTTATTTTATTTATTTAAATGATTTTGCAGATTGTAATGCACTGCCATCTAATTTAATTCAATTGTTTACATAACCTCAAGATGGCGGCTGTGCGAAATTTTAAAATTAAGTTTTTTTCATGTGTCGTAATCATGCGATCGAAGTGAAAGTTTGAATAATGAAGCTAGGCAATAATTGTCCTTGAATGGTACATAACTCTATGGCCTATACATATAACAATCCTAAATGGCGAGCTTCCGAAATGTTTAGACGGTTCTCAATATCTATGAATCTTTTACAGCAACTAACTGATTTTTTTAATGTTCATAGAGACTATAAACATATGTTCACCTATAGGACTTTCAGTAACCTGGTGAGCACAAATCCAACTTGGCGGTGACGCGAAGTATAAATATTTAAATGGACGTTTCTCGCGAATTAACTATCCGAGTGCCGTGAAACGTTGCACGTTAAATGCTTATACAAATGTTGATCCACTGGCATGTAATTTATTTCAATTGTTTGCATAATCACAAGATGGCTGGTGTGCGTACTTTTAAAATCTCGTTTTTACTTCTTGTGTTCTAATCATGCGATTGAAGTTCGAATACCACACGTACACAATAATCTTTATGTTCGACCCTCACTATTATGTGTTTGAAAACTGTATCATAATGATGGTCATTATAACACCGTTTTTCATTACGATACAGTTTCTCCAGCCAATCAGAGCTCGTTCATTGACCAATTAGGTAACGATAATTTCGCGCATGCGCTCAAAATCCAACATGTCGGACATAAACACAACATCGAACTATAATAAATTACCGACATGGAATACCCACCGTCCATATGTTCGCGTAAATAAACTGGCGAATATGAGACAAGAAATAGCACAGTACCTTAAAATCACTAACACTAATTTCTACACAGCGCATTGTCTTCAAATGACTGCGGTGACAATATTACTGAGGGACGGCTGATGTAAACATATGGCTGCATATGGCATTGGAAGCCCACAGAGCGCATGCGTCGGCCGTTCAAAGCTCTTGAAAGACGAAGGTATAACACCCAACGCTCGCTCTGCGATCACAAAATTCCAGTAGCTGACTCTCAACAGATATTTATGAATATTTATGTTAAAACATATAATAAAGTTATAATTCTCGTCGAACATAAACAGTCGTATGCAACTCGCCTATAATGGTAATTAAGACACTCGTATGGAAATTATAAAACTCGCATACGCTCGTTTTATAAAAAATACTCGTGTCTTAATTATAGCCATTATAGGCTCGTTGCATAATGTACTATAATGTAATAGGACAAAAATAAAAATCCATCCTGGCGCCCATTCGAAATATTAAGACGGTTCTCAATATCTAAGAATCTGTTACAGCAATTAAACTGAAATTTTGTATGTTGATAGAGACAATTAACATGAGCAGGATATATGAAAATAGGCTGTATAGTTCTTCACGGAACTACTTGTTGAAAAGTGTGAAAAGTAAGCTAAAAATGAATGTGATCTCGTCAATGGCGTTGTCTTGGCAACCTCTGATATATCATCCCTCATCAATTTAAAAGCGTTGTTATGGTAACCTCTGATGGCACTTGACATTTTTAGCCTACTTTCGATTTTTGCAAAAAATGAAAGTAGACTTATGAGATCAACACAGGGCGAAAAAAGTGTGTCTGTCAGTGTGTGTGTATGTGTGTGTGTGAGTCTGTGTGTGTGTGTGTATGTGTGTGTGTGAGTCTGTGTGTGTGTGTGTGTGTCTGTGTGTGTGTGAGTGTGTGTACTCTGAATGTCTGTCCCCCCCTATCAATTCGAACACGGTGAATGCGAATTGAACGAAATTTGGTACAATGGTAGCACTAGCAAAGGACACCTCAGTGTCATGTTTTATATCGCCGCCATCTTGACGGAAACGTAATGGCGGCCACACAAATGTTCAAAGCTTAAATCAAATTACGACTAACCTAATCATCCGATCTCTACCAAATTTTGCGACAACATACCTTTATGGGAGGAGCATTCTTTGACCAAACCGATAGGTCATCAGCGTAATAGTTTGCGGATGGCGGCCATCTTTGTGTGAAAATCGATTCCCCCTATTAATTCGAACACGGTGCAACCGAATGGAAAGAAATTTGGTACAGAGGTAGTACTAACAAAAGGCACCTCAGTGTCATGTTTTATATCGCCGCCATCTTGACGGAAACGTAATGGCGGCCACACAAATGTTCAAAGCTTAAATCAAATTACGACTAACCTAATCATCCGATCTCTACCAAATTTTGCAACAAAATACCCTTATGGGGGGAGCATCCTCTGACCAAACTAGTAGGTCATCAGCGTAATAGTTTCCGGATGGCGGCCATCTTTGTGTGAAAATCGATACCCCCTATTAATTTGAACACGGTGCAACCGAATGGAACGAAATTTGGTACAGAGGTAGTACTAACAAAAGGCACCTCAGTGTCATGTTTTATATCGCCGCCATATTGACGGAAACGTAATGGCGGCCACACAAATGTTCAAAGCTTAAATCAAATTACGATTAACCTAATCATCCGATCTCTACCAAATTTTGCAACAACATACCTGTATGGAGGGAGCATCTCTTGACCAATCTAATACGTCATCAGCGTAATAGTTTGAGGATGGGGGCCATCTTTGTGTGAAAATCGATTCCCCCTATTAATTCGAACATGGTGCAACCGAATGGAACGAAATTTGGTACAGAGGTAGTACTAACAAAAGGCACCTCAGCGTCATGTTTTATATCGCCGCCATCTTGACGGAAACGTAATGGCGGCCACACAAATGTTCAAAGCTTAAATAAAATTACAATTAACCTAATCATCCGATCTCTACCAAATTTTGCAACAAAATACCCTTATGGGGGGAGCATCCTCTGACCAAACTAATAGGTCATCAGCGTAATAGTTTGCGGATGGCGGCCATCTTTGTGTGAAAATCGATTCCCCCTATTAATTTGAACACGGTGCAACCGAATGGAACGAAATTTGGTACAGAGGTAGTACTAACAAAAAGCACGTCAGTGTCATGTTTTATATCGCCGCCATATTGACAGAAACGTAATGGCGGCCACACAAATGTTCAAAGCTCAAGTTTAATTACGACAACATAACCATCCGATCTCTACCAAACTTTGCAACAACATACCTTTATGGAGGGAGCATCCTTTGACCAATCTAATAGGTTATTAGCCTAATAGTTTGCGGATGGCGGCCATCTTTATGTCAAAATTGATTCCCCCTATTAATTCGAACACGGTGGAACCAAATGGAACGAAATTTGGTACAGAGGTAGCACTAGCAAAGGGCACCTCAGTGTCATGTTTTATATCGCCGCCATCTTGACTGAAATGTAATGGCGGCCACACGAATGTTCAAAGCTTAAATAAAATTACGATTAACCTAATCATCCGATCTCTACCAATTTTTGCAACTACATACCTTTATGGAGGGAGCATCCTTTGACCAATCTAATAGGTCATTCGCCTAATAGTTTGCGGATGGCGGCCATCTTTGTGTCAGAATCGATTCCCCCTATTAATTCAAAGACGGTGAAACCGAATGGAACGAAATTTGGTACAGAGATAGCACTAGCAAAGGGCATCTCAGTGTCATGATTAATATCGCCGCCATATTGACTGAAACGTAAAGGCGGCCACACAAATGTTCAAAGCTTAAATCAAATTACGACTAACATAACCATCCGATCTCTACTAAACTTTGCAACAACATACCTTTATGGAGGGAGCATCCTTTGACTAATCTAATAGGTCATTAGCCTAATAGTTTACGGATGGCGGCCATCTTTATGTCAAAATTGATTCCACCTATTAATTCGAACACGGTGGAACCGAATGAACGAAATTTGGTACAGAGGTAGCACTAGCAAAGGGCACCTCAGTGTCATGTTTTATATCACCGCTATCTTGACGGAAACGTAATCGCGGCCACCCAAATGTTAAAAGCTAAAATGTAATTACGACCAACCTAATAATCTAGTCTCTACCAAATTTTGCAACACCATATCTTTATGTGGGAAACATATTCTGACCAAATTGCAAGAACATCAGCCCAATAGTTTGCAGATGGTGGCTAAGTATGTGTGCAAATCGATTCCCCCAATCAATTCAAACACGGTAAAACCGAATTGAACGAAATTTGGTACAGAGGTAGCACTAGCAAAGGGCACCTCATATTCAAGTTTAATATCCCTATAGCACGTTGAATTTCAACAAGCTACTACAACCAACATTCAATCATACTCCTTGAAAAGGACAAAGAGTTATAACAATACCCATGCATTTAGGAGAAAGTAGGCTATATGTTCTTTACTGAACATCTTGTTTAAAATTCCGAAAGCATTTTTCTCATCCCTTGGCGTAATGGTGGGTCATATCAAAAATTCTTTCAGACAAAAGTTTTAGGTAATTATTAGGGAAATATTTTCCATTTTGTACGGTTTTGATATTGTGCCTATTAAGAGAGATATGATTAATGTTTCCCGAAATACCCACTTTTTCCACCCCTTTGGTCAATGGTTGGTGCTATCAAAAAACTTATTTGACATAAATTTTTGGCACTTATCCAACACATAATATGAACTTTGAATGGATTCGATATTTCACGTATTAAGAGAGTTATAGCGAAATTTCACTTTTTCAAAAAAAGCCCCCCCATTTTCACCCCCTTCGACCGATTTTGCCCATTAACGAACTCGACCGAGATTTTATAGGCATACATATTATGTAAAAAATTCAAAGTGATTGGTGCAAAATTACGGCAGTTATCGTGTCCACAAGAAACTGATATATATACATATACAGGGTGTATTTGATATGATGGAAGTCCTTTACACTGGTGATAGAAGATGGTATTCTAAGCAAATATCTTCATGAAATTAAGTCGGATCTTAATTAGTGTAGGTGGAATTAAATCACAAAAATCGTCGGTCAATATCTTGGAAACGGGCTTTCACTTCGTTCCCCTCAGCAGCAGAGCTGACTTCTCCCCGTCTCCCTCCCCTCCTACGCTGAGGAATGTTGACCAGAGTCTGCAGTTGAGTGACCTCCTCGCCTTGTCTGCCAATGACATTGAAATACACAAACCGAGCCTATGAACAGCTGATTCACACCTTCATGGGGAGTGGCTACATGACTAGTGATGGTGGATCTGTCTTGGATTTTTCCAGCTTCATGAAATATGCATAGAAAATAGAAATCCTAAAGATTTAGTAAATTAATTTAAGGAACTGTTGGTCTATCTTTGTGTGAAGATAGTGCAACAACTGTAATAAACTTATTAATAATACTAATAATAGTAATAGTAGGCTTTTAGACACACTAACTTCTTTTATGTTTCTTTTTGGTATGTCGAGTTGCCAGACTTTAATGTACGTAGGATTTCTTGTATGTGCCATGAAATCCATGGAGATGAACTTATTAGATCCCATTCATTTACTACATGACTGAACGTAGATCGCACCCTCGGGAAGGTTAGCACTCTACCACCAGAACTACACATGCTGACTCTTATTATTATTATTATTAGACTATTATTATTATTATTATTATTATTATTATAACACTGTATTATAACAATGTATTTGTATTTTATTTTCATTTTCGTGTATTTTCATATGTATTTACATTGTTGATGGACCAATAAATCAATCCTCCCCCCCCCCCCCCCCTCTCCAGTTAATGGCCACCCGAGGGCTGGAGATGGGATGGGACAATTCACAATATGAACATGTGGTACCATACTAGTATTAAATCTTGGAAGTAGGTTTCCATGGGTTCCCACTTCTACCCCAGGCAAATGTCGGGATTGTTCCTAACTTCAGGCCACGGCCGCCTTCTTCTGAATAATCATAACCGCTGGCAGTGCAGCCCATGAAGGGCCTAGGCCTACCAAGCGACCGCTGTCCAGCCATTTGGCCTGCAGATATTAGGGTGACGCGTGGTCAGTGCATCGGGTCCCCTCGGCCATTAATCTTGAGTTTCCTGACTCGGGCACTGCCTCACTGTTAGATAGCTACTTAATTGCCCTCACGAGGCTTAGTGCACTGCGTTACAGCCCTCACGTCAGTTTCTAATATCCCTGATGGAGCCAGGAATCGAACCCAGGGCCTCCAGGTGAGAGGCAGTTGCACTGCCCCAACACCACAGGGCCGGCGCCTTCTTCCGAATCCTCACCTGAATTACAAATACCCACATTACTACAGAAACCACAAAACACAGGTTATCACACAAATTCTACCCACACCCAGCTACATGGGGCTAAATGACCAAAATCGCCAAGCCTCTCAAACAAAACATCAATTTTTTTACTTCCGTCCTAAATGCCTAGTTCTGAACAGACTGCGGGATGTCGGAATTTTGTCACACTGCATTTCATTAAGAGAATGTTTTAGTATTTTCAGAAACTAGTCAACAGAAGGTCCGACACGGACGCCAATGATACATCAGGGCTGAGTATCGAAATTATTTTATACATGAACATCAATCAATGAATTCCACACTTACAAAGTAGGCTACACAATACTACCGGTCCTGACGTCCCAAGCCATTGCGTGCGTTGTCAACAACAACAACAACAAGAACAACGGCAATGCACATTTTCTTACGAGACGGTAGAGCTCAAACAGCTGATAGCCTACCACCCCTCAAGTCAACCGGTAAGGTCAATGCTCCGATTACGTAACAACTTCTCCTTCGCGCGTCGTCACATCGGGCTCCGCCTCGTTTCCCCAGCCTGCCGCACCACTTTCTGCCTGATTAGTTTCTGAAATAACTAAAAACATTAACTTTTTAATGATTAATTATCAATTTCAAGATAGGTGACAATTTTTTTTACCTAGGAAGCTTAGAATAGTCTCTTCTATCACCAGTGTAACGGACTTCCATCATATCAAATACACCCTGTATATATATATATATATATATATATATATAGATACATATATACATAAATTATATATAAACTTTTGAACTGGCGGTGGTTTTGGGGTCTGGGGGATGTGAAACGCGAAGATATGTCGAAATTTTCCGGAAGTCGAAACATGGTACCCATTGCAATAGTTAGCTTTCTAATGAAATCTACCTAAATGATGACCCTGTACAATCAATATGCCGGGTAAGACCGACACAGAAATATGTATTTTAAGGAAATCAAGGATCCTTCTATCTCGAAGTAAGTTAGGAATTAAGTACTGGGCATACGTATATTGGCTGACTAGTATGCTGACAAAGAGTAAACGTCCAGGTATGCTACAGTACAATACGAACCATGTACTTAATGTGATGACTGAATTAGCGGCACACAGAAAGTGAATCTAGCAGTCATTGAGTATCATCACTACCGCAGTTAATTATGATAATGTCCGCTTAATTAGTATACTACTGAATCTAATTGTAGAGGTCTATAGTACGCATCGGCTTATATTAATGGTGGTATTACGTTGGTATGATGCTTCTATAAAGTTAATCAAAGGGATTTTCGAACGCATTACTAAAATCAGATTCGCTATGTATGATATAATGATAATCCCTGACCGTATAGGTAGGTACACATACACTCGCAATATTTAATCTTGTGTATACACAATATATTGTCACAATCAGTTATTTGGTTAGGGGGATAGAACTTGTCATACAAAGGGAGAAATATAGCAGTCAAAAAATAAGGTAATATAAAGTCTGTGTTCCAATGAAGAAGATTATCCATTCAACCCATGCTTTTAATCTATAAATTAGGTGTACTTGCTATTGTTTTTATCATGGAGTTGATTAATAAATGTGTATATAATAGCACAGAGATGCATCTCAATATCCACTCTTTGTCAGGATCTAACTATCGAATAGGATTTAGCTACAATGTGTGGGCTTTTAATTGTACTGTTATATGAATAGCGTAAACGTGTGTATATGTCGTAGGCAGATAGTGAAATCCGTCATTTCATGAAGATCCTAGGCACTTCATGAAAAGCCGGCATATGATGTAAAATGAGATAGTTACACTATCTGACGCGTGGTTTCATGAAATGACTAAATTTAGCCGTCACATAGTGTAATTCTTTTTTACACTATCTGACGGAAAGTCAAGCCCGTCACTTCATGAAGAAGCGGTAGCTTTGTCCTCGTGGTGAGATAAGTGTGCTTTCCAAGAATAAATAGTGGCAATATACGATATGGAAGATACCGTGGAAGTACAGAGGCAGTTGTTTCTTCAGAAAGTTAATGAGTATTATGAAGAAAAGCCTCATAAAAAACCTTGTTCTCAAGAAGAAATGGATAAGGTAAGAAATACTTGTTTGGTATATTTTAGGTTATGTCACTTGTAGCCTGCCTGTTTTAATCATTTACAAGTGTTCTATTCGTCTCATTTGGATGAACATGATACTGGTGGCTGATTAACAGAGGATTAATGGGTGTTTACGCAAATACCAGTATCATCACAAGTCTGAGAATGAACGGCATATGTCCAGATGAAATATTACACTTTCTATTACATGAGGTTAGTTAAAAGGCGGGATGTCAATAGAACAATGCGATGTTTATATTAATGCCATTATTAGAACATTTTAGGACATAGCCTACACAATAGTCAGCTTATTTCGTGTTTCTGAAGTCTTACCGCAATGAAGAAATCAGGGCCGTACCCAGAAAGTAATTTCGGGAGGGTTTCAGTATTTTCATTTTTTCAGTCTACACATTTTAATATAGTGTTGTATAAGTTTTATTATTGTAAAAACGGTCTAGGTACATCTTGGTCACCAGTATACTAGGTGTATCTTGTCTGATAAGGTCATCAGCCCAGTACATTAGGGTGTACAGTATGTTGTCTGATAAGGTCATCAACCCAGTACATTAGGGTGTACAGTATGTTGTCTGATAAGGTCATCAGCCCAGTACATTAGGGTGTACAGTATGCTGTCTGATAAGGTCATCAGCCCAGTACATTAGGGTGTACATTATGTTGTCTGATAAGGTCATCAACCCAGTACATTAGGGTGTACAGTATGTTGTCTGATAAGCTCATCAGCCCAGTACATTAGGGTGTACAGTATGTTGTCTGATAAGGTCATCAGCCCAGTATATTAGGGTGTACAGTATTTTGTCTGATAAGGTCATCAGCCCAGTACATTAGGGTGTACAGTATGTTGTCTGATAAGGTCATCAGCCCAGTACATTAGGGTGTACAGTATTTTGTCTGATAAGATCATCAGCCCAGTACATTAGGGTGTACAGTATGTTGTCTGATAAGATCATCAGCCCAGTACATTAGGGTGTACAGTATGTTGTCTGATAAGGTCATCAGCCCAGTATATTAGGGTGTACAGTATGTTGTCTGATAAGGTCATCAGCCCAGTACATTAGGGTGTACAGTATGTTGTCTGATAAGGTCATCAGCCCAGTACATTAGGGTGTACAGTATGTTGTCTGATAAGGTCATCAGCCCAGTATATTAGGGTGTACAGTATGTTGTCTGATAAGGTCATCAGCCCAGTACATTAGGGTGTACAGTATGTTGTCTGATAAGGTCATCAGCCCAGTACAATAGGGTGTACAGTATGTTGTCTGATAAGGTCATCAGCCCAGTACATTAGGGTGTACAGTATGTTGTCTGATAAGGTCATCAGCCCAGTACATTAGGGTGTACAGTATGTTGTCTGATAAGGTCATCAGCCCAGTACATTAGGGTGTACAGTATGTTGTCTGATAAGGTCATCAGCCCAGTATATTAGGGTGTACAGTATTTTGTCTGATAAGGTCATCAGCACAGTACATTAGGGTGTACAGTATGTTGTCTGATAAGGTCATCAGCCCAGTACATTAGGGTGTACAGTACGTTGTCTGATAAGGTCATCAGCCCAGTACAATAGGGTGTACAGTATGTTGTCTGATAAGGTCATCAGCCCAGTACATTAGGGTGTACAGTATGTTGTCTGATAAGGTCATCAGCCCAGTACATTAGGGTGTACAGTATGTTGTCTGATAAGGTCATCAGCCCAGTACATTAGGGTGAACAGTATGTGGTCTGATAAGGTCATCAGCCCAGTATATTAGGGTGTACAGTATTTTGTCTGATAAGGTCATCAGCCCAGTACATTAGGGTGTACAGTATGTTGTCTGATAAGGTCATCAGCCCTGTACATTAGGGTGTACAGTATGTTGTCTGATAAGGTCATCAGCCCAGTATATTAGGGTGTACAGTATGTTGTCTGATAAGGTCATCAGCCCAGTACATTAGGGTGTACAGTATGTTGTCTGATAAGGTCATCAACCCAGTACATTAGGGTGTACAGTATGTTGTCTGATAAGGTCATCAACCCAGTACATTAGGGTGTACAGTATGTTGTCTGATAAGGTCATCAGCCCAGTACATTAGGGTGTACAGTATGTTGTCTGATAAGGTCATCAGCCCAGTATATTAGGGTGTACAGTATGTTGTCTGATAAGGTCATCAGCCCAGTACATTAGGGTGTACAGTATGTTGTCTGATAAGGTCATCAACCCAGTACATTAGGGTGTACAGTATGTTGTCTGATAAGGTCATCAGCCCAGTACATTAGGGTGTACAGTATGCTGTCTGATAAGGTCATCAGCCCAGTACATTAGGGTGTACATTATGTTGTCTGATAAGGTCATCAACCCAGTACATTAGGGTGTACAGTATGTTGTCTGATAAGCTCATCAGCCCAGTACATTAGGGTGTACAGTATGTTGTCTGATAAGGTCATCAGCCCAGTATATTAGGGTGTACAGTATTTTGTGTGATAAGGTCATCAGCCCAGTACATTAGGGTGTACAGTATGTTGTCTGATAAGGTCATCAGCCCAGTACATTAGGGTGTACAGTATTTTGTCTGATAAGATCATCAGCCCAGTACATTAGGGTGTACAGTATGCTGTCTGATAAGGTCATCAGCCCAGTACATTAGGGTGTACAGTATGTTGTCTGATAAGGTCATCAGCCCAGTATATTAGGGTGTACAGTATGTTGTCTGATAAGGTCATCAGCCCAGTACATTAGGGTGTACAGTATGTTGTCTGATAAGGTCATCAGTCCAGTACGTTAGGGTGTACAGTATGTTGTCTGATAAGGTCATCAGCCCAGTATATTAGGGTGTACAGTATGTTGTCTGATAAGGTCATCAGCCCAGTACATTAGGGTGTACAGTATGTTGTCTGATAAGGTCATCAGCTCAGTATATTAGGGTGTACAGTATGTTGTCTGATAAGGTCATCAGCCCAGTACATTAGGGTGTACAGTATGTTGTCTGATAAGGTCATCAGCCCAGTGCATTAGGGTGTACAGTATGTTGTCTGATAAGGTCATCAGACATATTCAGTTCAAAAATACAAAATACATCAATGAGGAAGAGGGAGAGAGAGAGAGAAATAAATAAAAAGAAAGGGTACACATTTTAGGAAATAAAGCCAAACCACAAAATAAATTATGAAAATATACATAAAGAAAAGGTAGATTGCACAAATTGGGAAAAATGTAAGCTTCTACAAAAAGAAGACAGAGGGAGAAAAGTGTACCTAGTATTCCACGATTAGGGTTTCAGTCTAACGTGGGAATTAATTATGAACATCATAATAAACGAGCATCAATTTATTTCTCGGAATAATTTTTGTATTACACAGAAAACTTAACGTACGACTCCACTGCGGCAGTCATTTAATTCTGATCAGAAAAGGATTGATGCAGGTCTACAAATGGAAAAAAAAATATAAACTTACACAGAAGAAAAAAACAGGAGAAAAACTTACCCAGTGTTCCAGGATTAGATTTTAGGTTGTACGTGGAAATCGATTTCGAATTACATAGTAAATAAGCATTAATTTATTTCTCGGAATAGAACAATTAAAGGAATTTATATACGACTTCGTCGCGTCAGTCATTTCATGAAGAGCCGAATCAAAAAATGCCGGATCTTCATGAAGTGCCTCGGCAGATAATGAAAGATGATTTCTTACACCATCTGCCTAAGGCAGTCCGTCACTTCATGAAGAAACGCGTCAGATTGTGTAACTATCCCATTTTACATCATATGCCGGCTTTTCATGAAGTGCCTAGGATCTTCATGAAATGACGGATTTCACTATCTGACTACGACATATATATTACTTCAAACTAATGAGTAATCATGTAATAGAATTAGTACATTTATATATTTAACTTACTGGTCTCGCCGTGCACGCTCATTAAAGTCAATTAGTTACTAAATATATCATATTCTTCAAATTATGAAATTATACAAATGAGGGCAAGAAGTTATATCTGCCCAGCGTTCAACATCATTGTGTAGTTGTTTTTGTTGTTGTAAATTAACTGCTCTTAATATGAATTCACTATTCATTGTACTTTTATTTTATGGGATTATTGTATTTTACCTTACCAGTTTATTCGTATTGAATGCTGTTCGAAATTCAGTTTGTATGAAAATATGAAAATAATGATAACATATTCAAACTTTAGGTTCATGTTGCATTGAAATATGTCGGATGAAATGTCAATTATCTCATATTAGTCAACTCAATTAATACGTGGCGTTCACTACTTTCAATAATTATGTATTCCGGTTGTTAATGATAATGTCATCCACTGGTCAATAGTTTAATGAAACACATTCCTGAATATATTAGCCTACGTGACGAAATTAATCCCCTGTCTTTCAGCAAAGGGAATTCATGTTATTTTGTTTTCATTCTTTTGCATCTCTGGTGCAAAAAAGTATGTTTGTTTTTCTTTTTAACTGTATCTTTTTTTTAATTTTAATTTTCAGATATGTTCACCCTCTTCGTCATGCCCAGGTTTTCTCCCTACAACTCAACGTGGAATTCTCTTTCATTGGAACTTCATTGGTGCCACTACTGCCCAACTTTGCAACGAGCAAACACCCAATCTCCCTACTCACATGTCAAAAATGCAGACAGCGCCGACTGTTTAACTGGAAATTTAATAGTTCTAAATGAATCCTCGTGCTACACAATACGTTATTTTAACCAGAATACATAATTTTAATCGGAATCGTTCAAATAATTTATTGAGTTAAAATTCAAAACATGTCAAATTTTCACATTTTTGCTTGTAATTGTTCCCTTAACGTAATGGTCAAATTCGATATGAGTATTCTTGATTTCCTAGCTAAGAATACTCTTGAGGCTTCGATCAATTAATTCATTTAACTATTTATCTATTTTATTATTTATGAAGAATTATCGATTTATTGATTTATTTCAGTAATTATAATTCATTCTTAATTAATCAATTAATTTTTATTAAGTTAGTTATTTATATATTTATTTTATTTATTTATATATTAATTAATTACTTAATCATTTATTTATTTGTTTGTTTATCAATGGTTCCTGAGAGCAGAGCTCTGTCGTGGGGAACAGTACACAGTGTATTTCACAGATGACGGACTACCTATGCAAAGGCTAAATTATAATACATTTGAAGTATACAAATATGCAATTGAATTGTATTCCAAACGACGATTTGGGCACATTATACCTTCACAAACACATGAATACAATGTAGCGCCATATTAGTAGAAAGTTAGCCATTTCTTAAATATATCCAGGAGTTGAAATGTCTACATTATTAGCAAATGTGGTTTGTAAGCTATTAGGTCGTGTTGTGTGTATGAAGTGTAAGCCACTGAAATGTTAAGCAGAGAGTTAAAATGCCTGACACGATTAGGACTCGGAACTCGAAGACTTCGAATATGTGTACGCCATTTGAACGATCGTGAAAATACAAGTATCTATTTTACTATAGAAATTGGTCTCTTTCGGTTATGTTGTGATTTTTCTTCATTAGAAAATCTGTTGGGTTATTTGCCCCTTAAAAGTGTGTCTAGCATTCTGTATGCTATATACTGTTTGTGTGTGTCGCCATTTGTGCTCTCGGGGGTAAATTGTACATGTTGTACTAATGTAACAGTTTTTATCATTGTACTTTCAATTCATTAGAGCGCGATAACATTAGCTTCCTACCCTTTAGGTGGCTCATATGGATTTTTCTTCGTAAATTACTCATATTATATAAGTTTGTGTCGGCTCATAAGAGCCCGCTGTGAGGCAAAGCTGGTTAGGCACTTGCCTCTGGGGTTATGTCAGTTTTTGTCGTTTCAAGGGGTGGACCAGCGAGGTTATCTGCCCCTTAAGTGAAATTAAATTCTGCCCCTGTGTGTTAGAACAGCAGACTGTGCAACGCTTTATATCATCAATCCAGAGAAGGAATCCGACATTGAGGTGTTTTTCAGAAACACGAACTCGTCACCGAGGAAAATTTAACGAACTGTATATTATTGTTAGTATTATAAGTATTGTTATATTTCATTGAGTTATTATTAATAATGTATTATATTACTATTATGTTTAACAATAATAATTATAATATCATATAGCCTCGGGTGCTGGGTGCAAGCTATGTTATTTGACACCCAGAGGGCAGCTTGCATGTCGCATTTTGTTGTTCCTATAATAAAAAAAACAAAAGTTTGGTGCTTTTCAGTCGGTCAACACGAATGTACCCAAATAGAGCTGGGTTATGCCCTGATCCTGAAATAAATTACATAAGATTAATAAATACACTAGGATGACCAGTTTCGATCGTCAAGCGATCATCATCAGATCCATTACACTTAGGCTATAACATCTATGTTTGAGAATACAGGTGAAAAATATATACAATATGTACAATTATTTAGTTGCAGTGTTGGTAATGCAACAGTCGGTGTATGTTAAATGTGGTATATCTAATGTTAGGTAAACTTCTAAAATAGTGATGAAAATCCGGAATTTGTCTGTTAGGGATGATTATATGGTTTTACAAAATCAACTATGGTTATACTGAAATAATTCAAGCTTATACTTATCGAGTTGTCTCTTTAACTGGAACTTGAAGCAGTTGTGTGTTTCCATAGACACCAGTTGTAGTCTACTAACCCCGAGTGTTCGCTGGGTGGAACTGGTTTTCCCCTTCCTCCCCCTTTAGTTGCTATCTTCTTCCAGAGATCAGTGCCTTGTATATTTGTGTGACTTTGCCAAATCTAGATAAAATTGTATGCTATTGAATGCAGGAGTCTGCAACTACTAAAGACCGTGGAACTATCTTCGCCACGCATGGGCTAAAAAATCCATTTATACTAAGCGGTACACGGTCTATTGAAGACGTCCCGGCACCTTTAATACTGCCGCACATATCGGCCTAGGTTTATTGCAGAAAATTGTACATAGTACACCTGATCCAAATAACATTTACCTATAAACACCGCTATTTCCCCCCCCCCCCCTTTTTTATCTAGCTTGGCTGTATCGCTAAGTTGTGTCTTGTTTTCGACAGGGTGTGTTTTTAGTAGAGCGAAAAGGGGTGAACTCTCCATAAAAGTGTATTCATTTAGATTGTTGGGATTGTTTTGTTTGGCTAGGTGAATCTCGATTGCTTATTTTATGTCGAGAGCTCTGCCTTTCGATTCGTGATGAATTATTTTTAGATCAGTCTCGATTTTAGTGAAGCTGTGCCCCGTGTCACACATATGTTCGCATACGGCTGAATGTGTTCCGTATCTTATCGCATTCCTATGTTCATTATAACGTGTATCTACTCGTCTTCCGCTCTGTCCAATGTAATTAGCTTGACAACCAATGTCTTGGCAAGTAATAGAATATACCCCTGACTTTGAATACGGGTCTTGTTTATTTAGATTGCTATTTTGCAGGTGCCTCCCGGTCGTATTATTCGTTGTGAATGCTATTTTTATGCCTTGCTTTTTGAATAGATTAGTGATTTTATATGTGTTTTCATGCACATAGTTGAAGCGCGCGATTTTTTTCTCATTAATGGTTGGTTTTGGAATCATTTTATCTTTATTTTTATGTTTGGCTAAAATTTGGTCTATTTTGCTTGGCGGGAAATTGTTTTCCTTTGCTATTTGTTTAATGGTTCTTATTTCCTTATTATAATTGTCTGTTGACATGGGTATGTTTAAAGCTCTGTGCACCATTGAATTGAACCCCGCTAATTTATGCGTACTGGGGTGATTAGACTGATTGTCGATTGCATGCGACGTTTGTGTGGCTTTTCGGAATATGGTGTATGAAAGCTCGTTGTCCTTACGTTCAATAGTTATGTCTAGATAATTCATTTTTCGATCTGATTCGGATTCCTTGGTGAATTTGATTGAGTGGTGTAGGCTATTAATGGATTGGAGAATTGTTTCTTCGCTTGTTAATTCAGTATCGTAGATGCAAATTACATCATCTACGTATCTTTTCCATATTACTATTCCCTTTGATGAAGTCTTTTCTAAAAACTCATTTTCTAGTGCATTAATGAAGATGTCATCGATTAATCCGCTTAGTGGTGATCCCATCGCTAATCCTTCTGTTTGTGTGTACATTTTATTGTCGAATTGAAACGCGTTTTGGCCGAGGACGACCCTCAGGGGGGAAAATAGCGGTGTTTATAGGTAAATGTTATTTGGATCAGGTGTACTATGTACATTTTTCTGCAATAAACCTAGGCCGATATGCGCGGCAGTATTAAAGGTGCCGGGACGTCTTCAATAGACCGTGTACCGCTTAGTATAAATGGCTTTTTTAGCCCATGCGTGGTGAAGATAGTTCCACGATCTTTAGTAGTTGCAGACTCCTGCATTCAATACCATACAATTTTATCTAGATTTGGCAAAGTCACAGAAATATGCATGGCACTGATCTCTGGAAGAACATAGCAACTAAAGGGGGAGGAAGGGGAAAACAGTTCCACCCAGCGAACACTCGGGGTTAGTCGACTACAACTGGTGTCTATGGAAACACGCAACTGCTTCAAGTTCCAGTTAAAGAGACAACTCGATAAGTATAAGCTTGCATTATTTCAGTATAACCATTGTTGATTTTGTAAAACCATATAATCACCCCTAACAGACAAATTCCGGATTTTCATCACTATTTTAGAAGTTTACCTAACATTAGATATACCACATTTAACATACACCGACTGTTGCATTACCAACACTGCAACTAAATAATTGTACATATTGTATATATTTTTCACCTGTATTCTCAAACATAGATGTTATAGCCTAAGTGTAATGGATCTGATGATGATCGCTTGACGATCGATACTGGTCATCCTAGTGTATTTATTAATCTTATGTAATTTATTTCAGGATCAGGGCATAACCCAGCTCTATTTGGGTACATTCGTGTTGACCGACTGAAAAGCACCAAACTTTTGTTTACTTAGGCAACACTGAAAAATGGCTTCAAAACTCACATTGTTCCTATAATAACAACAACAACAATAATAATAATAATAATAATAATAATAATAATAATAATAATAATAATAATTACAGGTGGCATAATGGGAGTGATATGCGCAATACATTGGATTCACCAAGTGAATCCAACTAGCCTCTGTCACTCCAACTCCAACATGTAACCTACCCGAGGTGCCACTGTTAAGCCGAGCAACCTAGTGGAAGGTTGGGTAACCAATCCCAGCGGGAAACTAGGTCGGCGAGCCGATCAGTGTTGGGGGAAATGCAAAGATGGTCAACAGCTACAACGGCGGAAGAGGAAAATAATTCCCGACGGCGAAGAAGGTGGAAGAACTATCTTTGATGCAACTTAAATCCATTAGTGTCTGTACTGGTATCCAGCGGCTAATGGTCAGCGTCTGTTAGCTCAGTGAGCTCGGCTGGAAACACGATGTTCCAAAGGCCTCAACAACCTTTGGTCCTATATGGTCCTGGCACTCACCAGGCCAAACAAATCAAGTACAAGCAAACATGAACTGTGCAAGCAATCACAACTCTACCCCAGGTGGTACCCAATCCACCCGTCCACAATCGGCAACTGGACTTTTGGATTCTGGGGAGTCCAGGCAAGTGCAGCAGAGAGAGTCGGAGATCTCTGGTCACCTTCACTACAAACAGAAAACATTCATTGGAACACTACACATTAATACCCTAATTCAAATTGGAAAATTATACAATCTCACGCAAGAAATCGACAGACAAAAAATTCTCATTCTTGCTCTTCAAGAAACTAGAATGACTGACAAAGAAACTATGGACTATGGAAATTACCGCATTTTCAAGAGCAAAACATTACAGAGAGTCGCGAAAGGTGCACCAATCTTCGGAATGGCTTTTCTTGTCCACAAATCCATCATTAACTCTGTCAAAGAAGTCACACCCATTAATGATCGAATTATGACCATGCGCATCCAGAGCGCCAACAAGAAATACACTCTTGTCAATGCTCATGCACCTACTAACATCGACAACAAGAAAAGTCCTGAAAATGTTGAAAAATTTTGGGGAAAAAATGGAAAAAATTATGAGTAACATTCATCAAGATGACGTGAAAATCCTGATGGGAGATTTCAATGCCCAACTCGGCTAAGAAAAAATCTATCGAAAAATCATTGGCAAAAATTCTGCACACCAAAATACAAACAGCAATGGCACACGATTGGTAGACATTTGTCATCAATTCAATCTCAAAGTTATGTCTACGCATTTCAGGAAACCTGCACACAAACAGAAAACTTGGCGATCTCCCATTCAACATCTCGGTGAATACCAAATTGATCATGTTGCCATCTCCCATGCACACTATAGAACCATCCATGACGTTCAAGTCCGACGAGGGGCAAACATTGATTCAGATCATTATCTCACAAGAATCAAAATGAAATTTTCACCTAAGAGAATTCATTAAAAAAAACAAGATGTTCAGCAAAGAACATATAGCCTACTTTCTCCTAAATGTATGGGTATCTTTATGACTCTTTGTCCTCATCCCTAAAACAATCACCCCAACCACAATGTATTGCTTGTTTTCTTTTATATTGATAATAAGCCAGTAAGTGTCAAGATCAATATTATATACTTTATGATGATTGAATAACAAAACTACTAACTTATTGTAATGCATTCACGTCCGTTAATCTCTATATTAAGCCAGCCTGCAAAATTAAGAATCTTCCGCCCCAATCACAGTAGGTGGTGCTGCGACCTATCAGTGAATTAATCTTTATCTTGTACGCCTATGCACTGCCATCGTAATGTACTACGATGGCAGTGTTCTTTGTGTGTTGAATGAGTAGGCAGTTTAAAGTAGCCAAGAGGGAGGCGATCCAGCTGGCAGTGTTTAAAGGTATTCGGAGCGCGATCGTGGCTAATAGTTGAACTACCAGTATTACAAAATTGCCATACTTCAGGAGGCCAGCTCAGGCATTTACACAGCGTTATGTTTGGAACAATATTACCCACATAACCCACAAGAGGACAGCACCGTACAGAGGCATTACGAAGGCTGTGGTTAATGACAACGTGTATCTAGTTCTTCTATTCTCCTTTTTCTAATGTCTTCTGTTTATGTGCGATGCTGGGACTGTGATTTTATTAATATACGAGTGTATACTTTATCCTCTCCTTTGATGACATTTTATTCAGTATCTGTGGGAAAAGCTCGTGCACATCATTTGTAAAAGAATTCAAGAAAAAAAAAAAACCTAACTGTAGCAGTACTCGATCCCCAGTCAACTGCGTGTCAGACTAACATGCTAGCCCAGAGCTAACGGTATCCATGACGTCAGGTGTTCTTAACTGACATATTAGATACAAACTGTTGGCAAATAATGACTTTAAATAAACGATGTCTTCACTGCAGTACATCTTCATTAAAGATCATTTCATACAAAGTTTATATTATTGTATCAGTACTGTATATCACATACAACATACTAAAACTACTGAAATATAAGACAGGCACATGAGGACAGCTGCCATCTTGTCGTGTGACACAAACGGCTCAGCTCTTTTAAGCCACTCATACTGTATAATATTATAATATTAAATTATAATAAATAACGGATCACGACCTTCAGGATAGCTTAAACACCCCTAGGCTCGATAATCGGAATTGGTGGGTCTTAAGCTATTTATTAAAATGGTTGCATAATTCACACGGCCGCCATCCTGAAATGGCATGGCCGATGACCTTGAATTTTGGGTAAAAGACGCGTCCTATAATAAGGTATGTTGTCACCAAATTTGGTAGAGATCGGATGATTAGTTTAGCCGTAATTTGATTTTACGTTTTGAACATTTGAGTGGCCGCCATTCTGTTTTGGTAAAGATGGCGGTGATATAAAGTATGACACTGAGGTGTCCTTTACTAGTGCTACCTCTGTACCAAATTTCGTTCAATTCGGTTTCACCGTGTTCGAATTGATAGGGGGGGACAGACATTCAGAGTACACACACTCACACACACACAGACACACACACACACACACAGACTCACACACACACACATACACACACAGACTCACACACACACATACACACACACAGACAGACACACTTTTCGCCCTGTGTTGATCTCATAAGTCTACTTTCATTTTTTGCAAAAATCGAAAGTAGGCTAATATTACATCTCAAAATTTGACACATCCAAAATTCAAGAAACAAAAATAGCAGAAGAATGGGATAAAGAACCAGTGAACAATTGGACGGACTTCTGCAGCAAAATTATCAGAAAAGCCAAAGAACTGATTCCACTAAAAAAGAAAGCAAAACACCCCTGGTGGGATTCCAACTGTGATCAAGTCATTATTGATCGCCGAATCGCATTCCAAAAATACAACAGCCACAAATCTCCAGAAACTTTACAACACTTTCTTGGCGTCCGCAAACAGGCAACCAAAATTCTCAGGACAACTAAACGTAATTTTATAACTAAGCAACTTCAGTCAATCGAGGATGACTTCAGGAATCACAACAATCGAGATTTTTATAAAACCTTCGGGAACAGAATTAAAGGTTACACACCGCAAAATTTGACTTTCAAGAAATAAGACGGAAGTCTCGCACTCACTAACCAAGAAAACTGTGAAGAACTAGCACGTTATTTTTCTGACCCCCTCAATTGTCCTGAACCACCTGAGCGATTTATACACACAGTCCCAGAACACATACGACCCGAAGCCAAACCACCAACGCAAGAAGAAATCCATCACCACATCAAAAAACTCAAGAACGGAAAGACATCAGGAGAAGATGGAATCAACGCAGAACTATTGAAAAATCTAGGACCACGATCACTACAGGAAATCACACAGATCATTCAGGACATTTGGCGAAGTGAAAAACTACCGGACGAATGGAAATGCGCACTCATCCACCCACTCCATGAGAAAGGAGATAAATCTGATGTAAATAACTACAGAGGAATTTCCCTCTTACCCATCGCTTATAAAATCCTCTCCGACTGTCTTTTACAACGCACGCAAGAACAACTCGAGCCACTCATCGGTGAATATCAGGCTGGCTTCAGACCAAACAGATCGCCCTGTCGAACAAATCTTCAATCTGAAATCCACCTTGAAACTTCGAGCCACACGAAATCTCCCAACCATCTGTACATTTGTCGACTTTCCGAAGACTTATGACTCCATTGATCGAAAATCTCTTTTTAATGTACTCGAAGAAATCCATCTCGCTCCGAAGACGAAACGACTCATCCAACACACCTTAACCGACACAATTTCCAAGGTCAAATTCATTGGAGAGATCTCCTAACCTTTTCCCATTAAAACTGGTGTTCGTCAGGGTGATGGACTTTCTCCATTGCTGTTCAACATCGTTCTCGATAAGGTCATCAAAGAATGGGAAAAAGAATTAAAAAGTCGCAACATATGGAAACCTGTCGTGTTAGGAAGACAGAAGGATAATATCAATGTTACATGCTTAGCTTTTTCTGATGATTTGGCAATCCTCTCCGGAGATGAACGAACGGCAATTCACCAGATTGAAGTCCTCAAAGAATGTGCTGGGAAAGTAGGGTTGCAAATCTCCTTTACAAAAACTGAATTCATGGCTACAAAACACATTGAAACCCAAACTTTGGTAACAAAATACGGTTCAATCAACAAGGTTAATCATTTCAAATACTTAGGTGAAATTATTGAACCTACAGGCACAGAAAGAATAGCACAAAGAACTCGTGAACTCAAAATGTGGAAAGCATATGGGAAAACCGCAAACATCTACAACAAAAAAATGCATGAGCATTAACACTAAAATTCGACATTACGCGACGGTCATCAAACCCGAAACACTCTACGCCAGTGAGACCTTAAACCTCATTTATAAAGGGGATCTTGAAAACATCAAGAAAGCTGAAAGGAAAATCATCCGAAAAATTCTTGGCCCAAGACTTACAGATGAAGGATATCGTTTACAATCGCACAAGATCACAGAAAAATATTCAAATATTGAAACCGATTTCCGTAAACGACGCTTGAAATTTTATGGACACATTATGAGGCTAGATGACAACCGATTAACAAAGAAAATATTGATGTACTCACAAAAATTAAAGACGACAACGGTTTGGATTAAACAAGTCCAAACTGATCTCAATAACGCCAACATCACACCCACAGATATCGAAGACCGCAAAACTTTCAGACATAAGATCTACACTTGGGAAGCTGCATCAGAAGATAAGCCCAGCAGACCTAGGGGAAAATGGACTGACGAACGTCGAGCTAAACACAGCGACATGATGAAAGAATTCTGGAAGAACAAGAGAAATAACAGCAACAGATCATAACTTGCTTTATGTGATCCTGTATGGGTCGAAACATACTAAATAAATAAATAAATAAATAATTACAAATAATGATAATTATTATTATTTTTGTTTGCGTCTGCAGTTTTTGACTAGTTTGATGCAGCGCTCCATGCCTCCCTGTCCTGAGCTAAGTGGTCTACAGTAGCTGTCCTCGACCCTTCCTTCCAAAACTAAGTTTGCTATTCCTGAGTGCCTTAGTAAGTGACATTTTTTTTTGTCGTGTGGCCTCCTGAGAGGCCGAGTGCAGGTCTTTCTATTCGACGCCCGTGGGCGACCTGCGCGTCGGGATGAGAGATGGAATGGATGAAGATGAATGAAACTGGGCAAGGATGTGGAAGGAAGTGGCCGTGGCCTGTCAGAAGGTACTGTCCCAGCATTTGCCTGGTGTTGAAAATGGGAAACCACGGAAAACCATTTCAAGGACAGCCGACGGTGGGGTTCGAACCCACGCGTCTACCGAGTCAGCAGAGAGCTTGGCCCCATGGCCTAACGCAGCGCTTTAGCCTGCGTCGCCACTACTGTCGGTAGTAAGTGACATAATAACCTATCTCTTCTTTTCATTAGCAATCGCTAGAAACACATCTCCTCTCCTACTTGTCTTAGGAACTCTTCACATGTTATTCTATCTACCCATTTGATCTCGATCATTCTCCTGTAACACCACATTTCAAATACTTCTATTCTCATCATTTCTGCTGCGCCAACAGTCCAAGTTTCACATCCACTGAGTGACACGCCCCAGACAAAGGCTTTCAAAAATGACTATCTAATACCTAAATCCATATGTCTACAGATTTATTTTCTGTAGATATGCTTTCCTTGCCTGAGCTAATCTATTTCTTATATTCTCTTTCCTTATAATAATAATCATAATACTAACAAAAATAATAATAATGATAATTCACGAAGGAAAATTGATCGAACTGTTTATTATTGTTATTGATATTAGTATTAATATATCTTATTAAGTTATTATTAATTATTATTAACGGACGATTTAAAACGTAGGCCTATGTAACTCGGTTGTAAGCTGTCTCACTCATCCTACTAAATCCCCAAGCATGAACGTTATTTGCAACAGTTTAGTAAGCTGTTAAATCATATCTACTAACAAAGCAAATATCCTCAAACAGCTTCCCCAGTTGACATATGACAAAATGATATTCGCGCGCACGGTCGACCGTTACTCCCACTAACGCCCCCTCCCATGCCAACACTCATCACGCGTAGCCGTTTCCATTGCAGCCTTGCTACGAATGAACGCACCGCCTGCTAAACGTTCCTCAACCTGCCTGCCCGACAGGGGAACAAACAGCCAGGCAGCAATGTGTTGCGTTGGTGCACACTCATTCGGAAACAAGGTACATACTATTGGCACGGAAAATATATCTCACAAAATATTTCTATTTTTAAAATTTCTCTCTCTAATATCGCCACCTTTATTTTATTTTTGTTTGCTGTGTTTTTAGAGCATCAAGCACATTTCATATTTCTGTTTTAATATTCGTATTCAGAGGGACTAAATCTGATTGCGATTGTTATCTACCAACTGTGGAGTATGCTTCCTTCCTTTTCAAGCCTTGGATGTGTGTGTTTTATATGTATTTTCTGAGTGAATTCTATTTCAAAAGCAACACTATTAACACCAAATTTGTAACCGTAAATAATTACACCAGGAAACAACTTCAAAGATTAAAACAAGTAGTTCCGTGAAAAACTATAGCCTATTTTCATATATCCCACTTATGCTAATTGCCTCTATCAACTTACAAAATTTCAGTTTGATTGCTGTAATAGATTCATAGATATCGAGAACCGTCTAAATATTTGGATGGTCACCATGTTGGATTTTTATATATTTAGGTCTTAAGAGTTATGTACTATTACATGAAGATAATTGTGTAGGTTTATGATTCAAACTTAAATCGCATGATTACGACACAATAAATAAATACGAGATTTTAAAATTTCACACAGCGACTATCTTATGGTTATGAAACCAATTGAAATATAGTACATGCCAGGGGGATTAAAATTTGTATCTGCATTTAAAGAATCAATTTTCACTGCACTCGAATGGTTAAATCGCGACTACATCAATTTACATATTTACATTTCGCGTCACCACCAAGTTGGATTTCGGCTCAACAGGTTATTGAGAGTCCCATACGTGAAGTTATGTTTATAGCCTCTATCAACATACAGAATTTCAGTTTGATTGCTGTCATAGATTAATAGATATTGAGAACCGTCTAAATATATCGGATGGTCGCCATGTTGGATTTTTATTTATGTAGTCCATAGAGTTATATACTATTAGATGACGATTATTAGATGTCAGTGCATTTCAATGTGTATACAAATTTGATGTGCCAAGTTTCACTGTGCTCGGATGATTAAATTGCTAGAAAAGTATATTTAAATGTTTCGAATTCGCTTGAACGCCATGTTAGTTTTATAAAGGTGGAGACCCAGCTTAACAGAGGAAAAAAGGCCAATATTCATTCGATTGTTAAATATGCTACACATATTGTTGACAAATGCTGCACATATTCCAGGATTGGTATGCTTCCTGGCAACCAGAAGCAACTTCAATAATGTAAAAAATCTAATTATAACATTTTAAAATGAAATTTTCAAAATTTCCCGCCTTTTTAACAATGTATCACTGTTTCCGTTATAAATTCCAAGTTTATAACAATTTTCGTACTTTTCCTTTTTTAAAGTGTGTATCAAACCTCAACCTACAAAATGAACCTCAATCACTAACATACAATGTGATTTAGATATTTTAGATTTTTTTTTTCCTCTGTTAAGCTGGGTCTCGCTCCTTCAGGTTTTTGAATGTCTCATAGATGTACTTCTAGTAGTTCCCTGTATCACCGTACAAACTTTCAGGGTGATATCAGTAATATTTTCGGAGTTATATGGGTAGAATGCCGGTGAAATATTTCGCACAGCCGCCATGTTGAAATTAAGAGACGTAATAAAATTTAAAGCACATGGTTGGGGTTGGCCAAGACCTTACAGTGTTTCATTAAAATCGCTCCATCCGTTTAGATTTTATTATGGGGAAGACACACTTATACACACGGACAAAAATTGATCTCATAAGCAAATTTTTGCATAAATGAAAATAGGCTAACCTGGACATAATTGTATAATGTCCGTGAACATGACGTCACTTAGTGGTAGATGACCTCGATGTTTTGCTCCTCAAAACAATCTGCACATTATCATAGACGCCATTTGCTTACACATAACGTAAAATCAGATAATCTTGAGACTTGGTAGGAACAAGACGGTAACGCGTGGCTTACACTGTATCTTTTTTATCTTTTAACTAGCAGAAATACCCGTTCAAAAATAATAATTCCATGTTTATTATGAAATTTATTTTACTACATGTTCCTCGATTAAACTCATAACTTTGCTACGGGCACCAAAACATACAAGATGATCAGTAAAGAACATATAACCTACTATCTCCTAAATGTATGGGTATAGTTACAACTCTTTGTCTTTATTAAGGAGTATAATATAATCATTTCTTGGTTGAAGACCTTAAAAAGTATTTACCTCTACCAAACACCAGAGAAACTACTAACATCATTGAAGAAAAAAGAGAAGACATACTGTATCTCAAGAATGTTATGGAACCGGAGACGTGATCGACCAGACGTGGCAAAATCCAACTTAGAGTTGAGGCAAGTATTTACAGACACGTCTGACTGACCATGGATTTCACCACCTTAATTATTGTAATAACAAATATTTCCATTGCCCTACAGTGACGCGTGAATGCCAACTATGTGGACAAGTATGTGAACGCTACAACTTAGAGCTCTGTAGTAAAAGAAAACAATCAATCAAAGACTATGCAATTCAAATCGCCAGAGCGCAAATTTAGTGTGCATGTTCATTCTTATTTTCGATTGCTATTTGGGGGCAATAAAAGTATGAATCAATATCTTGAACTAGCACCAACAGCTAGAGTACAGGTGATAAGTTTGTAGATCTCCAGCCGGTTGTCTAGGTGAATATGCAAAATTATCAAATTTATATTTTATTGCTAAGGTACTTGAGTGACAATCTACTAGTCGAGTCTTCACAGGTTCTCCTCGCGTCTGAGTTATTATATATTCCAAAGATTGAAGTCGTTGAAAATAGTTTTTTATTTGGTTAACCAAACACCTAATGTTGTTGTTTGAGTCTTCAGTCTTTTGACTGGTTTGATGCAGCTCTCCATGCCTCCCTGTCCTGAGCTAATCGTTTCATCTCTACATAACTACCACACCCTACATCTGAGGCAATCTGTTTAACATATTCTAACCTTGGTCTACCCCTACAGTTCTTGTCCTCGACCCTTCCTTCCATAACTAAGCTTGCTATTCCTGGGTGTCTTAGTATGTGTCCTACCAACCTATCTCTTCTCTTCATTAGCAGTCGCCAGAAACATCTCTCCTCTCCCACTCGTCTTAATACCTCTATGTTTGTAACCCTATCTACCCATCTGATCTTCAACATTCTCCTGTAACACCACATTTCAAATGCTTCTATTCTCCTCTTTTCTGCTGCACCAATAGTCCAAGTTTCACTTCCATAGAGTGCCACGCTCCAGACAAAGGCTTTCAAAAATGACTTCCTAATACCTAAATCTATATTCGATGTCAGCAGATTCCTTTTTTGTAGAAAAGCTTTCTTTGCCTGAGCCAACCTACTTTTTATATCCTCTTTGCTTCGTCCATCACTGGTTATTCTACTTCCTAAGTAACAGAAGTTTTCTACTTCCTTCAGCTTTTCACCTGTCAATTTGATCTCCATAGAGGTTTCTGATTTATTTCGGCTGCATTCCAGTATTTTTGTTTTACATTTATTAATTTTCATCATGAATTCTTTCTGTAAGACGGAGTCCATACCATTCAAAAACTCATTCAAATCCTCAGGCTTGTCGGCCAAGATGACGATGTCATCAGCAAATCTCAGAGTTGAAATTATTTCTCCTTGAATCTTCACTCCCACTTTAAATTTTTCTCTAATTTCCTTCATTGCTTGTTCAATGTAAAGATTGAAAAGTATGGGTGATAAGTTGCAGCCTTGCCTTACACCTTTCTGAATACCAGCTTCTCTCTCATGTCCTTCAACTCGAATGACTGCTGTCTGGTTTCTGTATAGATTGTATATCACCCTCCTATCTCTGTACTTTATTCCAATCGATTTCAAAATGTCAAGCAATTTAGTCCAATCAACGTTATCAAAAGCCTTTTCTAAGTCTACAAAAGCCATGAACGTTCTCTTATCTTTCCTTATTCTACCTTCCAAAATCAGCCTAAGACTTAGTACAGCTTCCCTTGTTCCTACATTTCTCCTGAAACCAAACTGGTCTTCACCCAACTCCGTTTCTATCTGGCTTTCAATCCTCTTGTAAATTATTCTAGACAGGATCTTTGAAGCATGAGTAATCAAGCTGATTGTACGGTAATCTTCACATCTGACAGCTCCCACTTTCTTTGGTATAGGGATGATTACATTCTTCTTGAAATCAGGGGGTACCTCACCTGCCTCATAAATCCTACACACCAAGTGAAATAACCTGATCAGACCTTCATCTCCTATGCAGCGTAGCAACTCAATCGGTATATCATCTATGCCTGGTGCTTTGTTCCTGCTTAAGTCTTCCAAAGCTCTATCAAATTCTGATCTCAATATTAAATCTCCTTTCGCATCCTCATCAATTTCCTCCTCCCTTTCCATTACATGATTCTCAATCTCCTTTCCCTCATACAAACTCTCTATGTAAGCTTTCCATCTCTCAACCTTTTCTTCCCTATCTGTTAGAGGCTTTCCATTTGTGTCCTTAATATTACAGCACTTAGTCTTCTTTTCCCCAAAAGTATTCTTAATCCTTCGATAAGCTGTGTCTACTTTACCTAATTTCAGACAATTTTCTATACCTGCACATTTCTCTTTCAACCATTCTTCTTTCGCTTCCTTGCACTTCTTGTTAACCTCATTTCTCAGACGTCTGTATTCTGCTTTCCCCTTCTCATCTCTTACATTCTTGTGTTTCCGCCTTTCATCCATCAATTCTAGTATATCCTGAGTGATCCACGGTTTTCTACCTATTCTTTCTTTCCTACCAATGTTTTCTTCTGCGGATTTTGTTATTTCATTCTTCAAAAGTGCCCATTCGTCTGCAATTGAAGTTTGTTTAGGGTTTTTCATTAGTCCTTCCTTTATACTCTTCTTGAATCTTTCGTTTACATCCTTCTCTTTCAGTCTGTCTATTGCCCACCTTTTTGGCTTTTGACTTTTCTTCAGTTTCTTCAACTTTAATCTGCATTTCATTACGACCAGATTGTGGTCAGAGTTTATGTCAGCACCAGGATATGCTTTACAATCCAAAATCTGGTTTCGAAACCTCTGCTTGACCATAATGAAGTCGATTTGGTAACGCCCTGTATCTCCTGGTCTCATCCATGTGTATATTCTTCTATTGTGGTTATTGAATAAGGTGTTAGCTATGACCAACTCATGCTCGGTGCAGAATTCTACCAGCCTGCTTCCTCGATCATTCCTTTCACCTAATCCGAAATCTCCTACTATTTTCCCTTCTCTCCCTTTTCCTACCACAGCATTCCAATCTCCCATTACTATAACATTTTCATCACCCTTGATATACCTCAAAATTTCGTCTATTTCTTCGTAGACCTTTTCAACATCCTCATCATCAGCTTGACTGGTAGGCATATAGACTTGTACCACTGTGGTGCAGGTAGGTTTAGTATTGATTTTTGCTACAATAATCCGTTCACTATATTGTTCATAATATTCCACCCGCTGTCCAATACTTTACATGAATATATACACTGGCATGAAGCCTATCTTGCTTGCCTCTGCAAAGCGTTACACAGTATCTACATAGTCAGCAGTATATTGTTGAAGAGGCAGGAGCGACCTCAACATGAGTTTAAATATTAGGTTAGTTCTGGTGGAGAGATGAGCCGAGCACACTCGGGTCATCTGAATGAAATTCACCAATAAGGATACATCTTAGTTTAGTTACAACCAGTAGGAGGTAAAGCTACGGAAAGGGAAAGACAACAGCCAATGACATTATGTCTTCTGGCGTCTTACTGATTTACTCGGATGTCCTGTTTTCCAAGAAATATGGATGGACGAGGAGAAGGACTAGCCTTTTCCTAAGAAATTTAGTCATGGCAGGCGACTCTGATTTTCTGAGTAGAGTTTATCAATATGTTGGTTCCAGCTTGGCGTTTTGGAAAGTGGCTATCAGAGCTGTGTTTGAAGAGTAGCAATATATTTTCCTTTAAAAGTGAACTACATGATTTTACTCTGGTTGGTTCTTAAATTTAGGGGCTGTGACAACGTGGCCATGTAGCCCCGTGTACTTTGGGTGTGTGTAGATTCTGTCTGATAACCGGTGTTGATTGTGATGACTGTATTATCGTGTGTTACCTGTTTTTTAATTCAAGTATGGACTGCAGACTTTTGAATTTTTCAAATAGTTCCTACTTTTGCCACCAAACGCTACCGTCAACGACAACTAGTTCAGAACTTAGCTACCAGACGCCACCGCAGTCGGCTCAAGGCAACGAACCTAGGAACCTAAGAGCGTTGTTTACATTCTTAACCTATACAATTTAGCTTCACACAGGTCTAATTAGTGGAAGGTTCTTTAACGTGCCATAAATCTATGACATGGGACCGCCGGCTTTACTTTCCCTTCGAAGGAAGACATACTGAGGGATATAAAACGCTCTTAAAAATCTGACTACTTCGACCGGATTTGAACCCGCGATCTTGGGCATAGAAGCTCAGCATGCTACTGAATCCGAATGTGTTCTGTACATTTGAAGTTGTAACAGAATTCAGCCCTTGCGTTTCCAATGGATAATAATTATAATAAAATGACATTTAAAACCCAAAATTAGTGGAAGACGCAGTCTGGTTATGCATATTAAGTGTGTCGCTAGACAGGGTACATGATTCATGTACTATATGAGATCGTTTTTGTTCTTTAGTTCAAAGAACCTTTTCAAATAATACACAATATGCTGTTTCAAATGCTTTAAAATAAAAATGTATCGTATTATCAACTTGTCATTCCTGCGTATTGAATGCAAACCAATGTAATCCCACATAGACCAGTCATAACATTTGGCGGAAACGTTTCGCATAAGACGATCCTAATAGGGTGAGTGCATTATAGGGGCCACAATAGGAAAGTTTTCAATTACAGCTGTTCCAACGCCCAGGCCGGTCCGCAGCTCACATCCAGTTGACGGTGTTTTTCAACCGCACAGTTCACCTGGTTGCTGTTAGATGTCTCTCGTGCATATCCGGTGGTGAATGTTGTTTTAATGAAATATATATTTTCCATTGTAATATGCACGATACAATGCTTCATTTTATAACGTCTGAGTAATTACAAAACAATAAATATAAAATAATTCCAGCAACATAAACCATCTCTGATAGGTTTACAACCCCGGCCAAACGGGTGAAAGACCAACTCCTTACCACACAACCAAACATGTCCACCGAAATTCATCGTTATCAATTGTCAGACATACAACGTCTTAGCAAATAATGATTTGGAGAAAACGATTTCTTCAGTGGTGTAGGCCTATATTTTTGTTTTTAACGATTTCATACAAAGTTTGTATTATTTCTAACAGTATGCAACATACTCAAATTAGTGAAACAGGTCAGAACGAGAGACCAGCTGCCATCTTGTCTTGTAACCAAGACGGCTCATCTTTTTAAAGTAACTTCTGCATTATAATATTATAATATAAACTTTTAATTTCGATAATCGGAAATGATGGTTCCCAAGTCATGGATCATAAAGCTCGCATAGATCACACGGCCACCATCCTGAAATGGTACGGCTGATGACTTTGTAGTTTTGGCGAAAGACGCGTCCCATACGAAGGTATGTTTTCACCAAATTTGGTAGAGATCTGATGTTTAGTTTGATCGTAATTTAATTTAAGTTTTGACAATTTGAGCGGCCGCCATTAAGTTTTCGTAAAGATGTCGGCATTATAAAACATAACACTGAGGTGTCATTTGCTAGTGCTACCTCTGTACCAAATTTCGTTCAATTTGGTTTCATCGTGTATCAATTGATAGGGGGACATAGGCTACATACACATACACACACACACACACATGCACAAACACATTCACACACACACATAGACATACATGCACTTTTTTGATCCTTTGTAGTATACCCTTCCGCGTTCTTCTAGGATGCCGACTCTCACTCGGGTGGTGCTCTGTTCGGGGTGGCTCTAATTTATACTAAACATCCTAGGAATATTGTCACAGGATCACAGGAGGCTTATCTTAAAATCAGTAGGTCAGAGAACTCCTAATATAAAACAATTTATTTCACAAAAACATCATCTCCCTTTTCTCCTAACCACAGACAAATAAAATAAAATCAACTCCCTTAAATTACTGAAAAACAACAATATCAAAAAAATGAAAAATAATGTTTCACACTGGCTGGAACCAGGAATAGAAAATAGTCTATTTTACTGCAGTCCACTGCTTCAAGTTCAAGGGTTATTGTCAACAGACTTAATTCAATTAACTATGGCTTAAATAAACCAGCCATTCTATCACAATAATATTGCGCACTCATTTTTATAACTTGCAAAACTTGTTCTTTGGGAAATCGGACACGTCTATTCGTACAATCATCATCTTTCCTCACAAGAGTCAGATAATGAAGGCAATAGGTTTATTCTAGGTTACGGGCATGTGTGTTTTTATAACTTTAAAACAATTACTTCACTCAGAGCTATAACTCCGTTAATTATGGTAAAATAAACAAGTCAACATACATGAAGCATCAAATAAATACTTCGGCTGCCGGTGCGCCGTGATTATTAATAAACAACAACAACATAATGAATGCACTCCAAAAATAATGACAAATATAACACATCGCTTCCTGAAGCGGCACACAAAAGAAACCCCGGGGAGTTGGACTATCTCCCTTCATATAATACAATGCCAAACTCGACCTTGTGACAGACGTGCTTTCACCATGCTAACCAGCCGGCCGGCACAACCTTCCTGGCTGCTTTGAGAATTCAGACGGCTAGCCAATTTCTACCTGCTCCTTAAGACTCCCTTTCACCTGCCTTGGGCTCGAGCAATTCAACCTCTTTCCGACGGAGCTAAAGTGGGCTCTCATCAGCTAATGAATTCAATCATTTTACTTACCATTTATATATCGTCGAAGAATGCGGGAATTCCACCTCCGCTATTATTTTCACTCACCATTATATCATCGAAGAACGCGGGAATACCACATCCGCTTTATTTCTGCTCGACCCAAGATCGACTCTTAGCCTCATCTGAATATATCTCATACTACCCTCCAGCCATTCTTGTCTTACCACTTTGTACCTTCGCGTGATAATCACTTACCATACTCATTACTCTCATAATTTCATTGTCACTTACCGGTCTTGTCACACTATCGAGTGGTCTTCCCCATTTAGCTTTTACAATTACATTGTGCATAAGCACTATCAAACAAATATTCCCTTGACTGTGCATTCACAAAGATAAATGACATCCCAAAAACAAAACCATATTTAAAATAACACTTTGATGCTCATATACTTATTACATTATAAAACACACAAATCAACACAAACATGCCCGGTACGCCTAAAATATCTATTTTTATCATAACTGCTTATGATCGAGATAGACTTATCCGACCCCAATAATGGGAAACATTATGACCCTCATGCCCCATACAATATTTACTTATCTCTCATATTTCCTGATGCGGTTCTGGTCCATGATATCAGTCTTCTTCAATAGTTGATTCATCTTGATGGGAGGAGAATTTACACACGGTTTTTCTCAAAATTTCACCAAAAACAAAGGTCCACTGTGAATTATTACCATTAACACATTGCACGGTTCTCGTACATGAAGCTCCTATCTCATATAGCTATCATTACTTATTTAGTTCGGCCGACAGTTCGTAGCTTCCTAGAATACTGGTCTAGCTTTTAATAGCGTGTGCGGCTATACCTATCATTACAACTGCGTCATACTGTTATGATATGCACTGTTCTACTTTGCACTCGCGAATACTTAGCGATGTTCAATTTCGGAGGTATGCTAGCTCCTACTTATAACTTGTAACAATGTTAATTATTCCTATGCCTCAACGCAGGCTCTCGCGTCCACAGCGTATATTAAGACTTATAAAACTTGTAAAATGTTAATTTCTGAACGCTCAGGGCACGGGCTTTCGCCTTTGACGATGCCCCAAAGTATACTTATAGAACTTGTAAAAATCACCGTATTGTCCGAAGGCTCGCGGCACGGGCTTCCGCCGCTGATGTTGCCCCAGAGTAGACTAACTTCGCTGTGTTTCAATCCATTATTTATATGATTTCTCTTAAAGGGACGTGGAGTAGGGGTTCTCAGAATTTATTTCCAAAATAATACTCACATGAATATGTGAACTAGCTCCTTAGAACGTCCTCATTCCCAATGTCTCAATGACTCCTTCATATTCAAAATTCGATCGTAGGATCGTTAGATAATGAGCTCCGTAATTTACTTCATTGTCCCTCAATTTCGGCGGGATTCGATCGCGTCTAGCGTCTCTCACTGCCATTGGTCGTTTCAAATCCACCCCCTGATTTCATTTTAATTCTGGCAAAAATCACAGAATAATCCGATTTAAATTTTGATGATATTTCTGAGAGGCTGGGATCATCCCCTATACGATGGTATGTCTCTGTATCCTAATTACTGCTCTAATTCCTTCCAAATGGGCGGGGTTTATTTGGTAGGTAATCGTTGAGTTTTCTGCATTTGCCCGCGCAGTTGAACGACCTTCGCGCGTTGTCTGGCGCATTTGGTGTCCAGATGTGGATTTTCTCTTTCCTGCCACCTTTGTTCGTGCTGGGAGAAAGTTTCTTCAAGTCACGTACGAACCGTCCTTTTGTCCTTCTAGTTTCACAAGCAACTTCCATTCTCACATCGGCTTTGAGACATGACTTAAATTTTGTTGGAATAATATGTGGACTTTATGCTATCAGATATGCATAAAGGTCACATTACCCTTCTGCCAAGAAAAAAAAATCGATATGGAACGTATGATTTTTTTTTCAATCTCGATCCGCCTCACGGATGCTGCAAGGTTCCGTCGTCACTCCTTATTGTTTATTTGGTTCGCCACTGCTGTCGTGTGCAGGGATTCCCTTGGTACGATCCTTGTCTCCCTCTCCACATTCTTGCTAAGATTAGTGTCTCTGCTGTCTGGCGCAGGTAGCTAGCTATTGTCCGCCTGCCTCGCCCAGTTTACTTGCTTCACGGTCTTTCACTGTAAACACCGGGTCTGTTTATGATCGACTACTTCCTCGTTCCACGTGCATTTGGCTCATCTTTATTCAATTTCCATAATGTTGACACCCGCGGTGTTCCGTGGTTGATCAAACGGTTCCCTTTTGTAATATAATTTGAGGTTTGAGCAATTTACAACTGATGTGTTTCCACCGTTTACGTCCTGTATCTTATATGCATTATTCCCCAAATTTCTTATGATCCGATACGGTCCTACGTATGGGAAACACCATTTATGAAATACTTTGTTTGCTGGATCAGAGATAGGTGGCCTCTTCAACAAAACTAGTTCATTGACGTTCAATTCCCTGTGAAAGCGTTTTCCTTTCAGTCTTCTCAGCCTCCTGTCAGCTTGTTCTCTCATGTAGGTGACCGTCCGTTCGACTCTCAGCTGTGGTGCTGGTTGCGGATCTCTTGGGCAATCTAGTACTGTTGTCCAAGATCTCGGTGGTTGCTGGTTCAAGTGTAACGTGTACGGTACTTGTCCAGTTGACACATGACGTGTCATATTGATTCAAATCTCAATATTTTTCAATGTATCGGCCCAACGGTGGTGTTCTGTAGGAATGAACATCCGGATGTGCTTCGAGACCTCACGTATGACTCTCTCGCTCGGATTTCCTTGTGGATGGCGTATGCTAGATAGTACATGCTTGATGTCTAGCTCAATCAATCCGCGCTTAAATTCTGCTGATGTGTAATAACTTCAGTGATCAGAAAGAATAAACTCAGGCTTTCCCATTATATGTATAACTCGATTCTTGATGCGGCTCAGGACCTGTTTCGAAGTTGTTTTCTGGATAGCACATAGAACAACAAATTTAGAAAAGACGTCCACACATACAAGGACATGTCGCACTCCTCTATGTCCTTATGGCAATGGACCAAGACGGTCCGTAGCAATGAGCTCTAACGGTTTCTGTGGCAATATTGGCTTTGGGTATTGTCTCATGAGGAAGTTATTGGGTTTTGCGCGCTGGCAAATACCACATGTCTTCAGGACATCGCGTATAGTAATCCTCATCCGTGGCCAAGTGAAAGCTTCACCTATTGTTGCTTGCGTCTTGTCTAACCCTATGTGACCAAGTGTGTAATGAGTATGCCACACTAATTTCCTCTGTAACGAAGCTGGTAACAATATCCGTAACTTGATATGATCCTCACCTATAAATTTATGGAGCATATTATTGAAGTATGAATAACTTCTCGCTTGAGCTTCAATTTCTCGATATGCTGGGGTATCAGGTGTTATCTCTCTCTTGAGGAATTTAATCATCTGCATCATCCATGGCTCCTTTTCTTGTTCCTGCGGTAACCTCTTCAGTTCTTGTAAGAAATCCCGATCTTCATTTGTCAGCTCAATGTGCTGCACTAACATTTCCTCCTGTTGTGCCTCTTCTTCTGGATTTCGGCTCAAAATATCCGGGATTACATTCAATTTTCCTGATATGTGCTCAATTTGTATATTAAACTGCTGCATATAAATGGCCCATCTGTTGATACGTTCACTCACCATGGTAGTCTTAAATAAGAAGGCCAGCGCCTTGTGATCAGTGCGGATTGTTATGGAAAAACCATATATAATACGACGCCATTGTTGAAGCGCGTATATGATCGCCAAAAGCTCCAGCTCTGAGATGGTATAACTTTTCTCATGTTTTCTTAATTTCCTGCTGATGAATGCTAGGTATGAGCGGTTTGCTGTTCTCTCTGCGTCTTCTTGGAAAAGCATTGCTCCAATGCCCACTAAAGATGCATCTGCTTGAATTATAAACCCCTTCGAAAAATCTGGGTAGCTCAGTTTGATGTTATTTGACAATAATTCCTTCGTAGCTATGAATGACCTCTCACACTCTTCGTTCCAAAACCAACGGTTGTTCTTTTTTAGCATCTCTTGTAATGGTGCTACTACTTCGGTGTATCCTGGACAGTTTTCACGAAAGAAGTTGGTGGCTCCCAAGAACATCCTTATGTGCTTGACTCTGGTCGGTCGAGGAAAATTTTTAATGGCTTCGATTTTCACTGGATTGGGCCTGATCCCTTCTCCATCAACAATATGTCCTCAATATAAAATTTCGTGCTGAAAAAAGTGTGATTTTTTAGATTGATCTTGAAATTTGCCCTTTCTAGGTTCTCTAACAACTTGCTTAAATTTTGCATGTGTTCCTCATTGCTCTCTGATGCTAGTAAGATATCGTCGACATATCTGACAGTCATGTCTTTCACTTCTTCTGTTAAATTTCGATCCAATGCTCGGATTAGTGCAGATCCGGCTGTCTTAACTCCAAATGGTAAGCGACACCAGGTGAAACTCTGATTGTCGAATAGAAATCCAGTTAACAGCTGTGATTTCTCTTCTAACTCGATGTGCCAATAGCTATTCGCAAGGTCGACAGACGAATATATTTTCTTCTTATGGAACTTCTTGAGTACATCTTTAATTAGTGGTGCCCGGTCGGTTTCATCTATTAATCTGGAATTGAGGGTGCGAGCATCGAGACACAGCCTCACTGAACCATTTGGCTTCGCCACCGCTAATATGGCGTTCAAATATGGGGTTGGAGCTTTCTTAATTATGCCCCCTTTAAGCATCTCACCTATAATTTTCCTAACTGCTGCACGCTGCTTTTCTGGAACTGGGTAGAGTCGGCTCTTAAATGGTGTCCAGTCATCTACCTGCATAGCGTACTTGAAATTTAAAATTTTTCCCGGTAGTGTATTAAATGCTGCTGAGTGGTTACAAAGCATTTGTGCCAAGCAATTTCTTTCATCATCATTCAGCTTTGCCTCTCTTAATTTTTCTTTCAAAAGTGCCTTAAAACTGTCTTTGTTGCCATCTTCTTCTACTGCCATGGACCACATTTCATCTTCCAATTCTTGCTTTCCCTCCAGGAGTCCTGTATTCGAGTCCTCTTCATCTGCTTGACTTTCATCTTCTTCTTCTTCCTCAGGAATGGCCTCCAGCTTCCAAATGTCAGCTTCTCTATCTAAGCCGTGGTTATTCATGTTCAGTCCTACTGCTGATAATCCTTCCATATTTCTGAATTTAATGACATTGTTGCGCAGGTCAATCACTGCTTGGTGCTCATATAGGAAATCCGCCCCCAGAATCAAATTTACATTCATCTTGTTCATCACCATGAATACATGTGAGAAAGTGTGTCCTAATATTTCTAGATCCAGTTGTACCTGAAATTTGCATACAGCTGATTTTTCGGGAATGACTCCTCGAATTTTGACCTGTGGCACTGGAATCGTAGGTATTCTCTGTTTCTCGCTTAGAGCTTTAATTAATGCCTCTGATACTAGACATAGCTGTGCCCCTGCATCCACTAATCCTTTTACTCTTAGTCCTTCTATCCTCGTAATGATGACTGGTAATCTCCTCAAACAATGTTGTTCCGGTTGAATAATTTCACGTGTAAAATCCTCAGGAGTTGCGACCCATTCCTCGATGTTCGCTATCAACCATTGTGTCTTATCTGGCGTGAAATTTAGCCTATCTCGTTCACCCTCTAATACGTTTTTTTATAGCCCCCATGTTCCTTTTCTCATTCTGGCTTTCGCGGTGCTGCTGCATTAATTCACTCTCTGCTCCAGTGATTTCCATATCTGGGTTCTCGCGATTCTCCATTGTCCTTCGCCAGCGATCCTTTTCCGTCTCTTGGTTGCGATGCAACTCATCTAGGTATCGTTGTGATGCCTCATGCCTGCTTTGTAATTCCCGTCGACTGTCTTCCGGATATCCTCGGTTCTCCTCTCGTCTTCGGTTCCACGTTCTATTATCTCTCCTATCATATCTGCGATGATGATATGGACCTTCGCGACCACGCCCTCTCCATTCATCTCTCCTGTACTGTTGTGGCTGCCAGTTCCTCTCGTTCCTTGGCTCATATCTCCTCTGCTCCTCTTTCGGCGAGTCTGGCCTTCCGTTATTATTCCCGCTTCTATGGCTAACATTCGTGTTGGTGCTTTGCTCTCTAGTTTTAACTAGCTCGGCTTGGTGTACTAGCGCTGCGCTGTCACTCGCTCTGACGTGTCTATTTTGATTATTTAGTGACGTCTCGTCCAACTGACGTAACACCTCCTCTGCTTGCAGTGCGCTCGAGACGTTTGCCGCAATTAAAAACTGTTGTACTGGCAATGGAAACTGCTTTCCAATTGTCATCACCAGTTCTGACTCCGGTGGTAAAATATCCATATCCTTCAGTCTAAGTAGCTGAGCCGAAAAATATTCTGAGTAGCGTGTTGGTTGCGACGCGTGGTACTTCCTACTATATAATTCCATCCTTAAATTATGTTGTATAGACATGCTTCAGTAACGACGTAAAAATGCCTGCTTGAAGGTATCCATGTCCTCAAAGGTGTAGCGAAAGCTTCTGAACCACGTCAGGACGCTATCCGCCAGTAGTTTCTCTGTTATTCTGAGTTTCTTATTCTCAGGAATATTATTGTCTGTAAGGTAGTGTTCCAAATCTTTTAGAAAAGCTTTCGGTGTTTGTGAACCATCATTGTTAAATTTTCGTGGGCGATCCTCCTGCATCCTAATTATTTGAACATACTGTGTAGTTGAGTTATTGTTATTATTATCGCCAGTCGGCTGTTGAGGTGTTGAGGCCATTCCTCTAAATGTTTGAAACCCTTCATTATTTTCGCTACCTGCGATCGCACGGCCCGGACTAAGTTCATTCATTCTCTCTACCTGGGTCTGGCTTGTGTTGAAGTGATTAGCCACACTGCTCGCTTCTTTACCGCTGCTGTGAGCTTTCAGTTCCAGAAGCATTTCCTGTTGTTGGAGAGACTGTATCTCGGTCTTAATGATCTTCCGTTCTTGTATCTCCATTTTTCCCAGTAACTGCAGTTCGACCTCCTTTATTCTCCTTTGGTTTTCTTCCATCTGTTCTATAAGTTTCTTTCTATCCTCTTTCCCGTCAATTCCAATTTGTTGGCATGTCTTGTTTATTTCCAGTCTTATTGCCTCATATCTATTTTCCTCTTTTCTCTTTCCCTCTTTCTTCTCGCTTTCCAGCTGATCGAGCCTGCCTCCTATCATTTCATTGCTTTCCCGGATCCTCTCTTTAAGTGCATCATTCTCGTTTTCCTGAATGCTCCATCGTTCTGCTGAAGTCAAAGCTGCCTTGTCTATTTCCGTTCTAATCTCTATCATCTCTCCTTCCAGGCTGTGCAATTGTTTTGCCGCAGACTTAACCTCGTTATCTACTCCTTTTATGGTAGCTTGAATTGCTAATTGTTCTGTCTTTATCCCTTCTGTGTTAGCGTTACATATTTCTTCTAGCTGTATGAGTTTCGCTGCCGTCTTTTCTTCACTGAACGCTATTGATTGCCTTAAGTTCGTCTCCATCTGACCTAACTGTGTGGTAGTCTCAAGCGTGATTTTAGCTATTTGCCCTGCTAATTTATCTGTCAGTTCCTCTTTTAACGCTTCCTTATTCAGCCTACCCTGTTCTACAATTTGTTCCATTAACTGTGTGTTAGTAACTGTATTTTGTTCCGCGAGTAGTGCATTATTTGTCTTACTGTGTTCCGCTATCTGCTCCGCTAACTGTTCCGCAATACGTGCATTGTTTAATTCACTCTGTTCTGCGATTTGTTCCGCAATACGTGCATTGTTTAATTCACTCTGTTCCCTGCATTCCCTCTTAAAGTGTTCGAACTGTTCCATCGTTCTAGCCACTGAATTCTCAATAATAAGTCGAATCTCCTCCACTGACGCCATATCACACAATATAATACTTATTTGAGAAGACTGGGGCATGGAGCCTCATGTTCCCATCTTCTGCAATCGTAAAATGAGTCGCTTATTCCCAATTTACGTTAATCCCATTAATGACTTTAATATGCTTGAAGAGCTGCCTATCTGATGTTTGCTTTTGGGAATGAACTTTCAGTTTACCCTTCTGCATTAATTTTAACTTCCCAGTTCTGTCAATAAAGTACTGACCTCACTTTTACGGTTCACGCCGTCCTACAACATACATTTGGAGTTTGCTACTAATTATTCAAATATAAGGGCGCCATGAAAACGCTGCTTCTACCTAACTTATGCAAAATAAACTCAGCATTTTCGATTATTTACTTTAAACAAACTCCTGGCTTTACTTTCCCCTGAATTACTTGTTAATTTGGCCACACCGTTCGGCGCTATTTTTATATATATATCTCTATACTTAATGGTTTGGCTAAGCTCGTAAGACATCGCAGCAATCATCCAAGGACTCGGTTGTACTGTCGAAGTTTTCACTTGGGCCTCGCCATTAAATATCTATAGGGGAATGCTCTACATCTGTTTATATGACCTCAAGGCGGCATGTAGACTTCAGTAGGCTCCGGCTAGCTACTCTCTGACACTTTCCATCACTGTGATCCACTAATTAATAAAAGAAAACTAATATGGACATGAATAACTGCATCATTATCACCAATCCATATATACCCTTCCGCGTTCTTCTAGGATGCCGACTCTCACTCGGGTGGTGCTCTGTTCGGGGTGGCTCTAATTTATACTAAACATCCAAGGAATATTGTCACAGGATCACAGGAGGCTTATCTTAAAATCAGTAGGTCAGAGAACTCCTAATATAAAATAATTTATTTCACAAAAACATCATCTCCCTTTTCTCCCAACCACAGACAAATAAAATAAAATCAACTCCCTTAAATTACTGAAAAACAACAATATCAAAAAAAATGAAAAATAATGTTTCACACTGGCTGGAACCAGGAATAGAAAATAGTCTATTTTACTGCAGTCCACTGCTTCTAGTCCAAGGGTTATTGTCAACAGACTTAATTCAATTTACTATGGCTTAAATAAACCAGCCATTCTATCACAATAATATTGCGCACTCATTTTTATAACTTGCAAAACTTGTTCTTTGGGAAATCGGACACGTCTATTCGTACAATCATCATCTTTCCTCACAAGAGTCAGATAATGAAGGCAATAGGTTTATTCTAGGTTACGGGCTTGTGTGTTTTTATAACTTTAAAACAATTACTTCACTCAGAGCTATAACTCCGTTAATTATGGTAAAATAAACAAGTCAACATACATGAAGCATCAAATAAATACTTCGGCTGCCGGTGCGCCGTGATTATTAATAAACAACAACATAATGAATGCACTCCAAAAATAATGACAAATATAACACATCGCTTCCTGAAGCGGCACACAAAAGAAACCCCGGGGAGTTGGACTATCTCCCTTCATATAATACAATGCCAAACTCGACCTTGTGACAGACGTGCTTTCACCATGCTAACCAGCCGGCCGGCACAACCTTCCTGGCTGCTTTGAGAATTCAGACGGCTAGCCAATTTCTACCTGCTCCTTAAGACTCCCTTTCACCTGCCTTGGGCTCGAGCAATTCAACCTCTTTCCGACGGAGCTAAAGTGGGCTCTCATCAGCTAATGAATTCAATCATTTTACTTACCATTTATATATCGTCGAAGAATGCGGGAATACCACCTCCGCTATTATTTTCACTCACCATTATATCATCGAAGAACGCGGGAATACCACATCCGCTTTATTTCTGCTCGACCCAAGATCGACTCTTAGCCTCATCTGAATATATCTCATACTACCCTCCAGCCATTCTTGTCTTACCACTTTGTACCTTCGCGTGATAATCACTTACCATACTCATTACTCTCATAATTTCATTGTCACTTACCGGTCTTGTCACACTATCGAGTGGTCTTCCCCATTTAGCTTTTACAATTACATTGTGCATAAGCACTATCAAACAAATATTCCCTTGACTGTGCATTCACAAAGATAAATGACATCCCAAAAACAAAACCATATTTAAAATAACACTTTGATGCTCATATACTTATTACATTATAAAACACACAAATCAACACAAACATGCCCGGTACGCCTAAAATATCTATTTTTATCATAACTGCTTATGATCGAGATAGACTTATCCGACCCCAATAACGGGAAACATTATGACCCTCATGCCCCATACAATATTTACTTATCTCTCATATTTCCTGATGCGGTTCTGGTCCATGATATCAGTCTTCTTCAATAGTTGATTCATCTTGATGGGAGGAGAATTTACACACGGTTTTTCTCAAAATTTCACCAAAAACAAAGGTCCACTGTGAATTATTACCATTAACACAATGCACGGTTCTCGTACATGAAGCTCCTATCTCATATAGCTATCATTACTTATTTAGTTCGGCCGACAGTTCGTAGCTTCCTAGAATACTGGTCTAGCTTTTAATAGCGTGTGCGGCTATACCTATCAATACAACTGCGTCATACTGTTATGATATGCACTGTTCTACTTTGCACTCGCGAATACTTAGCGATGTTCAATTTCGGAGGTATGCTAGCTCCTACTTATAACTTGTAACAATGTTAATTATTCCTATGCCTCAACGCAGGCTCTCGCGTCCACAGCGTATATTAAGACTTATAAAACTTGTAAAATGTTAATTTCTGAACGCTCAGGGCACGGGCTTTCGCCTTTGACGATGCCCCAAAGTATACTTATAGAACTTGTAAAAATCACCGTATTGTCCGAAGGCTCGCGGCACGGGCTTCCGCCGCTGATGTTGCCCCAGAGTAGACTAACTTCGCTGTGTTTCAATCCATTATTTATACGATTTCTCTTAAAGGGACGTGGAGTAGGGGTTCTCAGAATTTATTTCCAAAATAATACTCACATGAATATGTGAACTAGCTCCTTAGAACGTCCTCATTCCCAATGTCTCAATGACTCCTTCATATTCAAAATTCGATCGTAGGATCGTTAGATAATGAGCTCCGTAATTTGCTTCATTGTCCCTCAATTTCGGCGGGATTTGATCGCGTCTAGCGTCTCTCACTGCCATTGGTCGTTTCAAATCCACCCCCTGATTTCATTTTAATTCTGGCAAAAATCACAGAATAATCCGATTTAAATTTTGATGATATTTCTGAGAGGCTGGGATCATCCCCTATACGATGGTATGTCTCTGTATCCTAATTACTGCTCTAATTCCTTTCAAATGGGCGGGGTTTATTTGGTAGGTAATCGTTGAGTTTTCTGCATTTGCCCGCACAGTTGAACGACCTTCGCGCGTTGTCTGGCGCATTTGGTGTCCAGATGTGGATTTTCTCTTTCCTGCCACCTTTGTTCGCGCTGGGAGAAAGCTTCTTCAAGTCACGTACGAACCGTCCTTTTGTCCTTCTAGTTTCACAAGCAACTTCCATTCTCACATCGGCTTTGAGACATGACTTAAATTTTGTTGGAATAATATGTGGACTTTATGCTATCAGATATGCATAAAGGTCACAGTAGATCTCATATGTCTAGTTTCATTTCTTGCAAAAATCGAAAATAGGCTAATTATAAAGGTTCAATGGTTATCATTTGAAGGGGTTTGAGGCGATATAACAAAGGGGAGTAGAACAACAATGTTAATATTTGTACAACTATGATCGTCCAAACCAAATAACAAAGAATTACATGGCTTAATCAAGGATGCAATGCACCCTTTTAGAAAAACAACTTCCTCAACATCAATGGTAACAATTCAAACAAACCGAAATACCAGTTAATAACAATAATAATGTTATTGATTTACGTCCCGTTTAACTACTGTGGCTTTTACGGTCGACAGGGTGCCAGACGTTTGCCCAAAAGGGGATCTTTAACGTGCCTGTAAATCTACTGACAAGGCTCCCTCGCATTTGCACACTCTCAAATGTCAGCTGACTGCGCCAGGATTCGATCTTGCAACCTTGGGAGATATACCAATTATATACACCACTATGAAATACAATTACGGCAATATTATAATAATAATAATAATTATTATTATTATTATTATTATTATTATTATTATTATTATTACTATTTTGTACATAATTATGCATTTGGGATCAGATACCACACATTTTTAATAATAATAATATTATTAATAATTATAATAATTACTCAGGTTTTTGGAAGGGAAATGGAATTCCATTCTTTGTGCCATTACAATATTATGACAGGTGAATATATTGCTGTAAAAAGTATGTTCACTCTTGCACTGCAAATTGAGAAATTTATCAGTTGTAGAGAGACCTCCTTTCTAAGGTACTTCTAATTTAAAGAATCGTTAATTATGATTTGGCTCGTTAAATTAATTAGACTACTTAATTAAGGTAAAGGTTCCTCATGGAATTAGCCATGCTGATATAGTCCGTATTGAAAAATGAATATTGTTGAAGAAAACGTTAACAATATCACAATACAAAATAAAACTGGATGGCAGCCTTGTCAATTTTACACTATGCTTAGGTGTTACATCTTTCGGGGATAAATCTCCCTCTCAACAGACAAAATAAATAATAAAGCAATAAGGTTGGAGATCCAGCTCAAACAACCAGGAAAGTAGCAACAATAATTATATGACTGTGCCTATCATAGATCTTATTCAACAATTGCACACATTCTCAGTGACACACAGACAGCATTGCTAACAAAAATGAACTTATAACTTATAAAATTTGCAGTCAAATATGTTTTATCCAATTTTAAAAATTTGTCCTCGCTTTGAGTTGACTTTTAACGTTTCTCTCATATCTCCCTTGTTTATAAGACTGTTTGAACTTTACTCTTTTAAAAGTGCGTGTTTAACCTTCAGCTGCTAACTGTATCTCACTAATTTATATATATTTTAATTAAGCATTTCTGTTTCATTTTACTGTAATTCTGGGTAATATAAAAATAATCATATTTATTTCAAAAAATGTTTTATATAAAGGCTAATACAGGGAGATTATTTTGCTGAAGTGGGGCCAGCGACCGGCTGCCGGGTGCGCGCGCCTTCCGCCAGCCAACCGAGCTTGGGGCACGGATAGCGCGCAGGTAGAAACCGTAACAAAGTGCATTAATTAATGGTAAATTCACCAGCAAATCATGATTAAGGAACTTACCTTTTCATAGAAGATGCTGAAAATGTTGTCCTTCAGCTGACAGACAGGCGTTGTACCGTGTAAATAAATTAGCGTTTACACGTTGTAATTCCTTTCTGTTGTGAGGGGTATCTGCTGCCGTATATTGTTCTCCAGCTCAACTAGAAAACAAGTAATTGAGCTGTACACTTTGTAATTTAAATTGCCCCACAATTAAACATAAAGCGGGCTTAGGTCCGTGCTTCGATTAATCACAGTAAACACGCAGGGGGAACAGGATTAGCTACATAATGTAACGATGTAGCTTCCAAAGTTACTGTCTGTCAGCTGAAGGAGGACATTTTCAGCATCTTCTGTGAAAAGGTAAGTTCTAACCATTAACTGGTGACGTGAGGTCATCCAGATTCCCAAGAAATTAAAAAAAAAACATGTGTGCTTCTTTAATTAAATCCTCAAGAAGCTATTGTTTATGTTACGTTCTAATCTGTGTGCTGACACTTCACACCTTAATTGATGAAAGTTTAGTGACTTAGTGACTTTAATGACCCTGGTTATCTCGCCTGCGCGGTATCCGCGGGCCGATGCTCGGTTGGTTGGCGGAAGGCGCGCGCGCCCGGCAGCTGGTCGCCGGCCCGGCTCCAGCAAAAGAATCTCACTGTATAATCCCAGCTGTTCTTAGTGAGGTACAGTTAGTAGCTAGATATTTAACACGCACTTTTGAAAAAATCGTATAAACATGGGAGATATGAGGGAAATGGTAAAAGACAACTCAAAGCGTTGACTAATGTTGATAATTGTGTAAAACATTATTGATCCGAAATCTTAAAAGTAATAAGTTTGTGTCTGATAGCAATGATCTCTGTGTGTCTCTGTAAATGTGTGTAATTGTTGTACAAGATATACGGCAAGATCAGTCATCCAATTAATATTGTTACTACTGTATTTATTTCTTTGGAGGGACTCTGGAATGCTCCTTATCTTCAAACTTTTGTTTTTGCGCCATATTAATCTATGGATGTTTAGATTTATAATGGTACATATCTCATTCCTGAGGCAAATTTCCTTTTACATTCACACAATCGTGCGTCCTATTAATAAACCCACCAAAGTGTAATTTAGGGGCAGATGATCTCGCTGTTCCACCCTTTAAAACAACAATAACTTACTAAGTAACTAAATTGCAATTTTATTTTTATTTCTATTCGACGATAGATACAAGAAAACTTTTAATAAAGAGGCTACGTTAGAATCAGTGGCAAAGGGACAACAGCAAAACAGAGGCTCGTGGTTCAAATAGGAGATGAGGAAAGCTATGGTATTGACATGTTTTAAAAACGGAAAAATCCTTGATTCCAATTCTCTTTTAAATGTTTTTCTAGATATAAAATTTCCCTTTTTGGAACTTTTCAACATACAAAGATGAAATTTGTACAGGCAATTTCTCCATACCTATGTTTTATATATTAGCACGTAAGATTTTCAAAAATTACTTTTGTTTAATTTTGCCAGATCTAAAAGTTCATGTTAAGATAATGCAATTTAAAAAATAGTCATGACAATTCAATAATACATTTATTTTCAAAAGTCCTGTGTCAAAGTAAGGAGAGGGTCTTTAGGAACATCTCTGAAGAACTTCAAATAGTTCCTGTTAGTAGTTTCTGAGAAAGAGGAAAATAAAAAAGTGGGAAGTTAGTATGGGTGACACAGGAAATTCCGGAGTCCCTTAACTGTATCTCCCCGCCTAAAACAACTTGATGAATAAATTGCAGAAACACGCGTGAAACAATCTCATGGTAGTGATATTTTCAGATATATTTACATACCGCTCATATTATATAAACATTACAAGTAACTTTTATTTAGAATACAAAATAAATTTAAATACTGTACGAGGTGTTAGATATGAAGGGCCAAGAAACAATTATCACGGCAGATCTGAGTACAACTGCGCCAATCGATTCCATCTCGATAAACAGAGCCTTGCTATTAACATTTGCCTTGAATGACCTCATATTCAATATTGCATGCATCCGGAAAGAGGTTAGCTTGATTCATCAAAATATACACAGAAGTTAACTTGTATACACATATAAAATGTGCAGCAGTGGTTAGTCAATACAGGAGAAACAAACATAGTTATGTTGTACTATAGCCTAGGTGAGACGATAATTAGCGTGTATAGCCAAGCTAATTAACAGAGTTCCGTCTACAAATCAAAGGTAAATAATTACTTTGCATAATTGATATCTGATAGAGCCCTGCAGCGATTTTACTGTGTCAACTTATATACGCGTATAGCTTCATTAATTAGCAAGTGAATCTCTCGACGGGTGGCTTGTGCTTTGACAACCGAATTTTTACATTAAAACTCCTCTGGGGAGAAAAAGGGAATTGAAATTGTCAATTAGCTTCTAGCTTCTCTGGAAGATTGTCGATTCAATTCCTATTTATAATTGCAACGTCACTTTCTATACGGTAAGTATGCACCAAATAGCTATCCTCGTAACGCTATTTTATTCATCTCTTGCCATCCAACGCTTCTTATATTTAGCCAAGATGATAAGCTTCTTATATTTGTTTTGTTTCTCACAACACTAATTACATCTCAGATCACTTCATGCTGTAGTGTATAGAAATTTTGACAATCATCCCTCTGGTGTTTGAACATGTGTTTGGGCTGGGGGTTCAAGTTGGCTATATGTTCTTTTCTGATCATCTTGTTCCCAATCACTTTTGTTACTATTGCATACTAATAATGTTTTTTTTTTCAGTACATTTTGTGAAAGCTAAAAGTTTTGAAATCTGGAGAGAGATGTTCAGTAGATGTTCAGTAAAGAACATATAGCCTACTTTCTCCTAAATGCATGGGTATAGTTATAACTCTTCGTCCTTTTCAAAGAGTATAATTGGATTTTGGTTGGAGTAGCTTGTTGAAATACAACGAGCTATACGGATATTATACGTTGATTGAATCCTCACCTGAATTATATAATATATACACACACACTAATACAGCAATCACAATAACAGAGGCTATCAGACAAAAATCAACACTCACCCAAGTACACGGGGCTAAACGACCATAATGTCCATCTCAAATGAAACAACGACAACAACAGCTTCCTATCCAAAAACCTTCCTCGTATAAAGGTACACACACTAGTAAGCCAACTGACATCACAGTAACACTGGTTATCAGACAACGTCTTCAGACATCCAAGTAAACGGGGCTACAAGACCATGATGCCATAAAACGCCTAAAGAATCAACAACAAATACAACAAAAACAATAGACCCTACCGCGGATCAAGGTCAACGAATTTTAATCGCTGTAGCCAAGTGTTGAAATATGTGTTGTTATAAGTATATAATATATAGTATATTCGATTGCAAATACACACTATAGACTATATGCTTAACTTTATAACGTGTTAGAAGTTATAATTCAATAATTCAATAAATACAAAAAAGTAAAAAACACTTTGAACCTGCAGGGATTTGATCCATGAACCTCCAGACGATGAGCCCTGGTCGCTACCACTACGCCCCAGATGCCGTATACTAATACATGGTTAACAACTGGTTTAGTATAACTCGATGATATTTTTTCTTCTTCTTCTTCGTCGTTTGGGCCTACTGAGGACCACGGGGCTCGTATCTCCTCGTCGCTTTGTCTTTTCTCTTCTTCCAGTACTCTTTCATCATCTGACTATGAGCCAGCTTTCTTTCCTCCGTCCATGGTGGTCTGCTGACACCAGTGTTCTTCCTAGCTGTCAGTGATACAGGAAAAACTCCCTGTCGGATGGCTTGCCGGAATTGTTGGCGGTCTTGTATGGAATTAAGTGGGATCTCTAGGTGGTCTAAATCCGTCCTGACCGTAGAGATCCACTTGGACCTAGAGGCTTTCCCTCTTCCTGCCACTATGAAATTCTTACTGGTGAGCCGGCAAGGGATCATGCGGGTCAAGTGTCCATAGAAGGCCAAGCGCCTCTTTCTCTACAAGTAACAATGTCTTCTTGATGGCTGTAAAGCTCATCATTGTGCCGAATTCTGTAGGTGCCTCCCTCTTCCCGTATAGGTCCTAGTATCCTCCGCAGGATCTTCCTCTCCTTGTGTTCATGTTTCCTGAGTGGGCCTTTCCTGGCCATCACGTGGCATTCTGAGGCGTACAGAACAGATGGTTTTACTACTGAATTGTAGTGTCTGAGTTTTAGGTTTTTGGAGAGGAACTTCGATGCGTAGATGCTGCGGCAGGAGTGGTAGGCCCTCTCGAACTTGGTGCACCTGGTATCTATGGCCAGATTCTCACTCTGGTTTGCCGAGATCCACTCTCCTAGGTACTTGACCGCAGGGACTTTTCGGATGAAGACTCCCTCAAGTGGAATTGTGGACGGGGCTTCCTTGATGTTAGTCATGAATTCAGTCTTCCCAATGTTGATCTTCAGGCCAGCCCGAACCGCTACATCGTGAAGACTCTGTAGGTGGTGAGTAGCTTCCTCTATAGTGTTGGTCAGTATGGCGAGGTCGTCGGCAAAGGCCAGGCATGACACATGAAGGTTATCTTTCTTGTATCCAAGCTGCAGACCAGTCCTTGGTGTTAGTCGCACCATCCATTCCCTTATGATCTTCTCCAGGATTCAATTGAAGAGGATGCAGGAGAGTCCATCACCCTTTCTAACTCCCGTCTTGATGGGGAAGCTCTCGGATAGTTCACCTCTGAACTTGACTTTAGATGTTGTGTTTGTCAAGGTGGCCTGGACTAGTTTAAGGGTTTTTTCATCAAGGCCAAATTCTCGCAAGGTGGAGAAAAGACTCTCTCTGTCCACCGAGTCGTATGCCTTCTGAAAATCCACTAAGACAACTACCCAGGGTTGTCCCCCACGACTCTTATAACTGAGGATGGTCTTGAGATTTTGTATCTGCTCTGGACAAGATCGATTGTTTCGAAAGCCGGCCTGGTATTCCCCAAATTGAGAGTCTAGTTGGTTAGTGACTCTGGATAACAGAGCTTTCGAAAGAACCTTGTAGGTAACCTGCAATAAGGAGATACCTCGGTAATTGTTGAGGTCAGTCTTGCTTCCCTTCTTGTGTAACGGGTGAATTACTGCTGATGTCCACCCTTCCGGTAGGGTCTCTGTTGTCCATATGTCTTGTATGATATGTTGGATGCTCTGCAAGGACTGTTCATCTGCGCATTTCCACATCTCTGCTACTACTCCATCTTCACCTGAGGCTTTATTATTAGCCTACTTTCGAATTTTGCAAAAAATGAAAGTAGACTTATGAGATCAACACAGGGCGAAAAAAAGTGTGTCTGTCTGTGTGTGTGTGTGTATGTGTGTGTGTGTGAGTCTGTGTGTGTGCGTGTGTGAGTATGTGTACTCTGAATGTCTGTCCCCCCCCTATCAATTCGAACACGGTGAACGCGAATTGAACGAAATGTGGTACAAAGGTAGCACTAGAAAAGGAACACCTCAGTGTCATGTTATATATTGCCGCCATCTTGCCGGAAACGTAATGGCGGTCACACAAATGTTCAAAGATTTAATCAAATTACGACTAACCTAATCATCTGATCTCTACCAAATTTTGCAACAACATACATTTATGGAGGAAGCATCCTTTGACCAAATTAACAGGTCATTAGCTCAATAGTTTGCGGATGGCGGCCACCTTTGTGTCAAAATCGATTCCCCCTATTAATTCAAACACGGTGAAACCGAATGGAACGAAATTTGGTACAGAGGTAGCACTAGCAAAGGACACCTCAGTGTCATGTTTTATATCGCCGCCATCTTGACACAAACGTAATGGCGGCCACACAAATGTTCAAAGCTTAAAACAAATTACGACTAACCTAATCATCCGATCTCTATCAAATTTTGCAACAACATACCTTTATGGAGGAAGCATCCCTTGACCTAATTAACAGGTCATTAGCCTAATAGTTTGCGAATGGCGGCTATCTTTGTGTCAAAATCGATTCCCCCTATTAATTCAAACACGGTGAAACCGAATGGAACGAAATTTGGTACAGAGGTAGCACTAGCACAGGGCATCTCAGTGTCATGTTTTATATTGCCGCCATCTTGAGGGAAACGTAATGGCGGCCACACAAATGTTCAAAGCTTAAATCAAATTACGATTAACCTAATCATCCGATCTCTACCAAATTTTGCAACAACGTATCTTTATGGAGGGAGCATCCTTTGACCAAACTAATAGGTCATTAGCCTAATATTTTGCGGATGGCGGCCATCCTTTTTGTGAAAATCGATTCCCCCTATCAATTCGAACATGGTGAAACCGAATGGAACGAAATTTGGTACAGAGGTAGCACTAGCAAAGGGCACCTCAGTGTCATGTTTTATATCACCACCATCTTGATGGAAACGTAATCGCGGCCACCCAAATATTAAAAACTAAAATGTAATTACGACCAAACTAATAATCTAGTCTCTACCAAATTTTGCAACAACATATCTTTATGTGGGAAGCATATTCTGACCAAACTGCAAGATCATCAGCCCAACAGTTTGCAGATGGAGGCCAAGTATGTGTGCAAATTGATTCCCCCTATCAATTCAAACACGGTGAAACCGAATTGAACGAAATTTGGTACGGAGGTAGCACTAGCAAAGGGCTCCTCAGTGTCATGTTTATATCGCCGCCATCTTGACGGAAACGGAATGACGGCCACCCAAATATTAAAAGCTTAAATCAAATTATGACCATCCTAATAATTTGATCTCTACCAGATTTTGCAACAACATGCCTTTTTTTGGAAAGCATCTTATGACTGACTACAAGGTCATCATCCCAATAGTTTGCAAATAGCGGCCATGTATGTGTGCAAATCGATTCCCCAAATCAATTCACACACGGTGAAACCGAATTGAATGAAATTTTTTACAGAGGTAGCACTAGCAAAGGGCACCTCATATTCATGTTTAATATCCCTATGGCACGTTGTATTTCAACAAGCTACTACAACCAACATTCAATTATACTTCTTGAAAAGGACAATGAGTTATAACAATACCCATGCATTTAGGAGAAAGTAGGCTATATGTTCTTTACTGAACATCTTGTTTTTCAGGTTATTGATTATACTCTCTATTTCCTCTCTGTCAGGCGGTTGAGAATCAGGATTCCTGATAGATGGTTCATGGAAGATTAATATCGATGATATTTTGTTTTGTCTTGCAATCAACGATTTCATTAGCGTTTAGTGCCGTTTCTACAAACCATTTGATACTAAATATGTATTATTTTGTTCAGTACATTCCTAAAAGGATATAAACTTACGAAGTTACGGACATATATGGATTTACGAGCACACAATTGCGGCCATCTTGACTCAACGCGACGGCATGGACAAGCACGATATGGCACAGTCAGTCTGATTTGTTAGTCACTACTACGGTTACATATTCTATTTTAAATATTGCTAATATCCTACCGGTCATCTCCTTGAGGACAGTTTAAACCTCCCTATGTACGATGAGCGTATTTGGTAAGGCCAGGCCTTGTTGAATCGTAAGTTACGGTTAGGCTATAATACTTGCATGAATCATACATCCGCCATCTTGAAACTATTTGGCTGATGACCTTGTACTTTGGGCAAAACACGTTTCCCAAATTAAGGTATATCGTTACACAATTTAGTAGAGATCGGATGATTAGGTTAGTCATAATTTGATTTAAGCTCAGAACATTTGGATGGGCGCCATTTCTTTTTTGTTATGATGGCGGCGATATACAACATGACATTGAGCTGTCCCTTGCTAGTGCTACCTCTGTACCAAAGGTGGTTCGATTTGGTTTCGTTGTGTTTGAATTGATAGGGAGGGGGTCGATTTGCACACATACACAGCCGCCATCTTCAAACTATTAGGCAGATGACCTTGTAGTGTGGTCAAAAGACGTTTCCCATATGAAGGTATGTTGTTGCAAAATTGAGTAGAGATCAGACGATTAGGTTAGTCGTAATTTGATTTAAGCTTTGAACATTTGGGTGTCCGTCATTTCGTGTCCGTCAAGATGGTGGTGATATAAAACGTGACACTGAGAGACGTCCTTTGCTACTGCTACCTCTGTACCAAACTTCGTTCAATTCGGTTTACCGTGGTTGAATTGATAGGGGGGAGCGGGGGGAGAGACATACCAAATCACACACACAGACGTTGCCTGATCGACACGGGTAGCCAAGTGAGTTTAGTCACGGAAGCATTGTTGAAAGAAATTGGAAATAAACAAACCATTCCAATTATGCCTGTACCATTAATGAAAGTCCGAGGGGTCATTCCTGACTAGACCATAGTTTGCAAGCACCAAGGATCAAGGATGTATTGAAGAGCTTCCGTGGAAAGAAGATATATTCTAGCGTCGATTTAACGAATGGTCTCCACCACCTGGAACTTGAGGAAAAATCCCAGCTATTGACGGGGTTTTTATTTGATAACCAAAGCTATATCTGGTCTCGCATACCCAAATATTGAAAGTGGGCGAAAACATTAAAATAAACTAAATAAAAGCTTTTCCTATACTATTTAAACGCTGCTCCACTGAAATAGGACTTAAAAACCATTATTGGAAATTACTACCGTGAAGCTCCTTAACAATTACTGTAGTCTATTTGAGCACGGCTAATTTTAATAGCTTCTATTTATTATTCATGAAGTCTTGCCCGAGTTGAAGGGTATGAGAGCACTTCTTTCTTCCTCTACTCATGTGGAAGAACTGGTAAAATTATGGTATTTATCTCTAATTAATTAGCTGTACACTCGAGGCTCTCTCACACATTGCTGACAGGACTAAAATGGTCTATGAGTTATGACAAGCGGTTTCACTTCTGCTCTGTTCTAAGCTCGAATGGAAGCAATTAAGTGATCGAAGAGCGCTAGCTGCAGGCAATGCGTTGCGTTGCGCCGAGCTGGGCTGGTGTAGGCGGTCAGACGGCAGGTGGCGTTACGTCCACGCTCGACCATGCACGCTCTATTCTCTTCTGGATGCGACAGCTGGTGTTACTCCCACCATAGCAGGTGGAAGTCAAGAGTTATGCAGTGCGATATACCTATTCATTTTAATCCACCATCGTTCGCTAACGATTGATTTACTACACAAGCACACACTCAACATACTTTAAGGTTAATGTAATTTGCTAAGGGTGTTAGAAGATTTCAATTCAACAGTGAGGGCCCTCGCTTTAGAACAGAGCTCCGCAGAGGCCGCGCGAGATCTGTGTATTAAAGCGTTTCGAGCCAGGCATTTAACACATTCACGCATTTTAACATATGTAATAACTTGCCACGGTGCATGAGTGGTTATCAAGTCGGATTGCCAACCCAAAGCTTGCAGGTTCGCTTCTGTCCGTGGTAAGTGATTTTTGAAAGGCGACAAAAATCACGATACCGGTACGCATGTCATACGATGTTGGCATGTTAAATAACACGTTTGAATTCAGTAGGCCGTGTTCATAACGGCAAAATTCATCTCGGGATTTTCCGCCAACACAAACTTCCTCATTTCTCTACTTGAAAGCGCTATAGTGTGTAGATATCTAACTTGACTTTCATAGCGATTCAAGGAGCGATTCAATTCTACAGTACATGCAAGTTGTCCTCTGGGCGTAAATTAACAAAGCTTGCACCCGGCACCGAGGCCATACGATATTATTATTATTGTTATTAATATTATTATTATTATTATTATGGCTCCGTGGCTAAATGGTTAGCGCGCTAGGCTTTGGCCCGAAGTGCCCCAGGTTCGATTCCCGGCCGAGCCATCAGGGATTTTAATCTCCCAGGGTTAATTCCCATGGCTCGGTGACTGGTTGAATGTGTCGCCTTCATCATCACTTCATCCACATCACGTCGCGCAGGTCGCCCACGGGCGTCAACTAGAAGGACCTGCACTCGACCTCTCCGGAAGCCACACGATCATCATTATTATTGATGTGTAACATCTTTCCGCTCGGTTGCTGGATAGTTTTGTGGGAGTGATTTTGAAAATTGGGAACGGAAGTGGATCGGAACGATCGAGCTGGCAGTTGTGGATCAAACGGAAGTATGCACTGCCCGCTCGATCGATCAAACGGAAGTGTACTACCTGCCAGTGGTGGACAACGAAATTATGCACTGCCCGCTCGATCGATCGAATGGAAGTGTGCCCTAGCTGGCAGTGGTGGATCGAACGGAAGTATTAGACGCACTGCCAACTCGATCGATCGATCCAGCTGGCACTGGTAAGAGAAAGAAACAGCGCGTGGTGTCGAAAATTGATACCATGACTCACTCTCGGCCATGTGGAATGTATATGACATACTGAACGGAAAACGCTCATGCGAACTCTGGTGTCAAGTGATTTAAACAAATGACATGGTACATGTTCGAAGTCTTCGTATCAGTATTTAAATGATAAAATGCCTTAATACCAAACAGTGTAAGTAGTCGGCATTGCATTGGCATAAGGCATTTTAAACTCAATGTCACTCAGGAACATTATCGAAAGAAGCAAAATATAAATGAAACATAATTCCGTAATGCAGTATTATTGGAACGTGGAAATAAGTCATCAGCTTGTGCACAATCTTTGCGTAGTCGAAATAGCCGTGGGGTTATTGCGAATGACTGTGGAACTAGAGATCTTGGGTTCGAGTCCTGGGCGGGTTAGAAAATTTTGCTGGCAGATTATCATTTTAACCGATATTTATCATATCAATATGACTCAATTTAACAGAATCCATATGAAATTACGTGTTGGTCTGTGAATCAAGAGGACCTGTTTATAAGGAATTTAAGGTTACGAGCGGTGTCGCGTCTATTAATCTAGTTGATCCATATCGTATTCTTTATTTAGGCTAGTGCTGGTGGAAGCTACAAATCATCTTATAAAATGAGTTCCGTATTGTAAACTACAATATCTGTAAAACACTCCCTTTTACTATAGATTAATATTTGTGCCAATAATACTATAAAATACCAGTGTATCAACAATTTCACGTGAGGTTTCTTCTATGTCAGATGTTACACATCATATGCGACTACTGTAAAACTCGAAATTTTTTATTATTATTATTATTAGTATAGTCGCCTCCGTAGCGTAGCGGTCAGCATGGATAGCTGCCGCCCTGGAGGTCCTACGTTCGATTCCCGGCTCTGCCACGAAATTTGAAAAGTGGTACGAGGACTGGAACGGGGTTTACTCAGCCTCGGGTGGCCCAAATGAGTAGAGGGGGTTCGATTCCCCCTCAGCCATCCTCGAAGTGGTTTTCCGTGGTTTCCCACTTCGTCTTCGGGCAAATGCCGGGATGGTACCTTCTTCAAGGCCACGGCCGCCTCCTTCCCTCTTCCTTATCTATCCAACCTAACCATCCCTTACCTTCCCTCATGAGGCCCCTGTTCGCTTTGCAGGCGAGGCCACCTGGGCGAGGTGCCAATCCCACCTCACGAGTTGTATCCCTTCCGAGCGATGTTCCCAGCTCTAGGACACTGCCCGTAGAGGCGGTAGTGGTGCGTTCCCTCGCTGAGTCCGTGGGTTCCACCAACCTGGAGGGTAAACGACTAAAAAAAAAAAAAAAAATAGTACAATATATTTAATAATCGTCATTATTTACATGAATTTCAGAGTAGTTGCTGGAAATGCTGTCCTTCATTTTCGAAACATACGTTGCACCAGCGTAGGAGGTTTTGGTAATTCATCCTCACAAACATTTCGTATCAGTACAGTTATATAGTTCTCCAGAATACGCGGATTGTTTCTGTGTACCTTTTGTTTGAGATTACCCAACATGTACAAATCGCTTGGCGCTGAAACTTACGAACAAATTTGCTGCAAACTTCTTGAGAATATAATAATAATAATATCTTATGGCCTCGGTGCTGGGTGCAAGTTTTGTTATTTGACACCCAGAGGGTAGCTTGCATGTCGAATTTCGTTTTTCCTTGAAGCACTATGAAAGTCAAGGAGGTTAGATAACCAAGCTTCTTGAACACTATAGCGCTTTCTAACAGAGAAATTGCGGAAACTCCCGAGATTATTTTTGCCATTATGAACACGGCCTACTGAATTCAAATGGGTTCTTTGACATGCCAACATCGTATGACATGGGTGTCGTAATTTTTGCTGCCTTTCAAAAATCACTTACCATGGCCAGGAGCGAACCTTCAAGCTTGGGGTTAGTAGACCGCGCGTTAAACACTCACCCACCGTGGCAAGCCGTGAGAAGAAAAATATCCACTACGAAAATTCGATGTATTTCTCCAGCCTATACATAACCATGTTCACGGGATACGACGTAGGCCACAGCACTTCAAGACAAGTCTTAATTATCACAACTAAGGTATCTGGCCAGCTGCGTATGTAATAAATGCTATGACGTCATCCAGGGCTTCTCTACCCGCTGTTGTAACCGGTAGATGCTACAAGTCTTGGTGGCGAGGTAATGCGACCTGTCCGCGGCACGTCCTTTGCGAGGCTCCGTCCTTTAGTGAGGGCCCTCACGGTATATTGACAGTGATATCAAGCCCAACATCAGTAGCTACGCCTACTAAGGCTATCTCCACCCCATGGAAATAAAAGCTCACCTCTAGACATCACAGAGAGGGACTCTATTCATGAACAAATAGCCTTGTTGTTGTTGTTGCTTATTTTATGGGCTGTTACATCGTGGTCATATAGCCCCGTGATTGGGTGGGTGTAGAATGTGTAATAACCTGTCTTATTGTGATGGCCGTATTAGTGTGGCTATTTCTAGATTGAGGATAGGATATGGAATGAGGTAGCCGTGGCCTTAAGTTAGGAACCATCCCAGTATTTGACTAGGGCAGAAGCGGGCATACCATGGAAAACCACTTCCAGGATGTCTGAGGTGGGAATCGAAGCCACTCAAATGAATCAACAACAACTTATGTGTCCTGAGAACTACTATTGTTTGCCGCTTGTAAACCTTACACCGCGGAGGCCCGGGTTCGTTTCCTGACTCTGCCAAGAAATGCCGTCCTGGTCTCAAAGCTGGAATGAGGTTTTCTCAACCTTGTAAAACAAAAATGAGAACATCCGGGTTCGATTCCCAACTCAGCCCTCCTAGAAGTGGTATTCCGTGGTTTCCCACTTCTACTCCAGTTAAATGCGGGATGGTTACTCACTTAAGTCTACGGCAGCCTCTATCCCAATCCTAGCCTCAATCACAAATATACTGACACTTACTACTTCAGAGACCACACTAACACAGGTTATCATACATTAAGTTTAGTTAATTAATGGGGGGGGGGCGTGGTGGCTCAGCGGTCTAGCTGTATGCCTCTCACCAAGGCGGTCCGGGTTCGATTCCCGGTCAATGCATGTGAGATTTTCGAAGTGAAATGCCATGTCCTGTGGTTCGGATTCCACGTAAAAAGGAGGTCCCGTGGCTCATGATCTCAAGATTAACGGTCACGTTAAACTACAAGCTTCCTTCATTCCTTTAGTTAATTAATCTTATATATACAGGGTGAAAATAAAAATGCCGCACTCGAAGGTCGGCAAGCGATTCCTCATCCAATTGCAAGACAAAAGTTTCAATAGCAAAATTGGATCGGGTGCTGTTTTAAAACACAAGCATGAAAATGAGAAGCTGGCAACACTGTCACATCCTTCAGTGCATCGGAATGTACAGAGAAAGCTCCGGCCGAGCGCCAAGTTCCTGTGACCAGCTTTTGGCCACGCTGCATGCAGTTACAGCGTTGCCAGAGCCTCGTTCCTTAACACGCATTTCTGTTAAACATATTGGCGGGACTAGGTTTTGCAACATAAACTTTTGTCGTGAATTTCGACGAGGAACCGCATGTCGACCTCCAAGTGCGGCATTTTTAGCCTATTTTCAATTTTGAAAAAATAGGCTTATGAGATCACCTTTTGTCCGTGTGTGTGTGTGTGTGTGTGTGTGTGAGGTGTGTGTGTGTGTCCCCCTAATAAAATCTAAACGGCTGGAGCGATTTCAATGAAATTCGGTAAGTTCATAGCACTATTCCCTGCGACCTCGACCGTGCCCTTCAAATTTTGTGTCGTCTCACCAATCCAACATGGCGGCTGTGCGAAATATTTCACTAGCATTCAATATCTCCGAAACTATTACCGATATCGCCCTGAAATTGTGTACGGTGATAAAGGGCACTCCTAGAAGTTCACCTATGAGACTTTCAAAAACCTGGTGACTACAAAACCAACATGGCGGTCAAGCGAAATTGAGACTTTTACATAGACATTTCTCGCGATTTAACTATCCAAACGTAATGAAACTTGGTACACCAAATGTATATACACATTGTAATGCACTGGAGTCTAATTTAGTGCAATTGTTTACATAACCTCAAAATGGCGGCTGTGCGAAATATTTCACTGACATTCTATATCTCCGAAACTAATACAGATATCATCATGAAATTTTGTACGGTGATAAAGGGTACTGATACAAGTTTACCTATGTATATTTCATAAACCTGTAAAGTACAAAACGAACATGGCGACCAAGCGAATTTGAAATATTTTAATAGACTTTTCTCGTGTTTTAACTCTCTGAGCGCAGTGAAATGTGGTACAGTAAATGATTTTGCAGATTGTAATGCACTGCCATCTAATTTAATTCAATTGTTTACATAACCTCAAGATGGCGGCTGTGCGATATTTTAAAATTAAGTTTTTATTCTTGCTTCGTAATCATGCGATCGAAGTGAAAGTTTGAATAATGAAGCTAGGCAATAATTGTCCTTGAATGGTACATAACTCTATGTCCTATACATATAACAATCCTAAATGGCGAGCTGCCGAAATATTAGACGGTTCTCAATATCTATGAATCTTTTACAGCAACCAAACTGAATTTTTTATGTTCATAGAGACTATGAACATATGTTCACCTATAGGCCTATCAGTAACCTGGTGAGCACAAATCCAATATGGCGGCGACGCGAAGTATTAATATTTCAATGGACGTTTCTCGCGAATTAACTATCCGAGTGCCGTGAAACGTTGCACGTTAAATGCTTATACAAATGTTGATCCACTGGCATGTAATTTATTTCAATTGTTTGCACAATCACAAGATGGCTGGTGTGCGTACTTTTAAAATCTCGTTTTTACTTCTTGTCTTCTAATCATGCGATTGAAGTTTGAATACCACACGTACACAATAATCTTAATGTAATAGTACAAAAATAAAAATCTATACTAGCGACCATATGAAATATTTAGACGGTTTTCAATATCTACGAATCTGTTACAGAAATTAAACTGAAATTTTGTATGTTGATAGAGACAATTAACATGAGCAGGATATATGAAAATAGGCTGTATAGTTCTTCACGGAACTACTTGTTTGTTCACCCTGAATATAAACAAGTAGTTACGTGAAGAACTATACAGCCTATTTTCGTATATCCTATTTATGTTAATTGCCTCTAACAACATACAAAAATTCTGTTTGATTCCTGAGACTCGCAGATATTGAGAACCGACTAAATATTGCGAATGGTCGCCATGTTGGATTTGTATATAATATGTAGGTCTTAGAGTTAAGTACTGTTACATGAAGATTATTGTGTACGTGTAGTATTCAAACTTTAATCGCATGATTAGGATGCAAGAAGTAAAAGAGAGATTATAAAATTTCGCACAGCTGCCATCTTGTGGTTATGGAAACAATTTAAACAAGATGATCAGTAAAGAACATAGAGCCTACTTTCTCCTAAATGCATGGGTATTGTTATAACTCTTTGTCCTTTTCAAGGAGTATGATTGAATGTTGGTTGTAGTAGCTTTTTGAAATACAACGTGCTATAGGGATATTAAACATGACTATGAGGTGCCCTTTGCTAGTGCTACCTCTGTACCAAATTTCGTTCATTCGGTTCTACCGTGTTCGAATTAATAGGGGGAATCAATTTTGACATAAGGATGGCCGCCATCCGCAAACTATTAGGCTAATGACCTATTAGATTGGTCAAAGGATGCTACCTCCATAAAGGTATGTTGTTGCAAAGTTTGGTAGAGCTCGGATGGTTATGTTAGTCCTAATTTGATTTAAGCTTTAAACATTTGTGTGGCCGCCATTACGTTTTTGTCAATACGGCGGCGATATTAATCATGACACTGAGATGCCCTTTGCTAATGCTATCTCTGTACCAAATTCCGTTCCATTCGGTTTCACCGTGTTCGAATTAATGGAGGGAATCGATTCTGACACAAAGATGGCCGCCATGCGCAAACTATTAGGCGAATGACCTATTAGATTGGTCAAAGGATGCTCCCTCTATAAAGGTATGTAGTTGCAAAATTTGGTAGAGATCGGATGATTAGGTTAATCGTAATTTGATTTAAGCTTTGAACATTCGTGTGCCCCCATTACTTTTCAGTCAAGATGGCGGCGATATAAAACATGACATTGAGGTGCCCTTTACTAGTGCCACCTCTGTACCAAATTTCATTTCATTCAGTTCCACCGTGTTCGAATTAATAGGCGGAATCAATTTTGACATAAAGATGGCCGCCATCCGCAAACTGTTAGGCGAATGACCTATTAGATTGGTCAAAGGATGCTCCCTCCATAAAGGTATGTAGTTGCAGAATTTGGTAGAGATCGGATGATTAGGTTAATCGTAATTTGATTTAAGCTTTGAACATTCGTGTGGCCGCCATTACGTTTCAGCCAAGATGGCGGCGATATAAAACATGACACTGATGTGCCCTTTGCTAGTGCTACCTCTGTACCAAATTTCGTTTCATTCGGGTCCACCGTGTTCGAATTAATAGGCGGAATCAATTTTGACATAAAGATGGCCGCCATCCGCAAACTATTAAGGGGAGGTATGACTGAGTTTTTCAACTTCCACAGTTTTTATCATATCATTACCAAATTTAAAGCACTTGCATAAACAGTTGCTGGCATCTAATGTTCTAATTTGTAATTAAATAGCTTTGTTAGTTTTTGAGATATTGCACTTTTTTGTATTCAAAAAGTGGTCACATAAAAAAAGTCCCTTGCGACAAAGTTTTTGTTCGACCAAGCTGATTTTTTTAAAAAAAATGTTATGATGTATAGAAACAATAATTGCTTTGGGTTTTTGTGTTAGATGAATACTGTTCTTTCCAGAAAAGTTTAAACATTCATTTTATATATTTTTAAAATTTCAGCATTAATAGTTTAAAGTTATCTATCAAAATTCATACTAAAACTCAGAGAAGTTCAAAACCAGAAACAAGTTTACATTAGTGTACCTTTTGCAACTACTTTACCAAGTTTCAACAACATCTGAAAAGAATTGCATCGCAAGGAGCATTTTGTACACAGAAAAACATTGGAAAAGAGCAATGCGAGAAAAAGGCAAGTTAATATTTACTCACTCAAAACTGCCCTGCCCCATATGTTTCCCCTTCACATCTCCTCGTTCTTTCTTCCTTAGATATCTTCTGCCATTTTACATGCCTCCTAGTCATTTTCTCCCGATCACAGCCCCTCTTTTGTGCCTGAGTAACACGTCTAACATCTTGTAGTTTGCATAGAGAACTTGACTTTATAGGGATGGTCGAATTTCTGATGGAATGAAGGGTTTCCAGAGTTTTGTAGTGCCCCATATTGAATTCTGAGACAGCCCTGAGGATACCAAGTTCCAGTTTTGTCTTGGAAACAAATATCTCCTTAGGGCATTTACTCCACACTACATTATGGAGGGACTCGTTAGCATTCTGAGCCTTCCCCGCTGTACAACGCTGCAATATCTGATCTGATGCTAGTCTCAGATACACAGGTGCTATCTTCTCAACAACAGAAGGATTCAGCTTGCAACTCATTCTACTGTGGCTATCATTTGGTTTTCCTTCTGCCTGTTGTCGGTTATAGAAGCACCAGGAGTTGATACCCTTAGGACAAGTCAAATGCTGAGGCTTGCGGTCAGTTGACATACAGTGTCTAAGAGTTGCAAAAACTGCCCTCTTCATTTTTCCTACATCTGGAATATTATTGACAATGGCATGCCTATAATAATGGGTCAATTTAGTTATAGTGCTGTCTTTCAAGTTGCCCTCTTTACGCCCACCCAGTGTCACACCCTTCGCCCTCCATTCCTTTACAGTGTTACGAAGAGCAGTACCAAGTCGCTTAGAAATATGGTTTATGCATTCTTCTTTCTCAATCCTTTGTTCTGGACCGTACACCTCAATCTCATTCAAGTGGGCGTAGGTCTTGGCATCCCCATCTGACAACACCGATGTGTATCGAAAACCATTGTCAATGGATCTCTTCCACAGGATCTCTCCAATGTCTTTTTCCATTGCATTGGAGGACCCATCATAATTTTTCTGGCATTCATCTGAGCTCTTATGACCCTCCCACCAAATATTATATTCTGCACTATTTTTTCCCAGGTCCCTTTCTGCAATAACACACTGATGGCAATACTTTGACAGAACATGGTAGTCTAACACAACTCCAGTCAGAATGTCAATTACGAATCCTGCACCATAATTCGATGTATGGCCACGTTTCTGCCATGTTGCATCATATGAAACACCTATGTCAATGGTCTGTTCATCACTAGCCCCATGAGCATTGTGTACTACTTGTGCAGCCATAGAAAGTACTTCTCTTCTCATTAATTTTCCCTCATCTATGAGAATTCTAAGGTGTTTTGCAAAAGGCCTTCGACCTAAAGTGTTCATACCCATACCTATAGAAAATGTCTCCAGCCCACGCTGGCCTTTACCTAAACTACTAAATGTTTCAACCATAGCATTGTTCACATGGAAACCAGGTCTTTGAGAATTATCATCTTTAATTCTTGGTGAAGTGTAGGTGTTAGCAGAAACATAACCACATGTTCTGCATTTAATTATAATTTTAGAGGAGAACCCATGAGTTTCCCTAAATTCAATAAAAATAGATTTGTTCTTACACTCACCACACAGTAGCTCCTTCACTAGTTCTTGCCAAACATCCTTATGCACCAAGGTATAGATCACAGACCCAACACTTTGTTCTGCACTGGCAGAAACAGAAAATAAATTTATTTTCCTCTCAGATGCAGACATATCTGCATCTAGTGAGCTACTAGAAACGTTATTCACTTCTTCATTAGGCCTAACTGAACTGACTTCTTGTCCTGGTTTCTGACTCTTTCTTTTAGCTATAGCTAATTTGGCAGCCTTACTTTTCTTTGAGGGACGTTTTTTCACTGGTCTATAGCTACACCTAGGACTCTTTTGAATTTCCATGGTTTCTCACTAATAATAATAATCACTATTGCTATAGGCCTAACCTAAAAACTATAATCACTACTTATCTATGCACTAAAACGACGCACTAAGACCTCTACACTATAAATTACACAACTACAAAGGAAATAAGACGAAACACATCACTGAATAATCACTAGTTTGGATATGTAATTCGCTGTACTGAAACCACACGTTACTTTTGCATTACAATAACATAAACAAACAGGGAAGTCATGCCTGTACTACTATAGTCAACACAAATACGAAATTCAGAATGTAAATAATACAAACATATATATATATAATATTAACTATCATAGTATAGTTGTGTGAAAAAAAATGGAATGCAATTTAGAAGAGAGAAATCGTTCTCTAAATTAGTTAAAATTGAACTATTAAATGACATAACGTAGTTATATGGACTACGTAGTAAACAAACGACTGTCAGCTTGCACAGGTGTGCCTCTACGACACATACGCCGCGGAATACTTGAATAATCGACAAAAAACATACAGAAAACTATCATTATGCTATTACAGGAAAACTGGGCGTGGTAGTGGGCTATTAAATGCCATGCGCGCTCACATTAAATGGCCTCTACAAGCTTCAAAATAGCCGGAATTACTAAACTGAGATGATTTTCTGAAAGAGGAAGAATTAGGGTATTTTTATATAAATAAAACAAAAAAACCAGTTTTTGCTTGAAAATCCGAAAAATTCAGTCATATTAAGCTAATAACCTATTAGATTGGTCAAAGGATGCTCCCTCCATAAAGGTATGTTGTTGCAAAGTTTGCTAGAGATCGGATGGTTATGTTAGTCGTAATTTAACTTAAGCCTTGAACATTTGTGTGGCCGCCTTTACGGTTCTGTCAATACGGCATCGATACAAAACATGACACTGAGGTGCCCTTTGCTAGTGCTACCTCTGAACCAAATTTCGTTCCATTCGGTTCCACCGTGTTCGAATTAATAGGGGGAATCAATTTTGACATAAAGATGGCCGCCATCCGCAGACTATTAGGCTAATAACCTATTAGATTGGTCAAAGGATGCTTCCTCCATAAAGGTATGTTGTTGCAAAGTTTGGTAGAGATCGGATGGTTATGTTAGTCGTAATTTAACTTAAGCCTTGAACATTTGTGTGGCCGCCTTTACGTTTCTGTCAATACGGCATCGATACAAAACATGACACTGAGGTGCCCTTTGCTAGTGCTACCTCTGAACCAAATTTCATTTCATTCAGTTCCACCGCGTTCGAATTAATAGGCGGAATCAATTTTGACATAAAGTTGGCCGCCATCCGCAAACTGTTAGGCGAATGACCTATTAGATTGGTCAAAGGATGCTCCCTCCATAAAGGTATGTAGTTGCAGAATTTGGTAGAGATCGGATGATTAGGTTAATCGTGATTTGATTTAAGCTTTGAACATTTGTGTGGCCGCCATTACGTTTCCGTCAAGATGGCGGCGATATAAAACATGACACTGAGGTGGCTTTTGTTAGTACTACCTCTGTACCAAATTTCGTTCCATTCGGTTGCACCGTGTTCGAATTAATAGGGGGAATGGATTTTCACACAAAGATGGCCGCCATCCGCAAACTATTAGGCTGACGATCTATTAGTTTGGTCAAAGGATCCTCCCCCCGTAAAGGTATGTTGTTGCAAAATTTGGTAGAGATCAAATGATTAGGTTAGTCGTAATTTGATTTAAGCTTTGAACATTCGTGTGGCCGCCATTACGTTTCAGTCAAGATGGCGGCGATACAAAACATGACACTGAGGTGCCCTTTGCTAGTGCTACCTCTGAACCAAATTTCGTTCCATTCGGTTCCACCGTGTTCGAATTAATAGGGGGAATAAATTTTGACATCAAGATGGCCGCCATCCGCAAACTATTAGGCTAATAACCTATTAGATTGGTCAAAGGATGCTTCCTCCATAAAGGTATGTTGTTGCAAAGTTTGGTAGAGATCGGATGGTTATGTTAGGCGTAATTTAACTTAAGCTTTGAACATTTGTGTGGCCTGCCATTACGTTTCTGTCACTATGGCGGCGATATAAAACATGAAACTGAGATACCCTTTGTACCAAATTTCGTTCCATTCGGTTTCACCGTGTTTGATTTTCACACAAAGATGGCCGCCATCCGCAAACTATTAGGCTAATGACCTATTCGTTTGGTCAAAGGATGCTTCCTCTATAAGGGTATGTTGTTGCAAAATTTGGTAGAGATCGGATGATTAGGTTAATCGTAATTTGATTTAAGCTTTGAACATTTGTGTGGCCGCCATTACATTTCCGTCATGATGGCGGCGATATAAAACATGACACTGAGGTGCCTTTTGTTAGTACTACCTCTGTACCAAATTTCGTTCCATTCGGTTGCACCGTGTTCGAATTAATAGGGGGAATCGATTTTCACACAAAGATGGCCGCCATCCGCAAACTATTAGGCTGATGATCTATTAGTTTGGTCAAAGGATCCTCCCCCCGTAAAGGTATGTTGTTGCAAAATTTGGTAGAGATCAAATGATTAGGTTAGTCGTAATTTGATTTAAGCTTTGAACATTTGTGTGGCCGCCATTACGTTTCCGTCAAGATGGCGGCGATATAAAACATGACACTGAGGTGCCTTTTGTTAGTACTACCTCTGTACCAAATTTCGTTCCATTCGGTTGCACCGTGTTCGAATTAATAGGGGGAATCGATTTTCACACAAAGATGGCCGCCATCTGCAAACTATTACGCTGATGACCTATTGGTTTGGTCAAAGGATGCTCCCCCCATAAAGGTATGTTGTTGCAAAATTTGGTAGAGATCGGATGATTAGGTTAGTCGTAATTTGATTTAAGCTTTGAACATTTGTGGGGCCGCCATTGCGTTTCCGTCAAGATGGCGGCGATATAAAACATGACACTGAGGTGTCCTTTGCTAATGCTACCTTTGTACCAAATTTCGTTCAATTCGCATCCACCGTGTTCGAATTGATAGGGGGGACAGACATTCAGAGTACACACACTCACAAGGGGCAGATGACCTCGTAGTTCCGCCCCTTAAAACAACAATAACTAACTATAACTAACACACACTCACACACAGACACACACACACAGACTCACACACACACATACACACACACACACACAGACTCACACACACACATACACACACACAGACAGACACACTTTTTTCGCCCTGTGTTGATCTCATAAGTCTACTTTCATTTTTTGCAAAAATCGAAAGTAGGCTAAAAATAGATGCCAGTGGATTAACATTAGTATTAGGATTTAATGTACCAAGTGTCACTGCCCTCGGATGGTTAAATTGTGAGAAACGACCATGTGAATATTTATACTTCGCGTCACCGCCATGTTGGATTTGTGATCACCAGGTTATTGAAAATCCTATAGGTGAACTTATGTTCATAGCCCCTATGAACATTAAATAATTCAGATTTCATTGCTGTAATAGATTCGTGGATATTGAGATCCACCTAAATATTTCGGATGGTCGCCATGGTGGATTGTTATATGTATAGGCCTTAGAGACATGTACCATTAAAGGAAAATTATTGCGTGGGTTCATTATTCAAACTTTCACTTCGATCGCATGATTACGACACAAGAAATGAAAAACTTAATTTTTAAAATTCGCACAGGCGCCATCTTGAAGTTATGTGAGCAATTGCACTAAAATAGATACCAGTGCATACAATGTGTATAAACGTTTGCTGTACCAAGTTTCATTGCGTTTGGATCATTAAATTGCGAGAAAAGTCTATTTAAAACTTTCAATTTCACTTGGCCACCGTGTTCGTTTTGTAGTTAACCGGTTTTTGAAAGCCTTAGAGATGAACTTCCAGTAGTGCCCTTTATCTCCGTACAAAATTTCAGGGTGATACCGCTAATAGTTTCAGAGATATAGAATGCTGGTGAAATACTTCGCACAGCCGCCATCTTGAGGTTATGTAAACAATTGAACGAAGTTAGATGTCGACCATGTTTTATTGCGTTTGGTTGGTTAAATCACGAGAAACGTCTATTTAAAAGTGGGAAATTCGCTTGGCCGCCATGTTGGTTTCGTAGTTACCAGGTTTTCAAAAGTCACATAGGTGAACTTCCAGTTGTTCCCTTTAACACCGTAAAATATTCCAGGGTGATATCGGTAAAATTTTCGGAGATATTGAATGCTGGTGAAATATTTCGCACAGCTGCCATGTGGATTGGTGAGAGGTAACAAAAATTGAAGGGCACGGTCGGGGTCGTCCGGAATAGTGCTATGAACTTGCCGAGTTTTATTGAAATCGTTCCAGCCGTTTAGAAGTTATTAGGGGGGGGGGGTCACAACACACACCATCACACACACACGCACACACAGACAGACACACGGACAAACGGTGATCTCACAAGCCTATTTTTTTGCCAATTTTCAATTTTGAAAAAATAGGCTTATGAGATCACCTTTTGTCCGTGTGTATGCGTGTGTGTGTGTGTGTGTGTTTGTGAGGAGTGTGTCCCCCCCTAATAAATTCTAAACGGCTGGAGCGATTTCAATGAAACTCGGTATGTTCATAGCACTATTCCGGGCGACCCCGACCGTGTCCTTCAAATTTTGTTACGTCTCACCAATCCAACATGGCGGCTGTGCGAAATATTTCACCAGCATTCAATATCTCCGAAACTATTACCGATATCACCCTGGATTTTTTTACGGTGATAAAGGGAAATACTAGAAGTTCACCTATGTGACCTTTGAAAAACTGGTAACTATAAAACCAACATGGCGGCCACGCGAATTTGCGACTTTTAAGTAGACGTTTCTCGCGATTTAACCAACCAAACGCAATAAAACTTGTTACAGTATATGTTTATACACATTGTAATGCACCGACATCTAACTTGGTTCAATTGTTTACATAACCACAAGATGGCGGATGTGCGAAATATTTCACCGGCATTCTATATCTCTGACACTATTAGCGGTATCACCCTGAAATTTTGTTCGGAGATAAAGGGCACTACTGGAAGTTCATCTATAAGAATTTCATAAACCGGTTAACTACAAAAAGAACATGGCGGCCAAGCGAATTTGAAAAGTTTAAATAGACCTTTCTCGCGAATTAATGTTCCAACCGCAATGAAATCTGGTAGAGGAAATGTTTATACACATTGTAATACACTGGTATCTAATTTAGTTCAATTGTTTACATAACCTCAAGATGGCGACTGTGCGAATTTTAAAATTATGTTTTTATTTCTTGTGTCGTAATCATGCGATTGATGTGAAAGTTTGAATAATGAACCTACGCGATAATTTTCCTTTAATGGTACACGACTTTATGTCCTATACATTTAACAATCCAACATGGCGACCATCCGAAATATTTAGACGGCTCTGAATATCTACGAATCTGTTATAGCAATCAAACTGTTTTTTTTAATGTTCATAGGGGCTATGATCTTACGTTCACCTATATGACTTTAAATAATCTCGTGATCACAAATCCAACATGGCGGCGACGCGAAGTATAAATATTCACATGGACGTTTCTCGCAATTTAACCATCCGCGTGTAGTGAAACTTGGTACAGTAAATCCTTATACGAATGTTAATCCACAGGCATCTAATTTATTTCAATTGTTTCCATAACCACAAGATGGCAGCTGTGTGAAATTTTAAAATCTCCATGTTACTTCTTGTGTCCTAATCATGCGATTGAAGTTTGAATGCTACACATACACAATAATCTTCATGTAACAGTACATAACTCTAGGACCTACTTATATGAAATCCAACATGGTGACCATCCGAAATAGAAGAAAATGTTGGGAATCCAAAAGCACTTCATCTAACAACGTCACAACACCAACACTTTCTTTGATTGGCATTGCAACGCATGCCGGGTACAGCTAGTTAATAAATAAAAAGTAAATAAATAATAATTTACAAAATAATATATAGGCCTACACATATCAAAGTAGACTGACCGCGATAAACAAGCCCCTCAAATGAAGGAAAAACAACAACAAATATAACTGAGAGTTTTGAAATTGGTTGCATCATCAAGATAGTTACAATCCGAACGCAAGCGGAATGATCCCTTCATGTATCTTGAGAACTACTATTGTTTGCAGCCTGTAAACCTTAAAGTACTATCGTAAATCTCCGGCTCGGTAGATCCGGGAGTTCTTTCTGAGGTCACGATTTCAATTACCCTCTACATTACCCAATTAAGTAGCATTAACACTAAGTAATGGATTTGAAAATGTGCAAGTGTATGAAGTTCTTTCATATAAACCATAAACAGCAATATTGTTCAAAAGTGACCTCATTAGTTAGTGCAGTTCAAGCACTGTAGTAGATTATGTTACATGTTACACGTACGTGATAGGAAACATAGGATACTCTATTTCAGTATTGTAGCTTCTATTCGAGTGGAACAGAGAAACATTTTAAATTAGTTTCGTTGGGTGAAAAATATAATATATTATAATATAATATAATATAATATAATATTGGTATCATGAAATAGAGGAAGAATTAAGGCAGTTGGGTTTCGACAGGCAAATGATTGGAGACAGAGAAGAATTCAGAAACAAAATTAAAAATACAAAATTTAAAACAAATGAAAGGATGAAGAAAAGAAAATTGTGGACAGAACAATGAAAACAGGAGACAGTCAAAGGATGAAGAGATTTTGGGAAGAGAAGAGGAAGAAGGGAGAGATCTGAAAATTGTGTCATCATGTGATATTTAAGTTCAAACACTGTCCATATGGGCAAAAATGATATAATAATAATAATAATATTAATAATAATAATAAAATAATACAATATAATATAATATAGACTAATATATATAATACAAGCTGACCCGGCAGACGTTGTCCTGCCAATCAAAGAAAGTGCTGTAACTTTGTTCCTTGAAGTGCTTTTGGATACACGATATTTTTTCCAATTTCTGTTAACTGCCTGTAAACTATCGTGACTTGAATTAACTAATTTAGAAACATTCGTTGGAGCGTGCACAACAACTCTCCAAAGTTTCATCGCAAATGGATTAATGGCATTTAACGCATACTCGATTTGGTTTAAATGATTCGTGCGCTGTCACTCATTTGCTGAATCTACTCGCGCTCTTCCAACTGCGAAATGGATTTACTAAGTTAGAAAGCTTCACGTAAGTGTACACAACAACTCATCAATGTTTCATCGCAATCGATGAATAGTATATGAACGCATACAGGATTTTGTTGGAACGCTTCGCGCGTCCTCACTCATTTGTTACATCTACTCGTGCGCTACCAATATTGTAAAATGGATTTACCAACTTGAACACCTTCCCTGGCGTGTACACAACAACTCATCAAAGTTTCATCGGAATCGGACGAATGGTATTTGAACGCATACTGGACCTTATTGAAACGCTTCGCACGTCGTCGCTTATTTGTTGAATCTACTCGTGCGAAACCTATTGTAAAATAGATTTACTAAGCCTGAAACCTTCTCAGGCGTGTACTCAATGATTCACCAAGGTTTGATCGCAATCGGATGAATTATAATATGACCGCATTCGGGACATTGTGGAAACGATTCGCGCGCCGTCGCTCATTTGTTGAATCTACTCGTGCGCTACTTATTAAAAACTGGATTTACTAAGACAGAAACATTTCCTGGAGTGTACACAACAATTCACCAAAGTTTCATCGCATTCGGATAAATGGTATATGGACGCATACGGTACTTTGTTGAAATGATTCGCGTGCCGTCACACATTTGTTGAATCTACTCGTGGGCTACCTATTCTAAAATGGATTTATTAAGCCAGAAAACTTCCGTAGGGTGTACACAACATCTCACCTAAGTTTCATCGTAATCGGACGAATTGTATTTGAACGCATACGGGACTTTATTGAAACGCTTCGCGCGTCGTCGCTTATTTGTTGAATCTACTCGTGCGAAACCTCCTGTGAAATGGATTTACTAAGTTAGAAACCCTCACGTAAGTGTACACAACATCTCACCCAAGTTTCATTGCAATCGGTATATGAACGCATAAGGGATAGATTAAAAGTTCGCGCGTCGTTGCTCATTTGTTGAATTTACTCGTGAGCTACCTATTGTAAAAATGGATTGACTAAGTTAGAAACCCTCACGTAAGTGTACACAACATCTCACCCAAGTTTCATCGTAATCGGACGAATGGTATTTGAACGCATACGGGACCTTATTGAAACGCTTCGCGCGTCGTCGCTTATTTGTTGAATCAACTCGTGCGCAACCTCCTGTGAAATGGATTACTAAGTTAGAAGCCTTCACTTAAGTGTACACAACAACTCATCAAAGTTTCATCTCAATCTATGAATGGAATATAAGCTTATACGGGATTTTGTTGAAACGCTTCGCGCGTCGTCACTCATTTGTTGAATCTAGTCGTGCGCTACCTAATGTGAAATTGATTTACTAAGCCAGAAGCCTTCCCTGGAGTGTACACAACATCTCACCCAAGTTTCATCGCTATCGGACGAATGGTATTTGAACGCATACGGGACCTTTTTGAAACGCTTCGCGCGTCGTCGCTCATTTGCTGGATCTATTCGTGCGCTATCTATTGTAAAATGGATTTACTAAGCCAAAAACACCTTCCCTGGAGCTCACTCAACATATCACCCAAGTTTCATGGCAATCGGATGAATGGTATATGAACGCATACGGGACTTAGAAACGCTCTAACGTGCAGAGACAAACAGTAGAATTCGACATCACTGCCACCTTTGGTATAAAACACAACTTTTCGCCACGGGCGGAGTGTAAGTAATGGCGGTTGTTGCACAGATTGCGACCAGGTGGCTCTAACGTGCAGAGACGAACCGTCCAAAGACATCAGCTTTCACGAAGGCCAAGGCTAGTGGTTTCCATGACGACTGTTTTTGACTGTTTATTGTGGTTCTAAAATTGTGTGTAAATTGTGGTTCTAAAATTGTGTTCATTCCACCTACCGGGTCGGATTGTGAATCTAAACCATACATGGACCCACACTAATATACATACCAAATTCCATCGAAATCGGTTCAGTCGTTTAGGAGGAGTTCAGTCACATACACACGTGTCGAAGAATTATATATATAAAGATGTTACAGGTGTGCCAAGCAACCGGTGACCTATGTCTGTGCTTTGTCCATTCATCATGGTGACTGTATCAAAAGGTAAATTAAATGCATAAACACTGCATTCTTGAAGAGATGGCAACTAGTCAAACAACCCATTTACCCATCGGTAAATCTCCTACCTATATTTTTAAAACGTCGTTCACACTAATGATTCATTCCTGACAGACTGAACCCCGATTTGTAAAATGTATCTTACAAATACATACAAATAATGTAGGGGAAGGTGACCATTATGTTTCTCCACTTGAAACAACATTCATCATCATTATCATCATTATCATCATCGTCATGATCATCACCAAGGCCGGGATATTGGTGTCCTAAATGTTTAAAAGATTACTTACAAAATGACTGCAAAAATCGAATAAAATAACCCGGAAATAATAATATAATGTCAACACACAAAGAAATGCAAACACAAACCTTCACTCTACATAGGCTATTTTGCAAAAATGAATTTCACCATAGGGGCAGATGACCTCGTAGTTCCGCCACTTAAAACAACAATAACTAACTAACTGAATTGCACCATCGGTAAAAAAAATAACCTCGCCGAATTCCGAAAATATTTGATCTACTTCTATTGCCCTCTACAGCCAAAGTGACCTCTAAGGTAATCTCTCCTGCCCCATCCTCTTAACATAACCTTACAATAAGAATAGGCTTATATTATCACTGTCATCATCATTACGTGTGTTGCAATCGAAAAGCTGTGGTTGCTGAAGCAAAACCCGGTACTGTCAGAGGGCGTTTAGGATTGCTTAAATGCGACTGAACCGCGCCAGTTGATTCATTACAAGATTACAAGGCACGTCCAGAAAGTAAGCTCCGTTTGGTAATAAAATTAAATTGTGTACAGATACAGAAAAATTATTTATTGCAAAACATTCTACACCTCTTAAACTACTTTTCCACATAACTGCCGAACTTTTGCTGGCATTTGTCATAGCGTGGCACAAGTTTTTGGATACCTTCTTCATAGAAGTTTGCCGCCTGTGTCTTCAACCAGTTGGAAACATCTTCTTTCAGCTCGTCGTCATTGTTGAAGTGTTGACCGTAAAGGAAAGACTTGAGATGTGTGAACAGATGAATGTCGCTAGGAGCGAGGTCAGGGCTGTACGGAGGGTGGTCAAACACTTCCCAGCCAAATCCCTGTAGGAGGTTTTTCGTCACATTTGCAGTGTGTGGTCGAGCGTTTTCGTGAAGAAAAACAACACCTTTTGACAGCAACCCTCGGCGCTTATTCTGTATTGCGCGGCGCAATTTCCTAAGTGTCTCGCAGTAAGCATCTGCGTTGATTGTTTGACCACGCGGTAAGAAATCAATGAGTAAGATGCCTTTCCAGTCCCAGAACACTGTGCACATCATTTTCCGAGGTGTCAAGATTTGTTTCGGCTTAACCTTTGCTGGGGATGAAGTGCGCCTCCATTCCATTCATTGCCGCTTACTTTCAGGGGTGTCGTAAGAAACCCAAGTTTCATCTCCTGTGACTATCTGTGTCAGAAATTCTTCGCCGCCTTCATTGTAACGGGTCAAAAACTGAAGTGCACTACCCATCCGTTTTATTTTGTGTTGCTCCGTAAGAATCTTTGGTACCCAACGTCGGCAAAGTTTACGAAAGTTCAGTTTTTCGGTAACAATTTCATGAATTAGTGATCGTGAGATTTGGGGAAATTCCATAGCGAGAGCACTAATTGAAAACCTGCGGTTTTCCCGGATCTTGTCATCAATCGCGTGAACCAGTTCTTCTGTAACCAAAGATGGACGCCCACTTCGTTCTTCGTCGTGCCCTTCACTACGTCCTTCATTGAACTGTCGGACCCATCTTCTCACCATTGAATCACTCATCGCATGTTGTCCATACACATCGCAAATTTGCCGATAAATTCCAATTGGTTTCACTTTCCTAGCATTCCGAAAACGAATCACAGATCTGATTTCACAATCGGCGGGATCTTCAATCAACACCGACATTGTACGAGTAAACATGCACAACAACGCGTACGTGGCTGACAGCGCTCTCCAAATGGCGCACGTTTCTTCTCCTTGATACAGAGCGTCTACCGCGCATATGCGGAACTGCGCTGCAGCGGAACGTACAACTAGTTGAAGACACAGGCGGCACACGTCTATGAAGAAGGTATATAAAAACTCGTGCCACGCTACGACAAATGCCTGCAACATTTCGGCAGTTATGTGGAAAAGTAATTTAAAGGTTGTAGAATTTTGTACAATAAATAATTTTTCTGTATCTGTACACAATTTAATGTTATTACCAAACGGAACTTACTTTCTGGACTTACTTCGTATGTTATAGTGACTGAACACGGTAGCTACGCTTGCTAAGGTAGCATGAGACCAAGCTATCTCCGGACTCAATTGACGAGTGGGTTCGATCCCCACCGTTGGCCCTCCTTGAAATTGTTTTCTGTGGTTTCCCCATTTTCAACTTCAGGCAAACGCTGGGACGGTATCATCTAATAGGTCATGGCCACTTCATTCCATCTCCTTTCCCAGTGTCTTTCATCGTGTATTTCATCTCTCATTGATCCCTGTAATGACGTTAGCATTATGAAGGGTTTCTGACCTTAGAAAACAACCCACCACATCTAAACGTGCATCGAAAACCATCCCCAAACCGCTTGAACCGGGAATAATGAGGACTGCACATACATATAATATTCTCTTTAGGTCAACATTGCAGCACTGCGGCGTCTATAAAACCATTTTATTATCGCAACACAAATCGTATTTGAGTGCGTTCCGCTAAATCATGTCATTTATCGTTGTCATAACCTCAGCCATTAAGTATGTAGCATATAACTACAATGCAGTGTCAGTATTACGTATGGTACGAAACAAAACAAACACATGTCACGAGGATACTTGGAAATCTTTCTTTCATGCTTCGCTGACACAGGACAATCTATGCATGCCTCTAGCTACGGGATTTATGGCCACTGTAACCATTTAAACACACCTGACTTCTACTAAACGGACGCCCGACATGGGAATCGATTCTACGACCTCCCAAGTACAAACAATCTAACAACTACTACAGTACATGCCTGTGTGTGTGTATATATAGAGAACCTGTTTACACTAAGATAAGGATTAGGAGGCTTCAGTAACCGGTTCCTCTAAGAAGGTTCGCCTGCCTTTATTTATAAGTTAGATCAATTTAAAAGATTCATCTGTGGCCAGTATCTCAAATATAGACATAAATATCCTGAAGCCCTGAAGGAAAAGAGTCAAATAAATTACAGCAAAGCCAATGTCCAGCAATTAAAGTTTACTTTTCAACGTGCAATAGCTTCTCTATCGTTATGGAATATAAATCAATACTATGACAGTACATAATTCATTCTTGCGTTCGCACCTCGATGAGACCTGTCAGGTTCGGTTAAGAGATTTCATACCTGGTGATGTTTTGCCGCACCTGAAATGTCTCGCTGTTTTTGATGGCTGGGAGTGCTGGTAAGATTAGTGGATCCCGGATATAATTAATGATAAAAGATCACATCCAGCAAGTTCAATTAGGTGGAACTTGAAAGGCAAACTGAGATTAAAGAAACATCTGGACAAGCGAGTAATATTTAACGTGTGTACTTTTAATTGATACTAACTGTGCGCTTACATCGTCCACGAATTCATAAGAGCAATGGTATAAAAAGGAAAATTCAGCCGAAAGAAGTCCATGAAGAGGTGGAAGGTGGATACTTCTATTTACTTAGACATGGGCACTAGATGGGAAGACGTAGAGGCAACTTCATACCCATCCTGCATTACTGTCGTGATTTAACCTGTTACAGGAACTCTAGGTCCATTTGTGTAAGGTGAAGGGCTTCGGTGACTTAGTTGGTAGCATGCTGAACTCATGTGCCCAAGCTAGCGGGTTCAAATCCGGCCGAAGTCGTCGGATTTTTTAAGAGCGTTAAAATCCTTCAGTATGTCTTCCTTCAGAGGGGAAGTAAAGCCGGCAGTCCCATGTCATAGATTTATGGCATGTAAAAGATCCTTCCACAGACTAAACTTGTGTGGAACTAAATTTCTAGGTTAGATTTCGTTGTAACGCTCTATCAAAGTTCCAACTTTCACCACTAGGTATCATTGATATCCGGTAGCGAAAGTTGGAACTACTTGAAATTGAACGGTACTTGTAGCTAACCCTAGGGGTGTCCGCTTGAAGCAGCTACAGACTCAGGCGAGCCGAACATGTCCTCGGACACTCCCGGCACTAAAAGCCATACGATAAATAAATAAATAAATATAAATAGAGACATTTTAAAAGAACCGTTATTCAAAACATAGGCAAAATATATTTCTTTAACGTTGATGAATGGAGTATGCAAGTAGGAAGGAAGGAAGGAAGGAATATAGTAGTCTTACGTGACCATTAATCTCGAGATCATAAGCCACGGGACCTCCATTTTACGTGGAATTTGAACCACAAGACATGGCATTTTTCTTTAAAAATATCACATGCATTGACCCGGTAGTGCAATTAGAAATAGCTTAATTCTTATTGCCCTCTTTCTGAAAATGAATTGCAACAAAACTTAAGAAAATAATTGAAATATGAAGGAGGGTTCCAAATAAGAGACACTTCAAAATAATTCATATCTATTAAGTAAAGCAAAGAATTTCAATGAATAGTTGTTGAAAACATGTTAGTACTCAAATATAATGAAAAGTTCAAATTCAGAATAACACAATAGTTTTCCCACAGATGAGTAACAAATATGTGAACAGCTATTTGGGGTTTTGGAGGAACGGGGGCACACCACACTCTTCATATGGTCAGCGGTGGCTAACAACACACTGAGCTCATCTTGCTCCTCGGATATCCTCTGAATAGAGTCCAGCGCAGAATAACCGCTCACCATCGGCATCAACATGATCATCTTCGGAATCGCTGAAATAAACTGTGTGGATTGCAACATCTGGTTTTTCTTTGCTTGATAAGCTCACTTTCCATTTCCTAAGTCTCGATTGCACTGTTCATGCGTCATTTGCATTCTTCGTAAAACTTTGCTCTTTCCATGGTACAGCTTCCTTTTTGGCCTTAAACTGGCTGCTTGGCTCAGGGGTAACGTTCTTGCCAGCTGCTCCCAAGGTTGCAGGATCAAATCCTGGTACAGCTAGTTATCATTTGAGGGTGCACAAATGCGAGGGAGCCGTGTCAATAGATTTACTGGCACGTTAAAGATCCCCTTCGGAGCAAATTTCCGGCACCTCGGCGTCTCTAAAGGCCACAGTAGTTAAAAGAGACGTAAAACCAGTACCTTTTTTTTTTTTTTTTTTTTTTGGCCCTAACCAAACTTTCCTTCAATATTTGGCAGTAGGGAGCTAGATGTTGTCAGCGCTGCTTTCTCACCTCTGCTTTTCCTCTTCACAGGATCTGGCTGGTTGAAGGCTGTTGGTTTTCCGCCCTCTGTAGTTGATGCAGACTGAAATAAACAAAAGGATTTGCAATGAGGCTCCGAATAGGGAACAGTAGGCTATCTCCTCATAGGCCTATGACCACACGGTATCTCTTATTGCGGAACCCTTGTATGTCTACTCCTTATTAGTCCCGTTTCCAACGGCATCGGGGATGAGATGCGAGGAAATTCTATGTGGCGGATGGTTATAAAGGCCTGATGCCCTTCCTGACGCCAACCTAATGAGTGGAGTTAATGAGAGATGAAATGAATCAAGATGAATGAAACTGAGCAAGGATGTGGAAGGATGTGGCCGTGGCCTGTCAGAAGGTACCGTCCAAGCATTTGCCTGGATTTGAAAATGGGCGGGGCTCAAACCCACGTCTTCGGAGTCCGTGGATAGCTTGTACCCATGGCCTAGTGCTGCGCTCTAGTGAGCGAAGCTACCGCTGTCGGTCTCAACTCTACGTAGCCATGAGAACCATCTCCGGTTGTATAAGAACTACTCCACTCTACTGGCTCCTAACACTCAGCCACATAGCCCCTCTGGTGTTAAGAAGACAAGATGCACTGACCAAGGAAAATTGTTTACATAACCTCAAGATGGCGGCAGTGCGAAATATTGCACAGGCATTCTATATCTCTGAAACGATTACCGGTATCACCATGAAATTGTGTACGGAGATAAAGGGCACTACTGAAAGTTCATATATGAGACTTTCAAAACCGGTTAACTACAAAACGAACATGGCGGCTAAGCGAACTAGAAAGTTTTAAACAGAATTTTCTCGCGATTGAATGATCCAAACCCAATGAAACTTCGTACAGCAAATGTTTATACACATTGTAATGCACTGGTATCTAATTTAGTTCAATTTTTTTACGTAACCTCAAGATGGCGGCTGTGCGAATTTCGAATATTAAGTTTTTATTTCTTGTGTTCTAATCATGCGATCAAAATCAACATTTGCATAATGAGCGTACACAATAATCATCATATAATAGTCATAACTCTATGGCCTACATATATTTATGTCCAACATGGCGACCATCCGAAATATTTAGACGGTTCTCAATATCTATTAATCTACTACAGCAATCAAACGGAAATTTTGTAAGTGTATAGAAGCTATAAGCATATGTTCATCTATGGGACGTTCAATAACCTGGTGATTACTAATCCAACATGACGGCGTCGCGAAATTTAAATATTCAAATTGATGTTTCTTGCGTTTTTACCATCCGAGCGCAGTGAAACTTGATATGGTATATGCTGATACAAATTTCAATCGACTGGCATCTAATTCATTCAAATTATTTACATAACCATAAGATGGCGGCTGAGCGAAATTTTAAAATCCTGCTTTTATTTCTTGTCCTAATCATGCGATTGAAGTTTGAATAAAACACCTACACAATAATCTTCATGTAATAGTACATAAATCTAGGCCTATAATATAAAAATCACACATGGTGACCATCCAAAATATTTAGACGGTTCTCAATGTCTACGAATCTATTCCAGCAATCAAACTGACAATTTGTATGTTGTTAGAGGCAATTAATATTAGTAGGATATATGAAAATAGGCTATTTAGTTCTTCACGGAACTACTTGTTATTATTTTGATTATCGCTTCGCTATCGTTTTACCCTCCATGGTTGGCTTTTCCCACGGACTAAGCGAGGGATCCCACCTCTACCGCCCATGAGGGCAGTGATTATTATTATTATTATATTTTATGTGTCATAAATTTATTTATCGTATGATGAAGTGACACATAGCTATTGTGCCCTTCCAGCAAGAAATATGCTAACCACAGTATGCCAGCAATGCTCAAATCGGGATTTTCGGGGTTTTGGTACGTTCTCCCACCCTGTGACTTACACATTTTGGATTAAATAGAGGATACACTTCCAAAAATAACAACAAAATCAACTCCTATTTCAAAACATTTAATTAACCAAATTTATGGCGCTACAAACAAACAAACTATTGACCCAATCCTTCTACTTGTTCAAAGTGAACAAGGAATATGTAAAAATCAAACAAATCTATATATTTAAAACAGTAAGGTGATTTTTGTTATCACGAGATAGAGAGAACGACAGAACCAATTTACTTCGTAGAGCACTCTAACGAAAGCTCTTGGCCTGTAGATTTGCAGAGTGTCTCTAAAATAAACAAATATAATACGGTATATTTTTAAATAAATATAGAAAATAGCAGAATTCTTTCCCCTCGCGCATGCGCACAATCCGCCTGGGCTCATGACAAAATGGCGGTGAGAAGTCCATTAAAATGTAAGTTATTTAATAAGCTTCCATGTAATTGAAAACATACATTAACCAAGTTCTGACAATACAATATAATAACAGTATGAACATATACGAATGTATATTGATTTTATTGATAATGAATTGGATTATTTCCTTCAGATAGAGGCTTTTGAAGATAGTCAATGGTTGCGTCTGCATCTAAATGTGAATGCGCGAGTAGCTATTTGGTTAAGGCGATTGACTGTGGATCCTAGGATCGCAGGTTCGATCCCAACTCTCGCCAGTATTTTTTTTTTGCCACTGAAATATTGTTTTATCAAGGAGTATTAGTAAGGTTTTATGTCAGTTAAAGATACATATTTCTACACATTTTCTCAACACGTTTTATTTCCGTTTTACCATTGCATTACAGCATGTCCTCAATACGTCGTTTGAATATCTGCAATCAGTTCCAGTAACTGACAACAGATGGCAGTACCTCGCCAATATAGTTCCAGTAACTGAGAGCAGATTGCGTCGATATATTTAAAACACAAGGCATGGCCTTGATGGCGAGTTTTCGCGTGATAGTTAAATATTGTTTTATCAAGGATTATTAGTAACGTTTTATGTCAGTTAAAGATTCCTACATTCCCTCTCAATAAGTTTTATTTCCGTTTTACCATTGCATTACAGCATGTGGTCAAAAGAGCTAATATCTGCCATCAATTGCAGTAACTGACAAAAGATGGCAGTACCTCGCCCATATAGTTTCAGTAACTAACAACAGATGGCAGCACCATTGCATCGATATATTTAAAACACAAAACATGGCGCGTTTTCAAGTGATGGAGAGTTATAGAGGGGAATGTTTAAGAAGGGAAACTTTGAAGAACATTAACTGACGAGTGTGTAGGCTATGTTGTTTATGTACTTTAATATTGCAATTTCTTCCCAATGCTTCGGTGGTCAAGTTGGTAGCATCCTAGACTAAAAGTTATAAATTATGCATCGTCGATATACTCTTAAATTATTAGTGAAAAGGTAGTTTTCCAGGCCCTGGCGCGTGTCCACAATTGCTTTCGCCATGAGAGACACTTGGCAAACATAATTCGTTTGAAGGGCTCCGACATCGTTGTCACTCAGCCCCATGTACTTTGGTGTGTAAGTGTAAAATTTTCTCTGATAATCCGTATTATTGTGATAGCTGCATTACTTTGTGTATTTGTAATTAAGGTGGGAAATGGCAAGGTGACGGCCGAGGCCTTAAGTTAGGAACCATCCCGGTATTTGCCTTGAGTGGAAGTGGGAAACCACGGAAAACCACATCTAAGATTGTCGAGGTGGGAATCAAACCTTCCTCTTCTTAGTTATACCTCTAGAGACTGAATGTGCCCCGTTTTTGCCCTCAGACCAGAATTAAATTTCTTGGCAGAGCAGGAAATGTAACCCGGGTCTCCGAGGCGATAGCCAAGAATGGGTGGGCTTCCATGTGTTAATACGATTTTTGACATGCACGGGACATAGAATTCTAAAACAGCCTCCATTAGGGTGACTGCCGAAGTGAGTATTGAGTATATGCCTAAGCTCATTCCAGTAGTTGGCGAAGTTATTCTATGTTCCCCTGCAAAATGTACTGCCATAAACTATAACAGGTGATGGAAATAGCTTATTTTGAGCAGTTTTGTACTGTTTATATCAAAATGAAGAACGTTATTCTGCGCTGCGTTTTCAAGCTATTGCCAAACATTTCGCTGGCAGGAACAATTATAAGGAATTTATTGTAAGCGATCAGTCTCATCGCATTCTCCTCACCAACCAACTTGAGTATGAGAGTCTCTGGACGGTCATGTTGAACTTCATTGTATAAGACAGTTGTTTAATGATTATTTGTTTAGAGTACTGAATCTAACTACGCAGTTGATTTCGGCAATGGAAGTATTTTTTGCCATTTAATATTTAGCGGCTCCGATATTGCAGGTCACTATAGTGTTATCGAATAATACGAAGCCACATTTAAAATCCAATATAAATAGGCCATTTCAGAAACAATTCCAGATGTTATGCAGTACAGTGAAAGGTCTTTGACGATCAAATGTAAACATTGTTCTACATTGTATTTCTCTTGCGTAAAATCTACGCGCGGTTACTTTGGCCTTTACTGTTGTGATGGTAAAATTGATCTGCTGAAATATAAAATATTTGCCAAGCTGCAACAATGCAATGATATTAATTTTAAAGTCTGTCTGTCTGTCTGTTAGGTAGTCAGCCCGAAGGCTGGTTGGATCCTCAAAAAGTACCGCCGTTACGTTATGTGAGTAGATACCCACAAAAACCCAAGGCAGCGCTATTTTGAGGCGTTCTAGGCAAGAAGAGGAGTGAGGTAGTTTGCCATTGCTTTCCTCACTGAGTCAGAACAGTAGTCCTAACCCTATGAGTTGAACCTTTCACAGCATTCACAGGCACTGACTGTGCCCCGAATGCCATTACTAAGCACCACCCATACCTCAGTAGCTTCCATATAATCACAGCCATGAGTGAGACTGAGACATCGGTGAAAAGCCACCTTTTACTCTAGCCTGTGCCAACTGACAAATGCAAAAGTACTGTATTCATCAAGAGATGGGGAACATTGAACTTATATCCAGTAGTTCAAACACATACATCAGCGTTAACATATTGGCGAACAGGTGTGCGAGTGTAAACTTTTCTCTGATAACCTGTGTTAATGTGATGGCTGTGTTGATGTGTGCATTTGTAATTAATGTGGGGAATGGGGAGTTAACGACCGAGGCTAAGTTAGGAACTATCCCGGTATTTGCCTGGAGTGGAAGTGGGAAACCACGGAAAACCAAATCCAAGATTGTTGAGATGGGAATCAAACTTTGCTCTTCTTAGTTTTGCCTCACGAGTGCGCCCCGTTCCAGTCCTCAGACCAGAATTAAATTTCTTGGCAGAGCGGGGATCGAACCTGGAATCCGGGGCAATAGCTCAGAATGTAGCCTTAAGAATGGGCTTCCCTGTGTTAATACGATCTTTGACAAGCACTGAACATATAATTCTAAAACTCCCTCCATTACTGTGGCTGGCGAAGTGAGTCTATGCTCATTCCAGTAGTGGCGAAGTGATTCTATGCTCCCTTGCATAATTTACTGTCATGGAAATACAAAGTATTGTACCTTCAACAGGTGATGGAAATTCATTATTTACAGCAATTTCATTCTGTTTATTTCAAAATGAAGATCGTCATCCTGAGTTGCGTTTGCAAGCAAATTGCAAAAATTGCAAGGATTTTATTATTGGCGATCAATCTCATCGCATTATCATCAGCAACCAACTTGAGAATGGAAGTATTCATTGTATATGTGAATATTATTGTTTATTGATTATTTGTTTAGAGTGCATAACAATGGGTCTAACCACGCAGTTGATTTTGGCAATGGAAGTAAGTTATTATTTGCCATTTAATATTTGGCGGCTACGTTGATGCAGGCCACTATAGTTTTATATGAAATGACGTTAATTTGGGCAGAAATGCTGCTATAAATAAACCCATTTGGCGAAATAGAACATTAGCCGCAAAAAAGTGGGAAATCGGAGAAAAATACGAAGCCACTTTTAAAATCCAATATAAATATGGCATTTCAAAAACAATTCCAGATACTATGCCGTTACAGTTTAGGGTCCTTGACGAACAAATGTAAACATTGTTCTGCACTGTATTTCTCTTGCGAGAAATCTACACTTGGTTACTTTGACCTTTGCTGTTGTAATGGTAAAATTAATCTGAATAAATATAAAATATTTGACAGGCTTTAACAATTATTTTTCACTGGAGATGATATCTCAAGGAATTCCAGAGGGACTAATCGGCAGTACAATGCTATGTCCTTCGTTTCATGGCGCAGCGGTCAAGCTGTATGCCTCTCACCAAGGCGGATCGGGTTCGATTCCCGGTCAATGCATGTGAGATTTTTGATGTGAAAGGCCATGTCCTGTGGTTCGGATTCCACGTTAAACGGAGGTCCCGTGGCTTATGATCGCGAGATTAACGGTCACGTTAAACTGCAAGCTTCCTTCCTTCCTTCGTTTCATTTGGTGCCAATGTTACTGTGCCACACGCACACGGTCCACATTGTTTTAAAATGTATGGAATTGCACATCATCGCATTTCTTCGTTATATTCCAAAAATATAAGCGATGGTTTGCGGCCAGTTGTATTAGACTCATCAGAGTTCTTGAATCCCTTGGAACTAAACGACTGGCCGCCACATATTCCAAACGCTTGGCCCGTTATGCTGCTTAGAAATCTGAACGGTTCCCAAGGACTCCTAAATGCAACCATATTGCTTGGATTTGGAAATAATAGGTGCAGTTAAAATTAGGCAGAGATGTCTAATCCTTCGACTTGATTTAACACCATCCGATAAAACACTATCATTTTCTTTTAAGAGGCAATATTTTCCAATTCATTTGGCATACTTTATCACAATCAATAAAGCTCAAGGGGAAACTCTGGAACGTATAGGCCTCAATTTGCCCCAACAATTTTTCAGTCATGGCCAGCAGTATTTTGCAATGTTGAGAGTGCAATCTTTTGACGCCCTCATAGTTTCAATAGAGTCAAAAAATAATCGTACAAAGAATGTACAGTAGGCCTATATAAGAAAATTCTTCAGTAAATATTTTTCTATTGACCGTCATGTTTTGACGGGTTTCAACTAGTATTGTATTAAAATGCATGGTTTCCTTCAAACCAACACTCATAAAGATTTTCACTTCCATAAAGTATCTATCTTAAAGTTCATCATAAACACGAGCTCCAATGGCTCGATACTGTCCAATAATAACTGTGTCATTCTTTCATACACCTCAATAACTATTTTATGAGTTTCTTATCATCAAACAAATATATAATCATATTTAAAGTACAGTACATGTTACTTCTTTACTTAAATGTTTGGGCATTCCACAATGTTCTCAACATTACCGTCTCTCTCAAGTTTCACAAATTCACAACAGTGATCGGGAAAATACCTGTGTACTCCAGAGTTACAAAGATTACTTGACAAAGTCAAAAACTATGATTACTCCCGGAATCTAGTTATCTTCATTGAACTCATGGAATCCTACATCCATACAACATTACATTAGGGATTTTATTTATTTATTTGTCTTATAAGACCATTATCACATAAGAAAGCTACGATCTGAACTGGCACGCGGTACTTTCATCTACAAGGACCTCGGTTCAAATCCCGGGTCATTAACAACTTTTAAACACTCACGGTGTATTATTACTTCTCTCAGACGGTCCTTTCCGACCTAGCACACTTACAATAACAAGGGTTGGACCGTAATCACTTGGGCGAGATTTATGGCTTAGAGGGGAACCTCCCGCCTTGCCCATGCGTGGCCGCTATACTCAAAGCTTTTAAAACAGATCTTTCTTTTCTTCAGTTCTCTGGGGAGACCTGGCGTTTCTTTCATATACTTTCAACAACATTATTAGGTTCATAAACCACTTTCGTAACCTTGGCATTTATTAATTATGAAGGGTCATCATTGATTGGTAAGAGTAATTCACATACAACGACGAATACTTAGGGGCTTCAACAACTAGACGAGTCGGGGTTCGACTCTCTTAACATGCCTCGGGAACCATTCCCATATTGGAGGACTTACATAAATGCGACTTAGGGTCGGCCGTGGCCTATATTACCTGCGCTCATAATACCATACATTTGCTCCCTAACACAATACAACATAACACACATGGCCTCGTGATCTACGTCACTATTGGAGGACTTGACCGCAATCAATTGTCCCTCATAAGTAATTTACCAAGTACCTATATATTCTACGCATTCCTAGCGTGACAATTTACTTTAATGCGCTACAATACGCTATACATTAATTTAAGGCCTAGCGTCTTCCAAAGAACTGATAGATTCAACATCAACAATTGATCCATATCTCAATTTTTATATTAATCCTTTCCCTTGACAATAATCGCTATATTTTAAGAACATGCATTAACACCATGTCTTTATACTTTTATTAAGGCTCAAACGCTCTTACTTTCATATCATTCAATTTAATCTTTATTTATATTTCTTCTATATTATTATTATTATTATTATTAGTACGCTTGCTTTTGTAACATTCGTCAAATACACTGACATTTTATTCCATACATTCCTCTACAGAATATATTCTTTTCACATAATTATTTATAATTTCTCAAATTTTATTTGTTCAGACCGCGCTCTTATTCTGCTATTTGTTATTTAGAAACATCCCTCTACCTCAAACTCCGGTGGATTGTACACAAACACTTTCCCAACACCAAACATAATGAAAATTTTTACTCACATGTTATAGGTCGGTCCCTGACCTTCCTTCTCTTGCGATGTTTCATTTTTGCCCACTATTTTGTGATTACACCATTTTGTACAGATTCATTTCATGTACTGACATATCTTGACACACATTTAATTCAAATACAATTAACACTGATAACATTTTAAAATACACTGGTGTATTCGTTTATAATACACGATAAAAACACTGAAAAATATTACTTCTTATCACAAATTATATATATTTACACTTCACAGATTCTAATCACTAAGGCTGCTATTAAGCCTATCACACGTGGCTTCTTGACCTCCCGTCTCCAAGGGTGAAATTTAGTAACTGTCGGCTTCCTATCTTGCCAGAATGTGAAAGTCTCGAACCATCTATTTCCTCCCTGCAATAGTACTCCTTCAAATCTCGTTCCTGACGATCTGCTATTCTTATTAACTCGAACGGCTCCTTTCTAGACCCTATTGGTTGGTCTAGCGAAAGTCTGTTCTGTCCACGGTCCCCTAGATAATCTATCGGTGACCTATTGATTTCTAGCAACTAGTACTTCTCGTAACTTAGTGCCTTTTAATAGTTCGTCTGCTTCCTTGAAACAATGTCTAGAGTTTCCTTCTCCTCTCCGCTTATTCGGTTCTCGAATTCCTATCTTTCTAGAATACTTTGCGAACCTTATTCTGTCCGTCCCTGCTCGGGTTGTTTAAAGTTGATAAAATGTATATCTCGCTGTTACGGTACTTCAGTACGTTATGATACTTTTGGTCGTTTAATTTAAGACCTATCGCCCTTGGTTCTAAGTTCGCAGCCTGCTTTGACTGTAATTACTGAACTTTTCACTGTAAACTTTATACTGTCGGAACTAAATCCTGTAACAAGGATTTTCCTAATTCTCCACACGGCGATACTGTAATAATACTTCTTGGCTATTCCTTACGGATGCACGTTGGTTATCGATACCACGACGCCCTTGGCTGTCGGATAATGTCTATACGATGTGATACAGCGTTTTCTCCTCAAGGAAAGCTTGTAGACTGTCTTCGGTGTGATGTAGCACTGTGACGCCCCCCTGGGCTATCGGAAACTGCATTTATTGCTTCTACTTGTTGTACGGTATGACCTCCCCTGAAGTTCATACGTTTGAATACGGCGTGATGTAGCTTCACGTCCCCTGGACGGAATAATACTGCATGATTGGGCTGGCTTGGCCTGGACTTTTATACTATTTAGTCAAAAAAAAAGATAAAATCCTAGTCCTTTTCGTGACCAACTTTTGAAATAATTGTCGCACAATTATAAAAATTATATCTCCAGAAAGCTCGTTTTCTAAACGTCAAATGACCTCACTGCACATGAAAATCGATCGTGCATTTCTGAGATATTAAATAATTTTTAGTCTTCAGCTGTGTGGGTGTTACAGTTGATTTTTTTATTCCCCACTCCTCGGGTCTCAGTAAATCCCCGATGACGTTTGCTACGTTTGCACTTCTCTCCTGGACAATTATTAAAAGCATTTTCTCGACACAAAAATCTCTCTTCTGAAATCATTCACAATGCTGTATTTATTTACTTACTTTTATTCTTCCAAATGGGTTAAATTTAATTATTCTTCTTCTGGCACAGTTGCGCTGTTGCCGTTTTAATGCAACGTAAGAGCGATTTCAGAAACTCGCTCTCTCTCGTACGCCTGGAACTTTCCACTGCTTCTATTTATATTCGTGACCGGCTCCTTATCAATGAGTCAGGCATGATCTCATTTCCTGGCCACCTGGGTTCAACTTCTTACACAACGTGATGCTAGCATCCTCGCCTGAAATCTATCTATGTTCCATTTAAGACTGTATATTTCTTTCCTTCCTTTTACAAATATACATGGATTCGACCCCTTTTGAGCCAATGGTACATGGGTTCATCTCTCCCCTCCTTAGGTAAATAAATTTTCGAAAAATTTTGAGGAAATTTATTTCTATTATTCATAAAAATCTTATTTTTTCTTAATTGTCGAAGCCATCATAACTTTATCCGTACCTTCTGATCTTTATTCCTTTAAATTCCCACGATATTTTATTTTTCCTCCTTTAAATCATATCCGGTAATTTTGTAGGTTGGGTACGCTCTGTCCCTACCCTTTCTTTCTTTCTTTCTTTCTTATTTGTATGGACGACAAGTTTCCAGAACATAATTCTTCATCACGGGTGTGGTCTATCCCTACCCGTTTCTTTATTTCATCATTCTCTTTTCTTAAATTGAAATTTTCTTCTTCAACCAAATCAATTATTTCTCTTATTTCCCAATACAGTTTCTCCAATTCGCATTCGCACTCGAATGGTTGAGCTCTGTTTCCTTTTTCTACCTTACTCTCGTTTCTATCAAATGTGGATTCATCATCTCTAAATTGTTCCATTGCCAGGGCTTGTTCATTTGCTTCATCGAAGTCTTCGGGAGGGTAATATACTTTTAAATTCGCTGAGTTCATGGTCACTTCGTGATTCGTTTCACAGTGCCGAATTCTATAGGCATTATTTCTCAAATCCCTTATTATTTGATACGGTCCGTAGTACATTTTCTGGAACTTTTTGTACACGCGGTTCCCTGGATCCGAAATGGCTGGTCTTTTTACTAACACCATTTCCCCTGCTAATAGTGGTCGATGATACCTCTTGTGCCTGTTTCTTCTTTGCCTTCTATCGGCTTGAGCTTTTAGATGCTCAAAGGCTCTTCTAATACGTACATCTCTTCCAGGCTGAGCGTCTGCTGGCCTAGGAATTACCAGACTCCAAGGTCTCTCTGGTTGCTCATTCCGATGTAACGTTATTGGTATCTCTCCTGTAGATTCATGGATTGTATTGTTTATACAAAATTCGATAATATCCAGGATATCTATCCATTTCCAATTTTCTTCGGCACAGTATATTCTACAATACTTGGCCGTCTCCCTCATCACTCTTTCCACAGGATTTGCCTCAGGATGGCGAATACTTGACAAAATCTGACGTATTCCAAGTCTTTCTAATTCTTGAATGAACTCTACACTTGTAAAACAACTACCGTGATCCGACAACAAATTCTCGGGTTTTCCCTGAATCGGTATCACTTTTTCTTTGAGTCGTTTTAACACCTGTTTGGTACTAGTCTTCTGTATGGGAGCAAGGACAACCATTTTTGTGAAGACATCTATAGCCACCATGATGTGTCGATTTCCTCGCCTAGCCTTTGGCAAAGGTCCGAAATTGTCAATAGAAATGATTTGACCTGGCCTCTCGGGCAACAATGGTATAGGCTTTTGTCTCATCAAAAATGCATTTGGTTTAATCCTTTGACATAGATCACATGTCTTTAGCGTATCCCTTACAGTCTCTCTCAGTCTCGGCCATACAAATGCTTCTTTCAGCATCGAGACTGTTTTGTCGACTCCCATATGTCCGAACGATCTATAGGCTAACCATAACATTTTTCTCTGCAAAATCGCAGGTACAACGATCCTTAATCGTGTATGGTCAGAGTCCACAAACTTATATAACAATCCATTATAGAATGTGTAATCTTGAGCTATATTATTAGCTTCCGTGTACGCCGGTGTTCCCCTTATCAACTTCCTTCCAAGAACGATATGAGCATGTTCATCCATGGATCCTCACGTTGTCGTTGACCAATGCTTCTTAACTCATTCAGAGTACGCTGATCCCTGTCTTCCAAATCAATAGCCATTACTTCCTCTTCTGCGGACTCTGGCTGTCTACTTAAATAATCTGGAACTACATTTTCTTTCCCTGGGCAATACTCTATATTTACATCAAACTGTTGAATGTATAAAGCCCAACGCATCAACCTTTGACTGGATAAATCAGTCTTCATCAAAAAGGTTAAGGCTTTATGATCCGTCCTTAATGTGACTTGAAACCCATATACGATCTTTCGCCAATATTGCAGCGCGTGCAATATCGCTAACAGCTCGATTTCGCTGATTGTATAATTTTTCTCGTGTGGTTTCAGTCTCCGGCTTGTGAAAGCTAGATAATTTTTCTTATCAGGGTTATCCGGGTTTTCCTGATATAGCATTGCCCCTATTCCAATCTGGGATGCATCTGTTTGTATAATAAATCTCTGATTAAAATCAGGATATCCTAGCTTCACATAGTTTAAGAGCATTTCCTTGGCCTCAATAAATGCTTTTTCTGTTTCCTCCGCCCATTTCCACTTGCCCACCTTCTTCAGAAGGTCTTGTAGTGGTGCAACAGTTTTGGTGTATGATGGACAATGTCCTGAGAAAAATCCAATCAATCCCAAAAACTGGCGAACGTTTTTCACCTTCAAAGGCCTTGGAAAATCTCTTATCGATTCTAATTTGCATGGATTTGGTTTAACACCATCCTTATCAATCACATGCCCCAAAAATGTTACTTGTCTCTGACAAAAATTTGATTTCTTCAAATTAATCTTAAAGTTAGCCTTTCTTAAATCTTCCAATAATTTCTTTAACTTTTCCAAATGTTCCCCAATGTTTTCTGAGGTAAGCAAAATGTCATCCACATAACGAATAGTGCAATCTTTCACTTCCTCTGACAGGTTTCGATCAAGCGCTCTTATTAAGGTAGATCCCGCGGTCTTCAATCCAAACGGACATCTCCTGAAGCAGTATGTTTGTTGGTCGAACTGAAATCCAGTTAAAAGACTGGTTTTCTCTTCCAGTTCGAGATGATGATACGATGAAGTCATGTCAATATTTGTGAAAATCTTCTTGCCTTTGAATTTCCTCAGTATTTCTTTTATGGGTGGTGCCGAATCATTTTCTGGTATGATTTTTGCATTCAAATTCCTGGCATCTAAACACACCCTTACCGAGCCATCCGGTTTACTCAAAATTACTAATGGACTAACATATGGTGTCGCCATCTTTTCTATAACACCTGCATTCATCATCTCCTGCAGTGTTTTCTTCGTTTGTGGGTAATGTTTTTCCGCAACCGGGTATGGTTTTTGTCTGAACGGTGCCCAATCATTGACTTGGAACGCGTATTTAAAATTTTCAATCTTCCCTGGCTTGGAATCAAATACGTCCCTAAAATTTACTAGTAATTCCTTTAATTGTTCCTTATATTCGAGGTTAACTTTAGCTTCCTCTATTTTTCCTGACAGGTTGGTTTCAAACTCAGTTTCCGAACTATCTTCAAGTTCTATATTTAGGACTTCAAATATCTTTTCTATGTCCTTACAACCTTCTTCCGTTACTTCTTCCACATGCCATACCTGTTCTCCTATTTTCACATCCTGTTCCTGTAAATTTATATTTTGTTCGTCCACATCCTCTGTTTGAATCCTAATGCAATTTTGCGCTAGGTCTATGATGACCTTGTTCTCACGGATAAAATCAATACCTAATATGACATTATATGGCAATTGATTTACCAGCAAAAAGCATTGCGAAATTTCAGCGTTACCCATGATCAGATCGATGTATACCTGAAATTTACATGTTAAAGATTTTTCAGAAATTATCCCCTTAATCTTTACACTTGATGTGGGAATTTTCAATACGCGGCCTCTTGTTTCCAGTTCATGTAGGAGGGTTTGCGTAATTAAACGTATTGTGGATCCGGTATCAATTAATGCCCTGACCAGTAATCCTTTTATTCTTAGCATAATTATGGGTAATTCTCTTTTAATAGGTGGGATTCCTTCCACATCCTCGTTAGTCAGCTCATCTGGTCTTGCTATCCAATTTACAATTTCTACCTCCTCCCAGCTCCTGGTATGTTTCCACTTTTGATGATTTAAATTTGAAGGTTTTTTTTTATCCTGAGGGCTTCCTTTCCCCTGCATTCTTCAATTGAGCTTGTAGCTCCAAGCTTTGAGCTCCGTCTAGTCGGTCGGGTGATTTTCGGTTCTTTATTGCCTCACTCCAACGAACATTTTGCCTTTCAGGTTCGTCTGGTCGTTCATTCATGTAACGAAGACTTTCCTGATATCTCTCCTCTATTTCGGCCCGATATTCATCATCCCTATTCTCTGGCCTTACGTTCCTTCTGGGATAATTTTCCCATCTCTTTCGGTTATCTTGCCTCTGATTGTTATTGTTATAGGGTCGGTTCTCTTGTTGCCTATAACCCGTATTCCTAGGATTTCTTCCTCGATATCCTCCTCTATAGTATGGCTGTATTCCCCTGGGCTCTTGGTGTCCATACTCTCGACCTAGTCCCTGTTATCAGTACTAGTGGACTGATTTCTGGTCGGTGGTTTCTCTTTGTTTTCTTGACTGCTGGCCATATGTACCTGTTCAGTCTGTCTTTGATACCTGTAAGTAACGTGTGAAGTCGTCATATCTAATTGACGTAATACGCTCTCCACTTCCACAGCACTTCGGGCTTTAGACGAGATTAACAGCCTCTGGATCTCATATGGAAGTTGTCTTGCAATGGCGGCACACAGGTCGTTTTCAGCAGGAGCAATGTCAAGTTCCCGGAATTTACACCGCTGAGCGGTGAAAAATTCTGAGTACTTAGTTGGGGCATTTGTGCTATACTTCCTAGAGTACAGATCTAGCCTCAAATTCTCTTGAACATCTGCTGCCCAATATCGTTTCAGAAACGCTTCTCTAAAGCCTTCCACCGTGTCAAAGGTGTACCTGAAGCTTCTGAACCAGGTGAGACAATCACCTGCCAACAGCTTCTCAATTGCTCTCAGTCTCCGATCCTGAGGAACTTTCATTTCGTTCAAGTACTCTGCGACTTCCTTTAACCAGTATTTAGGAGTAATAGACATATTGTTACCCGTAAACTTCACCGGTCTGTCCTCATTCGACTTGATGATGTTTATTATCTGACCATTTGTTTGGTTCATGTACGGGGTTGACATCGCCATTGGATATCCTGGGTTCTTATAAGGGCTCTCCCCTCCTAAGTCCCTATCTGGATCTGTGCCTTGTTCACGGGGATCTACCCTTCCTGTCTTTGGAAACTCATCCTGACTCTCGAATTCTAACTTCCTTTCTCTTCGGGCACTTTCTTCATTAGCCATGAGTTGAATTTCCATTTGACTGTTCTTATGTTCAGTCCTCTCCGACCGGGATCCTAATTCATTTTGAATTCTTACCTGATTTTTCTTACTAGTTTCCAGTTCTCGTTTGAGTTGGATCTTCTCGTCCTTGAAGCTATCCCTGATTTCATTTAAGTGTTCTTCTACCTCTTTCTTGATGACCATGACCTGTTCTGTTATAATTTCTGGCTTAACGTCACCAATGGTATCTAGGTCTTCTCGTATCTCCTCTATTTTCTTCTCCATTTCTTTTTGTCCTTTAATCATATCTACTTTAATTCCTTCAAGCTTTTCCTCAGTTTTCCCTTGACTCTTATATAATCTCGTTAATTCATTTTGGACCTGGTTTACTTCAGTATTGGTTGTTCCTACTTGTTTCTTTAATGTTCCTAAGGTTTCCTGAACATCATTAATACCCTCACTTATTTTATTTATCTTCTGGGTATTTTCCTGATTTTCTTCATTTCGTTGTTTTCTTTCTTTCTGGAGATGTTCTTCGTATATACCTAACTTCGTAGTAATTTCCTCCTCATACTTCTTCAAGTTCTCATCTACCTGCCCGGTAAGCCGCTCAAATTGACCTTTCATGTCCCGCACGTCCTTTTGATTTTGATTTTTCATCTCAGTTACTTCGGTCTGAACTTCACCGATTTTCCCCTCGAGTTTTCCTACTTGATCTTCCACCCCTGTAAATCTGCCTTCTAGCCTATCTAGACTATCTCGTATCTCCTTCCTGGAATTTTCACAAATATTGCTGTTAAATTCTATCTGAGCTTTTAATTCTTTGTTCACCCCTCGGACATGGTTCACGAGTTTCTCTTCACATGCCTCTACATTTTCTTTACCAGATTTTTCCATTTTAACTAATTTAGTTTCTAAATTTACAAAATTTTCTTGACATTTAGTTTGGGAATCTACCATACTTTCATTCAAGGTATGTATTTGGATTTGCAATCCTGAATGAAATACCTTATTTTCCTCTTTTAACTCAGTTAACTTATTCCCAAACTCAGTGTCAAAACCTTGAAATTTGTTATTCATTGTTTCTTCTAAAACCTTGGATTGTGCTGAAAAATGGTTTGAATTTTCTGCTTTATACTATTCAATGTGCTTTCTATCTCAGCCTTCAGTACTTCGTTATTTGCTTTTCTGTCAGCTTTTATAGACTCTAACGTCTCATCTTTAACAACTTTCAACTGTTCTGCAATGTTATCCCCATTTTCTGTTTTTATTTTATCCATCTCAGCCTTCAGTTCTTTGTTCATTCTTATACAGTCGGCCTCGATAGATCCTAACTTTTGATTTATGGATTTTAACTCTTCTTTATTTGTACTCTGTTGGCTGTCCAATTTATTGTTTATAGCCGCCAACTTTTCCTTGCTATCGGCTTTTATAGCCTCCAACTTCTCATTACTATCAGCTTTTAAAGCGTCCAAAAGTCCCTGCCTCTCTTCCCTATTCTCTGCTTGCATATTTGCCTTTAAGACGTCCGCAAGCCTCTGCAATTCCTCACTCAATGCCATCTTATTAGAATACAGTGGGCTACTCATGCCACATCGCTGGTCCATGCTTGAGAGATGGTAATCTGAACCATTGTGTACCAATTTCTTCAAAAATTTACTTTGGTACGGGTGTTTACTACAACGTACCCTTTTGATATCGTTATTCAATCTCAGAAACCTTTATGGAAGTATTTAAAAATTCAAAATTTCGAAAAACCATTAAAAAAATTAAAATTTTGATTTTTCGAGAAAACTCGGGTTTTCCCTAGGAAAACTCATCCCTGCGTACTGGGCGCCAAAATAAAATGTGTTTTACTGGGGGGGGTTTTAATTCAGGGCTGCTCGGTGGAGTTTCCAGGGACCCATGCGGTCAGTTAACATTATATGTTGTAGCTATTCCTATCATTACTTTACTTTTACATGAAATGACCGTCTTAAGTGTTCCTCTAGTTATTAATCCAAGCACAGTACTTCTATGCCCCCCTGTGCCCTTCCAGCAAGAAATATGCAAATCACAGTATGCCAGCAATGCTCAAATCGGGATTTTCGGGGGTTTGGTACGTTCTCCCACTCTGTGACTTACACATTTTGGATTAAATAGAGGATACACTTCCAAAAATAACAACAAAATCAACTCCTATTTCAAAACATTTAATTAACCAAATTTATGGCGCTACAAACAAATAAACTATTGACCCAATCCTTCTACTTGTTCAAAGTAAACAACGAATATGTAAAAATCAAACAAATATTGTATTAAAATGCATGGTTTCCTTCAAACCAACACTCATAAAGATTTTCACTTCCATAAAGTATTTATCTTAAAGTTCATCATAAACACGAGCTCCAATGGCTCGATACTTTCCAATAATAACGGTGTCATTCTTTCATACACCTCAATAACTATTTTATGAGTTTCTTATCATCAAACAAATATATAATCATATTTAAAGTACAGTACATGTTACTTCTTTACTTAAATGTTTGGGCATTCCACAATGTTCTCAACATTACCATCTCTCTCACGTTTCACAAATTCACTACAGTGATCGGGAAAATACCTGTGTACTTCAGAGTTACAAAGATTACTTGACAAAGTCAAAAACTATGATTACTCCCGGAATCTAATTATCTTCATTGAACTCATGGAATCCTACATCCATACAACATTACATTAGGGATTTTATTTATTTATTTGTCTTATAAGACCATTATCACATCAGAAAGATACGATCTGAACTGGCACGCGGTACTTTCATCTACAAGGACCTCGGTTCAAATCCCGGGTCATTAACAACTTTTAAACACTCACGGTGTATTATTACTTCTCTCAGACGGTCCTTTCCGACCTAGCACACTTACAATAACAAGGGTTGGACCGTAATCACTTGGGCGAGATTTATGGCTTAGAGGGGAACCTCCCGCCTTGCCCATGCGTGGCCGCTATACTCAAAGCTTTTAAAACAGATCTTTCTTTTCTTCAGTTCTCTGGGGAGACCTGGCGTTTCTTTCATATACTTTCAACATCATTATTAGGTTCATAAACCACTTTCGTAACCTTGGCATTTATTAATTATGAAGGGTCATCATTGATTGGTAAGAGTAATTCACAAACAACGACGAATACTTAGGGGCTTCAACAACTAGACGAGTCTGGGTTCGACTCTCTTAACATGCCTCGGGAACCATTCCCATATTGGAGGACTTACATAAATGCGACTTAGGGTCGGCCGTGGCCTATATTACCTGCGCTCATAATACCATACATTTGCTCCCTAATACAATACAACATAACACACATGGCCTCGTGATCTACGTCACTATTTGGAGGACTTTAACATGGCTCAATTACCGCAATCAATTGTCCCTCATAAGTAATTTACCAAGTACCTTTATATTCTACGCATTCCTAGCGTGACAATTTACTTTAATGCGCTACAATACGCTATACATTATTTTAAGGCCTAGCGTCTTCCAAAGAACTGATAGATTCAACATCAACAATTGATCCATATCTCAATTTTATATTAATCCTTTCCCTTGACAATAATCGCTATATTTTAAGAACATGCATTAACACCATGTCTTTATACTTTTATTAAGGCTCAAACGCTCTTACTTTCATATCATTCAATTTAATCTTTATTTATATTTCTTCTATATTATTATTATTATTAGTACGCTTGCTTTTATAACATTCGTCAAATACACTTACATTTTATTCCATACATTCCTCTACAGAATATATTCTTTTCACATAATTATTTATAATTTCTCAAATTTTATTTGTTCAGACCGCGCTCTTATTCTGTTATTTGTTATTTAGAAACATCCCTCTACCTCAAACTCCGGTGGATTGTACACAAACACTTTCCCAACACCAAACATAATGAAAATTTTTACTCACATGTTATAGGTTGGTCCCCGACCTTCCTTCTCTTGCGATGTTTCATTTTTGCCCACTATTTTGTGATTACACCATTTTGTACAGATTCATTTCATGTACTGACATATCTTGACATACATTTAATTCAAATACATTTAACACTGATAACATTTTAAAATACACTGGTATATCCGTTTATAATACACGATAAAAACACTGAAAAATATTACTTCTTAACACAAATTATATATATTTACACTTCACAGATTCTAATCACTAAGGCTGCTATTAAGCCTATCACACGTGGCTTCTTGACCTCCCGTCTCCAAGGGTGAAATTTAGTAACTGTCGGCTTCCTATCTTGCCAGAATGTGAAAGTCTCGAACCATCTATTTCCTCCCTGCAATAGTACTCCTTCAAATCTCGTTCCTGACGATCTGCTATTCTTATTAACTCGAACGGCTCCTTTCTAGACCCTATTGGTTGGTCTGGCGAAAGTCTGTTCTGTCCACGGTCCCCTAGATAATCTATCGGTGACCTATTGATTTCTAGCAACTAGTACTTCTCGTAACTTAGTGCCTTTTAATAGTTCGTCTGCTTCCTTGAAACAATGTTTAGAGTTTCCTTCTCCTTTCCGCTTATTCGGTTCTCGAATTCCTATCTTTCTAGAATACTTTGCGAACCTTATTCTGTCCGTCCCTGCTCGGGTTCTTTAAAGTTGATAAAATATTTATCTCGCTGTTACGGTACTTCAGTACGTTATGATACTTTTGGTCGTTTAATTTAAGACCTATCGCCCTTGGTTCTAAGTTCGCAGCCTGCTTTGACTGTAATTACTGAACTTTTCACTGTAAACTTTATACTGTCGGAACTAAATCCTGTAACTAGGATTTTCCTAATTCTCCACACGGCGATACTGTAATAATACTTCTTGGCTATTCCTTACGGATGCACGTTGGTTATCGATACCACGACGCCCTTGGCTGTCGGATAATGTCTATACGATGTGATACAGCGTATTCCCCTCAAGGAGAGCTTGTAGACTGTCTTCTGTGTGATGTAGCACTGTGACGCCCCCCTGGGCTATCGGAAACTGCATTTATTGCTTCTACTTGTTGTACGGTATGACCTCCCCTGAAGTTCATACGTTTGAATACGGCGTGATGTAGCTTCACGTCCCCTGGACGGAATAATACTGCAAGATTGGGCTGGCTTGGCCTGGACTTTTATACTATTTAGTAAAAAAAAAAAGATAAAATCCTAGTCCTTTTCGTGACCTACTTTTGAAATAATTGTCGCACAATTATAAAAATTATATCTCCAGAAAGCTCGTTTTCTAAACGTAAAATGACCTCACTGCACATGAAAATCGATCGTGCATTTCTGAGATATTAAATAATTTTTAGTCTTCAGCTGTGTGGGTGTTACAGTTGATTTTTTTATTCCCCACTCCTCGGGTCTCAGTAAATCTCCGATGACTTATGCTACGTTTGCAGTTCTCTCCTGGACAATTATTAAAAGCTTTTTCTCCACACAAAAATCTCTCTTCTGAAATCATTCACAATGCTGTATTTATTTACTTACTTTTATTCTTCCAAATGGGTTAAATTTAATTATTCTTCTTCTGGCACAGTTGCGCTGTTGCATTTTTAATGCAACGTAAGAGCGATTTCAGAAACTCGCTCTCTCTCGTACGCCTGGAACTTTCCACTGCTTCTATTTATATTCGTGACCGGCTCCTTATCAATGAGTCAGGCATGATCTCATTTCCTGGCCACCTGGGTTCAACTTCTTACACAACGTGATGCTAGCATCCTCGCCTGAAATCTATCTATGTTCCATTTAAGACCGTATATTTCTTTCCTTCCTTTTACAAATATACATGGATTCGACCCCTTTTGAGCCAATGGTACATGGGTTCACTATATACAAATATATACAGTAATAAATAAATAAGGGACACTAATGCATGAAATATCGTGGCTCCTTAAATTGAAATGAGATATCACAGTTGTATTTAATTCAGCTCTGAATATTTTTCCCATATTGGCTAAACTATAAAATAAATAAAATTCATTTAGGAACTTTCCTTCATACGAAAATGAGCCCTTGATGAAATCACTTCAAAGAAGTGTCACGTATCTTAGAACACTCGGCTGCTGAAACAATATTGTTGTGACCTGATAGCGTATTTCAGTCTTTATTCCACACAATAATTACTCTGAGTCAACGCGCATCGAGCCGTAAACCACCGCCTCAACAGCCAGATGGCTCGCCGTCTGATCGAGACCACCCACTAATTAGTTAAACCGTGAAACATGAAGTCGTTCCCCTTCCCGCCAATTTTTGCGACGTAACGTAGGCTACAGCATTTGCCTTAATGGTAGGAGAACTTTTATGGTATTTGAACAATCAGATACAGGGTTAAGAATTACATCATACAGTGAAGTCCTTCTCTAAATGACGCAACCTCGTAGAGGCCGTGCGGTGGGTGATTCGCGATGAGTCACTGCATGTGCCAATTAAAAACAGCGCGTCGGGACGCCTCGTATGGAGTCATTACTTTGATTACATACACATCTGGCAAGATACCTTACATTAGTTGAGATAATTAAGACTTGTGGTGAAGTAGCCTACTGTAGCCTATTGTGTATCCCGTGAACATGGTTAGGTGTAGAACAAAACAACGAATTTTCCGAAGTGGAAATTTATCTTCTCAAGAAGAAGTCTTACAGTAAATCTGTACGTAATGTGCCCGTCTGTACACCTGGAGTGACAACAAGCGAGGTAGCAGTAAACACAGTGTTAGCATGAGATCTCTCTCGGGGTGTTCTGGGCTTGGGCTGTAATTACTAGACACTGTATTCATGCTCCCCGTAAAGGAAAAGGAAAGAGTCATGACATATAACAAGAGAATTAAAAACATATTTCAAAATAAACCAATTTACCAAGAAAATTTATTCAGTAAATTTCTTCCGACTAGCAGAAGCAAAAAAAATAGCACACGCATTCCCTATTGGATTTTATGTCGCTCAAAAAATAAACTATAGTCTTATTTAATATTGTCCGATGGGCTAGACTATGTTCATGAATTACACTTTCATTTGTTAATCTATACACTTTAGAGACGACATAAAATTATATTTCACCTTACTCCATAAAGTTGTATTGTTCAATCATCCTATTCACTTATTTACAATTCACTTATTTACAATCCTGACACTAGCATGGATTATTTTCATACTCGAAGTTTCACATTTTGATTCTAGATTTTCTTAGGAAACGACACAATTCTTAACCCAGTTAAATACACATCATAGTGACTATATTGGGAGCAGCAGTTGAATCTTTACATCAGACATTTTATAACAATAATAATTATCATGTATGGTTACGTTGAAGTTAGCTTGGAAAATCCTTTTATAATTTTCAGGATTTAATTCACTGGACATGAATTCAGATGGCCATAATAAAAATTGGCATGACAACATTGCTTGTAATAATTAATCATTGCAGCTGATAATATCATAGGGGAAATCTTTAGGATTTGAAACATATTGACGCTTATGGGACAGGATCTGACTCCCGAAATCTCCCATTTAATTTCCTATTAAAAAGCATGCAACTTTCTGTGGATCTCAGGATATGACTCCCACTACGTCCACTAAACACGAGGATCAAAGCCTCTATTACCTCTTTCACAAAGTGCATTGGCACAACATAACATCAATTCAGCTTCATTTAACAATACCCTAGACAATAATTAATCGTAAGCTCTCAATTTTTACATTAACAATTAATTGTTTAATCATATCCAACACTTTTATCATAGTCTTTCATTTTTATCATTCTGAAGGAATATTACTTCCATAACTGTTCATATAATTCAGTATTTATCAATATTAATTCATAGACGTTTACCTTTTTCAGGTGGTATTTCCTGAATCAATTATTGTTATAGCTTTCAGTCAGAAGACACAAAAACCATTCCAATTACTGGAATATGTGAAAAACAAGATGTTAAAGATATAACATATAGACCACCTTCTCCTAGGTGTATGGGTATAGTTATTACTCTTTGACCTTATCACCTCCTTTTTCTTCCTATTCGAATTGCAAAATGGCACACAACTGTATGACATACTGGATTCGAGCAGCAGCGTTTAAACCATAGTTTATAATTTACCCCAGCATTTTACAATTTCATCAGCAAACACTCCAAACAACGAAGGAATTCAGTATATTAACACCGACTACTTCAATAATTGAAACTGCAACGAAAGTTCGTTGGTCTAAACGTATCACTGGGGGTAACACGTTAAATAAACCAACTGCACAGCTAATTTTTAAGCGCGCCTATGCTTTTGGGGCGAGTGCGCTCTATCGGCAACAAGAGGAAATGTTTCAATTGCACCGTATGCTTGGGTTCACTAACTAGAAATGTCAAGGCCGGTATGGAGCGTAGCTCGTATTTAGTAGGCCATGGTTATCAAACGCATAGTTCAACTGGTTGCTAGTAGATGCCACTCGTACAGATCCGGTGGAGAACTTTGTTTAAATTAAATATTTTCCATTGCAAAATGCACAACATAACGCTCAATTTTATGATGTATCCGCACTTAAAACAAAAAATTTAAAGAAATCAAGCGAAGAAATACAACTCTGGTAGGTTTTGGAAACCCGGTCGACCGGGTGAAAGACCAAAGCTCTAACCACATAGCCAAATATTTCCACCCAGTTCGAACGTTATCAATAGATTTACATACAACGTCTGAGCAAATAATGACTTGGACTCAACGATTTCTTCACTGGAGTATATATTATTAAAATTAATTTCATAGAAAGTTTATATTATATCTATATTGCTTGCATCATACTCAAATTTGTGAAATATAGGTCAGATCGATAGATCAGCTGCCATCTTGTCTTGTAACCGAGACGGCTGAGCGTTTTAAAGTCACTTCTGCACTATAATATCATAACATAAACTTTTAATTTCGAATGGGCCACGTCCTTTAGAACAGTTTAAACCATTCTTGGTTCAATAATCGGAATTTGTGGTTCGCAATTCATGGATTATAAAGCTTGCAAAATTGTCACGGCCACCATCCTGAAATGGTATGGATGATGACCTTGTAGTTTGGGCGCAATACGTGTCCCATACAATGGTATGATATTATTAAATTTGGTAAAGATCCGAAGATTAATTTGGTCGTAATTTGATTTTAAGTTTTGGCCTTTTGAGTGGCCGCCATTAATTTTTGGTAAAGATGGCGGCAATATAAAGCATGAAACTGAGGTGCTCTTTGCTAGTGCTACCTGTACCAAATTTCATTTAATTTGGTTTCGTCGTCTTTGAATAGATTGGGGGGCAGAATACACACTCACCCACACACTTATACACAGACACTCATTCACACACAGACGGACTGACAATTTTGGCCCGTGTAGGTCTCATGAGGCTACTTTCATGTTTTGCAAAAATGGAAAGTAGGCTAATAATCTGAAATAAATTACATGTGATTAAGATTTATATATGCTTTTGCGGACTATTGAAGAAGAGGGAGAAGAAGAAGAAGAGGAAGAAGAAGAAGAAAACTAAGAGTTGACATGCTTCACTCGTCAAGCGAGCATCATCAGATCCAAATAAGCAAGACAAATAGCTCTACCAAACACTACAAAACTTTCAGTGACACCCTCAGTTAGTGTATGTCCTCAAAAGAAAGAAATAAATTAAAAAAGTCGTACAAGAAAACCTGTCAGAAACGTAGTAAGCGTGGTAATTAATACTGATAAATAATAAGGCATTAAGGACCGAAAAAGAACTACTTATTTTAATGTTGCAAAAACTTAGAAATTACTGTACTATCCCTTCAACCAAAACCAATCGTTCTTCCCCAAACTAATCTATGAAGGTATAGCAACTATTGTGTGCTACACTTAAGCAGTAAGCCCTAAAACCGCAGTAGAAATATAAACTAATATGCGGAAATGAATTACAAGTGCTCGGTTATGATGATTAAAAGCTATCATTTAATATTGTTTGTCTATTACTTACTTACTCCTTGGCGCTACAGCCCATGTAGGGCCTTGGCCTCCTGGACAATCTTCACCCACTCCTCTCGGATCACGGCCTTGGCGCTACAGCCCAGGTAGGGTCTTGGCCTCCTGGACAATCTTCACCCACTCCTCTCGGATCACGTCCTTGGCGCTTCAGCCCAGGTAGGGTCTTGGCCTCCTGGACAATATTCACCCACTCCTCTCGGATCACGGCCTTGGCGCTACAGCCCAGGTAGGGTCTTGGCCTCCTGGACAATCTTCACCCAATCCTCTCGGATCACGACCTTGGCGCTACAGCCCAGGTAGGGTCTTGGCCTCCTGGACAATCTTCACCCACTCCTCTCGGATCACGGCCTTGGCGCTACAGCCCAGGTAGGGTCTTGGCCTCCTGGACAATCTTCACCCACTCCTCTCGGATCACGGCCTTGGCGCTACAGCCCAGGTAGGGTCTTGGCCTCCTGGACGATCTTCACCCACTCCTCTCGGATCACGGCCTTGGCGCTACAGCCCAGGTAGGGTCTTGGCCTCCTGGACAATCTTCACCCACTCCTCTCGGATCACGGCCTTGGCGCTACAGCCCAGGTAGGGTCTTGGCCTCCTGGACAATCTTCACCCACTCCTCTCGGATCACGGCCTTGGCGCTACAGCCCAGGTAGGGTCTTGGCCTCCTGTACAATCTTCACCCTCTCCTCTCGGATCACGGCCTTGGCGCTACAGCCCAGGTAGGGTCTTGGCCTCCTGGACGATCTTCACCCACTCCTCTCGGATCACGGCCTTGGCGCTACAGCCCAGGTAGGGTCTTGGCCTCCTGGACAATCTTCACCCACTCCTCTCGGATAACGGCCTTGGCGCTACAGCCCAGGTAGGGTCTTGGCCTCCTGGACAATCTTCACCCACTCCTCTCGGATCACGGCCTTGGCGCTACAGCCCAGGTAGGGACTTGGCCTCCTGGACAATCTTCACCCACTCCTCTCGGATCACGGCCTTGGCGCTAAAGCCCAGGTAGGGTCTTGGCCTCCTGGACAATTTTCACCCACTCCTCTCGGATCACGGCCTTGGCGCTACAGCCCAGGTAGGGTCTTGGCCTCCTGGACGATCTTCACCCACTCCTCTCGGATCACGGCCTTGGCGCTACAGCCCAGGTAGGGTCTTGGCCTCCTGGACAATCTTCACCCTCTCCTCTCGGATCACGGCCTTGGCGCTACAGCCCATGTAGGGTCTTGGCCTCCTGGACAATCTTCACCCACTCCTCTTGGATCACGGCCTTGGCACTACAGCCCAGGTAGGGTCTTGGCCTCCTGGACAATCTTCACCCTCTCCTCTCGGATCACGGCCTTGGCGCTACAGCCCAGGTAGGTTCTTGGCCTCCTGGACAATCTTCACCCACTCCTCTCGGATCACGGTCTTGGCGCTACAGCCCAGGTAGGGTCTTGTCCTCCTGGACAATCTTCACCCACTTCTCTCGGATCACGGCCTTGGCGCTACAGCCCAGGTAGGGTCTTGGCCTCCTGGACAATCTTCACCCACTCCTCTCGGATCACGGCCTTGGCGCTACAGCCCAGGTAGGGTCTTGGCCTCCTGGACAATCTTCACCCTCTCCTCTCGGATCACGGCCTTGGCGCTACAGCCCAGGTAGGGTCTTGGCCTCCTGGACAATCTTCACTCACTCCTCTCGGATCACGGTCTTGGCGCTACAGCCCAGGTAGGGTCTTGGCCTCCTGGACAATCTTCACCCACTCCTCTCGGATCACGGCCTTGGCGCTACAGCCCAGGTAGGGCCTTGGCCTCCTGGACAATCTTCACCCACTCCTCTCGGATCACGGCCTTGGCGCTACAGCCCAGGTAGGGTCTTGGCCTCCTGGACAATCTTCACCCTCTCCTCTCGGATCACGGCCTTGGCGCTACAGCCCATGTAGGGCCTTGACCTCCTGGACAATCTTCACCCACTCCTCTCGGATCACGGCCTTGGTTCTCCATCTTTTTACTCCCATTCTCCTCAGGTCATCCTCTGCGTCATCCAACCATCTTCAAGTAGCTAGATGCATATACCGTTTCTGTTGCCAAGGTCGTTTTCCGTTGAATCCGTCCGGCTTTGTTTGTCCTTTGATTCCGTAACAATTGCTTTTTTACGGAGTAGGGTTGTTAACCCAACGCCCAACCCCCAACCTGGAGGACCAGGGTACTGCTCCTAGTCTGGCTCATCACTTTAGACCTGTCCAGCTTGAGTGACCCTACCAGGAGCTGAAGCTCCCGCTGGCATAGCTCTAAAGATCACTTGAGCTCGCAATCCTCCAATGGTCACCCGGCAACACCAGATTGCCTTCTTCAAGGTGGCAGTAACGGCGGGAGGTTGTCTATTACTAATGTGTACAAAGTAACATGTCATCTCTTAGTTTTCTTCTTCTTCTTCTTCTTCTTCTTCAATAGCCTGCAACATTAAATATAAATCTCAATCCCATGTAATTTATTTCAGGTTATATTTTACATATTCCAGTTCTTGAAATGTGTTTTGTGTTGACTGACTGAAAGCTATAATATTAGTTCTGTATGCTTCTGAGTGCCTTGTAATGACCAGAAAGGGTCCACTCAGAAAACTAGAGTTAAAAGAGAGGAAGGTCCTGAGGAGGATATTAGGTCCAATTAGAGAGGAAGGAGGCATTTACAGAATCCGTCATAATGTTGAATTGTATGAAGACCAGGAGGACATCATCACGTCTATAAGGAAAAGACGCGTGGCCTTTATGGACACTTGACACGTCTGGATTCTGAAAGACTCAGCAAGAGGATATTCACAGTAACAGGAAGAGGCAAGGCTTCTAAGAACAAATGGATTGCGTCAGTTAAGTCAGATATGGAACAACTAGATATCCCACTGGAACAAACTCGTGACCGTCTGCTGTTCCGTCGGGTCATCCGACAGGGCGTTTTCCCAACGTCCCTTACAAGTAAGAAGACTACAGGAGCTAAGTGGACAGAAGAAAGAAGACTGATTCACAGTCAGAAAATGAGGGACTATTGGAAGAAGAAGAAAGCAACAACTTTACCGAAGAGTAGATACGAGCCCCGTGGTCCTAAGTAGGCCTAAACGATAAAGAAGAAGAAGAATTAGTTGTTAATAAGGCAACACTGAAAAATTGCTTCAAAGCTATCATTTCTTAAATCTGAAAAAAAAAATACAAGTGGTAATCCCTAAGCCTGAAAAACTTACATTTTTAGATGTTATACCTTAAATCCGACTTAAAATAAAAACATTCAGTGGTATTCCCTAAATCTGAAAAAATAATTACATTTTTCAGGTGGTATTTCCTACTTCTGAAATTAAATTACATTTTCTCAGGTGGTATTTCCTGAATCTGAATTAAACATTATTCCGGTGGTATTCCCAAAACCTGAAAAAGAAATTTATGTTTAAGGGTTAGAGAATACCACCCATTACAATCGGGCACAATTGTGTTAACCAACCGAAAATCATTTAAATTTCGTTTACTTAGGCAACACTGAAATATGGCATCCAACATGATATTAAAATAAAAATCTGCTTCTCCGAAACTCCTGTTACTGAGTGGTATGTTCGTGTTATACCCTGCACGTTCCAATTAGGGACTCGTGCTGTAAACTTCCTTGTGTGGGTCTGTTAATAACGATTTCTAACTGTGGTTCTGTGGTTTTCTATGTTAAGGAAATATCGACACTATGAAATTCAAAAGTTTGCAAAATGCCTCCGTGAGTTTTGGGTTGAAACTTATCTATCTCCATTTCGCAATCAGATCAAATGGGTAATGCCAAAAGAAAAGTCATGTGCCTTAGCTGCTTTTCTTCAGCATGAAAATGCTCTGTTTTTTACCATGAATCATATTATTATTATTATAGAAGAAAGATGAAAATTTGCGGTAGAATGCTAGTTTCTTTTGAGGGGATTGTAAGTTAAGACATAGAATTACTAAATAAATGTTTCCGCGTCAAAAGAAGAACGATATATGAGAATACCAAGCAGCAGTCCAGTGTTATTCGTTTGCGCTATCAGTATTTAATTACTGTAAGTTATTCAACTTCACTATTCACACGGTTCACTTATTCAAGACCGACATCGCGAGAAGAATAGGACGGTTCACTTGGCCTTTTTTGACTTAGAAAAAAAATCAACGGGGGATACCCCACGATTTTATCTGTCTAGAGAACCTCAATCAAATATTGTAGTGTTCCCTGTTAACCAGCTTCACATGAAATGATCCGTGTCTATAATCTCAATAACACAAGTACTGAGAAATTGTTGCGAGACCTGTACCTACATTGGGATGTGTCTGGTTTGAAACTACCTTGTGTGCTTCTTCTTGCTGTGGTGATCAGATTGCGAGACATATTGCTTCGGAAGTGTTATACTGAGCTATTGGAACGACAAGTGTTTTTAAACTCCGTCCCGCTCATTCGTCTACTACTTGTCTTCAAGCTTGTTAGTGGTCCTTGACGACAGGTTTGATCCGGCCACCGTAATACGACTGACTGGAGACGAATGAAGAGTGACATAGCAGTTTGCCAAACGACTGGTTCTGGTACATAATGTAATGTAGCAACAAAACACTATAAAATGTAAACGTTAAACGAACTCTGTGGTTTCCAAAGGAATCCACTTGACTCGTTTCGAAGTAAACATGATCAAAATGACGATTATGCAAATATGATCACAGATTTAAGAAGATCCACAGTGAAAAGTGAAGGAAGTGTTCGCCATTATTTTAAGCCTTTCAAGATTTGATTTCGGTGTTCGAGGTGGGAACTATTCTTTGTTTACTCGTGTCACGTTGTCAGCCTGCTTGGTTGACAGGTACAGTTGCGTGAGTGGGATATGACTCAGCTCCAGCAACCTCAGTCATCGTTCACATGAGATCCTGTGACGCGACGCGACGTATGCATGCTCGTAAGCCGCCCACATTTACGTCACCCCTACCCTGCTGCACTGGGCCAGGGTAAACGGGCGCCCAGCTGACCACTCCTGGCTTACATCGTCTGTCAAACTCAAGTAAGTATCCCACCAATCCTGAAAAGTATAAATTAAATAATTCACGTATTATTATTATATACAAATTTCAGCCAATGGCAATAGCAGAGTATTTTAATTGAACGCCCGTAGGCTCCCAGCAAGTTCATTTTCAAGTCGTTTCAACTTTGGCTACCAGATGCCACAATCACTGACACCTAGCGGCGAACGTTGGAACTTGATAGAGCGTGTCTAACCAAATAATCTACAAATGTGGCTACATACCACCAATTGTAGTGGTAGGTTCTTTTACATGCCAAAACTCTATGACAAGGTCCCTCTGGCTTTACATCCCCCCGAAGGAAGGCATACCAAAAGAATTTAACGCTCTTAATAATCCGACGACTTCGCGCGGGTTTCGTTCGTAAAGGTTGTGTAATACCGTCCTACCACCTACCGTAGCTTGCCACGGTGGGTGAGTGGATAGCGTGTCGGTCTACTAACCTCAAGATAGCAGGTTCGCTCCTGGCCGTGGTTCACAAACATTTCCAGTACAATGTTTCACTGCGTTGAGATGGATAAATCGCGAGAAAAGTCTATTTGAATGTTTCAAATTTGCTGGGCCGCCATGTTCGTTTTGTACTTTCCAGGGTTTTGAAAGTCACATAGGTGAACTTATAGTTGTGCCCTTTATAACCGTACACAATTTCAAGGTGATATCTACTGTATATTAGTTTCGGAGATATATAGAATGCCGGTGAAGTATTTTGCACGGCCACCATGTTGGATTGGTGAGACGTAAATAAATTTGACGGGCTCGGTCGGGATTGGACGAGATAGTACTATGACCTGAGCGAGTTTCATTGAAATCTCTCCAGCCGTTTGGATTTTATTAAGGGGGCACACACACATACTCACTAAAACACACATACCCCCACACACTGACAAACGGCGATGTCATAAACGTATTTCTTCGTAAATGAAAATGGGCTAAAAAGTATTACACAAATTATTGAAAAGAAAAAAGTTTTGTAATAACGAAATTAAGTTGCGTGACTTCATGCATTCAAACGTGTATGCTACAGGATGTATGCAAATGATTGCAGAACTCTTTATAATATTTTCACCGCTATCCCCCCCCCCCCTTTTTTTATCTAGCTTGGCTGTATCGCTAAGTTGTGTCTTGTTTCCGACAGGGTGTGTTCTTTAGTAGAGTGAAACGGGGTGAACTCTCCATAAAAGTGTGTTCATTTAGATTGTTGGGATTGTTTCGTTTGGCTAGGTGAATCTCGATTGCTTCCTTTATGTCGAGAGCTCTGCCTTTCGATTCGTGGTGAATTATTTTTAGGTCAGTCTCGATTTTAGTATAGCTGTGCCCCGTGTTACACATATGTTCGCATACGCCTGAATGTGTTCCGTATCTTATCGCGTTCCTATGTTCATTTTCGGTCGGGATTGGACGAGATAGTACTATGACCTTAGTGAGATTAATTGAAATAAGTTTTGTAGTAACGAAATTAATTTGCGTGACTTCATGCATTCAAACGTGTATGCTACAGGATGTATGCAAATGATTGCAGAACTCTTTATAATATTTTCACTATAGTCGTGCACAGAAGTGAATAACAAGTGGCAGCTGCAGCCTTTAGATCATATTCTCTTATACATTGCATTACATTACGATTTATGGAGACGTACTGCATGGCTGTGTTGGCTAATTATAATTATAATAATAATAATAATAATAATAATAATAAATATAATAATAATTCACCGTTTCCATAATGGAGAGGTACAAGGTTTAACCAGAAGGAATGGCGTAATACACCAGCTAGAACGAATCTAGAGTGGGTAATACAAACATATATTTTGTTGCTGTTGCTTCATTTGAGAGGCTTGAACATCATGGCCTTAGCTCCATGTATTGGGTGTGTGAAGAATTTGTATAATTATATATGTTACTGTGGGGTCTGAAGTACCGTTTGTACTGTATTTGTAAATCAATTGAGGATTGGGAAGGCGATGGCCATGAGCTTAAGTTAGGAACCATCCCGGCATTTTCCTGGAGTAAAAGTAAAAAAACCAGGGAAATCGAACCCAGTTCTTCTCAGTTTTTCCTCCCGAGGTTGAGAGTACCCCGATCTAGCCCTCGGACTAGAATTAAATATCTTGGTAGAGCCGTGGAGCGAACCTCCGGGATGACAGCCAAGAATGCTAGCCAATACACCAGGTGGAAGTACACATAGAGCATCAAAATGATATGATCCTGTTGTTGATTCATTTAACGGGTTTTGCGACGTCGTGGTCATGTGGCCCCTTGTGTTTATGTGTGTGTGTGCGTGGAATCTGCCTGATAACCTCTGTCATTGCGATGGCTGTACTAGGATGTATATTTTTATTGGGACCCAGGATTTGGGTAGGAATCGGCTTAACATTGATTTAGGTACCATACCGGCAAGATTTGGAGTAAAAGTGTAAAACCACGGGAACACACATACAGTACGATGTCTTAGATAGGAATCAACCCCAAAACTTCTCAGTTCTGCTACACGAGGCTGAGTAAGCCTCATTCCACCCTTTGAACCCCCAGAATTAAATTTCATAGCTGAGCTGGGAATCGAAACTCGGTGTCCACGCTGACAGCCAAGAGTACTAGTCATTGAACCACGAGTTTGGTGAAATGAAAAGAAACGTAGATTTTCACCAATGATCGTATTGTATCAGAGCAAATACTACTGACAATGAGAATACATTGCCGTATGGCCACGATCCACAGTGGTCCGGATTTGAAAAAAAGCGGACAAAAATACTTTCCGCTAAATGAAATGAAATACTTTTGTATAAAACTTAAAATTAGATGTTACTATTAGGTAAATTTGTCTTAGTACATAAAATTACTTATTCATCCTCTGATCCGGATGAGTCGACTTCTTCCCCTTCCTGCTCCGTCTCGTCCTCGGGTATTGACAATAAATTACCCACCTCCTGAGGCAACTGTCTTCATTTCTTCTTCGGTAGACTTCCCGTGCTTGAGATTACTGGATCAGAGCTTAGCAATAGTCTATGGAACAAGTCAAAATTATTGAAAATTCTTGAGGATTTTCTGGTATGGTCTTCTCTATATTTTCTTACGTCTTGGTTTCTAGACTCTAAGACCTCTTCTGAAAGTTCTCCAATCGGCAAAATAGCTGCTTCTATAATGAAAGATCCATGGATAAGTATTTTATGGAGTGTTAGAGGCATGTAACACTACGGATATAGCCGTACATATAAGCTTGCTGTTTCGCAGCAGTAGGAATTGAACTCTGAACTATTAATTTCATGACCAGAGGAAATTGCTTTTAAAATTATTCCAAAACGAGTTATTAACTCACAGTCTACCCCTGTTATTTCGGATGCTACTTGAGGTTGATCAAAAAAACCTTCGGGCAGTGTTGCCATCACTGGTTGTTCCATATCCAGGCTTCGGAATATCAACTAGAAGACCTAATCTCGTTCTGAATGAGTCTTGCACATTTTTTTCTTTCTTTCGAATAAGTCTCGATTACCATCTTTCACGCTCACTTTCCACTTTTTAAAACCCAGGCGGTACGAAATACGCAGGAGACATTCAAAAAATCGAAAGTGGGCGTGTGGAACTGAAATTCCAAACTCAAGTTGTAAATTGTCGACGAGCTTTTGTGCCACTTATGTAGAATTTTCATTTCTGAAAAATTCGCACCATTCGTTTGCCCCTTGTTGGTGTAGTCGTGGTAGCTTCTTTTTAGCTTGGCTGATGAATCGTCTCCCTCTGCCCTTAAATTCATAACGGTCGCATAGGCAAGCTCTGATGAACTGGCACTCGCCCTTAGGTCTTTAATTTTCCTTATTTTGCTTCTCTCCGTTAGCTCATGAAATTCTTTTGGAGGACGACCTCGATCTACTGATTATGCGGATCCAGGAATGCTCGGAATTGATATCACAATTTCTGTTTTCAACCAGTCTGAATATTTCTTCAAAAAAAAACATGTTCTAAGAAGTTACACTTTCTCCACCGGTCAACATACGGCAAAAAGAAAAGGTTCTTATATTATTATACACTGTTTTCTCTACACTGTCGTAAACATTTAATTAGAATTTGTTAAGGAGATATGTTACCACAAACTTTCCTTGACGCGCGCGAGACTGAGTTTTGTTCTCTCGAATCTTGTTAATAAGTTCACTGCGACTAACAACGAAAATTCATTTTTCACTCTTCACAACACACACAACTACTACTAATCAATTACTTCTCGTGATTGAAGATTATTTTGGTTTCATGGCCTCGAGATATCCCTTGCGTAGCATAAACAAATGTCTCAACAGGCCCTTATCTCGCGCGAGTGTTTATCCTCAGAGCGCGCAGTAATGTTCTCTCCCTTCTCAATCACGCATCTGGCGGGTTCTGGCGATGAAACCTTTAAGGATATATTCTCCAGTCTTCATTTTAAAACTTGCATAAGTTTCATGGTATACATATGTATACATTTTTTTGTAGGTCAAGAAACATTTATTTTTCTTGAAGAAAATAAAGCACTATAAAAATAAGTATAACAGTCCTTATAAGTGATCTGAAATCAAAAATCATGCTATAATCAAATATATCAGATCACAAACTACATACAGATACAGTATTATAGACCCCGAGTTTCGTTTTGAAGTTAGAATGATAGTTCAAAGTTTACTTAATGGAGCGCGGAATTCAGAAACGAAGAGTTGTATCACTTTTGTAGTATTATATCTGAGAAACACATAAGCAATTTCCAAAGAAAAAGTGAAATTAATGTACACTGATTAACATACTTCACTCGGGAGTTGGTTTGGCCTTTCTAATGTAAAGTTGAAAAATCTATTTTTGTCCGCTTTTTTACGGATCCGGACCACTGTGCGATCCCAGCACGTGAGCCAGTATGACATTGCTCGCAGAAGATACCTTTCAGTGATCCTCAGTGGTTTCAGGTGTCATTTTGCCTTGGTTTGCTCCATTCGGCATTACAGAAAAGGACTTTGACGCTATATCCACCTGTTTGCAGGTGAGTTCTGTGTGTAACCCTCCCTCCGATGTAGTTATGAGATAATGAAAACCACGCTCTTAAGTTCTTGATGAATTTGCCTTGAATCTGAAAGGCCGTTCCGCTGATGCAGAGCCCTATATTTCCTATTGATTTATTAAACATTCCAGAAGAAGAAAACTCCCTAACAAGAGATTCCAAGGAAACAACTCTATTTAAATCTCACAGTATCTTTCAGAACCAGTAAATGTTCGTGGCAAAGAAAATTACCCTCTCCTACCCTCAAGGAGTTTAGTGGTATTTTAATTACCCTTACAAGAGGGTTGCATTTCTCTCCCCAAGGCTTGGCTGCTCTTGTTTGTACAGCAACAGCCTGAACAATATGGCTCCTCATAAGCACATGGGACAACATGCAGACCTCTTACATATTTACGAAAAACGTGACTTCCCTTTGCAAGTCTAGCAAGCAGCTTGTTGGCGTTCCGTTAGAAATCAATCATAATCTTGTGGCAGGGTTTTAAAATGCAGCAACCCTTTCTATAATGGGCTAACATATTAAAGAAAACGTTTAATTTATATGCATTAGACAAGGGAAGTTTGATCTTGTCTAATAAATGATTACTCGAGCCATATAGTACCAACGAGGATGGCGCTATCTCTCTGCCATTACTAATAACTCAGGCACACGCTTATTAATGATGGTCGTATATACGGAGTTAATTTTTCATTAAGACTCGTTCCTTATGCATGCACACTGTCTTTACACAATTGCTGTAAGTAAATTATCTTACTTTTTCTTTACTGATAGTAAATAGAGCAGGGCCACCCAAAGTTTTTCACATGCAGCGTGAGTAAATTGGTTGGTTCCTCAGTTTAGGGGCTGCGGCAACGTGGTCATGTAATCCCGTGTATTTTGGGTGTGTGTAGAGTCTGTCTGATAGCCGGTGTTAATTGTGATGACTGTATTAGTGTGTGTTATCTGCAATTCAGGTAAGGAATGCAGACGATCAATTTCAAGTAGTTCCTACTTTTGTTACTAAATGCTGCCGTCAACAACACCTAGCTGAAAATTTGGCTGCTAGTTGCCACCGCAACCATCACCTGGCACCAAACGTTGGAACTTAGAGCGTTTATCAAATCTAACCTACACATTTAGCTTCACACAATTGTAGTTAGTGGAATGTTCTATTTCATGCAATACATCTATGAAATGGGCCCGCCAGCTTTACTTCCCCTCCGAAGGAAGTGATTTTAACGCTCTTTAAGAATCCGACGACTTCAGCCGGGTTTGAACCCGCGATCTTGGGCATAGAAGCTCAGCATGCCATCAACTACGCCACGGAAGCCGCCAGTGAGTAATTAACTTTGTTGATTGGTCGTGGGCCAAATGCACAGTTTAACAAATTAAATAGCTCTCATATGGAAAAAACATGGGAGGGGGAGGAGGGAGCGGGTGGTAGATAAAGTAAGGTTATGGAAGTGCCATGATAAAGGCTATTTCTAAAATGATAACTCTGTAAATTATTTGACAAATACTAAAACTAATAAATATTTTTTAAAAATAACTTAGATGGTTACCATTTTAGAAATAGTTTTGAACCTAACCTTTTTATAAATTTAATTGTTACTCGTTGAAAATTATTAGAAACACATAGACAATTATTGATTTCCCTTTATCACATTATCACACAAACTTGCAACTTCATTTTTGTTTCTATTTATAAATATTATTAATTACATTTGTTGATAATGGTCATCATGTAACCGAAACCGCTACATTGGAAAACATAAATAATAACTTTATTGACTAAAGGTAGTTTTTCGTTGCTTATAAGGATTCTTTTTTTTTCGCAGCACTTCAACATGCAAACCTGAAATTTTAGAAGTACTGTATTTCTCCTTATATGTGTTATGTTTTAACACAGCCATTTTTAGCCTATTTTCATTTATGAAGATAATAGGCTTATGAGTTCACCTTTTGTCCGTGTGTGTGTATGTGTGTATCCCTAATGAAATCTAAATGGTCGAATCGACTTTAATGAAACTCGGAAAGTACATAAGGTCCGACTTCGACCGTGCCAAACAAATTTTGATACGCTTCACCAATTCAACATGGTGGCCACGCGAAATATTTCACTGGCATTCTATATCTCCACAACGGTGACGGATATCACCCTGAAATATTGTCCAGTGATAAAGGGTTCTACAACAAGTTCACCTAAGTGATTTCAAAAACCTGTTGAGTACAAAACGAACATGGCGGCCAAACGAAATAGAAAACAATTTATGGATTTTTCTCATGATTTAACCGTCCGAGTGCAGTGAAACTTGATACAGTATACATTCTAATGCACTGGCCTCCAGTTTGATTCAATTGTTTTCCTAACCTCAAGATTTCGACTGCGCGAAATTGTAATATTATGTCTTTATATTTTGTGTCCTAAAGATGCGCTCGAAGTGAATGTTTGAATAATGAATCCACGCATTAATCTTCATCTAACGATACACAACTCTATGGCCTACATATATAACCATCCAAAATGGCGATCCTTTTCATAGGCAGGATAATTATTAATAGAAAAGACCAATAGGATATATGAAGGTAGGCTATATAGTACTTCACGCAACTACTTGTTTAAAATTTACTTTAGTTTAAAAATACTTGATGGAAATGTTTATGAAAATGTGAAAATTACGCCATATCTAAGAAGTCCACAAAATATAACAAAAATTCTTATTTGAAAAAAGTCTGCATCATTCCTGAAAAAAATACACAATTATTTCGTGTTATAAGTTTCTGAAAAATATGGTAAATTAACATTTGAAAATTAACATGGCTCCCTGAATAGTTCCACAGAAAATACAATTTACTTTAGAGAATTAGATCTTCTACCATATTGACCCAGTGCTTTTCGCGGTTTCCAAAACTGTATCAATAAACTTCTTTCGTGTCTTCAGTCCCGATACAAAATTTCAGACTTATATCTCAGGTAAATCCTGAGAAAACGGAATTTATTTCTTGAAAATTCACCCGGCCGCAATATTGGTTTTGTATTTAACACTACATTGAATCTCATATAAATAAACTTTCTATACTCATCTGTCATCGTGCAAAATGTCAATCTTGTAGCTGTAATAGCTCCCGAGATATTGGATTTTTAACATTGCGTGGCTGCCGTATTGGTTTTGTGCTCTTCTAGTGTTTTAAAAGCCAAATTAATAAACGTGTTTGTATATTCCTTTCCTCTGTCAATGCACAAATTTGAAGTTGTTGGCTCTAATAAAGCGATATATTGATGAGTGGCGAAAAAAATTGCACTGCCGCCATTTTGGATTGGAAACAATATACAACTTTGAAAGGACAGTTGAGGTCTCCAGAGATGGAACTAACTAATTACCAATTTCCATTATTATTCGTCTAGAGGATCAAAAGTTTTGTGGAGGAACAGACACGCACACACACACACACACAAACCACTGGCACGTTTGATGCCATAAGCCTATATTTCACATATGTGTATAGCCTAAAGGGAGGGGGGCTCCAAATCTGCTTGCACTACAACTTTATTTAAATAGCACGTTCCCATATTTCGATCTCATCCTTCAATGACGTTTAAATAGCATGTAGTTCGATAATACGTCATGGGAAAGCAATAATTGCACACTCACGGTTCCTGGGAATTAATTAGGCGATAAGATAGAAGGTCTTTTGATCCTTGCCAGACTAGCGTTTAGACCGAGAATTCAGTAATGCTAGTTCTGCTTGTATATCGATAAGGGATGCACTGGAAGTGCGAACAACACCCATCTCGGCAGCTTCTAGCGTGCTTGTTATCAAGCTCACGATCAACTGGCCGGGAGTAGGAAGGCGATGAGACGAGATTAGCTAATATTACTGCACATCCACCAGGCTGCGATAGCGTTATGAGCGTATGCGATCCTTCTCTACAATTAACAATTTGAGAACAGAATCACTCATAATATTACCCTCAGTGAGCTGAGGTAATCAATGTGCATCTGTTATTTTTAGCCTACTCTTCCCATTTTGCATAAATGAGGAAAAGGTAGACTGATGAGATCGATCCGGGCAAATATGTGTTTGTATGTCCTTCTGTCTGTCTGGCTGGCTGTGTGTGTGTCTCCCCCCCCCCCCCTCTATCAACTCCTAAACGGCTACAGTAATCGAACCTAAATTTGGTAGGCGTAAAAATCTATACCTGAATATCTCAATACTGTATTTGATACTGATGTCAGTGCTACCAATTGCTGAAACATCGCAATCGAAATTTGAGCTCCTGGTGTATTCTTTGGAATACACGGTAAGCTTTTGCTTCGCTTTGCTTTAGTTCATCCCTTCCTTTTTTCGCCAACACCAACAGTGATCTCCTGATTTTTCTTTTTGGTATATGTTTCTTACACCACTTGTAAGTCTGTTCTAGATATATATCTTCCATGACCCACCTAGCGTCATCTAGCAGCGAATCTCTTAAGTTCCTCAATTCTTCCCTGTACAAGAGGACTTCCTTACCAATCTAGCCACAAGATCTCGTCGCTATCGCCAGCTATCATCTCCGTGATCAAGAGAACTTCGTCTACTTTTTCACCCACCAGGCTGCGCTAGTGACTCCTGCTATCAACTCTTTGAATACCATTTCATCAAGAAGACTTTTATTACTGTAAAGTTGGCTATTCTTATATGTATTCCTTTTGTCTCCTACCCCCACTCTTTTCCCCTTCCCCGGTCCCTCCGCGCTCCGTTGAGCGGGTCTCACTTGTACGTCGGAAGTCAAACCAGTCAGTTGGAGCTTAACGTAAGCTCGCCTCATCTACTCAAGAGGCAAACTTTTAAATTCGACGCCATGTTCGAGTTTTAAAACCAACCGTCAACAGCAACATCGCCTTCTTCATGAAGCAAAGATAAGTACCGACTTCATGTTTTAACCACATTTTCATCGCTTTTAAAAGGCTCAATGCTTTTATTTGGATTTTATAGACAGTGAAAGTTGCTATGTGATAATAACTGCTTTCAAGAGATGTTCTTGATCAAACTCAAAATATCAAGTCTAACTTTCAAAATGAAAGATTTTCTGAGATGCTATCTCACATCGAGGGATATTTCTAAAATACCCACTCTCTATATAATCTAGTTTTCCGCCGAGGGATTCTCTACCCAATTTAAACAACTTATCATTGCTCTAGAACCTTCCTGAACCTACACTCTATCTACCAGTTATACTGTCATGTACTTTCCACTCACAAATGGGAATACTTTTTCAACCTAAGGAATCTTCCTTATGAACTGCTAATCAATATCTAATTTTTCTTCCTCCGTTGGGATTCTTCTGGTGCATTCAACTATAACCTACAAGTTTTTCAAGCAATAGACTCTCGTAAATCTAGTGTAACTAGTTATTTTCCACCATTGCAATAACTTTCTTTGCCATCAACGTTTTGTGCTACTACAGTGAACTCTTCAACTATATCAACAGACTATAGTGAAAACAGTGCCTGTTCAACTTTTCATCCGCGTCGCGCTCGTCCAAGTACAATAAATACGGCAATGAACACTTTTCCACAATCCCATTTGATCTTTCCCAAACCTTTTACTAACAAACTAAAATAATAAAATTGTTACTTCAGGTCTTTTTTCAATGAGGTGTCACTCTACTTAAGTGCCCTCCCTTATTTGCTCCACGTATAACGAATTAATGTCTGTAAAACTTCGTGTTTAGTACACGCCTTAAATTATATTGTTTCTCCCTTCTAATGAGGGAATCCAATTCTTTCAACTCAAAAGTGAGTTATCTCTAGGTTTCACGAAAGGGAACTTGCCCCGTTTTTCTCGTGATCCCTACTTAAACATAGGAGTTCTAGAAACTTCCTTTCAATTTTTCTCTTCCGGTTTCACAATAAGTGACCTGCCCTTATTGTATAATCTCCTATGTATAATCATTAAGCGTAGTTCTGCATTAATACAAGAAGTTATAGAAACTTCTATTTCATTCTTCCTGTTTTCTTGTTGTTGTTACTTTCGAAGTTCTTATTTGGTCATATTTCTAAGATACCTATCTAGAAATCCTTAAAGTACTCACCTTGTACTTGATTTATTGTTTAACTTTAATTACGTCAATTATCTTTAAGTTTTCCATTTATTCATCTTAGCAACATTTCCAAATTTTACGAAGATTGTAAAGCATATAAAAGGTTTAAAACCAAAAGAATTGTCAATTGCCTGGCGCAAGCTTTAGATGTTTTCGGAGGTCTGCGACCCCAATTGTTTATAAAAATCAAAATTATATATTTGTTACATAACCTACTTCACTTTACATTGTTAAATAAATTAAGATTTGTTCTTTGCTTTATCAGTTCTCTAACATAACGGTTAGGCAAGATCCTGTCTTCCTTTACTCTTCCTAGGTTTATGCCCTCTTTAGTAAAAATAAATCTATTGATATGGTTTTCACCACTTGTTGCATTTGAGCGAGAAATCTTAGTTATTAACTTAGTAAAGTCACTCTTAGCTTTAATAGCTAATTCTAACTGGCCAGTAAGGCAAGCATAGCTCGCTACGCCAGCTTCCTGCTTGTGGAGATTCTCTCTAACACTTATGGTTGGTTTTTCAAAATATAAGGGTTTCTCATTGTCTAAATTTTTAGTCGGCGCCTCGCTGGGTAAAAGCTTAGTCATTTCTAAATGCAACTATTGGTACACTTACCAAAATTATTCCCAAGGGTATAATTGCTTTATCCCTATTCTTCTTGGAAGCATTTGGTCGCTCTTTAGAAATTCTACAATTTCGAAAACTAAAATATCAAAGCTGATTCAAATTATTTGTACTCTTCAAATTACTTATTTAGAAACAAACTCCTTTGAACAGATACACAATAAATCTGTTACTCTTTGTCTTGCCAGACCACCAACCTTCCCCATAGTAGGTATATGTATGCTTGAGAGGGAATACGCTACAGCAACTTTCTTGCGAACAGCCCAAGTTCCTGCTGCGTTTCATGTTAGCTTCGCCCAGGTCCCTACCCACTTTAGGTATCGGAGAGCGGATTTTCAGTAGCAGCTGCCTTTGAGTATACTTAAAGTTAAAATTATAACTTCTGTTGAACTCTCGTCCTATTTTCCCATCCTTTTTCTCCAGTCCGAATCCCACTTCTTTTTCTTCATCATCTTCCCTTGGGGGTTAGGTTATTCCCAAGCTAATAATCTACCCAGCTCCATGTTAGATATCATGGAAGATATTAATGGGAGCTATTTCAAAATTGGCACACGTATAGATAATAATATTTCAGTTTACTTTCCAGGGGGCCATACATGGCAGTGTTGCCAAAATGATTATAAGCCTGCTGATAGGTTCAATTTTAAATGCATATAACTTCTACACTATCAATTGGAATTCAACCAAATTTCGTATGTGCTATGTGTACAATAACAGATATGACTATGAGTATTCTTAAGAGCAACCAGGGCTGCCAACTGTTAATAAATGCTGTCTCTATTTTTGTTACCCTAATACCAATATATCAGAAAGTATGCAAGCCAATAGCTCTAAACTTTGCACACGTATAGTACCTGGCATTCTAGATTAATTTGGAGTAATTTGGACTTCAACCAAATTTTATATTCTGTACCTGAAGAGAAGGAACTAAGAATATATTCAGTCACCAGGGCTGCCAACTGTAGTGCTCTATTAGGATTCATGATGCGTGGATACAGTTTTTGATCTAATTAGAAATTATATATTACCAACTTAATGTCGTCATTATTCTAGATATATCCATGTAGATTAATCATTGGCATGAATCTTAAATTTTAAGGAAAGTAGGCTCTTTAGTTCGTCACACGGAACTTCTTGTTTCTGTATAATGATTGATTTTACAGTCGATTCTAATTATAATGTTATTAATACAGCCAATGGCCACGTATTTTTCTTTTCCGGACAAGTCAGGGAAGAGATATTGAAAAGCAATCATCCGTGGAAAGGAACCGTCCCAGCATTTGCCTGGGGGTGAACATGAGAAACCACGAAAACCATTTCCAGGACACTGAGGTGGGATTCAAACTCACGCTCTCCCGATGCAAACGAGGCACGAGGTAGTGCGTTAGCACTCTCGGCCACCGCAGCTGGTTGGAAATCCAATTATCACATATCATTATTTATGTAGTACAGTGTAATTCTTTTTCGCATTTTGATTCCTTGGTAGATATTTTTAAAATGTTCATACATCGAGCATTTAAATTGTAGCTTCTCTATGCAGGCTATTTGTATGAAACATCATTATCCATTTCACAAATTGTATTCTCCACCGTTCATTACTCTTTAAATCCATATATTCGTATGACATGTTATAAGTGTTGTTAATAATAATAATAATAATAGTCTAATAATAATACTGTTATCGGTTTTTCGTCCCTTTTAACACTGTGAATTTTAGAGACACCTGAGTTCCCAAGTTTTGCCCCAAAGGGGATCTTTAACGTGCCATTAAATCTGAAACGACTCTCTCACATTTGCACACATCAAATGCCAACTGACTTCGCCAGGATTTGATCCTGCAACCTTGAGCACAGCAGGCAAGAACTTTACCGCTGAGGCAGGCAGCCAGTCATTATATATGTGTTAATATGAAGGTTATGCTGAGTTTTGTCAAATCATATCTTCAAGAAAGTGATATATACGAGGCACGTCCAGAAAGTAAGCTCCGTTTGGTAATAAAATTAAATTGTGTACAGATACAGGAAAAATATTTATTGCACAACATTCTACACCTCTTCAACTACTTTTCCACATAACTGCCAAACTTTTGCAGGCATTTGTCATAGCGTGGCACAAGTTTTTGGATACCTTCTTCATAGAAGTTTGCCGCCGACCCGTAAACGAGAGTGAAGACGCCCCTATAGGATATCCCACCATTCGGCCACCACTGTTAGGCAAATTGTGTATGTGGTCAGGAGAACTCCTAAACATACGCAGTTCTCCTGGTAAGCACGCAATTTGCCTAACAGTAGTAGCCGAACGGTAGGATATCTTACAGGGGAGTCTTCACTCTCGTTTACGGGTCGGCGGCAAACTCCTATGAAGAAGGTATCCAAAGACTTGTGCCACGCTATGACAAATACCTGCAAAGTTTGGCAGTTATGTGGAAAAGTAGTTGAAGAGGTGTAGAATGTTGTGCAATAAATATTTTTCCTGTATCTGTACACAATTTAATTTTATTACCAAACGGAGCTTACTTTCTGGACGTGCTTCGTATATAAATTTTACATAAAATTTTGAATTGACGGTGGTTTGTGGGGTTTGTGGGACGTGAATCGCGAAGATATGTCGACATTTTCGGGAAGTTGCACTGCAATAGGTAGCATTCTAATGAAATCTACCTAAAACCCACAGGAACCACAAGCCATAATGGGCCTATGCCTACGAAGCGACCACTGCCCAGCCATTTGGCTTGCAGAGTATGAGATGACGCGTTGTCAACGCATCGGGTCCCCTCGGCCGTTATTCTTGAATTTTGTGACCGGGGCCATGCCTCACTGACAGACGGCTACTCAATTGTCCTCACGAGGATGAGTGCACCCCGTTCGAGCCCACATATCAGTTTCTAAAATCCTTAATGGATTCTGACGAACCTGGGGCTTCCGGGATAGAGGCAGGAGCACTTCTTCAACACCACCGGGCCGGAAACCGTTATTTTAAAAATATCCCTTTCTGATATTATTATAAGGTTTTACACAGTAACCTCACTGTTTACTATCGGTGGTACGCTTCTCTCTGATTGAAAAAAAAAAGTTATTTTAGGTATATAGTGGACAAAATTGGGAAACATCCCATTATTTGTGGTGGGTGCACTTTCTTGTCATGCTTGTTTCATTGCATTCATCTTTGTGGTGCCGTCTTATTGTAAGCTCATATAACATAGACTTAGTAACCACATTCACTGTGTATTCTGTACCACAATAATGTCGATGGCTTGGGACTCCTGGGGTATAGTGCAAATTTTGAGGTTTGTTAAGAGCGGCGTACCATTATTCAATTACCAAACAATGTGGCTTTACACATCTGTGAGAACAACAGAGGGGAACACTCTGTGAGTGTATTAAAGGGTCAGGATAATCTACTTTATTTCTGCAGAGCGGAGGATTTGTAATTTACAACTGCGCCCCTCTTACGTATTGCACCTTCACATTCCAAGAAACAGGAGCTAGCCCGCTATGTGGTTACATACCGCACAGTGTCGACAAATTCAGTCTTAATCATTTCAGACATGAAATATCTACACTTAAGTGCATAATATCGGCTACAAAATACAGTTTGTAATAAGCGATGACGAGTTAATCGATTAATTTGATATTAATCGAAAGCGATTAATCGAATAGCTGTTCATTCGATTAATCGACTAACCCAAAAATGGTTTAATCGGGTAACTGAAGAATCGATTACTTGATTAGTAGACACGAGATAAGAAAATAAGTATAAATGAGAGGTCATCGCTAAAGTTAAGTTACGCTTATTCTCGGAATGATGTGTAGGCCTAGTCATATACATATAAGTTGCCTTTTGCCTAAATATTCGAAGTGTCCTATCTTGTTTATTTCAACAACAACCTAATAAGAGTCAGTGATAGTGGATAGACAAACACCAATTAAATTGGGAAGCGTTTCGAAAAGAGAAAATGAAGAGTTTTCAGCAAAGATTTTGAATTATTGTTCAATGTTTACAATATAGGACAACAACATTTTTGTTTGCTTTGATTTAGCCGAGTTTTCACAATGATGATACATTATTTAAAAATATATGATACAATATATTTTTATTAATTAAATGCCTGTTTTATTTCTGTGAGAGCGTAGTACATCGATTCACTGCTTAAACGCACAAGCGGTTAACCCTAGCAATACCCACGGGGGGGATTTTATGCCCACCAGTTCCACTTTTTACGATTTATTCACGGTATTCCTTTTCTACGCTTACTGTACAGAAATGTATTGTCTATTTTGAATCCGGTTACCAAACCACACAATTAATTTTAAAACATTTTAATTCCTGTAAGCTATACGATAATAACAATTTTCTTTTGGTGGGCACGGAAACACCTCCGTTGATAGTTCGTGTCTCTCGTCATACTGTGCACTGTGGTAAAGGCAAAAGTTCAACAAAGCTCACAATACCACCATAATGTATTCTAGTTGCGGAAAACACAGTAATGAACAGTCGTATGTTCCTCGTGTGTTAAAAATGGCGAAGAGTATGATCAGTGAATAATTCACTTTCTGAACTTCCTTTTTTAATGATTTTTTTGCAACTGTTGTTAAATAAGATATGTTTTTACCATTTAAGATTCATTTACGGTTCAAAATACAAGATGTCGATAAAGGGGCACTAGGACTGAGTTTGTAGGAAAAAATGACTAATTAACTGTTTCTGTTTTTCCCATATATGGACCCCTGTGGATCATTTCAGTAAAACAGTTTTCATGCACCGCCATTTTTAAAGGCTCAGCGACATTTTAAAATCTCCTCTGCGTATAAAGAAGATGGAAGGCAAATCATAGAAAGTAGGCTATACTCTTAAAACTAGAACTCCTAGAAAGTCGTAGGTTAACTCAAATGAATGGTCTCTATGCTCTTTATCTCTACAACAAAACATTGTTGTTGTTTTTTTCAGATTAAAAAAAAAGTTTCATTGGGTGAGCCGAACTGGTTAATATAGCATGCGATTTTATAAAATTGATTTTATCTCCAAACAACATTTTGAGGTAATCAAATTGCTCCATGTGCATGAGATATTCTCCAATTTTACTTTAAAAAATCACTGGATATTCATAAACACAAATGTGTTGTAAGATAACATTGCAATATCTACAGCCGCTTTGTAAATTACAGACCAAAAAAAAATATGAAAAATTACCAAAATTCATAAAACATGATGGCACATAAAAAAAACTGACAGCATACATGTATCACATTCCTGAAATGTATCAATGTTATATTTAGAATAGTATTATGTATATGTAATGACAATATCAAGCATTTTACACAATTGCCAATGCGCATGGAGCATTTGGATCACACGGTATATTTTACTCATATAAATAGTAAACAAGAAGTTTCGTGACGAACTTAAGAGCTTATTTTCTTAAAATTTAAGATGAATGCCAATTATTAATCTATATGGTACTATCTAGAATAATGACGAAATTAAGTTGGTAATATCGACATTTCTAATTAGTTCGAAATACTGTATACCTGGCATAATGTATCCTAATAGAGCACTACAGTTGGCAGCCCTGGTGACTGAACAAATTCTTAGTTCCATTTCTTAAGGTACAGAATACAAAATTTGGTTGAAGTCCAATGGATAGCATGGACGGTACAAGCAGTTAATCATTGGATTTAACAGCGCGCGGAAAATCATATTGGCATCAATGTCATGCATGTATTGGTCAGAAATAATCTGAAATAAAATGATCTATTGTTGTGCCAATTTTGAAAGAAATCCATTAGTTAGTATAGAAGTTACATGCATTTTAAAATTGGACCTATCAGCAGGCTTAGACTCATGTTGGCAGCACTGACGTATATTAGTGACTCTAAATTAAACTATAATGCCAGGTACTAAACGTGTCTAATGTTTAGAGCTATTGGCTTGCATACTTTCTGATATATTGATCTTAGGGTAACAAAAATAGAGACAGCATTTATTTGCAGTTGGCAGACTTGGTTGCTCTTAAGAATACGCATAGTCATATATGTTATAGTACACATAGCACATACGAAATTTGGTGGAAATCCAAATGATAGTATAGAAGTTACAGATATTTAAAGTTGGACCCCTCAGCAGGCTTAAAATCATGTTGGTAGCACTGACGTACATACGTTACTTCAAATTTATATATATACTATTGGGTACTATACGTGTGCTTTGTTTAAAGCTGTCGGCTTGCATACTTTCTGATATATTGGTATTCGGATAAAATAAATTGAGATCATTTATTGACATTTGGCAGCCCTAGTGTCTCTTAAGAATACGCTCAGTCATATCTGTTTATGTACGCATAGCACATACGAAATTTGGTTGAATTCCAATTGATAGTGTAGAAGTTATATGCATTTAAAATTGGACTTACCAGCAGGCTTATAATCATTTTGGCAACACTGTCATGTATAGCCTCCTGGAAATTAAACTGAAATATTATTATCTCTATGTGGGCCAATTTTGAAATAGCTCCCATTCATACCATCCAAGATATCCAACATGGAGTTCAAATTTCAATTGCAATTTTTCAGCAGTTGGTAGCACTGACATCATTTTCAAATACGGCATTGAGATATTCAGGTATAGATTTTTACTCCTACCAAATTTTGTTTCGATTGCTGCAGCCGTTTAGGAGTTAATAGGGGGCACACACACAGCCAGACAGACAAACAGAAGGACAGACAGACAGACAGGCAGAAGGTCCGACACACTTTTGCCCGGATCGATCTCAAAAGTCTACTTTTCCTCATTTTTGCAAAATGTTAAAAGTAGGCTAAAAATCAATTACATTTCATCCAATTGTTTTCAAATTTGGTATGTGACTTAGTGTTACCATTCTAAGTATGCAGTTTAAATTTGAACTCATACTGATAAAAAAAACAAGTAGTTCCGTGAAGAACTATACAGCCTATTGTCATATACCTACTCAAGTTAATTGCCTCTATCAACATACAAAATTTCAGTTTGAAGGTTGTGATAGATTCGTAGCTATTGCGAACCGTCTAGATATTTCAGATGGTCGCCAGGTTGGATTTATTATTTATGTACTGTTACATGAAGGTTATTGTGTACATGTGGTACACGAGATTTTAAAACAAGATGTTCAGTAAAGAACATATAGCCTACTTTCTCCTAAATGCATGGGTATTGTTATAACTCTTTGTCCTTTTCAAGGAGGATAATTGAAAGTTGGTTGTAGTAGCTTGTTGAAATACAACGTGCTATAGGGATATTAAACATGAATATGAGGTGCCCTTTGCTAGTGCTACCTCTGTAAAAAAAATCATTCAATTCGGTTTCACCGTGTTTGAATTGATCTGGGGAATGGATTTGCACACATACATGGCCGCTATTTGCAAACTATTGGGCTGATGACCTTGTAGTCAGTCATAAGATGCTTTCCACAAAAAGGCATGCTGTTTCAAAATCCGGTAGATATCAAATTATTAGGATGGTCGAAATTTGATTTAAGCTTTTAACATTTGGGTGGCCGTCATTCCGTTTCCGTCAAGATGGCGGCGATATAAAACATGACACTGAGGTGCCTTTTGCTAGTGCTACCTCTGTACCAAATTTCGTTCAATTCGGTTTCACCGTGTTTGAATTGATAGGGGGAATCGATTTGCACACATACTTGGCCACCATCTGCAAACTATTGGGCTGATGATCTAGCGTTTTGGTCAGAATATGCTTCCCACATAAAGATTTGTTGTTGCAAAATTTGGTAGAGACTAGATTATTAGGTTAGTCGTAATTACATTTTAGCCTTTAACATTTGGGTGGCCGCGATTACGTTTCCGTCAAGATGGCGGTGATATAAAACATGACACTGAGGTGGCCTTTTCTAGTGCTACCTCTGTACCAAATTTCGTTCCATTCGTTTTCACCGTGTTCGAATAATATAGGGGGAATCGATTTTCACACAAAGATGGCCGCCATCCGCAAAATATTAGGCTAATGACCTATTAGTTTTGTCAAAGGATGCTCCCTCCATAATGGTATGTTGATGCAAAAATTGGTAGAGATCGGATGATTAGGTTAATCGTAATGTGATTTAAGCTTTGAATATTTGTGTGGCCGCCATTACGTTTCCGTCAAGATGGCGGCGATATAAAACATGACACTGAGGTGCCCTTTGCTAGTGCTACCTCTGTACCAAATTTCATTCCATTCGGTTTCACCGCGTTCGTATTAATAGGGGTAATCGATTTTGACACAAAGATGGCCGCCATCCACAAACTATTAGGCAAATGACCTATTAGATTTGTCAAAGGGTGCTTCCTCCATAAAGGTATGTTGTTGCAAAATTTGGTAGATATCGGATGATTAGGTTAGTCGTAATTTGATTTAAGCTTTGAACATTTGTGTGGCCGCCATTACGTGTCCGTCAAGATGGCGGTGATATATAACATGACACTGAGGTGCCCTTTGCTAGTGCTACCTCTGTACCAAATTTCATTCGATTCGGTTTCACCGTGTTCGAATTAATAGGGGTAATCGATTTTGACACAAGGATGGCCGCCATCCGCAAACTATTAGACTAATGACCTATTAGATTTGTCAGAGGATGCTCCCTTCATAAAGGTATGTTGTTGCAAAATTTGGTGGAGATCGGATGATTAGGTTAGTCGTAATTTGATTTAAGCTTTGCACATTTGGGTGGCCGCCATTAAGTTTCCCTCAAGATGGCGGCGATATAAAACATGACACTGGGGTGCCCTTTGCTTGTGCTACCTTTGTACCAAATTTCATTCCATTCGGTTTCACCGTGTTCGAATTAATAGGGGTAATCGATTTTGACACAAAGATGGCCGCCATCCGCAAACTATTAGGCTAATGACCTATTAGATTTGTCAAAGGATGCTCGCTCCATAAAGGTAAGTTGTTGCAAAATTTGGTAGAGATCGGATGATTAGGTTAGTCGTAATTTGATTTAAGCTTTGAACATTTGTGTGGCCGCCATTACGTTTCCGTCAAGATGGCGGCGATATAAAACATGACACTGGGATGCCCTTTGCTGGTACTACCTCTGTACCAAATTTCGTTCCTTTCGGTTTTACCGTGTTTGAATTAATGGGGGCAATCGATTTTCACAGCAAGATGGCCGCCATCCGCAAACTATTAGGCTGGTGACCTATTAGTCTGGTCAAAGGATGCTGACCCCATAAAGGTATGTTGTTGCAAAATTTGGTAGAGATCGGATGATTAGGTTAGTCGTAATTTGATTTAAGCTTTGAACATTTGTATGGCCGCCATTACGTTTATGTCAAGATGGCGGCGATATAAAACATGACACTGAGGTGTCCTTTGCTATTGCTACCTTTGTACCAAATTTCGTTCAATTTGTGCTCACCGTGTTTGAATTGATAGGGGGGACAGACATTCAGAGTACTCACACACACACACAGAGAGACTCACTCACACACACACATACACACACACAGACAGACACACCTTTTTTCGCCCTGTAGTGATCTCATAAGTCTACTTTCATTTTTTGCAAAAATCGAAAGTAGGCTAAAAATCACACAGCTGCCATCTTATGGTTATGGAAACAATTGAAATAAAATAGATGCGAGTGGACTAACATTTGTGTAAGCATTTAACGTGCAAAGGTTCACTGCACTCGGATGGTTAAATCGCGAGAAAATTCCATTTAAATATTTATGTATCGCGTCGCCGCCATGTTGGATTTGTGCTCACCAGGTTACTGAAAGTCCTATAGGTGAACTTATGTTCATAGCTTCTATGAACATAAAAAAATTCAGCTTGATTGCTGTAAAAGATTCGTAGATATTGAGAACCGTCTAAATATTTCCGATGCTCGCCATTTTGGATTGTTATATGTATAGGCCATAGAGTTATATACCATTAAAGGAAAATTATTGCATAGGTTCATTACTCAAACTTTCACTTCTTTCGCATGATTACGACTCAAGAAATAAAAACTTAATTTTAAAATTTCGCACAGCCGCCATCTTGAGGTTATATAAGCAATTGAACTAAATTAAATGCCAGTGCATTACAATATGCATAATTATTTACTGTACCACATTTCACTGCGCTTAGAGAGTTAAATCACGAGAAAAGTCTATTAAAATATTTCAAATTCACTTGGCCGCCATGTTTGATTTTTACTTTACAGGTTTATGAACGTTACGTAGATAAATTTGTACAAGTGCCCTTTATTAACGTACAAAATTTCAAGGTAATATCTGTAATAGTTTCGGAGATATGGAATGCCAGTGAAATATTTCGCACAGCCGCCATTTTGGGGTTATGTAAACAATTGAACTAAATTAGACGCCAGTGCATTACAATGTGTGTAATCATTTGCTGTACCATGTTTCGTTACGTTTGGATGGTTTAATCACGAGAAAAGTATATTTAAAAGTCTCAACTTTGCTTGGCCGCCATGTTGGTTTTGTGGTTACCGGGTTTTTGAAAGTCTCATAGGTGAACTTCTAGTACCCTTTATCACCGTACACAATGTCAGGGTGATATCGGTAATAGTTTCGGAGATACTGAATGCTGGTGAGAAATTTCGCACAAACGCCATGTTGGATTGGTGAGATACAATAAAATTTTAAGGGCACGGTCGAGGTCGCCCAGAATGGTGCTTTGATCTTACCGAGTTTCATTGAAATCGCTTCACCCGTTTAGAAGTTATTAGAGGGTACACACACACACACGCGCACACAGACACACGGACAAAAGGTGATCTCATAAGCCTTTTTTTTTTTCAAAAATGAAAATAGGCTAACAATGTGTAAGTTGAAAAATTCAGTCCTAGTATCCCTTAAAGGATAATGCAAATCACAGACAAAAGGAATTTAATATGGTGGTCAGAAAATCCCCTCGCCGTTGGTAGCCCGTGGTTTGAAAAATAGCATGGTATTGCAAGGGTTAATCGTTATTTGTAACTATTAATGCCATTTTCTTCTTTGATTAATCGATTATTAGATAACTGAAATTATTCGATGAACAGCACCAGCCCTACTACATAATCCAGTAGTTTAATCTTTATTTTCAAGTTCCAAAGCATGTTTTACACCAGGACCTCAAGAATGGAAGACGCACTGCCGTAATGTTTTACCTGTTTTAGTATTGCCCACAAGAGAGGTGATTATATTCTTGAAATTCACACATTGAATCAAGTGAGAAGTCGTTAGATGAGGCTGTTTGTATGAACCGATTCAGCTGGTGGGGTCATGTGAGGAGAATGAGAGAAGAGATGATGATGATGATGATGATGATGATGATAATTGTTGTTTAAAGGGACCTAATATCTAGGTTAACGGCCCCTAATAGTTTGGGTGATTGTGAAAATGAAAGTTGATCAAATGAAACCTGTAACTAAAACTAACTACAGACTTACGAACTAGAAGAGGAAATGTGAAACAAGAAGAAGAAGAATGGAAATAAAATACAGGAGAAAAGGAAATGCCCTCAACCCTTGAAGAATGAGAATTGAAGGTCTTGGAAAGAAGGAGAGCCAAGGGAGGCAGTTAAGAAAGGGAAAGAGGAGAAGGCCCACTCCAAAGACAATGGAGAATGGCTGGGGGGAACCGGACCCAGCTCAGGAATCCCTCAGGATCGCCATTTCTCGATCTCACCAACTGCGAGCCCTTCAGGGTGTAGCACTATCCAGGGTGCACCAGAAGTGGTGGGGCCCTGAGCATACAGTAGGAGTTTCGTGAAAGAAAAACAAGTGGACTGACCCCTCGAAGATAAGTGATCAGGAAAGATGAGACAACGGCCAATTAAGGCGGGAAAGGAAGAGTCTCCATAGGCGTCGGATACCCTAATACCGTCGGGGTCGGAAGAGAACAAGAGTTGACCAAGAGAGGTTGACAGGAAAGAAGACGGAGAGGAGCCCGGCACAAGCAAGTGGAAGCAATGCCGGTCTCAGCTGGGGTCCCGTGGTGGCTGCCAACCCACGTCCCACTACATGTGAGCCCTTGGTCGGGGAGGGAGTGGCGTGGGGGGGGGGGGCTGAGAGAGAGATTACCTAGGTTGTTAATGAATCTGGCTGAAGGGGATAAGACAAGCAGGAGGCGAAGGTTAGATTCAGTGTTGTATGATTTTAAGGAAAATTCTGGTGAAGGAGCTGAGATGGCCGTAGTGCTAGCTGTTAATAGGGCATCATGGAGGCGACTCATTTGCACACAGAGGATTGCAGACTAGACTGGACGTTGAAAGGCAAACCACACTGAAATGTAAATGAATGAATGAATGAACTTCGTGTCTGGATTAGTCATCCTTCCTCATTTACAATTCGTTTGCATAATTATGACACAGGAACATAAAAAATGCGTAAACAAATATGAAAAAGAAATAACTGTATTACGGTAAATTCAAACATTGATAGGCCTAATATAGTTTGAGATATTACTGAGAAAAAGTATCTTCAATCTTTAAAAGCATACAGTAACTGGTTGTTGATTTATTGACGGGGTTTGCAACATCATGTTCATGCATCCTCTTGTGCTTGGGTGTCCTGTGTCATTGTCTTGACTTATTAGTTAGTTATTGGACGGTAGTGGCCTCAATTTAGGTGGCATCCCAGCATTTGACTGGAGTAGAAGTGGAAAACAACGGAAAATCACGTCTAGTTTTAGTGACGTAAGAACCGAATCCACCTTTTCTCAATTCTACCTCACGAGGCTGAATGATCATCGTTCCAACCCTCACACCGTTGTTATGCGGGCTGGACAGTTCTACCGGGAGCTATCGTCTTGTTTATTAGTTTAAATATAGTTTTAAACAAACAAATATATTTCCATCCACCTTTCAAGATATGTAAAAATTTTCCTGTACTATTTGGACGATTTGGAAGATTCTGATGCAAAACTCAACTTCTAACTCCATCTGGTTTAAGAGTTTGAGATTTGTGGAACATACACCTTAGCATTTCATATACTGTACACATGATTATTCAACACAATACATTTAACTTGCAGGGAACAAAAGTGAAATACCATTCCTAATTGTTTATTATTAATTCCTGCCGACAGTAAATTAAATGCGACACCATATTTCTGTACTAAATAAATTATATGGGCATACAATGCTTAATGTACAATGTGTACAGAAACCAAATGCAGTTGTTCGATTCGAAGGAAATGAGAGAGAAACTTGTATACAAAGGGACAATATGATGTTGTAGGGATGTTCTTATTACGTAGAATTGGGTGCTTTAGATGAAGATACAAGTAGCCTAATTTAAACCAGGTTGACTGCGTCATGTTGTCTAAGACCCAGGTTTTGCTGCCATCACCGCATACCAATAATTATTTTATAATTTTAGTCGAAATTCAGTCAGAAAGCTATAGTTGGTCCAGGAAACACTGAAAAATGGCTGTGAAACTTCACATATGAACTGGACGAGGAATCAATATTTCTATCTTTGTCTTCCAGGATGTCAGTTCAAGCGTCCACAAGGCTGCAATCATTGGGAACTCCTTTAACTACGTGACAATCCCACTGGTGGTATCCATGAAATATGTGGAATTACTTCATGAAATATCACGAAAATATTGGTATATCCGGCAGAACGCCTAGTCCACGAGACAGCAAATACCAGCTATTGTGAAGGATACTAGGGTGCTGCACGCATTTATGTAACATGTGACTTTTATTTTCCTATGAGTATATTTATGCTAATGGACAATTGGACCATTGTTTGCACGAAATCCATATAGTTTCTCTCTAATTATCGTTCTTGCACTGCATTTAATTAAAATAATTAGTACAAGCTATTAGTTTAATGCCCACTACATTAATGGCTCAAATGAGGCTTAAGTTTTAAACAAGTGCAGCGAATAATAATCCATTTAATGATAAAAGTATTCATATATTAATTATAATCCCAGATTATTATTATTATTATTATTATTATTATTATTATTATTATTATTATTATTATTATTCAACTCAGCTAGGTGGATAGATATGGTTGAAGCTCTTCAATTCACCTTCCAGTTGCCTGCATATCTCCTGCGTATAATGAAAGATTATTTGAAGGACCGTACCCTGTTATATGACACTGCAGACGGTCAGAGGAGGAGAAAAGTCACGGCAGGAGCAGCGCAAGGATCTATCCTGGGCCCGGATTTGTGGAACATGTTGTACGACGGCTTACTGCGCATGGAGATGCCCGAAGATACATTCCTTGTTGGGTACGCTGATGATATTGCAGCGGTGATTGTAGCCCGAGATGCGGTTCTGGCTCAGTGGAAACTCAATCAGGTAATGCGACGGGTGAGTGGTTGGATGAACGCTCATGGTCTGAATTTAGCTATGGCGAAAACTGAAATAGTCATGTTAACTAGGAGGAGAATGGACACTATAATTCCCATGAAAGTTGGAGAGGTGGTCGTTCGAACTGGAGCCACTGCGAAGTACTTAGGGTTTACTCTTGACACGAAACTGACATACTGGTCTCATATACGGAAGGCAGCAGACAAGGCGGAAGTAGTGACAGCTGCCATTAGTAGACTCATGGCTAATTTGCATGGTCCTAGAGAAAGCAAACGTCGACTACTGTTGTCCACAGCGCAGTCTATTCTCCTGTATGGAGCTGAGATTTGGTCTGATTCGCTGAGAATAGAGAAGTATAGGAAACGCCTAGCTGCAATTCAGAGGAGAGGAGCTCTGAGGGTGGCGTGTGCTTACCGTACAGTTTCGGCAATAGACTTACTCGCGCAAGAACGTAAAGACGTATACTTCCGACGAGTAGAACTGGGCAAGGCTCAAGCCCGGAAGGAAGCCGTAGCACGCAAGATGGAACTTTGGCAGCAGAGGTGGAGTGACGATCACAGAGGAAGATGGACAGCTCGGCTGATACCGAGTCTGGTCGAGTGGACGAGTAGGAAACACGGAGAAATAAATTACTTTGTGACACAGATGTTGACAGGTCATGGCTACTTTCGGTGTTACCTTCATCGTATGGCCAAAGTAAGGAGTCCAGTTTGTATTTACTGCGAGAACGAACGAGATGACGTTTATCATACGTTTTTCGTCTGCGATCGTTGGGCAGCGGAAAAACAACAACTTGAAGCTGAGGTTGGTCCAATAACGCCGGACAATATAGTTGGCATTATGCTGAGAAACGAGCTCAGCTGGGATACGGTCGCTTTCTTTGTTGAGGTGGTCCTTCGTCAGAAGAAGTCGGATGGGGACTTGCTCGATTTAGTCGATTGAGTCTGCGTTCCGCGGGCTATGAATGGAGAAGTAAGATGGTGCTTGTGAAGCAAAGAAAATGACTCCATCCTGAAGTAATACGAAAGTGGTCCCGGGATGGGTTTCGTCAAGAGGACAGGGTGTGGTTTTTTAGTGGGTAAGAATCCCACACTCTTGAGGAGTGCGGACCCTTCTCAAGGTCTTATGCAAGATTTTTCCACTTCCCTCGTAAAAAAAAAAAAACTTATCATGGAAACTTATAGTAACCATAGAATACCGTCCAGTTTTTGCTGACGTCCACTTATGAACTAAAGACATACTTGGTAAGTAGGACGTGAGACTGAGACCACCATCGGTGTTTTGCCCTTCCCAGCGATATACCATCTCTTTGGAAGCCTTTATAAGGAGTTGAAAGGCTGATTGAGGTTTTTTCTCCCTCAGTAATGAAGCGCAGGTGCACTTCACAAAATGGGAGGTAGCGCGCAGTTCGCTACTCATGTGGGGGTCCGGGCACGGACGCCAAGAGCCCGCATATGAACCAGCTTGGTGTTTCTAGGCGAAACCCCACACAAGACACGGCATGAACCTAGAAAAATTGCTGAGTTTTAATTCACTGGCCGTGAAAGCCATTCTACCATCATTTTGGAAGCCTTCATAGGGAGGTGAAGACTGCTTGAGCTTTTAGCTCTCGCAGTAAAGAGGCGCAGGTGCACTTCATAAACTGGGAGGTAGCGCGCAGTTCGGTTGCGGTGGATGTTGGAGGACCAGGGAATAGTGATCATGTGTACCAGAACATGATACGGAGGTGCCAGTCGGAAGAAGTGCAAGTAGAACAAAAATATTTCATTATTATTATTATTATTATTATTTATACCGACAGTAGTGGCTACGCTGGCTAACGCGCAGCATTAGGTCATGGGGCCAAGCTCTCTGCTGACTCGGTAGACGCGTGGGTTCGAGCCCCACCGTCGGCCGTCCTTGAAATGGTTTTCCGTGGTTTCCCATTTTCAACACCAGGCAAATGCTGGGACGGTACCTTCTGACAGGCCACGGCCGCTTCCTTCCACTTCCTTGCCCAGTTTCATTCACCATCATTCATTTCATCTCTCATTAACTCCTCTCATGAGGTTGGCGCCAGGAAGGGCATCCAGCCGTAAAAACCACCGCCACAAAGACTTCCATCTCATCTCATCCCCGACCCCGTTGGAAAACGGGAATAATAAGGGGTAGACAGACACACATTATTATTATTTATATTTTTCTGTCTATTTAATTATTTATTTTAAGCGAATTCTCCCAATAAATGGAGGACTCAATCAGAATTTTCTCGGTTCTTCTTGTTTTTCTTTCCGAGAAGGCTTGTTGTCGTTCTTCAGACCACTTTGGTTTGTACTGTTTTTGTTTTACTTGCTCTGATGAAACTCCCCATTTGTTTACTTTTGGGTCTGAAGGTGTTACTTTCGGAAATGTCTGTTAAACTTATTTTTGCGTTTTTGAGGCCCTTTCGAAGTTCCTCTACCAAAGGTGCTGAGTTCTCGTTATTATTTTCCATTCTAGCAGTAGTGCCCGGCTTCGCCCGATGTTTTTTTTATTATTTTATGGATGATAATGAATACTACTACTGAACTTACTCATGAAACTTAAAACATAACAGGAAAAATTATTTTTAAAATACTGTATATTACTTTGTGGTGGTGGTGGTGATAAGTAGTACGGTATAAAGGGCGTAACATCCAGATCATTTTCCCCTAATGATAATAATAATAATAATGAACAGGAAAACGGCTATTTACTAACTACATTATTGACACATGTAGGCCAAATTTACAAACGAATTTTAGGGGCAGATGACCTCATAGTTCCGCTCCTTAAAACAACAATAACTAACTAACTACAAACGAATTGAAAAAATGATTAGAAAGAGTAGTAAGTGAAATAAAAGACACTGCCTAGGGCCTATATCTCATTGGCTGCTAAAATGTTGAGAGCAATAGTGTCGTATTTTGCCGCATAGCGCCGTAGGAAAATTATCAATGCACTTCGGGAAACGTCAGTTGTCCCCATCTCCTGAGGTAGCAAAAGTGTCATTTATCGCCACGTAGCGCTGTAGGATAAGGATCGGAGTACATGAAAATACATTTGAAAGCACCAACACTTATCGCAGCGTATAACCTCAATGTACTGCGCCAACACCATCGCACTTATACAGAGGCATAATATGTTCATGATTACGAAAACTGTTTTAAGTGGCCTAATAAATGTTTTATCACTAATCTTATCACTCCCCATGACTGCAATTTATAAGCAGCGCAAGGCGTAACTATTTTCGCAATTCTGCTCCAGAACACGGGTAGGCAGCCCTAATTGCCAGCCAACAATAGACTTATTAAAATATTCTTGCAGTAACGCTACGGTTATGAATGGTTCAAGGGCTTTAAAACGTCGTTTTCAGGTCCCATTGTCTATTATTCTAAATGTAAGGAATGCGAAGGGTTGTCCAAAATTTCAAGTGGACAATGTTACCCACAGTGTTACTCGTCGGGTTCCAAAAGGTAAGTATGTAAAATGTGGTTCAAATCGGTGTAACTTAGTAGATTTGTGTCAAATGGCCTAAATGCAGGGAATGGAGTAGCCTGTCCGAAATTTAAGTAGACTGCGTTACTCGTTGGGTTCCAAAGGATAAGTATGTAAAATTTGGTGCAAATTGGTAAAACGGTGTAGATTTGTATCAATAACAAACAAACAAACCAACATTGAGCTTTATATATATACTAGCTGAAGTATCCGTGCTTCGCTACTGGTCATAAATAAATTGAAATGTGAAGGTGACAGTTATAACAGGGGATAGGCGAGTTGCTGCGCGGAGGGAGAGTTGGGATGGAACATTTTGTCCAGCTACACCGCTTGGCATTGACCTTGTTTTATTGCACACAATGAGGTTTTACTCGCTAACAGTTGGAGATACACGAAAACTGATAAGGACCATTCTGATAGAAATTTAAATTTTAAACCTAGTATATGCCATCAAAAGTTTGCTATTTCTTAGCGTTCTCATTTTATTTGAAATTGAAATATGAATGTTTAAAACCAAATGGTGTAGTGACGTCACTTAAATGGTCGCCATCTTTAAATAGTGCAAAATATTGAAATCAAAAGTAGCCTATATATTAACAAGGCAAATCATCTACTTCCATGTATAATTTCATGTAAATCGGACCAGTGGTTCTTTGGTGATCGAGTAATACACAGACACACAGACACATACCATCTCACTTTTATATATTAGTATGGATGTAGTTTTTTATGTACGAAAAACGTAATTTGAAAGCACCCATGTTTAAGTACAAAAGGAGCCTGGTCATGGCTTCTAATGATTACTATGAGAATTATTGGTGACGTCAGTTAACTGAAGGTTTGCTACGGTACTGTATCTGTTGTGGGCAGTGAAGGAGGTAATGTTCTGTACAAATTATTTACTCTTATAGTCATGTTTTAAGTAGAAAAGAGGGAGTGTTCATTTCGGTTACTGTTTCATTTTGGTTGCTACAAATTATTCTGGTTCTGTTAGTCTTGGGCAAGTCTTATCACAGTTACTGTATTCATGATTTGTAATACAAAAGATAGCCGGTACAGGTTAAAAATGTCAACAATTAAAACAATGCAGCATAAAAACATTAGGATTAATAAAACATAAACGTAAAGATATTAGTAGAATACACCTTAACGGAGAGTATAACACAACAATACAATATATTGCGCGTGATACCTTCCGTCATAAGGTAAAGATTCAAAATCTTCCGTAACAGCAGCGGCATCAAGAGTATGACATTAGACCCAAAATACCACATTTAGGCGACCACGTGGATTAGCGGCTAACATTCTCTGCTGTCGCCTTGGAAGTCCGAGTTTGAATCCGGCTCTGCCAAGAAATTTTAATTCTGGTCTGAGAGCTGTGCCTCCCGTGGCAAAACTTGGAAGATGTTTTGCGTGGTTTCCCACTTCTACTCGAAGCAAATACAGGGATAGTTTCTAACTGAAGGCAACAGCAACCTCATTTTTAATCCTCACCTGAATTACAAATACACACACTACTACAGCCATCACAGTAACACTGGTTATCAAAAAAAATCATACACACTTAAGTTCATGGGGCTACATGGCCATGATGTCGCCAAGCCTCTAAATCAATCAACAATAACAGAATCATTTAAGCTCATTTAATCTAAATACTAAGTTTCGTGATGATACCTATAGCCATTGTTACGTTAGGTCGCGTGCAGGATTAGCCGATGTATTTGTTTTTATTATTATTATTTTAATTCCCTACATCGACCCCTGTTAATATAATTTAAAAAAAACTACGTATTCAAATTTTTAAGGCGTTCAGATTCCTAATATTCTTGTCGTGGTTTGGATAGAAAATGGAGGACCATGACCTGGTGTTTACGTAGTCATGGAGAAAATGGCATGGCCATTGGTGGAACGGTGTAGATGTGTATACGGAACAAACCCACATACTGAACCCTTTATCCACAGGCTGTATAAAGGATTCTAATAATTATTCATCATCTTTTGATACATTTCTACAGACAACAGATATGAGAGCCAGACGGTGTTGGGAAATATTGAGAAATCAGTGGCCAAGAGGACACAATGGTTTAAGCTCCTGTGGTATTTTAGGAAGAAGCATATATATTCTTGGGACATAGGGCAGGTGCAACTTTTAGCGCGGAAGACGGCTTGGGGACGCACATTATGGCCTGTTGCTATGAAGGGTGGCGCCAAGAAGGAAATCGAATGCTACGCAGCAATTGGTCTATCAACATGTTAACCACTCCCTACTGCTGAAAAATATGTAAAAGCGCGCAAAGACATACAAGAGTCTGGGCCAATAATATCAAGACGCCTTATTTTAGCGGCAACTCGGCTTGATAACGCACACTGGTAAATTAACGCGGGAGTTATCTGCAGATTAATTCCACGATCAATTCGAGCCGGCTACAGCAAAATCGTAACCTCCACACTGCTACGAACTCAATGATACCGATCGCATGCTAGTCTGATAATTATTATGGAATATTTTTTAAATAAATCCCCTTCCACACCTACCCTAGTCAGTTTCATTTATAAGGATCCAAGATGCTTCGAGGATCATTACTTATTTCTGTGCGTCTGAGGACGTAACACAGATCACTCATTTTGTACGTCTGTGGACGTAAGGTTAATACTCTGCATATTTTCATGTTAGTGAACATGGAACAGTGTCGTCAAATTATAAGTGAAACTTCAGTGATTTATTTATAGTCCCAGCACTATCAGTAGGACCAGCTCATCGAAGAAATTCACCAAATAGACTGTCAAAGAATATAGTACTTGATAGGTGAATATAGTAGGAATTATATCGTGTGTGTATCTGACAAAACTTTATTTAATTCAGCACGAGATGACGTCTAAGAACAAGAACGGATCTGGGAACCAGCTGGACATTTGCCTGAAGATGTCAATGACCAGATAAACATCTTAAAGGAGATGGCTGCAGACGTATTCCTGGCGCTGTTTATTAAAGGATTGAGTACCAAATAAATTTATTTATTTATTAAATCAGCTTAAGCCTCCGTGGCTAAGGCGGCAGCACGCCGGCCTCTCACCGCTGGGTCCATGGTTCAAATCCCGGTCACTCCATGTGAGATCTGTGCTGGACAAAACGGAGGCAGACAGGTTTTTCTCCGGGTACTCCGGTTTTCCCTGTCAACATTTCATTCCAGCAACACTCTCCACTATCATTTCATTTCATCTGTCATTCATTTAATCATTGTCCCAGAGGAGTGCGTCAGGCCTCGGCAGCCGGCACAGTCCATATCCTCGCCGCTAGATGGGGGCTTCATTCATTCCATTCCTGACCCGGTCGGAGCCTGGAAGCAGGCTGTGGATTTTTCATTAAATCAGCTATGGTATTATGGGACATTTTTTTTTTGTAGATATTTGTTTGCTTGCTTGGTAATGTAGATTATTGTTTGTTTTACTGACACATTAAATATGGGACTAGCCGAGCGTTGTGTAATTTGTAAATATGGTGATTGTATTTGGTTCTACTGTACGGGGCGACTCGCGGAGCCCGTGCTCGCGTTCGCTTGCGTAAATCGCGGTCAAGCATTATTATTCGGAGGTATGCCTTACAACAAAAATGGAACTGAATTAATTTTGAGATTAAAAATAGAATTTGGAGGGTAAGATTATTTGTGAGTAGAATTTTATGACGGATCAGGATTATTTTTTTTGATAATTGCTTTCCAGCAGATTTGAACGGGATGGCATTTTGCACCCGAGTTTTTGTTGTGTATTTTTGTTAATGTGTCAATGGACGCAATATTGTTGATCTGTTTTGAGCCGACCCAGTGTGTGTGTACGAGAGTCAGTCCAAGCTTTGGTGCGTTGTGTGATTTCTTTTTATAATGTGCTAGCGAGAATATATCATGGTGATTATTCTGTCGTGCTACACATTAGCCCAGTTCATGACCTCGCGAGGGTGAACTTGTGGTATATATTTGTTTCTCGCCATCCAGGGCAAGCGTGAGATTTGTTGACGTTTCCAGAGGGAAACTGCACTTAGCTTGCCGGACTGAGAAAGTTATTTGAGGCAGTGTTGACTCATACGAGAAGGGCGCGCTCAAATCAGATAACGTGACTTGTCATTAGTAACAGGTCTGCTTCCTGTACTGCAAATAAAGATGTTTAAAATTCACAAAACCTGATCGGTTATAATGAGTATTGATTGGTTAAATGGGTGCTGTCCATAGTTGTAAGGTAGCTACCGAAATTCGTGTTTGTCTGGCGTTTCATATAAATGTAAACATAGTTTTTCAGCCGTTAGGCTTGTATTTTGTTGTTGTTGGTTCAATTTTGGTGTGTTTATTTTTACGCGTCCTTGACCCGTGTCAAGTTAGGGTGCGCGAAGCTATGTTCCCAAGTTATGATGAGAGCGGTTTTTTTTGGCCTATTTCTGGCATGCTCTTTTGTGTTCATTTTGTGCTCCTGCACCAGTTAGGATCTCAGGGAGATTATTCACTCTGTTTATATTATTAGATCTTGCATGTGTCAGTAGTAATTATAGTGTATTAATTAAGGGTGGGTCCCATAGCCGTAGTGTGATTTGAAAGATGCAACTCCGTAAGCAACATGTCTGTTTCAGTTGTAAACGGACTCGCATCAGTACTCAATTTCTTATTAACGAACAGTACACCACACATTATATAACTTCTTGACCAGAAAAAATGGACTTGTATCCATATGTTGTGACGAGTGAGTTCTTACCGCTCAAATGCTTATGTTATGATTTTATCATTTATGTGAAGCTGCATTCACATTGTCTTGTTGTGACGAGCGAGTTCCTACCGCTCAGTGTTATTATTGTTTATTAAGGGGGTGAAAGTCAGGGTGGAGTTCTTTTACTATTATTATTATTATTATTATTATGCACATACCTTTTCAGTCATTAAATTTCTTTTATTCTACTTGTTATCCATTTTATTTCTAGTATAGCCTCTGTCATGAACCTTTCTATTCATTAGAGCATGTTGTTTTTAGCGAACTTTGCTGTGTATCGCAGTCTGGAGTGAACACGACCCCGTAGATGAATCTTGAGAAAACCATGCTTTATTGAAGGGTGCATAGACAAGCTGGCGCGCCAAGTAGGCCTAGTTCGTTGCTAGTTAACTGCTTGAACACGGGGGATAGACAGCATAGATAAGCTGGTGTCATACCGTGGAGCGTTCGTAGTTTTGGGCTTTTCTAGCGGATCATAAACAAGCTGTTACTCTACATGTGGTGTTTCGCTGTTTTTGAATGTTTGAGTTCACCGGAAGTGATATTTTGTTAACGTAAATACGGCGAAGAGAAATACCGCCAAGAAAATGGAATATACAGTAGAATCACGAGTTTGCAAGTTAAAATACGATTCACGTTTTGTTTATTGATGTAATTAGTAAAGTAATGTACGTGAAATCGGGCGACCATTGATTAAATATAAAATTAGATTTGTTTAGAAAGTCAAACTCATGAATATGTTAGGAGGCTGGTAGCCTTAAATGACAATTAATACTTTGTTAATTAGTCAGTGTTAACATCAGATCTGGATAGTAATTTATGACTGAATATGTGCGGGGTTAAACATGTATTAAGTAAAGTTAGAACCATTCAGTGATGATTGATTTGCGGGAGTAAAGGGAATAAGTTTAAATGAACTGAATGTGGTCAAATGAAGTAAACGTATGTCAAGAATTATGTATGTGTGTGTCAGGGAGTCGTTTTCATGCCACCCTCATGTCTCCTCAGTGATATATATATATTTGTGTGTGAAAATGGCGACAGTCGCAGAGATCCAGGCGATAATTGAAAGTGCTACGGCACGAACCCAGAAGCTATTAAGAGAACAAAGTGAAAGATTAGACAGTAAATTATCTGAACAGAATGCACAATTAGCGGAACAGAATGAGTCATTCCAGACTCAAATGAATGATACTATAAAAACACAATTAGCTGAACAGAGTGAAAAATTAGGCACTAAGATATCTGAACAGAATGAGTCATTCCAGACTCAAATGAATGACACTATAAAAATACAATTATCTGAACAAAATGAGTCATTCCAGGCTCAAATGAATGACACTATAAAATCACAATTATCTGAACAGAAGGCACAATTAATTAAAGAGGGTAACTCATTATAAGCGCAAGTAAATGAAAATATAAACAAACAATTAGAAGCGCAAGAAAGTAGAAATATGAGTCAGTTAGCCACATTATCTGCGGAAATGAAAGAATACACTACACAGCAGATGGTTCAATTCGCGCTTGATATAAGTCAGAATAATGACAAACAGCTAGGTCAGATACAAAAATTAGAGGATACCTACAACCGTAAATTAAATGATTTGGACGAAACTGTATTAGCAAAACTAGCTCAGATAGAATTAGCATGCACGGTAAATAACAGTGAGGTTAAAACGGCACAGGATGGTCTTGAAAAGCGATTTGATAAAATGGAGGAGGATTCTACGTTTATCCAGGGACAATTGTCGGCAGTAAATGAAAGCATTACGGGCCTAATAAAGGACATGGATAAATTAGAAATACAATCAGCAGAGCGATGGCAAAACCTAGAATCGGACCAGGATAATTTAAAGAGTACGATAGATGAGAATAATCTACGTCTAGAAGACAGGCCTGAGAAGATAGAATCGAATCAGGAGGACACGAAACAGCAGATGGAAGAAAAACTGGGAGCGATTAAAGATAGCATCAGAAAGGATTGGCGTAAGATGAGCAGCGAGTCTAAAGAAGAACGGTTAACAATCATAAAGACCGTTGGTGATAATCATACGCGCATTAAAGCACTTGAGGAAGAAATCAAGAGTAAAATGAAAGAACAGTCGGACAGAATCATAAAAGCAGAGTTACGCTCATTAGGACAGAACACGTTATTTCAGGCAGCGCACGCTAAAGATAAGGAAGTTGACTCAACGAGCCAGGGGGCAATTAGCGCGGAAAGTGGCCACGGAATGACAGGCAGCCCATTAACGACTAACACAGAAGGATTTCACAACAACATTGGTGGAACCTCTACCCCTCAACATGGCTATCAGCACCCTCAAGTCGTACAAGTAATTCGATCAAATGAATTTAAACCTAATAAATTCACAGAAAATTCTGGTGTCACACCGAAAGCGTATCTTAAAGAGATGGATGACTATTTTAATGATAATAATATACCGCCCGCGCGTCGTTTAAGACTGATGGAACGATTTCTTTCGGGAAATGTACTTACGTGGTTCTTGAGCTTCAAGTATACTTTCGGAGGGATGGAAGATTTCAAGAATGCGTTCCTTAAAAAGTACTGGTCGGCTTCTCTACAACAAAGTCTCAGAATGGAACTTTATTCGAGAAAATATCAGTCGACTCAACAGACGAAATATTCAGATTTCTTTTCGCTACAATTGTTGAAATTTCGGGATCTTGATCACCCTTTAGAAGAATTGGATCTGGTTATAACGATTGCACGGCAGTTGCCAGTAAATGTTCAGCAGGTTTTAGTAGCAGCAAACGTGGACACAGCGGTTCGAGCCGAACAAATCATACGTCAGATTGACGAGACAACATCTCACTTGCAGCAAAGAGGGGGACGACAGCTGGAACTTGTAAACACAACGGAGGTGGTTAAACCCGCTCAAATACACACCAGGTCGCAGGCCACAAATACAAGTGTGTCAACAACACCAAGACGAGGTCAGGAGGGTGACGAAAATAGGTCATATCAGCGTCATGAAAATAATAATGATAGACAGACACAGGGCAACAATAGGTATCAGCAGCGAGGATACCAACAATGGAGAAATAATAGGAGAAATGAGGGACCCTACAGACGTTATGAAAATAACAATAATGATAATCGACAGTGGCGTGAAAGAAGGTATCAGATCCAGGGGGACTATCAGAATTATAGAAATGATTGGAATGACAGGCACGCCGAATCGCAGCGCTACCTGGAAGAACTACACGCTAATGGAGGGGACGAACAAAAACATTGGGAACATGCAATTAATAGGAGGTCAAATCCAGATACTCACATTGAGGGGGCCAAGAGTTTATTGAAGCAGGAAGAACGCCAGGGAAATACGCGACAGAAGGATGATGGTAGTCGCGGGGGTTGTAAAAAAAATCCCAATAATTGAAAAAGGACTCACCCTGAGAGAGCAGCAGCCGGATCGTGAAGAAGGATGGGTCGTGGCGCACATACAAGGATGGATAGCTTTGCCGGAAGATTGCCTGGAGGAGATTGTAAAGCCACGGAACGATGATATCAAACAATTACCTATTATTTATGCCAAGATTGGTGGAATTAACGTGAGATGCTTAGTTGACACGGGGTCACAAATCAGTCTTGTATCGGAGGCTTTGGTTCGAGAGTTGGGACGAAGTCAGAATATTCCTGTGATTCCAGTACCGCAACTCAAGGTAAGGGGCGTTATTCCCGAAAGCACCGTCACTTGCAAACGTCAGGCATTTATAGAATTGGATATATTAGACCATATATTTGGACAGACTTTCATCATAATGGCTAAAATGAATTTTAACATTATTCTGGTTGCAAATTTCATTTCTGACTACCAGGCAGTCATAGATTTGCACAATAATACAGTCAGTTTTAAGGAGTTTGATAAACTGAAGGATGTGGGTTTACACATGGATGAAATCACTACAGGGAAAGACGTGAATTCATGGGCATTGAAGGCAATAGCAGAGGATACAGAAGAGGAGACACGAAAGGCGGAAGAAGACCCTATAGATGTGGCTGTTGTGGAATTAAATGAAGAGAGTGACTCTCAGGAGATATGGGCCTTACTAGCAGAAGGAGAGGACAACGATACTCAGTTTGAAGAACTATTACAGGAGCGGCTCAGTGACATACAACTAGGGGTGGAACATAGGAAGAAACTTGAGGAGATCTTAAGAAGACACAAGGCAGTGTTTGACACAGTTCCAGGGAAGATAATAAACTTTCAGTATTCTATGCAGTTTGAGGATTGGTCCCCATTTCGAAGCAAATTGTACCCTATACCAGAAAAATATCGGGAGCCTGTAAAAAGGATTATTGATGATATGTTGCAAGCTGGAGTGATTAAGAAGACTCCTACACCTTATTTAAATGCGATTTTGGCAGTAACAAAACCAAATGGATCCATTAGACTTTGTCTAGACGCCAGAAATCTAAACATGCGCCTTAATTTTCACGAGTATGACAGAGCGCCAATCATCAGAGACGTCTTAAAAGGATTTAAGAACAAGAGCATCTATTCATCAGTAGACCTGACGAGTTCGTTTCATCATCTCGAACTCGATGAGAAGTCACAGCTTCTTACTGGCTTCTTGTTCGATAATCAGACATATTGCTTCGTCCGCATGCCCTTCGGCGTTAAAACTGCTGGATGCGCATTAATTCGAGCCTTGGATCGGAACCTGACTGAAGAAGTGAAGGATATGACGGTACGATATATTGACGATATACTCTTGGCTTCAGATAACATTGAGACACATATGGAAAATTTGGGTAAGCTTTTGGACAACCTTAGAACTGCAAATTTTAAAGTCATCTTGAAGAAATCCCATTTCTTCAAGAAGGAGATTTTATACTTGGGGCACATCATTGACCAGGAGGGAGTGAGACCAAACCCTGCCAAGATAGAGGCGATAAAGAATTTCCCTACACCAACGAGAGTGAAACATATCAGAGCTTTCCTTGGCGTGACGGGTTTCTTTAAGGAAAACTGCCCAGGATATACTGAAACCGTAGCACCTATGCAGGAAATGCTGAAGAAGAACAACAAATGGCTTTGGAACGCTGAGTGTGAGAAATCATTTCAAGAGACAAAATTATTACTGGAAAATTGTATCAAACTAGGTTATCCAGACTTTCAACGGAAATTTATTATCCAAGCGGATGCTTCCATGGTTGGTATAGGAGCAATGTTATACCAAGAAGATCCAGCTAACCTTCAACGTCGTGATTCTTTAGCATTTGTGAGCCGCAGATTGCGTAAACACGAGCGCAACTATACGGTCACGGAACTCGAATTGTTGGCAATACTTCATGGGTTACAACAATGGAAACGAATTGTGTATGGTTACCCCATTGTTATTAGAACAGACCACAAAGCACTAACGTTTTTGTTCAAGACATCTATGGCTAGCGAGCGGGTGACACGTTGGTCCATCTACATACAACAATTTAACATCGAAATTGAACATTGCCGAGGAAAAATGAATGTAATTCCGGATGTATTAAGCAGGAACCCCGAGCCTGATACCGAAGAAACAGCGATAGTACAGCATATTGAGTTATCAGCAGAGGACCATGCATTCTTGGAGGAATTACGGGAGATAAGACGAGAGCAGGAAGCAGAACCGTGGATGTACCAAATGATCCAGTACTTTAAGAAGGAGTTACCAGCAAGAATCCCGGCCTACAGAGAAGCAAAAGCCAGAGAAGGAAGATATGTCTACCTTAACAATTTACTGCATAAATGGATAGATGAAGAACACACCAAATTACGTATCATGGTACCTGCATCATTACAAAGAGGACTTACTTGGCACATACATGAAAGCTTCGGTCACGTGGGATTAGATAAGGCACAGGCGACCATAGGAGAAACGTTTACATGGCCGCGAATTAGGACTACCATTTGTGACGTAATAAAGACTTGCGATCCTTGTCAGAGGACGAAGCCGAATAATTACTTAATGAGGCAATATCGTAGACCATTGCTACCTCAGAAACCCTGCGAGCTAGTGGCCCTGGACTGTTTCGGTCCAATCCCGAAAGGTAGGCGAGGTTGCCGTCACTTGCTAGTGTGTATTGATGTATTTTCTAAGTTTGTCGTATTGTGCCCCATTCAGAAAACTACATCGAAACAAGTACTCAGTCGTATTCGAAATAGAGTTATTCCAATCCTTGGAAAACCAGAGTTTATATTGTCGGACCATGGAAGCTATTTTACGAGTGCCGAATTCAAGAAAGTTATGGACGACTTGGATGTAAAACACATGTTTAGTAGCATTCGCCACCCTCAAACTAATCCAAGCGAACGCGCTATAAAATGTGTTACTAAATACTTAAGGATCTTCATTCCCAATGAACATCACAAATGGGTAGACAGGATCAAAGATGTAGAGACCTGTATGAACACAACTAGACATGAATCGACAGGCCAGATTCCCATGGTCTTGCACATGAACGAATATCCAATAAGATCGTGGAGCAACATCATCAATTGCCCACAAGATCCCATGGTTGGTCATGAGTTGAGAATTGAGAGAACGAGAGTCCACATGAGAAACCAGACGGATCGCAGATTACGTCGTGTCAGAAATAAGAGGTATCACAGAGAACTATAAGTCAACGAGCTTGTGTTAGTACGGAAGCCAGCGACATCTGATCCAGAGAAGAAGGTATTTAACAAGTTCAGTCCAAAATTTATTGGCCCCTTCTGTATTGTACGGAATCTTGGCAACAACGCATACAGAATGAAAGAATTGAGTACAGGTACAATGTCTGTCTATAACGCGGCGAATTTAAAATTGTATTTTACTAGTGAACCTTGGGAACGCAGAAATAATGCTGCAAATTAAATATATGGACGTCCTTTTTGCACATCCAACTATACGTGGGTCAATGAGTACGTCAGTTGAACGAGGAAGTAGGGAGCAGCCTTCTGTGGTCATACACTAATGAGCTCTGACGATGACGACACAGCGAGAGAGCGAGCGAGAGAGATAAGGACACTGGAAAGGGGAGATACGAGTCTTAGGCAATCAGACAAGCAGACAGGCTTGGGGAATGTCTGAATGAATGAGGAAGCTGAAGTAAACACGAGCGCGTGTTGAAACTCCAACGACAGTGGCGGCTAGACGAAACTGATGATAGGGAGATTTCTCTAGGATTGGCTGAAATGGATTACAGATGTTATGTATTTGTAGAAAAAACGACTATTTGTTATGTTTGATTTTTTCCATGCAGGGGGATTGTGAACCCTTTATCCACAGGCTGTATAAAGGATTCTAATAATTATTCATCATCTTTTGATACATTTCTACAGACAACAGATATGAGAGCCAGACGGTGTTGGGAAATATTGAGAAATCAGTGGCCAAGAGGACACAATGGTTTAAGCTCCTGTGGTATTTTAGGAAGAAGCATATATATTCTTGGGACATAGGGCAGGTGCAACTTTTAGCGCGGAAGACGGCTTGGGGACGTACATTATGGCCTGTTGCTATGAAGGGTGGCGCCAAGAAGGAAATCGAATGCTACGCAGCAATTGGTCTATCAACATGTTAACCACTCCCTACTGCTGAAAAATATGTAAAAGCGCGCAAAGACATACAAGAGTCTGGGCCAATAATATCAAGACGCCTTATTTTAGCGGCAACTCGGCTTGATAACGCACACTGGTAAATTAACGCGGGAGTTATCTGCAGATTAATTCCACGATCAATTCGAGCCGGCTACAGCAAAATTGTAACCTCCACACTGCTACGAACTCAATGATACCGATCGCATGCTAGTCTAATAATTATTATGGAATATTTTTTAAATAAATCCCCTTCCACACCTACCCTAGTCAGTTTCATTTATAAGGATACAAGATGCTTCGAGGATCATTACTTATTTCAGTGCGTCTGAGGACGTAACACATATCACTCATTTTGTACGTCTGGGGACGTAAGGTTAATACTCTGCATATTTTCATGTTAGTGAACATGGAACAGTGTCGTCAAATTATAAGTGAAACTTCAGTGATTTATTTATAGTCCCAGCACTATCAGTAGGACCAGTTCATCGAAGAAATTCACCAAATAGACTGTCAAGGAATATAGTACTTGATAGGTGAATATAGTAGGAATTATATCGTGTGTGTATCTGACAAAACTTTATTTAATTCAGCACGAGATGACGTCTAAGAACAAGAACGGATCTGGGAACCAGCTGGACATTTGCCTGAAGATGTCAATGACCAGATAAACATCTTAAAGGAGATGGCAGCAGACGTATTCCTGGCGCTGTTTTAAAGGATTGAGTACCAAATAAATTTATTTATTTATTAAATCAGCTATGGTATTATGGGACATTTTCTTGTAGATATTTGTTTGCTTGCTTGAAAATGTAGATTATTGTTTGTTTTACTGACACATTAAATATGGGACTAGCCGAGCGTTGTGTAATTTGTAAATATGGTGATTGTATTTGGTTCTACTGTACGGGGCGACTCGCGGAGCCCGTGCTCGCGTTCGCTTGCGTAAATCGCGGTCAAGCATTATTATTCGGAGGTATGCCTTACAACAAAAATGGAACTGAATTAATTTTGAGATTAAAAATAGAATTTGGAGGGTAAGATTATTTGTGAGTAGAATTTTATGACGGATCAGGATTATTTTTTTTGATAATTGCTTTCCAGCAGATTTGAACGGGATGGCATTTTGCACCCGAGTTTTTGTTGTGTATTTTTGTTAATGTGTCAATTGACGCAAAATTGTTGATCTGTTTTGAGCCGACCCAGTGTGTGTGTACGAGAGTCAGTCCAAGCTTTGGTGCGTTGTGTGATTTTCTTTTATAATGTGCTAGCGAGAATATATCATGGTGATTATTCTGTCGTGCTACACATTAGCCTAGTTCATGACCTCGCCAGGGTGAACTTGTGGTATATATTTGTTTCTCGCCATCCAGGGAATGCGTGAGATTTGTTGACGTTTCCAGAGGGACACTGCACTTAGCTTGCTGGACTGAGAAAGTTATTTGAGGCAGTGTTGACTCAAACGAGAAGGGCGCGCTCAAATCAGATAACGTGACTTGTCATTAGTAACAGGTCTGCTTCCTGTACTGCAAATTAAGATGTTGTTTAAAATTCACAAAACCTGATCGGTTATAATGAGTATTGATTGGTTAAATGGGTGCTGTCCATAGTTGTAAGGTAGCTACCGAAATTCGTGTTTGTCTGGCGTTTCATATAAATGTAAACATAGTTTTTCAGCCGTTAGTCTTGTATTTTGTTGTTGTTGGTTCAATTTTGGTGTGTTTATTTTTACGCGTCCTTGACCCGTGTCAAGTTAGGGTGCGCGAAGCTATATTCCCAAGTTATGATGAGAGCGTTTTTTTTGCCTATTTCTGGCATGCTCTTTTGTGTTCATTTTGTGCTCCTGCACCAGTTAGGATCTCAGGGAGATTCTTCCCTCTGTTTATATTATTAGATCTTGCATGTGTCAGTAGTAATTATAGTGTATTAATTAAGGGTGGGTACCATAGCCGTAGTGTGATTTGAAAGATGCAACTCCGTAAGCAACATGTCTGTTTCAGTTGTAAACGGACTCGCATCAGTACTCAATTTCTTATTAACGAACAGTACACCACACATTATATAACTTCTTGACCAGAAAAAATGGACTTGTATCCATATGTTGTGACGAGTGAATTCTTACCGCTCAAATGCTTATGTTATGATTTTATCATTTATGTGAAGCTGCATTCACATTGTCTTGTTGTGACGAGCGAGTTCCTACCGCTCAGTGTTATTATTGTTTATTAAGGGGGTGAAAGTCAGGGTGGAGTTCTTTTATTATTATTATGCACATACCTTTTCAGTCATTAAATTTCTTTTATTCTACTTGTTATCCATTTTATTTCTAGTATAGCCTCTGTGATGAACCTTTCTATTCATTAGAGCATGTTGTTTTTAGCGATCTTTGCTGTGTATCGCAGTCTGGACTGAACACGACCCCGTAGATGAATCTTGAGAAAACCATGCTTTATTGAAGGGTGCAATACATACATACAAACATACAGACAGACTTTCACTTTTATATATTAGATATAGATTAATATTATTATTATTTCCCCATTATAGTAGTTTTTTAGCGTGTGGCTTTTAGTGCCGGGAGTGTCCGAGGACATGTTTGGCTCGCCAGGTTTTGTAGCTGCTTCGAGAAGGACACCCAATGGGTGAGCTACAAGTACCGTTGGGGAGGGATGTTGGAATGTAAGGACGAGGAGTTGGAAGGTAGCGGCTGTGGCCTATAGTTAGGGACCAACCCCGGCATTTGCCTGGAAGGAAGATGGGAACCCACAGAAGACCATCTTCAAGGTTGCCGGCGGGGGGATTCGAACCGCCTCGCCTCCCGGATGTGAGCGACTGCCATCAGTCATGCCGTAACGACCACGGCTAACTCACCCGGTGCATTATAGTAGTGATTATAACTAATGCATGTAATTTCTTCCAGGAGTGTTATTTATTCAATACTGTGTACCTCGCCAAGTCTTGGGGCAAATTCGTCCTTTTTTTCTTCAGAATTCTTATTTATTGGTAAACAAATGACCTACAGTATGTATCATTAGTTTTACATCTCTGAATTAAATAAAATATTAGTCACTTTTCATAAAACGTTCACTTAAAGAGTTCACCAGAAGTTCTCCACTCATGTTCTGAACCGTTGTAATCATTGTAGTCTTGACCTACTGAAGAGTTACAAGTGACAGTAAAATAAGTAAGACATACTTTTTCCTCTATAAGGAAATGTTAACATCCATACACAGTTTTCGATTGTTCAGTAATTATTAAATAACATTTGAATGACGTTAATCCAGAGGGAATATTAAATCTTGATTATGTATTTACTGCAGTGTAAAATAATTCAGCACAATCGCATTAGGAATTGAAAATAGAATGACTAATTAATGTCTAGCTATGCAGGCTTTCGAAATGTCAAAGAACGCTGCGGTAAATCCATTCTGTTTCAAACTGAACAGTGAACATTTTTAGTATAATTCTTCTTAAAAATGTAAACCCATTTTAATTATTTATTACATTTTATTGTGGAAATGACCTTTATAAAAGACCAAAAGGCAATTTTAATGGTCAGTACAGGGACATTATTAAAGAATAGAGTGCTGTATAATAATTAATCACACTGGGTGTTTCTAAGTTCCCATTACAGAATTTGAGGGCTTGTAGTGGGGACAAGGACTCGCAAAGAAATAAAAATAAAATAAATACGAGCCTTACAGTAGTCGCATATGATGTGTAACATGTGACATGCTATCCCTTGTTAACAGTGAACTCTGTTGGTCATTGAAATGACTACTTGTAAAACTCCAGTGCCAAATCCTGACCGGTTTTCAGCAAATATGATGTAATGAATATTTTCACACCAAACAACGACAACTTGAAGATGATTTACTCTAGGAAGAATATCTTTAATGGGGCCTCCAAACCTTGAAGTCATTTTGTATGCGATATAAATTCCACATAGACACATGGCCGACAGTACCTCGAGTTCTTACACTAAATAAGAATACAGAAAAAGTATGAAGATTTAATAAATCATAACTGTTTTCAGCAAATATGATATAATGAATATTTTCACACCAAACAACGACAACTTGAAGATGATTTACTCTAGGAAGAATATCTTTAATGGGGCCTCCAAACCTTGAAGTCATTTTGTATGCTATATAGATTCCACATAGCCACATGGCCGACAGTACCTCGAATTCTTACACTAAAATCATAATTGTTTTCAGCAAATATGATATAGTGAATATTTTCACACCAAAGAACGACAACTTGAAGATGATTTAATGAAGGAATATCTTTAATGGAGCCTCCAAAACTTGAAGTAAACCGTATGCGATATACATTCCACATAGCCGTATGGCCGTCAGTACGTTGTGGTATTAAGCTCCGCCCCCGGCGTGCTCATTGTTTCCGTCCCATCCATTTCCGTTTAATTGTATCCGTCCCATCCATTCCCGTTTCATTTTTCAAAATCACCTCCACAAAAAATATACAGATACTGAGTGGAAAGATGTTACACATCGAAAACACTTCAGCACACGTTCAAATCTCCCGCTTTTTCGGCTCCACTGACTGGAGTACGTACGTCATCGAACGATACCGTAACCGAATGAGCCATATCCGCTACAGGTTTCTTGACATTCCAACTTCCACGAAATCTCACGGGTGCCGCGTACTTGGTATTCCTTGAAGACGTACTGCATGAGTTCTTAGACCAGGGCCATCCAGTCATTGCGCTCCGAGAGCGCGCTCGCGCTCGGGGAGTACTGGGCAGTCAGACTAGCGCTCCTTCCCTAACACCACTACCAAGGAGCATATAATAACAGAGAAGAGACTCTCTGGTAAATCCGCGGTTCGTTAAATTCTGTGCGATTGCGTCATTGTTTGGGCTCCAACTCAAAAGCACATGGTGCGCCACGTGGCGAATTCCATCGCCACTGAGATGCAATAACTGGCCGTATATTATGCAAGAAATATAAGTGACCGAAAGATCTAGGTTGCTTTCGCCGAGTATGTTAGCCAACTTACGAAATGAGAGAAAATCGAATCGAGATTGATTAATCTGGATATACATCGTTATTGTTGCTATAAAGCAACTCCGTTTTGTTTTTGAACGACAATATATTGCGTAGATTGGATATTAAGAGGCAACGGACACCCGAAAATTAAATTTTGTACATGCATTCTGTTCTATAACGTTGGTATGAATTTTAGAAAAAAAATGGACTGTCGTTTATTTATATCCTACTTTTTAGTTGTTTAGCCCTTTTATTACGTGTAAAGTGCAAGCGATTGGCTATTTTGAAGTTCTAACGTTGAAAAGAAATACATTATGAAGTTTCATGCAAGTTTGCAATATTATGGTACCATAACCTCAAAAAGACCGTACCCATATTCCGACCCAGTACGCCACTATGAGTGTTGTCAGATATACCTCCTTCCCTAAATAAATTGAATATGCCCAAGAAATGTCATTTCATTGCAATTTACTTGCCCTCAACGGTTAAATGATTTTCAACTGCATCTACAGAAAAACTATAGGCAGGGTAGAGGATTGTCGAGAAAATGAGAAAGCTGATTTTCCAGGCAGTTTCAATTGTTTTATTAATGTATGTTCAATCATGGTAGACATTGTACATTCTTTCACACGTGAGTCATAACTTCTGATGTGTGAACGTCAATGGCTTAGTCGACTGGAGACAGGATTGAAGAAGACCATGCCGGGCTGCACTCAGATGATCGGCTACGCTGCAGGAAGGTGGAGAACAACTGATCACCCACAGCCAAGTACATTCCAACACAGTAAAACCTCTTGGCTAGCTCCGATCAATCCTCAGGCTGAAGAAGCTGTAAACTCAAAGAGGATTATTTTTGGTGAACATGAATTTTCAGCCTGTAAAGCAACACAATTGCAGTTAACGCCCCGGCATAGGGGCCCACCATGCTGAGGGTCGCAAAATTAATCTGCAATTTTTTTTGTCAGAAAATTTCCATAAAATGTTATAGACTACAATACACGGATTCTGTATAATTTGATTACCTAAATGAAACTTTCCAAATTTTGACACTTTTCCAATTTATATTGTGGCCATCATTTCCCAACGAATGTGTTGTAACAGCAGATTGTTCGACTTCAGCTTTAGAACAGGAATCTTTAATGATTTATTAGGGGAAAATTTAAGTCTTGAATATTAATATCAGTTTAATTTGAATAATTAATTAGCCTATGCAAAGTTGTATGATGTAGGCCTAGTGTATATGTATATCCATATCTGTTAGTGTATAATGAGCCTTAAAAGGTTTAAACACATTTTAATATCTCGTTGGGCCATTTATTTATAGTTGATATATACAAATTAAGAAACAGTTGATTCTCTCATCATTGTAATTTATTTAATTGATTTTACTTCCCGATACATTAGAATAAAATAAAAATTACCTTCACAAAGACCTTTCTGAGGTCCAAATTCTCCCTTCATAACGATGGTATGAAGAGGGGGCGGCAATAACCCACGGGCCTAGGAGCGCATAAAATCTAAATCCGGCCCTGGACATTTGGAAGATGTGGTTGAACGTAATGGTGCAACACATTACCAATTACATTCAATACCCCCACCTCAGTTTAATGGCAATTAAAACCTCCTGTTTCGGGCATGCAGGCCAAATGTACGGAGCCACATCATATTACTGTGAAATACACAGAAAAAAATCTGCATCAGAGGAATATTGTATATTTAATAGTGTATTAAAAGAGAGAAGGGAAAGAGTGTGTCCTACAGACAAGTTGTCAATATTCTTGAAAATATTCTATGCCCTTTAAATATAAATTTACAATTGGTCTTTAACCTCACCCATTATCTCGCAACATATGTGTTTTGAAATGTGCACATTAAATGCTAAAATCTATCGTTTTAAAGTTAGGCAAAGATGACATTGTTGCTTTGTTGAAGAAGGACTGGAGAAGTTCAAAACAAGTGCATGTATACCTACCCCGTCATATTTTGGTCGTGTGGCCTCCTGATAGGCCGAGTACAGGTCTTTCTAGTTAACGCCCGTGGGCAACCTGCGCACCGGAATGAGAGATGAATTAATGAAACTGGGCAAGGATATGGCAGGAAACAGCCGTGGCCTGTCAGAAGGTACCGTCCCAGCATTTGCCTTGAGTTGAACATGGGAAACCACGGAAAACCATTTCAAGGATGGCCGACGGTGGGGTTCGAACCCACGTCCACCGAGTCAGCAGAGAGCTTGAGCTTGGGCCCAAGGCCGAACGCTGCGCTTTAGCTGCCGGCATACCTACACCTAATTTTTTTTTGTTTTGTTTTCAGAGGGTTCGGAGATACAATGTATTGCTATAAAAATTGAAACAAGATTTCAATGAACCGCCATCCAATACAATACCACCATTGAAATATTGCATTAATTTAAGTCGATGCGGTTCCACCTAGCCAATGTGTACAGCCGGATGTCGTAACCAATGGCAACATCACAAGGAGCTGATAAAAGGATGAAATAAATGATAATAATAATGTTATTGGTTTTACGTCCCTTTTAACTACACTGGCTTTTAGAGACGCCGGGGTGCCGGAATTTTGCCCCGAAGGGGATCTTTAACGTGCCAGTAAATCTACTGACATGGCTCCCTCACATTTGCGCACCCTCAAATGCCAGCTGACTGCGCCAGGTTTCGAACCTGCAACCTTGGGCTCAGCAAGCGAGAACGTTACCCCTGAGCCACGCAGACAGACTGAAATAAATGAATATGACCAAGCAGTTGGAATGAAGCGAGGTACCGGCCAGGCAATTGGGGGATGTTGAAAACGGTAAACATGACCAAAAAAAATCCAAAACCAGTCACCAGAAAGATTGGCCCCATGGCCTAGCACTGCACGTACATGATTGCAGCTACCAAATATGTAAAAACTTTACATTAAACTATATACAGTACACACACATGTACTGACAAAGTGCAATGTAAAGAAAAATGTGTCTCCTTTGGAAATTACTACAACTTAAACATACTGTTACACCAGATTATATGTATTTCCAGAATACTTTCACAGCAAAGGAGCAGATGACCTCATAGTTCTGCCCCTTAAAACAACAATAACTAACTATTTTTCACAGCACGTGTGCCAACCGTCCAACTCTGCCTGTGGGTGTATTCCATCCCTCCCACCCTTGGGAGGGGGGCACAATTCATAAGACAAGTAGGAAGCCTCAAAGAATAGCCAAGGTTGCTCCTTTTAGTCTCCTCGTACGATAGGCAGAGGATACCATGGGTGTAGTCTGAACCCCCACCTACTGGGGGCTGCAGTGTTGAAGCCACACAAAGAAATTATATTGTGTTGTTGATTCATTTCGGGGCTTTGCGACATTGTGGTCATTTGGCCCCGTGTACTTAGGTGTGTGTGGAATTTGTCTGGTAACTGGTGTTATTGTGAAGGCTGTATTAGTGTGTGTAGTTTTAACTCAGATGAGGATTAGGAAGGAGGCGGCTGTGGTCTTAATTAAGCATTCGCCTGGAATAGAAGTGGGGAAACCACAGAAAGCCACTTCCAGGATGGCTGAGGTGGGATTGGAACTAGCCTCTTCTCAGTTTTTGCCCAACCCTCAGACCAGAATTAAACTTCTTGGCAGAGCTGGGAATCAAACCCGGGCCTCCGCAGTGACAGCCACTACACAATGAGGCACAAAAGAAGTTATGTATATGGTCAGTCACTGTGCATAGTTGATGTGCGACAAGTGGCAGTATACCTGATCTGGTAATTGGTACCCAGGTTACAATAGCAATGGCATCCACATTCACAGTTGTTCCAATTAAGGCATTTCGTAATATTAGCAAGTCTATGAATTCATCGCTACAAGTCCAGATATTACAACCCACCAAACAGCAAGGCATTTGGGAGGAGGGAGTTAAGTACACCATTATCCGGGCCCTGCTTATAACTTATCATACTCCAAACAGTCACAAGCCTAATTTTTTGGCTCTATGTTAACCGTGGAAACTTGCAATTACATGTATAATTCTTCCAAGGTGTCAACATAGACATAATGATCATGATTTGTCAAACTGGAAACAAAACTTCCTCATGGAAAACATCTGGGTGAAGCTTACGCTATCTACTGATAGGGGCAGATGACCTCGTAGTTCTGCCCCTTAAAACCTCAATAACTAATTACCTAACTGACTAATAGCCTAACTACAGGAATGAACCGACACAAATCTACATCACAGATAAAGATGACTAAAATGGAAAATACTGTACCTGGTTTATACAAAAGATTTGTATAAAACTACTACCATACGGTAATCCAAGGGAAATCTACACAGGTGCCTATGCTGGTTAGATATCGCCATCACAATTCAGAGCAGTACACGACCTTGCCAACACGGTAATTCTGCAATAAAGTGACAGACTATTCATCATGAACAACAAGTGAAACAAAGGTTTGAGAAATTATGAGAATGTAGGCTACATGTAGAGAATAAAGAGGATGTTCATCCTTCTCCTAAATATAATGTACTGCATTAATCCCAATAGAAAAAGTCTACTGGTATGTGTTAACACATTTTCAATATAATATAATAATTTCTCAATCATACGCGGGCAGATTTTCTAAACTTCTAGCCGATGACTGGATTACGGGCAACACACACCACATCTATCATTACTTCTCAAATATTGAAGACCTTAAGATCAGTTAACCTATACAGGATCTCATTAAGTCTCTATTATTATAAACTTAGCACGACCAAATACAGAACTTAATTCACACTCAATCAACCAACAATATACTGCCATTTTATTGACTGAAACTACCATTACCTTTCTGTAAATCACCAAATGTCGAGACGTAATAATTACTTTGATTTGCGAACTCCACATCACATGTATCCATCACCGTCCATGATCACGTTGCCATGGCAATATATAATAATTTTCCCACGGACCAACAAAATAAACGGAAAGCCCCTAAAATCTAGTGACAACCAACTTTAGAAACATAAGTTACCGAGTTCGGACCCAAACAAAAGAATAATTATTTAACGGACGGAGAAAGTAGTATGGACTTTCTTAGGCCTGACCACTACACTGTGGCAGCGAGGAGACATGAGACAGACGGACGATGTTCGGACCGCGCTGACTAGATACGTACGGTCGTACGTACAATCGTGCTGCCGATGGCTTTTGTGGGTTTGTTCACATCATATTGATAGGGCTGTTTTGCCACAAAAAATATGCCGCATATACAAATCGAATGGCACTCCGATGTATGGAATGTGCAGGAAACGAACGCAAGTGTTAAGTAAAGAATATTGTGATTTATTCCAAACTGAAATGTGAACATATTAGAGAGGAAAATTCAACAACATTTTACCAATATGAACTGATAGTACAGACCTGAATGCCTCTTGCTCCTTTATAAGTTGTACAGATAAATGAAATTTCCCATTCTGCTTTAAAGGCTTCTGCTTCACCACTCCATCCTTTTTAGCCTATTTTCACTTTATGAAAAAATAGGCATATGAGATCACCTATTGTCCGTGTGTGTGTGTGCGTATGTGTGTGTGCCACCACCCCCACAATAACTTCTAAACGGATGGATTGATTTCAATGAAACTCGGTAAGGTCATAGCACCATTTTGGCTGACCCCAACTGTGCCCTTCAAATTTTATTTCATCTCACCAATCCAACATGGCGGCTGTGCAAAATATTTCACCGGCATTGTATATCTCCGAAACTATTACTGATATCACCCTGAAATTTTGAACGGTAATAAACGGAACTAATAGAAGTTTACCTGTGAGACTTTCAAAAACCTGTTAACTACAAAACCAACATGGCGGCCAAGCAAAGGTGGAACATTTTAATAGACATTTCTCGCGATTTAACAATTCAAATACAATGAAACTTGGTACAGCAAATATTTATGCACATTGCAATGTACTAGCATCCCATTTAGTTCAATTGTTTACATAATCTCAAGATGGCGGCTGTGCGAAATATTTCACCGGCATTCTATATCTCCGAAACTATTACTGATATCACCCTGAAATTTTGTACGGTGATAAAGGGCTCTACTCAAAGTTTATCTATAAGACTTTCAAAAACCTGTTAACTACAAAACGAACATGGCGGCTAAGCGAATTTGAAACTTTTAAATAGACTTTTCTCGCTATTTAACCATCCAAACGCAATGAAGCTTGGTACAGCAAATGCCTGAACACATTTTAATGTACTGGCATCGAATTTACTTCAATTGTCTACATAATCTCAAGATGGCGACTTTGCAAAATATTTTACCGGCATTCTATATCTCCGAAACTATTGCTGATATCACCCTGAAATTTTGTACGGTGATAATGGGTACTACTAGAAGTTAAGCTATGAGACTTCCAAATACCTGTAAAATACAAAACGAACGTGGTGGCCAAGCGAAGGTGAAACATTTTAATAAACTTTTCTCGCGATTTAACCATCTGAGCGCAGTGAAATTTGGTACAGTAAATGCTTATATAAGTTACATTGTAATGCACTGGCATCTAATTTTGTTCAATTGTTCACATAACCCCAAGATGGCAGCTGTGCGTACTTTTAAAGTTAAGTTTTTATTTCTTGTGTATTAATCATGCGATTGAAGTGAACGTTTGAATAATGAACCTACGCAAAAATCGCCATCTAATCGTACATAACCCTATGGCCTACCTATATAAAAATCGAACATGGCGACCAACCGAAATATTTAGGTAGTTCTCAATATCTACGAATCTATTACAGCAATCAAACTGAAATGTTATATGTTGATAGAGGCAATTGACATAAGTAGGATATATGGAAAAGGCTGTATAGTTCTTCACGGAACTACTTGTTTGTATGATGTTCAGTCATGACCACTGTGAAACTGATTTACTTACACGCTGTCAATAAAGGGCATTGTGCTAGACTAGCAACTGATGGATCGGCTGCTCACTTCAGTGCGGCGAGAAGCTCGCGCACTCAGCCAGCGAAGCTCCCACCACCACTTCCGAAACTACCTTCCACCAAAATGCTCTGAGCACTGGCTTAGAGCGCGGCCGGAGCGCTAGCGCTCAGGGAGCGCTATTTGGATGGCCCTGTCTTAGACGATGTGCCACTGCATGTGCGTCGAAACATGTGGTATCAGCACAATGGTGCACCACACCATTTTTTTCACTTGCGGTCCGAGATAATCTGCACCACTGTGGATAGGTCGTGGTGGCCCGATTGCTTGGCCTGCACGTTCACCCGACTTGACACCGCTAGACTACAACCTGTGTGGTCTCATGAAAACCTTGATTTACGAGACACGTGTGAAATCTGAGGAAGACCTACTGGCGTGGGTTATGGCTGCGTTGGATGCTGTAGGACCAGGGGATTGGTGATCGTGTGTACCAGAACATGGTACCGAGGTGTCGTGTCTGTGTTGACGTCGGTGGTCGTCACATCGATCCCCACCTATAATTGGGTCCAGACGACAAGCAGCAGGAGTCGGACAGAGCGCCGAAAATTCAGGAGCTGTGATCGTGTGCTGTAGTTTTCTTGCGGGCAGCGGGAAGACGGTACGTTTCATGACGCAAGTTCCTATGTTAAACTTAACCGTCTTGGTTCTCATTACAATCCCTCAAAGTTTGCAATGGGAAAATAAAAACACCTGTACATTGGTGGGGGGTTGTGGTTGTTGTGGGTTTAATTAAGGGGCAAAACATCGAGGTTTCCTTACGTTAATGATAAGAGTGACCACCAAAATATTCACCACTGCTACTACGAATGCTACTGCCTCTACTAACTTAAAGCTTGCATACTAGAATGGGAATTGAACATATATGAAAGGAAATTTAAAAAAACGAATATTATTGTCTTCAAAAATGAAGTTGGAGGGATTTAGAAGGAATTGGCAGATATGAAAGGGAAAGAGGAGGGCCCATCCCAATATCCATAGAAAAAGGATTCAGCCCAGGAATTCTCCGAGGTTGCCAATTCCCGAGCTCACTACCCGGGAACCCTTGAGAGTTTGGTCACTTATTGTAACACTGGATGTAACATGCATTCTGTGCACGCGCATATTCTGACTCTTAATGACATGTTACAATAGTAAAGAATACCGTTGGTAATGAAGCTGAGGTTTCACCCCTAAAACAAATGAAAATCTAAGAAATAACAAGTAGTTCCGTGAAGAACTAATCTGTTTTCATAGATAAAATGTAATGAAAATATATCCTACTGGTCATTTCCATTAAAATTATCCCCCCTATTAAAATGATTTTCTATGAGGTGTACTAAATAGCATTCGCTACACGACCTATCCTCTCCACAAACACCATTAAGTTGAGGAATTATGAGCTAGATTTTAATGAGAAAAGATCGCAAATTTAAATGTTCTGACACTCTTTTCAGGTCTAAACATAAATACATTAGTTACGTTTCGATGTTCTATGCTTTTCGTGTAATCATATCCACGATTTTACGCTTTCCGTGTAAATATATCCACGATTCTATGCTTTCCATGTAAACATATCCATGATTCTATGCTTTCCGTGTAACCATACCCATGATTCTATGCTTTCCATGTAATCATATCCACGATTCTATGCTATCTGGGTACACATATCCGCGGATATATGCTTTCCATGTAATCATATCCACGATGCTATGCTATCTGGGTACACATATCTACAGATATATGCTTTCCATGTAATCATATCCACGATTCTATGCTATCTGGGTACACATATCCACGGATATATGCTTTCCATGTAATCACATCCACGATGCTATGCTATCTGGGTACACATATCCACGTGTATATGCTTTCCATGTTATCATATCCACGATTCTATGCTATCTGGGTACACATATCCGCGGATATATGCTTTCCATGTAATCATATCCACGATTCTATGTTATCTGGGTACATATATCCACAGATATATACTTTCCATGTAATCATATCCACGATTCTATGCTATCTGAGTACACATATCCACGGATATATGCTTTCCGTGTAATCATATCCACGATTTTATGCTATCTGGGTACACATATCCACGGATATATGATTTCAATGTAATCATATCCACGATTCTATGCTATCTGGGTACACATATCCACGGATATATGCTTTCCATGTAATCATATCCACGATTCTATCCTATCTGAGTACACATATCCACGGATATATGCTTTCCGTGTGAGCATATCCACGATTCTATGCGTTCCGTGTAAACATATCCACGATTCTTTACTTTCCGTGTAAACATATCCACGATTCTATGCTTTTCGTGTAAAAATATCCACGATTTTTGCTTTTCCATGTAATAATATTCACGATTCTATGCTTTTCGTGTAAACATATCCACGTTTATACGCTTTCCGTGTAAACACATCTACGATTCTATTCTTTCCTTGAAAACATATTCACGATTCTATGCTATCCGTGTGAACGTATCCACGATTCTATGCTCTACGATGCAGCAGACTAAAAGTAAAATTTAAAAAATCATTTTTGAGCTAAGAAAATCATGGTCTTCAGCCTCATAATATGAGTATATTATACTTCCGTGTGTGTTGAATTTTACTGATGACATGTTTGTATGTGGTCATTGCTGTTAGGTATGTAAAGGTAACAATTAGGGCCTGGAATTGTATAGAAACCCCGGGGGTTCTAATAAATAAATTTGGCTTCTTTCTAGAGGGAATATGGACAACCTTGAGGAACAACCACACTCAGGGTGGTACTGTTGTGTTGTTGTTGTTGTCGTTTGAGTCTTCAGTCTCTTGACTGGTTAGATGCAGCCCTCCAAGCGACCCAATCCTGAGCTAATCGTTTCATCTCTACATAGTTACCACACCCTACATGCGAGACAATCTGTTTAAAATATTATAACCTTGGTCTACCCCCACAGTTCTTAACCGCGACCGTTCCTTCCATAACTAACTTTGCTATTCCTGGGTGTCTTAGTAGTGATCTACCAACCTATATTTTCTCTTCATTAGCAGTCGCCAGAAACATCTCTCCATTCCCAATTGTCCTAATACCTCTTCATTTGTAACCCTATCTACCCATCTGATCTTCATCATTCTCCTGTAACACCACATTTCAAACGCTTCAATTCTCCTCTCTTCTACTGCTCCAACAGACCATGTTTCACTTCCATAGAGTGTCACGCTCCGGACAAAGGCTTTCAAACATGATTTCCTAATACCTAAATCTATATTCGATGTCAACAGATTCCTTTCCTGCAGAAATGCTTTCCTTGCCTGTAATAACCTACTTTTTATATCCTCTTTGCTTCGTCCATCACTGGTTATTTTGCATCCTAAGTAGTAGGGAGCGTTGTGGCGCAGTTGTAAATCTGTTGGCCTCTCACCAAGGTGGATCGGGATCGATTCCCGGTTAATGCATGTGATATTTTCCGAGTGAAATGTCGTGTCCTGTGGTTTGGATTCCACGTAAAATGGAGGTCCCGTGGCTCATTATGGCATGATAAACAGTCACGTAAAAATAAAAGCTTCCTTCCTCAAAACTTCCTTCCTAAGTAACAGAAGTCTCCTACTTCCTTTAGGTTTTCACCAGTCAATTCGACGTCCATTATGGTTTCTGTTAACACCCGGATTTGAACCACTGATTTGCGGACGTGTTGCAACTCAACCCCGCAGTAATGGTTAGCCAACTAACGAGCACGTATGCTCTGCTGTGTTATCGTACCTTATATTGCCGTCTAGAATTCGGACCGGTATACTTAAATGACCCAGGACTTTTAATAAGGTACCAACCCAGTGGATTTTAGAACTGCATAACTCAAAATATTCAAATGCTTAGCCTTTCAACAATGTGAGCCAAAGGCATTCGCTAACAAGTCAGAATCTATGTAGATCTCTGTCAACTGCTTAGCTTGTAAATTTGGAGTGTTATTCTCAAGATGTGTCACTTGCGAAAAGGTAGGTTCAATAAACATCTTAAAATAGAGGTAGTTAAATTCAAGGCCTGTGTCAAGATCTCAATGGTTCAGGAAAAAAATGGATGATATATTTCTTCCAGACCACTATCTCAAGAAGAGATATAGCTCGACTACTCACCTCATTCGGGCGCCAATGATAATGGCCTTGATTCTTTGCGTGCCTAAATGGCGAACGTTCCAGTGGAACAAAACGTATATAAAGAGAATTCCATTGTTATATTGTGTAGGCCATAATATAACCAAACGTGACATTTAGTGGAAGGTGCAAAACCGTTCTAATTATTTTTATAACCCAGTACTATTCTGTTTATGCTGCAAGAAACCTATATCTGCTCTGTTGCCAACTCAGGCATTCTAGAAGTTCCTGAGAGCTACCTGAACGATCTCTATTTTCATCCACCACCTTTTGCGATCTCGGGGTGCGTATTGAAACACTGGATCAATAGGTAATGGCTTCAATAGCGGCTCTGCCATGGAATTCGATTCTTGTCTGAAGGTTGAAATTGGGTACAGTCAACCTCATGATGCAAAGCTGATAAGTTCGATTCCCACCTCAGCTGCTCTAGAAGTGTTTTTTATGTGTTTCCAGGCAAATGCCGAGATGGTTCTAAACCTATATCCACGGCAGTTTCCTTCCAATTTCTTGCCTTAATTACACAGATACACATTACTACGGCCATCTCATTGACATAGGTTATCACACACTTTCAACTCACACCGAAGTACACGGGTCTTCATTTCTACAATATTTCATATCTATTAATCAACACCAACTTCTATCTTCAACGGACATATTATCGGCAAAGAAAACAAAATTATTCAAAATATAGTCGAACTTCGATATGTCGAAGAGCTTTTGGAGATGGAAACAACTTCGAGTTATCGAAAAGTCGAGATATAGAAAGATGATGATGATGATGATGATAATTGTTGTTTTAAGGGGCCTTACATCTAGGTTATTGGCCCCTAATGGTTTGGGTGATCGTGAAGATGATACTGAAATGTAAACTATAAATAAAACTAACCACTAACACACATATATATACTAGAAGAAGAAATGGAAAACAAAAGGAGAATAAGGCAAATAAAGGACAGGAGGAAAAGAAATGCCCTCAACCCTCGAAGAATGCGGATTGAGGGACTTGGAAGGAAGGAGAGCCATGAAAGGCAGATAGGAAAGTGAAAGAGGAGAGGGTCCGCCCCACAGGTAATGGATAAAAGGGGGAAAACCGGACCCAGCTCAGGAATCCCTCGGGGTCACCAACTCCCGAACTCACCAGCCGTCAGCCCCTGAGGGTGTAGCAATATCTAGGGTGCACCAGAAGTGGTGGGGCTACATACACCCTGCCTCCTTAAGGGCCTTTAGCACAAGGGAGAAGGTAAAAGGAAAATAAAAAGAAGGCTGACCCCTCGCAGAAGGAGGGTATCAGAAATGATGAGACAAGGGCCAATTAAGGCGGGAAAGGAAGAGACTCCCTAGGCCTCGGATACCCTAATACCTTCGGGGTCGAAAGAGGACAAGAGTAGACCAAGTGAGGTCAACAGGAAAGAAGACAGAGAGGAGCCCGGCACAAGTATGTAGAAGCAATGCCGGACTCGGCTGGGGCCCAGTGGTCGCCAACCCACGTCCCACTAGATGTGAGCCCTTAGGGGAGATATAGAAAGGCATGATAAATAGGATTATATTATAAAATACAATGCTACTGTCGTTAGCTGGCTTTACCCACTTACTCTCCTGTCTGAGGAGCACATTGAGCTCAACCCGTCTTCCAGCATTAGATAGCATAATAAGCTACTGACAGAAATACACAGTCTAGGTGCCCTACACCACTGCATCCATATTGTAATTCCCATGTCACACCTAAACGACGCAATTCAACTGTATTTTCACCCCAATTTCGGAATAACGACACATATTTTATGGTTTGTGCAAATTATAAAAGATACAACAACTTGTGTATTCATCAGTTTGTGCAGAAGTCTATGAGGGATTTTCAGCGGTGAATTTTTGTGGCAGATGGTCCTGGCTCTTTTAATTTCAAATGTGATATTGTTCCTTGAATTGTGCAAAAATTCACCGCTGAATGTAATATTTTCAACTATGTTGCTCAAAGAAATAATGCCATAGATTTTCGTACTTCCTTGACAGAATTTTTGATGGAATCTCTAACCACTCTCCAGAAATAATGTCTCAAACCTTGCAAATTGCAAATCATGAATTCTTACCACTGTGTAATTCTACCTAGCCAACCTTGTATTACACATGTATTATTTGTTTAAACTATACTGTTTTAATTTCTCACCTAGTTATTTTAATCAGTTTTATTTAGTTACAGTTTAGTATAAGTTTTAAGATAACATACTGTACTGTGTAATCTTAATGCCACTGTAATTGGGATGAAATTCCTGTTGTGCGCAAATAAATAAATAAATAAAATTACCATAATTGAGTATCGGTAAGATTTTGGCGTCAAACAGTACCATGGCGGACCTCAGGGATAATTTAGTAATGGCTTTGATGTCAAATAGGCCATTGCATTAGTAGCTGCTGTATTTTTATGAATCCATTGTCGTTTGCAAGATCAAGCCTAGGCTTTTAGAGCTATTCACAATTCGTGGGGGTTTTTGTTTGGAAAACATCACTAGAAGACCCGTGCTGCTCCGCAGCATTCACTTCAACAATCCTACAGCATTTCTGTCCATATGATATTTGCATGTCTTCATGCTAGTGACCTGAACAGACATTTACGGTATCGTCACTTTTGGGTAAATGATGAAGTAGACTTATGAGATCAAATGTGTGGGTGTCTGCCTGTCCTCGGTGTGTGTGTCCCACTATTTACCCAGCGTAAGCTTAAAAGGCGCACGGACGTCAGGTTCCAGACGCAATTCTGAAAAGCCGAGGTGAACAGCTAACTCCAAACACATAAGCTATTCTCTTCTCTGAGGTATTAACTCGGCACAACTCGACAGTTTGATGCTGGCTGAAGCTAGGCTGATAGGTCGCTCGCAAGCTCGTAAACTCACTCTGAAGCTAGTAATTAAAATTTCCACTGAATGGAGATTGCTTGAAGAAATGAAAACGTAAAAACACTTACAGTGGTCGATGTGGGAGCAGTCGCGGACTTTCTTGCAGAACTTTTCATGCTGAACAATTCTAGAGTATATCGATATTTTAAACAGTTTACCCTGCGTAAGCTTGCAAGACACATAGAAGTTAGGTCTTTCTTCAACTCGTTTCACTGAAATCGTAACTGCTCGGCTTCTTTTGGTCATAAATAAATGTTTTTCTTCCTAATCCTGCATCGAGAAATCCTTTACAGAATGGTGAGAACCGCATCAAAATCCATCAAGTTGCTCTCGAGATTGCCCGTTACATCTAAGAATTGGTAACTTTCTTTTATAGTCTACTAAGTAGATAGAGATATCCACACAATTTAAGGCTACAGCGGTACAATTTGGTGTTATGTCTACTTATGATACAAATGGCATAAATTTAAAATAAAATTTGGGTCGCTTATATTTGAATTTAGAGATGTAAATCTTGGGTAACATATAGAGGTCTGCAAATTAATAGAATTAAATAAAATAATTTTAATTAGTCATAATTTCTTTTAGTCAAAATCATTGTATTGACCAACTTATTTTGTTGTCCTACTTAGTATTGTTTCCTCTCCCGTGGAATTACATCTTTTTCCATGAGGAATTGCATCTGGAACTTTCAGATTATTGGATTCCGAGGGTTATCTGAGCTGGGTCCGTTTTCAATTTTTCATTGACTTTAGAATTTAAGTCAGGTGATTTGAATACATAGTTCATGAATCTTTGAATAGTTCAATAGCGTTCATCAGTTAAAAGACCCGCTTGCCACGGTGGGTGAGTGGTTATAGTGTCGGACTACCAATCCCAAGATTGCAGGTTCGCCCCTGGCCATGGTAAGTGATTTTTGAAAGGCGACAAAAATCACGACACTCATGTCATACGTTGTTAAAGAACCCATTTGAATTCAGTAGGCCGTGTTCAATGGCAAAATTAATCTCGGGATTTTCCGCCAACCAAAGTTCCTCCATTCTCTACTTGAAAGCGCTGTAGTGTCAAGGAGTTTAGATATCTAACCCCCTTGACTTTCATAGCGTTCAAAGGAACGACAACATTCGACATGCAACCTACCCTTTGGGTGTCAATTAACAAAGCTTGCACCAGGCACCCGAGGCCATACGATATTATTATTATTATTATTATTATTATTATTATTATTATTATTACTTAAAAGACCCCAAATCTCTCTGCTCTAAATTCACACGTAAAGTAGAGTGAAGTAATAAATAAGTAACGTGTGGCATTTTGCATTTGCAAGGATCCTCTGTTAGTGGAAATTCTAAAAAATCATTTTAATTTTGAGTTTCTTAAATGAAAATATAATTAGGAGTCTTGTAATTCCACGGGAGAGGAAACAATACTAAGTAGGACAACAAAATAAGTTGGTCAATACAATGATTTTCACTAAAAGAAATTATGATTAATTAAAATTATTTTATTTAATTCTATTAATTTGCACACCTCTATATGTTACCCAAGATTTACATCTCTAAATTCAAATATAAGCGACCCAACTTTTATTTTAAATTTATACCATTTGTATCATAAGTAGACATAACACCAAATTGTACCGCTGTAGCCTTAAATTGTGTGGATATCTCTATCTACTTAGTAGACTATAAAAGAAAGTTCCCAATTCTTAGATGTAACTGGCGATGGTCTGTCCTGTATTCTCTTCAACTGTGTACTGGAAAAGATCATTAGGGAATGGAGAACGATGCTACCACCGGGAGCTGGACTGAAGCTTGGTTACAAGAGAGACAACCTCTTCGTCCCTTGCCTAGCTTTTGCTGATGACCTCATTCTACTGGCAAATAACATAGAGGAGGCTACCTACAACCTACAGAGTCTTTATAGTGTAGCAGTTAAGACCGGTTTGAAGATCAACATCCAGAAGACTCAATTTATGACCAATATCAAAGAGGCCCCTTCTAATATTCCTCTCACAGACACTACCATACGAAAGGTGCCTGCAGTTAAGTACTTGGGAGAATGGATTTCTGCGAATCAGAGCGAGAACTTAGCCATAGATACCAAGTTTGAAAGGGCTTATCATTCCTGTCGTAGTATCTATTCATCTAAGTGCCTCTCCAAGAACCTCAAACTCAGACACTATAACTCCGTCGTCAAGCCATCTGTTCTGTATGCTTCTGAGTGCCTTGTAATGACCAGAAAGGGTCCACTCAGAAAACTGGAGTTAAAAGAGAGGAAGATCCTGAGGAGGATATTAGGTCCAATTAGAGAGGAAGGAGGCATTTACAGAATCCGTCATAATGTTGAATTGTATGAACACCAGGAGGACATCATCACGTCTATAAGGAAAAGACGCCTGGCCTTTTATGTACACTTGGCACGTCTGGATTCTGAAAGACTCAGCAAAAGGATATTCACAGTAACAGGAAGAGGCAAGGCTTCTAATAACAAATGGATTGCGTCAGTTAAGTCAGATATGGAACAACTAGAAATCCCACTGGAACAAACTCGTGACCGTCTGCTGTTCCGTCAGGTCATCCGACAGGGCGATTTCCCAACGTCCCTTACAAGTAAGAAGACTACAGGAGCTAAGTGGACAGAAGAAAGAAGACTGATTCACAGTCAGAAAATGAGGGACTATTGGAAGAAGAAGAAAGCAACAACTTTACCGAAGAGTAGATACGAGCCCCGTGGTCCTAAGTAGGCCTAAACGATAAAGAAGAAGAAGAAGGAGTCTTGGTTAAACATTTGAAGTAATTTCATCGCCTTGTAAACATACTTAGAACATTAAACCGTGAAAAGTAAAAATGCAATTTTGGAAAACTGACATCGAGTCTAATAATTTGCACACCTCTTTAAAGACAGCTATCGCCTCCACCCCTACAGATAGAATAGTAAGTAAAGGCAATTGATGAGAAATGAAAAGGCAACTCACACAGAAGGAATTAATATTTATTAAGCTGTAAATTTGATTGAGTATATCTTAGTTATAGAAGTGAGGCAATGAAAGAACAGGATGTAGGATAGTAATCACCAATGTAGGACAATATCACTCTTTTGACCATTACCACTGGACAGTTATCGTATTAAGGACGTGGACGTCCTTGTATAATTGTTATTAAATCTGTGCCCCGTTTGCTGAGGTCTGTGCTGCTCCGCAACAATCGTTTCAACATTCTAATAGTACTTCCTTCCATACGACATTAGCTATTCGCTTGCATTTTGGTTATATTTGAACTTTGACGTCATGAAAGGATTTTGCTCGCGATAGTGCGACATACAGTAAAGTTGCCCGTGGCTAAACACCGGTTGGGGTAAATAAATGCCTACTTGATCTAGTGTTTCACCTTGAACTTTATTGATAGTTGTACAAAAAGCCAAACGTACTGGAAACTGCCTCCTTTTGAAGAAAATGGCATAGAAGTATCTGATGGCGTAAGGTCAAGGCGAGGAAGTAGGACATTGTTTCCAACATTTGAGGGTATTCACCGTTACCAATTTGTATCAAGAAGTTTGCAAAGTCACGTTGATCTATATCCGCTCGCATATTTTTGTTGAGTTTAAAAATTTTGAATAATGGCCCCAAAGGAGAGAACCTTACTGACATTTGGATTGAAGCTGCTCTAGATGCGTGAGGCACAACAGGCAATACCTTCCTAAAATCTCCACCTAAGAAGATAATTTTTCTTCCGAATGGCACGTCGTTGTTCATGATGTCCTTGAGCAGCCGATTTACACACATCAACACGTGCTTATTAGCCATAGGGGCATCATCCCAGATGATAAGTTTTGCTGAACGAATATAAAAAGCTTCCTTGCTGTTAACTTTTATTCCTGATACAAACCGGGTGAGTTAGCCGTGGTGGTTACGGCATGACTATTGGCAGTCGCTCACATCCGGGAGGCGAGGAGGTTCGAATCCCCCCGCCGGCAACCTTGAAGATCGTCTTCTGTGGTTTCCCATCTTCCTTCCAGGCAAATGCCGGGGTTGGTCCCTCACTATGGGCCACAGCCGCTACCTTCCAACTCCTCGACCTTCCATTCCAACTTTCCTCCCCAACGGTACTTGTAGCTCACCCATTGGGTGTCCGTCTCGAAGCAGCTACAAAACTGGCGAGCCGAACATGTCCTCGGACACTCCCGGCACTAAAAGCCATACGCTAACAACAACAAAAATCCTGATACAGAACATTCATGTAAATGTAGAGGTAACTTGAACTGGCTGTGTACAGTGCGTCCCTGGGCAGTAACATTGCTGCAATACCAGTCCATGCAACTGAAACTACATTTAACCCCAAATTTGTGCAACTGTGAGTCAAGCATTGGTATAGAAATGTGTTTCCGGTGCCCCGTGGATCGTCAACGAAATATGCATTACTCATCCTTTCATTGCTGTTTTGTACTAACCCCATAATTTCTGTAATTATAGCCGTTTGGTTTTCATTTGCTTGGTTTATCATCCGACTTAATTCATCCTCATAAAGTTTTGGATAATTCATTGGTAAATTTGTCTGAGGGAAATTATCAATAATAGCTGGCAATTCGAGAGAAGTAATGGGAAGACCATGGAGCTTTAAATGTATTAGAAATAGGTATAAGAGTGAACTGAGATGCAATGTTAGGCTCGTGAAACTGCAGATAATCTTCTGATAATGAATTCTTGAAAATGTCCCATAACTGTCTTACATTTGAAGGGGTCTGAAAGATACATATGTAAGAAAATAGTTGTCGTAACTGAGAAGGCATCTGAAATTGTGACGCTTCTGCCAAACAACGCTGCCATTCAGAATCATCAATCAACAAACCTCGCTCTTAAGCTGTTTCTTTAAAAGTAGAATAGACAACGGCTTTGTATGTTCGTAGATCCTGGAAGCTGGTAGCACCTATGACGTGAAGCAATAAAAGGCGTAAATAATACCTTTCTGTTTCTGTTGGCGAAACATTATACATTCTGCCTATAGTTTTTGAAACATTTTTTGTTTTTTTGCCACTGGCAGTTGCTCTTATTCCAGACGTAATGTACTGGTGTTTCAGGATATATATATATATATATATATACGGACTTCTGGCTTGCGAATCCCGTTCTGCTTATTGTATGGATACATGCGACATTAGCGCCCGAGTGGAGCAGGTAGAAGTAAACGATATCATGTATGGATACATGCAACATTAGCGCCAGAGTGGAGCAGGTAGCAGTTAACGATTTCATGACGTAATTAGGGAACTGATCGCCCTATACCAGTGAAAGTTATAATTATATTGGATGTACTAAAACACCAAACGAACGAAATAAAACAAAAAATTGCAAGAAGAAATATTCTGTTTTGGCGTGATTCAAACCGCATAGAAGATTTTTAGCCTACTTTTCACATTTTGCAAAAATGAGGAAAAAGTAGACTTATGAGATCGATCTGGGAAAATGTGTGTGTGTCTGTCTGTCCTTCTGTCTGTCTGGCTGGCTGGCTGTGTGTGTTCCTCCCCCCCCCCCCCATATCAACTCCTAAACGGCTGCAGCAATCGAAACCAAATTTAGTATGAGTAAAGATATATACCGGAATATCTCAAGTGCATATTTGAAAATGATGTCAGTGCTACCAACTGCTGAAAAAATTGAGCTCCATGTTGGATATCATGGAAGGTATGCATGGGAGCTATTCCAAAATTGGCACACATATAGATGATACTATTTCAGTTTAATTTCCAGGAGGCCATACATGATAGTGTTGCCAAAATAATTTTAAGGCTTCTGATAGTACCAATTTTTAAATGCATATAACTTCTACACTATAAGTATTCTTAAGAGCAATCAGGGCTGCCAACTGTTAATAAATGCTGTCTATATTTTTTTACCTTAATATCAATATATCATAAAGTATGCAAGCCAACAGCTCTATACTTTGCACACGTATAGCACCTGACACTCTAGATTAATTTGGAGTAATTAATATATGTCAGTGCTGCCAACATGATTCTATGCTTGCTGATAGGTCCAATTTTAAAATACATGTAACTTCTATACTAACAAATGGATTTCATCTAAAATTGGCACAACAATATATCATAATATTTCCAATTATTTCTAACCAGCACACGCATGACATTGTTGCCAACATGCTTTTACGCGTGCTGATAGATCCAATGTCTAACTGCATGTAACGTCCATTGGACTTCAGCCAAATTTTGTATTCTGTACCTTAAGAGATGGAACTAAGAATATATTCAGTCACCACGGCTGCCAACTGTAGTGCTCTATTAGACTACATTATACCAGGAATATTTCGAACTAATTAGACGTTTCGATATTACCAACTTAATTTCGTCATTATTCTAGATAGGTTCATATACTGTAGAATAATCATTGGCATGAAAAGTAGGCTCTTTAGTTCGTAACGGAACTTCTTGTTAAGTGAATGCGTTATGTCCCCAAGGAGATTTGATCTCTGTTAATATGAAGATGTTTACATAGATTTACATTAATACCATGGAAACCACGATGAAGATGTGGACTCTACTTTACCGGACTATCATGATACAGAGTAAGTCGTTGTCGCCTAGTGACAGTCCATCAAGTTAGATTTATTATTGGGGCGGCGTTGAATATCATGATACGGTGTTAGTCGTTGTCGCTTAGCGACAATATGTCCGTCAAGTCATTCGATTCTATTTTCGTGTGACCTTGAAGGAAGTAATATTCGCAATTATTTTAATACATGGATGATATAATCAAATAAGCTGGGTATCAATCGATAATGCGTGACGGGCATTATATTTTAAGACAAACGTCGTCGTAGCTCAAATACTTCCCGAGATATTTCAGTTTTAGTAAAGGGTGAAATTTTTTTAAACTATTTTAATATATAAGATGTGTTTTTTTAGCTTTCCGCCCACACTTCCTGAAGATCATACAATCCATCTTGTCTCCATTGAGTTGTAAGTTGTTGTCATCAGCCCATCTCAAGTGCATGTTTTCATTTTAGAAGTTTAGGAAGCTTTGATGGCAATTGCAGCCTTCTAATAAGGAAGCAATAAATAAATAAGCATATAAATATAAATAAATAAAATATTAATTAAATTAATAAAGAAAGAAAGAAAGAAAGAAAGAAAGAAAGAAAGAAAGAAAGAAAGAAAGAAAGAAAGAAATGCATAATAAATAAATATATAAGTGAATTAATATACAGACAAAATAAATCAAAATAAATAAACAATAAATAAGTAAACTGAGAAAGAAGGATTTTGATCTTAGCTATACATTATTTACTATGCATTATCGTACAGGAGAAATACTGTAGACGTAATCAAATGGAAGATTCCATTTTAGTCATAAGGCTTCATATTTATTAATAACTTTGATAGTTGGAAATTTCCAGATTTTGCCTTCATACCTAAAGAAATAAATTCAAAATTTGTTGTTAATCATAAATACTTTGTTTAACCTCTTTTATGCCGTGATTTATATATTCGCTCAATAAGTTGGCAGCACTGCTCTTCCCTTTCATAACCGCGTGGGCGCCCACTTTGTTCTGTCTGCAAACCACAGATACCCCTAACTGCCTGAGGACATATTCTACATACATAACCTTGTAGCAGAAGTAGCAGGGAGATAATACTGGTCCTGAAGAATCGTTTGTGAGGAGAGAAAGTCTTCAGTAGTAATGATATAGCATTGTTCTCGCCAAGGTCGAGGTTCCTCTAATTGGCAGGTGCTAGAAGGAGCGTTTATTGGGATTGTAGGGTTGGCTAATGCTGTAAACACCGGGAAAAATTCCCGTCCATCCATTCTCTTTCTTCTGTCTTTCTCTCGCACATAACCTAAGAGTGACGAGGCAACATACAGGTTATGATTCCCGTGAACATGTCTTATGAATAACTATACCTCAAGAAGAAGAAGAAGAGTGGGATTTCTTTTGTTTATTCTTTCTCCTCCCAAACACTAAGAAGAAAATTACCACCGTAAAATTTGTAATTCTATATGGCCTAGCCTATTCAAGACAACTGTTCAATGTATCATTCAAATCTTACAATAATGACACCTAACAATGAACGTTTGTGTATGTCAATGAATTTGAAATCCACTGGAAATACAAACCTACGCTTTACAATATCTGTCATTCATCCAGCCATGAATATACAAGTGTACTGCAGCGATTAAGCATACACATAATAAAACCATATACCATTAAACTTAAGAATGGTCCATAAAATTGCCAATTTTGTAATATGTTGAAATATTAATATTCATAGTATTTGAATGTAGCATATTATAATAATAATAACTAAGAATTATGACCGCCACATTCATGAGAAGGATACATCGAACAAATGCTGTCTGTGCAATAGATCTACTGAATCGATCCTGCACATCACGGGGGATGTCAAACGCTTGCTCCAAAAGAATACTTGGAGCGGCATAACAACGTGGCGTAAGTAGTGCATCAAGCTTTTGTGTGGCGAAACGGTTTTGTTGAGAGGGAAGTCCTATATTATAAATGCAGACCTGATCAGGTTCTGAACAATGATAAAGCCAAGATCTTATGGTATTCCACTATAATGATTTATCGTTTTTTAGAAGCCAACAGACCAGACCTTGTGATATTCGATAAGGAAGGCTACCATCTTCGATGTTGGTGTTCCACTCGATGAAAACATACAGAATACGGTGGCTGAGAAAAGGCGCAAATACCAGTCACTTGCCGATGAGCTCAGCCACATAAGTTATACGGCTTAAAGGAAGTTTTCGTCATCCCAGTTGTCGGTCGTCTCTGTGAATGGTTTAGTCTCAAAGGACTGGCAAAATGCAAAGGAGAACCTTGGCTTGAAGAGAATCCACATGCAGTTAATGCAAAAGGCTGCCCTCCTTGGTACTGCAAGTATAGTACGTAAGGTTCAATGACTTGATCAGAACATCTTGAGATCCAGTGCTATGATCAGTGTCTGTGACTCGCAAGGAGTCCGGCGGTGATGGTTTCATTGTATTGTTATGTAAATTTCATAAGTATGACAATAATAATAATAATAATAATAATAATAATAATAATAATAATTTTCTTTATTTTATCTTATTTTGCGTATATTTTTATTGCCGCGAGTGTCCGAGGACGTGTTCGGCTCGTCTTAGGCTGTAGCTGCTTCAAGTGGACACCCATGGGGTGAGCTACAAGTTCCGTTCAATTTCAAGTACAGTAGTTCCAACATTCTCTACCAGACATCACTGGCACCTAGTGGTGAACATTGGAAATTCCATAGGGCGTTTCAACAAAATCAAACGTAAAAATTTATCTTCACACAAGTTTAGTTAGTGGAAGGATCTTTTACATGCCATAAATCTATGACATGGGACCGCCAGAGTTACTTCCCCTCCGAAGGAAGGCATACTGAAGGATTTTAACACTCTTAAAAATCCGACAAGTTTGGCCGGGTTTGAACCCACGATCTTGGGCACAGCAGTTCAACATGGAAACCAACTACGCCACTGAAACCGCTGATGAGGCATGAATTGCAAGAATTATCAGCTAATCAGGAGGGGCTCATTACACTTCACTGCAAAACTGTTGTTGTTTCATTTGAGGGGCTTGTACATCATAGTCATTCAGCCCCGTGTACTTGGGTGCATGTGTAATTTTGTCTGATATCCTGTGTCATTGTGATGGCTGTATTAGTGTGTGTACTTGTAATTCAGGTAAGGATTGAGAAGGAGGCGGCCGTGGCCTTAAGTTCGGATCCATCCTGGCATTCACCTGGAGTGGAAGTGGGAAACTACGGAAAACCACCTCCAGATATATTTTTTTTGTCAGAACCGGGAATTGAACCCAGATCCCAGGGGTGACAGCAAAGAATGATAGCCGCTACATCACGAAGTGGTCCCACTGCAAAACGCGAAGTATAATATTCTGACGAAGTGGAAGTTCTGTACCATGTTGAAAAGTGTATGTTGAACTTTTGCTGTACACTACCTTCAAAGTAGGGGCACGCGGTGTATGAAGGTGGTATTCAGGAAAGTATGTGATATCATGGTCCAGGAACTAGCCGCAGGTTCTCTGTGAATGACGGGTACGCAGAACTGTGAAACAATTGAACACGTATCTAAACGTTAAGATTATTATTCGTGATTGCTGTGTAGCTTTACCCCTGAGCTATAGAGAACACGTTATACTCCAATGTGTTGGTCTCTATCATGCTGTCGTATCATTACAACTGACGAGAGTATCAGTTATGTCTCTTTTTTCTGAGCAAATAGAGAATGGGAATGTGTATTACTCAATTGGTACTTTCATTAGAGGCAGATCTAGATTACAACTAAATGTCTGCTGTTGGTTGAAAGTGAAAATATTTGTATAGTCCTAGCCATTCATGTTTCTCTTCTAACAAGTCACTTTGGAAAAGTACGATTTGTGGTTTAGTGCTTAGTATCGTATTATTGGCTACCATCCCGGAGATTGAGTTCAATTCCCGACTTTGGTATCAGTTTTGTAGATATGATGTGTGCCAGTTCAGTGAGCTACAAGACTTCATTTAATTTTGGGAAAATCTGCCTTCTGTTCGATGGGCAATCTTTCAGATTGTTTTCCAAAGGTCCTGGGTTCAATTCTAAACTCTACTAAGTGTTTAGTTCCGGTATGAGTGTTGAATTAGAGTTGACAGTGCTTCTCGAGGACAATTTGTAGTTGTTCATTCATTTTAGGGGTTTGGGACACTTTGGTCAACAGCCCCGTGTGGTTGGGTGTGTGTTGACTGCAGTGGTGTGTGTAACTAAATGTAAGGGACAGGTATGAGGTAGATGCTCCGGAACTAGAAATAAGGCACTATCCCGACAATTGCCTGGAGGGTGTATGGAAAAAAACGGGTAAAAACACACTCAGGATAGCCACTGTCAATGCCGGGATTGGAACCAACAATCTCCGGACTTGCTGCAGCTGCCCGTGCGGTTGAAGTGCACGATCTAACAAGCACGGCTAAGTTTCGGGACGTCAGATGGCACATAGCAAGGTATACAGTACGCATGCTTTTATTTAGGTCTAGATTTAGATTACGTGACATAGGATTTTCTGTATGGTAACGCCCAGGCATTCACCTGAAGTGAAAGACTTAAAACCTGAATAAATCCCCACTCAGGAAGTGCACTGAAAGCACCTGGTTTCTAACGTACGAGTGCCAGATACTCATCCCAAACGAGAAGCGTCCCTTAGACCACTGAAAAACGCCAATGGTTTCTCGGACAATGACCCCCCCCCCCCCCCCCCCCCTCTCGTGTCGCTACAGCTCATTAATGGGCTTTGCCTTCAAAGCAACCTCTGCTCAGGTATATAATAAATTACAGATTGTGGTATGACAATTGGTCAGTGCGACAGGTTCCCTCACCTGTTAATGTTGTTTTTATTGACTGGGCCGCTGCCACCTTGTTCATACAACTACTTAATTGTCCTCACGAGGCTGAGGCCACCCCATTCTATCACTTACGTCAGGTTCTACGGAACCGGGTATAGAACCTGGGCCCTCCGGGTGAGGGGCAGGTGTGCTACCCTCACACCACAGGGCCAGCTTGGACAATGGCTCCTAAAATACGTATGAGATGTGCTTCTAAAGGCTTCTCATTACAATAATACCGTGTGTCCATTCAACACACACCTGCTAATTCACTCTTGAATAGAAGTAGAACAGTGTTCCTGTACACGAAGGAACATAATGTTTCTCTCCACCCTTCTTAATGTTTCCACATATATTTAAATTGGACTAATTTTCATAAAGTACCGGACTTATCTGTAGTTTGCATGAAGACCTTCCGGTGAAGATGCCAGTTTTCCGTTATCCAGAGTTTAGAAGCGTGATTAACACCCACAGAGCCACGAGGCAGTGTTTGTGGTCTACATGGAATACCAGTAATTGAATGATACCGAGTCACGAAATCATTTGAATAAAACTTAACAAGTCGGCTATAATAAATACCAAAAGAAGAAAATGAGAGCAAGGTCCTCGGGCCAATCCTGAGCGAGTTAACAGTTATTAAAGAAGTGAGAAAGAGGAGATCTTTTAGAAATAGTTTTAACTTCGTGGCATTATTAACTGTCACCCCTGAGACGCGGGTTCGATTCACAGCTCCAGGTCGGAGGGTTGTGACGGAGTATATTCATCATCGTGATGCAAAACTGAGGAGATGGAGGGAAGGAAGGAAGGAAGGAAGGAAGGAAGGAAGCTTGAAGTTTTACAGGACCATTAATCATGCGATCATGAGCCACGGGACCTCCAATTTACGTGGAATCCGAATCACAGGACATGGAATTTCACTACGAAAATCTCAAACGTATTGACTGGGAATCAAACCCAGTCCACCTTGGTGAGAGGCCAACAGCTTGACAGCTGCGCGATCACACCCCAAATCAACTGAGGAGAGGTGGGTTCGATTCTCACCTCAGCCATCCTGGAAGTGATTTTCCATGGTTTCCCATTTCTAATCCAGGTAAATTATGGGTGGTTGATAATTAACTTAAGGCCACGGTTGCCTCCTTCCCAAACCTCACCTGAATTTCAAATACACGCATTAAACAAGACACCACAATACCACAGGTTATTAGGCAAAGTCTGCACACGCCGAAGTACACGGGTATGAATGACCACGATGTCCAAGCCCCTGAATTAAAGAAACAACAACAATAATCCCTTTTATATTCAATTGGCAATTCAATGTAGGCAACGCTCTAGGACAGGCTGGGCATCTGGCGTTCGGAGATCAGACGTTCGATACCCAATACTGAGTGTGGCTGTTGTTGTTCATTCGTTTAGGGGCTTGGAACATCTTGGTCTTTTGCCCCATATACAGTATTTCAGTGTTTGTTCAGTTTGTTTGATAACCAGTGTATATGAGGTAAATGTAGTAAATATATTTATTAGAGTCAAGGAAGAGGTAGGTTCCTCGATAGTGAAATGAGGTACAATCCTGCCATTGGCGAACGCGCATTTATTTATTTATTTATCCATTTATTTACTTATTTATTTATTTATCCATTTATTTACTTATTTATTTACTTAGTTACTTATATATTTATTTCTTCATTTAACCATTTATTTATTTATTTATTTATTTATTTTGGGGAGCGTGATGGCGCGGTGACTTAGCTGCTCGTCTTTCACCCGGACGGCCGGGGTTCGAATCCCGGTGACAGCGGTGTGGAATTTTCACCTGAAAAATCATGTGGCGTCAGGAAGGGCATCCGGCCTTAAATCCCCGGCCAAAACCAAAATGAGACTGGTTGGCTCCGGCGACCTCACTTAATTTGGAAAAGCCGAAGAAAGTAAGTATTTATTTATTTATTTATTTATTTATTTATTTATTCATTTATTTATTGATTTCCTGCTTACATTCTGCATTGTTTCCTTCATACATTTGTTCTCTTATTCCTTCTTTCTATCATTTATCTTCCCTCCTTTCTCTTCCTTCCTTCCTTATTCTTCTTTTCTTAGGGGCAGATGACCTCGAAGTCCCGCCCCCTAACAACAACAGTAACTAACTAACGTCTTCCTTCCATACTTCCTTTCCTTCTTTACTTCCATCCTTCTTTCCTTCCTTTCTCTTCCTTCGTTTGTTCCATCATCCCTTCGTTCCTCCCTTCCCTCCTTCCTTCGTTCGTTCCTCTTCCCTGCTTTCTTTCGTTCATTCCTCTTCCCTCCTTCTTTCCTCTTCCTTCCTTTCTTCATTGCTCGTCCTTCCTTCCTACTTTTACAACTTTCTGCTCCTAGGAGAATAAAGCTGTATAGCTCTACAGTATGTAAGGATAAGTTACAGATTGAACAAGAGAGATACGGGAACTCATCCTCACTTCCATTGTCTGTTTCAAGATTTATCGCTGCTCTTGTGTTTAATAAATAAATGAACATAATTAAGGTAGGATAATAAAATTGGTTCACACAGTAGTTTGATAAGCTGTCATTTAAATATTTTTCGAGGTTTGCTTACAAAATATCGATTATATCTTATTCTAGATTATGACCAAGTTCAAATCCCTTGCCATCAATATTTTGCACAACATTCTACGTACGGTATTTCTAGTCTGAAGTTCGCTGGCTGCACGGACCACGCTGCTAGTTCTTGCCCTCGCCTCGTGATGTTCAGATCTCGAGTCGTGATTTGTCTGTGACGGGAATAACATAATCGGTCTCTTCACTCTTTTGTTTTACACGACATTTGTGGTCTTGGAGGATTAAAAAGAAAAGTTACATAAGTTACGAGAACAGTACATTCAGTTTCAGAAAGAAAAGGAATGTTCTTTTTATCCTTTCAACAGGCAGCATTTAAGATCTTCTGATAAAAATAAAATATTGAGCCAATTATGTGCACTGACTTCATTCTCCCGATATACTAACTCCTCCACAGTTACTCATAGTCTGTCAAAATCTTGTTCCTAAACCGATGTCCAATGTGATCAGGGTGTTGTTGCTTCACAAAGGGACTCCGGTCATTGTGTTTATCAGTCCCGCACACTTGCTTGTCTGAAGAACTTGCTATAGAATATTATGAAGGATACATGAAGGTAAAATCTAAATAATAATAATAATAATAATAATAATAATAATAATGTAAAAAATCAACGTAACCGATGAAATTTGATGAGACAGGTCTAGCTTCACAAGGTTGCTGCAAACCCCCGGACAGAAGAAATGAAGACAATCATAGTGAGTGAATGAAGATATTTTTGGAAGAGGAAAAAGCTAATTCAAATTTATTTCTCAAATTAGTTCCTTCATGATCCTTAGTTGAGCATCATGCCGTTAGGAACAAAATGTTATTAGTATTACGTATCTTTCAACTTGTGCGGGTATTAGAGACACTGGGGTGTAGGATTTTTGCCCCGAAGGAGATATTAAATGGTCTGGTAAATATACTGACAATTAGCTGCTAACATTCTTGGTTGTCGCCCCCGCTGGTTTTGGTTCGATTCTCAGCTCTGCCAAAAAAGTAATTCTGGTCTGAGGGCTGGAACGGGGCAAACTCAGCCTCGCGAGGCAAAACTGAGAAGAGGTGGGTTCGATTTCTATCTCAGTTTTATTGGAAGTGGTTTCCCACTTCTAGTCCAGGCAAATGCCGGGATGGTTACTAACGTAAGGCCATGGTCACCTTCTTCCCACTCCTCGCCTGTATGAAAAATACACACACTAATAGGCCTGGAGTCATCCCAATAACACTGGTTACTAGGCAACTTACACACACACACAGACACTCAAGTACATAAGGCTACATGATCAAGATATCGCAAAGTCCCTAAATAAATCAACACCAACAACAAATCTACTGGCCCGGCTTCCTCGCATTGGAGCACTCTCAAATGCCAATTGACTACACCAGGATTCGATCCTGAAACCTTGAACAGCAGGCGAGAACGATACCGATACTCCACACAGTCAGTCATAATCTATACAAGGTGTACTTGAAATACTTTTAAAACGATTGACGGTGCTGGCAACCCTTAAGTTCATAGAGACGCAATTTGTAAGTACCTGTGCAAAGAGTTATCTCATTGCAGAGAAAATTACACGGGTCGTAGATCCATTCCCTTAGATAATTCTTCAAAATTGCACAGGTAGGTTCTACATGAATGGGAGTTAATACGAAATGCTGTGTTAATTATTCCAGGTTCGCAGTAACTGCGCTTATTTTGCGATAGCGCAATTTGTACCTCTAGAGTACACTATCAACAGACTGTTACTGCATGTATTTCTGGATTGTATAAAACGCTGTTGCTTTTCCATTTGATAAACACCTTTATTGTGTGCTTACCTTTTCTCGTGAGTTTTAACAATTCAAGACAATTGATTCAAAGCTCACGCGAGTGCGGGTCGCAAAAAGCCTAACAGATCGATGCGTAATCGATTCTTTCCATTCAATATCGAAGAGATGAAGTCTACTCATTGGGAAGGATCATACTGCTGTACACGTGATATGACTGGTTTCCTACATGCCGACTGTCTGGGAGGAACGATTCAGACTTAGCTACCTGATGTAAAGATACCAGTGTAACCATGGGTATGAGGTAAACATATATTTGCTCTTTGGTTCTACCAGTGATAACAACCATCATATACCGAATACACCTCAGTCAGTGCAGGCATACTCTTTTGCTGCGAATTCTGATTCAAATAGCAATCACACGCTCGCCGTCTTGGTGACAAAGGTCGCACACAGAGTCATAATCACCGCCCGTTTTAGAAGTCTCGCGTAACAAATATAACCACGTATTTCTACGAAACGAAGTATTTTCCAGAAGAAAAAGTCCTCTCGGCACGCCGGAAGGCGGAGGTAGATTTCACCGGACAAACTTGGGGATAGGCGAAAATAGGCATAATATGCAGGTTTTTCGTAGAAGGATCAGACCTCATTTATTGCGAGAAAGTATTTTATAATTGGAGATTAATTAACTTTGTTTTTCGTCATTTTATGCATATTTTAAACATTTTATTGTCTTATGATGACGGTAACCTTCTTGTCATTTGGAGTCCATTTTTAGCCTACTTTTCACATTTTGCAAAAATGAGGAAAAAGTAGACTTATGAGATCGATCCGGGAAAATGTGTGTCTGTCTGTCTGTCTGTCCTTCTGTCTGTCTGTCTGGCTGTGTGTGTGTCCCCCCTATCAACTCCTAAACGGTTGCAGCAATCAAAACCAAATTTAGTATGAGTAAAGATGTGCACCGGAATAGCTCACGTCCATATTTGAAATTGATGTCAGTGCTACCAACTGCTAAAAAAACGCACTAGAAATTTGAGCTCCATGTTGGATATCTTGCAAGGTATGCATGGGAGCTATTCCAAAATTGGCACACATGTAGACAATACTATTTCAGTTTAATTTCCAGGAGGCCAACCATGACAGTGTTGCCAATATAATTTTAAGCCTCCTGATAGGTCCAATGTTTAATGCATATAACTTCTACACTATCAATTGGATTTCAACCAAATTTTGTATTTAATATCTGTACATAAACAAATATGACTGAGCGTATTCTTAAGAGCCACCAGGGCTGCTAACTGTCAATAATTGCTTTCTCTATTTTTTTTATCCAAATACCAATATATCAGAAAGTATGCAAGCCAACAGCTTTAAACTATGCACACGTATATTCTGACATTTTAGATTAATTTGGAGTAACTTATATACGTCAGTTCTACCAACATGATTATAAGCCTGCTCATAGTACCAATTTTTAAATACATGTAACTTCTATACTATCAGTTGGATTTCAACCAAATTTCGTATGTGCTATGTGTACCATAACAGATATGACTATAAGTATTGTTAAGAGCAATCAGGGTTGCCAACTGTTAATAAACGCTGTCTATATTATTTTACCCTAATAGCAATATATCAGAAAGTATGCAAGCCAACAGCTCTATACTTGGCACACGTATAGCACCTGACATTCTAGATTAATTTGGAGTAATTAATACAAGGCAGTGCTGCCAACATGATTATATGCCTACTGATGTGTCCAATTTTAAAATACATGTAACTTCTATACTAACAAATGGATTTCATCCAAAATTGGCACAACAAGATATCATAATAATTCAGAATATTTCTGACCAGCACACGCATGGTATTGTTGGCAACATGCTTTTACGCGTGCTGATAGATCCAGTGTTTAACTGCATGTAACGTCCATTGGACTTCAACCAAATTTTGTATTCTGTACCTTAAGAGGTGGAACTAAGAATATATTCAGTCACCAGGGCTGCCAACGGTAGTGCTCTATTAGGCTACATTATACCAGGTATATTTTGAACTAATTTGATATTTCGATATTACCAACTTAATTTCGTCATTATTCTAGATAGGTTCATATACAGTACTGTAGAATAATCATTGGCATGAAAAGTAGGCTGTATAGTTTTTCACGGAACTACTTGTTTATACTTGTGGTCACACTGTCCTTATGCAAGGTTTCGACACTGATGTGTAACTATGTAACTGTCCGTTATTTCTTCACGCAAAATTATATCTCCCGCAGAGATTTTGGTTGGTTCCTCAGTTTAGGGGCTGCGACAACGCGGTAATGTAACCCCGTATACATTGGGAGGGTGTAGAATCTGTCTGATAAATGGTGTGAATTGTGATGGCTGTATTAGTCTGTAATTCAGGTAAGGACTGCAGACGGTCAATTTCAAGCAGTTGTTCCTAATGTTGCTACCAGATACTACCGTCAACGACACCTAGCTTTGAACATGGCTACTAGATGCCACCGCAATCAGCAACTCGCAACGAACGTTGGAACTTAGCCTCCAAAAGGAAAGCATACTGGGGGATTTTTAGCGCTCTTAGAAAATCCGACGACTTTGGCCGGCTTTGAATCCGCGACCTTGGGCATAGTAGTTCAGCATGCTACCAGTTACGTCACCGAAGCCGCTTCACACTTAGTCAGATGGAAATCTGAATCTTATCTCGTGCAAGTGCATTGTCATGGCAACGTCTGATGGCTCATCACTCATCAATTAATAGTGTTGCCATGGCAACCACTGATAGCTCTTGGCATTTTCTTATAATTCCGAAATCATTTTTCTCATCCCTTGGCGTAATGGTGGGTCATATCAAAAATTCTTTCAGACAAAAGTTTTAGGTAATTATTAGGGGAATATTGTCCATTTTGTACGGTTTTGATATTGTGCCTATTAAGAGAGATATGATTAATGTTTCCCGAAAAACCCACTTTTTCCCACCCCTTTGGTCAATGGTTAGTGCTATAAAAAATACTCTTCAAACATAAATTTTTGGGCTTTATCCGACACATAGTATGAACTGTGAACGGATTCGATATTTCATATATTAAGAGAGTTATAGCAATATTTCACTTTTTCGAAAATAGCCCCCCATCTTCACCCCCTTCGACCGATTTAGCCCAGTAACGAACTAGACCGAGATTTTATAGGTATACATATTATGTAAAAAGATCAAAGTGATTGGCGCAAAATTGCGGTAGTTATCGTGTCCACAAGAAAGTGATATATATATATATATATACGTAAATTATATATAAACTTTTTAACTGACGGTGGTTTTGGGGTCTAGGGGATGTGAAACGTGAAGATATGTCGAAATTTTCCGGAAATCGAAACATGGTACCCATTGCAATAGTTAGCTTTCTAATGAAATCTACCTAAAAAAAACGCTCTCATTTCTCTTCTGTTAGGTAGATTTCTTTAGAAAGCTAACTATTGCAATGGGTCCCATGTTTCGACTTCCGGAAAATTTCGACATATCTTCGCGTTTCACATCCCCCAGACTCCAAAACCACCGTCAGTTCAAAAGTTTATATATAATTTATGTATATATGTATCTATCTATCTATCTATCTATATATATATATCAGTTTCTTGTGGACACGATAACTGCCGTAATTTTGCACCAATCACTTTGAATTTTTTACATAATATGTATCCCTATAAAATTTCGGTCGAGTTCGTTAATGGGCAAAATCGGTCAAAGGGGGTAAAAATGGGGGGCTTTTTTCGAAAAAGTGAAATATCGCTATAACTCTCTTAATACATGAAATATCGAATCCCTTCAAAGTTCATAATATGTGTCGGATAAGTGCCAAAAATTTATGTCAAATAAGTTTTTTGATAGCACCAACCATTGACCAAAGGGGTGGGAAAAAGTGGGTTTTTCGGGTAACATTAATCATATCTCTGTTAATAGGCACAATATCAAAACCGCACAAAATGGACAATATTCCTCCAATAATTACCTAAAACTTTTGTCTGAAAGAATTTTTGATATGACCCACCATTACGCCACGGGGTGAAAAAAATGATTTAAATTATAAGAAAATGCCAGGTGCCAAGAGAGGTTGCCATGACAACTTTACTTTTAATTGATAAGGGATGACCATCAGCAGTTGCTATGACAACGCCACTGCACGAGATCACATTCAGTTTTCATATGTCAGTGGGAAGCGACTTCGGTATCGGAACTGGTAGCATGCTGAACTTCTATGCCCAAGGTCGCGGGTTCAAACCCGGCTGAAGTCGTCGGATTTACTAAGAGCGCTAAAAAATCTGAGTTTGCTTTCCTTCGGAGGGGAAGTTCCAACGTTCGTTGCGAGTTGCTGATTGAGGTGGCATCTAGTAGCCAAGTTCACAGCTAGGCGTCGTTGACGGCAGTATTTTAGGTAGATTTCATTAGAAAGCTAACTATTGCAATGGGTACCATGTTTCGATTTCCGGAAAATTTCGACATATCTTCACGTTTCACATCCCCCAGACCCCAAAACCACCGTCAGTTCAAAAGTTTATAAATAATTTATGTAATATATGTATATATGTATATCAGTTTCTTGTGGACACGATAACTGCCGTAATTTTGCACCAATCACTTTGAATTTTTTACCGAATATGTATACCCATAAAATCTCGGACGAGTTCGTTACTGGGCTAAATCGGTCGAAGGGGATGAAAATGGGGGACTTTTTTTTTCGAAAAAATGAAATATTGCTATAACTCTCTTAATATGTGAAATATCGAATCCGTTCAAAGTTCATACTATGTGTCGGATAAAGTTCAGAAATTTATGTTTGAAACGTTTTTTGATAGCACCAACCATTGACCAAAGGGGTGGGAAAAAGTGTTTTTTTCGGGAAACATTAATCATATCTCTGTTAATAGGCACAATATCAAAACCGTACAAAGTGGACAATATTCCCCTAATAATTACCTAAAACGTTTGTCTGAAATAATTTTTGATATAAGCCACCATTGCGCCAAGGGATGAGAAAAATGATTTCGGAATTATAAGAAAATGCCAAGAGCTATCAGTGGTTGACATGGCAACACTACTAAATTGATGAGGGATGAGCCATCAGACGTTGCCATGACAACGCACTTGCGCGAGATCAGATTCAGATATCCATCTGACTAAGTGTGAAGCGGCTTCGGTGACGTAACTGGTAGCATGCTGAACTTCTATTCCCAAGGTCGCGGGTTCAAAGCCGGCCAAAGTCGTCGGATTTTCTAAGAGCGCTAAAAATCCCTCAGTAAGCTTTCCTTTGGAGGGGAAGTTCCAACGTTCGTTGCGAGTTGCTGATTGAGGTGGCATCCAGTAGCCAAGTTCACAGCTGGGTGGCGTTGACGTTAGTATCTGGTAGCAACATTAGGAACTACTGCTTGAAATTTAGCGTCTGCATTCCTTACCTGAATTACAGACTAATACAGCCATCACAATTCACACCGTTTATCAGACAGATTCTACACTCACCCAAAGTACACGGGGTTATATGACCGCGTTGTCGCAGCCCCTAAACTGAGGAACCAACCAACATCTCTGCGGGAGATATAATTTTGCGTGAAGAAGTAACAGACCGTTACATAGTTACACATCAGTGTCGAAACCTTGCATAAGGACAGTGTGACCACAAGTATAACAAGTAGTTCCGTGAAGAACTGTACAGCCTATTTTCATATATCCTGCTCATGTTAATTGCCTCTATCAACATACAAAATTTCAGTTTAATTGCTGTAACAGATTCGTAGATATTGAGAACCGTCTAAATATTTCAGTCGGTCGCCAGGTTGGATTTTTATTTTTGTACTATTATATTAAAATTATTGTGTAAGTGTGGTATTCAAACTTCAATCGCATGATAAGAACACAAGAAGTAAAAACGAGATTTTAAAATTACGCACAGCAGCCATCTTGTGATTATGCAAACAATTGAAATAAATTAGATGCCAGTGGATCAACATTTGTGTAAGCATTTAAAACGTGCAACGTTTCACGGCACTCGGATAGTTAATTCGCGAGAAACGTCCATTTAAATATTTATACTTCGTGTCGCCGCCATGTTGGATTCGTGCTCACGAGGTTACTGAAAGTCCTATAGGTGAACATATGTTCATAGTCTCTATGAACATAAAAATTTCAGTTTGGTTGCTGTAAAAGATTCATATATATTCAGAACCGTCTAAATATTACGGAAGCTTGCCATTTAGGATTGTTATATGTATAGGCCATAGAGTTATGTACCATTCAAGGTCACTTATTGCCTAGGTTCATTATTCAAACTTTCACTTCGATCGCATGATTACGACACAAGAAATAAAAACTTAATTTTAAAATTTCGCATAGCCGCCATCTTGAGGTTATGTAAACAATTGAATTAAATTAGATGGCAGTACATTACAATCTGCAAAATCATTTACTGTACCACATTTCACTGCGCTCAGAGAGTTAACTCACGAGAAAAGTCTATTAAAATATTTCAAATTCGCTTGGTCGCCATGTTCGTTTTGTACTTTACTGGTTTATGAATTATACATAGGTAAACTTGTATCAGTACCCTTTATCACCGTACAAAATTGCAGGGTGATATCTGTAATAATTTCGGGGATATAGAATGTCAGTGAAATACTTCGCACAGGCGCCATTTTGAGGTTATGTAAACAATTGAACTAAATTAGATTCCAGTGCATTGCAATGTGTATAAATATTTGCTGTACCAAGTTTTATTACGTTTGGATAGTTAAATCGCGAGAAAAGTCTATTTAAAAGGCTCCACTTCGCTTGGCCGCCATGTTGGTTATGTAGTAACCAGGTTTTTGAAAGTTTCATAGGTGAACGTCTAGTAGTACCCTTTATCAACGTACACAATTTCAGGGCGATATCCGTTATAGTTTCGGAGATACTGAATGCTAGTGAAATATTTCGCACAGCCGCCATGTTGGATTGGTGAGACGTAACAAAATTCGATGGGCACGGTCGACGTCGCCGGGAATAGTGCTATGAACTTACCGAGTTTCACTGAAATCGCTCCAGCCGTTTAGATTTTATTAGGGGGGGGACACACACCCACACCTCACACACACACACACACACGCACACACACGGACAAAAGGTGATCTCATAAGCCTATTTTTTCAAAATTGAAAATAGGCTAAAAATGGACTCCAAATGACAAGAAGGTTACCGTCCCCGTAAGACAATAAAATGTTTAAAATATGTTTAAAATGAAAACAAACAAAGTTAATTAATCTCCAATTATAAAATACTTTCACGCGATAAATGAGGTCTGATCCTTCTACGAAAACCTGCATATTCTGCCTATTTTCGCCTATCTCCAAGTTTGTCCGGTGAAATCTACCTCCGCCTTCCGGCGTGCCGAGAGGACTTTTTTTTTCCAGAGATGCCTACCCTTGTATTGGTAAAATAGTATATCGGATACCACTGTTCTGTATTAATACCGAGAAGCAAAATTTTGTAACAGTTCATCTAAAAATTCTATCATATCGGAATATATATCAGATTGATTTTAAATTAGAACTCATTTTTTGTAGACGTGCGGATTGTGTCTATGAGAAAAAGAGACAGGTTTTGTTGTGCAGTGGTAACGTTCACACCCACTGTGTACAACGTTACTGGAGCTTAAATGTGAAGAATCCATGTCAGTAGATTTACTAGCACTTTGGAGATTCCCTTCGGGGCAAAATTCTGACATTGCAGCGTCTCTAAAAGACACAGTATTTGAAAAGGACATAAATACTATTTCGTTATTATTATTATTATTATTATTATTATTATTATTATTATTATTATTATTATTTATTATTTATTCAATCGATTTTTTCCCCTTTAGGAGAGCGATTGAACTTGAATTCACGATTTCATATTCAGGCGTTTTACCTCTTTTCTTCCCAAAATCTCTTCAACCTCTCGGAATACTCCTTCTTCCGCTCAGCTGTCCATTCTTTTCCAGGTTGTTGTGATGTTCTTTGCTCAAACTTAACATTTGTGATTTTATTCCGGCACTCGGTGTAGTCCTCGAGATTTTTTATGTTGATATGTTGTAGGTCCCTTTGGACCTCTGTCAGCCATCCCGTGCCACATTTTATTATGAGGATGAGTAGTTTCTATGCTGTTCTATTATTATTATTATTATTACTGTTATTATTATTCTTCTTGCTGTCGTTTCGGCCATCTACGGACCACGCTATTTCAACTGCCCTATTCCATGTCTTTGAGCTTGGACCTTAACGTTCGCCCAGTATTCCCGCATTCGTTTCCTATGCTGTTCCTTCCTGGCTCCAGTCCATTTCTTGCCAGTTTTTAGTTTTGGCTTCTCTTGGAATCCATGATGTCCTTGGAGTTTCGACTTTAGTGGAGCACGTTTCTGGATATCCCCCTGGGTTATTTCCCCTTCACGCAGGTCTTTTTCTATTTCGGTGAACCACACTGCCTTGGTTTTCTTGTTAAGAAGAAAACTGAAGATCCTATTGCTCAACCTTGTAGAACTCACACGAGCAATGTGGCCTTAGAAAAAGATCCCTCTCTTACGAATGGTATCCATGATCCTTTCTACATGAGAGTAGAGTTCATGATTGTGTCGTCTTCTGAATTCATCATTTACTTTGATTGGACCTAGGTTTTTATTATTATTATTATTATTATTATTAAGCCTCCGTGGCTTAGGCGGCAGCACGCTGGCCTCTCACCGCTGGGTCCGTGGTTCAAATCCCGGTCACTCCATGTGAGATCTGTGCTGGACAAAACGGAGGCAGACAGGTTTTTCTCCGGGTACTCCGGCTTTCCCTGTCACAATTTCATTCCAGCAACACTCTCCACTATCATTTCATTTAATCATTGCCCCAGAGGAGTGCGTCAGGCCTCGGCAGCCGGCACAGTCCATATCCTCGCCGCTAGATGGGGGCTTCATTCATTCCATTCCTGACCCGGTCGGAGACTGGAAGCAGGCTGTGGATTTTTTTATTATTATTATTATTATTATTATTATTATTATTATTATTATTATTATTATTATTATTAAAACAATATGCTACCGAATCTTTTTGAATTAATTATGAGACATGGATGGTACTCAAGAGCGAGGTCGGTTGAGTGTCATCGCTTCTACACCAACGTCATATGGGCCCGCACCGCTGCTAATTCGGATGAACTAGCATTGTTTTTCAACACATTACGTGCAGTGCTGAGATTTGTTTAATCCTAAAGACACTTAGTTTGCGAGTAAATAATGGGCTGGAACATTTTTAACCCTGAACGATTTGTTGGCTATTTTATTTCGGACCCTAGTGTTAGCTGAGGAACAGAAATTCTTAGCTTTATCTTTGTGCAGTTACAGGTTGTTCTCCTACTGGCCAATATTCTGTGGTCGTAACAATAGCAGCGACATGTAAAGTGGTATCTCTAAATTCCATTGAAATAATGCTCAATTCCAGTGGCTATTAACATATTCGCTGAGTCGGTAGGTATTGGCGAGTGACAGACAGCTTTCCAAATAGCTGTGGTCATTGTGTGTGCTGCACGGTGTGGCTTATTGGCCTCGTTTGCGAACAGCAGGTCTAGCACGTTGGAACCTTAGTGTCAATGAGAAATCAATGACAGGCAAGCACTTCCTACTCCCACACCTTGAACGATCCTTATTGCTTAGGCAGGTACATATGGGAAACACGAACAGGAATAGTTCATTTTAGGTTGCACTTTGACGGCCCTCTGGTAGAAGAAGAAAGTAATATGGATTACTTGCAATGCAATTGAGGCAAAAATTAAGTGGTCTCATTATTTCGGCACAGCAGAAAAGAAGAGAATAGAAGCATTTGAAATGTGGTGTTACAGGAGAATGATGAAGATCAAATGGGTAGATATTGAGAAACAAAAGAAAATGTATTAATACGAGTGGGAGAGGAGAGATGTTTCAGGCGAGTGCTAATGAAGAGAACAGATAGGTTGATAGGACGCTAACTAAGGCACACAGGAACAGCAAACTTACAAGGGAACGGATTGCGGTGTAAAATTCTAATCTGGTTGAAATTTAGTACACAATATTCCTAAAAAGATGTACAATGACGTAGTGAAAATCGCATGGGCCACTTTCAACTTTGAACGCCAATATTCAACGCCTAAAACCTGCCGGGAGACGGCATGAGCGAGGAGGTAGGAAGAGGTAAGGCTGACCTTGAATCCTAGCAGCACGCGATGGCTCCCGACCACCAGGCAGCGAGCCACCTTGCTGCGTTGCATTCCCTACCTTAAACGTTACCCTCACTCTTCTACCCTCTCGATTACAGTACGGTATACAATGCAATATAATGTGATGTTTTGCGCTTGACCATACTGAAAATAAATAAAATGACCTTTACTTTCTTTCCTTTTTTACTCTTTGTAATACTTGCAATAGTGGATGCGAACTGATAAGGGAGTGACGGGATGAGGGGAATGCAACGCAGCAAGGTGGCTCGCTGCCTGGTGGTCGGGAGCCATCGCGTGCTGCTAGGATTCAAGGTCAGCCTTACCTCCTCGCTCATGCCGTCTCCCGGCAGGTTTTCGGCGTTGAATATTGGCGTTCAAAGTTGAAAGTGGCCCATGCGGTTTTCACTACGTCATTGTACAACTTTGTAGGAATATTGTGTACTAAATTTCAACCAGATTAGATTTTTACACCGCAATTCGATTCCTTGTTAGCTATGGAAAGGAAGTGTCGTGGACAGGCACTGTGGGGTTTGACCAAGGTTAGAATATGTTAATCAGTCTCGGTTGTAAGGTGCGGAAGCTATGTAGAGACGAAACGATTAGCTCAGGACAGGGAAGGGTGGGAGGCTGCATCAAACCAGCAAAAAACTGAAGCCACAAACACAATTATTTTATATCCATATAAAATATTAATAGCCTATTAGGTATGTAGGCCTATCAGTTACGCATGCAGCGTCAATGAGTAAACAGTTAAACTACACTGGTCTCGTTCTTGTTTCATTTGAGTGGTTAGGATATCGTGGTCATTTCAGTCCCTGGGTGTATATATAGTCTCTTCTCTGATAATCTGTGTAATTGTGGTGTCTGTAGTACGTGTATTTGTAATTCAGGTGAGGACTGGGAAGGAAGCGGCCTAGGCTTTAAGTTAGGAACCATCCCGGCATTTTCCTGGAATCGAAGTAGAAAACCGCGGAAAACAACTTCCAAGATGACGGGGATGGGAATCGAACCCGCCTATTCTCAGTTTTGCCTCACGAGACTGAGTGCACCCTGTTCCAACCCTCAGACCAGAATTAAGTGTATTAGCAAAGCCAGGGATCGAACCCGGACTTCCGGAGAGACAGCCAAGAGTGCTAGCCGCTACACCACGTGATGGTATTGAAAAACTATATTAGCATAGGATGCAACTTCCTTATCGGTTTGATCTGTAATATACCGTACGTAAATCAGTGAGCCCGGTGCAAGATAACTGTGATTCCCACCTCAACTATCATAGCGGTAGTTTACCGTGGTTTCTCACTTATACTCCAGGCAAATGCTGGGATAGTACCTAACTTAAGGCTGTGGCTGTCTCCTACTTAGATCCTACTCCCTATTACAAATACGCACACTAGTACAGCCATCACAAAAACACATGTTATCAGACAGGGTCCACGGAGCTGCATGATCGCGATGTCGAAAAACCCTTCAATTAAAATAACAACAGTCTTAACATTGATTGATAATGTGAGCTGTTACCAAAACAGTAGAACAACAATTAAAAGAGCGGCTTCGGTGGCGTAGTCGGTAGCATGCTGAGCTTCTATGCCCAAGATAGCGGGTTCAAACCCGGCCGAAGCCGTCGGATTTTTAAGAGCGTTAAAAATCCCTCAGTACGCCTTCCTTCGGAGGGCAAGTGAAGCCGGTGGTCCCATGTCATAGATTTATGGCATGTTAAAGAACCTTCCACTAATTGCTCCTGTGTGAAGCTAAATTCGAGAGGTTAAGAATGTAAACAACGCTCTTTGGTTTCTACGTTCGTTGCCAAGAGCCGACTGCGGTGGCGTCTAGTAGCTAAGTTCTGAACTTGGCCTAGTAGTCGTTGTCGGTGGCACTTGGCGGCAAAAGTAGGAACTATTTGAAAAATTCTAAGTTGCAGTACTTAAATTAAAATAATCCTCTCGGCACGCCGGAAGGCGGAGGTAGATTTCACCGGGCAAACTAGGGGATTGGCTATAATAGGCAAAATATGCAGGTTTTCGTAGGAGGATCAGACCTCATTGATTGCAAGAAAGTATTTTACATTTGGAGGTTAAAAATCAACTTTTTTTCGTTTTTGTATGCATATTTTTATCATTTTATTGTCTTATGGGGATGGTAACCTTCTTGTCATTCGGGGTTCATTTTTATACTTTTGATCACACTGTCCTTATGCAAGGTTTGGAACTGATGTGTTACTATCAGACAGTCTGTTACTTCTTCTCGCAAAATTTTATCTCCCGCAGAGATTTTTGTTGGTTCCTCAGTTTAGGGGCTGCGACAACGTGGTCATGTAACCCCGGGTGTGTAGAATCTGATAAACGGTGTTAATTGTGATGACTGTTTTAGTCTGTAATTCAGGTAAGGTCTGCAGACGGTCAATTTTAAGTAGTAGTTCCTAATTTTGTACCATATCCTAACGTGAACGACACCTAGCTGTGAACTTGGCTACTAGATGCCACCGCAACCAGCAACTTGCAACGAACGTTGGAACTTCTCCTCCAAAGGAAAGCAGGCTGAGGGTTTTTTAGCGCTCTTAGAAAATCCGACGACTTTGGCCGGCTTTGAACCAGCGACCTTGGGCATATAAGTTCAGCATGCTACCAGTTAGCCGCTTCCCACAGTCAGATGGAAAAATGAATGTGATCTCGTGCAATGGCGTTGTCTTGGCACCCTCTGATAGCTCATCCCTCATCAATTTAGAAGCGTTGTCACGGTAACCTCTGATGGCACTTGGCATGTTCTTTCATTCCGAAATCATTTTTCTCTTCCCTTGGCGTAATGGTAAGTCAGATCAAAAATTCTTTCAGACAAAGTTTTAGGTAATTATTAGGGGAATATTTTCCATTATGTACGGGTTTGATATTGTGCCTATTAAGAGAGATATGATTAATGTTTCCCGAAAAAAACACTTTTTTCCACCCCTTTGGTCAATGGTTGGTGCTATCAAAAAACCAATTTGACATAAATTTTTGGCACTTATCCGACAAATTGATTCGAATTGATTCGATATTTCACGTATTAAGAGAGTTATAGCGACATTTCACTTTTTCGAAACCCCCCCCCCCCCCCATTCCCCCCCCCCCCTTTAACCGATTTTGCCCATTAACGAACTCGACCGATTTTTTAAGGGGTTACATATTATGTAAAACATTAAAGTGATTGGTGCAAAATTACGGCAGTTATCGTGTCCACAAGAAACTGATATATATGCATATACAGGGTGTATTTGATATGATGGAAGTCCTTTACACTGGTGATAGAAGATGGTATTCTAAGCAAATATCTTCATGAAATTAAGTCGGATCTTAATTAGTGTAGGTGGAATTAAATCACAAAAATCGTCGGTCAATATCTTGGAAACGGGCTTTCACTTCGTTCCCCTCAGCAGCAGAGCTGACTTCTCCCCGTCTCCCTCCCCTCCTACGCTGAGGAATGTTGACCAGAGTCTGCAGTTGAGTGACCTCCTCGCCTTGTCTGCCAATGACATTGAAATACACAAACCGAGCCTATGAACAGCTGATTCACACCTTCATGGGGAGTGGCTACATGACTAGTGATGGTGGATCTGTCTAGGATTTTTCCAGCTTCATGAACTATGCATAGAAAATAGAAATCCTAAAGATTTAGTAAATTAATTTAAGGAACTGTTGGTCTATCTTTGTGTGAAGATAGTGCAACAACTGTAATAAACTTATTAATAATACTAATAATAGTAATAGTAGGCTTTTAGACACACTAACTTCTTTTATGTTTCTTTTTGGTATGTCGAGTTGCCAGACTTTAATGTACGTAGGATTTCTTGTATGTGCCATGAAATCCATGGAGATGATCTTATTAGATCCCATTCATTTACTACATGACTGAACGTAGATCGCACCCTCGGGATGGTTAGCACTCTACCACCAGAACTACACATGCTGACTCTTATTATTATTATTATTATTAGACTATTATTATTATTATTATAACACTGTATTATAACAATGAATTTGTATTTTATTTTCATTTTCGTGTATTTTCATATGTATTTACATTGTTGATGGACCAATAAATCAATCCTCCCTCCCCCCCCCCCCCCCCTCTCCAGTTAATGGCCACCCGAGGGCTGGAGATGGGATGGGACAATTCACAATATGAACATGTGGTACCATACTAGTATTAAATCTTGGAAGTAGGTTTCCATGGGTTCCCACTTCTACCCCAGGCAAATGTCGGGATTGTTCCTAACTTAAGGCCACGGCCGCCTTCTTCTCAATAATCATAACCGCTGGCAGTGCAGCCCATGAAGGGCCTAGGCCTACCAAGCGACCGCTGTCCAGCCATTTGGCCTGCAGATATTAGGGTGACGCGTGGTCAGTGCATCGGGTCCCCTCGGCCATTAATCTTGATTTTCCTGACTCGGGCACTGCCTCACTGTCAGACAGCTACTTAATTGCCCTCACGAGGCTTAGTGCACTGCGTTACAGCCCTCACGTCAGTTTCTAATATCCCTGATGGAGCCAGGAATCGAACCCAGGGCCTCCAGGTGAGAGGCAGTTGCACTGCCCCAACACCACAGGGCCGGCGCCTTCTTCCGAATCCTCACCTGAATTACAAATACCCACATTACTACAGAAACCACAAAACACAGGTTATCACACAAATTCTACCCACACCCAGATACATGGGGCTAAATGACCAAAATCGCCAAGCCTCTCAAACAAAACATCAAGTTTTTTACTTCCGTCCTAAATGCCTAGTTCTGAACAGACTGCGGGATGTCGGAATTTTGTCACACTGCATTTCATTAAGAGAATGTTTTTAGTATTTTCAGAAACTAGTCAACAGAAGGTCCGACACGGACGCCAATGATACATCAGGGCTGAGTATCGAAATTATTTTATACATGAACATCAATCAATGAATTCCACACTTACAAAGTAGGCTACACAATACTACCGGTCCTGACGTCCCAAGCCATTGCGTGCGTCGTCAACAACAACAACAAGAACAACGGCAATGCACATTTTCTTACGAGACGGTAGAGCTCATCCTCATAACAGCTGATAGCCTACCACCCCTCAAGTCAACCGGTAAGGTCAATGCTCCGATTACGTAACAACTTCCCTTCGCGCGTCGTCACATCTGGCTCCACCTCGTTTCCCCAGCCAGCCGCATGACTTTCTGCCTGATTAGTTTCTGAAATAACTAAAAACATTGACTTTTTAATGATTAATTATCAATTTCAAGATAGGTGACAAATTTTTTACCTAGGAAGCTTAGAATAGTCTCTTCTATCACCAGTGTAACAGACTTCCATCATATCAAATACACCCTGTATATACACACACATATATATAAACTTTTGAACTGACGGTGGTTTGGGGTCTGGGGGATGTGAAACGCGAAGATATGTCGAAATTTTCCGGAAGTCGAAACATGGCACCCATTGCAATAGTTAGCTTTCTGATGAAATCTACCTAAAATAGGCTACATAATTTAAAATACTACCATCAACGACACCTAGCTGTGAACTTGGCCACTAGATGCCACCGGAACCATCAACTCGCAACGAACGTTGGAACTTCCCCTCCGAAGGAAAGCATACTCAGGGTATTTTGGCGCTCTTAGTAAATCCGACGACTTCAGCCGGGTTTGAACCCGCGACCTTGGGCATAGAAGTTCAGCATGCTACCAGTTCCGATACCGAAGTCGCTTCCCACAGAAATATGAAAACAGAATGTGATCTCGTGCAGTGGCGTTGTCATAGCAACTGCTGATGGCTCAACCCGTATCAATTAAAAGTAAAGTTGTCATGGTAACCACTCTTGGCACTTGGAATTTTCTTATAATTTAAATCATTTTGCTCACTCCGTGGCGTAATGGTGGGTCATATCGAAAATTCTTTCAGACAAAAGTTTTAGGTAATTATTGGAGGAATATTGTCCATTTTGTACGGTTTTGATATTGTGCCTATTAAGAGAGATATGATTAATGTTTCGCGAAAAACCCACTTTTTTCCACCCCTTTGGTCAATGGTTGGTGCTATCAAAAAACTTATTTGACATAAATTTTTGGCACTTATCCGACACATATTATGAACTTTGAATGGATTCGATATTTCACGTATTAAGAGAGTTATAGCGAAATTTCACTTTTTCGAAAAAAGCCCCCCATTTTCACCCCCTTCGACCGATTTTGCCCATTAACGAACTCGACCGAGATTTTATAGGGATACATGTTATGTAAAAAATCAAAGTGATTGGTGCAAAATTACGGCAGTTATCGTGTCCGCAAGGAACTGATATATATATAAACTTTTGAACTGACGGTGGTTTTGGGGTCTGGGGGATGTGAAACGCAAAGATATGTCGAAATTTTCCGGAAGTCGAAACATGGTACCCATTGCAATAGTTAGCTTTCTAATGAAATCTACCTAAAACAGATAACACATACTAATACAGTCATCACAATTAACACCGGTTATCAGACAGATTCTACACTCACCCAAAGTACACGGGGCTACATGACCGCGTTGTCGCAGCCCCTAAACTTAAGAACCAACCAACAATTAAAAGATTGTCCTACACATTTCTAGCTAGAAGAAGAGATTGCAACTTGCCCTAAGTCGACGTTTACTTGCAGTAGGGTGGCAATTTTCTTTTTTGTTTGTCCTTCCAATTCTTAAGTTTAAATATACGCCAGTCAATAGGCCTACTTGAATTAAATAGTACATTATGCAACGAGCCTATATGGCAATAATTGAGACACGAGTATGTTTATAAAAAGAGCGTAGCGAGATTTATAATTTCTCTTAATTATCATTATAGGTGAGTTGCATACGACTGTTTATGTTCGACGATAATTATAACTTTATTATATGTTTTAACATATATATTCATAAATATCTGTGGGATTCAATTGGGGATATTAAGGTACAGTGCTATTTCTTGTCTCATATTCGCCAGTTTATTTACGCGAACATATGGGACGGTGCACTTTCCATGTCGGTAATTTATGCAGAAGGTTGCCGTGTTGCTAACTTCTGGACGTAGATTCATAAATTTCTTGCATATGTCATAGTATTTTCTTGTTACCATAAAGGTTCGTGCTGATTTTGTCTTTGTGTTTGGGACTGTAACTACAATGGTTAATCCGATATCCAATTTGAACTTTCAAATTAATCATGTAATTCATGTCCGACATGTTGGATTTTGAGCGCATGCGCGAAGCTATCCTTACCGAATTGGTCAATGAATGAGCTCTGATTGGCTGTAGAAACTGTTTCATAATGAAGAATAGTACTATAATGACCCCCATTATGATACAGTTTTCTGACATATAATATTTTCATTTCGACATCGTGGAATATAAACATATATATTGTATACTAGCAGAAGTACCCGTTCTTCGAACGGTGTTCGTTGTTAACACCAGACATGATCAATTGAGCTACTGTTGCAATGGTTAGCGGTTTGTCATTCCTTCAAGTTTATCAGAACGAAGTTAGTTTTCTGGGAATATCACACACACGGTTAATTTAAGGCCCTTGAAATGTAGTTTTCGGAGACCCTTTATAGATTCCCGAATTGTGTGTCTCACATTGAGATGCGCAACATTTGCTTCGGTCGTCCTTCTAGGATAATTTTTATATTTCGCCTATTTTAGCATGTATTGAGAAGTTTTTCTCTATATCCACCCTTCTACTGTATGAAAAGTGCGGTAAAGAGTTTTATAAATGATTGGTGTATTGACTCTCATGGTTACCATACCTAATTTTACGATGCTCCAAGCATCCGAACACGAGTTATAGGCGTAGGCTCCATAAAGATACAAAGAAAGACAGACAATTCTATTGTCTACAACATATTACCGAGATATCCAAATGTGGGTATATCTACCACACAGTATCAAACAAAATCATCCTTACGATGAACCGGTTTGTCGACAAAAAAAAATAGTTAAAATGTGCTCTCAGACTAAATTCACCTAACGTGAACTTCCTGACGTGAAATAGAATTCAAAGCCTTGTGGACTAAACGCAATACACGTCACATAAAAACTGACCCTCTACGTTGTGCTAGGTGCCTATACACAGGAAGACCCCTTTCATAAATTATAAAGGCTTGTGGTGCATGAAAATTCAGGTTCTTTAGCCTCAAATTGCCCAAATACTTAAAAGCCGCAAAAAAAATGCTGGTTCTTCTTCTTCTTCTGCTTTTATGGCCTCATTGGACCACTTCAGTCAATCATTTCTTGGTCCTCTTCTTCAGTAAGTTTCCTTTCCGAGTCGCCCAGTAGCTCTTCATTCGCTCTGATCTTCTCAGGCGTTCCTCATCTGTAAATACCCTTTTTACTGTATTACGTTTGTCTATTTTATCCTGAAATCTTATTTTTATATCTCTCAGTTTTTTTAATTTTGTTGTTTTGTTTTGCAAGTCATCCAAGGTTATTTCCAATTCTTTCATATCTTCTCTAATTTCCTTAATCCATCCTACTTGTTGTTTCATATTCCAAAGTTTCACTACAATTTTTCTAGATAACCTGGTTTCTGGTGTCCTCATGATGTGACCAAAGAAAGAAAGCCGTTTCTTCCGAATAGTATCAGTGATGGGCTCCAGTTCTCTGTATACCACTTCATTTGGTACTATCCGCCACTGTCCATCTTTCTGATATTTTTTATTTATGCATGTTCTAGCTATTCTTCTTTCTACTTTTAAAATTTTGTCGATTCTGTTTTTCTGAGTAACTTTAAAAAGAGTTTCACTTCCATAGGTCACCTCTGGTTGAACCACCGTCTTGTAATGTTTTAATTTTGTTGCGATTGATAGACATTTTCTTTTATATGTAGACTATGTTAATTTTTGGGCTTTTATCATTTTATTAGTTCTTTCTTGCCATGCAGGTTTCTCATCCAAGTTGTAAGTTATAATTTCTCCTAAGTATTTAAATTGATTCACTATTTTAATTTCAATTCAAGAATTTTTGAAAATAATTTTGATATTTGGAGATATAATAGACCTTCTGTACTATATGTCGAACGTGAAAATTGCATGAAAAAATTCTAGGTTTCCCCTTGACCCCCTTAATTGCATTGATGAATTGTACAGTCGACGTTAGTTCCGTGATAACCTTATAGCCATTTGCAAACTTTCACAGAAATGTAATAAATGGAGTGACATTGCTTCTTACAGAAATAGAAGGAAAGTTGTAAGCCACCCCTTGATATAATGTTCTCATGGTTACCGATTTGCATTCCTTCATTAGTTTGTTAAATTAAATTAAATTAGTTTTCTGGGAGTATTTCAGAAACTGTTGGATTTAGAGCCTTATAATGTAGTTTTCGAGGACCCTTTAGGGAACCCAAGTTTTGTTTCTGGCACCGAGGGGATTTGTCTCGTCGTTGTACCCCATAATATAATACTAATAATAATATAATATAGGGAGAAATTATAACACCTATTTTTTAAATTATTAATGCAGCCAATGGCCATGTACTTTTCTTTTCAGGACGGGTCAGGGAAGGGATATTATCAGAGAAAGAAGCATTCAATCACGCATGAGCAAAATGGAAATGGCCTACCATTTAACTAAGGACATCTATAAGAAAAGGTCAATATCCTTCAACGCAAAACTAAAACATTACTGCAGTGTCATCCGTCCGGAGGTCTTGCATGCTTCTGAATGCCTCACGATGAACAAAAAAGGCTTGGTCGAGAAACTGGAGGCCAAAGAAAGGAAAATTTTGAGAAAGATATTGGGTTCCATCAAAGCCAATGGGAAATACAGAAGACGGCATAACCATGAACTATATACTCATGTGGAGAAGATAAGTAACGTAATCCGGAAGAGAAAGATACCATTTTTGGGCATGTGAAACGAATGAGCCCAGCGAGACTGACCAATCGCAACATAAGTTACTTTCAGGAGAGAAAAACAAAATGGGCCTGGTTCATAGAACTGGATAAAGATCTGAAAGAAGTGGGGATTACACCAATAGACATTCGGGAGCGCGCCCCACTCAAAAGGAAACTTCAAGCTTGCAAAGGTTTCCAAGAAAAACCGAACTGAAAACGGGAAAGATTTGGACCCAGGAACGAAAAGAAGTCCACCGAGAACGAATGCGGGCGTACAGGGCAAACATCAAAGCCAGTAAGAGACAGTGGGAATGACGCGGTCCATAGATGGCCTATACGAAATGAATGAATGAATAATATGGGGATAGGAATATAATAGACCTGCCGTACCACACCCGCAGGTGTAAATCGCGTGAAAAAATTCTAGAGTACCCCTTGATCCCCTTAAGCGCGTTAAACGTATTGATAAATTTTACGGCTTAATTTGGTTCCGTGATAACCTTCTAGCCGTTTGCAAACTTTCACACCAATGTAATTAATGGAATTGCATTGCGTCTTACAGCAATAGATTGACCTCTGAGAATCTGTTGCCATGGTTACTGGCTTGCATTTGTTCATTAGTTTATTAAATGAAATTAGTTTTCTGGGATTATCTCAAAAACGGTTGGTCTTAGGGCCTTAAAATGTGGTTTTCGGGTACCCGAGTTTTGTCTCTCACATTGAGCGGCTGAAAATGAGCTTTGTCTCGTCCTTCTACGCCTATTTCGGCATGTATTTTAAGGGGGTAGGCCCCCTTTTATGAGGGGTACGGAGAAGAGTTATATCAATCATAAATGTCGTCCCTCTGATGGATATCTGTACCAAATTTTACGTTGATACATCCAGCCGTTCTCGAGTTATAAGGGAACAAATTTGTCCACAGCCGAACAAACAAACAAACAGACAGACAGACAAGACGAAAACAATATTTCGCGCGCATCCTTCAAAAACAGTCTGAAACGCGTAAACAACTCCATTTTCCGTAGAAATTCAGAGAAAAGCAGACAAACTTTCATTTTTATATACTGTATAGAGAGATATACTGCACCGGTCGGTGTTGACCGTGTTTTATTGCCCAAATTTAGGTTTCACTCGCTAACCGTTGGAGATATACGAAAAGTGATAAGGACCTTTGGGATAGAAAATTAAATGTTAAAGCTCATGTATGCCATTAAAAGTTTGCTATTTCTTAGCGTTCTCTTTTTATTTGAAATGGAATTATGAAATTTAGAAACCAAAGGGTGTAGTGACGTCACAAATGTCGGTTTTACTCGGTAACCGTTGGAGATACACGAACAGTGATAAGGACCTTTTGGATAGGAAATTAAATTTAAAAGCTCGTATGTGCCATCAAAAGTTAGCTATTTCCTACCGTTCTCGTTTTATTTGACATGGAAGTATGAAATTTTGAAACCAAAGGGTGTAGTGACGTCACTAAAATGGTCGCCATTTTCTAATAGTGCAAAATTTCGAAATCAAAATTATCCTATATGTAAACCTGGTAAATCAGCTACATCCATGCAAAATTTCATTTAAATCGGACCAGTGGTTCTTGCGTTATTGAGTAACACACAGACAGACAGACAGACACACCATCTCATTTTTATATATTACCTTACCTTACCTTACCTTACCTTACCTAGATGGCCACTCAAACCTAAGCAGCACGGCGCCATCTTTCTCGATCATCCATTATGTCCTCCGTGACTCCGATTTTTCTCATATCTTTTTGAACTTGGTCCCACCAGCGAAGTCTCGGTCGTCCCAATGGTCGCCTTCCTCTGGGTACACCTTCCAAAACTGCCCTTAAATTCAATTCTGTACTTCTTCTATGTACATGACCAGCCCAGCGTAGTCTTTGGCTTTTGGCACGGGCGACGATATCCGGTTCTTTGTAGAGATCCCGCAATTCCTTATTTGTTCTAATTCTCCACTGGCCATTTTCTACTATCGGTCCGAAAATGCGTCGTAGTATTCCATTTTCAAAAGTTACTAATTTCCTTTCAGTTTGCTTGGACAATACCCAGGTTTCTGAGCCATACGTGACAACAGGAAGTATAATGTTTTTATAAATTCTCACTTTAGTTTTTCTAGATATAATTTTACTCTTTAAGAGATTTTGCAGAGACCAGTAGCTTTTGTTGCCACTGAGAATTCTTGATTTTATTTCTGTTTCTTCCATATTATTCTGGTCTATGATAATCCCCAGATATCTGAACTCAGTACATCTGTGAAAAGCGTATGAAGCAACTGTTAAGGGGTTTTGTACTTGTGCTGCATTCCTTCCTACAACTAGATATTTTGTTTTTTGTTCATTTATCATTAGACCTACCTCCTTGGCTTCTTCAATAAGGGTTTCTGTGAGTATTTTTAGATCGTATTCGCTTTCTGCCATGAGTGTTATGTCATCAGCATAAGCTAATATGTTTATCTTGGTTCCCACTTCAAGGCCTGGGTGGAGCTGGTTTACTCGTTTCAATGTTTCTTCTAAAGCTAAATTGAATAATAAAGGCGAGAGTCCATCTCCCTGTCTTACTCCAGTGTTGACATTAAATTCTTCGGTATATTCATTATTGATTCTAATTTTGCATTTGGACCCTTCTGTGCACAGTTTTGCCATAGTGATAAGTTTTTCTGGTATTCCATTCCGCTGCATGTATTTCCACATTTGTTTCCTATTGACACTTTCGTATGCCTTGTTGAAATCTACAAAAAGAAGATGGGCTGTTTTGTTAAACTCCCAATATTTGGAGATTACTTGCTTTAAGACAAAAATTTGGTCTGTTGTAGATCTTTGGCTTCTAAATCCTGCTTGGTGATCTCCAAGAATTTCTTCTGCATAACATGCTAGTCTGTTGTAGATTATTCTTGAGAATACTTTATATGCGCTGCTTATTAATGATATCCCTCGGTAATTATTGCACTCGAATTTATCTCCCTTTTTGTGAATCGGAACTACTACTGCCATCTTCCATTCTACTGGGATTTCTTCCTTCTCCCAGATTTCTACAATTAAGTTATGTAACCTTTTTAGCACAGGGCTTCCACCTGCTTTAAGAAGTTCTGCTATTATGTTATCCTCTCCAGGGGCTTTATTGTTTTTTAAACTTTTAACTACCTTTTCAACTTCTTCATAGGTAGGAGGGTTAATCTTTGGCTGGACATTTAGGTACAATTCCTCTTCAATGTTTGTTGCCACTTCTTCACAATTTAAAAGGTCTTCAAAGTATTTTTTCCAAGTTGCTAGCACTTCTGTTTGGTTGCAAACAACATTGCCATTCCTATCTTTTACTCCTACTGATCTTGCCTTGTACCCTTGTTTAAAATATCTGACAAAGCGAAAAAATTATCTTGTATTATTTTTGTTGCTATCTTCTTCTGCTTTTCTTAGCTGATCTTTCACAAAGTTCCGTTTAGCTGCTCGTAATGTTTTGTTAGTCTCCCTATTTATCTGTTTGTAATTTTGTTTGTTGGTTAGAGTTTGTTTGGTAAGCATCAACTTTTTTGCTCTTAATCTATCGGCTATTAATCTTTGGCAATCCTCATTAAACCAAGGTGTTTTCCCTTTTGTACCCTCTCGATAGCCTACAACTTCTTCGGCGATTGTTGTGATAGAATCCTTTATTTTTTGCCATTTTTCCTCTACCGTTTGTTCTGATTCTTGTTGATCTAAAATTTGGAATCTGTTGGTTAGCTTCAGTTTAAAATCATTTTTTATAGTTTGATCAGTAAGCCTTTTGATATTAATTTTTGGAGCTGTAGTTTGTTTCACTCTTTTGACTATACATAGTTTTTGTCCAAGTTTGAAAATGACTAGGTAGTGATCTGTTCCACATTCTGCACCTCTCCTGCTTCTTACATATACGATGCTACTTTTTTGTCTACTTTCCACCAAAACATGGTCAATTTGATTTTTTGTTATGCCATTAGGAGATACCCATGTTGCTTTATGAATATCTTTTCGAGGGAAGTGAGTGGACATAATTTTAAGGTTTTTGGCACTAGCAAAGCTGATTAGCCTTTGTCCATTATCATTGGAAGTATTATGAAGGCTGTTGCCTCCTGTGTACTGTTTCCATATTTCTTCATTACCAACTTTTGCATTTGATTCTCCCAAAAACAATTTTATGTCATAGCTGGGTAGGGTTGTCATCAGTTGGTCTAAACTATCATAGAAAGAGTCTTTAACGTCGTCCTCTGCCTCTTCAGTGGGTGCATAAAAACATACTATAGAAATATTATGAAACTTTCCTTTTAATCGCATATAGCACATTCTTTCATTGACTGGGTCAAACGTAATTAAGGTGTTTAAAAATTTCTTGGCTATGGCAATTCCTACACCCGCATGGTAACTTCCATTATCACAGCCACTATAGTACAGGGTATAGCTATTGGAGTTAATTTGGCCATTTAATGGCCATCTTGTCTCTTGTAGACCAACTAGATCTATGTTATACTTTTCTAGTTCCTTGGTAACTAAATCCAATTTTCCTGGTGTTGCCAGAGTTCTTACATTCCATAAAGCAAATCTCAAATCCGAAATACCAAGCTTAGGTCTGTTTCCATTATTTCCGTCCGAGTCCGAGGCATACTGTTGGCGTTTCTGAACAAGAAGATTTTTTACAGGGTAAGGTTGTTAGCCTTACGCCTAACCCCCAACCTGGAGGACCAGGGTATCCCTTCTAGTCTGGCTCCTACCTCACGAAGACCTGTCCGGCATGGGAGGCCCTACCAGTAGCTAAGCTACCGCCGGCATAGCTCTCGAGGTTGTCAGAGCACGCAAGCCCCACCGCCACTTCAAGGCAAGGATACCATCGGGGGGATTTTTATATATTAGTATGATTATACGATAGGTGCATATTTCGACCTGTCATTGAGGTCTTCCTCGGCCCAAATAGGACTTAAAATACTAATGTTATACTTAAATCTAATAACGAATGTTTGATATGAAAAAACTATATAAATGTATAATTAAGAGAAATACATTAAATAATGAAATGGATATCCTTACAATCTAATTAAATGAATGAGATTACAATATTAGGCTTCAAATTAAAAATTTCAAAAATTCAGATAGAAAATCATGTAATCTATAATTGACAAGTGTAATATATCAATAAATACGTTAACGTAATTCCCTAAAAATGAGTAAAATTAAATCTTAATATATCTTGATTTTTTGAAATGTGACACAGCCTATACTGTTTGCTTTCAGGTGCCAACCATGTAGAGCGGTTTAAATCTTGACTTGTCTTAGTCATATTTACAAATAACCAATGCCAGGTCGAAACATGTAGGCCTACCTATCCTATAATATATCATAGACTAGCTGCAGTACCCGTGCTTCGCTACGCGTCATAAATAAATTAAAATGTGAAGGTGCAGTTAAAATAGGGGATAGGCGAGGTGCTGCGCAGAGGGAGATTAAGGATGGAACATTTTGTCCAACTACACCGCTCGGCGTTGACCGTGTTTTATAACACAAATGTATGTTTTACTCGCTAACTGTTGGAGATACCTTTCGGATAGAAAATGTAATTTTAAACCTCGTATATGCCATCAAAAGTTTGCTATTTCTTAGCGTTCTCTTTTTATTTGCAATGGAAATATGAAAGTTTGAAACCAAAGGGTGTAGAGACGTCACTAAAATGGTCGCCATCTTTAAATAGTGCAAAGTATTGAAATCAAAAGTAACCTATATGTTAACCAGGTAAATCAGCTACTTCCATGTAAAATTCATGTAAATCGGACTAGTGGAACTTGCGCGATTGAGTAATACACAGACTCACACCATCTCATTTTTAGTCTCGCTTCGCTCGCGCCATTGTCGTGTCATATTGTTATTCAATGAAATGCAGGTTTAACCCCGTTAACACCCCTTTAGAACCTGAATATCCAAAAATCCCTCCTTAGTGGACGTTTTCAACATACAACAAACATATCCCCAAAATATCATTCTTCTAACTTTAATAGTTTTGGTTGGTCGATGAGAGTGAACATCCAAAAATCCTTCCTTAGTGGAAGTTTTTCTTCCAGAATTTCACCCCTCCCCATAGGCCCCTTAAATTGGATTTATGAAAAAACGGTCGAACACCTATTTATTTTATTTATTTACTTGTTTTTAAGCTGATTGATTTCCTCCGAGTTTCACACTCACCGCCTATGTCGTTTAAGAGATACACGCTCCGTTAGGAATCTTTCAACCCCCACTTTTCACCCCTTTCACCGCATAATATACACCATATCGATAAACCCTTAGACATATGTCTGCTTATTCTTAATGATGAGTTTATATGCCGAGTATCCCATCCCCAAGGAAACAAATCAGGAGATATTGTTATTCAATTAAATGCAAGTCTACCCCCTTAATACCCCTTTAGAATCTGAAAATCCAAAAATCCTTCCATAGTGGACGTTTTCGACATACAACGAACATAGCCCCAAATTATCATGTTTCCAACTTCAATAATTTTGGCTGGGCGTTGATGAGTGAGTAAGTCAGGACATATCCTTTCATTTATTTTTCAGAATTTCACCCCCCTCATGAACCCCTTAAATTGGATTTATGAAAAAACAAGATGTTCAGGAAAGAACATATAGCCTACTTTCTCCTAAATGCATGGGTATTGATATAACTCTTTGTCCTTTTCACGGAGTATGATTGGTTGTTTGTTGTAGTAGCTTGTTGAAATACAACGTGCTATTGGGATATTAAACATGAATATGAGGTGCCCTTTGCTAGTGCTACCTCTGTACCAAATTTCGTTCAATTCGGTTTCACCGTGTTTGAATTGATAGGGGGATCGATTTGCACACATACTTGGCCACCATCTGCAAACTATTGGGCTGATGTTCTTGCAGTTTGGTCACAATATGTTTCCCACATAAAGATATGGTGTTGCAAAATTTGGTAGAGACTAGATTATTAGGTTGGTCGTAATTACATTTTAGCTTTTAACATTTGGGTGGCCGCGATTACGTTTCCGTCAAGATAGCGGTGATATAAAACATGACACTGAGGTGCCCTTTGCTAGTGCTACCTCTGTACCAAATTTCGTACCATTCGGTTTCACTGTGTTTGAATTAATAGGTGGAATCGATTTTGACACAAAGATGGCCGCCATCCGCAAACTATTAGGCGAATGACCTATTAGACTGGTCAAAGGATGCTCCCTCCATAAAGGTATGTAGTTGCAAAATTTGGTAGAGATCGGATGATTAGGTTAATCGTAATTTGATTTAAGCTTTGAACATTCGTGTGGCCGCCATTACGTTTCAGTCAAGACGGCGATATAAAACATGACACTGAGGTGCCCTTTGCTAGTGCTACCTCTGTACCAAATTTCGTTCCATTCGGTTTCACCGTGTTTGAATTAATAGGGGGAATCAATTTTGACACAAAGATGGCCGCCATCCGCAAACTATTAGGCTAATAACCTATTAGATTAGTCAAAGGATGCTCCCTCCATAAAGGTATGTTGTTGCAAAGTTTGGTAGAGATCGGATGGTTACGTTAGTCGTAATTTAACTTAAGCTTTGAGCATTTGTGTGGCCGCCATTACGTTTCTGTCAATATGGCGGCGATATAAAACATGACACTGAGATGCCCTTTGCTAGTGCTACCTCTGTACCAAATTTCGTTCCATTCGGTTTCACCGTGTTTGAATTAATAGGGGGAAATGATTTTCACACAAAGATGGCCGCCATCCGCAAACTATTAGGCTAATGACCTATTCGTTTGGTCAAAGGATGCTTCCTCTATAAAGGAATGTAGTTGCAAAATTTGGTAGAGATCGGATGATTAGGTTAGTCGTTATTTGATTTACGCTTTGAACATTTGTGTGGCCGCCATTACGTTTCCGTCAAGATGGCGGCAATATAATACATGACACTGAGGTGCCTTTTGTTAGTACTACCTCTGTACCAAATTTCGTTCCATTCGGTTGCACCGTGTTCAAATTAATAGGGGGAATCGATTTTCACACAAAGATGGCCGCCATCCGCAAACTATTACGCTGATGACCTATTAGTTTGGTCAAAAGATGCTCCCCCCATAAAGGTATGTTGTTGCAAAATTTGGTAGAGATCGGATGATTAGGTTAGTCGTAATTTGATTTAAACTTTGAACATTTGTGTGGCCGCCATTACGTTTCCGTCAAGATGGCGGCAATATAAAACATGACACTGAGGTGTCCTTTGCTAGTGCTACCTTTGTACCAAATTTCGTTCAATTCGCATTCACCGTGTTCGAATTGATAGGGGGGACAGTCATTCAGAGTACACACACACACACACAGAGAGAGAGACTCACACACACACATACACACACAGAGACAGACACACTTTTTTCGCCCTGTGTTGATCTCATAAGTCTACTTTCATTTTTTGCAACAATCGAAAGTAGGCTAAAAAACGGTCGAACACCTATTTACTTATTTTTGAGCTGTTCTTCCCCCCTGAGTTTGATGAGTGAGTGAGTTAGGACACTTTCTTTCCTGTTTTTTTTCCCAGAATTTCACCCCTCTCCAAGGGCCCCTTAAATTGGTTTTATGAAAAAGCGGTCGAACACCTATTTACTTATATTTTAAGCTGTTTTTTCCCGCCAAATTTCATTATTTTTGGCCTACTTTTCACATTTTGCAAAAATGAGGAAAAAGTAGACTTATGAGATCGGGCAAATGTGTGTCTGTCTGTATGTCTGTCTGTCCTTCTGTCTGTCTGTCTGGCTGGCTGTGTGTTTGTCCCCCCCCCCTATCAACTCCTAAACGGCTGCAGCAATCGAAACAAAATTTGGTAGGAGTAAAGATCTGTACCTGAATATCTCACGCTCATATTTGAAAATGATGTCAGTGCTACCAACTGCTGAAAAATCGCAATTGAAATTATAGCTCCATGTTGGATATCTTGGAAGGTATGAATAGGAGCTATTTTAAAATTGGCACACGTATAGATAATAATATTGCAGTTTAATTTCCAGGAGGCCATACATCGCAATGTTGCCAAAATTAATATAGGCCTGCTGATAGGACCAAATTTTAAATGCATATAACTTCTACACTATCAATTGGATTTCAACCAAATTTCGTATTTGCTATGTGCACATAAACAGACATGACTGAACGTATTCTTAAGATCCACCAGGGCTGCCAACTGTTAATAAATGCTCTCAATTTATTTTATCCAAATACCAATATATCAGAAAGTATGCAAGCCGACAGCTTTAAACTATGCACACGTATAGTACCTGACATTCTATATTAATTTGGAGTAACTTATATACGTCAGTGCTACCAACATGATTCTAAGCCTGCTGAGATGTCCAACTTTAAATACATGTAACTTCCATACTATCATTTGGATTTCAACCAAATTTCGTGTGTGCTATGTGTACCATAACAGATATGTATATGCCGAATCTTAAAAGTAACCAGGGCTGCCAACTGTTAATAAATACTGTCTCTATTTTTGTTGCTTTAATATCAATATATCAGAAAGTATGCAAGCCAATAGCTCTAAACTTTGCACACGTATAGTACCTGGCATTCTAGATTAATTTGGAGTAACTAATATACGTCAGTGCTGCCAACATGATTCTAAGCCTGCTGATGGATCCAATTTTAAAATGCATGTAACTTCTATACTAACTAATGGATTTCATTCAAAATTAACACAACAATAGATCATATTATTTCAGATTATTTCTGACCAACACATGCATGTCATTGTTGCCAACATGAATTTACGCGAGCTGTTAGATCCAATGTTTAACTGCATGTAACGTCCATGCTATCCATTGGACTTCAACCAAATTTTGTATTCTGTACCTTAAGAGATGGAACTAAGAATATATTCAGTCACCAGGGCTGCCAACTGTAGTTCTCTATTAGGCAACATTATGCCAGGTATACAGTATTTCGAACTAATTAGAAATTTCGATATTACCAACTTAATTTCGGCATTATTCTAGATAGATCCATATAGATTAATCATTGGCATAGATCTTAAAGTTTAAGAAAAGTAGGCTCTTAAGTTCGTCACGGAACGTCTTGTTAATGATTAGTTTATATACCGAATATCACATCCCCAAAGAAACAACTCATGAGATATCGTTATTCAATGAAATGCACGTTTACCCACTTAACACCTCTTTAAACCCCGAATAAACAAAAATCATTCCTTAGTTGACGTTTTCGACATACAGCGAACATATTCCCAAAATTTCATGTTTCCAACTTTAATAGTTTTCGCTGGGCGTGATGAGTGAGTGAGTCAGACAGGACATTTTCTTTCAATTATTTTTACCAGAATTTTAACCCTCCCCATGGGCCCCTTAAATCGGATTGATGAAAAAACGCTTGAACACCTATTGACTTATTTTTTAAGCTGTCTTTTTCCCCTGAGTTTGATGAGTGAGTGAGTTAGTCAGTCAGTTAGGACACTTTCTCTCCTTTTTCCCCCAGAATTTCACCACACCCCATTGGCCCCTTAAATTAATTTATGAAAAAAAAACCGTTGAACACCGATTTACTTATTCTTTAAGCTGATTTTTTCGCTGAGTTTCAAATTTCTGGCCTATGTTGTTTAAGAGATAGGCCTACACGCTCCGTTTGGAATCCTTCAACTCCCCACTTTTCACCCCTTTCACCTCATAATAATACACCACATCGAAAAACCCTTAGACTCATGTCTGCTTATTTCTAATGATTAGTTTATATGCCGAGTATCACATCCACAAATGAAACCACTTGTGAGATATTGTTATTCAATGAAATGCAGGTTTAACCCCCTTAAGGCCCCTTTAGAACCTGAATATCCAAAAATCCTCCCTTAGTGTATGGTTTTGACATACAACGAACATATACCCAAAATGCCCTGTTTCCAACTTCAATATTTTTGGCTGGGCGATGATGAGTGGGTGAGTGAGTCAGGACATATTTTTTCATTTGTTTTCTTCGGGTTTTCACCCCTCCCGATGAACCCCTTAAATTTGATTTATCAAAAAAAACTGTCGAACACATATTTACTTATTTTTAAGCAGTTTTTCCCCCTGGGTTTGAAGAGTGAGTGAGTCAATCGGTTAGGACACTTTCTTTCCTGTTTCCCCCCCCCCCCCCTGAATTTCACCTCTCCCCATGGGCCCCTTAAATTGGATTTATGAAAAAACGGTCAAACACCTATTTACTTATTTTTTATGCTGTTTTTTTTCCGCTGAGTTTCAAACTCCTCGCCTATGTCGTTTAAGTGATACACGCTCCGTTAGGAATCTTTCAACCCCCACTTTTCACCCCTTTCACCTCATAATATACACTACATCGAAAAACCCTCAGACACGTGTCTTCTTATTTTTAATGATGAGTTTATATGCCGAGTATCACATCCCCAATGAAACCAATCGGGAGATATTGCTATTCAATGAAATGCAGGTCTACCCCATTAACACCCCTTTAGAACCTGAATATCCAAAAATCCTTTCTTAGTGAGCGTTTGCGGCCCTTGAGGAAGCTGCATACTAAATTGCATTCCAATCCGTTCGGTGGTTTCTGAGAATTCGTGATGAATGAATGAGTGAGTGAGTGAGTGGTATTTGACAAATATATAGTAGATAGCGTCAAGTCTGTTATGCTATACTCGGTTGACAGTGCTGTGTGAGCAGTTGAGTAACTAACGGGATTTCAAGTAAAGATCCTTATTTTCTATACCGGTAGTGCAGAGCGCAACTCGAATCCAGTCGGCCGTGTCTCGACTTGAGCTATGTGGCCATGGAAATGATCTGCCTTGCCATTCCTTCATGAGTATATTTTATGACTTTATATTAGCTTTTGCTCGAGTACAAAAGGACCGAAATCAGAAGAATGAGAAAGACTATCGAAAATTCATGTAGTCAGTGGTTCCTTCTGGGTCCTAAACTATGTGTATGCAAAATATGGTTGAGATTGGTGGAACGGTGTAGATTTGTATACGGAACCAACCCACATACATACATACATACATACATACATACATACATACATACAGACTTTCACTTTTATATATTAGAAGATATGTGTTAATTCAAGTATGGTTTGGCGTATGCTTAAAACTTTAGAATTCATTTATTAATACGGATATCAACAAACCTTTTTGCTATCATGACAAAAGTATTTGTATTCCTTCCATTTCCCCGCCAACAGCAGGCGATTCCCAAGAAATAGTCATACTTACAAGCTATGACCACCCCCAATGTTGATTAACTTTGGAAATCTCACATATTGCTGTGATTTGTGGGTATTTACTAAATTATGTTAACCTGGAGAGTTTCTCAAAATAATTATGCAAAGTTAATTTTGTGATATATTTACAATCTTATCGATAAGTAAAGTCATCGTAGGGCCAGATGACCTCGTAGTTCCTCCCCTTAAAACCTCAATAGCTCACTAACAGTCACCGTCCAGTTGTATTGAGACTAGTAATCAATTTCAAAACAAAGCAGTCGATGCCTCTGTTTGATGAACGGAAAGTAAACGCGTCGGAAACAAACGTGTGAAGTGAAACAATGCAACTGAAAAATGTAATCATGAAACTGTGACTGGATTTAGGGTGTTTTAGATTATGAGGCAGAGCTTTGTGTATCACAGTCCACACCAAGTCCAGAATTACAATTACTGCGGGGTTTGTGGTGGTAGCAATGGAGACCGCAATACTGGTGATACACGAGAACAGTGAGTGGCAAGTGTGGAAATATATAGGCCTACTGGGGAACAAAAAACATGAGCGCTTTAGTTGTGACATATGCATGGAAAATAATATTTTTTGTTTAACTATAATAGCTGGATTGTGGTTGGTTGGTTCCTCAGTTTAGGGGCTGCAACAACGCAGTCATGTAGCCCCGTATACTTGGGGTGTGTGTAGAATCTGTGTAGATGACTGTTTGTACACTTTAATGTTGGATTACCGTACGATCGAATATTAATAACTGCATAAACTGTAGAACCTACGTGATAATATTTTAAGTTTAGTAGTCCTGTGTGAAATCGAAAGGAAATTCACACATGACTACTAAACTTAAAGTATTAGCATGTAGGTCCTACAATCGACTATATGCACGTAGGTGGTAGCATGCTGAGCTTGTATGCCCAAGGTCGCGTGTTCAAACCCGGCCGAAATCGTCGGATTTTTTAAGAGCGTTGAAAATCCCTTAGTATGCCTTCCTTCGGAGGGGAAGTAAAGCCGGCGGTCCCATGTCATAGATTTATGACATGTTAAAGATCCACTAATTACACCTGTGTGAAGCTAAATTATATATAGGTTAAATATTCGACAAACACTCTTAGGTTCCGACGTTCGTCGCCAGGAGCCGACTGCAGTGACATCTGGTAATCAAGTTCTGTTCTAGTAGTCGTTGACGGTGGCGTTTGGCAGCAAAAGTAGGAACTACTTGAAAAAATTCAATGTCTGCAGTCCTCACTTGAATTAAAAAACAGATAACACACACTAATACAGTCATCAGAATTAACACCGTTTATCAGACAGATTCTACACACACACAAAGTACACGGGGCTACATGACCGCGTTGTCGCATCCCCTAAACTGAGGAACCAACCAACCAGACTATAGGTCTATGCAGTAAATTAAAAATTCGCTCACATTATTTTCTCTATGGAATTGCAGATTTCCTTTTCAGTTTCTCTTCAGACGTGTCATGTAGGTACTGTTTCGCTTGTGACTGGTACCCAATACGTTTATCTGGCAGTCTCCACATCCAGGAGATATGTCGCTCATCCGCGGCACTGACAATCGGTCGCGAGGTGGCGCGGACAGTAGCCAAAGCCAGCGATGACAGGTCTTGTCTTTTGCCCAAAGCCACCCACCTGTCGAGCTACTAAGTTATCCGGACGTACACCATTTCGCCTCCCTTCACCCATAATTGCATTCCTCCAGCCAGCGAGCTATCGCGACCTAAATTGGAACCGCGATAAATTGCCGCTTGTTTGCCTCCTTGCGTCACCTCATGACTTCCCGCCGAGTAAAGTGATGAAAATCCCAGTGTTTATTGTCGTAAAGTCTCAGGTCAAAAACTGTGAACACTCTTTATGTTGGTTGGTAGGTTCTTAAGTTTAGGGGCTGCGACAACGCGGTCATGTAGCCCCGTGTACTTTGGGAGTGTATAGAATCTGTCTGATAACCGGTGTTAATTTTGATGACTGTATTAGTGTGTGTTATCTGTTTTTAATTCAAGTAAGGACTGCAGACTTTGAATTTTTCAAATGGTTCCTACGTTTGCTGCCAAACACCACCGTCAACGACAACTAGTTCAGAACTTAGCTACCAGACGCCACCGCAGTCGGCTCTTGGCAACGAACGTAGGAACCTAAGAGCGTTGTTTACATTCTTAACCTATAATATTTAGCTTCACACATGTGTAATTAGCGGAAGGTTCTTTAACATGGGACCGCCGGCTTTACTTCCCCTCCGAAGGAAGGCATACTGAGGGATTTTAACGCTCTTAAAAATCCGATGACTTCGGCTGGATTTGAACCCGCGATCTTGGGCATAGAAGCTCATCATGCTACCAACTACGCCACCGAAGCCGCCACTCTTCATGTTACAAGATAGACCAAGTTTTGAGGCTCTTTTACCCCACCAACAACACTAAAGAAATAGTTGAGATCTGACCTCATCGACTACGAAGAATAGCTGGGACCTAGAGAGGTATTGATGATGATAATGATTGGTTAGTTATTGTTGTTTTAAGGGGCGGAACTACGAGGTCATCTGCCCCGATGATAATGATGATGGTGATTATGTTGTTGGTAATGATCAGTGCACGGATTTTAATGTCATATTTTATTCGGTTCACCACAGGCAATTACAATTTATACGGAAATCCTGATCAAAGTTGCCACATGTAAAAATAATGTTTGATTAAGTCATTTTTCGGTTATTTTTGTCTTTTATATATGTAGGTATGATATACTATATATCATTATTTGGTCATTTTCGGGATCTTATTAGACTATTTTTCACTTTTTGACAGGGACCCGTAACTTAACGTAACGGGTAACGTAACGAAACTCGAGGTGTAACAGTATCATTCGGTTACATGATTTCGTTCGGTACTGTAGTAACGTTATAGACTCTTCGTTACATGAGCACGGTACAAATTGGAACTCTATTCCCATACGGTACACGGTGGAGTAACGTTACCCATTTCGTTCCATGCACCATTCGGTACAGTTATAACGTTATTGCCTCTTCGGTACATGGGCACGGTACAGATTGGAACCCTAATGCCATGCGGTATACGGCGGAGTAACGTTACTCATTTCGTTCCGCGCACCATTCGGTACACTTGTAACATTACGACCTCCGCCTTGCATCGATACGTTACTGAATGGAACTCTAGTTTTGTACCGGAGTAACGCTCCTTTCTGTTACAAGCAAGTGTACGTACATGAACGCTGTTGTTATTTCGAGATATTATTGAAGTTTGGATGGAAGCCTTGTGTAGGCAAATTGATGGGAACGTTACAACCAGGGCTAGATAACTTAACTGTAACCGTAACGTAATTAGGCAATGTACCGGAAAAATCCATGATTGCATTTAGGAAAATGCGTTACAGAACAAAATTCTTCGTTTCGACAATAATACCGTATTTATCATATACTATCACAATAACGTTAGCGGCTTCGGTGGCGTAGTTGGTAGCAAGCTGAACTGCTGTGCCCAAGATAGCGGGTTCAAACCCAGCCGAAGTCGTCGGAATTTTAAGAGCGTTAAAAATCCTTCAGTATGCCTTCCTTCGGAGGGGAAGTAAATGATGATGATAATTGTTGTTTGAAGGGGCCTAACATCTAGGTTATCGGCCCCTAATGGTCTGGGTGATAGCGAAAATGTCAATGAAGTGGAAACCAGAACGAAAATTAAGAGAGAAGGAAAAGACTTACAAAAAGGAACTCTGATTGAAACCAGTCACAAAATGGAGAGCGATAATACTTACAAAAGGGAATTTAGAACGAAAATACTCACAAAAGGAATAGATAGAAAAATACACACAAAATGCAGGTTAAGTTCAAAATACGTACAAAATGCAATGTACAGTCGAAATACCTACAAAATGCAAATGAAATTCAAAATACTTAGAATATGCAAATGAGATTGAAAATACGTACAAAATGCAATTGAAGTTCAAAATGCTTACAAAATGTAATTGAAATTGAAAATACACAATGCAATTTGGATTGAAAAATGCAAATATTATTCCAAATAATCACAAAGTGCAATTGATATTCAAAATACTTACAAAATGCAATTGAAATTGAAAATGCTAACAAAATGTATGGTAGATTCAAACTACTTAATTGGATGGACAATATTTACAAAATGCAATTTAGATTGAAAATACGTACAAAATGTAATTTATATTCAAAATACCCACACAATGCAATTGAGAGTCAAAATACTTGCAAAATGCACACCCTACAAAATGCAATTTAGATTGAAAATACTTGCAAAAAGAGGTTTAGATTGAAAATACAAAATGCAATTGAAATTCAAAATACTTACAAAAGTCCCAGCCCCTATATTGAAAGACTTACTAAAAAGCAATTTAGATTGTCAATCCGTACAAAATGCAATTGAGGTTGAAAACACTCACAAAATGCAATTTAGATCGAAAAGACTTACAAAATGTAACGGAGATTGAAAACACCTACAAAATGGAGTGTAGATAAAAAAAATCGCTAAATGGAATTTAGATACACGTGGTTCCAATTAACAAAAACAGTGCGGGAATCTTGAAGAGCAAAGGAAATATAATGAAAAGAAAACAAGAGGCCTGACCCCTCGAAGGAGGAGGAATCAGGAAAGATCAGACAAGGGCCAATTAAGGCGGGGAAGTGAAAGACTCCCTAGGCTTCGGATACCCTAATACCGTCGCGGTCGGAAGAGAACAAGAGTTGACCAAGGGAGGTCGACAGGAAAGAAGACGGAGAGGAGCCCGGCACAAGTAAGTGGAAGCAATACCGGACTCAGCTGGGGTCCCGTGGTCGCCAACCCACGTCCCACTAGTTGTCAGCCCCTGGGGGAAGTAAAGCCTGTGGTCCCATGTCATAGATTTATGGCATGTTAAAGATCCTTCCATAGACTAAACTTGTGTGCAGCTAAATTGCTAGGTTAGATTTCGTCGGAACGCTCTATCAAAGTTTCAACGTTCACCACTAGGTATCACTGATATTTGGTAGCAACAGTTGGAACTACTGGAAATTGAACGGAACTTGTAGCTCACCCTAGGGGTGTCCTCTGGAAGCAGCTACAGACTCAGGCGAGCCGAGCATGTCCTCGGACACTCCCGGCAATAAAAGGCATACTATAAATAAATAAATAAATAACAATAACGTTAAATTCAGTAACCGAATTGAAGAACCCTATTATTCCGGTCCTTACCAATAACGTTAATTGACGGGTGGCTCACATAGTGAATAACTGAATAACGTTATTGGCATCATTTCGTTATTAGTTCAACCAGATGTCGAAGAACGAATTTTAACAAACTACTGACAATAACGTTATCGGAAGGTGGGTAATGGACTTTCCTCATATAAACGTTATACGCCTATTTTCTTTCTTTGTCATACCCAATCTTTAAGGAACGAAATTGTAAGAGCTACCGACGATAACGTTGTTAAAAAGACGGCTGAAATTGAGTTCTACAAATTTATGTTATTCCCATTTCTTGTTTATTAATAATCAAATCCAACCTTTATGGAAATGAATTATACATATTCCGTCAAGAACGTTATTAAGGAAACAGCTCGAACAGACGGCCATAACGTTATTGATTAGGCCTATATGAAATATTTTAGCACCGTGCAATAATAAAGGAAGTGCCTTTTCCCATGTGGTACTAATTACATTTTTGTGAACCAAAATTACCCTTGTTGCGAAGAAAAATGAACAACGGAGTCCCAATAGCTTCTAGAGAAATTTCATCATAAACGTATCGATATAACCTTTAGAAAACAAGGGAATGAAATTTGTAACAAACAGAAACGTCCTAAGTCCACCAAAAACGTTTCAATTGATTTGTCTAGAATTTAAATCGGTAAGTTCCACTTATAGTTTGTCTGTCTGCCACGCAGTCCACCTAGTGGCGCAGTACCCCTGAGGTCCAGTCCCCCACTTATACGCTATTAACTTAAGGCCACGGCCGCCTCCTTCCAAATCCTGACTTTAATAACAGGCACCACAATAACACAGGCTAACAGAAATATTCATTATTGTTTATTTATTCACACACCCTAGTGCACAGAAGTAAATGACCACAACGCCCAATATTTTAGAATGAAACAACAACAAAAACATGTCTATCATGTAGCACCATACCATTTGCCCATCAATATTTCTATGTTCAGTGTCCTATTGCTGCTTATTGACATAGTCGACTTCGTGTGGCCTTCTGGAAGGCAGAGTTCGTCTAATTGACACCCGTGGATGAATTGATAACGACTCCAACCAAGATATGGTAGAGTTTGTAACGTTGTACCGCCAGCATTGACCCTCAGAGAAGAAACGGTACAGGCTGTAACGTTAAGATGGGATGTAACCGCAGTTTCGGTACAGGCTTTTGTAACGTTACTGATATGCATACCGGCTGTTTCGATTGGCTCAGCAGGGCTAGGTGCAAGGAATCAAACATGGTGGACGGTTGTCAATTTAGGGAGGTATCTGCTGTTGATGGGAATTACTAGAATGCAAATCAGTCATTAACATACGTAACTGTAAGTTGAAAACATGCCAGGCACTGATGAATGCATTACTGCCGGTCTTAAAGATTGAACTGAAATCATTCGACCTTCAAACATTGCATTCGGATTCAGTTACGTAAGCTACCTGTGAGCAAGTCGATCTATTGTAAAAGTGTAGGAGGGGTAAGGCTGCAGCTTTGTAACGGTTACGTCGTGGGTTCAAGCCACCATAGTGACCAAAATTTTATTTCTTTTTAAATTATTTTATTGTATCCATCCGACTTTGAGCTGTCCATTCTCTGAGTCGGAAACCATTAATATTCATCCTATTCGTGTAAAATAATACAACTTGATAGCACAATGATATTTTCACTCCACAATAAATAATTCTTCTTTCCTTCTTTCCTTTTCTTAGTCCTTTACCCTCCAGGTTGGTGGAACCAACGGACTCAGCGAGGGAACTCACCACTACCGCCTCTACAGGCAGTATCCTAGAGCTGGGAACATCTAATCGGAGTGAATACAACTGGTGAGATGTGTTTGGCACCTCGCCCAGGCGGCCACACCTGCAAAGCGAACAGGGGCCTCATGAGGGAAGGTAAGGGATGGTCAGGAAGGATAGGCAAGGAAGAGGGAAGGAGACGGCCGTGGCCTTGAAGAAGGTACCATCCCGGCATTTGCCCGAAGACGAACTGGTAAACCACGGAAAACCACTTCAAGGTAGGCTGAGGTGGGAATCGAACCCCCTCTACTCATTTGGAACACCCGAGGCTGAGTAGACCCCATTCCAGTCCTCATACCACAATCCATATTTCGTGGCAGAGCCGAGAATCGAACCCAGGAGCTCCAGGGCGGCAGCTAAACATGCTGACCGCTACGCGATGGAGGCGACTTCACAATAAATAATAATAACTGTAATTTTATATTGTGTAATCTCCGTTGTGTAGTGGGCAGCATGCTTAGCTGCCACCCCAGAGGCCCAAGGTCCGATTTCTGGGTCTGCTACGTAATTTGAAAAGCGGTATGATTGGAACGGGGTCTGCTCAGCCTCGGGTGGTCCAAATGATTCGAGGTTGTTTGATTCCCACCTCAGCCATCCCCGAAGTGGTTTTCCGCGGTTTCCCACTTCGTCTTCGGGCTAATGTTGGGATGGTATCTAACGTCAGGCCACGGCCGCCTCCTTCCCCGTTCCATGTCTATCCCTCCCATTCTTCCCATCCTGTCCCATCCCTCATGTGGCCCACTATTCGCTTTGCAGGAGTGGCCACCTGGCCAAGGCACTAGTCCAGCCTCCCTCCCCAGTTGTATCCCATAATGGGATGTCAAGATCCAGGACACTGCCCGTAGAGGCAGTAAAAGCGGGATCATTCGCTGAGTCCGTGGGAAAAGCCTAAATGGAGGGTAGAAAAAAAAGGAATAAACGAAACAAATAATTTTATATTACACCTATTGTAATTCATCACTCAAGTGTGTCTGATTTTTAGTACGATACAATTTGGATATTATATTGAAGACTGTTACGTAACTCAAAATGTCCAAGATAGTTGAGAGAAAGAAAATAATGCACAACAAGGAATCAAAGCAGTTGTGTACGCTCAGTTTGGAAGTGGACGTGTGTCTTTCACAACTTGTGTAATCCGGAAATAATTCAGAAATAAAATTACACAAAGCCACCTTCCATGAGATGAGTGTGCAATGTGACTCCTCTTTTAAAAGACCTGGATTCGATCCCCATTTCATCCTGCAAAGATATTTCTAGCCTCAGCGCTAGAAACTGTACACTGAGCCTAGTCAGTTAGTTAGTTAGTTATTGGGGTTGAAAGGGGAGGAAGTACGAGGTCATCGGCGCTAAACACTAGACTAAGCCACCAGAGGATAGTTTGGAACAGATAGGTTAGATTCCTACCTAGCTATGCTGGATGTGGAATGGCGTGGTTCCCTACTTCAAAGCCAGACAAATGCCCGGATGGTACCTAAGTGAAGGCCACGATCATTTCCTTCCCAAACCTAGCCAAAATTACAAATACGCACATTACCACAGCCAACACAATGTCACTGGTTAACACACTAATTCCACACACACCTAAGATAATAATAATAATAATAATAATAATAATAATAATAATAATAATAATAATAAAAATAATAATAAAAATAATAATAATAATATTGATAATGTTGTCGGTACGAATAACAACGAAATGAGCGTTATCAATGCTGGATTTTACGTAACGCTACAAGAGATGGTAGAGGTTGTAACTTCGTACCGCCAGCATTGACCCTCAGGGAAGAAACGGTACAGGCTGTAACGTTAAGGTTGGATGTAGCCGCAGTTTCGGTACAGGCTTGAGGAACGTTTCTCGCATGTGTACCTCCTGTTTGATTGGCTCAGCAGGGCGAGCTCCAAGCAATCAAAGATGGTGGACGGTTGTCAATTGTGGGTGGTATCTGCTGTTGATGGGCATTATTAGAATACAAATCAGTCATTAAGATACGTAACTGTAAGTTGAAAACATGCCAGGCACTCATGAATGCATTCCTGTCGGTCTTGAAGATTGATCTGAAATCATTCGACCCTCAACAATTGCATTCGGATTAAGTTACGAAAGCTACCTGTGAACTAGCCGATATACTGGAAAAGTGTAGGAGGGGTAATGCAGTAGCTCCGTAAGAGTTATGTCGTGGGTTCAAGCCACCATAGTGACCACAATTTTATTTCTTTTTAATTATTTTATTGTATCCATCCGACTTTGAGCTGTCCATTCTCTGAGTCGGAAACCATTAATATTCATCCTATTCGTGTATAATAATACAACCTGATAGCACAATGATATGTTCACTCCTCAATAAATACGGTAATTCTTCTTTTCTTCTTTTATTTTTTTAGTCGTTTACCCTCCAGGTTGGTGGAACCAACGGACTCAGCGAGGGAACTCACCACTACCGCCTCTACGGGCAGTGTCCTAGAGCTGGGAACATCTAATCGGAGTGAATACAACTGGTGAGGTGTGTTTGGCACCTCGCCCAGGCGGCCACACCTGCAAAGCGAACAGGGGTCTCATGGGGGAAGGTAAGGGATGGTCAGGATGGATAGGCAAGGAAGAGGGAAGGAGGCGGCCGTGGCCTTGAAGAAGGTACCATCCCGGCATTTGCCCGAAGACGAAGTGGTAAACCACGGAAAACCACTTCGAGGATGCCTGAGGTGGGAATCGAACCCCCTCTACTCATTTGGAACACCCGAGGCTGAGTAGACCCCGTTCCAGTCCTTATACCGCTTTTCATATTTTTTGGCAGAGCCGAGAATCGAACCCAGGACCACCAGGGCGGCAGCTAAACATGCTGACCGCTACGCGATGGAGGCGACTTCACAATAAATAATTATAATTATAATTTTATATTGGGTCATCTCCGTTGTGTAGTGGGCAGCATGATTAGCTGCCACCCCAGAGGCCCAAGGTCCGATTCCTGGGTCTTCTACGTAATTTGAAAAGCGGTATGATTGGAACGGGGTCTGCTCAGCCTCGGGTGGTCCAAATGATTCGAGGTTGTTTGATTCCCACCTCAGCCATCCCCGAAGTGTTTCTCCGCGGTTTCCCACTTCGTCTTCGCGCTAATGTCGGGATGGTATCTGACGTCAGGCCACAGCCGCTTCCTTCCCCGTTCCATGTCTAACCCTCGCATTCTTCCCATCCTTTCCCGTCCCTCATGTGGCCCACTATTCGCTTTGCAGGTGAGGCCACCTGGGCGAGGCACTAGTCCAGCCTCCCTCCCCAGTTGTATCCCATAATTGCATGTCAAAAACCAGGACACTGCCCGTAGAGGCAGTAAAGGCGGGATCATTCGCTGAGACCGTTGGAAAAGCCTAAATGGAGGGTAGAAAAAGAAAAGGAATAAACGAAACAAATAATTTTATATTACACCTATTGTAATTCATCACTCAAGTGTGTCAGATTTTTTGTACGATACAATTTGGATATAATATTGAAGAATGTTACGTAACTCAAAATGTCCAAGATAGTTGAGAGAAAGAAAATAATGCACAACAAGGAATCAAAGCAGTTTGTAAGCTCAGTTTGGAAGTGGACGTGTGTCATTCACGATTTTTGGAATCCGGAAATATATCAGAAATAAATTTACACAAATCCACCTTCCATAAGATGAGTGTACAATGTGACTCCTCTTTTAAATGATCGGGGTTCGATCCCCATCTCTTCCTGCAAAGATATTTCTAGCCTCAGTGCTAGAAACTGTACACTAAGCCTAGTCAGTTAGTTAGTTAGTTAGTTATTGGGGTTGAAAGTGGAGGACATACGAGGTCATCGGCGCTAACCACTAGACTAAGCCACGTGAGGATCGTTTGGAAGAGATAGGTTAGATTCCTACCTAGCTATGCTGGAGGTGGAATGGCGTGGTTCCCTACTTCAAAGCCAGACAATTGCCCGGATGGTACCTAAGTGAAGGCCACGATCATTTCCTTCCCAAACCTAGCCAAAATTACAAATACGCAAATTACCGCAGCCAACACAATGTCAGTGGTTAACACACTGATTCCACACACACCTAAGACAATAATAACAATAATAATAATAATAATGATAATGTTGTCGGTACGAATAACAACGAAATGAGCGTTATCAATGTTGGATTTTGCGTAACGCTACAAGAGATGGTAGAGGTTGTAACTTTGTACCGCCAGCATTGACCCTCAGAGAAGAAACGGTACAGGCTGTAACGTTAAGGTTGGATGTAGCCGCAGTTTCGGTACAGGCTTGAGGAACGTTTCTCGCATGTGTACCGCCTGTTTGATTGGCTCAGCAGGGCGAGCTCCAAGCAATCAAAGATGGTGGACTGTTGTCAATTGAGGGTGGTATCTGCTGTTGATGGGCATTATTAGAATACAAATCAGTCATTGAGATACGTAACTGTAAGTTGAAAACATGCCAGGCACTGATGAATGCATTCCTGTCGGTCTGGAAGATTGAACTGAAACCATTCGACCTTCAACCATTCCATTCGGATTCAGTAACGGAAGCTACCTGTTAGCTAGTCGATATACTAGAAAAGTGTAGGAGGGGTAAGGCCGTAGCTTCGTAACGTATAGGTCCTAGGTTCAGGACCCCTTAGTGACGAAAATATTATTTCTGTTTAAATTATTTTATTAAATTCATCCGACTTTCTGCTGTCTATTCTCTGAGTCGGAAACCATTAATATTTATCCTATTCGTGTAAAATAATACAATTTGATAGCACAATGATATTTTCACTCCACAATAAATAATTCTTCTTTTCTTCTTTTCTTTTCTTAGTCGTTTACCCTCCAGGTTGGTGGAACCAACGGACTCAGCGAGGGAACTCACCACTACCGCCTCTACGGGCAGTGTCCTAGAGCTGGGAACATCTAATCGGAGTGAATACAACTGGTGAGGTGTGATTGGCACCTCGCCCAGACGGCCGCACCTGCAAAGCGAACAGGGGCCTCATGAGGGAAGGTAAGGGATGATCAGGATGGATAGGCAAGGAAGAGGGAAGGAGGCGACCGTGGCCTTGAAGAAGGTACCATCCCGGCATTTGCCCGAAGACGATGTGGTAAACCACGGAAAACCACTTCGAGGATGCCTGAGGTGGGAATCGAACCCCCTCTACTCATTTGGAACACCCGAGGTTGAGTAGACCCCGTTCCAGTCCTTATACCCCTTTTCATATTTTGTGGCAGAGCCGAGAATCGAACCCAGGACCTCCAGGGCGGCAGCTAACCATGCTGACCGCTACGCGATGGAGGCGACTTCACAATAAATAATTATAATTATAATGTTATATTGGGTCATCTCCGTTGTGTAGTGGGCAGCATGCTTAGCTGCCACCCCAGAGGCCCAAGGTCCGATTCCTGGGTCTTCTACGTAATTTGAAAAGTGGTATGATTGGAACGGGGTCTACTCAGCCTCGGGTGGTCCAAATGATTCGAGGTTGTTTGATTCCCACCTCAGCCATCCCCGAAGTGTTTCTCCGCGGTATCCCACTTCGTCTTCGGGCTAATGTCGGGATGGTATCTGACGTCAGGCCACGGCCGCTTCCTTCCCCGTTCCATGTCTAACCCTCCCATTCTTCCCATCCTTTCCCGTCCCTCATGTGGCCCACTATTCGCTTTGCAGGTGAGGCCACCTGGGCGAGGCACTAGTCCAGGCTCCCTCCCCAGTTGTATTCCAAAATTGCATGTCATGAACCAGGACACTGCCCATAGAGGCAGTAAAGGCGGGATAATTCGCTGAGACCGTTGGAAAAGCCTAAATGGAGGGTAGAAAAAGAAAAGGAATAAATGAAACAAATAATTTTATATTACACCTATTGTAATTCATCACTCAAGTGTGTCAGATTTTTAGTACGATACAATTTGGATATAATATTGAAGACTGTTACGTAACTCAAAATTTCCAAGATAGTTGAGAGAAAGAAAATAATGCACAACAAGGAATCAAAGCAGTTTGTAAGCTCAGTTTGGAAGTGGACGTGTGTCATTCACGATTTTTGGAATCCGGAAATATTTCAGAAATAATATTACACAAATCCACCTTCCATAAGATGAGTGTACAATGTGACTCCTCTTTTAAAGGATCGGGGTTCGATCCCCATCTCTTCCAGCAAAGATATTTCTAGCCTCAGCGCCAGAAACTGTACACTAAGCCTAGTCAGTTAGTTAGTTAGTTATTGGGGTTGAAAGTGGAGGACATACGAGGTCATCGGCGCTAACCACTAGACTAAGCCACGTGAGGATCGTTTAGAAGAGATAGGTTAGATTCCTACCTAGCTATGCTGGAGGTGGAATGGCGTGGTTCCCTACTTCAAAGCCAGACAAATGCCCGGACGGTACCTAAGTGAAGGCCACGATCATTTCCTTCCCAAACCTAGCCAAAATTACAAATACGCAAATTACCACAGCCAACACAATGTCAGTGGCTAACACACTGATTCCACACACACCTAAGACAATAATAATAACAATAATAATAATAATAATAATAATAATAATAATAATAATAATAATGTTGTCGGTACGAATAACAACGAAATGAGCGTTATCAATGTTGGATTTTGCGTAACGCTACAAGAGATGGTAGAGGTTGTAACTTTGTACCGCCAGCATTGACCCTCAGAGAAGAAACGGTACAGGCTGTAACGTTAAGGTTGGATGTAGCCGCAGTTTCGGTACAGGCTTGAGGAACGTTTTTCGCATGTGTACCGCCTGTTTGATTGGCTCAGCAGGGCGAGCTCCAAGCAATCAAAGATGGTGGACTGTTGTCAATTGAGGGTGGTATCTGCTGTTGATGGGCATTATTAGAATACAAATCAGTCATTAAGATACGTAACTGTAAGTTGAAAACATGCCAGGCACTGATGAATGCATTCCTGCCGGTCTTGAAGATTGAACTGAAATCATTCGACCTTCAACCATTCCATTCGGATTCAGTAACGTAAGCTACCTGTGAGCTGGTCGATAAGCTTGAAAAGTGTAGGAGGGGTAAGGCCGTAGCTTCGTAACGGATTGGTCCTAGGTTCAGGACCCCTTAGTGACCAAAATTTTATTTCTTTTAAAATTATTTTATTAAATTCATCCGACTTTCTGCTGTCTATTCTCTGAGTCGGAAACCATTAATATTTATCCTATTCGTGTAAAATAATACAATTTGATAGCACAATGATAGTTTCACTCCACAATAAATAATTCTTCTTTTCTTCTTTTCTTTTCTTAGTCGTTTACCCTCCAGGTTGGTGGAACCAACGGTCTCAGCGAGGGAACTCACCACTACCGCCTCTACGGGCAGTGTCCTAGAGCTGTGAACAACTAATCGGAGTGAATACAACTGGTGAGGTGTGATTGGCACCTCGGCCAGACGGCCGCACCAGCAAAGCGAACAGGGGCCTCATGAGGGAAGGTAAGGGATGGTCAGGATGGATAGACAAGGAAGGGGGAAGGAGGCGGCCGTGGCCCTGAAAAAGGTACCATCCCGGAATTTGACCGAAGACGAAGTGGAAAAACCACGGAAAACCACTTCAAGGACGGCTGAGGTGGGAATCGAACCCCCTCTACGCATTTGGAACACCCGAGGCTCAGTGGACCCCGTTCAAGTCCACATACCACATTTAAAATTTTCGTGGCAGAGACGGGGATCGACCCCAGGACCTCCAGGGCGGCAGCTAACCATGCTGACCGATACGCGATGGAGGCGACTTCGCAATAAATAATAATAAGTTTTTTTTTTTAGTCGTTTACCGTCCAGGTTGTTGGAACCCACGGAATCAGCGAGGGAACTCACCACTACCGCCTCTACGGGCAGTTTCCTAGAGCTGGGAACATCTAATCGGAGTGAACACAACTGGTGAGGTGTGATTGGCATCTCGCCTGGACGGCCGCACCTGCATAGCGAACAGGGGCCTCATGAGGGAAGGTAAGGGATGGTCAGGATGGATAGGCAAGGACGAGGGAAGGAGGCGGCCGTGGCCTTGAAAAAGGTACCATCCCGGAATTTGACCGAGGACGATGTGGAAAACCACGGAAAACCACTTCAAGGATGGCTGAGGTGGGAATCGAACCCCCTCTACGCATTTGGAACACCCAAGGCTCAGTGGACCCCGTTCCAGTCCAAATACCACATTTTAAATTTTCGTGGCAAAGACGGGAATCGACCCCAGGACCTCCAGGGTGGCAGCTAACCATGCTGACTGCTACGCTAAGGAGGCGACTAATGATAATAATTATATATTTATATTGTCGCCACCGTAGTGTAGCGGTCAGCATGGTTAGCTGCCGCCCCAGAGGTCCTGGGTTCGATTCCCGGCTCTACCACGAAATTTGAAAAGTCGCATGAGGACTGGAATGGAGTCTACTCAGCCTCGGGTGTTCCAAATGAGTAGATGGGGTTCGATTCCCACCTCAGCCATCCTCGAAGTGGTTTTCCGTGTTTTCCCACTTCGTCTTCGGGCAAATGCCAGGATGACACCTTCTGAAAGGCCACGGCTGCCTCCTTCCCTCGTCCATGCCTATCCATCCTGGCCATCCATTACCCTCCGTCATGAGGCCCCTTTTCGCTTTGCAGGTGAGGCTGCCTGGGCTAGGTGCCAATCACACCTCACCAGTTGTATCCTCTCCGATTAGATGTTCCCAGCTCTAGGACACTGCCCGTAGAGGCGGTAGTGGTGAGTTCCCTCGCTGAGTCCGTGAGTTCCACCAACCTGGAGGGTAAACGACTAAGAAAGATAAGAAAATAATAATAATTTATTTTCTTTTTTTCTTCTTAGTCGTTCCAGTCCTCATACCACTTTTCAAATTTCGTGACAGAGCCGGGAATCGAACCCAGGACCTCCGGGGCAGCAGCTAACCATGCCGACCGCTACGCTACGAAAGCGACCAATAATAATAATATTAATAATAATAGTCTAATAATTTTAATGATAATGTAGTTGGTACGAATAACAACGAAATAAGCCTTATCAATTCTGAGTCGGAAACCATTAATATTCATCCTCTTCGTATAAAATAATACAATTTGATAGCACAATGATATCTTCACTCCACAATAAATAATAATTAGAATTTTATATTGGGTCGTCTCCGTTGTGTAGTGGGCAGCATGCTTAGCTGCCACCCCAGAGACCCAAGGTCCGATTCCTGGGTCTGCTAAGTAATTTGAAAAGCGGTATGATTGGAACGGGGTCTGCTCAGCCTCGGATGGTCCAAATGATTCGAGGTTGTTTGATTCCCACCTCAGCCATCCCCGAAGTGGTTTTCCGCGGTTTCCCACTTCGTCTTCGGGCTAATGTCGGGATGGTAACTAACGCCAGGCCACGGCCGCCTCCTTCCCCGTTCCATGTCTATCCCTCCCATTCTTCCCATCCTGTCCCGTCCCTCATGTGGCCCACTATTCGTTTTGCAGGTGAGGCCACCTGGGCGAGGCGCTAGTCCAGCCCCCCCCTCCCCAGTTGTATCCCATAATTGGATGTCAAGATCCAGGACACTGCCCGTAGAGGCAGTAAAGGCGGGATCATTTGCTGAGTCCGTGGGAAAAGCCTAAATGGAGGGTAGAAAAAGAAAAGGAATAAACGAAACAAATAATTTTATATTACACCTATTGTAATTCATCACTCAGTGTGTCAGATTTTTAGTACGATACAATTTGAATATTATATTCAAGACCGTTACGTAACTCAAAATGTCCAAGATAGTTGAGAGAAAGAAAATAATGCACAACAAGGAATCAAAGCAGTTGTGTAAGCCCAGTTTGGATGTGGACGTGTGTCTTTCACAACTTGCGTAATCCGGAAATAATTCAGAAATAAAATTACACAAAGCCAACTTCCATGAGATGAGTGTGCAATGTGACTCCTCTTTTAAAGGACCTGGGTTCGATCCCCATCTCTTCCTGCAAAGATATTTCTAGCCTCAGCGCTAGAAACTGTACACTGAGCCTAGTCAGTTAATTAGTTAGTTAGTTATTGGGGTTGAAAGGGGAGGAACTACGAGGTCATCGGCGCTAAACACTAGAATAAGCCACGAGAGGATAGTTTGGAAGAGATAGGTTAGATTCCTACCTAGCTATGCTGGAGGTGGAATGGCGTGGTTCCCTACTTCTAAGCCAGACAAATGCCCGGATGGTACCTAAGTGAAGGCCACGATCATTTCCTTCCCAAACCTAGCCAAAATTACAAATACGCACATTACCACAGCCAACACAATGTCACTGGTTAACACACTGATTCCACACACACCTAAGATGATAATAAAAATAATAATAATAATAATAATAATAATAATAATAATAATAATATTGATAATGTTGTCGGTACGAATAACAACGAAATGAGTGTTATCAATGCTGGATTTTGCGTAACGCTACAAGAGATGGTAGAGGTTGTAACTTTGTACCGCCAGCATTGACCCTCAGAGAAGAAACGGTACAGGCTGTAACGTTAAGGTTGGATGTAGCCGCAGTTTCGGTACGGGCTTGAGAAACGTTTCTCGCATTTGTACCGCCTGTTTGATTGGCTCAGCAGGGCGAGCTCCAAGCAATCAAAAATGGTGCACGGTTGTCAATTGACGGTGGTATCTGCTGTTGATGGGCATTATTAGAATACAATACAGTCTTTAAGATACGTAACTGTAAGTTGAAAACATGCCAGGCACTGATGAATGCATTCCTGCCGGTCTTGAAGATTGAACTGAAATAATTCGACCTTCAACCATTGCAATCGGATTCAGTTACGTAAGCTACCTGTGAACCAACCGATATACTGGAAAAGTGTAGGAGGGGTAAGGCTGCAGCTTCGTAACAGTTATGTCGTGGGTTCAAACCACCCTAGTGACCACAATTTTATTTCTTTTAAAATTATTTTATTGTATCCATCCGACTTTGTGCTGTCCATTCTCTATGTCGGAAACCATTAATAATCATCCTATTCGTGTAAAATAACACAACCTAATAGCACAATGATATTTTCACTCCACAATAAATACGGTACGGTAATTCTTATTTTCTTCTTTTCTTTTCTTAGTCGTTTGCCCTCCAGGTTGGTGGAACCAACGGACTCAGCGAGGGAACTCACCACTACCGCCTCTAGGGGCGGTTTCCTAGAGCTGGGAACATCTTATTGGAGTGAATACAACTGGTGAGATGTGTTTGGCATCTCGCCTTGACGGCCGCACCTGCATAGCGAACAGGGGCCTCATGAGGGAAGGAAAGGGATGGTCAGGCTGGATAGGCAAGGAAGAGGGAAGGAGGCGGCCGTGGCCTTGAAAAGGGTACCATCCCGGAATTTGACCGAGGACGATGTGGAAAACCACGGAAAACCACTTCAAGGATGGCTGAGGTGGGATTCGAACCCCCTCTACGCATTTGGAACACCCAAGGCTCAGTGGACCCCGTTCCAGTCCACATACCACATTTTAAATTTTCGTGGCAGAGACGGGAATCGACCCCAGGACCTCCAGGGCGGCAGCTAACCATGCTGACCGATACGCGATGGAGGCGACTTCGCAATAAATAATAATATGTTTTTTGTTGTTTTTTTAGTCGTTTACCGTCCAGGTTGGTGGAACCCACGGACTCAGCGAAGGAACTCACCACTACTGCCTCTGCGGGCAGTGTCCTAGAGCGGGGTACATCGAATCGGAAGGGATACAACTGGTGAGGTGGGATTGGCACCTCGCCAAGGCGGCCTCACCTGCAAAGCGAACAGGGGCTTCATGCGGGAAGGAAAGGGATGGTTAGGATGGATAGGCAAGGAAGAGGGAAGGAGGCGGCCGTGGCCTTGAAGAAGGTACCATCCCAGCATTTGCCCGAAGACGAAGTGGGAAACCTCGGAAAACCAATTCGAGGGCGGCTGAGATGGAATCGAACACCCTCTACTCATTTGGAACATCCGAGGCTGAGTAGACCCCGTTCCAGTCTTCGTACCACTTTCAAATTTCGTGGCAGAGCCGGGAATCGAACCCAGCAGCTAACCATGCTGACCGCTACGCTAAGGAGGCGACTAATAATAATTATTATAATTTTATATTTTCGCCACCGTGGTGTAGCGGTCAGCATGGTTAGCTGCCGCCCCGGAGGTCCTGGGTTCGATTCCCGGATCCGTCAGAGATTTTAGACATTGACGTGAGGGCTGAAAAGGAGTGCACTCAGCTTCGTGAGGACAATTGAGTAGCTGTCTGATAGAGTGACAGTGCTCAGGTCACGAAGAACAAGATTAACGGCCGAGGGGACACGATTCACTGACCACGCGTCACCACAATATCTGCATGCCAAATGGCTGGGAAGCGGTCGCATGATAGCCCTAGGCCCTTCATGGTGTGTAGTGCCAGAGGTAAAAAATTATGGATAGCGCCTTCTAATAACACTTTTAATTTTTAAACACTACAGTAGCGGCTACTATGAAAGGTAGCGATATTGCTACGTTCAATGTCACAAACACTGGGCCTACAAATCCCGTATAGTTAGGTACAAATATCAGTCTGGTCGTTATTTCAGTAGCAACGAAGCTCTGTGGCGGCTATTGCCGTTTCGGTAACATTTAAGGCATCCCGCCGTCACATACCTCAATGTGCACTTAGAAAATTGTGGACCGGTCTATTTTACTGAAAAGAATTTCTACGAGCGAGTATCCACTCAGGCAAAAACCACACTCACCACCTTTTCCAAAATTTACACAAGACATGATTTTTAAAGCACTCTTCTGTAAGTTGAGGTACAGAGATATACCACATGGAAAGGCACAATGAAATGTTGGCAAATCTGGTTTCAAGGAACTGCTGTCCAGAATAGGCTTTCGGTACAGGTTATGCGGCCCATGTTCGCAACATGGAATGTTTTACCTTTGACAATGCATCTACACCATGTGCGAGGGCAACGCATTTCAAAGATCTCTAAAAACACAATAATCAGGAAATTAGAGAAACATTTAAAGTGGGAGCGGAGATTCAAGAAGAAATAATGCCATCTTTGAGATATGCTGATGACATCGTCATCTTGGCCGATACGCCAGAGGATTTGAACGAGTTTGTGAATGGTATGGACTCCGTCTTGAGGAATGAATTCATGATGAAAATCAATAAATGAAAATCAAAATTATTGGAATGCAGCCGAAATAAATTAGAAACCTCTATGGACCTCAAATTGGCAGGAGAAACGCTACGGGAAGTAGGAGACTTCTGTTACTTAGGAAGCAAAATAACCAGTGATGGACGAAGCAAAGAGAATATGAAAAGCAGGTTAGCTCAGGCAAGGAAAGATTTTCTAAAGAAAAGGAGTCTGTTGACATCGAATATACATTTAGGTATTAGGAAGTCATTTTTGAAAGGTTTGGTCTGGAGCATGACACTATAAGGAAGTGAAACTTGGACTAATGGTGCAGCAGAAAAAGGACAATTGAAGCGTGTGAAATGTGGTGTCACATGAGAATGATGAAGATCAGATGGGTAGATAGGGTAACAAATGAAGGGCTATTAAGACGAGTTGGAGAGGAGAAATGATTCTGGCGACTGCTAATGAAGAGAAGAGATAGGTTGGTACGACACTTATTAAGACACTCAGGAATAGCAACCTTAGTTATAGATGGGAGGGTTGAGGACAAGAAATGTAGGGGAAGACCAGGGTTAAATGATTGCTTCGGATGTAGGGTGTGGTAGCTATGTAGAGATGAAACGTTTAGCTCAGGAGAGGGAGGCACAGAGGGCTGCATCAAACCAGTCAAAAAACTGAAGACTCAAACAACAACAATGGGGAATTTTAATTAATTAGTGAGGCATGTGAGGCAAAAGAGTTGTTGGAGAATTTCAATCCCTGGGATGTAACACTGGAAGAGACTGCATAATGTACATCAGCGGCCAAGGTGAGAGATATTTTACTATAGGTCTAATAATAGCGACATGTTGACGTTCAAATCATCAATAAGTGTGGCAAACTTACACCCAGAATAACGTAAGGAAAATACTGTTAATTCCCCATATTCCGATAGATTTGCCATTCCAGTGTGCAAGAGTGCAGTTCCCTCTTCAAACAATATTCACAATTTCTATTAAAAAAGCGCAATGACACACACTTAACAGCAGCAGGTGTACATTTAGACAAAGCCATTTTATCCCATGGGTAACTGTATGTGGCGTGCTCGCTAGTATCTGGACAGCAAAATAGTTATGTCTCAGCGGAAGATGGCAAAACCAAAAACGTAATTTTAAAATGTGTTCACATTATGTAACATCGTACCCTGCAGACTTTCTCAACTCTATAAAATTCCCACTTTGCTGCTCATATCAATATACTGTATGTATCAGAATTTTCAGAATTGGAATGGACCTACCTGTAGCCGCGATTGCTGTAATATAATAGACCAATTATCAGCAATAATGCATCGTCCTCATTGTCTTGATCGCGAGCGAAGCCGCGGGTACCTGCTAGTTTTTAAATACATATAACTTCTACACTATCGATTGGATTTCAACCAAATTTCGTATGTACTATGTGTACATAAACAGATATAACTGAGCGTATTATTAAGAGCCACGAGGGCTGCCAACTGTTAAAAAATGCTCTCTCTATGTTTTTTATCCAAATACCAATATATCAGAAAGTATGCAAGCCGACAGCTTTTAATTATGCACACGTAGCCTATATTACCTAACATTCTAGATTAATTTGGTGAAGCTAATATACGTCAGTGCTACCAACATGATTCTAAGCCTGCTCATAAGACCAATTTTTAAATACCTGTAAATTCTATACTATCAATTGGATTTCAACAAAATTTCGTATGCTCTATGTGTACCATAAGTGATATGACTATGCGTATTCTAAGAGCAACCAGGGCTGTCAACTGTTAATAAATGCTGTCTCTATTCCTTTACCCTAATATAATATATCAAGGTATGCAAGCCAACAGCTCCAAACTTTGCACACGTATGTTACCTGACATTCTAGATTAATTAGGAGTAACTCATATACGTCAGTGCTGCCTACATGATTCTAAGCCTGCTAATTTTAAAATAAATATCACTTCAATAATAATAAATGGATTTCTTCCAAAATTGGCACAACAACAGATCATGATTTTTTAGATTATTACTGACCAACACATGCATGACATTGTTGCCAACATCATTTTACGCGCGCTGATCGATCCAATGTCTAACTGCATGTAACGTCCATGCTCTCCATTATACTTCAACCAATATGTGTATTCTGTACCTTATGAGATGGAATTAGGAATATATTCAGTCACCAGGGCTGCCAACTGTAGTGATCTATTAGTCTACATAATGCCAGTTATATTTCGAAATTAGAAAGTTCGATATTAGCAACTTAATTTCGTCTATATTCTAGACAGGTCGATATAGATTAATCATTGGCATGTTTCTAAAACATTAAGAAAAGTAGGCTCTTTTGTCCCGCACGGAACTTTTTGTTATTAATCATTTTATAATAGTTCCTACTGAAAATCCACAGCCTGCTCCCAGTTGACCAACCGGGTCAGGGAAGGAATTAATGAAGCCCCCATCAAGCGGTGAGGATATGAACTGTGCCGGCTGCCGAAGCCAGTCACACTCCTTTGAGGCAATTATTAAATGAATGACAGAAGAAATGAAATGGTAGTGGAGAGTGTTGCTGGAATTAAATGTTGACAGGGAAAACCGGAGTACCCGGAGAAAAACCTGCCTGCTTCCGTTTTGTCCAGCACAGATCTCACATGGTGTGACTGGGATTTGAACCATGGACCCAGCGGTGAGAGGCCCGCGTGCTGCACCCTAAACCACGGAGGCTCCTATTGTTCTTACTATTTGCGCAATTTACTAACAGTGACACACTTTTAAGATAAAGCCAATATTTAGAACGCCGTAATGTATAAGTTAAAACTTCGTTTTGTCCAATGTCTAATAACTTCAAATAGTTTTCTAAATTCGTTTGGCGAAAGTAATATTCTTGTAAAACTCGGTTAAACTCGGTACAGTACTAAATTTCCTATTTGTTATTTAACTTCTAATCCAGGCAAATGCCGGGATGGTTCCTAACTTAAAACCACGGCCGCTTCCTTCCAATCCTCATCTGAATGACAAAGGCGCACACTAAGAGAGCCATCACAATAACACAGGTTATCAGACAAATTACACACACACAAATACACGGGGCTACATGACCATGATATCAAAACCCCTAAATCAATCATCAACAACTATCGATGTATTTCAGATAGAGATTAGCCAGTTTGGACTATACCATTACCTTAGTGACACTGGTATTGCTAAAATTCTGAATAGAAGTGTAAAGCGAGCATTTGCTGTGCACGCGTGGTGAGGTTTAGTCTGCCAGCTCGGCCCAGCCCGTCCAGTGCAGTGGGCTACGGTGGGCTTTTTGAGCCCAGTGCTATGGGCCAGAACGCGGCCGCATTAGACGAGAACGGCGCTGAACGGGTTGGGCTTCTAAAGTCCATGGGCTCTGAGTGCGGTGCGGTGGACCACGCAGCAGTACTCTTCCTACCAACATAACAAATATAGCCTATTTGTTTATGCTGTCGCTAAGATCTCTACTAGAACGAGAAGAGCAATCCGATTGGTTGTTGGACTCAAACTTCCATGCAAACTGCCTGGAAAAATAGCACCTGTTCAATTTCGTGAGTTGTATGGAAGCTATCATGGAAGGCAGAACCTAGCAAGGAAGGTAACAAGTAGTTCTGTTGCGAACTAAAGAGACTACTTTTCTTAAAATTGAACATTCATGGCAATCTATATAGACCTATCTAGAATATTGACGAAATCAAGTTGATAATACTAACATTTCTAAGTACTGAATTTGAAATATAGGCTACCTGAAATAGTTTAACCTAATAGAGTAACTTACTACAGTTGGCAGCCCTGGTTGCTCTGAATATATTCATAGTTCCATCTCTTAAGGTACAGAATGCACACACAAAATTTGGTTGAAGTCTAGTGGATAGTATGGACTTTACATGCTGTTTGATATTGGATTTATGAGTGCGCGTAAAATCAAAACTAGCAGGTACCCGCGGCTTCGCTCGCGATCAAGACAATGAGGACGATGCATTATTGCTGATAATTGGTCTATTATATTACAGCAATCGCGGCTACAGGTGGGTCCATTCCAATTCTGAAAATTCTGATACATACAGTATATTGATATGAGCAGCAAAGTGGGAATTTTATAGAGTTGAGAAAGTCTGCAGGGTACGATGTTACATAATGTGAACACATTTTAAAATTACGTTTTTGGTTTTGCCATCTTCCGCTGAGACATAACTATTTTGCTGTCCAGATACTAGCGAGCACGCCACATACAGTTACCCATGGGATAAAATGGCTTTGTCTAAATGTACACCTGCTGCTGTTAAGTGTGTGTCATTGCGCTTTTTTAATAGAAATTGTGAATATTGTTTGAAGAGGGAACTGCACTCTTGCACACTGGAATGGCAAATCTATCGGAATATGGGGAATTAACAGTATTTTCCTTACGTTATTCTGGGTGTAAGTTTGCCACACTTATTGATGATTTGAACGTCAACATGTCGCTATTATTAGACCTATAGTAAAATATCTCTCACCTTGGCCGCTGATGTACATTATGCAGTCTCTTCCAGTGTTACATCCCAGGGATTGAAATTCTCCAACAACTCTTTTGCCTCACATGCCTCACTAATTAATTAAAATTCCCCATTGTTGTTGTTTGAGTCTTCAGTTTTTTGACTGGTTTGATGCAGCCCTCTGTGCCTCCCTCTCCTGAGCTAAACGTTTCATCTCTACATAGCTACCACACCCTACATCCGAAGCAATCATTTAACCCTGGTCTTCCCCTACATTTCTTGTCCTCAACCCTCCCATCTATAACTAAGGTTGCTATTCCTGAGTGTCTTAATAAGTGTCGTACCAACCTATCTCTTCTCTTCATTAGCAGTCGCCAGAATCATTTCTCCTCTCCAACTCGTCTTAATAGCCCTTCATTTGTTACCCTATCTACCCATCTGATCTTCATCATTCTCATGTGACACCACATTTCACACGCTTCAATTGTCCTTTTTCTGCTGCACCATTAGTCCAAGTTTCACTTCCTTATAGTGTCATGCTCCAGACAAAACCTTTCAAAAATGACTTCCTAATACCTAAATGTATATTCGATGTCAACAGACTCCTTTTCTTTAGAAAATCTTTCCTTGCCTGAGCTAACCTGCTTTTTATATTCTCTTTGCTTCGTCCATCACTGGTTATTTTGCTTCCTAAGTAACAGAAGTCTCTTACTTCCCGTAGAGTTTCACCTGCCAATTTGAGGTCCATAGAGGTTTTTAATTTATTTCGGCTGCATTCCAATAATTTTGTTTTTCATTTATTGATTTTCATCACGAATTCATTCCTCAAGACGGAGTCCATACCATTCACAAACTCGTTCAAATCCTCTGGCGTAACGGCCAAGATGACGATGTCATCACCAAATCTCAAAAATGAAATTATTTCTTCTTGAATCTCCGCTCCCACTTTAAATGTTTCTCCAATTTCCTGATTATTGTGTTTTTAGAGATCTTTGAAATGCGTTGCCCTCGCACATGGTGTAGATGCATTGTCAAAGGAAAACATTCCATGTTGCGAACATGGGCCGCATAACCTGTACCGAAAGCCTATTCTGGACAGCAGTACCTTGAAACCAGATTTGCCAACATTTTATTGTGCCTTTCCATGTGGTATATCTCTGTATCTCAACAAACAGAAGAGTGCTTTAAAAATCATGTCTTGTGTAAATTTTGGAAAAGGTGGTGAGTGTGGTTTTTGCCTGAGTGGATACTCGCTCGTAGAAATTCTTTTCAGTAAAATAGACCGGTCCACAATTTTCTAAGTGCACATTGAGGTATGTGACGGCGGGATGCCTTAAATGTTACCGAAACGGCAATGGCCGCCACAGAGCTTCGTTGCTACTGAAATAACGACCAGACTGATATTTGTACCTAACTATACGGGATTTGTTGGCCCAGTGTTTGTGACATTGAACGTAGCAATATCGCTACCTTTCTTTAGTAGCCGCTACTGTAGTAAGTAAAAATGTAGACTTTCACGACCGGCGTTGAAATAGGAATCTCCGTTTCGCGGGCTTATAGGTCGTGTTCCAAGGACATTTTGTCGTCCTGACGTTTCGCTGAATACTGCGTTCAGCATGTTCACAGGTTACATAAAGCGAGGTAAAAACAAGTAACCAGAAGATATATAAATAGTCAACAACCCACACATAGAGGCTACCATAGCAACGGCGTACCACATAAAAGTAATGCATCAAGGACAGGGCTGCTCGTCTGTTGCATCTTCTCGTCTACGACGGTCAATAAGGGCAGGCTTGAGGGGATTAAGGACTGGAAGCCAAGCTCTGTTCACACGTTCTGCTTCCTCCTTAAGATTGAAGCTGTTAGTATGCTTCAGGATTTCAATGGCCTCCCTTTGTAGCCTGGCATGATAAGACACCGTGGTGGACAGAACTTCGGTGTCTCCATACCTTATATCGTGACCTGCAAGTAGCGAGTGTGCTGCTACAGTGGATTTATCTGTTTGTCCCAGCCGGCTGTGTCGTTCGTGCTCCTTGAGGCGAGTGGCAATACTTCTTTTCGTTGTTCCAATATATACTTGGCCACAATCACACGGGATTTATAAACCCCTGCCGCGGTATGAGGATGTCGCTTAACTTTAGCGGACCTAAACATGTCCTTAATTTTTCGTGTAGGCCTGTATATGGTCTTTATATCATGGGACTCGAGTAGCCTCCCTATTCTGTCCGTGACCTTTTTTATATATGGAAGAAAAGCTCTAGCCAGGGGCTGCTTGTCTTCAATTACCCTTGCCGTTGAAGACAAGCAGCCCCTGGCTAGAGCTTTTCTTCCATATATAAAAAAGGTCACGGACAGAATAGGGAGGCTACTCGAGTCCCATGATATAAAGACCATATACAGGCCTACACGAAAAATTAAGGACATGTTTAGGTCCGCTAAAGATAAGCGACATCCTCATACCGCGGCAGGGGTTTATAAAATCCCGTGTGATTGTGGCCAAGTATATATTGGAACAACGAAAAGAAGTATTGCCACTCGCCTCAAGGAGCACGAACGACACAGCCGGCTGGGACAAACAGATAAATCCACTGTAGCAGCACACTCGCTACTTGCAGGTCACGATATAAGGTATGGAGACACCGAAGTTCTGTCCACCACGGTGTCTTATCATGCCAGGCTACAAAGGGAGGCCATTGAAATCCTGAAGCATACTAACAGCTTCAATCTTAAGGAGGAAGCAGAACGTGTGAACAGAGCTTGGCTTCCAGTCCTTAATCCCCTCAAGCCTGCCCTTATTGACCGTCGTAGACGAGAAGATGCAACAGACGAGCAGCCCTGTCCTTGATGCATTACTTTTATGTGGTACGCCGTTGCTATGGTAGCCTCTATGTGTGGGTTGTTGACTATTTATATATCTTCTGGTTACTTGTTTTTACCTCGCTTTATGTAACCTGTGAACATGCTGAACGCAGTATTCAGCGAAACGTCAGGACGACAAAATGTCCTTGGAACACGACCTATAAGCCCGCGAAACGGAGATTCCTATTTCGCTACTGTAGTGTTTAAAAATTAAAAGTGATATTAGAAGGCGCTATCCATAATTTCTTACCCCTGGCACTACACACCATGAAGGGCCTAGGTCTATCATGCGACCTTTTCCCAGCCATTTGGCCTGCAGATATTGTGGTGACGCGTGGTCAGTGAATCGTGTCCCCTCGGCCGTTAATCTTGTTCTTCGTGACCTGGGCGCAGTCACTCTATTAGACAGCTACTCAATTGTCCTCACGAAGCTGAGTGCACTCCTTTGCAGCCCTCACGTCAATGTCTAAAATCTCTGACGGAGCCGGGTTTGTTCAGCAGTTGGTAGCACTGACATCATTATCAAATATGGCCTTGAGGTATTCAGGAATAGATCTTTACTCATACCAAATTCAGTTTCGATAGCTGCAGCCGTTTAGGAGTTGATAGGGGAGGACACACAAAGAAAGACAGAGATAGACAGAAGTTAGTTAGTTCGTTAGTTAGTTATTGTTGTTTTAAAGGGCGGAACTACGATGTCATCTGCCCCTGATAGATAGAAGGACAGACAGACACACATTTTCCCGGATCGATCTCATAAGTCTAACTTTCCTCATCTTTGCAAAATGTGGAAAGTAGGCTAACAATGTATTGACGAATTATAGCCACATTTGTCATATAAAGCAAGAACTCGGTGTTTAACGTGTTTAGTTAATACTTGGGTGTAGGGGGGTTTTGCTGTTTTTAGCCTCTCTCTATGTTTTTATCCAAATACCGATAGCCTCTATCAGAAAGTATGCAAGCCGACAGCTTTAAACTACGCACACGTATACTACCTGACATTCTACCTTAGTTTGTAGTCACTTACTTTAACGTATACATCAGTGTTGCCTACACGATTCTAAGCCTGCTGACAGGTCCAGTTTTTAAATGCATATAACTTCTATATTAACAAAATATGGATTTCAACCGGATTTCGTATGTGCTTTGTGTAACATAACAGTTATGACTATGCGTATTCGTAAGAACAAGCAGGGCTGCCAACTATTAATAAATGCTCTCTCTATTTGTTTAATCATAATATCAATATATCAGAAAGTATGCAAGTCATCATCTCTAAACTTTGCACACGTATGGTACCTGACATTCTAGATTAATTCCGAGTAACTAATATACTTCAGTGCTGCCAACATGATTCTAAGCTTTCTGATAGTTTCAATTTTTAATTACATGTAACTTCTATACCAACAAATGGATTAATTTGGAGTAACTAATATACCACGGTGATGCCAACATGATTCTAAGCTTTCTGATAGTTTCAATTTTTAATTACATGTAACTTCTATACTAACAAATGGATTTTATCCAAAACTGGCACTATAATAGATCGTAATATTTCAGATTAATTCAGAGCATCACATACATAACATTGTTCCAAACATGATTTTACGCGCACTGATAGACTAAATCCAATATCAAACAACATGTAACGTCCATACTATCCATTAGACTGCAGCCAAATTTTGTATGTGCATTCTATACCTGAAGAGATGGAACTAAGAATATATTCACAGTCACCAGTGTTGCCTACTGTAGTAAGTTACTCTATTACTTGATTTCGTCATTATTCTAGATAGGTCTATATAGATTGGCATCAATCTGGAATTTTAAGAAAAGTAGGCTCTTTAGTTCGTCACGGAACTACTTGTATTTTATTAAGATCAGAAAAGGAGATGGCAAATCATAGCACATGCGCTTTCTCTTCATTTATGAACCCCAGCAGTTCGTACAGAAGGCCATTTCAAGCATAATAATGGAACATTGCACAGTTTATTTTTCACGGTGTGATAACGTCGTCCACAAAAATAGAATAACACTCATTGTTAACTCTAACTTTGTTTTAATATAAACACCGTGCAGTCATATACCGGTACAGGTTCCATACTTTATTTTTCCTGCCGTCGTAACCAAGACAACATAACACAACACAAAACAATACCCTGTACATAATACCAATACCAAAATATTAATTCCTTTACTCCGACATTCTCCCACCTTGCAATTTTCAGCCCTCAATAAAATTGCAACATGCAAAGTACGGCGTTTATCTTATTGCAGGAATCTCATCGGACACCTCACTGCTCTCCCATTCCGAGTATGATATCTCTGCAACATCATGTTCTCTTGTTCCATGGCCTCTTTTTCGGTCTCAATCACTCGTTCCTCCTCTTCAGACACCGACATAGAGCACTCTAATGGGATCAAACGTTGAACAGGACGCATGACAACTCCCCTTTGCGTTCGAAGTCTCAAAACACGTACTCGTCCATCCTTTCCAGGCAACAGTTCTTCAATAATTCCCATCGGCCATTCAAGCTTATTACGATTGTCCATCTCAATGAACACTACGTCTACCTTGCTAATGCTGTCATGCTGATTCCGCTTAAGGAACAGTTGCCCGAGGTACTCCTTTCGAAATCTCTGACGAAGGGCGTTTCTTAGTTGCAGACGATAGGCCGCTCTCTTTCTCAGCTGATTTCCATCTATCGAATCTAGATCAGGTACTCCTATCTCATAAGCCTCCTGTAGGAACATCGCTGGTGTAATAGGTCTCAAGTCATGAGGATTTTCCGTCTCTGCCGTTAGGGGACGACTATTGATGACTGCTTCACACTCACACAACACAGTCATTAATTCTTCACATGTTAGGGAAGATTTCCCCAGAACCTTCCGAAGGAGACTTTTCATCAGTCCGATCAGTCTCTCCCAAAACCCACCCCACCACGATGCTGTGGGAGGGTTGAATTTCCATGCAATTCTTTGGATGCCACAATAAGACTCGATATTATTCCAGTTGAGCTTAGACATCATGTTATATGCTCCTCTAAAATTTGTCCCATTATCACTATAAATCGTCGTAGGCCTTCCTCTGCGCGATATAAATCTTCGTAGACATTGCAGAAACGAGTCCGTAGATAACGAGACAAGCAGTTCCAAATGCACTGCTCAATAGACAGCACATGTGAACAAGCAAACCCACACCTTCTGGTTACCTTTCACAATCAGCGGACCAGCTATGTCAATGCCAATAACTTCGAAAACCTTGGCCTCTCTCACACGATCATTAGGCAGAGGTGGGGTAGAAACTTTCAGTCGCTCTTTCTTGTACCTTCGGCAAACAACACATTTTTGTACAGATGATCTCACGACTCGTCTTCCATTCAAGATCCAGTACTTCTCTCTAATAATACCCAACAGAGTCTGTGGGCCTACATGACACTGCCGAATGTGCGTGTCATGAATAAGTCGCTGCACTACAGGGTGATCTCCCGGCAATATAGCAGGCTGGCGAAACTCATTGTTGTCCTCCCTCTCTGTTATTCTGGTGTTTACTCGCAAAATGCCATGATTGTCTAAGTATGGCACTATTGAAGCCAGTCTCTGATCCTCGGGCCCTTGAAAACTTTCATTCTGGACAAGTTTAATTACTATTCTTTCACTGTATTCTAATTCTGAACAAGTCAGTTCTCCATTCTGCCTTCTATTATATTTACAATTGAACATAAACCGTCTTATCCACCCGATCAGCCTCACTATTTTGTCAAATCGTAAGAAATACTTGTAATACCAGTTGGAACTTGAAGGCTCTTCTGCGACCAATAGAGTCGTGGCAGTCCTCCTTCTTTCAAGCATGATTTCATCTTCATTTCTGTTGCTATTATCTGAAGGCCATTCTTCTTTGGGAAGATACATCCATGACAGTCCCTCCCACCATCTCGATGCTATAAGATGTTGTACAGCCTCGGGTAGGCAGATCAGCAGGATTGAGTGCCCCAGGTACATGCCTCCTCGATTCTTTTGAAGTCAGTTGCCTGATTTCTCTAACCCTGGTCTCAACAAAAACAGACCAGAGAACTTCTCGCTGCATCCATGTCAACACTGTCGTTGAATCAGTCCACAAATAAACTGTTTCAGTGTCAAACTCTTTTCTTATAGACGTTAGCAATCGGGCACTAATTGCAGCTCCCATAAGTTCGAATCGAGAAATGGTCGGTCGAGGTATTGGAGCCACTCTTGATTTTGCTTGGAGAAGCTCAACATGAACTCCTGTCACTGTCTGCGTGCGTAAAAATACCACTGAAGCATAGGCATCTTGACTCGCATCGCAAAAGGCATGGAGACTACGTTCCTCATATACCTCAGGGAGTCTTCTTGGGATCGTCAACTGGCCTAATTCTCCTATTTCAAGAAGCCATTTTACAAACTTGATTTGGATTTCCTGCGGTACCTCCGTGTCCCAAGAAACCTCGTTTATTTTCTGCAGTAACAGCTTCGGTGATAACATAACCGGTGCAGAAAATCCAATTGGGTCATAAATCCTATGGACAGCAGATAGTATCGACCTCTTGGTTGCTTTTATAGGTGATAGCTTCGTCAGGGGTTCACTGTTCAAGCTAAGCGTGTCTTCCTTGCGATTCCACATTATTCCTAGGACGGGTGACATTTTTTCATCATCTTGAAGCACTGGATCACTACTCTCCCAACCTCTAAGCTCAAACTTGTGTTGGGCAAAAACATCTTGAGCAGTTTTAATAAACAATTCCAGCTCCTGTTTATTTGAGACACTTGTCACACAATTATCAACATAAAAACTGTCTTTCAGTTGCTCAATAATATTGACAGTCATACTGTTCCGCCTTTCCTGATCATTTTTCAAGGCTTGGTCTAAAAGGTGTTCAATAACAGCTGCCAGTAGGAAGGGGCTTGATGTCACTCCAAAAACAACTCGTTTATGTCTATATGTTTTCATTTTCTCTCTTCCCCACAGGAATCTCAAAAAATCTCGATCTTCTGGTGCTACCGAAACTTGCAGGAAAGCCTTGCGAATATCAGCAATAACTCCAATTGACTTCTTTCGAAACTTGTGTAGGAGAGATGGAATAAGTTGGATCAGATTTGGACCCTTTTCCAAACAATCGTTGAGTGATGGGTTGTTACCTCTTCTAGCGGAAGCATCGAACACTGGTCAAACAGGTGTTGTTCCATAATCCTTGATCACAGGTCGATGAGGCAGATAATGGCCACATATTTCAGTCTGATCACCATTAATCTCTTCTATAATCCCTTCAGCTAGCCAGTCTTGAAAGACTTGATCATATTCTTCCAAGTATCCGTTACTATCTAGCTTTCTCCTCGTTATATCAAGACGCTTCACTGCCATCTCGTACGAAGGATCCAAGGGAAGATGATCCTTCAACCATGGCAGTCAAACTTCGTATCTACCATCTTCTTTTATTTCTACGGTTTCAATGACATTTAATCTAGCTTCCTCTTCAAGTTCACATCTCTTCTTTTCAGTGATAGGATCTTCTATTCCCAATACGTCAAGTTCCCAGAGGTTGCTAACCTTCTCTATATTCAGCATAATAGGTGTAGTTTTACTCATACCACACCCCGAGCGTTGGTCTCTACCAAATACTGTCCACCCCAGTGTAGTGCGCAACGCTGTTAACGCTCCCACCGTTTTACGATCATTGGAGAGAATTGATCCTAGAAAATCAGCACCAACAAGGATCTCAATATCCTTATCCTTTCCTACATCTAGATGAGACAGTCCAAGTTTCACGACTTGCTCTGTTGTAAGGCGAGGGACCTGACTGCAAATAACAGGCTGACTAAGAGCAGTCAGTCTCAGCTGACAGGAGTTATCGAGATTATGAAGAACAAGTTCAAATACGCCATGTTCCACCGGAGATCCAGTTCTGCCACCAAACACAGCATGGCTTAAAGTAACCTTCCTGACTTCCTTGAGACCCAATCTCTCTGCCAGTTCTTCTTTAATATAAGAATGCTGTGAGGCAGAGTCTAGAAGAACGCGTACAAGCTCTATATTATACCCGTGAACAATCTTAACCAAAACTGTTTGTAGATATACACAGGAGGAATTTATGCAGAAGTTCGTCACTGACCTGGCCTGAGATGAAGCCTGGGTTTCCGTTTTAAGATTCCTTTCTAAAAAATCACACATAACTGGATAATGCTGCCGCTTACATAACTTGCAGGAGAGGCGAGTATGGCATCTTCTTGCAACATGATCAACCCTGAGACATTTGAAACATGCACCATTCTTTGACAACCTGACTTTCCTTTCTTCGAGAGACATGTTCTTTGCTTCCGTACATCCGGATGAAGTATGTTTCTCTTCACCACAAAAAGCACATGTACCTCCCACTCCTCCGGTTGACACCAAACCCTGAGCAGTAGGAACATCACACAGTTTCAAGGGTTTCGAAATTTGTTTCTTTTCCGCAGTAACATTACCGATCTTTCTAGTAAGTTGTAAGTACTCTTCATTTTCCACTTCAGATTTCAAAAATGTCAAAAGGTTTTTAAGCTTATCTTGTGACCCATTTTCTTGTTTACAATCTCCTCTTCTCTGCCACACACGAATTAATTCATCCGTCAAACAAGACTCTACCAGGGGAAATAATAATGCAGCATAATTGTCGGTAGTCAGGCCCATTGACTCTAGGGACCTAACATTAACCTCAATTCGGTCATACAATACTGAAAGGGAAGGCTTCTCTGTCACTAGGTTTATCATGTCCCTCACGTAAAGTTCTATCAATAGATCTTTTCGACCATAGCGGGCTTCTAACAACTGTACAGCCTTGCTATAATTCTCGGCAATAGGAGGAAAACCACTCACAAGATCATACGCCCTTGTTCCAGGAGTCATAGATTCTCTTAGATAAAGAATCTTTTCTGCAGCATCCAGCTCAACACTCTCATGTATTCGCTTGAACTGCGCCCAAAATGATAACCATTGTTTAATATCTCCTGAGAACTTCACAAGCGACAACTTGGGTAATTTACTAATCACTTTACCCGCTTGAGAAACACCAGTCCTTATGGAATGAGTGTCACGCGGTATTTCACATTCGTATCTTTCGTACTTACACTTCACTGTTGTCCATTTATCTCGATATGTTTCGACTTCTTCATATTCCTTGTCTTCATCTTCGCTGTTGCAATCACGTCCATGCCAAGCTTCGCGGATTCTCTCGTCAAGTGAAAACAGTCGATCGGCTTTATCTTCGAGTAGTTTAAAACTAGTAAATATATCTTCCTGCTTCACATTTTCCTCCTTAATCTTGTTCTGGAACGTGTTAAAGGCTCTTGTGAACAGACGACGTAACTGTGCTCTTTGTCTTTGTAAAACAGTCACTTCAGCCATGATGATAGATTTTGCTAGTCGAGATCAAACAGTTGTTGTGTACCTTAAGTTCTTATTTTACTTTCACTGCACGGCAATCAGTCTTGTCTATCGGTCGCCAAATGTTAACTCTAACCTTGTTTTAATATAAACACCGTGCAGTCATATACCGGTACAGGTTCCATACATTATTTTTCCTGCCGTCGTAACCAAGACAACATAACACAACACAAAACAATACCCTGTACATAATACCAATACCAAAATATTAATTCCTTTACCCCGACACTCATGTTTCTGCCATGGCCCCCTCATGCTATGACGTAGCTGTCCCCGCTACATAAAATGATAGTTGAGAGGGAAATAATAACTTGCATTCGACCACGGGCACCCTGAATACCCCACTATGACACTAGTCACGCATATACATTTATAATAGGAGGCCATTTAAGTTGGCAGCAGTCACTCTAGCATTGGCATCGCACGTAAGTCACTTTGTCTTCATGTAGTACGTATTGAAGCTGCCAACCCATGGACTAGCAAAGCGCTCTCATTCGTCCGCGCGCGTTAAAAGCGACATAATATGGTCCGACCCAACCACGTGCGGCGACGTTACGGGTAGCTAGGCTCGAGATTTGTGAATCCCAGTGCGGTCGTGTGAAAGCAGCACATGGGATCGGGCCGCTGTTCAGGTCCCAGTGCAGGCCCTCGAATAATACCTCAGAACGAAACTATATTTTCCCTAAACGGCGTCCGTGCGAAAAGTGTTTGCTATATACAGAAAATAAAGAACGCCTAATTTATTTATTTTTAATTTTTTTTTCGTAGTCAGTTTATCCTCCAGTTAGGCTTTTCTCACGGACTCAACGAGGGATACCACGTATACCGCCCCTATGGGCAGTGTCCAGGAGCTCGACATCCTATGGGGGATACAACTGGGGAGGCGGGACAAACGCCTCGCCTGCGCGGCCCCAAATGCAAAGCAAACTGTGGGCCTCATGAGGGACGGGACAGGATGGGAAGTATGGGAGAGAAGGAGGCGGCCGTGGCCTGACGGTAGCTACCATCCCGGCATTAGCCAGAAGACGAAGTGGGAAACCACGGAAAACCACTTCCAATATGGCTGAGGTGGGAATCAAACACCCTCTACTCGTTTGGACCACCCGAGGCTGAGTAGACCCCATTCCAATCTTACCGCTTTTCAAATTTCGTAGCAGACCCAGGAATCGAACCTTGGGCCTCTGGGGTGGCAGCTAAGCATGCTGCCCACTACACAACGGAGATTACACAATATAAAATTATAATTAATATTAGTTATTGTGAAGTCGCCTCCATCGCATAGCGGTCAGCATGGTTAGCTGCCGCCCTGGAGGTCCTGGGTTCGATTCCCGGCTCAGCCACGAAATATGAAAAGTGGTATGAGGACTGGAACGGGGTCTATTCAGTCTCGGGTATTCCAAATGACTAGAGGGGGTTCGATTCAAACCTCAGCTATCCTCGATGTTGTTTTCCGTGGTTTCCCACTTCGTCTTCGGGCAAATGCCGGGATGGTGCCTTCTTCAAGGTCACGGCCGCCTCCTTCCCTCTTCCTTGCCTATCGATCCTGACCATCCCTTACCTTCCCTCATGAGGCCCCTGTTCGCTTTGCAGGTGTGGCTGCCTGGGCGAGGTGCCAAACACATCTCACCAGTTGTATCCACTCCGAATAGATGTTCCCAGCTCTAGGACACTGCCCGTAGAGGCGGTAGTGGTGAGTTCCCTTGCTGAGTCCGTTGGTTCCACCAACCTGGAGGGTAAACGACTAAGAAAGAAAAGAAGAAAAGAAGAATTATTTATTGTGGAGTGAAAATATCATTGTGCTATCAAGTTGTATTATTTTACACGAATAGGATGAATATTAATGGTTTCCGACTCAGAGAATGGACAGCACAAAGTCGGATGGATACAATAAAATAATTTAAAAAGAAATAAAATTTTGGTCCTTAGAGTGTCTTGAACCCAGGACCCATCCGTTACGTAGCGACAGCCTTAACCCTCCTACACTTTTCCAGGACATCAATGGGCTCACAGGTAGCTTACGTAACTGAATCCCAATGCTATGGTTGAAGGTCAAATGATTTCAGTTCAATCTTTAAGACCGACAGGAATGCATTCATCAGTGCCTGGCATGTTTTCAACTTACAGTTACGTATCTTAATGACTGATTTGCATTCTAATAATGCCCATGAACGGCAGATACCACACTCAATTGACAACCGTCCACCATGTTTGATTCCTTGCACCTAGCCCTGCTGAGCCAATGGAGATAGCCGGTATACTTGTCAGTAACGTTACAAAAGCCTGTACCGAAACTGCGGCTACATCCCATCTTAACGTTACAGCCTGTACCGTTTCTTCTCTGAGGGTCAATGCTGGCGGTACAAAGTTACAACCTCTACCATCTCTCGTAGCGTTACGTAAAATCCAGCATTGATAACGCTCATTTCGTTCTTATTCGTACCGACAACATTATCAATATTATTATTATTATTATTTTTATTATTATTATTATCCTAGGTGTTTGTGGAATCAGTGTGTTAACTATTGACATTGTGTTGGCTATGGTAATGTGCGTATTTGTAATTGTGGCTAGGTTTGTGAAGGAAATGGTCGTGGCCTTCACTTAGGTACCATCCGGGCATTTGCCTCATGTGGCTTAGTCTAGTGTTTAGCGCCGACGACCTCGTAGTTCCTCCCCTTTCAACCCCAATAACTAACTAACTAATTAACTAACTGACTAGGCTTAGTGTACAGTTTATAGCGCTGAGGCTAGAAATAACTTTGCAGGAAGAGATGGGGATCCAATCCAGGTCCTTTAAAAGAGGAGTCACATTGCACACTCATCTCATGGAAGGTGGCTTTGTGTAATTTTATTTCTGAATTATTTCCGGATTACACAAGTTGTGAAAGACACACGTCCACTTCCAAACTGAGCACACAACTGCTTTGATTCCTTGTTGTGCATTATTTTCTTTCTCTCAACTATCTTGGACATTTTGAGTTACGTAACTGTCTTCAATATAACATCCAAATTGTATCGTACTAAAAATCTGACACACTTGAGTGATGAATTACAATAGGTGTAATATAAAATTAATTGTTTCGCTTATTCCTTTTTTTTCCTACCCTCCAGGTAGGCTTTTCCCACGGACTCAGCGAATGATCCCGCCTTTACCGCCTCTACGGGCAGTGTCCTGGATCTTGACATCCAGTTATGGGATACAACTGGGGAGTGAGGCTGGACTAGCGCCTCGCCCAGATGGTCTCACCTGCAAAGCGAATAGTGTGCCACATGAGGGACGGGACGGGATGGGAAGAATGGGGGGGGGGGGGAGAAATGGAACGGGGAAGGAGGCAGCTGCGGCCTGTCGTTAGATACCATCCCGACATTAGACTTGAAACGAAGTGGGAAACCACGGAAAACCACTTCGGGGATGGCTGTGGTGGGAATCAAACATCCTCGACTCATTAGGACCACCTGAGGCTGAGTAGACCCCGTTCCAATCATACCTCTTTTCAAATTACGTAGCAGACCCAGGAATCGGACCTTGGGCCTCTGGGGTGGCAGCTAAGCATGCTGCCCACTACACAACGGAGATTACCCAATATAAAATTATAATTAATATTAGTTATTGTGAAGTCGCCTCTATCGCTTAGCGGTCAGCATGGTTAGCTGCCGCCCTGGAGGTCCTGGGTTCGATTCCCGGCTCTGCCACAATATATAGAAAGTAGTATGAGGACTGGAACGAGGTCTATTCAGTCTCGGGTATTCCAAATGACTAGAGGGTGTTCGATACCAACCTCAGCTATCCTCGATGTTGTTTTCCGTGGTTTCCCACTTCGTCTTCGGGCAAATGCCGGGATGGTGCCTTCTTCAAGGTCACGGCCACCTCCTTCCCTCTTCCTTGCCTGTCCATCCTGACCATCCCTTAACTTCCCTCATGAGGCCCCTGTTCGCTTTGCAGGTGTGGCCGCCTGGGCGAGGTGCCAAACACATCTCACCAGTTGTATCCACTCCGATTAGATGTTCCCAGCTCTAGGACACTGCCCGTAGAGGCGGTAGTGGTGAGTTCCCTTGCTGAGTCCGTTGGTTCCACCAACCTGGAGGGTAAACGACTAAGAAAGAAAAGAAGAAAAGAAGAATTATTTATTGTGGAGTGAAAATATCATTGTGCTATCAAGTTGTATTATTTTACACGAATAGGATGAATATTAATGGTTTCCGACTCAGAGAATGGACAGCACAAAGTCGGATGGATACAATAAAATAATTTAAAAAGAAATAAAATTTTGGTCCTTAGGGTGTCTTGAACCCAGGACCCATCCGTTACGAAGCAACAGCCTTACCCCTCCTACACTTTTCCAGTACATAGTGAGCTCACAGGTAGCTTACGTAACTGAATCTCAATGCAATGGTTGAAGGTCAAATGATTTCAGTTCAATCTTTAAGACCGACAGGAATGCATTCATCAGTACCTGGCATGTTTTCAACTTACAGTTACGTATCTTAATGACTGATTTGCATTCTAATAATGCCCATGAACGGCAGATACCACCCTCAATTGACAACCGTCCACCATGTTTGATTCCTTGCACCTAGCCCTGCTGAGCCAATGGAGATAGCCGGTATACTTGTCAGTAACGTTACAAAAGCCTGTACCGAAACTGCGGCTACATCCCATCTTAACGTTACAGCCTGTACCGTTTCTTCTCTGAGGGTCAATGCTGGCGGTACAAAGTTACAACCTCTACCATCTCTCGTAGCGTTACGTAAAATCCAGCATTGATAACGCTCATTTCGTTCTTATTCGTACCGACAACATTATCAATATTATTATTATTATTATTATTATTATTATTATTATTATCTTAGGTGTTTGTGGAATCAGTGTGTTAACCATTGACATTGTGTTGGCTATGGTAATGTGCGTATTTGTAATTGTGGCTAGGTTTGTGAAGGAAATGGTCGTGGCCTTCACTTAGGTACCATCCGGGCATTTGCCTCATGTGGCTTAGTCTAGTGTTTAGCGCCGACGACCTCGTAGTTCCTCCCCTTTCAACCCAAATAACTAACTAACTAATTAACTAACTGACTAGGCTTAGTGTACAGTTTCTAGCCCTGAGGCTAGAAATAACTTTGCAGGAAGAGATGGGGATCGAACCCAGGTCCTTTAAAAGAGGAGTCACATTGCACACTCATCTCATGGAAGGTGGCTTTGTGTAATTTTATTTCTGAATTATTTCCGGATTACACAATTTGTGAAAGACACACGTCCACTTCCAAACTGAGCACACAACTGCTTTGATTCCATGTTGTGCATTATTTTCTTTCTCTCAACTATCTTGGACATTTTGAGTTACGTAACTGTCTTCAATATAATATCCAAATTGTATCGTACTAAAAATCTGACACACTTGAGTGATGAATTACAATAGGTGTAATATAAAATTGTTTCGCTTATTCCTTTTCTTTTTCTACCCTCCAGGTAGGCTTTTCCCACGGACTCAGCGAATGATCCCGCCTTTACCGCCTCTACGGGCAGTGTCCTGGATCTTGACATCCAGATATGGGATACAACTGGGGAGGGAGGCTGGACTAGCGCCTCGCCCAGATGGTCTCACCTGCAAAGCGAATAGTGTGCCACATGAGGGACGGGACGGGACGGGAAGAATGGGGGGGGGGGGGGGGAGACATGGAACGGGGAAGGAGGCAGCTGCGGCCTGTCGTTAGATACCATCCCGACATTAGACTTGAAACGAAGTGGGAAACCACGGAAAATCACTTCGGGGATGGCTGTGGTGGGAATCAAACATCCTCGACTCATTTGGACCACCCGAGGCTGAGTAGACCCCGTTCCAATCATACCTCTTTTCAAATTACGTAGCAGACCCAGGAATCTGACCTTGGGCCTCTGGGGTGGCAGCTAAGCATGCTGCCCACTACACAACGGAGATTACCCAATATAAAATTATAATTAATATTAGTTATTGTGAAGTCGCCTCTATCGCTTAGCGGTCAGCATGGTTAGCTGCCGCCCTGGAGGTCCTGGGTTCGATTCCCGGCTCTGCCAGCAAATATGAAAAGTGGTATGAGGACTGGAACGGGGACTATTCAGTCTCGGGTATTCCAAATGACTAGAGGGGGTTCGATTCCAACCTCAGCTATCCTCGATGTTGTTTTCCGTGGTTTCCCACTTCGTCTTCGGGCAAATGCAAGGATGGTGCCTTCTTCAAGGTCAAGGCCGCCTCCTTCCCTCTTCCTTGCCTATCCATCCTGACCATCCCTTACCTTCCCTCATGAGGCCCCTGTACGCTTTGCATGTGTGGCTGCCTGGGAGAGATGCCAAACACATCTCACCAGTTGTATCCACTCCGATTAGATGTTCCCAGCTCTAGGACACTGCCCGTAGAGGCGGTAGTGGTGAGTTCCCTTGCTGAGACCGTTGGTTCCACCAACCTGGAGGGTAAACGACTAAGAAAGAAAAGAAGAAAAGAAGAATTATTTATTGTGGAGTGAAAATATCATTGTGCTATCAAGTTGTATTATTTTACACGAATAGGATGAATATTAATGGTTTCCGACTCAGAGAATGGACAGCACAAAGTCGGATGGATACAATAAAATAATTTAAAAAGAAATAAAATTTTGGTTCTTAGGGTGTCTTGAACCCAGGACCCAGCCGTTACGAAGCAACAGCCTTACCCCTCCTACACTTTTCCAGGACATCAATGGGCTCACAGGTAGCTTACGTAACTGAATCCCAATGCAATGGTTGAAGGTCAAATGATTTCAGTTCAATCTTTAAGACCGACAGGAATGCATTCATCAGTGCCTGGCATGTTTTCAACTTACAGTTACGTATCTTAATGACTGATTTGCATTCTAATAATGCCCATGAACGGCAGATACCACCCTCAATTGACAACCGTCCACCATGTTTGATTCCTTGCACCTAGCCCTGCTGAGCCAATGGAGATAGCCGGTATACTTGTCAGTAACGTTACAAAAGCCTGTACCGAAACTGCGGCTACATCCCATCTTAACGTTACAGCCTGTACCGTTTCTTCTCTGAGGGTCAATGCTGGCGGTACAAAGTTACAACCTCTACCATCTCTCGTAGCGTTACGTAAAATCCAGCATTGATAAGGCTCATTTCGTTCTTATTCGTACCGACAACATTATCAATATTATTATTATTATTTTTATTATTATTATTATCTTAGGTGTTTGTGGAATCAGTGTGTTAACCATTGACATTGTGTTGGCTATGGTAATGTGCGTATTTGTAATTGTGGCTAGGTTTGTGAAGGAAATGGTCGTGGCCTTCACTTAGGTACCATCCGGGCATTTGCCTCATGTGGCTTAGTCTAGTGTTTAGCGCCGACGACCTCGTAGTTCCTCCCCTTTCAACCCCAATAACTAACTAACTAATTAACTAACTGACTAGGCTTAGTGTACAGTTTCTAGCGCTGAGGCTAGAAATAACTTTGCAGGAAGAGATGGGGATCGAACCCAGGTCCTTTAAAAGAGGAGTCACATTGCACACTCATCTCATGGAAGGTGGCTTTGTGTAATTTTATTTCTGAATTATTTCCGGATTACACAAGTTGTGAAAGACACACGTCCACTTCCAAACTGAGCACACAACTGCTTTGATTCCTTGTTGTGCATTATTTTCTTTCTCTCAACTATCTTGGACATTTTGAGTTACGTAACTGTCTTCAATATAACATCCAAATTGTATCGTACTAAAAATCTGACAAACTTGAGTGATGAATTACAATAGGTGTAATATAAAATTAATTGTTTCGCTTATTCCTTTTTTTTCCTACCCTCCAGGTAGGCATTTCCCACGGACTCAGCGAATGATCCCGCTTTTACCGCCTCTACGGGCAGTGTCCTGGATCTTGACATCTAGTTATGGGATACAACTGGGGAGGGAGGCTGGACTAGTGCCTCGCCCAGGTGGTCTCACCTGCAAAGCGAATAGTGGGCCACATGAGGGACGTGACAGGATGGGAAGAATGGGGGGGGGGGGGGTGAAGACATGGAACGGGGAAAGAGGCAGCTGTGGCCTGTCGTTAGATACCATCCCGACATTAGCTCGGAAACGAAGTGGGAAACCACGGAAAACCACTTCGGGGATGGCTGAGGTGAGAATCAAACAACCTCGACTCATTTGGACCACCCGAGGCTGAGTAGACCCCGTTCCAATCATACCGCTTTTCAAATTACGTAGCAGACCAAGGAATCGGACCTTGGGCCACTGGGGTGGCAGCTAAGCATGCTGCCCACTACACAACGGAGATTACACAATATAAAATTATAATAAATATTAGTTATTGTGAAGTCGCCTCCATCGCTTAGCGGTCAGCATGGTTAGCTGCCGCCCTGGAGGTCCTGGGTTCGATTCCCGGCTCTGCCAGCAAATATGAAAAGTGGTATGAGGACTGGAACGGGGACTATTCAGTCTCGGGTATTCCAAATGACTAGAGGGGGTTCGATTCCAACCTCAGCTATCCTCGATGTTGTTTTCCGTGGTTTCCCACTTCGTCTTCGGGCAAATGCCGGGATGGTGCCTTCTTCAAGGTCAAGGCCGCCTCCTTCCCTCTTCCTTGCCTATCCATCCTGACCATCCCTTACCTTCCCTCATGAGGCCCCTGTACGCTTTGCATGTGTGGCTGCCTGGGAGAGATGCCAAACACATCTCACCAGTTGTATCCACTCCGATTAGATGTTCCCAGCTCTAGGACACTGCCCGTAGAGGCGGTAGTGGTGAGTTCCCTTGCTGAGACCGTTGGTTCCACCAACCTGGAGGGTAAACGACTAAGAAAGAAAAGAAGAAAAGAAGAATTATTTATTGTGGAGTGAAAATATCATTGTGCTATCAAGTTGTATTATTTTACACGAATAGGATGAATATTAATGGTTTCCGACTCAGAGAATGGACAGCACAAAGTCGGATGGATACAATAAAATAATTTAAAAAGAAATAAAATTTTGGTTCTTAGGGTGTCTTGAACCCAGGACCCAGCCGTTACGAAGCAACAGCCCTACCCCTCCTACACTTTTCCAGGACATCAATGGGCTCACAGGTAGCTTACGTAACTGAATCCCAATGCAATGGTTGAAGGTCAAATGATTTCAGTTCAATCTTTAAGACCGACAGGAATGCATTCATCAGTGCCTGGCATGTTTTCAACTTACAGTTACGTATCTTAATGACTGATTTGCATTCTAATAATGCCCATGAACGGCAGATACCACCCTCAATTGACAACCGTCCACCATGTTTGATTCCTTGCACCTAGCCCTGCTGAGCCAATCGAGATAGCCGGTATACTTGTCATTAACGTTACAAAAGCCTGTACCGAAACTGCGGCTACATCCCATCTTAACGTTACAGCCTGTACCGTTTCTTCTCTGAGGGTCAATGCTGGCGGTACAAAGTTAAACCTCTACCATCTCTCGTAGCGTTACGTAAAATCCAGCATTGATAACGCTCATTTCGTTCTTATTCGTACCGACAACATTATCAATATTATTATTATTATTTTTATTATTATTATTATCTTAGGTGTTTGTGGAATCAGTGTGTTAACCATTGACATTGTGTTGGCTATGGTAATGTGCGTATTTGTAATTGTGGCTAGGTTTGTGAAGGAAATGGTCGTGGCCTTCACTTAGGTACCATCCGGGCATTTGCCTCATGTGGCTTAGTCTAGTGTTTAGCGCCGACGACCTCGTAGTTCCTCCCCTTTCAACCCCAATAACTAACTAACTAACTAACTAACTGACTAGGCTTAGTGTACAGTTTCTAGCGCTGAGGCTAGAAATAACTTTGCAGGAAGAGATGGGGATCGAACCCAGGTCCTTTAAAAGAGGAGTCACATTGCACACTCATCTCATGGAAGGTGGCTTTGTGTAATTTTATTTCTGAATTATTTCCGGATTACACAAGTTGTGAAAGACACACGTCCACTTCCAAACTGAGCACACAACTGCTTTGATTCCTTGTTGTGCATTATTTTCTTTCTCTCAACTATCTTGGACATTTTGAGTTACGTAACTGTCTTCAATATAACATCCAAATTGTATCGTACTAAAAATCTGACACACTTGAGTGATGAATTACAATAGGTGTAATATAAAATTAATTGTTTCGCTTATTCCTTTTTTTTCCTACCCTCCAGGTAGGCATTTCCCACGGACTCAGCGAATGATCCCGCTTTTACCGCCTCTACGGGCAGTGTCCTGGATCTTGACATCTAGTTATGGGATACAACTGGGGAGGGAGGCTGGACTAGTGCCTCGCCCAGGTGGTCTCACCTGCAAAGCGAATAGTGGGCCACATGAGGGACGTGACAGGATGGGAAGAATGGGGGGGGGGGGGGGTGAAGACATGGAACGGGGAAAGAGGCAGCTGTGGCCTGTCGTTAGATACCATCCCGACATTAGCTCGGAAACGAAGTGGGAAACCACGGAAAACCACTTCGGGGATGGCTGAGGTGAGAATCAAACAACCTCGACTCATTTGGACCACCCGAGGCTGAGTAGACCCCGTTCCAATCATACCGCTTTTCAAATTACGTAGCAGACCAAGGAATCGGACCTTGGGCCACTGGGGTGGCAGCTAAGCATGCTGCCCACTACACAACGGAGATTACACAATATAAAATTATAATAAATATTAGTTATTGTGAAGTCGCCTCCATCGCTTAGCGGTCAGCATGGTTAGCTGCCGCCCTGGAGGTCCTGGGTTCGATTCCCGGCTCTGCCAGCAAATATGAAAAGTGGTATGAGGACTGGAACGGGGACTATTCAGTCTCGGGTATTCCAAATGACTAGAGGGGGTTCGATTCCAACCTCAGCTATCCTCGATGTTGTTTTCCGTGGTTTCCCACTTCGTCTTCGGGCAAATGCCGGGATGGTGCCTTCTTCAAGGTCAAGGCCGCCTCCTTCCCTCTTCCTTGCCTATCCATCCTGACCATCCCTTACCTTCCCTCATGAGGCCCCTGTACGCTTTGCATGTGTGGCTGCCTGGGAGAGATGCCAAACACATCTCACCAGTTGTATCCACTCCGATTAGATGTTCCCAGCTCTAGGACACTGCCCGTAGAGGCGGTAGTGGTGAGTTCCCTTGCTGAGACCGTTGGTTCCACCAACCTGGAGGGTAAACGACTAAGAAAGAAAAGAAGAAAAGAAGAATTATTTATTGTGGAGTGAAAATATCATTGTGCTATCAAGTTGTATTATTTTACACGAATAGGATGAATATTAATGGTTTCCGACTCAGAGAATGGACAGCACAAAGTCGGATGGATACAATAAAATAATTTAAAAAGAAATAAAATTTTGGTTCTTAGGGTGTCTTGAACCCAGGACCCAGCCGTTACGAAGCAACAGCCCTACCCCTCCTACACTTTTCCAGGACATCAATGGGCTCACAGGTAGCTTACGTAACTGAATCCCAATGCAATGGTTGAAGGTCAAATGATTTCAGTTCAATCTTTAAGACCGACAGGAATGCATTCATCAGTGCCTGGCATGTTTTCAACTTACAGTTACGTATCTTAATGACTGATTTGCATTCTAATAATGCCCATGAACGGCAGATACCACCCTCAATTGACAACCGTCCACCATGTTTGATTCCTTGCACCTAGCCCTGCTGAGCCAATCGAGATAGCCGGTATACTTGTCATTAACGTTACAAAAGCCTGTACCGAAACTGCGGCTACATCCCATCTTAACGTTACAGCCTGTACCGTTTCTTCTCTGAGGGTCAATGCTGGCGGTACAAAGTTAAACCTCTACCATCTCTCGTAGCGTTACGTAAAATCCAGCATTGATAACGCTCATTTCGTTCTTATTCGTACCGACAACATTATCAATATTATTATTATTATTTTTATTATTATTATTATCTTAGGTGTTTGTGGAATCAGTGTGTTAACCATTGACATTGTGTTGGCTATGGTAATGTGCGTATTTGTAATTGTGGCTAGGTTTGTGAAGGAAATGGTCGTGGCCTTCACTTAGGTACCATCCGGGCATTTGCCTCATGTGGCTTAGTCTAGTGTTTAGCGCCGACGACCTCGTAGTTCCTCCCCTTTCAACCCCAATAACTAACTAACTAACTAACTAACTGACTAGGCTTAGTGTACAGTTTCTAGCGCTGAGGCTAGAAATAACTTTGCAGGAAGAGATGGGGATCGAACCCAGGTCCTTTAAAAGAGGAGTCACATTGCACACTCATCTCATGGAAGGTGGCTTTGTGTAATTTTATTTCTGAATTATTTCCGGATTACACAAGTTGTGAAAGACACACGTCCACTTCCAAACTGAGCACACAACTGCTTTGATTCCTTGTTGTGCATTATTTTCTTTCTCTCAACTATCTTGGACATTTTGAGTTACGTAACTGTCTTCAATATAACATCCAAATTGTATCGTACTAAAAATCTGACACACTTGAGTGATGAATTACAATAGGTGTAATATAAAATTAATTGTTTCGCTTATTCCTTTTTTTTCCTACCCTCCAGGTAGGCATTTCCCACGGACTCAGCGAATGATCCCGCTTTTACCGCCTCTACGGGCAGTGTCCTGGATCTTGACATCTAGTTATGGGATACAACTGGGGAGGGAGGCTGGACTAGTGCCTCGCCCAGGTGGTCTCACCTGCAAAGCGAATAGTGGGCCACATGAGGGACGTGACAGGATGGGAAGAATGGGGGGGGGGGGGGGTGAAGACATGGAACGGGGAAAGAGGCAGCTGTGGCCTGTCGTTAGATACCATCCCGACATTAGCCCGGAAACGAAGTGGGAAACCACGGAAAACCACTTCGGGGATGGCTGAGGTGAGAATCAAACAACCTCGACTCATTTGGACCACCCGAGGCTGAGTAGACCCCGTTCCAATCATACCGCTTTTCAAATTACGTAGCAGACCAAGGAATCGGACCTTGGGCCTCTGGGGTGGCAGCTAAGCATGCTGCCCACTACACAACGGAGATTACACAATATAAAATTATAATTAGTATTAGTTATTGTGAAGTCGCCTCCATCGCTTAGCGGTCTGCATGGTTAGCTGCCGCCCTGGAGGTCCTGGGTTCGATTCCCGGCTCTGCCAGCAAATATGAAAAGTGGTATGAGGACTGGAACGGGGACTATTCAGTCTCGGGTATTCCAAATGACTAGAGGGGGTTCGATTCCAACCTCAGCTATCCTCGATGTTGTTTTCCGTGGTTTCCCACTTCGTCTTCGGGCAAATGCCGGGATGGTGCCTTCTTCAAGGTCAAGGCCGCCTCCTTCCCTCTTCCTTGCCTATCCATCCTGACCATCCCTTACCTTCCCTCATGAGGCCCCTGTACGCTTTGCATGTGTGGCTGCCTGGGAGAGATGCCAAACATATCTCACCAGTTGTATCCACTCCGATTAGATGTTCCCAGCTCTAGGACACTGCCCGTAGAGGCGGTAGTGGTGAGTTCCCTTGCTGAGACCGTTGGTTCCACCAACCTGGAGGGTAAACGACTAAGAAAGAAAAGAAGAAAAGAAGAATTATTTATTGTGGAGTGAAAATATCATTGTGCTATCAAGTTGTATTATTTTACACGAATAGGATGAATATTAATGGTTTCCGAATCAGAGAATGGACAGCACAAAGTCGGATGGATACAATAAAATAATTTAAAAAGAAATAAAATTTTGGTCCTTACGGTGTCTTGAACCCAGGACCCATCCGTTACGAAGCAACAGCCTTACCCCCCCTACACTTTTCCAGTACATGGAGGGCTCACAGGTAGCTTATGTAACTGAATCCCAATGCAATGGTTGAAGGTCAAATGATTTCAGTTCAACCTTTAAGACCGACAGGAATGCATTCATCAGTGCCTGGCATGTTTTCAACTTACAGTTACGTATTTTAATGACTGATTTGCATTCTAATAATGCCCATGAACGGCAGATACCACCCTCAATTGACAACCGTCCACCATGTTTGATTCCTTGCACCTAGCCCTGCTGAGCCAATGGAGATAGCCGGTATACTTGTCAGTAACGTTACAAAAGCCTGTACCGAAACTGCGGCTACATCCCATCTTAACGTTACAGCCTGTACCGTTTCTTCTCTGAGGGTCAATGCTGGCGGTACAAAGTTACAACCTCTACCATCTCTCGTAGCGTTACGTAAAATCCAGCATTGATTACGCTCATTTCGTTCTTATTCGTACCGACAACATTATCAATATTATTATTATTATTTTTATTATTATTATTATCTTAGGTGATTGTGGAATCAGTGTGTTAACCATTGACATTGTGTTGGCTATGGTAATGTGCGTATTTGTAATTGTGGCTAGGTTTGTGAAGGAAATGGTCGTGGCCTTCACTTAGGTACCATCCGGGCATTTGCCTCATGTGGCTTAGTCTAGTGTTTAGCGCCGACCACCTCGTAGTTCCTCCCCTTTCAACCCCAATAACTAACTAACTAATTAACTAACTGACTAGGCTTAGTGTACAGTTTCTAGCGCTGAGGCTAGAAATAACTTTGCAGGAAGAGATGGGGATCGAACCCAGCTCCTTTAAAAGAGGAGTCACATTGCACGCTCATCTCATGGAAGGTGGCTTTGTGTAATTTTATTTCTGAATTATTTCCGGATTACACAAGTTGTGAAAGACACACGTCCACTTCCAAACTGAGCACACAACTGCTTTGATTCCTTGTTGTGCATTATTTTCTTTCTCTCAACTATCTTGGACATTTTGAGTTACGTAACTGTCTTCAATATAACATCCAAATTGTATCGTACTAAAAATCTGACACACTTGAGTGATGAATTACAATAGGTGTAATATAAAATTAATTGTTTCGCTTATTCCTTTTTTTTCCTACCCTCCAGGTAGGCTTTTCCCACGGACTCAGCGAATGATCCCGCCTTTACCGCCTCTACGGGCAGTGTCCTGGATCTTGACATCCAGATATGGGATACAACTGGGGAGGGAGGCTGGACTAGTGCCTCGCCCAGGTGGTCTCACCTGCAAAGCGAATAGTGGGCCACATGAGGGACGTGACAGGATGGGAAGAATGGGGGGGGGGGGGGGGGTGAAGACATGGAACGGGGAAAGAGGCAGCTGTGGCCTGTCGTTAGATACCATCCCGACATTAGCCCGGAAACGAAGTGGGAAACCACGGAAAACCACTTCGGGGATGGCTGAGGTGAGAATCAAACAACCTCGACTCATTTGGACCACCCGAGGCTGAGTAGACCCCGTTCCAATCATACCGCTTTTCAAATTACGTAGCAGACCAAGGAATCGGACCTTGGGCCTCTGGGGTGGCAGCTAAGCATGCTGCCCACTACACAACGGAGATTACTCAATATAAAATTATAATTAATATTAGTTATTGTGAAGTCGCCTCCATCGCTTAGCGGTCAGCATGGTTAGCTGCCGCCCTGGAGGTCCTGGGTTCGATTCCCGGCTCTGCCAGCAAATATGAAAAGTGGTATGAGGACTGGAACGGGAACTATTCAGTCTCGGGTATTCCAAATGACTAGAGGGGGTTCGATTCCAACCTCAGCTATCCTCGATGTTGTTTTCCGTGGTTTCCCACTTCGTCTTCGGGCAAATGCCGGGATGGTGCCTTCTTCAAGGTCAAGGCCGCCTCCTTCCCTCTTCCTTGCCTATCCATCCTGACCATCCCTTCCCTTCCCTCATGAGGCCCCTGTACGCTTTGCATGTGTGGCTAACCTGGGAGAGATGCCAAACACATCTCACCAGTTGTATCCACTCCGATTAGATGTTCCCAGCTCTAGGACACTGCCCGTAGAGGCGGTAGTGGTGAGTTCCCTTGCTGAGACCGTTGGTTCCACCAACCTGGAGGGTAAACGACTAAGAAAGAAAAGAAGAAAAGAAGAATTATTTATTGTGGAGTGAAAATATCATTGTGCTATCAAGTTGTATTATTTTACACGAATAGGATGAATATTAATGGTTTCCGACTCAGAGAATGGACAGCACAAAGTCGGATGGATACAATAAAATAATTTAAAAAGAAATAAAATTTTGGTTCTTAGGATGTCTTGAACCCAGGACCCATCCGTTACGAAGCAACAGCCTTACCCCTCCTACACTTTTCCAGTACATAGTGGGCTCACAAGTAGCTTACGTAACTGAATCCCAATGCAATGGTTGAAGGTCAAATGATTTCAGTTCAATCTTTAAGACCGACAGGAATGCATTCATCAGTGCCTGGCATGTTTTCAACTTACATTTACGTATTTTAATGACTGATTTGCATTCTAATAATGCCCATGAACGGCAGATACCACCCTCAATTGACAACCGTCCACCATGTTTGATTCCTTGCACCTAGCCCTGCTGAGCCAATCGAGATAGCCGGTATACTTGTCAGTAACGTTACAAAAGCCTGTACCGAAACTGCGGCTACATCCCATCTTAACGTTACAGCCTGTACCGTTTCTTCTCTGAGGGTCAATGCTGGCGGTACAAAGTTACAACCTCTACCATCTCTCGTAGCGTTACGTAAAATCCAGCATTGATAACGCTCATTTCGTTCTTATTCGTACCGACAACATTATCAATATTATTATTATTATTATTATTATTATTATTATTATTATCTTAGGTGTTTGTGGAATCAGTGTGTTAACCATTGACAATTTGTTGGCTATGGTAATGTGCGTATTTGTAATTGTGGCTAGGTTTGTGAAGGAAATGGTCGTGGCCTTCACTTAGGTACCATCCGGGCATTTGCCTCATGTGGCTTAGTCTAGTGTTTAGCGCCGACGACCTCGTAGTTCCTCCCCTTTCAACCCCAATAACTAACTAACTAATTAACTAACTGACTAGGCTTAGTGTACAGTTTCTAGCGCTGAGGCTAGAAATAACTTTGCAGGAAGAGATGGGGATCGAACCCAGGTCCTTTAAAAGAGGAGTCACATTGCACACTCATCTCATGGAAGGTGGCTTTGTGTAATTTTATTTCTGAATTATTTCCGGATTACACAAGTTGTGAAAGACACACGTCCACTTCCAAACTGAGCACACAACTGCTTTGATTCCTTGTTGTGCATTATTTTCTTTCTCTCAACTATCTTGGACATTTTGAGTTACGTAACTGTCTTCAATATAATATCCAAATTGTATCGTACTAAAAATCTGACACACTTGAGTGATGAATTACAATAGGTGTAATATAAAATTAATTGTTTCGCTTATTCCTTTTCTTTTTCTACCCTCCAGGTAGGCTTTTCCCACGGACTCAGCGAATGATCCCGCCTTTACCGCCTCTACGGGCAGTGTCCTGGATCTTGACATCCAGTTATGGGATACAACTGTGAAGGGAGGCTGGACTAGCGCCTCGCCCAGATGGTCTCACCTGCAAAGCGAATAGTGTGCCACATGAGGGACGGGACGGGATGGGAAGAATGGGGGAGGGAGACATGGAACGGGGAAGGAGGCAGCTGCGGCCTGTCGTTAGATACCATCCCGACATTAGACTTGAAACGAAGTGGGAAACCACGGAAAATCACTTCGGGGATGGCTGTGGTGGGAATCAAACATCCTCGACTCATTAGGACCACCCGAGGCTGAGTAGACCCCGTTCCAATCATACCTCTTTTCAAATTACGTAGCAGACCCAGGAATCGGACCTTGGGCCTCTGGGGTGGCAGCTAAGCATGCTGCCCACTACACAACGGAGATTACCCAATATAAAATTATAATTAATATTAGTTATTGTGAAGTCGTCTCTATCGCTTAGCGGTCAGCATGGTTAGCTGCCGCCCTGGAGGTCCTGGGTTCGATTCCCGGCTCTGCCACAATATATAGAAAGTGGTATGAGGACTGGAACGAGGTCTATTCAGTCTCGGGTATTCCAAATGACTAGAGGGTGTTCGATACCAACATCAGCTATCCTCGATGTTGTTTTCCGTGGTTTCCCACTTCGTCTTCGGGCAAATGCCGGGATGGTGCCTTCTTCAAGGTCACGGCCACCTCCTTCCCTCTTCCTTGCCTATCCATCCTGACCATCCCTTAACTTCCCTCATGAGGCCCCTGTTCGCTTTGCAGGTGTGGCCGCCTGGGCGAGGAGCCAAACACATCTCACCAGTTGTATCCACTCCGATTAGATGTTCCCAGCTCTAGGACACTGCCCGTAGAGGCGGTAGTGGTGAGTTCCCTTGCTGAGTCCGTTGGTTCCACCAACCTGGAGGGTAAACGACTAAGAAAGAAAAGAAGAAAAGAAGAATTATTTATTGTGGAGTGAAAATATCATTGTGCTATCAAGTTGTATTATTTTACACGAATAGGATGAATATTAATGGTTTCCGACTCAGAGAATGGACAGCACAAAGTCGGATGGATACAATAAAATAATTTAAAAAGAAATAAAATCTTAGTCCTTAGGGTGTCTTGAACCCAGGACCCATCCGTTACGAGGCAACAGCCTTACCCCTCCAACACTTTTCCAATACATGTAGGGCTCACAGGTAGCTTACGTAACTGAATCCCAATGCAATGGTTGAAGGTCAAATGATTTCAGTTCAATCTTTAAGACCGACAGGAATGCATTCATCAGTGCCTGGCATGTTTTCAACTTACAGTTACGTATCTTAATGACTGATTTGCATTCTCATAATGCCCATGAACGGCAGATACCACCCTCAATTGACAACCGTCCACCATGTTTGATTCCTTGCACCTAGCCCTGCTGAGCCAATGGAGATAGCCGGTATACTTGTCAGTAACGTTACAAAAGCCTGTACCGAAACTGCGGCTACATCCCATCTTAACGTTACAGCCTGTACCGTTTCTTCTCTGAGGGTCAATGCTGGCGGTACAAAGTTACAACCTCTACCATCTCTCGTAGCGTTACGTAAAATCCAGCATTGATAACGCTCATTTCGTTCTTATTCGTACCGACAACATTATCAATATTATTATTATTAATATTATTATTATTATTATTATTATTATTATTATTATTATTATTATTATCTTAGGTGTTTGTGGAATCAGTGTGTTAACCATTGACATTTTGTTGGCTATGGTAATGTGCGTATTTGTAATTGTGGCTAGGTTAGTGAAGGAAATGGTCGTGGCCTTCACTTAGGTACCATCCGGGCATTTGCCTCATGTGGCTTAGTCTAGTGTTTTGCGCCGACGACCTCGTAGTTCCTCCCCTTTCAACCCCAATAACTAAGTAACTAATTAACTAACTGACTAGGCTTAGTGTACAGTTTCTAGCGCTGAGGCTAGAAATAACTTTGCAGGAAGAGATGGGGATCGAACCCAGGTCCTTTAAAAGAGGAGTCACATTGCACACTCATCTCATGGAAGGTGGCTTTGTGTAATTTTATTTCTGAATTATTTCCGGATTACACAAGTTGTGAAAGACACACGTCCACTTCCAAACTGAGCACACAACTGCTTTGATTCCTTGTTGTGCATTATTTTCTTTCTCTCAACTATCTTGGACATTTTGAGTTACGTAACTGTCTTCAATATAATATCCAAATTGTATCGTACTAAAAATCTGACACACTTGAGTGATGAATTACAATAGGTGTAATATAAAATTGTTTCGCTTATTCCTTTTCTTTTTCTACCCTCCAGGTAGGCTTTTCCCACGGACTCAGCGAATGATCCCGCCTTTACCGCCTCTACGGGCAGTGTCCTGGATCTTGACATCCAGTTATGGGATACAACTGTGGAGGGAGGCTGGACTAGCGCCTCGCCCAGATGGTCTCACCTGCAAAGCGAATAGTGTGCCACATGAGGGACGGGACGGGATGGGAAGAATGGGGGGGGGGGGGAGACATGGAACGGGGAAGGAGGCAGCTGCGGCCTGTCGTTAGATACCATCCCGACATTAGACTTGAAACGAAGTGGGAAACCACGGAAAATCACTTCGGGGATGGCTGTGGTGGGAATCAAACATCCTCGACTCAATAGGACCACCCGAGGCTGAGTAGACCCCGTTCCAATCATACCTCTTTTCAAATTACGTAGCAGACCCAGGAATCGGACCTTGGGCCTCTGGGGTGGCAGCTAAGCATGCTGCCCACTACACAACGGAGATTACCCAATATAAAATTATAATTAATATTAGTTATTGTGAAGTCGCCTCTATCGCTTAGCGGTCAGCATGGTTAGCTGCCGCCCTGGAGGTCCTGGGTTCGATTCCCGGCTCTGCCACAATATATAGAAAGTGGTATGAGGACTGGAACGAGGTCTATTCAGTCTCGGGTATTCCAAATGACTAGAGGGTGTTCGATACCAACCTCAGCTATCCTCGATGTTGTTTTCCGTGGTTTCCCACTTCGTCTTCGGACAAATGCCGGGATGGTGCCTTCTTCAAGGTCACGGCCACCTCCTTCCCTCTTCCTTGCCTATCCATCCTGATCATCCCTTAACTTCCCTCATGAGGCCCCTGTTCGCTTTGCAGGTGTGGCCGCCTGGGCGAGGTGCCAAACACATCTCACCAGTTGTATCCACTCCGATTAGATGTTCCCAGCTCTAGGACACTGCCCGTAGAGGCGGTAGTGGTGAGTTCCCTTGCTGAGTCCGTTGGTTCCACCAACCTGGAGGGTAAACGACTAAGAAAGAAAAGAAGAAAAGAAGAATTATTTATTGTGGAGTGAAAATATCATTGTGCTATCAAGTTGTATTATTTTACACGAATAGGATGAATATTAATGGTTTCCGACTCAGAGAATGGACAGCACAAAGTCGGATGGATACAATAAAATAATTTAAAAAGAAATAAATGTTTGGTCCTTAGGGTGTCTTGAACCCAGGACCCATCCGTTACGAAGCAACAGGTTTACCCCTCCTACACTTTTCCAGTACATAGTGGGCTCACAGGTAGCTTACGTAACTGAATCCCAATGCAATGGTTGAAGGTCAAATGATTTCAGTTCAATCTTTAAGACCGACAGGAATGCATTCATCAGTGCCTGGCATGTTTTCAACTTACAGTTACGTATCTTAATGACTGATTTGCATTCTAATAATGCCCATGAACGGCAGATACCACCCTCAATTGACAACCGTCCACCATGTTTGATTCCTTGCACCTAGCCCTGCTGAGCCAATGGAGATAGCCGGTATACTTGTCAGTAACGTTACAAAAGCCTGTACCGAAACTGCGGCTACATCCCATCTTAACGTTACAGCCTGTACCGTTTCTTCTCTGAGGGTCAATGCTGGCGGTACAAAGTTACAACCTCTACCATCTCTCGTAGCGTTACGTAAAATCCAGCATTGATAACGCTCATTTCGTTCTTATTCGTACCGACAACATTATCAATATTATTATTATTATTATTTTTATTATTATTATTATCTTAGGTGTTTGTGGAATCAGTGTGTTAACTATTGACATTGTGTTGGCTATGGTAATGTGCGTATTTGTAATTGTGGCTAGGTTTGTGAAGGAAATGGTCGTGGCCTTCACTTAGGTACCATCCGGGCATTTGCCTCATGTGGCTTAGTCTAGTGTTTAGCGCCGACGACCTCGTAGTTCCTCCCCTTTCAACCCCAATAACTAACTAACTAATTAACTAACTGACTAGGCTTAGTGTACAGTTTCTAGCGCTGAGGCTAGAAATAACTTTGCAGGAAGAGATGGGGATCCAATCCAGGTCCTTTAAAAGAGGAGTCACATTGCACACTCATCTCATGGAAGGTGGCTTTGTGTAATTTTATTTCTGAATTATTTCCGGATTACACAAGTTGTGAAAGACACACGTCCACTTCCAAACTGAGCACACAACTGCTTTGATTCCTTGTTGTGCATTATTTTCTTTCTCTCAACTATCTTGGACATTTTGAGTTACGTAACTGTCTTCAATATAACATCCAAATTGTATCGTACTAAAAATCTGACACACTTGAGTGATGAATTAAAATAGGTGTAATATAAAATTAATTGTTTCGCTTATTCCTTTTTTTTTCCTACCCTCCAGGTAGGCTTTTCCCACGGACTCAGCGAATGATCCCGCCTTTACCGCCTCTACGGGCAGTGTCCTGGACCTTGACATCCAGTTATGGGATACAACTGGGGAGGGAGGCTGGACTAGTGCCTCGCCCAGGTGGTCTCACCTGCAAAGCGAATAGTGGGCCACATGAGGGACGTGACAGGATGGGAAGAATGGGGGGGGGGGGGGGGGTGAAGACATGGAACGGGGAAAGAGGCAGCTGTGGCCTGTCGTTAGATACCATCCCGACATTAGCCCGGAAACGAAGTGGGAAACCACGGAAAACCACTTCGGGGATGGCTGAGGTGAGAATCAAACAACCTCGACTCATTTGGACCACCCGAGGCTGAGTAGACCCCGTTCCAATCATACCGCTTTTAAAATTACGTAGCAGACCAAGGAATCGGACCTTGGGCCTCTGGGGTGGCAGCTAAGCATGCTGCCCACTACACAACGGAGATTACTCAATATAAAATTATAATTAATATTAGTTATTGTGAAGTCGCCTCCATCGCTTAGCGGTCAGCATGGTTAGCTGCCGCCCTGGAGGTCCTGGGTTCGATTCCCGGCTCTGCCAGCAAATATGAAAAGTGGTATGAGGACTGGAACGGGAACTATTCAGTCTCGGGTATTCCAAATGACTAGAGGGGGTTCGATTCCAACCTCAGCTATCCTCGATGTTGTTTTCCGTGGTTTCCCACTTCGTCTTCGGGCAAATGCCGGGATGGTGCCTTCTTCAAGGTCAAGGCCGCCTCCTTCCCTCTTCCTTGCCTATCCATCCTGACCATCCCTTACCTTCCCTCATGAGGTCCCTGTTCGCTTTGCATGTGTGGCTGCCTGGGAGAGGTGCCAAACACATCTCACCAGTTGTATCCACTCCGATTAGATGTTCCCAGCTCTAGGACACTGCCCGTAGAGGCGGTAGTGGTGAGTTCCCTTGCTGAGTCCGTTGGTTCCACCAACCTGGAGGGTAAACGACTAAGAAAGAAAAGAAGAAAAAAGAATTATTTATTGTGGAGTGAAAATATCATTGTGCTATCAAGTTGTATTATTTTACACGAATAGGATGAATATTAATGGTTTCCGACTCAGAGAATGGACAGCACAAAGTCGGATGGATACAATAAAATAATTTAAAAAGAAATAGAATTTTGGTCCTTAGGGTGTCTCTGAGGGTCAATGCTGGCGGTACAAAGTTACAACCTCTACCATCTCTTGTAGCGTTACGTAAAATCCAGCATTGATAACGCTCACTTCTTTGTTATTCGTACCGACAACATTATCATTATAATAATAATAATAATAATTATTAATATTATTATTATTATTATCTTAGGATTGTGTGGAATCAGTGTGTTAACCCGTGACATTATATTGGCTGTGGTAATGTGCGTATTTGTAATTGTGGCTAGGTTTGGGAAGGAAATGACCGTAGCCTTCACTCAGGTACCATCCGGGCATTTGCTTGGCTTTGAAGTAGGGGACCACGCCATTCCACCTCCAGGATACCCTGTTCGGAATGTAACCTATCTCTTCTAAAATATCCTCACGAGGCTTAGTGTAGTGTTTGGGGCCGATGGCCTTGTAGTTCATCCCCTTTAAACCCCAATAACTAACTAACTAAATAATTAACTAACTGACTAGGCTTAGTGTACAGTTTCTAGCACTGAGGCTAGAAACATATTTGCTGGATGATATGGGAAATGAACCCAAGACCATTAAAACTGTGGTCTCAGTACTCACTCTGTTGACGGAAGGCGACTTAGTATAATTGTATTTCTTAAATCTTATTGTTTTATACAAACCGTAAAGGAACACAATTTTACTTCCAAACTCTACTCCGCCATGTTTGATTCCTTACACCCGGGCCTCGTGCTGTACCGATTGTAACACGCGGTACGGCTATATATAACGTTACTAATGGCTGTACCGGAACTCCTGCCTTAGCCAAACGTAACGTTACAGCCTGTACCTTCTCTACTCAGCTGGCCAATGCTGACGGTACAACACACCCGACATAGCTGTAACGTTACTAATGTCTGTTCCGGAACTGACGTTATATGAAATGTAACGTTACAGCCTGTACCATCTTTACTGTACCGATCAATGCCTGCGGTACAACTGTTACGTTACTACTGTAACCGTACACTTGGTTAGAACGTTAGTTGCGGTACAAGCAAGAGGCACGCTACCCAACCACATCGGTTCCACGTTACATTACGTGTAACGTAACGTAAAACTCAGCGTTAATAACGTATATTTCGTTAAGTTACGGGTCCCTGCTTTTTGAGTAATCTTCTCATATTTCGAAGGGTTTGGATGCATTTTTTCATAATAATGATATTGATATTATCGGAACTTTAAGTGAGAATGAATACCCAGACATGAGAACCTTCAAAACTCATTGTCTATCTGAAGACCAAAGTAACTTTTTCAATCCTTACTTTTTGGAAGTATCAACATTCCTGAAGATATTCCTGTGCCTGCAACCAATCCGGGAGCGATGTTGAGAGCAGGCATAAAAGGACATTACAATAGGCCCAGTAATGCCAGTCTAGTTAAATACCTCAGTGCAACAAAACGTCTATAAATAAATAAATAAATAAATAAATAAATAAATAAATTGATGTAAGTATATCAAATAATTGATTAACTAATTAATGTATGTCTACCCCTTATTATTCCCGTTTTCCAACGGGGTCGGGGATGAGATGCGATGGAAGTCTTTGTGGCGATGGTTTTACGGCCGGATGCCCTTCCTGACGCCAACCTCATGAGAGGAGTTAATGAGAGATGAAATGAATGATGGTGAATGAAACTGGGCAAGGATGTGGAAGGAAGCGGCCGTGGCCTGTCAGAAGGTACCGTCCCAGCATTTGCCTGGTGTTGAAAATGGGAAACCACGGAAAACCATTTCAAGGAGGGCCGACGGTGGGGCTCGAACCCACGCGTCTACCGAGTCAGCAGAGAGCTTGGCCCCATGACCTAATGCTGCGCTTTAGCCAGCGTAGCCACTACTGTCGGTGATTAACTAATTAATAAATACATAAATATATAAACAAATAAATAAAGTGTTAAATGGTGGCTTCAGTGGCGCAGTTGGTAGCATGCTGAGCTTCTATGGCTAAGATCGCGGGTTCAAACCCGGCCGAAGTCGTCGGATTTTGTAAGATCATTAAAAATCACCCCACATGGGCACAGTATGCCATCCTTCGGAGGGGAAGTAAAGCCGGTGGGCCCATGTCATAGATTTATGGCATGTAAAAGAACCTTGCACTAACTATCACTGTGCGAAGCTAAATTTGTAGGTTAGATTTGATTAACGCTGTATTAAATTCCTACGATGCCAGTTTCGTTGGCATCTAGTAGCCAAGTTCACAGTTAGGTGTCGTTGACGGTAGCATTTTGTAGCAAAAGTAGGAACTACTTGCAATTGATCGTCTGCAGTCCTTACCTGAATTACAGAAAACACACACTAATACAGCCTTTACAATTAACACCGGTTTTCAGAAAGATTCTACACACACCCAAAGTACACGGGCTACATGACCGCGTTGTTGCATCCCCTAAATTGAGGATCCAATCAACCAATGTGTTAATTATGGGCCCTGTATCCACCAGGGCAGATCAAGCAAACTGTGAACCATTCAGAAAAACAGCACATATGCACAGCTATTATCACCAAATGAAACCGTGATTTTCACGTATCTCTTCGAATTAATGCAGTGGTAAGATAGTTTCTGCTGTAATACGCAAATACTTCTTGGATGCAAGATGCCCGTCAGTCCTAGTTATAATTATGTGATGATCTTCAGAGCTGCTTTGCGGGTTATTATATCGTATTTTGTTCTTTGATTTCTGACGTTTCACAGCCAAGTGTGGCTGGCATTTGAACAGAACACGGCCCTCTGCCCTAAAAGTCACTCTGAAGATTCTGACGCAAGTCATGAATGTCTAGTATGTTCCATATACAGTATTCAGGTTAATGAAGTGAAATGAGTGAGTCCACCTTGTGATGAAGTGGCTAGCGTTTTTGGCTGTCATTCCGGAGTACGGGTTTGATTCCTGGCTCTGACAAGAAATTTCAATTCAGGTGTGAGGGCCAGAATGGGGTACACTCAGCCTCGTGAGGCAAAACCAACGAGCTTTAAAGATACTATAGAGAGGCTAAGGGACCGTTCACAGCGCTCTTAGCGGAAGATATTGGTAAGAACGTCCGCCATGTTTTCCGGAGTCATCGAGTCAAAACATTCAGTCAGCTGATTGCGAGGGATGAGTTCAGTGAATTGTGATTTCTATTGTCGTTTGTGTTACTAGGTTGAAATCTACTGCATATTAATTTCCGCAGCGATGCCTGCTGTATATTCAGCGTACGGCTGTACTAATCGAAGCAATGAAACAACGGATATATCCTATTTTACCTAAGTAGGGCCTATAGCCTAATTGTGCTACTAATATATTTCACTGCACGGATCCAGTAAGGATGTTACTATCAATTTTCCAGAACATCTGGTCTCCATTGCTTTCTATTAATGTCTGATACAGGCCTATACGGTATACGATATATATTCGTACTGGTACCGTAACAGAAGGAATTGTTTTTGTCCCAGATTCCCGTTGAAAAATACAGAAACAATCCCAATGCCTTAGACATCAAAGCTGCATATAGGAAATGCTTAATTGTTCAAATTGATCCTTCCCCTAAAGCTAATGTGAAGACAGATAATAGTCTAATCCTAAGTCCTCCCATTATGCAGCCTATTGTAATTAATGTTGATGTAGGCCTAAGTGAACTTGACTATGTAGAGTGTTTTGAAACCCTTTCCATTTTCAGTGATCAAGGGGTAGAATATGTTGCAGGTAGCGTTATAAGAAAAGTGTCTAAGAAAATCAAATGTGTGGAATGCTTAGATGTTCTACTGACAATGAGTAATGACGCAAAGTGTGGTCTCATAAAATGCAAAGATCTGGGCAACTCATTTTATATCCATCCGATGACTTGAAATATTTGTGTAAGACAGCAGAATGTGTTTTCAGGAGTAATGCACATATCATGGACAAAAACTGCAAAAATACCTTGCTCAAACTAGAGACCAAGGTATTTACAAGGTTAAACTGATGTTTGTTCTCTTTCTTTGAACACCTATTCACTGCAGTAGAACCGTGTGAAGAATCGCATTATGTGAAGCTGATAAGGCATATATTGAAGTATTACTTCACTTGCAGAGTTTATCATGCAATCAGAGAAAAGTCCTCTCGAATGCGAGGATGGCAAGTGAGACAAGTTTTAACAAAGCTGATTCTATTTAACTTAAGGGACAGTATTTACAATTATGCAGTGTAAATAGCCTACAGCACTATTGTTGTAACTTGAAACTATTCTGAATGTTTAAGAAGTGATTGGACTTCATAATTTGTCGTAAATATGTTTCTTATTAATGTTCCAACAGACCCTGCTCTGATACTTCAACATATGGTATAGCTCCTCCCCCTTTCTCTTGACTCCAGAGAAAATGGCGGACACAGTTTCAAGTAGCTTCAGTCTTGCGGCGCTCCTGCCTCTCTATAGTAATGTTTAAGCTCGTTGGGCAAAACTGAGAAGATGAGGGTTAGATTCCTCTCACAGCCCCGCTAGAAGTGGTTTGCCGTGGTTTACCCAGTTCTACTCCAGGCAAATGTTGCTATGGTTGCTAAATTGAAGCCCCGGCCGCCCCCTTTACAATCCTATCCCCAATTTGCAAATCCAAACACCAGCGCAGCCTTCACAATAACACAGGATATCACACAAATATCACACACTCACACCAAAATACTCGGGACTACATGGCCATGAAGTCGCAGCCCCTAAAATATGCAACAACAGCAACGACTTGAATGAAGTCAGTTCCCTCTTTTGCCTACCTACAGAATGCAATGAGATTGGTTGATTGGTTCCTTAGTTTAGGGGCTGCGACAACGCAGTCTTGTTGCCCCGTGTACTTTGGTGTGTGTAGAATCTGTCTGATAACCGGTGTAAATTGTGATGACTGTATTAGTGTATGTTATCTGTTTTTAATTCAAGTAAGGACTGCAGGCGATAATTTCAAGTAATTCACCAAATGCTATCGTCCACGACTCTTAGCTGTGAACTTGGCTACTACTAGATGCCTTGGCAACCAGCGCCTGGTGAGGAACGCCGTTGGAACTTAATAGCATAAATGAAACCTAACCTACAAATGTCGCTTCACACAAGTTTAGTTAATGGAAGGTTCTTTTAAATGCCATAAATCTATGACATGGGCCCGCCGGCTCTACTTCCCCTCCAAAGGAAGGCATACTGAGGGATATTAACACTCTTAAAAATCCGACGACTTCGGCCGGGTTTAAACCCGCGACCTTGGCCATGGAAGCTCAGCATGCTACCAACTACGCCACCGAAGCCTCCTGGCTGACATGAGATGACCAAGTTATAACGTGGAACAACATCTAGTGACGTTGCTAGTGACAAGCCAGCTCAATCTAGGGAAATTAGTGGATTGGCGTTCAAAGTGATACGTCAAAGAACTCCACACCGTTGAGCCAGTCAACGAAACTATCAAACACTATTACATAGCCTCCCTTTGAGAACGGAATATCTGACGTCACAAAGAACCAAGTTGATTAATGTTAGTGATGTTGATTCTGAATTACCTGATGTATTGTACAGTAGTTAGAACTGCGGCAGAAACAAACAGTGCTGTCTGGCGTGTGATCTGGGTTATAATGCTTCCAGGAAATACGTGTTATTTCTGCACGACCGGAAGTCATTGTTCGTTTGATTGAAATATAGCAGCAACTCAAAGGGTGCACGGAGCAATTGAGTATCATTTCATTTGAGAACATTTTCCTCTCAGCGAACACGCCAAGGATCAATTACTCTGCTTTGTAAGCCAAATTCTGTTAATGGTCTGCATTTCATACGTCAGTTGTCACTTTAAGATTTTAATGACTCACCTCCGAAGCTCAACGCAGGGAATTATTACAATTGGAGACGAGTTGGCGGGCCAATTTTCGGCATTAATATTGTTGTATCTCCATCTCATGGCACGGACTTACGGGGGACGTATGCAATATTGCACTCCGGTAAAAGAAGTATTTTAACTCCCAGAGTTTTGAAGATAATGCTATATAATTTTAATCACATGGTTATCAGTGTGCTAGCCATGTCTGTGTTAATTTTCGTGGTGATAATTCAAATGGTTCTTCTGCTAGGAATATTAGAAATATCTGAAACATGTACTCTTAATATGTACCTTTCCTACGAAACCATCACATTGTAAGTTACAAAATTTGAAATGTAATATCTACAGACCAGGTTAAAGTTATCTGTGGAACAAATTTTTGATATCATATTTACTTTATTATTTACAGCACTTCAAAATCTGATGGAATTAATTTGTACAAAAGGTAATGGTTACCCCTTAAAATCCAAACTATGTTCCTAAAAAAATGTTCCAGGAAGTTACGAAGTACGTCCAGAAAGTAAGTTCCGTTTGGTAATAACATTAAATTGTGTACAGATACAGAAAAAATATTTATTGCACAAAATTCTACAAACCTTAAATTACTTTTCCACATAACCGCCGAAATGTTGCAGGCATTTGTCGTAGCGTGGCACGAGTTTTTGTGTACCTTCTTCATAGACGTGTGCCGCCTGTGTCTTCAACTAATTGTACGTTCTGCTGCAGCGCAGTTCCGCACATGCGCGGTAGACGCTCTGTATCAAGGAGAAGAAACGTGCGCCATTTGGAGAGCTTTGTCAGCCACGTACGCGTTGTTGTGCATGTTTACTCGTACAATGTCGGTGTTGATTGAAAATCCCGCCGCTTGTGAAATCAGATCTGTGATTCGTTTTCTGAATGCTAGGAAAGTAAAACCAATTGAAATTTATCGGCAAATTTGCGAAGTGTATGGACAAAATGCGATGAGTGATTCAATGGTGAGAAGATGGGTCCGACAGTTCAATGAAGGACGAAGTGAAGTGTACGATGAAGAACGAAGTGGGCGTCCATCTTTGGTTACAGAAGAACTGGTTCACGCGATTGATGACAAGATCCTTGGCGGTCAACACTTCAACAATGACGACGAGCTGAAAGAAGATGTTTCCAACTGGTTGAAGACACAGGCGGCAAACTTCTATGAAGAAGGTGTCCAAAAACTTGTGCCACGCTATGACAAATGCCTGAAAAAGTTCGGCAGTTATGTGGAAAAGTAGTTTAAGGGGTGTAGAATGTTGTGCAATAAATAATTTTTCTGTATCTGTACACAATTTAATTTTATTACCAAACGGAACTTACTTTCTGGACTGCCTCGTATTTAGAATAGTGGTATACAGTAGCATACCAAGTTTCATCACTGTATGTTTAATGATGTAGGAGAAAAGGTACAATAAACTTACAAAAATGTAAGTTGTGGAAAACTTGAATCAAAGATTTGAGCTTGTTTATATTGTATTGGCACTCACCTGATGAATTAGTGCAGACCATATCCATTTTACTCTGATTCCTCTTATTCCTCCAGCTGTTTCCTCATTGAATGTCTCCTTTGATGAGCGTTTGTTTCCAATTTCATCATCTGATGATGTCAGATTATCCTCACATTCTTCCTACAAAAATGGTGTGGCAGTATACAAGCAGTTACATATACTACTTTCTCTCACATTTACAGATGATATTTAACTGTAATATTTTGGAATTAAAATATTGATACCGTAAGGTAAATTATGGACGAATAAAAAAATACTACTTTTACTCATTTTTACATACGTCCCCCCTTAAGCCATAGGTAGATCACGGGTTCTGTAAAATGTTACACCAGGGTCGGTTACGTGTCCTTACCGATAACTTCTGATAGGGAATACCTACAGTACGGTCCCTGCTATACAAGGCGAACAATGGGAGTGGGACGTGATGCCCGGATTTCGCGTACATTCCACAATGAAAGAGACTAGAAGCCCAGTTTATTCATTAAAAGGGTAAAGTAACCTACCACCGTGGATACAAGGATTACGATCGATTATAATTTAGTCCTGACGTAAAATCGAAAAACTGGTTCTCAACTGTTTCCTCAGCTCCGACAGTGATGGCGCTCTCGAGTATCTCCTCAGCCCTTGGCCAACGAGCGTCCGATGAGCCAATTTGCTCGATCGACAGGAAATCGACCTCTCGATTATCTGGTTAACGCCGATGCAGTGACTGACTCTTACGACCTAAGCCCACAGATTTTTATTGTGTGGAAGCGAGGTTCTTGCTGACTAGGTTGACTGGTGCTGAATGTCCGTTACGGTTTTGCCTTGAACCGACATCGGGAAATAACACTACTATTGTCCTAAGTACCTTGATCAGAAAGGAGTGTTAAAGTCAGAAGTATGGATATTATAAACATTCTAGGCAATTACCCGTGTAGTGGCGGACCTTCTTAGAAGGGTTTGCCGTCTCTTCGGACCAATTTTTGACGGATTACATTTTAGTGAATTGGTCAGATTTTAAGGTCGACTTAATAGAGTGCATTACTTTCAAAGTAATGAAATAAATCCACAATATGGACTGGATAAATAAATATTTGCCACATTCAGAAATATCTTCTCGAGAAAGAATAAAATATTGGTTTTAGTGGGAAATTAATTGTATGACTTTTGGAGACGTTGTTGGTTCATTTGAGGGACATCGAGATCGTAGTCACTTAGCCCCCTACACTTGGATGTGTTTGTCTGATGACCTGTTTAATTGTCGTGTCTGTGGTAATTTATGTATTTGGAATTAAGGTGGGAATTGGAAGAGAGGCGGACGTGACCTTAATTTAGGAAATATGCCAGCAATTTCCACTCAGCGATCAAGTCAATGATCAACTATTCTGCTTTGTAACCCACATTCTCTTAACGGTCTTGTTTTTATACGTCAGTTGTCATTTTAATATTTTAATGGCACACCTCCGTGGCAGAGATACCAAGGAATAAATAAATAAATAAATAAATAAATAAATAAAAATAAATAAATAAACTAATATATAAATAAATCTGAGCTTGCTAAGTATTAGTACATTATTCCAGAAGAAATTTAGAGGACTCCCGAAGACTTATTTAATTGAAATTACAAAAGGTAGGATGAAGCTAGAAAACCGCAGAAACAGAGAACCTCTGTTGACTTAATTATATAGAACAAACAAAACACCGATTTCAAATAAATTTACAAAATTTCAATTCTATTGCTGTAATAGGTTCGGAGATATTGAGAATTGTTTAAATATTTCGGATGATCACCATGTTGGATTGTTCTATACATGTAGGCCATAGGGTTATTAACCCATTTGGTGAAGATTATTGCGTAGGTTCATTGGCTTCGATCACATGATTAGGACACAAAACTAAAAACTTAATCTTAAAATTTCGCACAGCTACCATGTTGCATATTGAGAACAATTGTTTTGAATTAAATGCCAGTAGATTAAGTCTTGTATAAACATGTAGGGTGTTAGGTTTCACTGCACTCGGTTGATTAAATCTCGATAAATGAAATATTTTAACTTCGCTTGGCCGCCGTGTTGGTTTTGAACTTAACATGTTTTAAGCCGCACATAGAGTAACTTAACTTGGTATTCTTGATCACCATACAAAATGTCTGGGTGATATCTGTAATAGTTTCGGAGATATAGAATGCCTGTGAAATAATTCGCGGGGCCGCCAAATTGGATTGGTGAAACGTATTTAATTTTGATGGGCCTGGTTGGACAAAACAGTACTAAGACCTTGCCGAGTTTCATTGAAAACGCTCCAGCTGTGTAGATTTTGAATAGGATGGGGAGACAAACATACGCACACACACTCACGCGTGGACAAAATGTGCTAAATAAATTAATCTGAGCTTGCTAAGTGCTGGTACATTATTCATGTTATAAAAATAAGCTAATAGAAAACATGAGAATAACGATTGTATTTTCACACGTGCATGAACATTTCACCATGTGCTGCCATCTTCCTGCACCAAAGCAAACCACATCCAAAGAGAATAGACTCAGTGATATAGCAGCGGGAAATATTTTAAACATGCCATGTAGAGGATGCAGGATCCAAAGAGGCTACGACTGATGCATCTTAAATTGAATTAATAGCATCTCTTGTTCTTTAAGTTGTACCCCTCCCTTAATAAATGGTCCAGCAGCGGTATCTTTATAGACAACTGCCATGCATTGCATAAAGAGGGTTAATGGCCCTGAATTCCTTAACTCCCAAATCAAGCAGCAATAAGATCTAATGAAAAGCTGTTTGAATAAAGTCTATAGATAATAAAATTGCTTATAATGCTCATGTATCAGCAACAAAAGAAACCCACAATTACTTTTAATATAAAAGGAGCTAAGCACATTGTATAACTACATTAATATACTGTAGTCCATAGCTTTACAGAGACACAATTATGTTTTAAAGGAGTATTTCAATGGACTTCCTCGTCTTGGATTTAAATCTTGACAGAACCCAACATATGACCTTGTGCTTTGTATTAAGTCAGCGTTAAACTTCATGTCACGAAATCATTTTAGGACAAGGAGAAAAGAGACGGCGGATAAAACAGTGACAGTGCATTATTTATCATGCTTGGGAGTTTGTCCGCGAAATGAATGTCCCTCTGCGTCATTTTCGTAAGAAGAAAATTACATCATTCTTTCATGAAGTTTAAAAAAGTTCTATCTGAACGCTTAGCGAAGAATCCGTTTAGAAAGCTTCAAACGTTTGGCTAAAGTCGGGTAAAGAATGCTCTTTCATTTATTAAAAGTCCTTAACTGAGTTCATTTATATTCAGCGTATACTGTAAAGTGGGATACCTCTTGCATTTGTCTGGGGGTTCATACTAAGTCTTCTGTCTCCAAGGTCCTGGGTTTAAATCATGACTTTGCCGATACATAAAAGCTTATGATAATTATGATGATGTTAATTGTGAACTTAGGGATCTAAAATCTAGAACAGTAGTTCACAACCATTCAAGTACCACGGACTCCTCAAAAATGAAGAAAGGAGGAAGCGGACGTGTCCTTAAGTTAGAAGCGACGGATAATCATTTCTAGGATGCCTTAGGTGGTACTCGAACCCACCACTTCTCAGTTCTGCGTCATGAGGCTGAGTGTAACCCGTTCCAGCCCTCAGACCAGAATTCAATCTCTTGGCAGAGCCGGAAATCGAACACGCACCACAATGGAAGATAACCAACAATGCTAGCCACTGCGCCATGAAGTAGATAATTATCAAATTTAGTGTCTTTGAAATTTTCTGAAACAAATGAAATAAATTCCTTCTCTACTTATGGCATATACGTCTAGCAACGTTTGTACACTGCCTAGTGTATGTCTACCCCTCATTATTCCCATTTTCAACGGGTTCGGGGGAAAAAGGCGATGACATTATAGGTGGTGGGTGTTTTTTCCGACCGGATACCTTTCCTCACGCCAACTTCATGAGAGGAGTTAAGGGCAGATTGTTCTGGGCGCACCATGAATTAATGCTAAAATTTCCTTACCACATTTCTCGCTGTGTCTACCATAATATTACAGGTAGAAATACAAAACGTTTATCATGTTCAGTCCAAGCCCTGCTTATTCCAATGAATTGCAATTTATTGAAAATAGTCTTGTCGTTTTCTCCAGGCACTTTTTTTTATTTGTTTAATGTTTCAAGGTTGGTACACCTTCCTGCTGAAGTACTATAGTCATACTACTGCATTCATATTTATTGCACACATGCATAGCTATATGAAAATCTAAATTTTAATGTAGCTTTCAAATTGCGCTATTTATAAAACATTTGTATGCTGATAAAATTATGTAATTTGTAATCAGAATTTCAATTCATCAGTGAATTATTAAATATTTATCAAATATAAAAATTTCTAGCGTTTCATATAGTTAATAGTGTATTTAAAGTGTGGAAAAAATGTGGATGCAGTAGTATGAATATTGTAGCAGGAAGGGGGAGACTACCAACATAATGGCATATTTCGATAAGCCCGTGCAAAATTACACAATTTTTAGAAAGTGGTTAGAAAGAACGAAGAGCCTAGTTCAGATAAATATCAGGTCATAGTAATTAGCAGGGCTTGGACTAAACATGGTAAAGGTTTTGTATTTCTACCTGTAATATTATTGCAGACACAGTAAGAAATGTGGTAAGGAAGCTTTAGCATTATGTAATGGTTCGGTCAGAACAGTCTGTCCTTAATGAGAGATCAAATGAATGAAGATGAATGAAACTGGGCAAGGATGTGGAAGGAAGCGATTGTGGCCTGTCAGAAGGTACCTTCCCAGCATTTTCCTGGAGTATAAAATGGGGAAACCACAAAAAACAATTTCAAGAACGGCCGACCGTGGGGTTCGAACACACGTCTACCGCATCAGCAGATAGCTTGGCCTCAAGGCTGCGCGTAAGGGAGCGTAGCTACGGCTGTAGATAATGTTTGTACATTGGCTAGTAATTTTATTTCAGTACAAGTGGCAACATTGTCCATGCGTGATCTTAAGGTAAGCGTAAAATTTTCCCAATTCAGAATTCTCTGATTCGATTCCTTGCTCTCTTAGAGTTTAAACATTGATGTAAGGGTTCAAACGGGGTCCTTTCAACGACATGAGGATATTTGAGAAGATAGGAGGGGTTCAACTCTGAACCTCAGCTGTCCTAAAAGTGGCATACCATGTTTTCTCCAAATTCTACTTCAGGTGAATGCTGGGTTGTCACCTAACGGCTAACTCCTCTTCATTCCCGCCTAAATTATAAACTCGCGGATATCCGCAAAATGTTTCGCCATGCGAATATAGATTGCATGGCTGTGCGGATAACGGATAAACTGCCGATAATGTTTGGAGTAAATTTTCGGATAGTTTTAGAATACAATCCGAACTTGACGAATTCCATTATTCATTACTAAAACCTGAATGTTTATGACATATATTTTTCAGTTATGTTTTTTTTTTTTCATGACAAATGTAAGATGATGATTTACGCTAATATCATTAAAATTATATCATTAAGCACAATTAACACTACGAACTCAAAAGGGTTGTAAATATGGCTGTATAACATTCATTTTAAACAAGGCACATGACATACTGTACATACATAGCCTAAGGGAACGACTTTCTCCTTAAAGGTCTAACTCTAACTACCTTGGGTCTAAGGGCCGTTTTCACCAACGTCAATTATCTCTTAATTCATCAATAAAGGTTATTTAACTTTGCACGAGCATTTCATCAAACAGAAATGCTCGTTAACTTACCACTAACAAGGAATTACGTTAAATGGCCAAATCTGGCCACTCAACTCTCTAAAGCATCTTTAAAGTGGAGGGGAACAGCTGAACTGTGCCTTGCGCATTCCACAATGGCGGTTTGTTTCCTTGTTTCACACGTCGGCTACTTTCATCCATATGAATATAAAATATGTTTAAGAGTATGACAATGAATTTATAAAAGATGACACACATTACTACGTTTTAATACCAAGAAAGACGAATATGTAAATAAAACAAGTAGTTCCGTGAAGAACTATACAGCCTATTTTCATATATCCTGCTAATGTTAATTGCCTCTATCAACATACAAAATTTGAGTTTAATTGCTGTAATAGATTCGTAGATATTGAGAACCGTCTAAATATTTCAGATGGTCGCCAGGTTGGATTTTTATTTTTGTACTATTACATTAAGATTATTGTGTACGTGTGGTATTCAAACTTCAATCGCATGATTAGAACACAAGAAGTAAAAACGAGATTTTAAAATTACGCACAGCAGCCATCTTGTGATTATGCAAACAATTGAAATAAATTAGATGCCAGTGAATCAACATTTGTATAAGCATTTAACGTGCAACGCTTCACGGCACTCGGATAGTTAATTCGCGAGAAACGCCCATTTAAATATTTATAATTCGCGTCGCCGCCATGTTGGATTTGTGCTCACCAGGTTACTGAAAGTCCTATAGGTGAACATATGTTCATAGTCTCTATGAACATAAAAAAAATCAGTTTGATTGCTGTAAAAGATTCATAGCTATTGAGAACCGTCTAAATATTTCGGAAGCTCGCCATTTAGGATTGTTATATGTATAGGCCATAGAGTTATGTACCATTCAAGGACAATTATTGCCTAGGTTCATTATTCAAACTTTCACTTCGATCGCATGATTACGACACAAGAAATAAAAACTTAATTTTAAAATTTCGCACAGCCGCCATCTTGAGGTTATGTAAACAATTGAATTAAATTAGATGGAAGTGCATTACAATCTGCAAAATCATTTACTGTACCACATTTCACTGCGCTCAGAGAGTTAAATCAGGAGAAAAGTCTATTAAAGTATTTCAATCTCGCTTGGTCGCCATGTTCGTTTTGTACTTTACAGGTTTATGAAATATACATAGGTAAACTTGTATCAGTACCCTTTATCACCGTATTAAATTGCAGGGTGATATCTGTAATAGTTTCGGAGATATAGAATGTCAGTGAAATATTTCGAACAACCACCATTTTGAGGTTATGTAAACAATTGAACTAAATTAGACTCCAGTGCATTACAATGTGTATAAACAATTGATGTACCAAGTTTCATTACGTTTGGATAGATAAATCGCGAGAAAAGTCTATTTAAAAGTCTCAAATTCGCTTGGCCGCCATGTTGGTTTTGTAGTCACCAGATTTTTGAAAGTCTCATAGGTAAACTTCTAGTAGTGCCCTTCATCACCGTACACGATTTCAGGGCGATATCGGTAATAGTTTCGGAGATATTGAATGCTAGTGAAATATTTCGCACAGTCGCCATGTTGGATTAGTGAGACGTAACAAAATTTGAAGGGCACGGTCGAGGTCGCCGGCAATAGTGCTATGAACTTACCGAGTTTCATTGAAATCGCTCCAGCCGTTTAGATTTTATTAGGGGGACACACACACACACCTCACACACACACACACACACGCACACACACACGGACAAAAGGTGATCTCATAAGCCTATTTTTTCAAAAATGAAAGTAGGCTAAAAAATCCGAATGAGGATTCGAACTGCTTCCAGCGCTGCGTAATAAATTGAGAGTCTGCTTACACTACGAAGACAACCGAGTAAGCGCGTCCTATTACGCTATCTATTCACACAACAGTCGCCTCCGTAGCGTAGCGGTCAGCATGGTTAGCTGCCGCCCCGGAGATCCTGGGTTCAATTCCCTGCTCTGCCACGAAATTTGAGAAGTGGTATGAGGACTGGAACGGGGTCTACTCAGCCTCAGGTGGCCCAAATGAGTAGAGGGGGTTCGATTCCCACCTCAGCCATCCTCGAAGTGGTTTTCCGTGGTTTCCCACTTCGACTTCGGGCAAATGCCGGGATGGTACCTACCGTAAGGCCACGGCCGCCTCCTTCCCTCTTCCTAGCCTTTCCATCCCAATCTCCCATCCCTTCCAATCCCTCATGAGGCCCCTGTTCGCTTTGCAGGTGAGGCCGCCTGGGCGAAGTGCTGATCACACCTCCCCAGTTGTATCCATCCCGACCAGATGTTCCAAGCTCCAGGACACTGCCCATAGAGGCGGTAGTGGTGAGTTCCCTCGCTGAGTCCGTGGGAACCACCAACCTAGAGGGTAAATTGACTAAATAAAAAAAATATATAAAAATATTCACACAACTGCCAGTTTTTCTAAATACTTTGTTCATATCATTTTAGGCTTTTGCCACGAATAAGGTCTTTTGTATTTCCCTTCCTTTATAATTATGATCCAGAAAGTCTCAAGGAAGCATCGCAAACAACGATCAGTGCTAGACGCTTCTAATTCTGTCCGCCATGCTGTCCAAGATGAAACCGAGTCTACGCATGCGCGAGAGCCGTAAATCTTATTTAAGTAATTGCGAACCCGAATGTCCTCGTGAAATGCATCAAAGATAATCACGCATTAACTCTCGTATTTAAGTTAAATACAAATTAACTAACTAAGCGTTAGTAAAGAGTTGGTGAAAACGGACCTAAATGTGTTGCTTTAATATTTTATCTAATTAAAAGTATTATTGTAATGCCACGAGATTCGGGTAACTAACGTGCGAATGTGGAGCGGATGTGAATAACAGTCGTGCGGTTGCGGGGCGGATGCGGATAACTTTTTGTTTATTCGCGCAGGGCTCTAACTATAGGCACAGCTAGTGTGCTGGTTATCTGATTACAGATACGCAAACACTCACATGAATACTGAAAAATCAACTCAGTCGATGCAAAGGTGTATATTAACAAAAACAAGAGTAATTTGCAATTGAACCGGTCACAGTGCTGATGAGTGCTAACGCGCTAGCTCGAGCCTCATTGGCATCGGGAGAGCGTGGGTTTGAATCCAACCTCAACCATCCTGAAAATGGATTTCGTGGCTGCCCATTTTCGCCACCAGGAAAATGCCGGGACGGTTCCGTTCAACAGATCCACGACCGAATTCCTTCCAAAATCCCTTTCTTGAACCTTTCTTAATTAGACCCAAGTTAGCGGTCACCTGGGTGATCGGCCTGTCACCATCCCCAGTTGTATCTGCTAGCAATGTATGTTCAGCCACTAGACACTGTCGTTGCGACGGTATAGGAATGAACTGTCGTAGAGTCGAGCTGGGAGGATAAGAGAATGAAAAAATGCAAGTGAAATGCTCTTTTCCTATAAAAATGAAATACGAAAAATAAAGAAAGGAAGAAAGAAAGAAAGAAAGAAAGAAAGGATGGATGGATGTTGAACGAGTGTTTAATTTGAATGTTTTCTTTCTTTGGGAACGACCTAAACATTTCACTCATTTTATTAAAATGCATGTAGATTTAAAAAAAAAAAGATTTATTGAGAAAAATTATCCATCAGGCATATGTTGTAGACAGTGATCGCATTACTTTAAAGTTCAGACGAAGCTTCATTTCGCGTCATTTCCCGTTCTGTACTACCTGACGTCAGCAGTGACTGCATTCATCGCGTGTACTGTTAGACTTTATAAATGCTTGCTTGCAGATTTTTACATTGATCTCCTCATTAATACTAAGCCTCTTGCGCTAGCTGAACAGAATGCACGAGTTACATACAGTACACGAAGAAAGGAAAGGCAATATTTTTTATTAACTTTCAATGTTTTTTTAACCGACGACACTGAATACTACCACTGTGTTTTATCACCAACTCTTTTTGTTTACAATCATCTTTTTAACAACGTTTCTATAGCAACAACAAAGTACTTAAAAATACTTAAAAATAAAAATTTACCCTATTTGTGGTCCTTACAGTTTCATAATGCTATTGCACATAATAATGGTACTGCTACTACGAATACGGAAACTGGGCAACACTTCAGTCATTCAGTCGGTACTATTATACGTTAAATTCTCCATCAATGGGTCGTGAGTCAACACCGAGTACATTCTAATAGAGAAATACATAAATGCACCTACTGTACCTTTATCACCGATATTCAATTCAGTGGTCTATAGCTTGCCACGTTGGGTGTGTGGTTATCGTGTCGGATTACCTACCCCAAGCTGGCAGGTTCACTCCTGGCCGTGGTAAGTGATTTTTTTTAACGACAAAAATCACGGAACGCATATCATACGTTGTTGGCATGTTAAAAAACCCATTTGAATTCAGTGGGCCGTGTTCACAATGGCTAAATGAATCTCGGTATTTTCCGACAACACAAAGTTCCTCCTTTCTATACCAGAATGCGCTATATAGTGTCAAGGAGCTTAGATATCTAACTTCCGTGACTTTCAAAGAGTTCCAAGGAACGACAACATTCGACAAGCAAGCTGCCCTCTGGGCGTCAAATAACAATGCGCGCACCCGGCACCCCAGGCCCTACGATATCATTATTATACAGTAATTCAATTTACAGTATATGAACACTCACCATGCAATAAACAGATATTATTGATGATTATCCTTCAGGATGAAAGAATTCATGATAATTCACAAGTTATGTTACAGTAAACAAGTAGTTCCGTGAAGAGTTATACAGCCTATTTTCATATATCCTACCTATGTTAATTGCCACTATCAACATACAAAATTTCAGTTTGATTGCTGTAATAGATTGGTAGATATTGAGAACCGACTAAATATTTTGGATGGTCACCATGTTGGATTTTATATATGTAGGTCCTAGAGTTATGTACTGTTACATGAAGATTATTGTGTACGTGTAACATTCAAACTTCAATCGCAAGATTAGGACACAAGAAGTAACAACGAGATTTTATAATTTCGCTCACCTGCCATCTTGTGGTTATGGAAACAATTGAAATAAATTAGATGCCAGTGGATTAACATCCGTATAAGGATTTACTGTACCATGTTTCACGGCACTCGGATGTTTAAATTGCGAGAAACGTCCATGTGAATATTTATAATTCGCGTCGCCGCCATGTTGGATTTGTGATCACCAGGTTATTTAAAGTCGTATAGGTGAACTTACGTTCATAGCCCCTATGAACAAAAACAAATTCAGTTTGATTTCTATAATAGATTCGTAGACATTCAGAGCCGTCTAAATATTTCGAATGGTCGCCATTTTAGATTGTTAAATATATAGGCCATAGAGTCATGTACCATTAAAGGAAAATTATTGCGTATGTTCATTATTCAAACTTTCACTTCGATCGCATGACTACGACACAAGAAATAAAAACTAAATTTTAAAATTCGCACAGCCGCCATCTTGAGGTTATGTAAACAATTGAACTAAATTACATTCCAGTGCATTACAATGTGTATAAACATTTCCTGTACCAGATTTCATTGCGTTTGGAACATTAAATCGCGAGAAAAGTCTATTTCAAATTTTCAAATTCGCTTGGCCGGCATGTTCGTTTTGTTGTTAACCGGTGTTTGAATGTCTTATAGATAAACTTCCAGTAGTACCCTTTATTTCCGTACAAAATTTCAGGGTGATACCACTAATAGTTTCAGTGATATAGAATGCCGGTGAAATATTTCGCACATCCGCCATCTTGTGGTTATGTAAACAATTGAACCAAGTTAGATGTCGGTGCATTACAATGTGTATAAAAATATACTGTACCAAGTTTTATTGCTTTTGGTTGGTTAAATCGCGAGAAACGTCTATTTAAATGTCGCAAATTCGCAAGGCCGCCATGTTGGTTTTGTAGTTACCAGTTTTACGAAAGTCACATAGGTGCACTTCTAGTAGTTCCCTTTATCGCCGTAAAAAATGCCAGGATGATATCGGGAATAGTTTCGGATATATTCAATGCTGGTGAAATATTTCGCACAGCCGCCATGTTGGATTGGTGAGACGTAACAACATTTCAATGGCACGGTCGGGGTCGCCCGTGATAGTGCTATGAACGTACCGAGTTTCATTGAAATCGCTCCAGGCGTTTAGAATTTATTAGGGACACACACACACACACACCTCACACACACACACACACACACACACACACGCACACACACACACGGACAAAAGGTGATCTCATAAGTCTATTTTTTCAAAATTGAAAATAGGCTAAAAATACTCATCACCGGATACTCAAATAAGCCACTCTGAGGTGATATTGTTGCCGTTTTTATTGCATTGTCGACTTGTATTAGTTTTCAAGTGGTGATGTTTGAACATTATGACGGGAAACAATGGATAATAAGCAACAGAATGAATAAACTTGCATTGGCAACTTGTTGAGCTAGTTGCCAAATTCCAGCCGATAGGAGCCCACGAGCGGCCATTTTATATCGCTCCCGCCAAATCCTTCAGATTCTTTCTTTCGAAATACAAGGTATAGTCATGCCGTCTCCACCCTGTACATAGTATAGACTAATAGCATAAGATTTGCAGTTCAGCTTAGCTCAGATAGGAAGTATGCCGAAGAATCGCTGAAAGCAGCAAGCTTACAGTCTTATCTTTGGGCGAAATGCATGGCATTCCGGGATTGCTCCTTTAGCCCTTATCATAAGACTCATCATCTCCGTACCTTCCAACTCGTATTTCTCGCCATAAGAGGGCACAATGGGAAGTTTCCTTTACGTTTATTACAATTTGATTTACTTAGAAATGTATCGTTGAAGGAGACGGCTCCCTGCGTCTTCCCTCATGGCATTTATAATGTTTGGCTGTATAACTATTTTAATTCTTCCCTGAATGGAACTCTGTTGATGCTGGTGGTGATTTCTAATTTAACGGGTGCAACAACGAGGACATCCTGCTCTAAGTGACCGTTGATCTAACTTTAAGTTCTACATACATGTGATCTCAAATGAGTATCATGTCACCTCCCGCCTGTCGCCACATATGAGAACAGAAATAAGCTATAATGAACTTGCGATCTTTCAGCATTGTTTTCGTTCATGTTTTCAGGGAAGGCTAACGGTGTGCTGTTCTCCACGAAGGTTTAAAGAGCAAATGGAGCAAAAAGTCCTTCAAGTAATCCAATCATGTGATGTACAGTACAATAATGCACAATAACTTGTAGCGCTTTAAATTTCCTTGAAGGGTAAAAGTATTTCTATTGGTGAAATTCATAACGCTAATGAAGATGTTGTCGATGACGACGATGATAATGATGATGACGGTTGTGGTGTTATAAGGCAGAAAATCGAGGTCATTATCTGCCTCTTGAATATTTATTTTTAGGCTATTTTTCACATTTTGCAAAAATGAGGAAAAAGTAGACTTATGAGATCGATCCGGGAAAATGTGTGTCTGTCTGTCTGTCCTTCTGTCTGTCGGTCTGTCTGGCTGTGTGTGTGTGTCCCCCTATCAACTCCTAAACGGCTGCAGCAATCAAAACCAAATTTAGCATGAGTAAAGATGTGCACCGGAATATCTCACGTCCATATTTGAAAATGATGTCAGTGCTACCAACTGCTGAAAAAACGCACTAGAAATTTGAGCTCCATGTTGGATATCTTGCAAGGTATGAATGGGAGCTATTCCGAAATTGGCACACATGTAGATAATACTATTTCAGTTTAATTTCAAGGAGGCCAACCATGACAGTGTTGCCAAAATAATTTTAAGCCTTCTGATAGGTCCAATGTTTAAATGCATATAGGCTAACTTCTACACTATCAATTGGATTTCAACCAAATTTTGTATGTAATATCTGTACATAAACAGATATGACTGAGCGTATTCTTAAGAGCCACCAGGGCTGCCAACTGTTATTAATTGCTCTCTTTATTTTTTTTATCCAAATACCAATATATCAGAAAGTATGCAAGCCAACAGCTTTAAACTATGCACACGTAAATTCTGACATTTTAGATTAATTTCGAGTAGCTTATATACGTCAGTTATACCAACATGATTATAAGCCTGCTGATACGACCAATTTTTAAATACATGTAACTTCTATACTATCAGTTGGATTTCAACCAAATTTCGTATGTGCTATGTGTACCACAACAGATATGACTATAAGTATTGTTAAGAGCAATCAGGGCTGCCAACTGTTAATAAATGCTGTCTATATTTATTTTACACTAATATCAATATACCAGAAAGTATGCAAGCCAACAGCTCTATACTTTGCACACGTATAGCACCTGGCATTCTAGATTAATTTGGAGTAATTAATACAAGGCAGTGCTGCCAACATGATTCTATGCCTGCTGATATGTCCAATTTTAAAATACATGTAACTTCTATACTAACAAATGGCTTTCATCCAAAATTGGCACAACAAGATATCATAATATTTCAGATTATTTCTGACCAGCACACGCATGGTATTGTTGGCAACATGCTTTTACGCGTGCTGATAGATCCAGTGTCTAACTGCATGTAACGTCCATTGGACTTCAACCAAATTTTGTATTCTGCACCTTAAGAGATTGAACTAAGAATATATTCAGTCGCCAGGGCTGCCAACTGTAGTGCTCTATTAGGCTACATTATACCAGGTATATTTTGAACTAATTAGATATTTCGATATTACCAACATAATTTCGTCATTATTCTAGATAGGTTCATCTACTGTAGAATAATCATTGGCATGAAAAGTAGGCTGTATAGTTCTTCACGGAACTTCTTGTTATTTTCAAGATTTCCGCGGATGATAGAGAGTCTAACAAACCTATATTCTTCGCGGATCTCTTTCGTTGCTCTCACGGTTCCCTTGCGGTCTGCAAACTCAGATTGGGAAATGCTGTGAGGCAAGTTGGAGATGTAAAAAGGTTTGTGCTTTCAATTACCAATAGAATGAATTGCAGTGAAAAATCAAACCGGCAGGTACGTATGCCTAGGTTTTAAGAGCCCAAGCAGGAAGTAGTAGTAGTAGTAATTACATCCATGGAATTCAGGAAGCATTCAACTGTGGCAAACGATGCGCTGATTTATAAGCGAGATATTAAGTCTAATGAAGGAGGAGATTTTTCTCCTCACGTTTCAGTTTCCTTCGTGCTAATTACAGGTTGGGATAACAAATGGTTTGAACGTAATTGCCATCGTATGTCACTTGATCAGTTACTTGTTTCAGTGTATCTTACCCCTATCACATTCACACCAGAACGTCACATATCCCTCCATGTTAACCCCTTTCTTTTGACAGCAAGTAGAGAGGGCTCATTGCCTCACTATGTAAGTCTTATGATATCCAGTCACATTGAGCCTTCATGATAGAAACCATTTAATATTGACATATTCATATTATGTAGCAATTTACTGTATGGCTAACCTTGCTAACAATGATTAGAAATCAAGCAAACTCTGATTCAAGTTTATCATTTTAACATTTTTGTGAGTAGTCTGGCCTATGTCATCATACTCAGAACTGTTTTAGCCTACTTTCGATTTTTGCAAAAAAATTAAAGTAGATTCATGAGATCTACACGGGTGAAGAGTCGTGAGTGTGTATATCAGTGCCCCCCCACCTCAACAATTCAAACATGACCAATCCGAATTGAACGAGATGTGGTAGAGATATAGCACTAGCAAAGTACACTTACGTGCCATGTTTCATACCGCCGCCATCTTGAAGGAAACAGAATGGCGGCCACACAAATGTTAAAGGCTAAAATCAAATTAAGACTAACCTACTCATCTGATCTCTACCAAATTTTGCTACAACATACCGTCATGCGGAAAGTGTCGTTTAACCAAACTACTAGGTCATCAGCCAAATAGTTTGAATATGGCGGAAGTGAATATGTGCAAATGGATCCTCCCTATCAATTCAAACACGATGAAACCAAACCGAACCATCTATGGTACAGAGGTAGCTCTAGCAAGGAACAACTAAGTGTCATGTTGTATATCGCCATCAAAACGGAAAAGACACGCCCACCCAAATGTTCTGAGCTTAAATCAAATTACGACTAATCTAATCATCCTAATTTTGCAACAATGTACCTTAACGAGAGAAGCGTTTTGTGTCTAAATACAAAGTCATCGGCCAAATAGTTTCAAGATGGCATATGTATGAATCATGCATGTACAGTATTATAGAGTAGTCTAACCGTAACTTACGATTCAACAAGTCCTGGCCTCACCAAATCCGTTCATCATACATCGGGAGGGTTAAACGGCCTCAAGGTGGTAACATGTAGGATATTAGCGTTTTAAAATAGATAATGTAACCGTAGCAGTGACTAGCTGACTGTGCCATATCGTTCTGAGCCGTACTGTCCCGTTGGAACAAAATGGAAGCTTTTGTTTACTCACAAGTCCATATTTCAGTAACTTGGTAAGTTTATATCCTTTTACGAATATACTGAACAAAATAATACATATTTAGTAACAAATGGTTTATACAAACGGCAGAAAACGCTAATAAAATCGTTCATTCCAAGATACAATATGTTATCCAGTTATACTAAACCAGTTGTTAACCTAGTTTTTCTACTGGGCATGTGTAGTGCAGTGGTAGCGACCTAGTCTCGTAGTCTAGAGGTTCGTGGATCTAATCCAAGTGGGTTCATTTTTTTTTACTTGATTTATTTTGAATTTCTTGATTGATAACTACTCACACGTAGGTATAGTGTGTATTTGCAATCAAAAATGTATATAGGTATATAGGCTACTTATAAAACCACATCTTTCAACACTTGACTACAGCGTGGTAGAGTTTATTGTTGTTGATGTTGATTTTTAGGGGCTTTGCAGCATCATGGTCTTGTATCCCAATGTACGTGGGTGTGTGTAGAAAATGTCTGTTAACCTGTGTCATTGTGATGTATGTAGATTTTCTAGTGTGTGTACTTTTAAACGAGGAAGGATTAGGGTAGAAATCTGTTGTTTTCTTGTTGTTTCATATGAGATTCCTGAATATCATGGTCCTTAAGCCCCGTGTACTTGGGTGAGTGTTGAATTCTGTCTGATAACCTGTGTTATTGTGATGGCTGTATTAGTGTGTGTGTGTGTGTGTGTGTATGGATAATTCAGGCGAGGATTCAATCAATCAACTTATAATATCCGAATAGCACGTTGTATTTCAACAAGCTACTACAACCAACATTGAATTATACTCCTTGAAAAGGACAAAGAGTTATATCTATACCCTTGTATTTAGGAGACATTTGACTGTTCTTTATTGAACATCTTGTTTACAGCTAATTTTCATCACCTGAAAAATATCTTGTTAAAGTTTCAGTATGAATTATTTAGATCATTAATGTCTGGCTGAATGCATTTGGTATGCATGGACCCAGCTTCGAGTTCTAGCCACACCTCATACGTGGAACTCCCCTAGCTTGAGGACTTTTGTGATTGTGACATATTTTTATTTTTCTTATTTTATTTATTTACAATAGGCACCAGAGCCGTGGCCCGTGATGGTGCAGTACATATCTATACTAATATAATAAAGCTGAAGAGTTTGTCTGTGTGTTTGTGTGTTTAAACGCGCTAATCTCTGGAACTACCAGTCGGATTCGAAAAGTTATTTTTGTATATGATAGCCAGATTCAAGAGGAATAGTTTAGGCTATGTTAAATTTCGGACAGACCTCTTCATTCCCTGCATTTAGGCCCTTTTGCACTATTCTACACCGTTTCACCGATCTAATAACTTGTCGGACATATTGTCGCTAGGCGACAACGACTAACGACTAACACTGTATCATGATAGTCAACGCCGCACCATTGATGGGCAGGTTGTCACTAGGCAACAACGATTTACTCTGTATCATGATAGTCCGGTAAAATTTGCTAAAGGACACATGGGAAAACTGACCGATTGACAATCAAAGATTGTATTGGACTGTAGTATTCTCTATGCTATCGTATGCACAGATAATCAGCATATTAGCAAAATGTAATGTAATGCTATCCTGTCAGAGAAACATAGTGGTAAACATTCCTGCATTCTCCTATCACCATTTTGCAGTTTTCATGTGTAGACAGTTGTTATTTCATTTGCGGGGCTTAGACATCGTGGTCATGTTGCCCCTTGTACATGGGTGTGTGTGTAGAATGTTTGTGATAACCTGCGTTATTGTGATTGTTGCACAAGCATGTGTAAATACGGTGTAAAGCTCAATGTTTTTTGTCTGTCTGTTATTTATACAAATCTACACCGTTTCACCGATCTGAAACAAAATTTGTATTGAACCCTTATTGATCTTCGATAAATAAGTATTCATATTTATTATTATTATTACTACGGCCCAGGCAGTACTTGAGGAAGTCGACATGGATATAAGGGAGGCTAGCATTTCGTAATATTGCAACAGGAGCTGAGCTGGTAGCTATTCTTGGGGGACGGCTAGAATTAGTAGGGTTCAAGGCCAAATTGAGCAACTACTGTACCAAAATTGGAAGCATAAAGGAAGGATCACGAGGCACTTGCAACGAACATACGATTGAATCAGCCAATCACAAGAGACCAAGCCATGACCACGCGGTGGACAGCGTCAGTAGTAAAAAGCCCGTGGAAATGGATATCTAGAGAACCGCCGAACGGATTAATCTCCGCACGAGTGAATTGAGACGTTTGATTTATTTGAAGAAGAATGACACTAGTCCCATCTTTGTGAGACAAAAACTCTGGAAGTTTTTATCCGACTCCACCCCACTCCTCCGCCCTGTCAGTTTTCTAATAAATAGTTTGGCCTGACGCCACTCGAAGTCATTCTTTGTGGAGCCGTGAGGGGCTTACTTCACGCCAGTTTGTATCGTGATTTTAACGCTCTGAATTTGGTTAAGTCATTTTATTTGGGAGCTCTGAGGAGCTAAAGTCACAGCGATTGCATTATCGAATTTTAAAGCTCGAATACATTTTTTAAAATTCTGGAATCAACTTTATTTTGTGAGCTAAATATTTTACGCCAGTGCGTGATAACTTGTAACATTTACTTAAAGACGACGATTTCAGCTCTAAGGGGGAAGTATTGTAACACCCTAATTAGCGCTCACCGGAGCAAAGGTCCACAGTACAGGACGGAAATACCGAGCAAGATAGCGACTGCTAGTGCAGCCAAGATCTTAAACTTGTTAACAAGCCAGTGACGTGGTCTCGAGGTGTATATTTATGTACATATTGCAGTGTATTTTATATGTGTTTTATTGTGCGTGTGTGCGAGATATTTAGGGCCAGTCTTCGCTATTAATCGCATTAGGACAATTGTGGGTGAACTGAGTAACCTGCAAGCGATTATAGATAGGTAAAATAATTAACATTGAACTTTTCTGCCAAGGAGTCGATACCAAGATGATCAGCACGTGGTTTGGAGTTGGGATGAACTTCAACAGATCAACGCAGACGACTACTATGGAGTGCTAATTTGTCCATAGGGGCAAAGGGTTGAGGAGGATGTCCTTAGTTCTACAAGCAGAGCGGTGATGTACAACAATTGGATTATTTCAATTATGTAGTTAGATTTGGCCGGGGAACTTTGTAAATAGTCATGTTTCTTTTCTTGTTGTTTAGAGTTTTCCTTGCACCGACGCTCAATGTTTTAAATGTCCGTTGGCGCGTGGCCAAAGTGTTTGTTGGATATTTGTTTTTCCTTGAGTCATATGTAATGCGCGCGGCGTGCGTGCTTGATTTTTATCCTTGCAAATGCGGAACCCGTTACATTCGATAAATGGTGCTTTATTAACGTTAATATTTGAAATAGGAATGGGAGGAAATTACTGTAAGATATTTGCTGAACAGGTTATTATTCATATTAGGGTTGCCAAGCGCACCAACTTAAAAGTAATTTGTAGAACACCTTCGTTCTAATTTGATAGATTGTTTTTGAGTCCTTTTCAGGTTGACTAGTCACGGCATAGAACGGTGGCGCCAGCATGTGGATATTATTTGTGTCTTTTTATTTCAGGGTCTGTCAAAACCCATACGTGTGATTGTGTGTGTTACTGTGTCAAGTGTGTGTTGATTTTACGTGAGGAGGGGGTAGAGGTCCTACCGCTCTCATATTTTTGCTGCTGTTGTATTTTTGATGGAAAGACAGGGTGCTCTAGGGAGACCGCTGTTTCTTGTCCATAGTTATTCTGACACACACACGTATTATTGTGCTTTGGGGCACACTTCTTCGAGATTCGACCCCATGTCCTGGGAGGTCGAGGTTATTGACACGTGGGTTGACAGACATGCAGAGTTCCACAAACCGCCCGTTTTGCCTGTGACTTATTTTTGATAGGCCGTCCTGATTTGTCCGACTGACCCCTGTAAGCTTTCATGTAGCAAACCTGTTCATTGTGATGGTGATTTTTAAGCCATAATTAATTGGGGAGTTCGCCATGTGTGTAACGGCTTGTTGTACGTTGTATGGGTAAAATATTGTATTATTAACGTAAATGTTGGCTGTGTGCCTATTGCTTTGTTTATGACTCGATTCATGTAAAATTTTGTGTGTCACACCCGTGCGGTGTAGTGGTAGAGTATTTGTAAATTTTGACAGCGGTCATTTGGTGTATTTTTATTTGGTCACGTGTTAATGTACTTGTGTTGATTTGTGTGAGAAGTCCTAAGTTTTTAGGCAATAAATGTTGCTACGGCAATTTGATTCCAATTTCACACGGAAATTTTGTGTTTGTTTATATTAGATTTAGGAAGTGTCGGTTTAATTTTATGTATTGTAGTTGTGTTCCCCCGTGTCGGTCTAGCTCTAAGAAATATGGATTCGTTGTCTGAAGGATCATTCTGGATGATAACGAATCACGCATTCATTGTACACATCGTGATGCATGTAGAACGGCGTACGCATATATGGTCACTTTTGTATTTTATCTTAGGGACACTTGGTCCAGGTAATTAATCTCTCCAGAGATTTTCGCCTAGTTTTTTTTTGCATTTTTATTAAGTGGGAGTAAGATGGGAGTTTTTGTTGTTTATTTGTTAAGTGTAAATATGGTGATTTGTTATTAAATTCATTTGTTTTAACCCTGGCTTCACTTTTTCCTGCATGTTATTTTGTTATATGTTACCCTGCAAGTTTATGAAGCGCTTTGACAACAACTTACGATATGAACCGTTACACCCCCCGAAACTGAGTCTCATATGCTTGTTTGGAAGGGTTCATTAAACAAAAATGGCGCCCAACGTGGGGGCTGTTGTTGTTGTTGCTTCGCTGACCTCATATTTATTTCTTTGAGAAATGATGCCAGGTCAAGCGGTCATGTAAATTCAGTAAATTGAGGCGATGTTGTACCGCCATGTGCATTAGTAAAATCACTGAGTTCCTTAAGTTAGAGATATTGAACAAGGTTAGAATTTGATATTGTATTTGTTATAAACTTGTTCTGGCGCCCGGCATTAAAATTAGATATTTGCATTATTATTGAACTCAGTCAAAGCAGGAAGATGTTGCCTTATATTTGACATTTAATTGACTTCGGTTAATTGGTGTTTCGTAAATTCTGTTGGTTAGGAATTTAAAAGCAGATCACCAGGGGTTATTTTGTTGTTTGGAAATAAATGTCATTGTATTCAGTAAATTTTGTTACTGAAATTTTCATTAAATTAGAGCCAGTAATATTTAAATGTGTGACATGTATGTGCGTATATGGCTGAAACCTTGGCCCATAACCCTGTTTTCTCTGAATATATTTTTGTGTGAGAAATGGCGATTGTTGACGAAATTAAGGAATTGTTGGAACAGATGTCGATCCAAATGTCCGCGAAAACGGAAGAACAATTAGTGCAGATGTCCGTAAAGACGGAAGAACAATTAAAGAACATGAAGGAAGAAATAAGCGAAGACAATAATAAACATTTAAATAAACAATTAGAACACATGTCGATCCTAATGTCCGTAAAGACGGAAGAACAATTAAATAAACAGTTAAAAGAACAATTAGGAGCTCAGCGTGAGCATAATGATAAACAATTAAGTGACATTACGGTCCAGTTACAAGCGCAGAAGATAGACTGTGAAAAACAATTACACGACATGAGCGGTAATATTTCGGTCCAGTTAGAAGTCCAGAAATTAGACACGGACAAACAATTAAATGAACTAAATCACAAATTGTCGGAACAGGCGGTAACACAAACGGCACAAACCGAACAATTAGGAAAAATCACTAATGACATTAATCAGAGCGTTAAAAAAGTAGAGAAACTGGCAGGCGAGGTTGCTGAGAACAACGTCAAACAGTTAGGCGAAATTAAGAAATTGGAGGCGAAATTTGATAACAAATTAGTACAATTTGACGAGATGGTGGCAGATAAACTCAAACAGATAGAGGCGGCATGTGTCAGTAACACCGCGGGAATGAAGAAAACCCAAGAGAAATTGCAGCAGCAAATTAATTCGGTAGACAGCAACGTGCTGGAATTAATAAAGGAAATTGATAAAGTCGAGGTTAAGGCTGAAACCGAATGGATACACTTGCGGGAGAATTTAGAGGAGCAACTAGGCAAAACACAAGGAATCATAAGACAAGAAGTAGGAGAGCAGCTCGTCAAGACTCAAGAACAGATACGTGAAGAGCTAGAGAAAAATCAGGAAAGGAACGAGAAGAAAATTAATAGCTTGAAAAGTAGGATCCGGCGAGATTGGGACCAGCAGGCTCACGCAAATAAGGAAGACCGCTTGACAATTTTAAAACGCTTGGGGGAACACAGTTCAAGAATGCAGGAATTGGAGGAAAATATAAAGTCAAAATTACAGGAACACTCAGAGTTAATCATCAAAAACGAGATTAGATCTTTAGAGAATGCGACAGTAATTTCGACTGAAAATATACCGGAGAAGCAAACAAGTATTGGAAGTCCTGCAGGTTTGAAGTTGGCTGAGGATACGAGCCGGGGTCAAATCCCAGACTAACGAGTAATGCATTCCAGCAATACAGGGGAGACTTCAACACCGCAACCGAACTTGGCACCAGCCCAAGTCATCCAAGTCATTCGGGGTAATGATTTAAAGCCCGATAAGTTTAAGGAACATTCAGGAACTACTCCCAAAGCATTTCTACGACAATTAACTGATTACTTTAATGACCAGCACATCGGCCCTGAGAAACTAGTGGAGAAATTTTTAGAAGGACCTAGCCTAACCTGGTTTTTAAGCTTCAAGTACACGTTCACAGACATGGCTCAATTCCGCGAGGCATTTTTGAAGAAGTTTTGGAGCCCTTCGTTACAGCAGGGGTTGAGAATGGACCTGTACACGCGCAAATATCATAGTACGCATCCAACCCGTTTTTCAGAATTCTTCAGTCAGTAATTGGTAAAATTCAGAGATTTTGACGACCCGCCTAGCGAGCCAAATATGGTTCTAACCATCGGGAAACAACTCCCAATGCACATCCAACAATTATTAGTCGCAGGGAACATTCAAACCGCAGTCCAAGCCGAAGAATTACTCAGACACTTAGACGAAACAAGTATGGTAAGCCCACAGACAGGAAGAAGGAATCTGGAATGTGTCAACACGGCAGTGGTAGTTCAGGGACTCCAAAGTAACCACAGCCAGGGGAACCAAACTAAGACACAGTCCACAGGGACACAATTCACGCCAAGAAGACAAGATTTTGACGGCCGAAACCAGTTCCACAATAAAAATCAGAATTATCAGAATAACCGCGAGAGATACAATCAGAACAATCAAAATCAAAACAATCAGTGGACGTACCAGCGGGAGTACACAAATTGGAGGGGAAACCAGAGACAAGGTAGACCTTACCAAAGAAATGGAGATGGTAGATGGAATAACGGCAGGGACTATCGCCAAGAAAATAGGGGAGATTATCGGAACACCTGGGACGAGCGATATATTGAATCACGTAAATACTTGGATCAATTAAGTACTGAAGAAGCGGAGAAAGAGAAGTGGGGGCGTGCCATGGCGAACAGACAGAGCCCAGACAACCATCAAGGAGAGGGGCCGGAGAGTTTATTGAGACAACAGGAGCGACAGAATGACAACCGGCGAAACAAGACAAATGGGTCCCGGGATAAAAAATAACAAATGAACTGAAAGGTGATAGGCTGAAAATGGAGGTCGCCAGGGAGCAAGAAGAGATGATAGTGGCCAATATAGAAGAGTGGGTAGCATTCCCAGACGACTGCCTGGAGGAAGTGGTGAAGAACCGTGAAAATGTTATCAGTCAGCTACCAATTATTTACGCGCATGTTGGAGGCATGAGGGTGAGATGTTTGATTGATACAGGTAGCCAGGTGAGCATAGTCACTGAAAGTTTGATAAAGGAAATAGGAAGGAAACAGACTGTTCCTATTATGCCGGTACCGCTAATGAAAGTCAGAGGTGTTATTCCTGATAAAACTATGAATTGTAAACAGCAAGCATTTCTGGATTTGGAAATATTGAACCATACTTTCTCACAAACATTCATTGTTATTCCGAAGATGAACTACAACATAATTTTAGGAGCCAACTTCATCTGCGATTTTCATGCTGTAATTGACTTACTTAACAACACTGTAAGCTTCAAACAAGTAGAGGGGTTGAATCATGTGGGTTTAAACATGGAAGAGAGTCCGTTGGAGAGAGAGGCCAATACTTGGGTTGTTGAGGAATGCACTAATGAGGCCGGAGATAAGATCTTGATGGGGGAGCGAGTCAGCCAGACAGCAGTGCTAGAAATTGACAGCCGAGATATTTCACAGGAACTGTGAGTGCATTTGGCAGAAGAAGAAATTAGCGGAACCAAATTTGAAATTCTACTTCAGGAGCGACTTAAGGATGCCATCGTAGGGGAACCGGATAAAAGAAGACTGGAAGAAATTTTAAGATTATACAAAGGAGCTTTTGACACCGTACCTGGGAAAGTTTTAAATTTTCAATATGCCATGCAAGTGACAGATTGGACCCCATTTAAAAGTAAATTGTACCCGATCCCAGAGAAACATTTTTCTCAGGTGAAGAACATTATTACTAACTTATTAGATTCTGGCATGATAAGGAAAGCGGCAACCCCTTACCTGTACGCAATATTGGCTGTGACCAAGCCAAACGGATCAATTAGGCTATGCCTAGACGCGCGAGTTTTGAACAGCAAACTGCTAGTTGAGCATGACCAAGCACCTAGGATTAAAGATGTTTTGAAAGGCTTCCGTGGGAAGAAGATATACTCAAGTGTTGATTTGACGAATAGTTTCCACCATCTTGAACTTGAAGAAAAATCCCAACTGTTGACGGGATTTTTATTCGATAATCAAAGTTATATCTGGTGTCGAATGCCCTTTGGCGTGAAAACTGCGGGTTGTGCACTCATTAGAGCACTTGATAGAAATCTGACTGAGGAGGTCAAGAACTTCACCACGAGATATGTTGACGACATATTAATTGCTTCTGAGACAATGGAGGAACACCTGATAAATTTAAATAAACAGTTGGACAACTTGCGAACCATGAACTTCAAAATCAACCTAAAGAAGTCACATTTTTGCCAGAGCGAGATTTTATATTTGGGGCATATAATTGATGTCGAGGGCGTGCGGCCTAATCCAGCCAAGATTGATGCTATTAAGAAATTTCCCACACCTACCAAAGTCAAACATGTGAGAGCGTTTTTGGGAGTGACAGGCTTCTTCAAAGAAAATTGCCCTGGTTACACAGAAACAGTAGCTCCTATGCAGATGTTGAAGAAGGCAAATCGATGGTCGTGGAACGAGGAGTGCGACATGTCTTTTAAAGCAACGAAGAATTTATTGGAAAACTGTGTGAAACTTGGATATCCGGATTTTGAGAAGCAATTTATTATTCAAGCAGATGCTTCATTAATTGGAATTGGTGCTATGCTTTACCAAGAGGACGCTGAAGAACCCAAGAAGAAATCCTATTTGGCATTTACGAGTCGTAAATTACGGAAACATGAGAGGAACTACACAGTTACGGAACTTGAGCTACTAGCAATTCTCTATTCTCTTCAACAGTGGCGTAAGATGATCTATGGTTATTCCATCATTGTTAGAACCGACCACCATGCACTGACATTTTTATTCAAGACAACAATGGCAAGTGAGAGAGTTACGCGCCGGTCCATCTACATACAGCAGTTTGACATCACGATAGAGCATTGCCCTGGAAGGATGAACGTCATACCGGATGCCTTGAGTAGAAATCCTGAGGACGGAAACGAAGTATTAGCGGAAGTTCACAATATTACATTAACACCTAAGGCTCGTGAGTTTTTGGCAAGATTGAAGGATATTCGGAAGGAGCAAGAAGCAGATCCATGGACGATGATGATGATAAAATTCTACAGGAAGGAATTACAACCAAATTCACCGGAGTACCGAGAAGCCAGTGTTAAACAAGCGAGATTTCACTACTTAAATAACTTGTTACATAAGTACGTGGATGAGCATCATACTAAACTGCGAATCTTAGTTCCAGCATCACTACAGAGGGGATTAACTTGGCATGTTCACGAGAGCCTAGCACATATCGGCACGGATAAGACGGAAGCTACGATAGGGGAGACCTTTACTTGGCCAAAGATGAGATTCACCATTGTTGAAGTAATTAGAACGTGTGACGCATGCCAGCGCACAAAACCGAACAACTTTATTCTGAAGCAACCTCCAAGACCACTGTTACCTCAGAAACCATGCGAGATGCTCGCTATTGATTGCTTTGGCCCTTTAGTAAAAGGAAAGCGTGGATGCCTACACCTTCTGGTGTGTGTCGACGTATTTTCGAAGATGGTCGTGCTATGTCCTATTCAGAAGACGACATCAAGACAAGTCCTCAGTCGAATTAAGAACAAAGTTATTCCGATGCTTGGGAAGCCGGAATCCATTCTATCAGATCACGGTACCTATTTCACGAGCAATGTTTTTAGGCAAGGTTTGGAGAGCCTAGGAATAAAACACGTATTTTCAAGCATTCGTCATCCTTGTGGAAATCCGAGCGAGAGAACAATTCGCTGTGTTGCTAAGTACTACAGAGTAATGATTCCTAACGAGCACAATAAATGGGTTGATAAAGTAGGGGAAATTGAGATGTGCATGAACAACACTAAGCACGAGTCGACGGGTCAAGTCCCACTGATTGTACACCACAACAGATTCCCAGAAAGAACTTGGGACAAGATCATTCCTTGCCCAAGGGATCCATTATTAGCGCATGATTTGCGAATCCAGCGAACGAGAGAGCACATGAGGAACCAAGCGGACCGAAGGCTGAGACGGTACCGAGGAAAGAAGTTTCACCGAGAGTTACAAGAACAAGAATTAGTGCTGGTTCGTAGACCACCGATATCCGACCCTAAGAACAAAGTCTTCGCCAAATTCTGTCCGAAATTTATTGGCCCGTTCCGGGTAATTAAGAATCTGGGTAACAATGCCTACAGGCTGGAAGAAGTGAGCACTGGTGCAAAATCTGTTTTTAATATCGCCAATTTAAAACCTTACTACAGAAGGGAACCATTTGATGACTAGGAAAGATGATGTATGCAGAATCTGTATTGCAAAATTTTATTTTGAAAGCCAACACCCAAATCTACGGGGAGCGCCAGAGTACGCACTGTGTTTGTAAACAACGAGCAGCTGAGACGACAGGAGTAGCAACTACTTGAGGAGAAGGGGGTGGCCTAGTGAGGAAGTATGAATGACATTCCAGCGAGAAGGAGAGCACACTAATTGAGTCAGAGGGGCGTACACTCGAGCAGCTGAGTGAGATTTAAAGAGATGTGTTGTTACTACAGTGGATTTTGTTTTTGAAATCCAAACCAATAAATTGTTTCGAATTTCAAAACCTTGCTGAGGATAAATGAACCCTTATTGATCTTCGATAAATAAGTATTCATATTTATTATTATTGTTACTACGGCCCAGGCAGTACTTGAGGAAGTCGACATGGATATAAGGGAGGCTAGCATTTCGTAATATTGCAACAGGAGCTGAGCTGGTAGCTATTCTTGGGGGACGGCTAGAATTAGTCGGGTTCAAGGCCAAATTGAGCAACTACTGTACCAAAATTGGAAGCATAAAGGAAGGATCACGAGGCACTTGCAACGAACATACGATTGAATCAGCCAATCACAAGAGACCAAGCCATGACCACGCGGTGGACAGCGTCAGTAGTAAAAAGCCCGCGGAAATGGATATCTAGAGAACCGCCGAACGGATTAATCTCCGCACGAGTGAATTGAGACGTTTGATTTATTTGAAGAAGAATGACACTAGTCCCATCTTTGTGAGACAAAAACTCTGGAAGTTTTTATCCGACTCCACCCCACTCCTCCGCCCTGTCAGTTTTCTAATAAATAGTTTGGCCTGACGCCACTCGAAGTCATTCTTTGTGGAGCCGTGAGGGGCTTACTTCACGCCAGTTTGTATCGTGATTTTAACGCTCTGAATTTGGTTAAGTCATTTTATTTGGGAGCTCTGAGGAGCTAAAGTCACAGCGATTGCATTATCGAATTTTAAAGCTCGAATACATTTTTTAAAATTCTGGAATCAACTTTATTTTGTGAGCTAAATATTTCACGCCAGTGCGTGATAACTTGTAACATTTACTTAAAGACGACGATTTCAGCTCTAAGGGGGAAGTATTGTAACACCCTAATTAGCGCTCACCGGAGCAAAGGTCCACAGTACAGGACGGAAATACCGAGCAAGATAGCGACTGCTAGTGCAGCCAAGATCTTAAACTTGTTAACGAGCCAGTGACGTGGTCTCGAGGTGTATATTTATGTACATATTGCAGTGTATTTTATATGTGTTTTATTGTGCGTGTGTGCGAGATATTTAGGGCCAGTCTTCGCTATTAATCGCATTAGGACAATTGTGGGTGAACTGAGTAACCTGCAAGCGATTATAGATAGGTAAAATAATTAACATTGAACTTTTCTGCCAAGGAGTCGATACCAAGATGATCAGCACGTGGTTTGGAGTTGGGATGAACTTCAACAGATCAACGCAGACGACTACTATGGAGTGCTAATTTGTCCATAGGGGCAATGGGTTGAGGAGGATGTCCTTAGTTCTACAAGCAGAGCGGTGATGTACAACAATTGGATTATTTCAATTATGTAGTTAGATTTGGCCGGGGAACTTTGTAAATAGTCATGTTTCTTTTCTTGTTGTTTAGAGCTTTCCTTGCACCGACGCTCAATGTTTTAAATGTCCGTTGGCGCGTGGCCAAAGTGTTTGTTGGATATTTGTTTTTCCTTGAGTCATATGTAATGCGCGCGGCGTGCGTGCGTGATTTTTATCCTTGCAAATGCGGAACCCGTTACATTCGATAAATGGTGCTTTATTAACGTTAATATTTGAAATAGGAATGGGAGGAAATTACTGTAAGATATTTGCTGAACAGGTTATTATTCATATTAGGGTTGCCAAGCGCACCAACTTAAAAGTAATTTGTAGAACACCTTCGTTCTAATTAGATAGATTGTTTTTGAGTCCTTTTCAGGTTGACTAGTCACGGCATAGAACGGTGGCGCCAGCATGTGGAAATTTATTTGTGTCTTTTTATTTCAGGGTCTGTCAAAACCCATACGTGTGTTTCTGTGTGTGTTACTGTGTCAATTGTGTGTTGATTTTACGTGAGGAGGTGGTAGAGGTCCTACCGCTCTCATATTTTTGCTGCTGTTGTATTTTTGATGGAAAGACAGGGTGCTCTAGGGAGACCGCTGTTTCTTGTCCATAGTTATTCTGACACACACACGTATTATTGTGCTTTGGGGCACACTCCTTCGAGATTCGACCCCATGTCCTGGGAGGTCGAGGTTATTGACACGTGGGTTGACAGGCATGCAGAGTTCCACAAACCGCCCGTTTTGCCTGTGACTTATTTTTGATAGGCCGTCCTGATTTGACCGACTGACCCCTGTAAGCTTTCATGTAGCAAACCTGTTCATTGTGATGGTGATTTTTAAGCCATAATTAATTGGGGAGTTCGCCATGTGTGTAACGGCTTGTACGTTGTATGGGTAAAATATTGTATTATTAACGTAAATGTTGGCTGTGTGCCTATTGCTTTGTTTATGACTCGATTCATGTAAAATTTTGTGTGTCACACCCGTGCGGTGTAGTGGTAGAGTATTTGTAAATTTTGACAGCGGTCATTTGGTGTATTTTTATTTGGTCACGTGTTAATGTACTTGTGTTGATTTATGTGAGAAGTCCTAAGTTTTTAGGCAGTAAATGTTGCTACGGCAATTTGATTCCAATTTCACACAGAAATTTTGTGTTTGTTTATATTAGATTTAGGAAGTGTCGGTTTAATTTTATGTATTGTAGTTGTGTTCCCCCGTGTCGGTCTAGCTCTAAGAAATATGGATTCGTTGTCTGAAGGATCATTCTGGATGATAACGAATCACGCATTCATTGTACACATCGTGATGCATGTAGAACGGCGTACGCATATATGGTCACTTTTGTATTTTATCTTAGGGACACTTGGTCCAGGTAATTAATCTCTCCAGAGATTTTCGCCTAGTTTTTTTTTTGCATTTTTATTAAGTGGGAGTAAGATGGGAGTTTTTGTTGTTTATTTGTTAAGTGTAAATATGGTGATTTGTTATTAAATTCATTTGTTTTAACCCTGGCTTCACTTTTTCCTGCATGTTATTTTGTTATATGTTACCCTGCAAGTTTATGAAGCGCTTTGACAACAACTTACGATATGAACCGTTACACCCCCCGAAACTGAGTCTCATATGCTTCGTTGCAAGGGTTCAGTATACTTACCCTTTGGAAACCTGCGAGTAACACTGTCTACTTGAAATTTCGGACAGACCACTCCATTCCCTACATTTAGGCCCTTTGGCACAAATCTACCACTGTTTCACCGATCTGAACCAAAGTTTACATACTTACCCTTTGGAACCCGACGAGTAACACTGTCTACGTGAAATTTCGGACAGTCCACTCCATTCCCTGCATGTAGGCCCTTTGGCACAAGTCTACATCGTTTCACCGATCTTAACCAAACTTAATGTACTTACCCTTTGGAACCCTGCGGGTAACACTGTCCACTTGATATTTTGGACCACTCTCTCCAACCATACATTTAGAACAACAGACAAAATGGACTTGAAAACTACGTTTTAAGGTCCTAGAACCATTCATGTCCATATAGTGTAACTGTAAGAATATTTTAATAAGTCAATTGTTGGCTGGCAATGCGAGCTGCATCACGTCACCCCTACCAGAATTGCAAGAATAGTTACAACTTGCGCTGCTTATAAATTAGAGTCACTGGGAGTAATTATTGCAAGAAGACTTCTTAGGCTCCTTAAAACAGTTACCGGTATCATCATGAAAATATTATGCCTCTGCATAAGGGCGATGATGTTGGTGCATTACATAGAGGTAATCAGCTGAAATAAGTGTTGGTGCTTTCAAATTTACTTTCATTTATTCAGATCCTTATCCTTGAGCGGTATGTGGCGATAAATGACACTATTGCTACTTCCGGAGCTCGGGACAGCCGAAGTTTTCCAGAGTGCTCTGATTATTTTCCTATGGCACTGTGAAAAAAGACGACACTATTGATCACTATTTTTCTAACAGCCAATGAGATATAGGCCCTAGGCAGTGTCTTTTATTTCACATACTGCTCTTTCTAATCATATTTTTCCATTCGTTTGTAAATTACATGTGTCGGGCTTCATTCATTCCGTTCCCTGACCCGGTCGGTTGACTGGAAGCAGGCTGTGGATTTTCATTTTTCAGTACTGTAGTTAATAAATAGCCGTTTCCCTATTCATTGTTGTCATTATCATTACGAGAAAATGACCTGAATGTAACGTCCATTATTCTGTACTACCTATCACCCCCACCACCACCACAAAAAGTTATATTTTTATATTTTTTTCTGTTAGTTTAAGTATTATGTGCCAGTTCTTTAGTAGTAATCATTATCATCCATAAAACAAACAAATCCACCGAGTGAAGCCGGGCACTACTGCTAGTAAATTATATTTGGTGACTGAGAAAAGAATCACAAGTTTTTACAAGTTATATCGTACTTGAACAGAAGTAACATAATGTATATAGATAAAACTGTATATTATACATTCATAATTTCAAGTAATTAACAAGATCATTTTATTTTACCTATTTTATCACCTATCTCATCCTCATCAGAACGCACAGGTGGGTGTCAATATGAAGTACTAATACAAGGAATTTGAAGAGTTGACGTGCCCTGAAGTTCCGTGTAACTATCTACACGTTTTGAAGCAGATGATGAATTCGTAATGAAACAACAATTTTAAAATTTTGGATAGATGTTCTGGTAAACAACAATTAATAATAATATTATAAATAATATTATTCATAATAAATGTTGCATGCCAGCAGAACCAATCAAATTTTCCTTCAAAATGTCGTTGTAATAAGTCACAATTCTTGGAGCAAGTTGAGGAATCACTTTCGTCAATGAAATAACCATTTTTCCTCGTTCTCCTTTTCTCTTACGGTCCATTTATTACAAGCCCATCCTTTCTCTCTCTCTCTCTTCCATTTATTTGTATTGTCTATCACTCTCCCAGTAACTGACTATTGTCTTCAACAAATGATGAAAGTCAGTAGTTTCTTGTGAGCCCGCTTGATAAACTAAAGTGTCCATGTTATTTAGTGTTGTTGAACTTAATGTAATTTTACTGTCGTATAAATAAAGGCTGCTGTTGAATCACGCTACCGAAAGGGTGGAGACAGTTTTATTGCTTGGAAACACATGATCATTCTATTGGCAACGGGAGAAACCTCTTTAAATCCTCCTTTCGACAGGTCATGCATACCCTGTGTAGTATATAAACAACTTCACTGAAGAATAGGTAATATAACCACCATAAGTAACATTGAAATATTCTTCCGAACGGTTTTTCGGATAGATAAACCATGACGTATCTCCAGAAAGTGCAGTTGGAAATTTTAAATACAGTACTTGCCTCAATTTGAATAACGCTCATTAGGCTATATTCTATTTTTTTGTTTCTTCCTTCAATCTCGCTAACAAGTGTCCACTTCATGGCGTAGGGACTAATATTTTTCGCTGTCGACCTGGAGGAGCGCGGTCCACTCAACCTCATGAGTTAAAACGTGAGAAGAGGTGGATTCGATTCCCATCTTATCCATTCTGGATGTGCTTTCCGAGGTCTCCCACTTCTAGTCCAGGAAAATGCTGGGATAGTAACGTATGACCACGGCCGTCTCCTTTCCAAATCTCACTTTTATCACAAATACGCACACAACTACTACTACTACTACTACTACTACTACTTCTACTACTAAAGGGTGGGGCAGAATGGACTCCCTGATTCGAAGGATGAATTGTGAAAGAACAAATAAAGATAATCTCAAAACGTTTTTATTTCCCAAAACTACATTCAATGCCATTTTATTCTCGTTTGGTTGTGGAAATTAGTTCATCCAGGTGACGACCTTGGCGAGCGATGCACATGTTGAGTCGTTCAAAAAAGTTTCCGAAAACTCTTCTCAGCATATCTTCTGATATTCCAGCGACGACATCTGTAATTGCCTCCTTAAGGGCTTCCAAGGTCTTTGGTCGAACTTTGTAAACCTCAGCTTTGAGATAACCCCAAAGAAAAAAATCGCATGGGCTCAAATCCGGGGAGCGAGGGGGCCATGGAACATCGCCACGTAAGGAGATCAGGCGGCCAGGAAACAGTCTTTGCAGGATTTGCCGAGAACGAAGGGCGGTATGAGCCGTAGCACCGTCCTGTTGAAACCAAAAGGCTTGTGTGTCATATTGCTGACCATACTCTTCCAATTTAGGTTGAAAAAAGTTATCTAGCATGTCACAATAACGCTCTAACAGTAACAGTTAGACCTTGAGATTCAAAAAAGTAAGGCCCAATTATGCCTATGGAGGACACGGCGCACCAAACTGTCACTTTGGGGCTATGAAGAGGTCTTTGGTGGAGTTGACGAGGATTTTCAGTCGCCCAGTAACGAAAATTTTGCTTATTTACTGTGCCGGAGAGGTGAAAATGCTCTTCATCGCTGGACCACAGAATAGCGTCAGGTTGCACAGAGGTTAAAATTGCATTACAAGCATCTGTACGTTTCACCCAGTCTTGTGGACTCAATTCTTGAACGACCATCATCTTGTAGGGGTGTAAATTAAGGTCAGTGTGTAAAATTCGCCTTACCGTTCTGGACGATATTCCAAGGGCAGCAGCATGTTTCCGCGCAGAGCGCGATGGAGACTGTTCAATGGACGCTCTCACTGCCACGATGTTTTAAGGTGTCCTCACTCTTTAAGGTCGCCCAGCTGGTTTTTTAGGAAGTGCAGATCCTGTCGCCCGTACACTATTAATCCATTTCCTAATGGTTTTAGCATCAGGAACCTTATCATGACGAGCCAAACCAAACCGCCTACGAAAAGCCCTCTGTGTCGCCACCACACTATCATTGTTTTTAAAGAACGTTTCAACGACAAAGCCTCTATGCTCACCAGACCACTGCATGGCGACTACTGAAATGAAAATGGCATCGTTTCCCCGACCTAACGCCACTATCCCCACTCCGCTAACGCACCTGCGCGCTCTACAGTGAGTGTTTGAAACTAGGGAGTCCATACTACTACAGACACCACAGTAACACAGGTTATCAGACACATTCTATAAACACCCAAGTACATGGGACTAAATGATCGTGATGTCGCGTAGCCCCTAAAATAAATTTACAACATAACAACATCAAACGTTAACAATTAATTTACTGAAACTCTGGCCGATAACCCTGAAAGCAAAATTATCACTATCATTATCATCATTCAATTACAGTCAAATGACATTACGAGATCCTAATCATCGTATATCTACCAAATTTTTGAAAATATACCATCATGGGGGAAGCGTCTGCCACCCAAACTACAATGTAATCTGCCAAACAATTTCAAGATGGTGGCTATGCCAATCATGCAAGCTTTATAATCCAAAACTTTTGATTTATGATCAACGCTTACTAGGACCCAGCGCTAGGCCATGGAGCCAAGCTATAATTATATGGATGTAATACGCGAGTGTATTGCAACACCAACGTCGGCAGTTAATGAAATGGTTTTCCGTGGTTTCCTCTTTACAACTCCAGGCAAATGCCGTGGCGGTACCTTATAATAGGTCACGCTTGTTTCCTCTCATCACTCCATTAACGGTCACGTAAAATTCAAAGCTTCCTTCCTTCCTTCCTTTTTCTCATCACTCCGTCAATCGATCAATCAATCAACTCTTTACATGAGGTTGACCGCAAAAATCAGCCGCTTCATAGAAACTCATCGCATCTCTTCCCCAGTTCCGTGATTGGGGGAATACTCTAACGAAGAGTTAATTACAATACGCTTAGAATGGTGTCTTCTATCACATGTTAATCGGAAGTTACTCATTTCAGCAACTCTTTGCACAGATGGATTAAATATATGTATCGAGAAGTACCGAACGTATAGGTTATCGCCCTTGAGGTCTCGGGTTCCATTCTAAACTCTGCCAAGAATTTGAATAAATTAAATCTCACTGTGTAGTCCTGCGCCTTAAATCTCTCATTACGACCGTGACGCGGAACAGCAGCAAGTTCGAAGATCAGAGGTTTGAATCCCGGCGCTGAGTGTGGGTTCTCTTCGGTTTTTCCAGCACTCCCTCCAGCAAATGCCAGGATAGTACGCCATTTCAAGTTTCGGGGCAGCTACCCCCATCGCAGACCCTATTCATAATGTTTCCGGACTTGCAGTAAGGTAACTCACTATCCCGGCGTTTGCTTGGAGGAATATTAAAAAAAACGCGGGAAAAATCCACACTCGGGATAGCCACAGTCAGGTTCAGGATTCGAAACTACGATCTTCGGACGTGCTGCAGTCGTCCTCGTGGCCGTGGTGCATATTATAACGACCAGAGCTACGCTGCAGTGACTCTTCATCTGTAGGGAATGGTAGCAGCACGGGGAAATCGATTACCAGCTAATGCTCACTTCTCATTAACGTGTGTTTTAAACCAGGTGAGAAATATCACCCATCTTACACCACAAGCAAGTCTGAGAAAGAAAATTGGAAGACACTGCTTTTAAATGAAAAAGCCAGTGAAGCGTGTCACCAGATTAATAGGGAGCTGATATGAAAGTTATTACACTTTACTACAGTATTACGTGGAAAGCCGTGTTTAATATGAATACCGGTACGAGAAGAATTCATGGAGAAGAAGTTTGTAATCAGATTTCCTCGTGAAAACATAAGCTTGTTATCAAATACAAGATTAACTCCACCAATATGACATCAAAAAGCTTTTAAATATTGCGCACTGTGCTGTACTTAAACCATAATGAGAAGAGAGTTTCGGTAAAACAATGTGCACTAGAAAATTCAGCAGGGAAGAGAACAGCAAATGGTTAGGTGTATTTTGTTGTTGTTGTTCGTGTTATTAAGTCGTTTATCCCCCAGCTGGTATGGGTGTGATCTGACCCCACCAGTTGCAAACAGTTCGTTTACTAGAATGCAGCACTGGTCAGTTCTGCTTCGAGATAATCTCAGTAATGAGGATGCTTTAGTCCAGGAAGTTAGTCTTGTATTTTTGTCCTCCGCAACTTCAGCCATGGCCCCACCATACCAATAAGTAGTTCCCATTTCAGGGGCGGTGCGTCATTAAGATCCTCGTGGGCCCCACCCACCGTGGGCCGTTAGGTCGTATTGCACGAAATTTGTTTTATTTACGTCTTCAATTACTTTAAATTACAGATATTCAGCTCCAAATAAGTGTCTTTCCCTTCCAAAATCTCTAAAAGGAATTCTGCATACATAACTCATCCCTAGCTCAAGTTCCTGACAGTCTCGTAAGATGTATTGTAATAGCTAGGGCCACTCTATAGAACCTTCCATGAAAAGTGGGCCAAATGGAGTAATAGGCCGGGTGTGAAAACAGTGTACATAGCACTGTCTTGCACGTGAATACTTCTGCGCTATGAAATAATATTCATTTCTCTTCAAAGGCTTGGAGAAACAGCCCATAGCTTTGCTTTGGAGTGAAAAAGAAGACTCACCATCTCAGTTTCTGCTTCTGTCAAACTGGTTTAGGAGAGATGGGTGTACCGCATGCCCTTGAAAAGGTACTTAGCCATTGCTCACGGTGTGTCGAAGTTTGCATTTCACAGCAAGATATATTTATACATTTTCAGTTGTCTGCAGTACCAACTACAGTACAAATATGTTAATGAGTTCTGTAAATGAAGTTATTTTCCATAAATCAATTCTTATTCTTCTAACTTTGGTGGCTTGTATTTTCATCAAGCACGGTGATAGAAACATTTGGTTGATCCAAGTACAGGAGAGGAGGATATATTTACAAATAAGGAGCCATGTGAGGACAGTTGTTTATAATGTATACACTTTTTATTAAAATTTGTTTCACATGTTGTGTAGTGCGGAATGATAATAATGATAATATTGGCAACAATAAATGTTAAATATAGACCATTGTTTAATAACGAAACAACAATAATATCATCTGGCCCACCCTAAAATTTTAATCAAGAGCCACCTCTGTTCCATTTCATATTGCCAGTTTCCAGTTGTTTAAATTGACTTTATAATTCACCTTCCATTGTTGGCTAAAACTCAGTGGAAGAAACAAGTTATTGTATTGTATGTCTACCCCTTATTATTCCCGTTTTCCAACGGGGTCGGGGATGAGATGCGATGGAAGTCTTTGTGGCGGATGATTTTTACGGCCGGATGCCCTTCATGACACCAACCTCTTGAGAGGATTTAATGGGAGATGAAATGAATGATGGTGAATGAAACTGGGCAAGGATGTGGAAGGAAGTGGCCGTGGCCTGTCAGAAGGTACCGTCCCAGCATTTGCCTGGAGTTGAAAATGGGAAACCACGGAAAACCATTTCAAGGATAGCCGATGGTGGGGCTCGAACCCACGCGTCTACAGAGTCAGCAGAGTGCTTGGCCCCATGGCCTAACGCAGCTCTTTAGCGAGCGCAGCCACTACTGTCGGTAAACAAGTAATAAATAGTTTAATATGAAATTAGTTATTAGCTAAAGACGCTTTGCAAAGGAATAAATGAGTAGTATTGAGCTGTTTGTAATTTTTGTTTCATACGAAATAATTCATTTCTAGTTTTTATATTTTAAAATGTAATGAAACTGCCAAATTTTGCACTCATGTTTCCTGCAAAACAATAAATAAATAAATAAATAAATAATAAATTCATTTTATTGCATTTCGATTGAGTGGGGTCATTGATGGTTGGGGCATCTTTGGTCATGCCGGCCACGTGGTGTTGGAGTAGTGCACCTGCCTCTTACTGTAGGCACCAGGTTCGATTCCCGGATCCGCCAGGGACTTTTGAAATCTGAGGTTTGGAACGGGGTGCACTCAGCCTCGTGAAAACAATTCAGTAACTGTCTGACAGCAAGGCAGCGCGCCAGTCACTGAAACCAAGATTAATGGCCGAGGGGGTTCGACGCGCTGACCACGCGTCACCCCACAATCTGTAGGACAAATGGCTGGGCAGCGGGGTTTGGTTTTGGTTTGACATATTTAGTCATCAGTCCCGTGTACTCGGGCGTGGGTTCAATTTGTCTGATATTCTGTGTTGCTGTGATGACTGTAGTAGTGTGTGCAGCTGATATTATCAGCGATGGCTGGATCCCCGGGACTTAAAATTACAGTAGGCATTTGCCTGAAGCGAGTGTGGAATAACCCGACGAAAATCCACACTCAGGATAAAGGGAAAGGAAACTTGTCGTTTTACGTGGCACGGGACCTTTTTTACGTAGAATCTGAACCACAGGACATGGCATTTCACTCAGAAAATCTCACTTGCATTTATCGGGCATCGAACCTGGTCATTCAGGAGAGCCGCTGTCAGCGCCGGGATTCAAACCTCCAATATCTGAACTTGGTGCAGCTCCCCCGCACTGGTAATGGAGAGCTATTTAACGTATGGTGATGATGATGATAATTGTTGTTTAAAGGGGCCTAACATCTAGGTTATCGGCCCCTGATGGGTTGGGTGATCGTGAAGATGAAAATGAAAATGAAATGCAAACTTAAAACTAAAACTAACTACTAACCTACATACTAGAAGAAGAAATGGAAAACTAAAGGAGAATAAGGTAAATAAAGGACAGGAGGAAAAGAAATGCCCTCAACCCTCGAAGAATGCGGATTGAGGGACTGGGAAGGGAGGAGAGCCATGAAAGGCAGATAGGAAAGTGAAAGAGGAGAGGGTCCGCCCCCAAGGTAAGGGACAAAAGGGGAAACGGACCCAGCTCAGGAATCCCTCAGGGTCGCCAACTCCCGAACTCACCAGCCGTGAGTCCCTGAGGATGTAGCATTATCTACCGTGCACCAAAAGTGGTGGGGCTACATACACCCGGCCTCCTTGAGGGCCTTGAGCAGAAGGCAGGAAATAACATGAAAAGAAAAAGAAGGCTGACTCCTCGCAGAAGGAGGGAATCAGAAAAGATGAGACAAGGGCCAATTAAGGGGGGAAAGGAAGAGACTCCCTAGGCCTCGGATACCCTAATACCGTCAGGGTTGGAAGAGAACAAGAGTTGACCAAGGGAGGTCGACAGGAAAGAAGACAGAGAGGAGCCCGGCACAAGTAAGTGGAAGCAATGCCGGACTCAGCTGGGGCCCCGTGGTCGCCAACCCACGTCCCACTAGATATGAGCCCCTGGGGGATATTTAACGTATGGGGTGGTGCGATTAGCGCGATTGCCAATATCGGTGAGTGTGTTCCACTTTGCGGCACACCATGTGTTTGTGTATCGAGCGGCAGTGAGCCAAGCACAAGAGAAGCGAAGAGAAGAGAAGCCTATGCAATACGACACTGCTTCATAAACCTCCTCCCTCATCACTTTCCAAACTTGCTAATTAGAAACTCAATTACTTTGTTCTCCCCTGAGGACGTTAACAAGTGCACTGCTATCACCATAAAGTAGTGCGGCTGCTATCAAATGACTTATATCGCGAGATCGAATCCGAAGGGCGCCGGCTGTCTGAGTGTGTACAAAACCTCTTATAGTGTACGTACTGGGGGTGTTTAGTGCTCACACTGCGGTCATTAACTCAGTGAGGAAATGAAAACACATCACGCGACGCATTATACTATACAGGGCAAATAAAATAAAATGTCATTCCATGAACAACTGTGTGAAACAATCAAAATTTTATTTAAATTATTTCCTCAAACAGGATAACATTAAAATCATAGTTGTAAGATTATATTCTGTCTGTTAGGTAGTCAGCCCGAAGGCTGGTTGGATCCTCAATATAGCGCTGCCTTGGGTTTTTGTGGGTACTAGGCAAGAAGAGGAGTGAGGTAGTTTGCCATTGCTTTACACACTAAGTCAGAACTGCAGTACTAACCCTCTGAGTAGAATCTTTCACAGCATCCACAGGCAATAACTGAGCCCTGTATGTCATTACTAAGCACCACCCATACCTCAGTAGCTTCCATACAATCACAGCCATGTGTGAGACTGAGACATCGGTGAAAAGCCACATTTTACTCTAGCCTAAGCCAACAGAAATCTAAATGGTAGAATGCAAATACATTTGCCATTGTTAGCAAATACTTTTGTAATCCTTATTGATAAATGAATTCTAAAGTTTAAAATTTACGCTAATCGATACTTGAATTAAAATATATCTACCGGGTCATCATTTTATTTCCCGCATGTACGCGCCGCTAGGCCGGTGAAGGTGGCCTTGGCAGATGCGGCCGCTAGGCCGGTCAAGGTGGCCTTGGCGTTCTCCCCGCAATGAACACGTGCGCTGCGATCGGCAATATTGCAATAAGCTGTCAGTATCTCCGGCGTATTCAAGCTTGTGAAGTGCTACGTAGTTGATTTGACCTAACATACAGTGCAGTCTCGGGGCAATTTTACAGTTTATGTGTTGCCTTAAAGTGATGTTTTCTATACAACAACGTGTATTCATTGTGCTTTGTTATGCGAAGTGATGTTTTCTATAGAACAACGTGTATTCATTGTGCTTTCTTATGCGAAGTATTCTTCTTCTGTTAGAGAACATTTCTTGTAAAACCAGGTAAGTTTGTAGATAATTATGTTCACTAGAAATTGCTATTAAATGACTGTATGTTGACGCGAAGTAGTGGGGAGAAGTCGCGCACTTTTTACCGGCCAGCGAGCGGGTGTCAGCACGAGAGCTTGCCGCGCCGTGATCGGTATCGGATGCGAGACTTAAATTGATGACCCTGTATTATGTATTATTGATTATAGTAAATGTTTCGACCAGATATTGAAGTATTCTTCGGCCCAAATAAGAATGAAAATAATATTCTTAATGGACCAAATCTATTAAGTGTCTTATAAGTGTCTTAAGTCATCGGAAGGAACTATTAAACAGGGGCAGATTTCCTCGCTGTTTCCCCCCATTAAAACTCCAAAAATCAACTAACAAATCTATTAATAAATATAAAGTTGTGAGTAATTGAAACTATATGGTAATTTAGAGATTCTCTTAAAGTATTCCAATACGGATTACAGAAAACACTCTGCTAACAATAGCAAGTATTTGCATTATATGAAGGAGCCAGCCTGGCTTAGAAGACACTTAATAGATTTAGTCAATTAAGAATTATTTTCATTCTTAATTGGGCTGAAGAAGAGCCCAATGTCAGGTCGAAACATGTACTATAATCTATAATACATAATAGATATATTTTAATTCAGGCCTTGATTGGTGTATATATTAAACTTTAGAAATCTAAATGGTATTAAATAAAAGCACCAATAGTCAATAAATATATAGTTGTTTTATATAACAAGCCTAGTTTCTACCAGAGTGTGATCCTCATCAGCAATCTTAAGTTATCGGAAGGAACTATTAAAAAGGGGCAGATGACCTCGCTGTTCCGCCCATTAAAACTCCAACAATCAAATAACTAATCTATTAACAAATATAAAGTTGCGAGTAATTGAAACAATATGATAATTTAGAGACTCTCTTAAAGTATTCCAAAAATATCGAAATCAGATTTGTTACAAAGTAATTTAATCAAAAATATAACCCTTTTTTTCTAAAATAAACTTATAAAAGTGTCGTGTTGCAGTCAAGATATTTTCTTTTTGATTTTAAATGAAAGTTGCAAAATGTTATTTAAAATAAAATGAAAAGTTCACATACAAATTAAATCTTACACAATAGAATGAAGTTGTTGCTAAAATGGAGTTGCGAATAATTCTGGCAAAATGTAAAAACATAAAAACAAAAATATATGAGAAAATTTAGAAATCTACCTTACGAAACTGCCCATTCATTTATAGTAGCAACTTCTTTCTAGTGTGTAAAACGCAATTTTTGTGTGAAGTTTTCATTTTATTTTAAATCAAATTTTGTAAGGATATCTACTTCACTTTATAGTATTATGTTAAACTATTAAACTATCAACGCTGATGAAGATACCATTGTCATATAGAAACATTATTTCTTAGTATTGACGAGGTGGATTACACAATATAGGCTATATTATATTTTAAATAAGATGCCAATATATGAAGCGTTGTATAAAGATTGTACACGCCAGGTTTCCCATACAATTGCCCTGGGAAGATCTCATTAATCTTTTTTTTTTTTTTTTTGTATTTCGGAAGTAAGCTAATAAATAAAGAATCAATTAATAATACTGATTTCATTTTGCCAATATGATGCTTGAGCAGAAATAGTAACTCACTCTTTAAAATAATACTTGCATAAATGCTAATTGAAACACTGTTCCAGTCGGTTGTGTTTCAATCAAAATTCCGGCAGGAAGTCTCACCACAGGCCACTGCTGGGAAACAGTTGTGGTATGTAGAACTCTTGTAGCACATAAGATGACCCGACGAGTGTATTACTGTTTACGACTGCTGATGAACGCACAGATAGGAGGACGAAGAATACCCATAAGTTAACCAGGGTCAAGGTCATTTACAATGTAGAAGAATAAAGATCTCTTTTGTAAGATACTCTGTATCTTTTACGGTGGCTATATTATGTAAGTCTTAAACGCTAAAGAGTATTATATTATATTAGAGTTTTCAATATCATAATACTCCTAGGGATTTTAACAAAAATCACCCTTAGGTGAAATAAATTCAATAAATAATAAGGCATATGTATATTAGGATTATAGTTTAACAAATTTTAAATTATATATAAGACAATTTTACAAAGATAATTCACAATGAATGTGATTGGTGAATGTTAAAAATTGATTATAACAATTGCTAGAATATGTGATAAAGTGATTTTGATAATTTGCTTATTAGAGTGGTTCAAATGACAATCAAGATAATATCTTTCTCCTTCAATGATAGAACAGTCAAATAACAGGTGATCTTTAGTAGAATACGAGAATAGATATATTTTTAAAAGAAATAAGAAAGCAAAATATGTGCGCGGTGTTGGAGCATACTCGTCCAAAAACCAAAACAGTCGCCGTTTCCTCAGCTAGCGGAAAAAAACTTTGATTCCAGTTTCTTGCTAAAATACATTTCTTAATATAAAAAATTAAAAATTCACTTTGTTCCGCAACTTCACAACATTCAAAGCTGAAAGTCTTAGAAGTAATTCCTCCTAATAAGTGTTTTAATTTAACACAACCGTTTCTCAAAAATTAATTTTTTCAGTTTCATTTTGCCTGATGGAAATGTTCATAAAATGCTATTAAAAATGCAATTTTTAAAAAATTCCACAAAAGTTTATTTTCAAAACGAAATTAAGTTGGTAATATCGAAATTTCTAATTAGTTCGAAATACTGTATACCTGGCATAATGTAGCCTAATACAGAACTACAGTTGGCAGCCCTGGTGACTGAATATATTCTTAGTTCCATCTCTTAAGGTACAGAATACAAAATTTGGTTGAAGTCCAATGGGTAGCATGAACGTTACATGCAGTTAAACATGGGATCTAAAAGCGCGCATAAAATCATGTTGGCAACAATGACATACATGTATTGGTCAGAAATAATCTGAAATAATATGATCTATTGTTGTGTCAATTTTGAATGAAATCCACTTGTTAGTATGGAAGTTATATGCATTTTAAAATTGGACCTATCAGCAGGCTAAGAATCATGTTGGCAGCACTGACGTATATTAGTTTCTCCAAAGTAATCTAGAATGCCAGGTACTATACGTGTGCAAAGTTTAGAGCTATTGGCTTGCATACTTTCTGATATATTGATATTAGGGTAACAAAAATAGAGACAGTATGTATTAACAGTTGGCAGCCCTGGTTACTCTTAAGAATCGGCATAGTCATATCTGTTATGGTACACATAGCACACACGAAATTAGGTTGATATCCAAAAGATAGTATAGAAGTTACATGTATTTAAAGTTGAACCTCCCAGCAGGCTTAGATTCATGTTGGTAGCACTGACGTATTTTAGTTACTGCAAATTAATATAGAATGGCAGGTACTATACGTGGGCATAGTCGGCTAGCATACTTTCTGATATATGGGTATTTGGATAAAATAATTGAGAGCATTTATTAACAGTTGGCAGCCCTGGTGGCTCTTAAGAATACGCTCAGTCATATCTGCTTATGTACACATGGCACATACGAAATTTGGTTGAAATACAATTGATAGTGTAGAAGTTATATGCATTTAACATTTGAACCTATCAGCAGGCTTATAATCATTTTGGCAACACTGCCATGTATGGCCGTCTGGAAATTAAACTGCAATATTATTTTTCATACGTGTGCCAATTTTGAAATAGCTCCCATTCATACCTTCCAAGATATCCAACATGGAGCTCAAATTTCAATTGCGATTTTTCAGCAGTTGGTAGCACTGAGATCATTTTCAAACATGGCCGTGAGATATTCAGATATAGATCTTTACTCCTACCAAATTTTGTTTCGATTGCTGCAGCCGTTTAGGAGTTGATTGGGGGGGGGGGGGACACAGCCAGACAGACAGACAGACAGACAGAAGGACAGACGGACAGACACACATTTGCCCGATCTCATGAGTCTACTTTTTCCTCATTTTTGCAAAATGTGAAAAGTAGGGTAAAAATTAACAAGGGCAGCATAATGATTTAACAACAACATTGCAACCTCCTTTAACGAATATTTAAGAATTAATTTCCTAGCACCTGAAGCAATATGAAAATGCCAAATAAATTGTGCCGTATTTGAGAGAAAGCCCTCATCCATCTAACTTTCTCTGTGGTGAAAGGAATGAGATTTGCCCGAAGAAACACAACAAGAAATGACCGGTTGACGACTTAATCCCAGCTGTCTGTTACTGGGATGCTGCTTATTGGAGTCACGGCTTACAGGGGGAGAAGGGTTATTATTGGTGTCACTCACGAGCAGTACCACACGCAGGATGAAGCCAGACGAGAAGCTGTCCAACTATATCTGTGGGTCACGCAGTGGAATTTACTGTAGTTACTGTAGTTAGTCTCCATAGTCATGAATATTGAGACGCGAATCATTAGTCAATTGCCTCGTTTTAGTCTGTAGTCACATCGAAGGAAAAACAATAATTTACTGTTCAGTATCGTTTGCAGGATATGCTTCTAGTGCAATAGTACCATACGAGATGCAAGCAGAGAAATATCCTTTTCTGAAAACAACGTTAGTTGTGCTGTATAAACATTGAACAAGCAATGAAGGAAATTGTAGAAACATTTAAAGTGGGTGTGAAGATTCAAGGAGAAATAATTTCAACTCTGAGATTTGCCGATGACATAGTCGTCTTGGCCGACAAGCCTGAGGATTTGAATGAGTTTTTGAATGATATGGACTCCGTCTTGAGGAATGAATTCATGATGAAAATTAATACATGTAAAACAAAAATATTGGAATGCTGCCGAAATAAATCAGAATCCTCTATGGACATCAAATTGGCAGGTGAAAAACTAAAGGAAGTAGGTGACTTCTGTTACTTAGGAAGTAAAATAACCAGTGATGGACGAAGCAAAGAGGATATAAAAAGTAGGTTAGCTCAGGCAAGGAAAGCATTTCTGCAGAAAAGGAATCTGTTGACATCGAATATAGATTTAAGTGTTAGTAGGAAGTCATTTTTGAAGGCCTTTGTGTGGAGCGTGGCACTCTATGGAAGTGAAACTTGGACAATTGATGCAGAATAAGGGTGAGAATTGATGCGTTTGAAATGTGGTGTTACAGGAGAATGATGAAGATCAGATGGGTAGATAGGGTTACAAACGAAGAGGTATTAAGACTAGTGGGAGGGGAGAGATGTTTCTGGCGACTGCTAATGAAGAGAAGAGATAGGTAGGTAGGACACATTTTAAGATACACAGGAATAGCAAGCTTAGTTATGGAAGGAAGGGTCGAGGACAAGAACTGTAGGGGTAGACCAAGATAGAATATGTTAAACAGATTGCCTCTGCTGTAGGGTGTGGTTGGTATGTAGAGATAAAACTATTAGCTCAGGACAGGGAGGCATGGAGGGCTGCATCATACCAGTCAAAAGACTGAAGACTCAAACAACAACACAATATCACTGTCTGACATAACATCCGCAAAACAGTAATACATTTGGACAGTACTATTTGAGGTCAGGAGTCCCGCAATGAAGGTCATCTTACTTCTAAACAGTTACTATGAAGCTGACGATAAAATTCTGAAGCTGAACCTCGGCCCGCATAGCTTGCATCATCTTCTACACGACACGGAACTGGAGTTGGTATAACATATGAATAATAGATATGTCCAGCCAGCCAACCAACAGCAGGTCATTGTTCCAAGTTTCGCAACTCCTTGGAGAAGTGAACAAGTTGTAGCGCGGTGTCGTTAGCATGTTGTACTGTGTGTACTCTTGTCCTGCTTGCCTTGCTTTATTTATGACTCATTCTAAACAAAAGTTTTATTTTTTCGTGAAACAATGGACTGTTGGAAGGAACCAACCTCACTTCTGTTGGAGGTCACAAATGTGGAGCATGGGAACCTGCTGAATAAAGAGTATGCTTATGAATTTCACGTATGTTTAGAAATATTTTTTGTTATAGAGTTGTTACTTCTTTCAGGGGCTTTGCAACATCGTGGTCATTCATCCCCATGTACTTGGGTGTGTGAGGAATTTATCTGATAACCTGTGTTATTGTGATATATGAAGCAGAGTGTGTATTTGAAATTCAGGCGAGGATTGAGGAGAAGGTGGCCGTGGCCTTAAGTTAGGAACCATCCAGGCATTTGACTAGAGTAGAAGTGGGAAACCATGGAAACTACTTCCAGAATGTCTGAGATGGGAATCGAACCCACCTCTTCTCAGTTTTTCTTTACGACAGTGAGAAGACCCCGTGTCAGCCCTCAGACCAGAATTAAATTTCTTGGCAGAACCGGGAATCAAACCCGGGTCTCTGCAGAGACATCCAAGAATGCTAACCACTATGCAACGGGACGGACTCTTGTAAGAGAGAGGGGGCGTGATGGCTCAGCGGTCTAGCTGTATGCCTCTCACCAAGGCGGTCCGGGTTCGATTCCCGGTCAATGCATGTGAGTTTTTCGAAGTGAAATGCCATGTCCTGTGGTTCGGATTCCACGTAAAAAGGAGGTCCCGTGGCTCATGATCTCAAGATCAACGGTCACGTTAAACTACAAGCTTCCTTTCTTCATTCTTGGTATTTTATGTATGATCTTATAATTTCATTGTCATAAACATAGTTTATACTCATATGGACGAACGTTTGTGTTTTAGTCTGAAAATAATCAAATTTTGTGATTAATAATAATTAATAATAATCGTATGGCCTCGGATGCCGGGTGCAAGCTTTGTAATTTGACACCCAAAGGGTAGCTTGCATGTAGAATTTCGTTGTTCCTTGAAGCACTATGAAAGTCAAGGAGGTTAGATATCTAACCTCCTTGAACACTATAGCGCTTTCTAGTAGAGAAATGAGGAACTTTGTGTTGGCGGAAACTCCCGAGATTAATTTTGCCATTATGAACACGGCCTACTGAATTCAAATGGGTTCTTTGACATGCCAACATCGTATGACATACGTGTCGTAATTTTTGCCGCCTTTCAAAAATATCTTACCATGGCCAGGAGCGAACCTGCATGCTTGGCGTTAGTAGACAGACACGTTAAGCACTCACCCACCGTGGCAAGCTATTTTGAGATTAATAAATTACTATTAAGTAAAAGGCGTGATCAAACCGTTTCAGTTTGACGGAAATACAGTCCAGAATCGGTATGCATAACCGGCAAAATCACCGTGAGCATTGAGGCACTCATCAGATCCCTGACGCACCAGGTTGAAGATCCCTGTGTGGTAAAACACCGCGTCCTGCTGCGTGTAGAAGAGCGTAACCGCCTGCTGCACATCCTCATCGGACGGGAATCGTAGACCCTTCAAGGCCATTTTCAATGGCCTGAAGGCATGATAATCACATGGGGAGAGATCAGTACTAGAGGGCGGTTGCTCGAGTGTCTCCTTGAATAGGCCTACCTTCTGCTTTACGACTTTTGATCTATGGGGACGTGTGTTATCATGGAGCAGCTGCACCCCTTGTCGCGGTTTTCCCGGACGTTTTGCCTTAATAGCACACCGTAATTTATCCAGTGTTGCGCAGTAACGTTCCCCAGTGATGGAGACACCAGATTCCTTGAAGTCAATGCGCAATGGGCCCCGAAAATCAAAGAATAGGGTGAGTATCACCTTTCTAGTTGATAGTTGGTTCTTGAAGTTCTTGCATCGTCGACACTTTCGGTTCTCAGTGGTGGCACCAGCTTTCGCCCTCAATTGGAAGCTTTTTGATCACTCCTTATACTTGTAAAATTGTTGCCTTTATGGTAGTACACTTCAATTGTCATACTATAGTTTAATTTACCTCCTGATGCAGCATACTTTGTCATTCCATACCTTCTACATTTCTGACATTATGAAACAGTAGCCTATTCCTACTGTACACTGCGACACATATTCGGCTGCTTACTTCACGTTTTCCAATACCAAGAAAGAAGTATACGGAAATAAATTTGAACAGTATCTGAGATGGGATTCGAACTACTGTACTTCCTGTACTGCACAACGATTTTCAAGCCTACTACGCTACCACTTACGCTGAAATGACAAGTAAAAAACGGACGTACTAATTTATTAAATACTGTTGAAATTTAGCCCTTAAAAGTCGCAATGGATACACCAAGCCAACACATACAATCATTTTCGCGCTTTTATGACCAGAAGAAATCTGGCTCGTACTTGTGACATTTCTCCAACTCTTAATTTAAATACTCTTACCTTCGATGCGTAGCAAAGTAAAGAAAATGGGTTGGGGAAAACAACTTAACTTCATTGTCATCCTTAAATATCAATCAAAACTTCCGCTGTTGTACGACTGAACACATGTTTGCCTCGGCCTTAACTGTTCTTTAAGGAGTTGAGAGGCCAAGAATGACCAGTTAATTTAGCGAAGATTTAGTCTTGTTAATGAGAAGTTTGGTGAAATGCACATGCTTAATTATTAACACTGATTTAACTACGAATTAAGATTTAAGTTAAGTTGCTCAAAATAGCCTTTATGGGCATTTACTTGTTGCGGGACCTCCTCGTGCTACAGCGATTAGCATTCTTGTTGTCGATGCGGATGTCCAGGTTTGATTCCCGGCTCTGCCAAGATATTTCATTCCGACCTGAGGGCTGAAACGGGGTACACTCAGCCTGGTGAGGCAAAACTGAAAAGAGGCGGGTTTGATTCCCACCTCGGCCATCCCAGAATTGAATTTCTGTGACTTCCTATTTCTACTTCAGGCAAATGCCGGGATGGTTTCTAACATAAGGCCGCGGCCGCCTCTATCCCAATCCTAGACTCAATTACAAATACACACACTACTACAGACACCAAAATAATACAGCTCATCAGACAAATAGGAATCTCAGTTTCGCGGGCTTATAGGCCGTGTTCTAAGGACAACAAAATGTCCTTAGAACACGGCCTATAAGCCCGCGAAACAGAGATTCCTATTTCAACGCCGGTCGTGAAAGTCTGAATTATTACATCAGACAAATCCTACACACACAAACACACGAGGCTAAATGATCACGATGTAGCAAAGCCCCTAAATTAATTAACAACAACAACGAAATTGTTACCAAAACACTGTAATTATGCCATCGTTACTTCCGACTTGACATTTCAGTGCTATGCTAGAGCTATCTAGCGGTCAGAAGTGAAAACGCTTTAAGTCGCCAATCACTGGCAGTCATTCAAATCGATGTTTCACGACAAATCGTGTTCCGATCACGATGTCGCGATTTAGCAGGCAACATCGCGAACAAACTAAATGTGTGTATCACTCATAATTTACCGCTCTCTACAGAAGAATTGGTTTGTGCCCAAGGGTTTGCACGCTTCTCAAGAATTATCTGGCATACTATCCAAGATTATTCTCTCCTTACTCCAGAATTCACTTGTGTATCACGCCAAGATGTATGGCTCCCTAGAAAAGAAGCCGTTTGTATTTAAGAGTATTTGCTCTCTACTCAAGAATGTTCTTGTGTACTACCCATCAATATGCTCTGCTTGCTCAAGAATTCACTGCCATATCACTGCAAGATTTATTGCTCTCTGCAAAAGAATTCGCTTAATTTAAGAGTATTTGCTCCCTACTCAGGAATTTTCTTGTGTTTTACCCAAGGATATTCGTTCTTTATTGAGGAATGTTCCTGTGTATCACCCAAGAATATTTTGAAAAAGAGTTGCATTCAGTGTTGTGCTCCGGTCTAAAATCACATCGGCATTTGATGTACAAGAGTTGAATGTGAGACACTTAGGACTCGAACCCACTGTACATTTTGTTTGTGTATTTTTGACCTGAATCTATTATCTTGTAGGATGACTTATACTTATCCAATCGAAATAACACGGAAGCAGGTAGTTAATTCCTGTCCTTTAACGAAGATGAAGAGTAACGACATGAAGATGATTTATTATTGCTATATATATCCTTGTCTTTGTGCGCTTCAAATAGACCATGTGTCCGCTATATAAGACCTACCTCCAAGCTCAGTTGATTAGCAAGAAATTGATAGTGCTGTTTCATCCACCGTTAAAAACCATTTAAGGCAGGCGCCTGTCTAATCTGCGGTAACGCCCATCCTTGACATAACGCAATCGTTAAGCAAGTGACGTGGAGTAGAGGTAGTCTAGCCGACTCAGCTGTGGAGGAGGGAACAAATTTTGAATCGATTGCGCAACCAATCGTGTCTTCATTAGCGTGTTATTGGGGGAGGTAAAAAGAAGGCAAAAGGGCGGCTGTTTTCAAGGGAGAAAGGAAGGGCTAATTTCTTGTAGTTTTTATGGTCATTAGGTACTGTGGGGGTGTCAGCCAAAGAATCAATCATTCCCTTAAGCCGTTGCTTCTCTCTTGAGTGAACGCTTCAACCGGATCCCGACTCGCGCCGTTCGATCGAGCACTTGATGGTCGACCTCGCAGCGGGAGACTTCACTCATTTAGTGCAGGAAGTTTTATCTACAGTCAAGCCCAAGATATGAGCACACAGGTGCTTCATTCCATTACAGAAATATTACCAAACATTCACCTCTTCTATAATAATAATAATAATAATATTAATATTAGTGGTTTTACGTCCCTTTTAACACTGTGGCTTTTAGAGACGCCGGGGTAACAGAATTTTGCCCCGAAGGGAAATTTTAACAAGCCAGTAAATCTACTGACGCGGCTCCCTCGCATTTGCGCACCCTCCAATGCCAACTGGCAGCACCAGGATTCGATCCCGCAACCTTGGGAACAGCAGGCAAGAACGCTAACGCTGAGTCACGCAGCCAGCCTCACCTCTTCCAAGGACAGATCCCAATATGAGGTTAGTACCGCCGGCCAGGATGTTCCTGCAATAATTCATCCATCCCTGAGGATTCACGCGGGATCTTCCCTCTTATTTTTCATTTAGTAATCTGGCTAGCAACGAGCATTATTCGAAGTTTTAATAGAATTTCATGTAAACATATGTGTTGCACATACTGTATGTTTATTCAATTACATATTTTGAGATTAATGCAAATTTATATTTTACAAATGCAAAATGGATCTTTTGGGTTAGAAATCTGTATTGATCCTTTTTAAGTTGTAAGATTATTTAGGGGCTTAAAAATGATTCCTCTTAGTCGTCATTTAGCCTGGGTGTGTAGGCTATATAGAGTTTGTCTGATAACCAGTGCCATTACGGTGTATTTGTAATTCAGGTGAGGATTAAAGGGGAGAAGGCCGTGTTCTCACATCAGGAATCATCCCGGCATTTGCTTGGAGTAGAAGTGGGAAACCACGGAAACCTGGTCTACATATCACCATGCAGAAGGCCGTCATCTTGGAGACATGTTCCATAGTTCACTCGTTGCTCAATGTGCCACACTAAAAGGTTGGTTGAGGTAGGAATGGAATCCACCTTGTCTCTCTTTAGCCTCACGAGGCTGAGTGCGCTCCACCCCAGCCTTCATAACAGAATTAAATTTCTTGGCAGAGCCTGGAGTCGAACCCAGAATTTCCGAGTGACAGCCAATAATGCTAGCCGCTACTTCACTTGGTGGTTGGTGAGAGGGAGTAGCCGTACCCATAACTTGGAGCCATCGCGACTTTTGCCTCATGTAGAATTGGAGAACCACGGAAAACTACTTCTGAAATGGACGAGAGTTAAATATGAACCCACCTGTCTTTACAGCTGTCGTAATAATAATTAAATAACAAATAATATAATACTCATAGCAACAAAGAAGATTACCGGAAGGTGGAAGGAATCTCGGAGACCATGAAAATGAGAAGACTGGTGTTCCTGTAAAATAATATAGCCTATAGAATGAAAACTCAGCAATTTTTCTAGGTTTGTGCCGTGTCTTGTGTGAGGTTTCGCCTAGGACACTAAGCTGGCTCATCAGCGGGCCCATCATAATAATTTATTTATTTATGTATTTATTTATTTATGTATTTATTTATTTATTTATTTAATTAATTAATTAATTATCGTATGGCTTTTAGTGCCGGGAGTGTCTGAGGACATGTTTGGCTCGCCAGAATCAGTAGCTGCTTCCAGTGGACACCCAGAGGGTGAGCTACAAGTTCCGTTCAATTTCAAGTAGTTCCAACTTTCGCTACCAGATATCAATGGTACCTAGTTGTGAACGTTGGAACTTTGTTAGAGCGTTCCAACGAAATCTAACCTAGACATTTAGCTCCACACAAGTTTAGCCTGTGGAAGGATCTTTTACATGCCATAAATCTATGACATGGGACCACTGGCTTTACTTCCCCTCCGAAGGAAGGCATACTGAAGGATTTTTAACGCTCTTAAAAATCCGACGACTTCGACCGGGTTTGAACCCGCTACTTGGGCACAGAAGTTCAGCATGCCACCGAAGCCGCTATCATAATAAAAATAATTATATTCTTTTTATTTTCTTTAGCGTATGGATTTTAGTGCCGGGAGGGTCCGAGGACATGTTCAGCTTGTCAGAGTTTGTAGCTGCTTCTATGCGGACACCCATGGGGTGAGCTACAAGTAGCGTTGCTTGTGGAGTGTTGTCTGGGGAGGAAAGTGTGAATGTAAGTACGAGGAATTGGAAGGTAGCGGCTGTGGCCATAGTTAGGGACCAACTCCGGCATTTGTCTGGAAGGAAGATGGGAAACCACAGAAAGCCATCTTCAAAGTTGCCGGCGGGAGGATTCAAACCTCCTCACCTCCCGGATGTGATTTACTGCCTGCAGCCACGCCGTAACGACCACGACATTCTCACCCGGTATAATGATGATAATAATAATAATAATTACAATAATCATTATTGTGGACAAAGTGTGGAAGAGAACCTTTCTCATTGATATCGCAGTGCCCAATTCCCATAATCTGCAACAAACCTGCTGTGAGAAGATCACCAAGCATCTGCCCTTGGCTGAGGAAACCCGGCAAATGTGGAGACAGGAAAGTGTAGTGGTTCTGCCCGTAGTCATCTCTTTTATCGGCATCATCCGTAAATCATTGGCTCGCAATCTCTAAATATTGGGAATACATCCTGGTCTACATATCACCATGCAGAAGGCCGTCAACTTGGAGACCTGTTCCATAGTTCACTCGTTTCTCAATGTGTCACCCTAAAATAAGTTGTGATACCGTCCTGCCAACAAGCCGACAATATGTTGATGTGTCCCACTTATATGGCGAAATGAATGTCATAACATTAATAATAATAATTGAGCTGACCAGCCTCCGTGGCTTAGGCGGCAGCACGCCGGCCTCTCACCGCTGGGTCCGTGGTTCAAATCCCGGTCACTCCATGTGAGATCTGTGCTGGACAAAACGGAGGCAGACAGGTTTTTCTCCGGGAACTCCGGTTTTCCCTGTCAAAATTTCATTCCAGCAACACTCTCCACTATCATTTCATTTCATGTGTCATTCATTTAATCATTGCCCCGGAGGGGTGCGTCAGGCCTCGGTAGCCGGCACAGTTCATATCCTCGCCGCTAGATGGGGGCTTCATTCATTCCATTCCTGACCCGGTCGGAGACTGGAAGAAGGCAGTGGATTTTCATTTCAATTGGGCTGACCCTGCTCTGCGGGTGACTCTGCCAGATTTACTGACTCATTGGAGATTCTATGAAGGGCAAAATTCCAGCACAGTGTTATCTGTGAAGGTATAACTGTTTGAAGAGATATTAAGACAACAACGGCTTCATAGATAACAGTGAGCCGGATTTTCCCCCCTAAATAGAATCTTAAATAGTAAATGTACTGACGCGAGTCTATCACATTCACACACCTTCAAAAACTAACCACTGCGCTGAATTTCTGACCCACAACCTTAAGCAGAGTAGATGAGAGACTTGCCAACTAAACCAAGGAACCAGCTTCTCAGCTACCCTCACGAAGCTGAGTGTGCCCCGTTCCAGGTTAAGCCTAGAATTACATATCTTGGCCGTGCAGGAAATTGAAACTACAGAAAGCAGATAAAGATATAAAGGGAACGGAGAGCTATGACTGAAAGATTTCTCAAGGAAGAACAAATTCTTAGCTGGTAAGTTGAGTTATCGTATTGTGGTACGTAGATCTTGTAGTGGTCACAGCGAACACCACTCCTCCTGAGAGTCCAGATAAGCAGCGGGCAGGCACGTAGGAACGTACACCACATACTCGTACATCAGATGTGAGCGGCCAAGTTCTGCACGGACAGGCAGGACCACCAAGGAAGCCCCGCCACACAAATGATGGATTAGTCTGCGCTGAGTGGAGCTCTGAGAACATAGTAATTCACAGAAACTAAACCAACAATTGCCAAGAGTAATAACAAACTCAAATGCTGTATAGCCCCACAAATATTGAAGAGAGAACGGTTAATATTTTTAATATTGACCAAGAAATGTATTTTCACGACCGGAATAATACAAAAGAAGACTTTCAGGTGATCTGTCATGTAATACACAAACAGGGCAAGAGAAGTCTTAGATGGAAGTTAAAGAATTAAAATGTCTGACCTCAGCGGGACTCGAACTATTGACCATTGACTTTAGACGCAGGTGTTCGGATCACTTATTTTCTTTTTTTTTTTAAATTCCCACTTCAGCCATCCTCGAAGTGGTTTTCCGTGGTTTCCCACTTCGTATCCAGGCAAATGCCAAGATGGTACCTAACGTAAGGCCACGGCCCCCTCCTTTCCTCTTCCTTGCATATCCCTCCTAATCATCCCTTTCCTTCCCATCCCTCATAAGGCTCCTGTTCGCTTTGCAGTTGAGGCCGCCTGGGCGAGGTGCTCGTCCCACCTCCCTAGTTGTATCTCCCGACCCCAAATTTCAAGCTCCACGACACTGCCCTGGAGGCGGTAAAGGTGGGATCCCTCCCTCGGTCCGATTTTGCACATTTACGAACTTGGCCGAGATTTTGAATGGTTATTTTCTATTTGTGGCCCCTGTTCGCTTTGCGGGTGAGGCTGCCTGGGCGACGTGCTAGTCACACTCCCCCGTTGTATCCTCGACTAGAGTCTCAAGCTCCAGGATACTGCCCTCAGTGGCGGTAGAGGTGGGATCGCTCGCTTAGTCCGTGGGAAAAGCCAATCCTGGAGAGTAAACGATAAAGAAAGAAAGAAAGAAAGAATATTCTAAGTGTACATTTGAAAGTGATTGGTGTAAAATGACGTTAGTTATCGTGTCCACAAGAAAGCGATATATATAAGTATATAAGTATAAGTATAAGATATAAGTACATAGACAGATATATAGATAAGTAAATTATACATAAACGTTTGAACTGGTGGTGGGGTTGGGGTCTGGGGGATGTGAAACGCGAAGATTATGTCAAACGTTTCCTGAGGTCGCATCATGGCACCCATTGCAATAGGTAGCTTTCTCATGAAATCTACCTAACAACAGCAAGAAAGAAAACATCGCTGCCCTCAAAGCTGATACAATGATACGTCTTACTTATATTTACGATATACCCTACACGTAGCCATGTGTGTTAAATCGCTCACCACGACGGTGGTGGGGAGCTGCAACAAGTCTGGAGAATGGAGGTTCGAATCATGGAGCTGTCAGTGGCTATCCTACCGGGTGAGTTAGCCATGGTCGTTACAGGCAGTCGGTCACATCCGGGAGGCAAGGAGGTTCGAATCCCACCACTGGCAACCTTGAAGATGGTCTTCTAATCAGTGGTTTCGCATCTTCCTTCCAGGCTAATGCCGGGGTTTATCCCTAATTATAGGCCACACCCGCTACCTTCCAATTCCTCGTCCTTTCATTCACACTTTCCTCCCCAGACAACACTCCACACACGACGGTACTTTTAGTTCACCCCATGAGTGTCCGTATAGAAGCAGCTACAAACTCTGGCGAGCCAAACATGTCCTCGGAAACTCTCGGCACTAAAAGCCATACGCTATATAAAAGAAGAAGTGGCTATCCTAAATGGGAGTCTTCTTTTTTTTCCCCACACCTGTGATTGGTAAATACCGGGATAGTACCGTACATTATTTCAATTACCGGCACATCTCAAACCCAGTCCTAATTATTACAGCAACACACCCTAGTACAGCCACCACAGAAACACACGTTATCAGACAAATTATTCACACACCCAAGAACACGGGACTGATGATCAAAGATATCCCAAGCCCCTTACATTAATTATCAAGAATAACAACAACAACTCACACTTTTACAGCCTCCAAACACAGGTTATCAGACAGATTCAAAAATATACCGAAGTTGACGGAGCTGTTGACCGTTCTGTCACAAACTCCTAAATGAGACAACACAGTTCTTCTTCTTTCTTTGTTTAGGCCAGCTATGGACCACGTCATTTCAACTGCTTCCGTCTTTGGATCTTGATCATAGCCCAGTGTTCACACTTTCGCTGCCTGTGAAACTCCCTTCTTCCATCAGACCATTTCTTACCGGTTTTTAATTTCACATTTGCTTGGAATTGGTGGTGTGCTCCAAGCTTTTCCTTCAAAAGATCACGTTCCATAATGTCTGCGTGGGTGATGCCTACTTCTTGCAGATCATTGTCTACCTCACAAAACCAGGGGCCCTTGGTTTTCTTGAAAAGGAAATAGGTAAATATCCGATTAGCGATTCTCTCGGGTTAAGTGGCCATAGAAAGATATTCTTCTCTTGCGAATTACTTGAGATATTCTTTTTACATGATGGTACAGCTCATTGTTATGCCGTCTCCTGTATTCACCATCGTCTCTCAACAGCCCTAAGATCTTCCTCAGGATCTTCCTTTCCTTGTCTTCCAATTTCTCAACCAAACCCTTCCTATTCATAGCCAGGCATTCAGCTGCGTATAGTGCCTCAGGTCGGATAACGGATAACCAACGTCGGTTTCAAGTTGTTGTCTTTCCGCCGTCCATCGAACGCAAACGAAGAACGTATGATATATTTCATCTGGATTAATTATTATTATTAACAATAATTATTATAATTATAGTAATTATAATGGCAATAGTAGTGTGTGTTGCTGAAATAATATGAAATTATGACTGGGTTTGAGGTAGGTGCACCGGGACTTGAAATAAAGTACGGTACTATAATCTATACTAATATAATAAAGCTGAATAGTTTGTTTGTTTGTTTGTTTGTTTGTGTGTTTAAACGTGATAATCTCTGGAACTACCAGTCGGGTTCGAAAAATTCCTTTTGAATATGATAGCCAGATTTAAGAGGAATAGTTTAGGCTATGTAGCATTAGGCTACACCTCTCAGGTAACCTTAAAGATTGGTTTTTGTTCAGTAAGTCGGAAGAACAAGCGCTCCCGAATACCTAAGTCTATTGTTGCCTGGCAATGCGGACTGCATCACGTCGCCCCTACCAGTGTTCTGGTGCAGAATTGCGAGCTGCTTATAAATTGCAGTCACGGGAGTAATTAGTGCAAAACGATTTCTTAGCCCCTTAAAACAGTTATCATCATGACAATTGTAGGCCTATGCCTCGGTATAAGGGCGATGGTGTTGGTGCAGTATACTGAGGTTATCAGCTGCAATAAGCGTTGGTGCTACCCGATCCTTATCCTTGAGCGCTCCAGTTCTGTAGTAGCATTCATTATCATGTATAAAACATATAAATCCACCGGGCACTACTTCTATAATAATAATAATAATAATAATAATAATAATAATAATAATAATAATAATAATAATAATGTTATTGGCTTTTCGTCCATTTTAACTACAGTGGCTTTTAGAGACGGAGAGGTGCCGGAATTTTACTCCAAAGGGGATCTCTAACGTGCCCGTAAATCTACTGACACGGCTCCCTCGCATTTGCGTTCCCTCAAATGCCAACTGACTGCGTCAAGATTCCTTGGGCACAGCAGGCGAGTACATCTGAGTCACGCTTCTATATTAAGGTCATACGGTAGTTACGAGAAGCGAAGGGCGAAAGCACATAAACAACGTACGCATTGCATACATTATTTATTTAGCTTACATCTGCACTGACGGCCTACAATGCTGTATGTTATATAAAACTCTACCAATTTCATTTTGAATGCTTGGGCTGTTACTTTTTCCTCTTTTAATCAACTCAGTGCTACGATGAAAAGCTTGGGATTGGTGTTTATTGGTGACCTTTATCGATATCGTCAATCATGGTAAAAAATGCGATGAAAAAATACTAATAAATAATGAATAGGCCTATATCTATTTTCCAAACTCACCTCAGAACCTAGTCCGCATTGTGACATTCTGCTGTTGCGGAACATTTTTGTGTATATTCTGGAGAGGTGATCGAATGTCGAGTGAGGCGATAGTCAGGTTCCATAAACACATACACAATTCCATGCAAGTGGAGACTTAGTCAGATGTTTTGTTGTTGTTGTTGTTGTTGTTGTTGTTGTTGATTCAAGTAGGGGCTTTGAAACATTGTGGACATGTAGCCCCGTGAACTTAGGTATGCATGGAATCTATCTGATGACCTGTTGCATTGTAATAGACTACTGTACTAGTGTGTGAATTTGTAAATGGAGTAAAGATTTGGTAGGGGGTAGCCATGGCCTTAATGTAAGTACCGGTATCTGGTCTAAAAGTGGGAAAACACGGATAACCACTTCTAGGATGGCTCAGGACAGGATCCGAGCCCACCTCTTTTCGGTTCTGCCTTACACCTCCGACCAGATTTTTTTTTTAACAGAGCGAGAAAATCGAACCCGGACATTAAGGGTGACAATCAAGAATGTTAGTCACTGGTACGAGGTGGTCGGACAGCACAGTGTGGAGCAGGAATGTCGGACGATCAGCCATTATTTGACGTACTAACCATTAACCTTAGGGCATTCATTTTCAAATTCCAGCAAATATTCTAGGCCTCTGCCATGACTGTTGCGGGGCTCATTAGCAGACGCTAATGCTGGGATAGTGAAGCTTGCGCTACGTTCCGTTTGAGGCACACTGTTGTACTTGTACTTCCATGATATAGAAGCTAAGTGCTCCCTTAGCATTATCTATTCCCTAAAGTGGAAGCAAATCAAGGAATAATTGGCTTTCACGGTCAAGTTATATCCAAGTCTCTCTAATGAAACAACAACAAGATAACTGCAACTGTAATTCCAGCATGAGAATAAACGAGAAGTCAGGGGGAGTTAGAATCTCACATTTTTGAAGCGGGATTTTTATGGTTTTCTACTTCAACTCCAGAAAACCACCGCCTGTTAGCTGATCCAATTTGCAATGACAATTTTACACCATAGCACGGTCAGTACAGTAGCACAGCTTATTGGCTGACTTACGGTGCAGTAACTAGCATTTTTGGCAGTCACCCTGAGGACCGGGTTCGATTAATGACTCTACCAAGTAATTTAATTCTGGTCTGATAGCTGAAACGGTATGCACTCAGCCTCGTGCGGTAGAACTGAGAAAAGGTGGGTTCGCAGTCATCCAAGAAGTGGTTTCCCACTTCTACTCCAGATAATTGCCGGGGATAGTTCATAACTTCAGGCCACGGTCACCTCCTTTCCACCAATAGCCCCAATTACAAATATATAGCCTACACTAATACAGACACCACAATGTCACAGGTTTTTGAGTTAATCCTATATTTCGCGCAATATATGTAATCTCCGTGGCACCACAGCCCTTGAAGGGCCTTAGCGTACCAAGCGACCGCTGTCCAGCCATTCGGCCTACATATAGCACGTAGTCAGCCCATCGTGTCCCCTCGACCGTTAATTTTGGTCTACATGACCGGGACGCTGCTTCACTGTCAGACAGCTACTCAATTGCCCTCACAAGTCTGAGTGCCCACCGTTCTAGCCCTCACCCCAGTTTCTAAAATCCCTAATGGAGTCAGGAATCGAACCCGCCCCTTAAAACAACAATAACTATCTACCTCGTCACCACAATGCTCGGCATACACCCAATTACCCGGTGCTAAATGACCAGAATGTCGCAACCCTTAATGAATTAACAATGAAATACAATCTATTAGGAAGTTTCTACACACACATACACAAACTACAGTAGATCTATATATAGCCGGTCTGATGACTATGATGTCCCAAGTCACAATCTGTAAAAAGTTGATATGGGTATGCTCTAAAGAAAATTTCCCACTAAAGCACTTGTACAATAGGCCTAAGAGTTTTACTAATGAAATGCATACAACATAACTATCTTATGATAGTGTTCTGTAACATGTCATCGTAAGTGGTGGATTAAGGGATTTTCTGTAACGAAATACACATAGCCCATTTATTTATTTATCTATACTTTTATGAGTGCCTTTTGGAATAAATAGATGTGTTGCAATAAATTTGATCTCAAATTGGTGAGACTTCAAGTCACCTCTGGCATAGAGTTGTTATCTGTCAACACGAAGATAGCTCTGAGGCATGCAAGCCCTACAACGAAATAATTTATGAGCCACATCATTATTCAGAATGAGGGAACGGCTGGAAAAACCGATATATACTTCTGATATGTGACATACCTCAAGCAGTGATTTAGTTATATTATTGCTCAGGAAATTGTGAATAATTCACGTATTTGTCCAGATCAGCAGGGAATTTCAGGGTACACTGTACTCCGGACTCAATCGCAAGTTCTATTTTATGTCGGAATACGTATATGTTGATAAATACGTATCCCTTTGTCAAACTTCAATCCGGAGGATCATAATCTTAGAGGACTATACTTGTGAATTTTTAAGAACATTTAAAAATGGTACATTATGCTACGCTACGCTCGTTTTATAATTTCCCTGCGAGTGTCTTAATTACCATTAGAGGCGAGTTGCATACGACTGTTTATGTTCGACGATAATTATAACCATTTTATGTTCGAACATAAATATTCCTAAATATCTGTCGAGATTTCACCAGTTTTATGTAATGAACAGAGCGTATGGGACGCAGAGAATACCTTGTATTTATCATGGCCTCCTGGAATACCTCACTATGACACTCGCCACGCAGTGAAATTTAATATAGGGGGCCATGGAAGAGAGCGCAGGTGCGATGCTATCCTCACCTAATTGGTCACACAACTGTTTCATGAGCTCTGATTGGTGGGAGAAACTGTATCATAATGAAAATTAGTATTATAATGAGCCTCATTATAGTACAGTTTTCTGATATATAATATTTACATTTCGCTAGGGTTGAACATAAAATAATTAAACGATAGTAAATAAGTTTTATACAATTTTTATTTAGTCCTATAAGATTATAAAAGATCACTCTACCTGATAGGGACAACCTTGATACAAGATACCAATAACATCGCGTAATTATTAACCATTTGTCTCTCAAAATCAATTGCCAATCCTTAATTCGTAATTATGCTGAAGATAACCAAAATGTAGTTGAAACTAGCACATTAAAGAACTTCTAGTACATTACCGGAACTTAATTTTTTGACTTTTTGGTGAATCACTCCTAATACCATTGTGTATTTATTATTAGGCTATGTGCCGTCCCCGTGGTGTTGGGGTAGCGCGTCTGCCTCTCACCAGGAGGTCCCGGGTTCGATTCCCAGCTCCGTCGGGGATTTTATAAACGGGGTGCACTCAGCCTTGTGAGGACAATTCAGTAGCTGTCTAATAGTGAGGCAGCGCCCCGGCCATGAAAAGCAAGATTAATGGCTGAGGGGACCCGATGCGCTGACCACGCGTCACCCCAATATATGGCTGGACAGTGGTCACTTGGTAGGCCAAGATCTTCATGGGCTGCAGTGCCACTGGTTATTATTATTATTTATTAGTAGATTTGTCAATAGAGACCAATACTGAATTATAATAAATAATAATAATCCCTGACACTACAGCCCGTGAAGGGTCTATGCGACCACTGCCTAGTCATTTGGCCTGCGGATATTGGGGTGACACGTGGTCAGCGCATCAGGTCCCCTTGGTCGTTAATCTTGGTTTTCGTGACCGGAGCGCTGCCTCGCTGTCAGACAGCTACTCAATTGTCCTCACGAGGTTGAGTGCACCCCGTTCCAACCCTCACGTTAGTTTCTAAAATCCCTGATGGTGCCGGGAATTGAACCCGGGGCCTCCGGGTGAAGGGCAGGTGCGCTACCCCGACACCACGGGGCCAGCCACCAATACTGAATTAAATATGATTAATTTCACATCAGTTCAAGCACATAGCTTGATAACAGCCACTTACTCCAGCTCTCGATCTTCATTTACTTCGTTGGAAGTATGGCGAGTAGTTTCGAAACAAAATTGTTCTGAAAATGTGTATATCGACGTTCTGTTATTGAGCACTAGTACGGTACTGGATTGATACTGTTTGCATATTCTCGTCGAAAGTTCTTCCTGGGCCCGCACTGCTTCACCAGTCCTGCACCTCTTCTACCACCAATTTTACCCTCCAGTAAGAGGAGATGTGTTAGCGAAAGGTTGTTAAGGGGGCACAGACCGCAGGGAGAGAGACACATGACAACAGGTCATCTTATATCGAGAGGTTCTATGAGTATTACAACATTGGCAACAGCAGCAACAAATACTGTAATCAATCTGGCATTCCTCGTCTTATTAATATTGCGATTATTTCTTCATTGTATTATAGAATTACCGTTGTGTCAACAGTAATTTAATTAATATATTAACAATTCCTAAGCCAAAACTAACTTCTTCAGTTAGGTATTCCTTCGTCCTCATCAATAGAGATAATTTTAGTGCGCTGGAATATCTCAGGGTTGCGATTCCTCAATGAACTCGTCTCTACAGTATATAAGTCATGGTTGGTTCCTCCGTTTAGAGGCTGCGACAACGTGGTCATGTAGCCCCGTGTACTTTGGGTGTGTGTAGAATCTGTCTGATAACCGGTGTTAATTGTGATGACTTTATTAGTGTGTGTTATCTGTTTTATTAATTCAAGTAAGGACAGCAGACTTTGAATTTTTCAAATAGTTCCTACTTTTGCCGCGAAACGCCACTGTCAACTACTACTAGTTCAGTACTTAGCTACTAGACGCCATCGCAGTCGGTTCCTGACAACGAACGTAGGAACCAAAGAGCGTTGTTTACATTCTTAACCTATATAATTTATCTTCACCAATTAGTGGAAGGTTCTTTAACATGCCATAAATCTATGACATGGGACCGCCGGCTTTACTTCCCCTCCGAAGGAAGGCATACTGAGGGATTTTAACGCTATTGAAAAATCCGACGACTTCGGCCGGGTTTGAACCCACTATCTTGGGCATACATGCTCAGCATGCTACCAACTACGCCACCGAAGCTACTCCATATAAGTCAGATCCGTAGCAAGTCCTCAAAGTGTTCGCATAAATTTGTGTGAATGAACGTCATGGCTTTACAATGTTGATGGATTGTCGGATATATATCAATTCTAACTCTACTTTTATTATTCTATTCATTCATTACCGTATTTCATTCACGCACTCATTAATTCCTCCATTCATTTTCTCAATCCCTTCTTCTTAGATTCAGCGGCCATTCAGTAATCTATATGTCCAAGCTTTCAATCATTGTTGTAGTATTCTGAGATCTGAACAAGTAGTTCCGTGAAGAACTATACAGCCTATTTTCATATATCCTACTCATATTAATTGCCTCTATCAACATACAAAATTTCAGTTTGATTGCTATTTTAGATTCGTAGATACTGAGAACCGACTAAATATTGCAGATGGTAGCCAGGTTGGATTTTTATTTATGTACAATTACATGAATGTAATTGTGTACGTGTGGTTTTCAGACTTCAATCGCATGATTAGGACACAAGACGTAAAAAGGAGATTTTAAAATTTCGCACAGCTGCCATCTTGTGTTTATGAAAACAATTGAAATAAATTAGATACCAGTGGATTTACATTTGTATAAGCATTAACGTGCAAAGTTTCACTGCACTCAGATGGTTAAATCGCGAGAAACGTCCATTTAAATATTTATACTTCGCGTCGCCGCCATGTTGGATTTGTGCTCACCAGGTTACTGAAAGTCATATAGGTGAACTTATGTTCATAGCCTCTATGAACATTAAAAAAAATCAGTTTGATTGCTGGAAAAGATTCTTAGATATTGAGAACCGTCGAAATATTTCGGATATTCGCCATTTTTGGATTGTTATATGTATAGGCCATAGAGTTATGTACCATTAAATGGAAATTATTGCGTATCTTCATTATTCAAACTTTCACTTCGATCGCATGATTACGACTCAAGAATAAAAAATTAATTTTAAAATTTCGCACAGCCGCCATCTTTAGTTTATGTAAACAATTGAACTAAATTAAATGCCAGTGAATGACAATATGTATAATCATTTACTGTACCACATTTCAATGCGCTCATATGATTACATCACGAGGAAAATGTATTAGAATGTGTCAACTTCGCTTGGCCGCCATGTTCGCTTCGTAGTTTACAGGTTTTTGAAAGTTACATAGATAAACTTGTAGCAGTGCTCTTTATCACTGTACAAAATTTCAGGTTGATATCATAAATAGTTTCGGAGATATTGAATGCCTGTGAAATATTTCGCACAGCCACCATTTTGAGGTTATGTAAACAATTGAACGAAGTTAGATGTCGGTGCATTACAATGTATATAAACATATACTGTGCCAAGTTTCATTGCGTTTGGTTGGTTAAATCGCGAGAAACGTCCATTTAAAAGTCGCAACTTCGCTTGGCCGCCATGTTGGTTTTGTAGTTACCAGGTTTTCAACGGTCACATAAGTGAATATCTAGTAGTTCCCTTTATCACCATACAAAATTCCAGGGTGATATCGGTAATAGTTTTGGAAATATTGAATGCTGGTGAAATATTTCGCACAGCCGCCATGTTGGATTGGTGAGACGTAACAAAATTTGAAGGGCACGGTCGGGGTCGCCCGGAATAGGGCTATGATCCTACCGAGTTTCATTTTAATCTCTCCAGCCGTTTAGATCTTATTAGGGGGGGGGGGCACACACACGAATCACACACACACACGCGCACACACACACACGCACACACACACGGACAAAAGGTGATCTCATAAGCCTATTTTTTTTTTTTTTTTTTTTTTTTCAAAATTGAAAATAGGCTAAAAATGAATTGCATGCTGCTGTGAAAGCAGACATGTGGTGACGATATCGGAATATATGCCCTCTGACTGTTGACTTTAAGTAAATTATAGTGTGCCCAACTCTAGGAATGGGTATTCCAAGATTCAGACACCTAGATATCAAGGGAAAGGCTGTAGCCGCTTTTGAAAGTTGAGATATTTGAATATCGCGCTACATTGCTTCTCGAAGCATTTGGAAATAATTTACCGATACTTGGATGTCAAGTGACGTAGCGAGTAATAGCAGAGGTTGAGGCTATTTATTGATTAAATAGTTAACCATGGAGTAGAGACTTGAGACTGGGATCAGATTACTGGCACGGCCAAATAAAAGAGAATGCAATTAGTATCAAGTAAATCGGACCAGGGATTCAAGAGATATGAGGATTTGTAGATTACAACGTGATGACGCGTGACCCTGGCAGTTTTGAATAAAAGCCAGCTGGCCGAGGCATGGTCAGCTCATTCTAACACAAGCAGTTGCCTAGCAAGTTGCATCTACGCTGAGCCAAGGCACATGGTTGCCGGATCTACGCAGAAGTTCTTTTCAAGTCGTGATAGTCACGAAAAGTGCTGCGTTACGAGTTGGAACTTAGTAAGTTTACGGCGAGGAGAATCACTGAGGTGATTGATTTTTCTACAGACATTGGTGGAAATATTTATATTTCTTCAAGGACATATGCTAGACTTTGTCTAGAAAATAGTATTTTGTCACAGTCCAGTAATAACTTAATACTTGGATGTTTAAATCCATTCCAGTCAGTTTTCATTTTTTGTAACTAGTTAACCACTTCGATCTGTCAGTACACTGAAGACTAGTCTATAACGGTGGCGTTCATTAGTCTACGCAAGGGAAACTACAAGTTGCTTAGCGCTTGGTAGATGGTGATATAATAAACCATGCCCAGGGAACGATCTTCAGAACAGCCGTTAATTGCTTAGACTGTCAGTGTTTTTCTTGTACTGATAAGATTACCGTGAGTTATGTTACAACTGACATATCTAAGAAGAGATCACTTAGATCTGACCCTATTTAAACAAACTGTTATGGCTTTGATAGAAGCTCATATTAAAATGGAACAACAGTTAATTCAAACGTCGAAAGATACTACCACTATGTCTGACTAGACGGATTTTGGTTATATAATGGCGGCCGATACAAGGATTATACATGCTTGTCCGATAGGGCATGTCTATGGATAAATCTGGTACAGACCAGGTTTACTACGCTTCAAGACCATCAAGAAATGTAAGCCACATTTGAATTATATTATGCCTAGCTAATTGGAACAAACTATTTTTTCTGCAGATGACCAACACATTTATTTATTTTTCGTCGTATTTAAATCTTGCAATGATTTACGCAACACTTGTTAGAGTTATTCTGAGTATTTTCAGCACTCAGAACAGTTTAGGATCGATGACCGAGCATTTCGAGCATTTATTTGAATATTTCATATTTTTGGGAAATCACGGTATTCAGCCGATGTAACTGTAAAAGTTAATAATTTATTTTTGTTGAGGAATGGATATTTTTTCCATATTCGAAGGTTCGAACATGTGGATTCTCACATAATGAGATGATAATTAAACATATTTAAAATGATATAACGAATAATAATAATAATAATAATAATAATAATAATAATAATAATCCACTAATAATAATAATAATAATTTTTATAATTTTTCTAAATAATTCTTGGATATTATATTTTCTAATAATCATATGTATTGAGAGAGAGCCTGTGAAGTAGTTAAATCATTTCTAGTCTGGAACAGGAGATTTTCCAAAGTAGAGTGGTTAGCGCAAGCCCGCATTCAACCAACATGTCAGTTCTGGTTGAACAGTTGATATTTGCATTGAGCAAAGTATATTTTTCAGATAACACGGAGAGGCATGAAACGGGAAGCAAATGATATTTGTATCAAATAGGATATTTTTGTATTTATATAAAATCATGACGTAAATACACTCGAAAGTGAAATAAAGATTTTCATATGTATGGTAAATTCACGGGTTGAACTGAATGGTAAAATAAAATAAACTTGTAAGTTTATTAATATTCCAGTGTTGATAACAAGCAGAGGCTTGATTTATTGTATAAATTTTGGGAAGATAATTTATGTGTGGAGTAGTTGAAATGCCATTCCCAGGTGCGCATGTTTAAGTCGCAGGAATGAAGAGGTTTTTTCGAGCATCAATCAAATAGCAGGTTCGATGGCTCAGGTTTATAGTAGGAGTATTGGAACTACACATTTCGTCGTATGAATGACCCGAAGGTTATTTCTTTAAAACCATCAGTTCTTATTTCAACCTTGTTTACGAATTCCATTTAGACTGTGATTTTGCTAGAACCCGGATTTGTCATGATAGTAGTTTATTCTTCTTCAGAGGAAGACCTTTGCCGTTGTTGTTGTAATATTGTGTTCTTACACAAATAATAGAATGGGCCACTGCCAATTAAAAATAATTCTTTAACCACGAATAATTTGAAGGATGTTTTCAATCCTAGTGCCATGAACTAAATGAATTCATTATAAAACTACAATTCTTATTTCCGCATTCTGTCGAAGAATTGCAAGTTGTGAAAGTTGCTAAAAATGGCCATTAATATAAATATTTTTTCCTAATAATGATTCCAAGTGGAAAATTGAATAATTGAATGGTTCAACCATTTATTGATCAAGTTGATGATTCAGAAATCATATATTTTGTTAGGAACTTGAAGTTCATAATGGAGTCACTTCTCGAATGTTAAATGTCAGAAGAACAATTAATTGTTGTTGTGCTTCGCACAGTTCTTCGATGCTATGCTCAAGGTCAAATACTTTTCAGATGTTATTAATATATGTAAATAATTTGTGTTGCTTCTATGATGATAATATTTTTCGACGATGTATTTTTGAAACTGGAAAACTAAGTGAAAGTTTAAAATTCTATGAACATTTATTCTACGAGTGTTAATACCATGTAAATAGTCAAACAGTGATCTACGATATTTCCAGTATAGACAATTAACTTTGAACTGGAATTAATCATTAATAATTTTGGAACACAGTCTACAGGACTATTAATCGGACTTGTGTTTCCAAAAAGATTGTCAAATGTGTTTGGAAAATTTCTGTATATTGTGTGTAAATAAGTGTGTGGATCGCCACACGTGGATGATGCTGCTTTGAGCATCTTTGCAGTCAATTTTAACTTCAAAATAAACTGAGATAATTTTACAGGATGTGTTACTCCCAATTAAATCTCCTTCTATCCTTATTGTTGCATTGAGCCAAAAATCAGTAAAGCATTTTTTTTTTATTTGATGTCGTTTTTGCGATTTGCTTTAACCCATCTGGCGCCCCGGGATATTTTGATTCTCGTGCTGACTGATTATTGGTAAAATGCATATGTGGTCGTGCGGACTCCGGTCTAAACGGGCACATAAAATAAGATAGAGAGAGAAATGGCTTCGAACGTGGGTCTCGATTTAGACATGGTCAATCGCATGCCGATTTGAAATTGTGATAATTTTCTATAGAAATATTTTGGGAGTTGAGAGATGTCTGGTTTGGATGAATAAATTAGTAGGAAACCCAATTAGTGGGGAAAATTAAAAATTTAACTTGGTTAATAATTAGAATGGGTTTGATTATTAGCCTACTTTCGATTTTTGCAAAAAATGAAAGTAGACTTATGAGATCAACACAGGGCGAAAAAAGTGTGTCTGTCTGTGTGTGTGTATGTGTGTGTGTGAGTCTGTGTGTGTGTGTATGTGTGTGTGTGTTTGTGTGTGTGTCTGTGTGTGTGTGAGTGTGTGTACTCTGAATGTCTGTCCCCCCCTATCAATTCGAACACGGTGAATGCGAATTGGAACGAAATTTGGTACAAAGGTAGCACTAGCAAAGGACACCTCAGCGTCATGTTTTATATCGCCACCATCTTGAGGGAAACGTAATGGCGGCCACACAAATGTTCAAAGCTTAAATCAAATTACGACTAACCTAATCATCCGATCTCTACCAAATTTTGCAACAACATACCTTTATGAGGGGAGCATCCTTTGACCAAACCAATAGGTCATCAGCGTAATAGTTTGCGGATGGCGGCCATCTTTGTGTGAAAATCGATTCCCCCTATTAATTCGAACATGGTGCAACCGAATGGAACGAAATTTGGTACAGAGGTAGTACTAACAAAAGGCACCTCAGTGTCATGTTTTATATCGCCGCCATCTTGACGGAAACGTAATGGCGGCCACACAAATGTTCAAAGCTTAAATCAAATTAAGACTAACCTAATCATCCGATCTCTACCAAATTTTGCAACAACATACCTTTATGGGGGGAGCATCCTTTGACCAAACTAATAGGTCATCAGCGTAACAGTTTGCGGTTGGCGGCCATCTTTGTGTGAAAATCGATTCCCCCTATTTATTCGAACACGGTGCAACCGAATGGAACGAAATTTGGTACAGAGGTAGTACTCACAAAAGGCACCTCAGTGTCATGTTTTATATCGCCGCCGTCTTGACGGAACCGTAATGGCGGCCACACAAATGTTAAAAGCTTAAATCAAATTACGATTAACCTAATCATCCGATCTCTACTAAATTTTGCAACAACATACCTTTATAGAGGAGGCATCCTTTGACCAAATGAATAGGTCATTAGCCTAATTGTTTGCGGATGGCGGCCATCTTTGTGTGAAAATCAATTCCCTCTATTAATTCAAACACGGTGAAACCGAATGGAACGAAATTTGGTACAGAGGTAGCACTAGCAAAGGGCACCTCAGTGTCATGTTTTATATCGCCGCCATATTGACAGAAACGTAATGGCCGCCACACAAATGTTCAAAGCTTAAGTTAAATTACGACTAACATAACCATCCGATCTCAACCAAACTTTGCAACAACATACCTTTATGGAGGGAGCATCCTTTGACAAATCTAATAGGTTATTAGCCTAATAGTTTGCGGATGGCGGCCATCTTCATGTCAAAATTGATTCCCCCTATTAATTCGAACACGGTGGAACCGAATGGAACGAAATTTGGTACAGAGGTAGCACTAGCAAAGGGCACCTCAGTGTCATGTTTTATATCGCCGCCATCTTGACTGAAACGTAATGGCGGCCACACGAATGATCAAAGCTTAAATCAAATTACGATTAACCTAATCATCCGATCTCTACCAAATTTTGCAACTACATACCTTTATGGAGGGAGCATCCTTTGACCAATATAATAGGTCATCAGCGTAATAGTTTGCGGATGGCGGCCATCTTTGTGTGAAAATCAATTCCCCCTATTAATTCAAACACGGTGAAACCGAATGGAACGAAATTTGGTACAGAGGTAGTACTAACAAAAGGCACCTCAGTGTCATGTTTTATATCGCCGCCATCTTGACGGAAACGTAATGGCGGCCACACAAATATTCAAAGCTTAAATCAAATTACGACTAACCTAATCATCCGATCTCTACCAAATTTTTCAACAACATACCTTTATGGGGGGAGCATACCTTGACCAAACTAGTAGGTCATTCGCCTACTATTTTGCGGATGGCGGCCATCTTTGTGTCAGAATCGATTCCCCCTATTAATTCAAACACGGTGAATCCGAATGGAACGAAATTTGGTACAGAGATAGCACTAGCAAAGGGCATCTGAGTGTCAGGATTAATATTGCCGCCATATTGACAGAAACGTAATGGCGGCCACACAAATGTTTAAAGCTTAAATCAAATTACGACTAACATAACCATCCGATCTCTACCAAACTTTGCAACAACATACCTTTATGGAGGGAGCATTCTTTGACCAATCTAATAGGTCATTAGCCTAATAGTTTGCGGTTGGCGGCCATCTTTATGTCAAAATTGATTCCCCCTATTAATTCGAACACGATGGAACCGAATGAACGAAATTTGGTACAGAGGTAGCACTAGCAAAGGGCACCTCAGTGCCATGTTTTATATCACCGCTATCTTGACGGAAACGTAATCTCGGCCACCCAAATGTTAAAAGCTAAAATGTAATTACGACCAACCTAATAATCTAGTCTCTACCAAATTTTGCAACACCATATCTTTATGTGGGAAACATATTCTGACCAAACTGCAAGAACATCAGCCCAATAGTTTGCAGATGGTGGCCAAGTATGTGTGCAAATCGATTCCCCCTATCAATTCAAACACGGTGAAACCGAATTGAACGAAATTTGGTACAGAGGTAGCACTAGCAAAGGGCACCTCATATTCATGTTTTATATCCCTATAGCACGTTGTATTTCAACAAGCTAATACAACCGACATTCAATCATACTCCTTGAAAAGGACAAAGAGTTATAACAATACCCATGCATTTAGGAGAAAGTAGGCTATATGTTCTTTACTGAACATCTTGTTTTTGATAATGGCTTAACCATTAGGGCGTCAAGTAAATTCAGTAGTAAACGTTCGATGACTGGACATACACATTATTAGAATCCAGGTGGAGGATATTTGAGAACTTGCATATATTTCTTGTGATATTGTGGTAAATGTAATTCGTAAAAGTAGAGAATTTTGTTTTTCCATCACGTCAATATTAGAACAAATCTCATTTTATTAGAGTGTTCCAATTAGCTATTCATATTTCTTGTTCTAGTTATAAGCTTGTGTTTGCCACTGTTGTATACCCCTAAGTTTTGAATAATAATTGAAATTATGGAAGAAATGATGAGGATGATGAGGAGTTTGGAGGAGAGTTCAAAGGAAGCTGGACTGCGTGTAGCAGCCATTATGAAAGAAAATACTGAGGCTTTGGAAAAGAAACTTAAAGAAAATTCTGATTCTTTAGAAAGTAGGTTAAAAGATAACTTGAAAGAAAGTTTAGATGAAAAACTTAAAGAAAATTCTGATTCTTTAGAAAATAAACTTAAAGAAAATTCTGATTCTTTAGAAAATAAACTTAGAGAAAATTTGAATGATAAACTTAAAGAAAGTTCTGATTCTTTAAAGGGTAATTTGAAAGAAAATTTAAATAGTAAATTTAATTCAATGGAAGTTAAATTTAAAGAGAATTCTGAAATTTTGAAAAAAAAACCACTTGAGAGTAAAATGAATAAATTATGCGAAAAAACACATGAGCTCGAAACTTCATTAGCTACTAACGCAAGTTTAATGGACGAAAAATTTCGCGATGCCGATCTTCGATCCCAAAGCTTAGCTGATAGGATAGAACATGGTCTTAGGAAAGTTGGTGAAGACATGGTCAACCTGGAAGTCAGAGTGAAGAAGGAGAGTAATGAGATGGGAATTCTAGTTGTTCAACGGTTGACAGAACAATTCAAAGAACTTATAATGGGAGAAATAAGAGAAGGTGTGATTAATGAGTTGCAAACTGAAATTAAAACCACAGTTGTCAATGAAATTAAAGACACACTCAAGCTGGAGAACCAAGAGGGAATCAAGGAGATTAGGGAATCTTTGTCATCCCATATTGAAGTAATTGCCAAAGATATCCAAGCAACTCAGAAGGACATATCAGATATGACAGGGTCATTGAAAAGTCATGAGACTGTTATGAACCAGATATCCACTGATGTTAAGGACAATTATAAAGAAACTGAAGCAATTAAGAAAATGGCAGAAGAAAACCAGAAGGAACTTGAGGCTATGAAAACTCAAATCAAGGATGAGAAACAGTCTGATCATCTGTTAAAAATGCAAAATGTAAGGGGAAAGGAACAGATACAGATAAATCTAGGAGGAGCTAGAGACACGGATAGTCAAACACAGGATGAGGTCAGGACAGTATTTCAATCCAACCCCATAACTGTATTTAAGAATATAGAGGATAAGCCTTCTAAATTTTCAGGGCGAGATTCTGTGACACCCGTGGAATTTTTGAGAGAAGCAGGGGATTACCTGAAAGATTCCAAGATCCCTAAAGAAAGACAGATCCGAGTGATAGGGAAGTTTTTGGAAGGTCCTGCACTTCTTTGGTTTAGATCTTTTAGATCCACTCTAACCACTTTTGAGGAGTTTTCTCGTGGGCTATTGAAAAAGTTTTGGTCCCCGGAAACCCAACAGCAAGTCAGAGCAGAGTTATATTCGAAGAGATTCTCGACGTCACAACCTACTCGATACTCTACGTACTTTTCTGGACAGCTGTCTAAACTTCAACATTTAGATCCGCCGATGCCAGATAACGAGTTGATTACTGCATTGATACGTCAGTTTCCAGCAGACGTCCAGAGGACTTTGATCGCTGCTGATATCTATAATATGGGACAATTTGATGAAGTATTACAGAAGCTGGATCATACGAACGCTCAATTCTTCCATCAGAAGGGAGGAAAGAATAACAACGCTGTGTACGCTGTTATGGCTGATAGTTATTCTCAGACACCTCGAGAGATTCGAGAGGAGCGAGAAGAGAAAACGCCGAGGGAAGAGGATGGAACAAGTACAGTAACAGATACAGTTACAAACCATATGCGAGACCGGATGGTGGTAATCGATACAATACTCGATGGAGAAGACCACGAGATAGTCAAGGAAGGTACCAGGAAAGAAGATATTATGGTAGAAACAACTACAATAACAGAGGGAATGTAGATACTCGTCAGTCCAATGAAGAGTTTAACAAGGAGACAAGGAAAAATTTGGAAGCAAGACACCAAGATAACTTGCAGTTTTTGGAGCAGAGGCCCAATGAACCAGGTCCATCGGGAACACAACAATCCCGGGGGAATGGTAACGAAAAAAAACAACTTCGAATTCACAGTAGAAGATAGAATTTTGAACACTTTCACTTCCAGAATTATTAAATGGCAAGCAGAGGATGATGACTTAATTCAACAGAATGACGAACGAAAAGAAATGGGTACAAGAATTAGAATGCCAATCATATCATGCGAAGTATTCGGTATGCCTGTCGATACTTTGATCGATACTGGGGCTATGCTTTGTCTGGTGAGTGAGAAGCTTTATATTCTGTGGAAGCTCAAAGAGAATTTAGAGGAGATTCCAGTATCAGGAATTAAGATCCAAGGAATAATACCCAATAAAATATATCTGTGTAAAACACAATTATACTTATGTATTACGATTGGAGGACATGATTTCCGACATGTGTTTGTTGTAATGAAGGACATGGCTTTTGACATGATATTGGGAGCAGATTTCATTCAGAAATATCAAGCAGTGATAGATATGAAGACAGAGACGATCAGATTTAAGAATACCGAAGAGATTAACTTCGAGGGAAAAGAAGAGGAAGACATCGAGGGAGATGCTCAATGGTCTCTGATTTTTCATGAAGCTGAAGGAAGAGAAGTCTACACTGAGAAGGAGTCCCCAGAGCTAGGGAAAATTTTGGAAGAGTATCACGATATTTTTGATTTTAAACCTGGTGAAATTAAAGATTTTGAATATTGTGGAAGTAAACAATAATGGAAGCTATGAAGTCGCCAATACACGAACTGGTAACATCGTGGGAACTTACAATGCGTCGAATTTGAAGATATATTATTCAAGAACCAGATGATTTAATGTGTAGATAGAAAAAATAAAAATTTTTCAATTTTTATTTTTTGCTAGGTGTGGGGTGGATGTGCCCAACTCTAGGAATGGGTATTCCAAGATTCAGACACCTAGATATCAAGGGAAAGGCTGTAGCCGCTTTTGAAAGTTGAGATATTTGAATATCGCGCTACATTGCTTCTCGAAGCATTTGGAAATAATTTACCGATACTTGGATGTCAAGTGACGTAGCGAGTAATAGCAGAGGTTGAGGCTATTTATTGATTAAATAGTTAACCATGGAGTAGAGACTTGAGACTGGGATCAGATTACTGGCACGGCCAAATAAAAGAGAATGCAATTAGTATCAAGTAAATCGGACCAGGGATTCAAGAGATATGAGGATTTGTAGATTACAACGTGATGACGCGTGACCCTGGCAGTTTTGAATAAAAGCCAGCTGGCCGAGGCATGGTCAGCTCATTCTAACACAAGCAGTTGCCTAGCACGTTGCATCTACGCTGAGCCAAGGCACATGGTTGCCGGATCTACGCAGAAGTTCTTTTCAAGTCGTGATAGTCACGAAAAGTGCTGCGCTACGAGTTGGAACTTAGTAAGTTTACGGCGAGGAGAATCACTGAGGTGATTGATTTTTCTACAGACATTGGTGGAAATATTTATATTTCTACAAGGACATATGCTAGACTTTGTCTAGAAAATAGTATTTTGTCACAGTCCAGTAATAACTTAATACTTGGATGTTTAAATCCATTCCAGTCAGTTTTCATTTTTTGTAACTAGTTAACCACTTCGATCTGTCAGTACACTGAAGACTAGTCTATAACGGTGGCGTTCATTAGTCTACGCAAGGGAAACTACAAGTTGCTTAGCGCATGGTAGATGGTGATATAATAAACCATGCCCAGGGAACGATCTTCAGAACAGCCGTTAATTGCTTAGACTGTCAGTGTTTTTCTTGTACTGATAAGATTACCGTGAGTTATGTTACAACTGACATATCTAAGAAGAGATCACTTAGATCTGACCCTATTTTAACAAACTGTTATGACTTTGATAGAAGCTCATATTAAAATGGAACAACAGTTAATTCAAACGTCGAAAGATACTACCACTATGTCTGACTAGACGGATTTTGGGTATATAATGGCGGCCGATACAAGGATTATACATGCTTGTCCGATAGGGCATGTCTATGGATAAATCTGGTACAGACCAGGTTTACTACGCTTCAAGACCATCAAGAAATGTAAGCCACATTTGAATTATATTATGCCTAGCTAATTGGAACAAACTATTTTTTCTGCAGATGACCAACACATTTATTTATTTTTCGTCGTATTTAAATCTTGCAATGATTTACGCAAGACTTGTTAGAGTTATTCTGAGTATTTTCAGCACTCAGAACAGTTTAGGATCGATGACCGAGCATTTCGAGCATTTATTTGAATATTTCATATTTTTGGGAAATCACGGTATTCAGCCGATGTAACTGTAAAAGTTAATAATTTATTTTTGTTGAGGAATGGATATTTTTCCATATTCGAAGGTTCGAACATGTGGATTCTCACATAATGAGATGATAATTAAACATATTTAAAATGATATAACGAATAATAATAATAATAATAATAATAATAATAATTATCCACTAATAATAATAATAATAATTTTTATAATTTTTCTAAATAATTCTTGGATATTATATTTTCTAATAATCATATGTATTGAGAGAGAGCCTGTGAAGTAGTTTAATCATTTCTAGTCTTGAACAGGAGATTTTCCGAAGGAGAGTGGTTAGCGCAAGCCCGCATTCAACCAACATGTCAGTTCTGGTTGAACAGTTGATATTTGCATTGAGCAAAGTATATTTTTCAGATAACACGGAGAGGCATGAAACGGGAAGCAAATGATATTTGTATCAAATAGGATATTTTTGTATTTATATAAAATCATGACGTAAATACACTCGAAAGTGAAATAAAGATTTTCATATGTATGGTAAATTCACGGGTTGAACTGAATGGTAAAATAAAATAAACTTGTAAGTTTATTAATCTTCCAGTGTTGATAACAAGCAGAGGCTTGATTTATTTTATAAATTTTGGGAAGATAATTTATGTGTGGAGTAGTTGAAATGCCATTCCCAGGTGCGCATGTTTAAGTCGCAGGAATGAAGAGGTTTTTTCGAGCATCAATCAAATAGCAGGTTCGATGGCTCAGGTTTATAGTAGGAGTATTGGAACTACACATTTCGTCGTATGAATGACCCGAAGGTTATTTCTTTAAAACCATCAGTTCTTATTTCAACCTTGTTTACGAATTCCATTTAGACTGTGATTTTGCTTGAACCCGGATTTGTCATGATAGTAGTTTATTCTTCTTCAGAGGAAGACCTTTGCCGTTGTTGTTGTAATATTGTGTTCTTACACAAATAATAGAATGGGCCACTGCCAATTAAAAATAATTCTTTAACCACGAATAATTTGAAGGATGTTTTCAATCCTAGTGCCATGAACTAAATGAATTCATTATAAAACTACAATTCTTATTTCCGCATTCTGTCGAAGAATTGCAAGTTGTGAAAGTTGCTAAAAATGGCCATTAATATAAATATTTTTCCTAATAATGATTCCAAGTGGATAATTGAATAGCTGAATGGTTCAACCATTTATTGATCAAGTTGATGATTCAGAAATCATATATTTTGTTAGGAACTTGAAGTTCATAATGGAGTCACTTCTCGAATGTTAAATGTCAGAAGAACAATTAATTGTTGTTGTGCTTCGCACAGTTCTTCGATGCTATGCTCAAGGTCAAATACTTTTCAGATGTTATTAATATATGTAAATAATTTGTGTTGCTTCTATGATGTTAATATTTTTCGACGATGTATTTTTGAAACTGGAAAACTAAGTGAAAGTTTAAAATTCTATGAACATTTATTCTACGAGTGTTAATACCATGTAAATAGTCAAACAGTGATCTACGATATTTCCAGTATAGACAATTAACTTTGAACTGGAATTAATCATTAATAATTTTGGAACACAGTCTACAGGACTATTAATCGGACTAGTGTTTCCAAAAAGATTGTCAAATGTGTTTGGAAAATTTCTGTATATTGTGTGTAAATAAGTGTGTGGATCGCCACACGTGGATGATGCTGCTTTGAGCATCTTTGCAGTCAATTTTAACTTCAAAATAAACTGAGATAATTTTACAGGATGTGTTACTCCCAATTAAATCTCCTTCTATCCTTATTGTTGCATTGAGCCAAAAATCAGTAAAGCATTTTTTTTTATTTGATGTCGTTTTTGCGATTTGCTTTAACCCATCTGGCGCCCCGGGATATTTTGATTCTCGTGCTGACTGATTATTGGTAAAATGCATATGTGGTCGTGCGGACTCCGGTCTAAACGGGCACAATAGATCACACAGTTCTACTTTGAAATCCCGTATCATTCAGTGTAAAAATAACTCAGTAACTTATGTGTGGAGTGAAGTGCCTGACCCGGATGGCGTTACATTCTTAATGTGCCCACTTTGTAGCTCAAGCCATGGGATCGATACCCGAGCCATAAACTTTCTGCGGTTCTTTCTCCATCTCTCTTCCTTCCCAATACTCGTTACCTTCTCTGTTAGTCTGTCGGGTGGACAGATTCTGTTGAAATGTAGCACCCAATTCTCCAACAAAAGGAATAGACAAAAAATCGGAAATATTACCGACACATCTGCGAACTTATATTTATATCCAATAGAGAAAGTGTGAGAAATAATCCTAGATATTTGCAAAATCGTGTTTTAGGTAGATTTCATTAGAAAGCTAACTATTGCAATAGGTACCATGTTTCGACTTCCGGAAAATTTTGACATATCTTCGCGATTCACATACCCTAAACCCCAAAACCACCGTCAGTTCAAAAGTTTATATATAATTTATGTATATATGTATATATGTATCTATATATATATCACTTTCTTGTGGACACGATAACTACCGAAACTTTGCACCAATCACTTTCAAATTTTTACAGAATATGTATCCCTATAAAATCTCGTTCGAGTTCATTAATGGACACAATCGGTCGAGGGGGTGAAAATGGGAGGCTTTTTACGAAAAAATGAAATATCGCTATAACTCTCTTAATATTTGAAATATCGAATCCATTCCAAGTTCATACTATGTGTCGGATAAGGCCCAATAATATATGTTTGAAACGTTTTTGATGGCATCAACCATTGACCAAAGGGGTGGGAAAAAGTGGTTTTTTCGGGAAACATTAATCATATCTCTCTTAATAGGCACAATATCAAAACCGTACAAAATGGACAATATTCCCCTAATAATTACCTAAAACTTTTGTCTGAAAGAATTTTTGATATGACCCTCCATTACGCCAAGGGATGAAAAAAATGATTTTGGAATTATAATATAATGCAAAGAGCCATCAGAGGTTGCCATGACAACGCTCTTGCACGAGATCACATTCAGTTTTCCATCCGACTAAGTGTGAAGCGGCTTCGGTGACGTAACTGGTAGCATGCTGAACTTCTATGCCCAAGGTCGCGGGTTCAAAGCCGGCCGAAGTCGTCGGATTTTCTAAGAGCGCTAAAATCCCACAGTATGCTTTCCTCTGGAGGGGAAGTTCCAACGTTCGTTGCGAGTTGCTGGTTGCAGTGGCATCTAGTAGCCAAGATCACAACTAGATATAGTTGACGGTAGTATGTAGTAGCAACATTAGGAACTACTGCTTGAAATTGACCGTCTCCAGTCATTACCTGAATTACAGACTAATACAGTCATCACAATTCACACCGTTTATCAGACAGATTCTACACTCACCCAAAGCACACGGGGTTACATGACCGCGTTGTCGCAGCCCCTAAACAGAGGAACCTACTAAAATCTCTGCAGTAGAAATAATTTGCGTGAAGAAGTAAGAGACCGTTAGACAGTTACTCATCTGTGTCGAAACCTTGCATGAGGACAGTGTGACCACAAGTTTAAAGATGGGCCCCAAATGACAAGAAGGTTACCGTCCCCATAAGACAATAAAATATTTAAAATATGCATAAAACGACGAAAAAAAATTAATTAAGCTCCAATTATAAAATACTTTCTCGCAATAAATGAGGTCTGATCCTTCTACGAAAACATGCATATTCTGTCTATTTTCGACTATCCCCAAGTTGCCCGGTGAAATCTGCCTCCGCCTTCCGGCGTGCCGAGAGGACTTTTATTAGTCAGTGTTATAAGGAAAAGATTAAATGGTAATAAAGGGCTGACAATTTGTCATTCCAAATATTTTGATCAAACACGTCAGACAGGATTTAACTTCTTAAGACCGAAGGATATTTGAGTAATAAAAGTAATAATAATAATAATAATAATAATAATAATAGCTCAATGTCATCAAGAACCTAAAGAACAACAAAGAAAGTGGAGAAGATTCGATAACAGCAGAAATGATTAAATGGGCTGAGCCAGAAATTCTAGACGACCTTCACAGAATCCTTGGTGCAGTCTGGGAAACCGAGAAAATTCCAGAAGAATGGAAAACAGCGCTGATCCATCCGCTCCACAAGAAAGGGGATAAGCAGGACGTGAACAACTACAGAGGTGTGTCCCTCCTTTCAATTGTTTATAAAATTCTCTCCAAGATTCTTCTAAACAAAATAGAAGATACGCTGGACAAACAACTAGGCGAGTACCAAGGAGGGTTTAGGAAAGGACGCTCCTGTGTTGAGCAGTTCTTCAACTTGAAATCAATAATCCGTCACAGACTGCTGAGTAATAAGAAAATTGTGGTATCCTTCATAGACTTTAAAAAGGCATTTGATTCAGTGGACAGAGAGACCATAGACAGGATCCTAAGGGAATTTGGAATCAAAACCAAACTAGCAAATATAGTCAAAGAGACCCTAACAAACACAACTTCCAGGGTGAAGTTCATGGGAGAGCTTTCTCGGCCGTTCCAAATTAAGACAGGAGTCAGGCAAGGGGATGGCCTATCACCAATCCTTTTCAACTGTGTCCTAGAGAAGGTTGTGAGAATTTGGAACTCGGAATTGGAGAGTCGAGGAATAAACCCATTCTGCCTCGGGAGGAAGTCGGTAGGAATTAAAGTCAACTGCCTGGCGTTTGCAGATGATTTTGCAGTACTATCGGAAACCACGGAAGAAGCAGTCATACAAATCAACCTCTTGGAAAAGATCGCTAGCCAAACAGGACTAAGGATATCAGTTGAAAAGACAAAATTTATGACAAATGACAAACATGGACCAAGGTTCCTTGACACGGAGATAGGACGGATTGAAAGGGTAAAAAATTTCAAGTTCCTAGGAGAGACTATACAGGAGAATGGGTTAGAAAAAGCAGCTGTAGGAGATCGAATTATAAAAATGGAAAGAGCGTATGGATTAACAAAAAATATCTACAACAAAAAGTGCATCTCCTGGAATGCCAAAATAAGGCATTATAACACTGTCGTAAAAACAGAGTGCCTCTTTGCCAGTGAATGTCTCTCGATGAACTATAGCCTCGAAAAGCTAGAAGTCATGGAAAGGAGAATTCTTAGAAAAATCATGGGTGCAGTTCAGACTGAAGATGGATGGAGACTGAGAAGCAACGGAGAAGTCTACCAGAACGTGGAAAGAATCTCCGCGTCTATGCGGAAGAGAAGGCTGACATTCCTCGGACATCTCTATAGAATGAACGACCATAGATTAACTAAACAAATATTCGACTATCTCTGGAAGAAAAAGACCATCACAACATGGATTAAGGAAGTTAGGAAAGATTTAGAAAAGTTAAACATCACAGAATCTCAAATGCTAGAAAGAAATGTATTTAAGAGCAAAGTGAACAACCTGGAAGGGTTTCAAGATGAAGGAAGACCTAAGAGAAGTGGACGAACTTGGACAGAAGACCAAAGAAAAAATGCCAGTGAACGCATGAAGGAATATTGGAGACGGAGGAAACTCCAGGCAAAGAATAAGAATAAGAAATAAAGTTGTTGCGTGATCCTAAGTGGTCAATTCGCTTGAAAAACAAGATGTTCGGGAAAGAACATATAGCCTACTTTCTCCGAAATGTATGGGTATAGTTATAACTCTCTGTCCTTATCATCTCCTAATTTCTTCCTATTTGAAGTGCAAATTGGCACACAGGATTTGAACAGTGGCGTTCAAACCATAGTTTATAATTTACCCCAGCATTCTGCAATTTCATCAGCAAACACTCCAAACACCGACTACTTACAATAATTGAAACTTCGTTGCTCTAATAAGGCCCATCTACAATGCGCAGTCGGCAGTCCGTAGTTGGTAGTCCTCGGTCGGCAGTCGCGATCGACTCCGTGTATACTATAGGCACCATACACAACATGAAGTTGCAGTTGGTAGCTGGCAGTTGGCAGTCGAGAATTTTATCCTTGACTGCCAACTACCCGACTGCAGCAATGTAATAGCCAATCAGAGCAGATCAGAAACTGACGTCACGTTGTTGTTCTGTGTCGTGTACGAATGATATAGAACTAAGTGAAGTAACTTCGCAACCCGTTAATTTATAGGCTAATCTTAAATACACGGTATAACAAAATAATCCATCTCCAAATCATCCATATTGCAAGTTTTGAGATTATCAACAACGCCTCTGTGCACAAGGAATAAACGAATGTTACTGTATTATTACTCCTAGCAGTCGTTAAGACTGGGTTCACTAACTGGCCGGTATAGAGCGCTGCTCGAATCTATAGTTTCTGCATAGTACAACTGAAGGCTGGAAGATGTCACTCCAGTGGAGAATGTCGTTTTTTTTAATATATAATTTCCATTGCAAAAAGCACCATATAAAGCTTTATTTTATAACGCCTCAGTACTCAAGAAACAATAAATATAAAAACTAGTCGTGATATCTAGTTGTGAAATATCGAACAATATAATCCTAACAGAGCGAGTGCATTCTAGCGGCCAGAAGAAGAAACTTTTCAATAAAATCTGTTACCTTTTTGTCAGCTAGATGTCTCGATTAAATCTGCTGGCGAATTATGTTTTAATTAAGTATATGTTTTGCACCGTAATATGCACAATATAACGCTTAATTTTAAAACGTCTGAGTCATTACAAAGCAACAAATATGTAAAATGTCAAGCAAAAAACGTATCTCTGATGGGGTTTGAACCATAGGCATATGAATGACAGACTAACGCTCTACCACTGAGCTAATTGTGTCAACGAATATCGTCCTATATAAAATGACTTACATAGAACTTGTTAGCAAATAATGATTTATACTAAACGATTTCATCACTGAAGTATATTATTTATATATAAAGCATTTCATACAAAGTTTATTTATTTTGTTTCAGTACGCTATATTGCATCCAATACTCAAATTAGTGAAATATAAGTCAGGCACAAGATATCCGCTGCCATCTTGTCTTATTAATGAATCAGCTGAGCTTTTTAAAATCACGTCTGCACTATAGTATTACAAAATAAACTTTTAATTTCGTACGTGCCTCTTCCTTTAGAACAGTTAAAACGATTCTCGGCTCGATAATCGGAACTGGTGGGTCCCATGATATGGATTATAAAGTTTGCATAATTCGCACGGCCGCCATCCTGAAATGGTATGGCGGACGACCTTGTAGTTTGGTCACAAGACGCATCCTATACGAAGGTATGTTGTTACCAAATTTGGTAGAGATTGGATGATTTGGTTAGTCGTTATTTGATTTTACGTTTTGAACGTTTGAGTGGCCGCCATTCAGTTTTAGTAAAGATGGCGGCGATATAAAACATGACACTGAGGTGTCCTTTGCTAGTGCTACCTTTGTACCAAATTTCGTTCAATTCGCATTCACCGTGTTCGAATTGATAGGGGGGGACAGACATTCAGAGTACACACACTCACACACACACACATACACACACACAGACTCACACACACACATACACACACACAGACAGACACACATACATACATACACACACACACATACACACACACAGACAGACACACTTTTTTCGCCCTGTGTTGATCTCATAAGTCTACTTTCATTTTTTGCAAAAATCGAAAGTAGGCTAAAAAATAGCTCAATAATGATAATAATGAGCACAATAATAGCAATAATAATAATAATAATAATAATAATAATAATAATAATAGTTACGTTGTAATATACCAGAAATGTGTTATATGTACTGTATAAACCAAAAATAATAATAATAATAATAATAATAATAATAATAATAATTAATGAAACCTACCTTTTTATTGCGACCGTACTATATTGACCGAGCGGACAGTTCACCATAACAGGCCAGATATTGTGATCATCAATAAGAAGGTTAAAGAAGCCATCCTGGTTCATGTAGCAGTTCCAAATAGCAACAACTTAAAGACAAAGCACGACGATTAGATCTTCAATTATAAATACCTTGTGGAGCCTATCAGGAAACAATGGCAAATTGGAAAGGTGAAGATCATACTAATTGTTATATCAAGCACTGACGTAGTACCAATGAATCTAGTACAGGGGTTGAAAGAACTTGATCTAGACACAAATTAATGCAAGACAAAGCAAAAAAAATCAGTCACCATTGCGACAACCAGATTAGCTAGAAAATTCATGGACTAGTGAAAATAGTTTCTAAATTGTGGTGATTACGCTCTGATTTCTAGACTAATAATTTGAATAGTTGCCATATACAATATTTGCCAGATAATGTTCTGAGAGTGAGTTAATAATAATAATAATAATAATAATAATAATAATAATAATAAGTGATAATTAGTTTCTGAAACTGAGGGGTTTATCCAGGCGATACAAGACAAAGTCATCACTTAAAGAAGCTACAAATTAATGACGAGTGCAGAAAATGCAACACCGGCTCAGAAACTACTGAGCACATTACCAGTAATTGCATAATTCTATCGGTGACACCCTATACTAATAAGCATAAATATATTGCCAAATTATCCAGCAAGAAATTGCCCTGAGCCGATCTCTCATCTACAGCAGGACACCTTACTATAAATACTCTCCAAAGAGCGTCCAGGAAAATGAAGATTTTAAAATCTACCTTTATCGAACTATTTTAAACCAACACAACAACCCCTCCTAATAGACCTTTATATAACGTTATAGAGAAGAAGAACTAGCACACAAAATTGACATCGCTATCCTAAATAGCCATAATATAGACTATATTGTAAATACGGTGAGAATATTGAGAAATATACTCCACTAGCTATGGAAGCTTGGAGAATCTGCAAACAAAGTAATGACACAATCCTTCTCTATCTCCTTTCTCCTATTGTTCCTAGACAACCTCGTGGTGTAGCGGTTAGCATTCTTATCTCTCGGTTCTATCCCCACCTCAGCCATCCTGGAAGTGGTTTGCCGTGGTTTACCACGTCTACTCTAGGCAAATGACGGGATGGTTGTTAACGTAAGGCCACGGCCTATTCCTTCTCAATCCTCACCTGAATTACAAATACACACACTACTACAGACACTACAATAACACAGGTTATCAGAAATATTATACCCATATAGATATAGTAAACGGGGCTAAATGACCACGATGTCCAAGCCCCTCAAATGAAAAACCAACAATAAAAACCTATTGGTCTTATATCCAATTATTTTCCAAAATTAACCAGCTAAACGAAATCTACCAATGTACACTCACAACATTTCAAAATAATAGTTCGTCACGGAACTAAACTTGTTGAATACCCCGTATTTATCTCTTGGAAAAGAGTTGTTGTTGATAATTTTAGTGGCTGCGACATCGTGGTCATATAGACTCGCGTATTTGTGTTTGCGTTGAATTAGTGTGATAACCTGCGTTATTATGATGGCAGTAGGGGGCTAATAGGAGTTCTATCGCACTCTAGAACCCACTTCACCCCACTACTAAGCCTCAGCCATGTAATATTTGCGAAAGCTCGCGAGCCCATGGTCCGTTTTTGCCATGCGACATATCGTTGGACTCGATCTGACGGGGGCTTTGCAATGGACCACGTATTATATTAAAAAAACGAAATATTGTTTTTGAAAGTAGGCGATAGTTTGAAAACCGAACATGATACAACGTTGTGGCATGGTTCAAACGAATGGCGTTTATGTCCTTTATTTTTTATAATAATTTATTTTTATTTTTTGACATTTTTTCAACACTGAAATGTTGAAATTACTATATTCTGGAAACTAACAAGTTTACAAAAACGTTTGTTTGACATAAATGAAAGATCCCTAACTCCTCTACTCCCAAAATAAATTTCAAGTCTCTAGGGTAAAAATGCAATAATAGTAGTGTGGTAGTTCTGCTTCCCAGCCTACTTACCTACGAACTTTGCCGGTATCTCTCGAACGCAGGATCGGGTTTTAACGAACGAGGTGTTGTTGGCGTTGGGGTGACCCTAGAGACTTGAAATTTATTTTGTGCGTAGAGGGGGTAGGGACCTTTCATTTATGTCAAACAAACTTTTTTGTAAACTTGTTAGTTTCCAAAATATAGTAATTTAAACATTTCAGTGTTTTGAAACGATGTCAAAAAATAAAATAAATTATTATAAAAAATAAAGGACATAAACGCCATTCGTTTGAACCATGGCACAAAGTTCTATCATGTTCGGTTTTCAAACTATCGCCTACTTTCAAAAACAAAAATTTTCAATTTTTAAAAAAATATAATGCGTGGTCCACAGCAAAGCTCCCGTCAGCTCGAGTCCAACGATATGCCGCATGCCAAAATCGGACCATGGGCTCGCGAGCTTTCGCAAATATTACATCGCTGACGCTAGGTAGTGGGGTGAAGTGGGTTCTAGAGTGCGATAGAACTCCTAGTAGCCCCCTACTGATGGCTATACTACAGTGCTGTGTGTATTTGAAAATTATTCACAGGATTGGGAAGAAGGTGGCCATGTCCTTAAGTTAGGAACCATTCCCAGCATTTGTCAGGAGTAGAAGTGGGAAATCCATGGAAAACCACATCCGTGATGGTTGAGATGGGAATCGAACCCGTCTCTTCTCAGTTTTGCCTCATGAGGCCGAGTGTGCTCCGTTCCAGCACTCACAACAGAATTAAAATTTCTTGGCAGAGCTGGGAATCGTACCCGGACCTCTGGGGTGACAGTCAGAAATGCTTTGAGCTACACCACGAGCGAGAAGAATAAAGTTCTGACCATATAATAAACCGAGAAGTTCTTTAACAGCAGATTTCAAGTAAACCTCAATCGTTTGTACAATGTAAGGGGTACACAATCATGTAAGAGTTATTTTCCATACCGGTACTAATAACGCGAGCAAATATGCATGAGAATCTCTTCTGGTGGCCCTACTACATTACAGGATCATTAATTGCATCTGAAGTTTATGTTCTCTAGACTCTGTTAGACTTCACAATGTTCGGTTTTAATACAATATTGTTATTAGATTTTGAAACTACACAAAGTTCAATAGTTACTTGAGCCCCGCAGGCTTTACAATATGATGCCTGTTGTTCTCATATAAAGGTGTGTTAGTTTAGTTCCTCTGATAACAACTTTGTATTCGAGAAGCGATCTATTGTACAAACACCCAGGGGAACTGGTCTAGCGCAGGGGTATTCAACCCAAGTCCCGTGGACCACATGCAACACTTTGTACTACTTCCAAAGTCGCCCAAGAAAAGTTTCAAATCTTCATTCAGCAGCCCTGGAGATATAAAGATGCATACGGTACAATACAATATCGTATTGCCCGATATATATATTTGGAGCCACAAGTATTTTTGGTTTTGCTTGTCAGTCAAGATGTTTATTAAGTTGTTGTAATAATATAGAGAAAACAATGAAACTTATAAACAGAAGCAATGAGATAATAATAAAAAGATCCGAGCCTTACAGTAGTCGCATATGATGAGTAACATCTGACATGTTATCCTACTCGTATACTACACAGCTTGGACATTCTTAAAATGTTAATTTACACTCCATTTTCATACTGGTACTATGATGAATGTATAGATTGAATTGGAGATATGCTACTGCCACATTTGTGGCGCTGCGGTCAAGCTGTTAGTCTCTCACCAAGGTAGACCGGGTTTGATTCCCGGTCAATACATGTGAGATTTTCAAATTGAAATGCCATGTCCTGTGGTTCGCATTCCACGTAAAAGGGAGGTACCGTGGATCATGATCGTGAGATTAACGGACACGCAAAACTACAAGTTTCCTTCCTTCCTTTTACATTAATAATTCATAATAACAAAGTGACACACAACGTCGACAGTACTCTCAAATACTGTGAGCACATTCCTCAGTAACTCTAACATTCATTATTCTCAAGGCTCTCATACAGTTCGTCGTAAACAATCAAAACATGGCTTCCTACAATCAAGAAATGACCTTGTCTCACATATGATGAAAATACAGCTTTTATTCCACTCATATAACAACATTCTGTTATGCATTTAATATTTGACTACTGAACCCGCTGAGCTAAGGTTCATGTGATATTTTTATAACAGCACATTTATGATGGGATGTAGTACCTTTCAACACACCCAGAAAGCCACGTGGAGCTGAGAGCTCACGCTATACTCTTTGAAGTAGCGGTGAATCGCACTTTTGACTTTGGTGAAGTCTGCTAATTATTTATCTGAGGTCTTATTAATTAATTTTATCTTTCCACGAGACTCAGAATATTCCATTTCGTCATGCTGCATTATTAAAACATTTTGGAGAATGTTATTTTCACTTAAGGTAAGGTAATAACCTTGCTGATACGCAAACAGGAATGTAAGTAGTCGCTCAACGACTTCGTTTTGACGACCTACTTCCTAGAGGAACTCAGTGCCTTGCACTACGTCTGGAGAATCCGCCCCGTGTAGGCGTGAAATTGCATCCGTCCTATAAGACGTAGACAATATCCGCTGTTTAGCGTGGAAGTTATTATCAGGTGCCATCGTGCACGAATATACTGCAAATCACTGTCATTTATGCACAGTGAGCCACAAGAAGCATATTGGGAAATAATTGGCAAGTATAGTGAATTTTATAACATTACCGTAACACCACATTTTTGTACCCACGTGTTTGTGGAGGGCCGAGTGCCTGGTGAAAAATATAGAGGTAAACTTGTTATAACTACTTTGAATAAGTGTGATTATGAATGTATAACATATTTGAATTGCCACAGTGAATTTTTCAATTCCAAAACGACGCACATTTCACGGATGCCACGTGATATAAAAGTGGCGTCAGCACACGTGAAGAACCACAGAACAGTGCTTGCCCACGTATTAATTCGATATCTGCGAAATAAAGGCTGTGTTATCTATTGCAATTAAAGCCTGTAACATTTACTACGAACATTGTGATTTTGAAGTGAAAGAATGAACTGCTACACGATTTATTTCACCACCCACGTGATCAGACTATTCTACACCATGTTTGAGACCGACATCATGGGCTAATACCATCATGGTATGAGGGTGATGTTTCTATTGGAACCAGAATGATGGTGGAACTTCCAGAACAGCGAACGAGGAGGAAGGAACCCAGGATGCCATTCCCAGGCATATCCAGTACATCCACGAGGTTATCGACAGGGACAGATCGAACCCTGGTGTTTGGAGGAGTCCAGATGGGAGTCCTGATGAGGATGATACCGTTCCGGAGAGCCAGGGATGAATTTGTACAACCCTTGTCGTTGAACAGAGGGCTGAGTGAGAGCTCCTCCATTTCGTGAGTTTTTGTACACCCTTTCCCGTTCTAGTTTCTGGTGGTATAGTAGGTTTAATGTAGTTTGTGAACCAACCGAACTCAGTGTCAGCCATTTTTATAGGTAGGGAATGTAACTAGTCTAATTAGATGTCATTTATTTCAGTTAGAGTGAGACACCCTTGAGTCAGACATTTTGGTCAGCCCTGGTGCAGCTTGATGAACGTCGTAGAACGTCAATGCCTATCTTTTGCTAAACGTGACCGTAGTCTTTTGAGGCTACTTTGTTTAAACCTATTTGGGGTGATTTTTCAAGTCTTTGCTGACTTAAGTTATGGCAATCTGATGCCAGGGTTATTTCTTTAACTGCATTCTTTGCAGCCAGTCTTTGTTACACCCCTGACTTCGTTAGAACAGTCGTATCGGTTAGGTAATCGACTGTAATTACCAGTTTTGTAACTGCATTATATTTCATTTGAAATGAGCTCAGAAGCCATTCTTGGTCAAATGTGGACCTAATAAGTAGAAGGAATGTTTCGTTGTCTAGCATCGAACCCAGTTCCCAACGTATCATTAAGCAGATCCAGAGTGTGGAATCTGCGTCACAATTATTATTTTGTTAGTGTCATGTGAAGACACGTATTTATTTGATGTTGTACAAGCAACTACTGAATTATATCTTTGTAAGCAAAGAGCTCCAGTAATGTGACATTGCTATCATTTAGATGTCTTTGGTTTGAAAGACGGAATTATATTATTGTATTCAGATTTATAGCGTGTTTTTTATACACGTATTCTTCGAGGTTTATAACCTATGGAAAAGATTTTATGATGAGGCCAGATGTACAGTTTTTATTTTGTTTAAATCGCCAGCCTTGATAGTGTGTTGTGTCAGATGAGCGCAGGAATGTTGTAGCCTGCTAGCGACACAAACTGGTTTGTGACCCAGTGCCCTTGAGCGCACGCTTGTATTGTGAGACAGAATTACTTTGACAAGAGACAGAATGCTTGTTGTATTCGCTTTTCCTTTCATTGCAACTTAGCTCATGGAACCCAGTGTCCAACCTTGTATCTGATCACATGTTTTTATAGATTGTTTTTTGTTAGTTAAACGCACTGTTGCGTGTACCGTCATTTGACGTGTACAGTTATGTCAGGTTTTCTATAGTATGTTGTAGGCTACCCTGTTATAGGAGGAATTTATTGTATGAAGGTATTTTGTGTGTGCATTGTCCGGGATTGTTTCCGTTGACCAGATGTTATTGGAGGGTTACTGAGTGTGCAGGCCCATCCCAGAGTTATTGAACGCGAGCTGTGCGCCGCTGGTAACTTGTGTTATTGTGTGTCCGAGTTGTTATTGCTCGTTGATTATATTCCGACTTTTGAGTCGAGGCTTTTGGTGGAGATTGATCTCAGTGGAGACACTCCGTGCCCAGGCTATTGTCAGTATTATTCGCCATAAACCAACGATAAACCTAAACCGACATCTTAATAATAAAACGCATAATTTTGGTAAAACAAAAGCTAACTAACGAATTCTTTCTATCTAACTTTGTTCTTTTGCATTTGGAACCTGCTGACATGGCCGTGCAGATGAAGGTATTTATTTTGAGGAAATTACTAAGACAGCTGATACTTTTGAAGCGACCTGAAGCATGCTCGAACCTTGAGTTCGTAGCTTGTGGAGCGCAGGCCATGCGATGTTAGACGTAGTCTTAACTACGCAGTCGTCACCGTAACTACACACTTTAGATGACTATGGCTTACAAAGAGTAAACCAAGGTGCAGGCAGGCATTTTAATAAAACTGTTGTCTCTTTCATTACTTATTTATGATGTACAAGTGTATGAATCCTACATGTTACCTCATTGTGTGCTGTTAGCACGTAGTTTCTAAGAATAATTAAAAGTTTTTTTTTACAAGGCTGTTCACTTAGCTTTTGAATGTAATTGTTTTCTATTACGGACGTCATCGCCGTAAATTTTGTTATTAATTGGTAGGACTTAGTTAGACGAATTAACGTTAAATGTAAATGCGGAGATGGTATCATCCTAACTTAGATTTGTTTTGCTACCCTGTTAAATGTAAATTCTGATATTAGCTTGATCATGTAACTTGAACTAGGGACTTGCGTCGTACCATTTTCCTAGTGTTGCTGTTGTTGCTTTGTTATTGTGAGATAGATCTTTCGCGAGGGTTTTCCGTAACTTCTCAGGTAGGGACCTGCTCTTTGTTTTTGATTGTTTATTAGCTTGCGGATTAGCCGATTGAAACCCTCCGAACTAGGCTAGGGGCTTGTGAATTTTAACAATAAATTTTCACGGTGTTTGACATAAGTCTGGATGTTTATTTTCTCAGTCTAGTTTTTAAGGTGAACCTTTCCTTAGGCAGTCTATGACCATCGTCACCATGTACCACGATCCCTGTGGACTACAGTTTCTCGTGCCGCTTTGGCCTATTTGGAAGTTCACCTGATCCTCACGGCAATTATGTCCGACGGATGAGATGTTAGAGAAGACATTTCGGCTGTTGGCTATCCTGACAGCTCCACCGACGGTCTCACTACTCACCCACAGCTTGACAATAATGCCGCTTACTTAAATGTAATTTGTCGTCTTTGTCCTACCTCATGTGATATTCAACCTTGAACGTGAAGTTTCATAAACTGACCAATGCCAAATGAAAGTCGGTGAAACATTTGCCACTGTGCTCGCCAAGCCAGTGCCTGCTAAATGCACTGCCTACTGTATTGCCATAACATTCTCGCGCTACAGAGCACACACTGCCTTGTTTCCAATACACACATTTTCAATTGCACATCCAGCAGGCAGTGCGTCTTCACTTCCGTTCTATCCACTTCCGCCCGATTCACTTCCGTCCCATTTTTCTGGCATAGCGCCTTCACTTCCGTTCGATCCCCTTCCGCCCGATTCACTTCCGTCCCCAATTTTCAAAATCACTCCCACAAAACTATCCAGCAACCGATCGGAAAGATGTTACACATCAATAAATCCACTCTGTCTACCTCTGGTCTTCTATGCTCTTTGACGTGCATATTCTTTCTTCATTGGAAGTGCTGCCACAGACTAGATGGCATTTCGATAGAGCTGCCATCTGTCAATGAAAACGCAACTCAATTGGGTGAGCTCTGGCATAGAGTGAATTGTTGTTGTCATATCCTATACTAGAGATATTTTGCGTGCCATATTTTACGACTCACCATTCAAAAATCCAACCCGCGATCTTGGTATCACACTACCATTAGTGGTGGCGATTTTTAGCATTTTTCAATCAGAAATTATAGCCTTATCATCAGAATTACTAAATTGTTTATACACTTATTAACACACTTCTCTAAAAACTAGTGGGGTTCAAGTGGATGACATTTTTCACCCGTCAAGCGAGCATCATCAGATCCAAAAATAAAAGACAAATAATTAATGTTGAAATATAATTTGTTAATAATGATCGTAGACCCTACGTTTATTTGTTGTAAAAGAGTGGACTTCATGCAGGATCCTTTGACCTAAGCTTGTAATCCTGAAAATAAAAATCTAATCAATCAATCAATCAACCTTTTAGTATTACATAAACAATTTGAAGACTAGCTTTAATTTAGGGCTATTTTCTGCTTACGAATTCTAATTCCATTCGATTTAGTAGTGCTGGAGCCAAGCGCAGCAAACGACTAACAGACAGAATTAAACTTAGGGTATATTTGGTCATTGTTCATTTCAACCAGGTTAAATATAAAAGTTTGGTCGAAAGCTCAAAATGTTCAGACAGCTTACTTTACTTTTAGAGATGATTCGAGAATGGTAACTGTCTCTCTATTTGTGTGTGTGTTAATATGAATGTAAGAACATTTTCTAGGCATTTGTTTCTATTCGAAGAGTAAATTAATAGAAAGTGCTTATTCCATGAATATAATTTCAAACAATCTTATTTATTAACCACTATTCCCATTTTGGTGTTTCCGGGACCAAGCTTTATAGAAACAAAATCCTTATTATTTGCATCGCTGTATGTAATGGTATTTCACCACATCTGAAGCTACAATGATTCATGCTATGTTGTTATCAATGATTGGATTATCCTTTTGGTCGAAAAGTCAAAACAGTATGAATTTGATAATTCCGCTATATCTAGTAACAGTCTGTTAGAAATACATAGATCAGACATAAGATCTCACTGCGCTAATTTACTAAATGCCTGGTAATCTCTTCTCCCTTCGCAATTTACGAGGAAATCAACGTCCAGAAGCAAAATTGCCGCACCTACCTTGATGTAGTGTCCGTTTCCTATAAGGTAGACGTCCAAGCATATATACATGTAAAGTGAGCTGATATTGTCTCTTGACTTATCGGCATCACGCATGTGACGAAGTGCCCCTAAAGCTGCGACACATTGAGGATAGACTGGCATGAATCTCACAGCGGGAATTATGCATAAACGTTGTCAGGACTGTTCCAAGCTTTATGTATGGGGTCTTGTCACGCAATGGCTATAAGCCTCGCCCAAAGAGGAATTTAATTTGCGGCCATTGTATTAGAAACTGTGAGCGATTAGATAATACAAAAAGGTATGAGTTTTACTCTGCGAAATGGATTAATATAGGCGTAATAACCGTGACAAAGATTCACGAGGTTATTCTCAGAACTGGGCTAGACATCAAATAACAACATTGTTGCAGGTGGATTGTTCGAGATTTATTTTAACCATGTTAACATGCTGGTATTCACAACACCTAATAGCGCAGCGAAAGGAGTCTAATTCAGGCTTCATGACTTGAAAGATTAGTGTAGGGCTCCGCGGCGAAATCCTTTGTAATTGTTTTTGTTGTTGCTTACTTTCAGTCGTTGTGACATCATGCTCATATAGCCCCGTGTACGTGTGTGTGTGGAATAATTTGTGTTATTGTGATGGTTGTAGGCCTACTAGTGTGTGTATTTTGAAATTGGGGATAGGATTGGGAAGGTGGAGGCCATGACCTAAAATTAGAAACCATCCCAGCATTTGCCTAGAGTATAAGTGGAGGAATCCACGTATAAATACTTCCAGGATGGCTGAGGTAGGAATCGAACCCTCCCCTTCTCAGTTTTGTTCACGAGAGAAGCTGTGTGTACCCCGTTTTAGACCCTAAGACTAGAATTAAATTTCTTGTTAGAGTCAGGAAACAAACCCGTTAATTCATGTCCGACATGTTGGATTTTGAGCGCATGCGCGAAGGTATCCTTACCTAATTGGTCAATGAATGAGCTCTGATTTGCTGGAGAAACTGTCTCATAATGAAAAACAGTACTATAATGACCATCATTATGATACAGTTTTCTGACGTATAATATTTACATTTCGATATCGTGGAACATATAATAATAATTACAACCACTTGCACTACAACCCATGCAAAGCCTAGGCCTACCAAGCGACCGCTGCCCAGTCATTTGGCCTGCAGATATTGGGGTGACACGTGATCAGCGCATCGGGTCCCTTTGGCCGTTAATCTTGGTTTTCGTGATCGGGGCGCTGCTTCACTCTCAGGCAGCTACTCAATTGTTCTCACGAGGCTGAGTGCACTCCGTTCCAGCCATCGCGTCAGTTTCTAAAATCCCTGACGGAGCCGGGAATTGAACCCTGGGCATCCGGGTGAGAGGCAGGCGCGCTACCCCAACACTACGGGGTCGGTGTAATATTGTATCACATATTTTTAAATAATGTACCTTCCTCGTGAAAACTAGACTAAAACAAAGTAAAACAAAAATTGTAAACATTGAACAAGAATTCAAAATCCATGCTGAAAACTCTCCGTTTTCTTCATTGGAAACCCTTCTCAATTTTCTTGATGTTTGTCCTTCCACTGTTACTGACTCTTATTATGTTATTGTTAATATAAACAAGGAAGGACACTTTGTAGACTATATTTGGACAAAAGGTACCTTTTATAAATTTCTATACTGTGTTGTGTGTGTCTGGTGGCAGTTGCATTGTTTATTAGATATACTGTAGCTCATTGTTTCATTAGACTGTGATGTGTGAGGGTGCATGTGACTGTGCCTGGTGACAGACTGTTGTAGTGGTAGTATTTTGTTGTTGGTAGAACTTTAGTATTTTTTCGTTAGTAGAATTTTGTTGTTTAATTGTTAGTAGAAGACTAGTATTTTTGTTAGTAGAATTGGTCTATTACTTATTCAGAAAGGGAGTAGCTGCCTTTCAGAATAAATCAATTCTTTACTTCTTATGGACGGTTAAGATATTGATAATATAAGCCAACTAATGGCTACACTACGTTCTGCTGCACGGCTGAAAGCAACGGGAAACTACAGCCGTAATGCTCTTCCCGAGGATATGCACCTCTCTATGCATAATTACAGATTAGCTCAGGACAGGGAGGCGTGGAGAGCTGCATCAAACCAGTCAAAAGACTGAGGACTCAAACAACAACATAGGCTACATCATTCCGAAAATAAGTGTAATTCAACTTAACCGATGACCTCTCATTTAAACTTCTTTTCTTATCTCGCGTCTACTATTCAATTAATCGATTCTTCGGTTAGCCGATTAATTTAAGGATCGATTAACAGAATGAATGGTAAGTCAATTCATTGATTAATCTTTTTCGATTAATTTCAAATTATTCGATTAATCGATTAACCAAGCATCGCTTATTCCCAGGGCTCGGATTTTGATGACCTAAAAATGATTAAAAAAAGTCCTCTCGGCACGCCGGAAGGCGGAGGTAGATTTCACCGGACAAACTTGGGGATAGGCGAAAATAGGCAGAATATGCAGATTTTCGTAGAAGGATCAGACCTCATTTAATGCGAGAAGGTATTTTATAATTGGAGCTTAATTAACTTTGTTTTTCGTCATTTTTTGCTTATTTTAAACATTTTATTGTCCTATGGGAACGGTAACCTTCTTGTCATTTGGGGTCCATTTTTATACTTGTGGTCACACTGTCCTTATGCTAGGTTTCGACACTGATGTGCAACTATGTAACGGTCTGTTACTTCTTCACGCAAAATTATATCTACCGCAGAGATTTTGGTTGGTTCCTCAGTTTAGGGGCTGCGACAACGCGGTCATGTAACCCCGTGTACTTTGGGATGGCTGTATTAGTCTGTAATTCAGGTAAGGACTGCAGACGGTCAATTTCAAGCAGTAGTTACTAATGTTGCTACCAGGTACTACCGTCAACGACACCTAGCTGTGAACTTGGCTACTAGATGCCACCGCAACCAGCAACTCGCAACGAACGTTGGAACTTCCCCTCCAAAGGAAAGCATACTGAGGGATTTTTGGTGCTCTTAGAAAATCCGACGACTTCGGCCGGCTTTGAACTCGCGACCTTGGGCATAAACATTCAGCATGCTACCAGTTACGTCACCGAAGCCGCTTCACACTTAGATGGAAATCTGAATCTGATCTCGTGCAAGTGCGTTATCTTGGCAACGTCTGATGGCTCATCCCTCATCAATTTAGTAGTGTTGCCATGGCAACCACTGATAGGTCTTGGCATTTTCTTATAATTCCGAAATTATTTTTCTCATCCCTTGGCATAATGGTGGGTTATATCAAAAATTCTTTCAGACAAAAGTTTTAGGTAATTATTATGGGAATATTGTCCATTTTGTACGGTTTTGATATTGTGCCTATTTAGAGAGATTTGATTAATGTTTCCCGAAAAACCCACTTTTTCCCACCCCTTTGGTCAATGGTTGGTGCTATAAAAAAAACTCTTCAAACATACATTTTTGGGCTTTATCCGACACATAGTATGAATGTTGAACGGATTCGATATTTCACATATTAAGAGAGTTATAGCAATATTTCACTTTTTCGAAAAAATAGCCCCCCATTTTCACCCCCCAACGACCGATTTAGCCCAGTAACGAACTCGACCGAGATTTTATAGGTATACGTATTCGGTAAAAAATTCAAAGTGATTGGTACAAAATTACGGCAGTTATCGTGTCCACAATAAACTGATATACATATACATACATAAATTATATATAACTTTTGAACTGACGGTGGTTTTGGGGCCTGGGGATGTGAAACGCGAAGATATGTCGAAATTTTCCGGAAGTCGAAACATGGTACCCATTGCAATAGTTAGCTTTCTAACGAAATCTACCTCTGGTTGGTTCCTCAGTTTAGGGGCTGCGACAACGCGGTCATCTAACCCCGTGTACTTTGGGTGAGTGTAGAATCTGTCTGATACACGGTGTGAATTGTAATGGCTGTATTAGTCTTAATTCATGTAAGTACTGCAGACGGTCAATTTCAAGCAGTAGTTCCTAATGTTGCTACCAGGTACAACCGTCAACGACACCTAGCTGTGAACTTGGCTACTAGATGCCACCCCAACCATCAACTCGCAACGAACGTTGGAACTTCCCCTCCAAAGGAAAGCATACTGAGGGATTCTAGTGCTCTTAGAAAATCCGACGACTTCGGCCGGCTTTGAAACCGCGACATTGGGCATAGACATTCAGCATGCTACCAGTTACGTCACCGAAGCCGCTTCCCACTTTATCAGGCGGCTTTGGTGGCGTAGTCGGTAACATGCTGAGCTTCTATGCCCAAGATACCGGGTTCAAACCCGGCCGAAGCCGTCGGATTTTTTAAGAGCGTTAAATATCCCTCAGTATGCCTTCCTTCGGAGGGGAAGTAAAGCCGGCGGTCCCATGTCATAGATTTATGGCATGTTAAAGATCCTTCCACTAATTGCACCTGTGTGAAGCTAAATTGGATAGGTTAAGAATGTATACAACGCTCTTAGGTTTCTATGTTCGTTGCCAAGAGCCGACTGCGGCGGCGTCTAGTAGCTCAGTTCTGAACTTGGCCTCGTAGTCGTTGACAGTGGCGCTTGGCGGCAAAAGTAGGAACTATCTGAAAAATTGTTAGTTGCAGTACTTAAATTAACAAACAGATAACACACACTAATACAGTCATCACAATTAACACCGGTTATCAGACAGATTCTACACACACCCAAAGTACACGGGGCTACATGACCGCGTTGTCGCAGCCCCTAAACTTAAGAACCAACCAACCAACCACTTAATCAGATGGAAATACTGAATCTGATCTCGTGCAAGTGCGTTGTCATGGCAACGTCTGATGGTCCATGCCTCATCAATTTAGTAGTGTTGCCATGGCAACCACTGATAGCTCTTGGCATTTTCTTATAATTCCGAAATCATTTTTCTCGTCCCTTGGCGTAATGGTGGGTCATATCAAAAATTCTTTCAGACAAAAGTTTTAGGTAATTATTCGGGGAATATTGTCCATTTTGTACGGTTTTGATATTGTGCCTATTAAGAGAGATATGATTAATGTTTCCCGAAAAACCCACTTTTTTCCACCCCTTTGGTCAATGGTTGGTGCTATCAAAAATCTTATTTGACATAAATTTTTGGCACTTATCCGACACATATTATGAACTTTGAATGGATTCGATATTGCACGTATTAAGAGAGTTATAGCGAAATTTCACTTTTTCGAAAAAAGCCCCCCATTTTCACCCCCTTCGACCGATTTAGCCCAGTAACGAACTCGACCGAGATTTTATAGGTATACATCTTCGGTAAAAAATTCGAAGTAATTGGTGCAAAATTACGGCAGTTATCGTGTCCACAAGAAACTGATATACATATATATATACATATATATATACATAAATTATATATAAACTTTTGAACTGACGGTGGTTTTGGGGTCTGGGGGATGTGAAACGCGAAGATATGTCGAAATTTTCCGGAAGTCGAAACATGGGACCCATTGCAATAGTTAGCTTTCTAATGAAATCTACCTAAAAATTACCTATAAAATGAAACACAAATCTCATAAAATGACCCCAAAACTTCAAAAATGACCTAAGAATTCGAATGGAACTGACATAATTCCATCACACAAAAAATGCAGACACACTATATCATTGTATGTTGAATGATTTTAATTACTATCTAATATAATGTAATTATTACTTGACAAATAAGAATTATTTGCACACAAAGACTGGTTATTATTTCAGTATAGTGTGTCTCCTGGAATGTGAATATTTCAAGAAATAAGAGTCGAACAAAGTTGTGAAGATTCTTAAGTCTTCGTATTCATCATCACTTTCAGTTCCGTTAATATCCAGTACAATACGCAAAGGATTGCAGCATAAACCATTAAAATTGTGAGAAAATGACTCAAAACGTATAAAATATTCTAATAAATTCGTTAAAATGACATAATAATGATGTGAAAAGCGAGAAAATGACATAAAAGTAAAATAAATATGCATTTCTGTAATTTGGGGACCATGAATAGGATTTGTATGTAAGTTAGCAATTTCTGTGTTGAACAATTTAAAAGATGACATGTCATCAGAATCCGGACCCTGCTTATTACCATCTCTAGTATGAACCCGCTGTCTACCGAGTTTGTAGATGGCCTGGCCCTATCGCTCTTGCACTTAAGTGTGCGTATATAGTAAGAACTCGTATTACAAAGCTACGTGTGTAGATCATTACTTATTCGATCATCTTTCCGTTTATTTTCCTCAGTGGGAATGTCTAAATTTGGACGATTCTAGTTTATTACTGAGTAAGTACTTATACTGTAATTTTTTGTATTGTTTATTCTCATCTTCTTCATTTATATGTGCAGCATTATTTCGAGAGTTCCCGTTGAATTTACGTTACACCCACTGCAAGCAGAAACTCTTATCTCCGTTTTATATTCCAATATCAGCAGTGCTTACTTTTATTATATACAGGGGGTAGATCTTATGTCTGTTTATTTATTCCTTCTACAAGAATAGGGTAATTCTCAAAGATGTTTGCTTGTGTTTTTTGAATGTGAATGTATTTCTTCCATGAGATAAGCCCTTGTACTCAGCTGGCAATCAACCAAATTCTCTTACGAAAGCATTTTTGGGAGAGAACAGGCACTTAATATCCTCAGTGTGGTTATTGAATAAAATTGAAAAGAATATTTATTATAGGCTATACCTTGTCCATTTCTTCTCATATTGTTATCATATATCTTACTTTTATCGCACATTGCACACATACATATAGCGAACATTTTTTCTATGAAGTTTGTAAAGAAAGAAATTTTATTCGTGTGCATTACGGGTGTGTAATCAATATAGGAAAGAGAAGTGTTAGGCTTTTACGGCCTAGTAGTTACGTTTTAAGCGATTTTAGATACATGATTGACCAATAATTCAAGTCTTCACTGGTAATATAGTAAAACCAAAGAGAGCAGGAGAGGAAGAGAGAAGTGAGGGACAAAAGAGAAAAAGGATCCTATTGGACTAGGGTTGGAATATTGGAAAGATATAAACGTATATATTCCTACCCTCTCAGGAGCTTGACAGAAGATGACGACCATTTTTAAAGGCTGTATTTTCTATGAAAATATAGGTCGCTCTCGAAGGTCGTCCATATTCCTTTGAAACGGCCCATAAGAGGAGTAAAACTGAACCATATTCTTCTTTCATATTTCTGTCATACAGTAAAATGTTATAGTCCGTAGTGCGAGGACAAGGAGGTTATGGTCAATTTACTGACGAAATTATCGTGAAGAGGTTTGTGTTTGCTGCTGAAATGATATTTGGCGACAGAGGTCTAAATGCCATGCTTTAATGGGAGGCGTAATGGTTGCAGCGGTAAAACATCTTGCGTTCCACCAAAGTGAAATGGTTTCGATTCCCGGTTATCGTACGTAAGATTTTCGAGGTGAAATGTAACGTCCTTTGGTTAATATTTTACGTACAAATGAGGTTTCTTGGATCTTGATCGCTATATTTACGATCACGCAATACTACCATCCTTCTTCTATCCCCTTGCCATGTGTGATCAAATCAATAATACTGTCCAACTCACAGCACAGTAATTAGCATTCCTGACTGTTATCCCTAAGGTCCGGGTTTGATTCCTCGTTCTGCCAAGAAATGTAATTCTAGTCTGAGGACTTATGACGTACACTAAGCTTAGTAGGGGAAACTGATACGAGGTTAGTTCAATTACCACCTGAGCCATCTTGGAAGGGGCTTTCCGTGGTTTTCCATTTCTACAGCGCGACAAGCTCATCCGAAGCCCCGGACAATATGCGAATTACTATGCTTCCCCTTGCCCCTCTACTCAGCATGTTGCTGGATCTACTGCTATTTGCTGCAGTGGAAAGGGGTGACTTGCACAGAAACCAACTGGTGCTGGATAGCGCGCATGTGAGGATGATTTAACAATGGTGTCACTCTCTCCCCCCGCCCACCACGTGCTCTTCCTCCCTCGCTCGCTTGCACCTGCAGCGCCCTCACTGAGTGCTTCAGTTGAATTTGCCGAGCTATACTATAGACATACACCAGGATGGTTCTTAACTTAAGGCCACGGCCACCTCCTCGCTAATTTTCACCTGAATTACAAATACACAGGTTATCAGATAAATTCTACAGACACCGAAGTTCACGGGGTGAAATAACCACGATGTTCAAGCCTCTCAAATGAAACAACTCAATAACACTATAAGACACCTGGACTAAGAAGGGAACAACGTGAACGTGGATCTCCCCATCTTGCTGAAATATAAGAGGAGTAGTAAGTGAAATTATTAAAAAAAAACATTTTTAACAGAGTGGAAACTTGTATACGCACCCCATTAACTCTAGAACAGTAGCGCTAATTGCAACGTTGGTATCGGTAGCGCTTCGCATTGGTGGTGACTACGATTCTTGAAACTGATAATAAATACCACTTACGTCAACTATTATTTCACTCTCTAGGCTGGCAGAATGGAGACGGTTTTTGAATAATCTGTTTGATTTTTGCTAAGTTATTTTTATTTTTACTATTTTTTTCTATTTATTTAGTTATTTATTTATTTATTTATTTATATTGAATTATTTAGCGGCTCTCACTTATTTTGAATAATTGTAATTGTTTTTCTTTTTGGATTTTGACTATTTTTTCCCTTTTGAGCTTTTTTGGACTAATTTTGGTTGTTTACTTTTTGTATCTTGACCAATTTCGATTTGATGTGGTTTAGTTTTTAAGTATTTTATACTTTTTACATCTGAGGTTTCTTTTGACAAATTTTGACTAATTTTAATTGTTTTGGGGGGTTTTATGTATTCTGCCTTCTTTTATTGCATTTTATTTTTAATTTTGACTAATTTTCTTTGTATTTTAGGACTACCAAACACTGGTGCGGATTGGACAAAGGGAGAAGTGAGGGAAGCAGAAGAGTATCCCGTTATCGTCATGGAGACGAGCGCTACCATTCTAGGGATAAGTAAACAATCAGCACCACAATTATCTGAATCCAGGCAAGACAACGAAGTAAAGAGACAGGCTGCTGAAGTGACAGAGGAAAAATACAACTACAGCTATGGCCTGTAGTAGTTGCTTCGTTTAGGTAAATAACATTTTAGTTTTTTATTCATTCCCTGTAAGTTACAGATTTTATTACATCAGGTACATTTTCTTTTAAATTATCAGATAAAATATGATGATATTTACTTGAGGTAATTTCCATACTTCAGTCTACAATTATGTAGAACAAGTTTTTTTTCTAAATACTTTATATTCTGAACACAAATGCTGATTAACCTATTAAGTGCTGAGTTTTTTCATTCACATAACGTGGAGTGAAGAACTTGCTTGTTATTCCGCCAAGCTTGTTTACATCACAAATTAACCTCAGCTGTAGAGGACAGACGCCGACAAAATACTCTGTTAGTTACTTCCGGAAGAAAAAATTCAAACTCAAGTCGTAGTACTACATAGCCTAATGCCCAATAGATGACAGAACATGCCGGAGATCAACTCGGCACTCGAAAGCAATGGGGAATATGCAAAAAGAATAAGTTCCTCTGGAATGTTTATAGAAGGCGAAGCACTCAACGGGTTAATATAATCATATAATCAGAAAATGATGATAGTTGTTTTGCAAAAATTAAAATATTTTTTGAAATAGAACTGAGACATTTAAACCAAATCTGTTTCATAAAGCTCTCTGTTAGTCTCCATATTGTTCCTGTAAAGCATTTCATACTCGAATCAATATCGGTTTAAGAAAGGCTCGAATTCAGTGTTATATCTATGCATCACATTTGTGCGTCAAAAATGGCTCTCGAACTCGACCAGTGTGTATGTCATGCATATGGACGGCCAAGGAAGCTGTGTGTGGACAAAAATAGCAAGATATGCAGCACATATACCAGCATCATGAAGACACCTACTTTACTCCACCCTCGCACGCGAACAGCACACTACCTCCACGTGAGATTTTGCACAGACTGGCCATTGGTGGTCTAGCTCATATGAGGCTATTTTTCCAAACCTTTTGTAACAGAAACTTTGTCTGTTTCATGAATCTAATTTATTAGAAAAATCCACGTTCCTCGAACTAAAATATTTATTGAGATTTCAAATTAGGTAAAATTTTTGGCTTCACAAATCACAGATAAAATATCTCGATTGCTGGTGAGGATACAAATACATTTTGAAATATGTTCATTATGTGGAACCCTCAGCTGCATTCCAGCCATAGTAACATCGTATACTATAGCATGAGCTCAG